>OW799236.1:103024561-104376227 GCA_941918925.1 Phyto melanocephala
TGTTTAAACTGTATTACTTAATCCTCGAAAAAATATTAATAAAATTTTGACACTTTTTTTATATTCTCATGTATTTATTAGGGGTAACAAATTTCCCTATTTTTGGTACTTTTTTAAAAGAAACTTTTCTCATATTATTCAATGTGACAAATTTTGATAATTATAATGTATATCTATATAGAATATAGACAATAATAATATCGATATAGAATATAGACAATTATTTAGGTGACATTTTAGGAAACTTTCAGGGGGAGAAAAAGGACACAAAAAAAAAAGAAATACCAGAAAATATGTATAAATCTATACTACAGGGTCAATTTTCATTAAATTTGTAATTGGGATTTTTCCAGACAAAAAAAATTATGTATTTTAGTACGAATTAAAACACATTCATAACATGGTAGAAATGGGAAAATTTGGGAAAACAGTTTGGTACTTTTTAGAACACAATTACTTTTATGCCAAAAAAAAACATTTACTGACTTTAAATCATGTCTATTAAAATATTTTGTTACATAGACATATTAGACTTAAAATCTGGAACTTTCACTAAAAAATTTACTTTTTCGCGTTTCTGGTACATGGTACTTTTTGTAGTCTCTACGCTTATAAAGATATAATTGTAAAATAAAGGGCAATTGATTCCCGATAAAACGGAAAATGTCATGGGTGACTAAAATGGTATTTTTATATTTTTTTTGTACTTTTTGAATTTTGAAATTAATGACTATTTACATTGGCTTTATTGTACTTATTGTGTGTTTTACGTTTATGAAAATAGAATTTTGATATAAGGGACTATTGGTTAAAATGGAGAACAAAAATGATAAGAGCGAGACAAGTGGTACCTTTTTGCATTTTTATTGTAATTTTTGTATTATTACGTTTGTAAACATAGATTCTTAAAATTACCCATTTTTTTATTAGAATTTCATTAAACACCACTATATACAGTAAAAGTTTCTACTTTTAACTCAGCAACAACAAATATAACGGTTAAATAAAACTTTAAAAGAGTGATTTAATACACAAAGTACAAAAATGACTTGCTTATTTTCCAGCTTATGGTTGTGATTTAATTACATTTTCTAGGTATATAAAAAGTCCATTGATTCTTCCACTAAGACAAAAAATACTGATTGAAGAGTTATTTCTAAATAAATTTGTTTAAAATAATTTTTGAAGATTCAATCTACAGATTTCGGAAAAAAACGCACTTTTGTGGTTGTCCGACGTAATGCGATAATGTTATCTGCCAACTACAGTCATTTTCGTGTAATATATTTCTCTGAATTTTATTAAATTAAAGTTTTCCTCTTCTAAATAACATAAAATTTTCATAGGAGTGTGTTCAGATAAGGTTAAGTTAAGTTGATAAAGAGGGGCACTAAATGTCCACGCTAATGAGATCTATGCACGTAAGCCCAATTTGTTTGCTGTGAGTTCTAAAGGAACGAATCTCATTAACAAAAACCATAATCCCAATTCCATTAATATCACGATAAGAATTCAGTTTTTTTCTTAGGGATTTTCAATTCAAACTCCTTAGGTATCCCAAGTAATGCACTAAACACTATAAAGTTCGACAATAAAGTTCTCGCCAAACGCCAGACATTGTGTAGCTTTCCTTTGTGATCTCGATGAGTATTCATCTTCCTCTGAGCGGTTATTACACTTATTAATTTCTAAATGTTTTTTTACTTACCTTTGCAATCACTTTTGGAATCAACTTCGATTTATCACGTTTTGTCACTTTCTAAAATGTTCCTTCATTGTCCAAACTTTAAGTTAATTTTTGAAGCTTTTGAAGGATTTAGCATTTTCCAAGTAAGGTATTGGATCCAATATAGAAAAATTTGAGATATTCAACATTTTAGCTATTTCGTTTATTGGTATAAAAATAACTGAACAAATTGGTATTTCGTTTAATATCATAAACTCAGCCTGGCAATAGTATTATTGTCTGGTAGATGGGGGTATTTAAATCTGTTTCGGATTATAGCAGATAAACCTAATCCAGCCCGGTCAGCAATCTTTGATCTGTCTTTATAAAGATCTATGTCTAGGATAATTCTTATCCTAATTTTATGGAATTATGGTGATGTACTTAATGCTGTAAGAAAGAAATCGGTATTTGCAAGAAATCGATTATTCTTTGGTATCTGGTTTTATGGTCTCTCTCCAGGAGCACATTTATTTAAGAAAAAAATCTAATAGCTCTCTGTAAAACAAGAACGTTATTTGTTTAAAATAAATTATGAATTCGTTTATATTTCAACTGATTTTAGAACAGTTCTGAGAGTTCTTTAGTGACTCCTACATTAGTCTGTATTATAAAAGAAGGGCTTCTTTTATATAAAACTTAAAATTATGGGAGTAGATAATATGAACAGATTATATATGAACAGATTTTATGTTGTTTAAAATATAAAAAACTTTTCAATTTACGTACAATTTGTAAACACGTGTTAATTCGTTTCTCTACTTTCTACTTCTTTAGTAAGTAGACCTTCAAAATTATTTGCTATTCTGTCATAAACACAATAAAATCTAACTGCAATGCCACTTATATTTTAATACAAAAATAATAAATATCCTTTATAATGACATTGCTGCTTTAAAGGACAGACAATTTTCTTGCTAGCCAAATTATATAAAGTGTTTCAAACTATCCTATTTGTAACACTTAATGTGTTTACATTGAAAGCTTTAAGAAGAAAAAACAACAATTATACAACTTAAAAAATATATATTTTTATACAAATGTATGTAAGCATATTACAGCGTACCAAAAAAAAAAAAAAAGAGTGACGTGCGTACCTTTGAAATATAGGATAGGGGTCGCTTTTTTATATCTTTTATATTTTTTTCGACACTAATAGATCTAACGCTGTGTTTTTCGACAAATACATTCGCCTTAAGAAACCCGTTTTGGTACTTAATTAGATTTCAAATTCTTCGATCATAATCTGTAACTCTAATTTCAGAAAAAAAATTTCCTTTTTTAATCTTGATACATTTATTTCTTTATGTAACTGTGCAATAGTAAAACATATCTGGTTAAAACATTAACTTGTTTGGTAAAGGCTAGTCCAATCATAATGCACGATGTTAATTGTAAGTCATACCTTTACATTAAGTGTTTTACCCACTTAGTTTGACATTTTTTTGTTTCAGTGTTTGCACATTCAACCAGGGAGAGTTACACAATAAAGCAATGCATTAAGATTGTTTTAGTTTTCTACAAAAATAGGCATTAAAATTAAAATAAATTTGGTGAACTTTGAGATTTTTTTGGTTAGTGTAATCGATCAAATGTATACGTAATCGCAAGAATGGTGTGCAAATTTTAGCAAACCGGATCTTTTGAAAATGTGAAAACACCTGTTCATGGTCGCCCAGTTTATTCTTCGGAAAACATTGCTGCTGGTTACAATAGTTTGGCAGAGGAGCCGTCAAACTTGACTCAACGTCATGCCCAATAACATCATCACGAACATCAATTAAGCAAATTTTTAATATAGCTTTTAATTTACACGCTTGAGTTGACCAGAGAGCTGAAGCCTACTGACCATTTTAAGCGTTGCTAATACATTGAATGATTGGTTGAGTATAAAGAAATGAACAGTGACCTTGCAAACAAGATTATATTCAGTCACAAGACACTCTTTCATCTCAGTAGATTCGCTAACAAGCAGAATTGTCGTAATTGGGAAAATGATAATCCACAAGTGATCGTTGAAAAGCCGATACATCTACAGGGAGTCACTTTCTGGTACAGTTTATGAGTTGGGGTATCATTAGGCTCTATTTCTTCAAAAATTAGGCAGCCTAAGCTGTAACCGTGAATAATGTTTGTCATCACGAGATAGTAATGGAATTCTTGGGGTCAGAAATCGAGAATATGGACTTGAACATTATGGGGTTCCAACAGGATGATGTCACTTGCTACACAGCCAGAGAAACAATGGCACTTTTGTTTGAGAAACTAAATGAGTGTGTTATTTCACATCCTGGAGGTGTTGATAAGTCGCCACAATTATTTGGTTTGACATCAGTGAACTCCCTTTTTGGATATTTAAAAGAAAAAGTCTACGTCATTAAGTTAAGAAAAATTCAAGAGCTAAAGGATGAGATAATTCGGCACATTAACGACATTTAGCTTCAAGTATGTATCAATGTTATTCAAATTATGGACTTTTGGTTATAATTATGCCACCATTGCGAGCATACAGATGTTTTGTTTCACTCATGATTGTCATAGATCCTTCTACCATAAATTAAGATAAATGTCTAAAAACTTTATCTTTTATATACAATGAAATTCGTGCTTTTTGTTTAGACTATCCATTATTTTTTAAAACAAGTACTTTTGTTAAAATGAAAACATACATAAAATAAAGATTACAGACGAATTTTGTGTAAATAAGCAAATATTTGATTTTAAACAGACATGGCCAAAATGGTTCCTGAATAATAGATTTATAAGTTTTTTTTTACCTAATAGTAGTATTACACCAAAAAAGAAGTCATTCCAAGAATAATAAAAATCGCTTAATCACAATTTTAGAATCGTTTGAAAGTACAGAAGAAGAATTACAAGAGGGCCCCATGCAAAAAAAAGTTTGTTTAAATTTTTTTCAAAAATACTTATGAAGGTGAATGACGAACATTTTTTCGTGGTACAGTCTAATATGTACCCTAGCACTTAATATGTAGACAGATACGTACAAGTAAATATAGACAAAAAAATTATTATGATTTTTATAGACATCAGTTCTGGCCAACACTATGCTAACTTTATATGCCTGTTAATATGTGTGGTACGTATAATAGTTCTTGTTTATACTATTATGTCAAGGACATTAAAAAAATATACGAAAAACAAAAACAAATAATTTTGTTAAAATAGTTATTTCCTACACCTAGAGAAGATATTGAAAAAATTTCGGAAATATGAACTTAATACATTGTATAAATATTATATTAACAGCACCTCAACTCACAATAACGCTCAATGATGTTTTTTGTTGTCTGTTTTCTTTATATTTATTTACAAGTCACTTGCTTATATATGTCTATTAATTATGTACTTTTTCAAATTGTTCATTGAATGCTGCTCCTGTATCATGGTGTTTGCATACATCTGTTTCATTATCATCTTAGTTATCTGTATAATCAGTGTCGTTTCATGTTATCGTTGATGTTTCTTTTTTTCATTTACTATTTTCGTTTCTTATTATCATTTGCTTCTTTTTGTGTAGGCCTTAAGGATATCACTTATTTAGTAATTCGTAGAAATAAATACATAAGGGTGTACCTTGGGCTGTGTCAAATTAAACTTAGCAACATTTTGTCAATTTGGACTAATGATCGATTATTTGAATATTTTAAATCGAGAAATAGGAAAAACGGAAACAGTTTATTTTCTAAAAATTCTGGAAATGAAAATTTTTAATTTTTCTTTTAAAAATTTCATCGCTTTCTGCTAGCTTCAGATATAAAGCTATAATAGATAAAAATCTGTTTTCTTAATTCTTATATACAAGAATTTAAAATAACCTTATTTATTTTGAAAATGATATAAAGTTTCATATAAATTGTCTGGAGTTGTAAATTAGATAAGAACCTTGTTAGACCTCTTATTAATATAACAGCTCAGGTAGTATAATATCTCTGGATTAAGTCACAACCACGTATTGTATGGTATATTGTCTTTTATAGTACAGCTTTTATTGTATGATATTCTGTTGTAGAAGTGGTGTGTTGTATTTTGAAACATCAAACAATATTAAACGTAACACAAAAATATTTAAAAACATACCAAAGTAAAAAAAAAATTTATATAATTTATATTTTAAGGTTAAACAAGTAAGAGCACTATATTCGGCTGTGCCGAATCTTTCATACCCACCACCAATTTTGTGTACATATAAAGCACAATATTTATTATTTTGTTAATCGCTATAGAATAATCTCTTTATAATAAAATATGTATCATATCATGTATGGTGGTTAAATTTTAAGGGCCCATGTTGAAGGTGAACCACACCTACACTTCAACTTTTTTCTTGTATTTCATTTGACATTTCTCAATCTCAGACTAACTCAATTTGAACCGTGGAAAGATACGCAATCGAGCAACGCTTTTAAATATTAAAGATTTTTATAAAAATGGGCGTTCAAATCAAAATGCATTTTGTGCACTTCGTGATTCTTTTGGTCAACATAATCGTTCGAATTCGTCCACAATCGTGAGAATTGTAAAAAATATTTAAATGTCTGCAAAGCAGGTCTGTATGAAATGTGAAAACATCTGTGATTGCCATCTTAGTTCGTTGAATGGGAAACATTGCTGTTTTTCACGATAACGTGGAAAAAGAGCAAGCAACCTCGACTCATCATCGTGCCCAACAATCGAGCATCAACAGTGTCATTGAAAATTTGGACTATCGAATCGTGGTGTGCCGCCTAGGTTGGGGGGCCATTTGGCCGATATTTTGTTCCATACATAATTGAAGCATACAAATATTATCATTATAAAAATAAATGATAATAATTTCATATTAATTTTATTCAAAATCAACATAGTCCCTTAAAATTAAACCACCCATTATAAATTCGGTATGCTAATAAAATGTTTTCGTAAATTTAGTCTTTCAATGAAAGTGGCCGTTAAAATACGCGTGTCAATAAAGTTTCTGCTAATAAACATAATTAGATATTTCAATATAGTCCTTTAGTATTCCAAAATCTTTATTCATAGAGAATTTACATGAATTTAAGAGGAAGAAAATGAATTTAAGGTTAAATTTTAAGGGCCACAGGGTGATTTAAAATATACATTCTCTGCATTTTTCTAAAACGGGAAATTTATTAGTAAGATTTTGAGTTTTAAACTTCTATAACATTTTGTTTTAAAAGATTTTCAAACGAAATAAGTTTTGTATAATTTTAAAATTTGTTAGCCATTAGTACATGAAAATAAATTGTTTATAATGTTGAGATAATTTTTTTTTTACTTAAAGCAAAATTTTCCTAAATTCCCATTTTTAATAGAGCATAACTTCAGGAGAACATAAGCATAAGTTGTTAGCATGCCATCTAGTAGTTGCTAGTAGAGTCATCTATCTTATCATCTTTATCTTATATTTAGCTACAGTACAATAAATGGCGCAATGTAAGATAAATAAATGCTAATATATATGACTAATATATTTTTATAAAAATTTAAGGAAAAAAGTGTGCGTGGCACATCTATTTTCCGTTATAACGAAGCCTTTGACCAAAAAGCTATGTTTACAAAATTTCAGAATCGTACATATAGTTTTGTCATTTTTATTACGTTTTAAATTTGAAATATACACTGTGCGGTATAAATTTTCGTACATTTTTATCTATAATTCTTTTCCTAATTCATAGATTTAAGCGATTTTCAGGGAAAAATATTCTTTTGACTCGATAAATGTATATTCGAAGTTTCATGACTACATTTATGCGTCTGGACACAATTCAAAAGTGAAAGTGGGCGTTATAGTGGGCGTGTCAAAGTTGTTTTTGCTAATGAGTACAACTTAGGTGTTTCAATATAGTCCTTTATTATTCAGAAATCTTTATTAATAGAGAAATTATATGAATTTTAGGTAAAACGTTATATGGGAGGTGGGCGTAAAAGTGGGCGTGGCACCTTAATTTTTTGGCATAGTAATGAAATTGCTTAGTGGGAGAGACGTAGCAAAATTTATCATCATATCTCTAATTTTAGCGGTTTTATGAGCTTTTAAATTTCATTAACGGTAAATAACGTGAAAAGTGGGCGTTATAGTAGGCATGTCAAAGTTGTTTTTGCTAATGAGTACAATTTAGGTGTTTCAATATAGTCCTTTATTATTCCAAAATCTTTATTAATAGAGAAATTATATGAATTTTAGTTAAAACGTTATATGGGAGGTGGGCGTAAAAGTAGGCGTGACACATTAATTTGCCGTTACAAGAAAGCGTGTCACCAAAAAGCAAAGTGTGCAAAATTTCAGAGTCGTACATCCAATTTTGTTGCTTTTATGACGTTTTTGTTTTTAAATATACCGAAAAATACACTGTGCGGTATAAATTTTCGTACATTTTGATCGATAACTCCTCTCCTAATGCATAGATTTAGACAATTTTCAGGGAAACATATTGTCTCTATCCAGGAAATATATATTCATGAGTTTCATGAGTCTACGTTAAGGCGTTTGGACACAATTCCATTTTATTCGATGTTCGAAGGACACGGTTTTTTCGACCTACTCTTGCTTTTCGAGCTATAATTCTCTTCCTAATATTCCGATTCAGCCCATTTGCAATACCAAACAAACCTTGTCTATAAGAAAGATTCTGGCAAAATTTTAGCCCCCTAGCTTTTTCGGTGCGACCTCTATCGTGCTTTCAACAGACGGACAGACGGACGGACATAGCTAGATCGTCATTAAATCAAACCCTGATTCCGAATATATATACTTTATGGGGTCTAAAATGGATATTTCGATGTGTTACAAACGGAATGACAAAATGAATATACCCCCACCCTTTTTTTGGTGGCGGGTATAAAAAATAGTACAGGAATCATATTGTGATTTTGCAAAATAAATTTTCATTTCCCATCCCTGTGTAAGTCCACTACGACACTTTAAAAACATGTCAAATAAAAGTGTATTATTAAACAAAATCTTTTTATTAAAGTTATCAATAACAACCATATAATGCTGTAAACTACTTAATGTAAATATAATGTCAATAGTACGTTACTAGAAGGTTGTGAAATGTATTATTAGAACTTATTTAAATAGTTCTTAGTCTCAAAATACTGACAAATTTTGACACACATCATATTAATGAACAGCCTAGGATAAATATTCTAGTTAAAAAAGTATTTAACCCTTTAATGTCAAATGTGGCTTAAAGACAACGTTGTACATTTTTGCGTCATATCTGCTATAGTTTTTGTTTTTTTTTTTAACTAATTCATATGTGAAAGCTTTCGCTTACGGAAATATATTTTTAAAATATATAAAAGTGTTCAAGTGCTAGCTGGTTAAAGTTGTGTTCAGACTTGTGCAAAAAAAGTGAAAAAAGTTCTTTTGCAAATAAAAAGTAAAAACCTCAGAATTTTCATATAAAAATTAAATTTTATTATAAATAAAAGGAAATAAAATTAAACAAATTTAGCAAAAATTTATAAATAGTTTTTATTTTATGTCCAGAATTTCTTTAACACAATGTTGCTTATAGGCAACGTTTGTCTATAGTAGCAATAATTTTTGTTTACTTATTTTAGGAAAACGTCTGAAAGGTCTTACAGAAATGGAAATAAAATAAAAAAAAATTAAACAGAAATTCAACAAAATAGACCAGGAGGAATACCGGAGTATTTATGAGGAAATTATTAAATATAAAGTATGTCACAATCTAAATCAATACATACCTACCAATGAAGTGAAATAAGTGTGTTTTAAAATTTTCACTAGAGCTGGAGTTTTAGGTATCGTTTAAGGTTTTGCTCTCTATATGGGAGAAGGAACCTGTCCATCTTTTGGATTGTGGATCTCATCAGATATATAAAATTAAAATTTATTTTTTTTATAATTTGTTCGCTTTCGTAAGCCTTTTGATTGCACTAAAAGAAATATGTATTTCGGCAGCAGCAACAATTCGGAGCAATCTATTGAAAAACTGATTCCTTATGAATGAAAAGGAGCTCATGAAAAAATGTCGTGGATCAAATGACTTCTTTATATGGTGTGAGACAGCACATGAGTTGCTTGCCGCTGGTATGATAATAAGAGTGTTCAAGAGTAATAAGAGCGTTTCAGAACGCAAACGCTGAAACGTTGAAAGGAAAAACAAGTAAGAGCACTATATTCGGCTGTGCCGAATCTTTTATACCCACCACCAATTTTGTGTACATTTAAAGCACAATATTTATTATTTTGTTAATCATTATGGAATAATCTCTTTATATTAAAATATGTATCACTTTCTTTGTAGAGGGTGGTTAAATTTTAAGGGCCCATGTTGAAGGTGAACTACACCTAGTCTTTAAGTTTGTTTTCTGCATTTCACTTGACATTTCTCAATCTCGAACTTACTCATTTTGATCCGTGGAAAGATACGCAAATGAGCAACGCTTTAAAGTTATTCAGGTTTTTTATAAAAATGAGCGTTCAAATCAAAATGCATTTTGTGCACTTCGTAATTCTTTTGATCAACATAATCGTTCAAGTTCGTCCACAATCGGGAGAATTGTAAGAAATATTTAAATTTCTGCAAAACAGGTCTGTATAAAATGTTAGAAAATCTGTGAATGCCTTCTTAGTTCGTTGAATGGGAACTATTGCTGTTTTTTGCGATAGTGTGGCAAAAGAGCAGTCAACCTCGACTCATCATCATGCCCAATAATTGAGCATCAACATTGTCATTGAAAATTTGGACCATCAGATAGAGGAGTGGCGCCAAGGATGGGGGGGGGGGCTATTTGGCCGATATTTTGTTAAATACATAATTGAACCATACAAATATTATCATTATAAAAAGAAATAATAATATCCTAAATAATTTGTGTTTTATTTAAATACAACATCGGTCCTTAAATGAAATGAAATTCAATGAAAGTGTGTTAAAGTAGCTGTGTCAATAAAGTTTCTACTAATAAATACAACTTAAATATTTCAATATAGCCCTTTATTTTCCCAAAAACTTTGTCAATAGAGAAATTACATGAATTTAAGGTAAGACGTTGTATGGGACTAAACTTTTTGGCACAACAATAACATTGATTAGAAGGATATACACAGCAAATTTGATCATCATACCTCTAATTTTGGCGGTTTTATGAGCTTTTAAATTTCATTAACGGTAGATTACGTAAAAAGTGGGCGTTCTAGTAGGCGTGTCAAAGTTGTTTTGGCGAATGAGTACAACTTAGGTGTTTCAATATAGCCCTTTATTATTCCAAAATCATTATTAATAGAGAAATTAGAGGAATTTTGAGTAAAACGTTATATGGGGGGTGGGCGTAAAAGTGGGCGTGGCAACTCAATTTTCTAGCACAGTAATGACATTGCCTAGGGGGATATACGTAGCAAATTTTATCGTCATACCTCTTATTTTGGCGGTTTTATGAGCTTTTAAATTTCATTAACGGTATATAACGTGAAAAGTGGGCGTTATAGTAGGCGTGTCAAAGTTATTTTTGCGAATGAGTACAACTTAGGTGTTTCAATATAGTCCTTTATTATTCCAAAATCTTTATTAATAGAGGAATTATATGAATTTTAAGTAAAACGTTATATGGGAGGTGGGCGTAAAAGTGGGCGTGGCGCCTTAATTTTCTGGCGCAGTAATGACATTGCCTAAAAGGATATACGTAGCGAATTTGATCATCATACCTCTAATTTTGGCGGTTTTATGAGCTTTTAAATTTCATTAACGGTAGATTACGTGAAAAGTGGGCGTTATAGTAGGCGTGTCAAAGTTGTTATGGCGAATGAGTACAACTGAGATGTTTCAATATAGCCCTTTATTATTCCAAAATCATTATTAATAGAGAAATTAGAGGAATTTTGAGTAAAACGTTATATGGGGGGTGGGCGTAAAAGTGGGCGTGGCAACTCAATTTTCTAGCACAGTAATGACATTGCCTAGGGGGATATACGTAGCAAATTTTATCATCATACCTCTTATTTTGGCGGTTTTATGAGCTTTTAAATTTCATTAACGGTATATAACGTGAAAAGTGGGCGTTATAGTGGGCGTGTCAAAGTTGTATTTTCGAATGAGTAACTTAGGTGTTTCAATATAGCCCTTTATTATTCCAAAATCTACATAAATTGAGAAATTATATGAATTTTGGGTAAAACGTTATATGGGAGGTGGGCGTAAAAGTGGGCGTGATTTTCCGTTACAAAAAAGCGTCTCACCAATAAGCAAAGTGTGCAAAATTTCAGAGTCGTACATCCAATTTTGTTGCTTTTATGACGTTTTTGTTTTTAAATATACCGAAAAATACACTGTGCGGTATAAATTTTCGTACATTTTGATCGATAACTCCTCTCCTAATGCATAGATTTAGATAATTTTTATGGAAAAATATTGTTTTTACTCAGGAAATATATATTCGAAGTTTCATGAGTCTACGTTAATGCGTTTGGACACAATTCCATTTTATTCGATGTTTGCAGGACACGGGTTTTTCGACCTACTCTTGCTTTTCGAGCTATAACTCTCTTCTTAATATTCCGATTTAGCCCATTTTCAATACCAAACAAACCTTGTCTATAAGAAAGATTCTGGCAAAATTTGAGCCCCCTAGCTTTTTCGGTGCGACCTCTATCGTGCTTTCAACAGACGGACAGACGGACAGACGGACAGACGGACAGACGGACAGACGGACGGACATAGCTAGATCGTCATAAAATCAAACCCTGATTCAGAATATATATACTTTATGGGGTCTAAAATGGATATTTCGATGTGTTACAAACGGAATGACAAAATGAATATACCCCCACCATTTTTTTGGTGGCGGGTATAAAAATATATGAATATTTAATAAACATATGAAAGGAGTAGACCTAGCTGTTATGTGGTTACGGTTGTATAAAATCAACAACCGCTTTAAGAAATGGTATATAAGTATTGTAAACTAACGCAAATGACGTCGTCCATCGACAATACTTTCAGTTGTGCAATCTGACTTATCTTCGCCAGCATCTCCAGCACCTTTAACCATTTCAAATGTCTCATCAGAAAGTCCTTCATCATCAACAAAATGATCATGTGTATCAGAACCTTTCAAACCCATGCGTTTTGATCAAGTCAGTAATTGGGCTGATTGGGAGGCAAAAGTAAGGTGTAGATTATGACATACCGGTATTTCTAAATCAGAATGTTCTAAATGTAAGGCACACCGATATTGTAACCCACAAAATATTGTTTTGTTTCTTTTCATACGTAAAATGTATTAAAAATTAATTAAAATTACATAATATATCAATATTCATTTTTTGTTGAAAATGTGCCACTATGGCCCAATGTTGTTTATAAGCAACATCTCATAACGCTAAAACCAGATATGATAGAGGCTTGAAATTGATGTCAGTTCATATTCAAGGCCCAAATAATAACCTAATGTATTCAGAATATTTTTGTCCTAGCTAACTTTTATTCTGACATCAAAGGGTTAATATTGTTGCCAATATAAATCGAAATAATGAAAATTGTATCAAAGTATTATGATCTTTTCTACGTTTGCGGTGAGTGAACAAACGTATTAGTATTTTTGTTGTTGTGTCATTTCTTAAGCATGTTTTTCTATCATCGTTATTTCTACTATTTCACTTTGTGAGCTTTTTCCTACTATGCTCTTTCGCTTTCATATTTAATTGTTATAATTTTTCTTCTGAATTCGTTAAAGGCAACGGGATTTGTGGCCTATTATTGTTTTAATTACATAAATGTTTTTCCGTTAATCCTTATTTATCACGCTGTCGGTAAATTATGTGCTAGACGAAGGAAAAGAAAGCATAAATAGCACTAATATCTATAGTTGGAAAGTGGTAAAAATAATTAGGAGGATTATGTTCTGATATTTAATTATTGTTAGCATTAAAACGATTTTGTATATGGAAGTTTATTAGGAAAGAGGGAGCACAGTATTCTAGTTAATAATAAATGTTTGTGAGCAATTAATTTTTGTTAATAAAAAAGATATTGAAATACAATTTCTAATATAATTATTAACTTTGAGGTAGAAAACTAGTACAAAAACTAATTACAGTACACTGTCAAGTGCAATTTATACTGTAATTGAGTTTCATCTAAGCGAAGATATGTTGCGGAAAAACAGCTTTTATTTAAATAAATGACAACGTCTTCATTTAAAACTAATTTTACGGAATAATTAAAGCAACTAATATTTTAAATACAAAATTAAAACAAAAGAGTTGAAAGTATATCCGACATACACATACATATGTACGTACAAAAAAAAATCCTTTCTTGTTGTAAAATAATTAATATTAACCTTATTATCGGCATATTAAACTATTAAATTCCCACAACTATGCATTTTGCATTTTCTTAAAAATATTATTAAATCCTAAGTAGATTATTACTTTGCACTTTGGCCTGAAAATAAATTAGTCCTTCCAAAATTCAATTATGCATATGACCTTTTAAGCTCATATTTGATTATATAATTAAATTAATTTTAAACATTTCCACAAATTTATTTTATAATTAAATTCATTAATACGACCATAAAAGTGCAGTCATATATCCTTTCAGGAATTTAATTCAACTAAAATCACATGCTTTATTATAACACCTGCACCAACTACAGTAGCCTACACGTCCTTTGTATGTATTTGTTATATACATTGCAAATGTTCATATTTACACATATACACAGAGTTTAATATTATTCCTATCTTATAGATATCTTATGGCCTTATCGAAACGGTCACGACAGAGACAATGCATCGAGGTACTAAGAAATAGTGTACACGTAAAGCACATGTGTTAATATGTGTGAGTAGGGTTTTATGTTGATAAAATTGGTCGGGATTTTAAAATGTATCACAAACGATTTCCCAGTAAACACATTTTAAAATAAATTCTAATGTTAAAGAATAAATACAATTAATTACAAAAGCGTTCATGAATAAAAAAAAACATCTCTTTAAACCATACTGGAATTTCTTTGAATCCGGTGAGCATAGAAAACAACTATAACAGGCAGAAATATTTATTCGCTTACAACTAAAATATGCTGGACCTTGTTTTCAAACGACATAGATTTGCCTAAACCTATTGAAAGAAAGAACTATTATAGAAAATAATTTAACAGGAAATAAAGGGTCAACCATTTAATAGTTTAAATTTGAAAATGCAACAAAAAAAATGGTTTGAAATTTGTCCTCATATATTTTTTTTGTTAGGAAACACAATTGTTCCGGTTCGAAATAAAATATTCTTAAATTTCTAACCTGGAAGGTTGTCGGGGCTGACCTTACAGTTTCTCCATTCGATCGGACGAATTTTCGAGCACGAATATTGGCTTAAAAATGACAAATCGTCTCCGGTTTGTCTATACAACACTTGTTTTTACTGGGGCCTCACAAAAACAGTCCAACTGTGTTAAATTGCAGCTTCTTGGCGGTCAATTGACATCACCATTTCGGATAATTAAACAGCTATCGAACGCTGTACGCAATAAATCGATTGTGGTATAAGATGTGTATAGCTGCAACATCTTGTTAAAACGAAGCATTGTTCACATAAATACCATGAAGAGTGAGCTCAAAGAAATCGGTTATCATGGTGCGATAGGTGTCTCCACCATAATGCCTGCACCGTCGTCATTATCAAAGAAATATTTGCTAATGATACCTTCGCTCCACAAGCTACACCAAAGTCATTCGTTATGAGTGCATTGGCTTCTGTGAGATCATGTTTGGGCTTCTGAGCCCCAAATACGGCATTTTGCTTACTACCGTACCTACCGAAATGCAAGTTAGCTTCGTCCAAAAAGATAATTTTTTTTCTAAAATCAATTTCTGACCAAATGTTTTTCTTTTGGAAATAATTTTCCGATAAATCCCAACTGTGCTCAAGCGTGATTCATTCGCTCAATAGAGATAATATACTGACTTTTGTGACCGAACACAATGACACAAATATTTCCAAATTCGAAATAACCGCTGATTCAAATTGAAACCCTTTACTGATTTATGTAGTTCAATTTATGGAATTATCTTTTTAACTTTGACTTCTTTCTATCGTTCACTTTATATAGTGCGCTTTAGTGTATTCAGCAATTTATAGTAGAAAATTATGACTGATATTTTTGTTCATGATTTTGAAACATTATTTTTCTGTTTTAAGATTAGTATTTGCCTCTTAAGAGCTGTTGGGTTAAAACCTTCATTCTGTTTTACTTAAATCAGCATAGATCTGGATAGATCCATAGACAGTAATTTTATGGATAGAAACATTCGTATTATCATTGATGGTTGGGAGGGCAAGCAAAAGCTTACTTCAGTTGGTTTTATCCTGTGTTTTGATCTAGATGTGTATGTGTCCATATACAAGGTAGAGATGCCTGGATTTCTGTACAGATATAAACTGCCCCTTGGTTGTGGAGTACACTCAAAGCTCACTAGCTGCGCTTGTTCAAATGAGCGAGGAATATGGGTTAACATACACGTAAAAAAGAAGAAAATGAAGCGGTAGACTAAGTTTCAAAAAGAGAATCTATGCAACAGAACTCAGAATTATCCAGAAAACTACTTGTAGCGAGGATCATATGGTTACTCTTGAAAGAGGTGCAATAAAGTTACTCGGATTAAATTGAAGTATAATGAGCAATAAAATTTAATTAAGTATGGGGCATAATTTTGGTGTGATTAACGTTAGCACCGGCACCTAGTACCTTACTCTGACGGAATAGAGCAAGTTTAAGGGGTGAATTTTAATTCAGAAAAGACATATTATTCTCCTTAATTATGGCTCCAAAAATCCTGATTAACCGTTTCATACCTACACTGACAATCTGCATTGATCGGGGAGTATCCAAGGTTATATGAACCCAGGAGAAAGTTTTGTAATCCTAAATTATAATTTAAAATAAAGGATAATTAAACATCAGCGTAAATAGTATGCAGGTAGGCTCATAATTAACTTCAAATGCTTTGGGGAACCTCATTCTGAAGAAAAAATTACAAAGTACTGGACTGCGAGCATTGTTGGCAATTGCCAGTCTGCAGTAAAAAATTGTTTGTAGACTATAGGTGCTGATTATTTTTTATTAAATATAATTATGTATATCATTTCGGGATTTTTGTTGGATTTTTTGTCTTCTTCATAGTAATAAAACGGAATGACGTAAATTATTCTTTTTGTTTATTTTTTTAACATTTTGGGACTAAAAGCATTCGTACTTAATGTTTTTAAATTACCTTAAAAGTCCTCTATTTATAAGATATTTTTTAAATCTCTGAAAAGTTATTGTAATAAGTTTTCAAATATTATAATTTACATGTTAATGTAAAATAATGTTATTATTTGCGCGGGAGTTCGTAAAATAAAGAATGCATAGCAATAGCATTGAAACTACTGGGTAGCGAAGGGAATTAAAAATGTACCCGATATTTTAGTATCCTGCTTTCATATTCGCCCTACATTTACAATTCCATGCAATACCATCAAAAAATTAACGCAATATCGGACTTTGAGCAATCATCAATAATTCTAAATAATTTTATATTAATCAAATCTTCCGTAATAAAAATCATGTATCTTGAACCATAAAATCGGTTTAGAAAATTTACTATGCTGAACTCATCTGTATGCTTAACATTTCTAAATTTCTTTTCGAGTTTTATGTTTAAACGCTATTGGCAAACTAGTTATTGCTACTTGACCACTGCAACATAAGACAACGATGTTGATGATGAGCACCATTATGGGGACTACGGTGCGTATGTGTGTGATACTGCAAACTCTTCTGTCTAAAGATTTTACGTAGCACAAACATTAAGACAAACAAACAAGAAATAGTTAAGATGAGATTACAGGTTTATACATAAATAAGAAAAAAGGTTTTGGGGTTATTCATTTTTCAATCAGTAAATATAAACGCGTTAGTATCTGCTCATACGTACATGTATCTGACATATATACACATATATTTGTGTGAAGGTTTGAAATGTTTCTTTGCAGGTCTTCCACTCTAAAGACTTGTGTGTACACATCAAGTTTAAAAATTGCACAAGTGACCCAGATGCGTTTATAATGAAATTATTGTGAAGTGAAATGAATAATGCTGAGTTAACAGGCAACCATATAAAATCATTTTAAAATACACCTGCAAAACACGACAATAAACTCATGTGTATTGCGCATGAACATACACTTTTAAAAGAATATAATAAAGTATATTATGACAAAGGTTCTGTTACCTGTAAGAAAAGAATAAATGGGTAATTTTAAATTTAACTTTAACTATTGTAAGATGTTCTCTTAACAACTGCACCTAAAATAAATAAAATAACAAAAAACAAATAATGCAAGTATTGAAAAAAATATATCAAGATACCAAGTTCTAAGTTAAGGACTGGCGTAGTGTTGTTATAAGAGTGCTAAATTTTAACCCGAAGGACCCTATTTTGAACTCTCGATAGAGAAAAAACTTCGTGGTTTGTTAGATTTTAATTCGGAGCTTTAACATCCATCAAGAAAATCCACTCAAAAAGATAGAAAGTTCCTTCGGTATTCCATCTCAGCTTACTCCTGGCATCCAATAAAAGATGTTCAACATTACATGGGCGTTAAGAAAACGCTACCTGCAGATCAAATTAAAATTAAGACCTAGCATCACATATATAAGTTATGGAGGCCGTTATTCGGTAAAGACAGTAAATTATTTATCTAATGGGTGCCTCAATAAGAACGCGGTTTTTCATTTTTGAATAGCGATATGTATTTTATTAAAGTCGTAGAGATTTTTATCTTACCATTTACACGTTGGATCTTGGTTTTAAGCTCAGAAATTGTTTCCGGGTTTTCACATAAAACCGGGATTTTATAAAAACCCAAAGAAAAAGATCGCGCGGCTTTGAATCTCTTGATCATTGTAGCCAGTTGATATCATAATTTTTTGAGATATTTTGCTCTAAAAATCGTTGCTGCAATAAATGTTTTGTTTTATGTTTTTTAGATCCCTGAGGCAATTGACACTGGAGTGTCTTTTTGTCTATAACTGGATAATTTTTTAACATTTTTTTATCACTCTTAGAACGTTTGACACATAAGGTGCACCTTATCGACCGAAATTTTTTTAAGTGAGCTTAAGTTTAAAGATACTATCAAAACAAAGGAAGCAAATGGACTGCATTTTACGGCAACAACTTTCTCGGAACCATATTAGAAGTCAAATATGCTTTGTAAAAGCCTAATTGTTTTGCTGTAAAAAGAAGTAATGGAAGACAGAATTAAAACGAGAGAAATTATGTTTGGGGACATGGAGTCGAGTTGCCATTTAAGAAATTTAATGCGAAAATAATGTCGTGGTTCTACTTCGTTTTTTTAAGTTAAAGTTATGTCGAGACATAAGTTTTTAAGAATTTGGTACACTTTTAAGTTCATACAAACTCATTTTTTAATATCTAAAGTCTACAACAATTTATATTTATTGTATTAAAGTGAAACTAAAAGATGGCAGAAACTTCTGTTTTGTTACCAGTAGCTAAACCTACGTCAGCTGATTCTTTAAAATACAAAGCTGTATAAAAAATTTTATGTAACGTATTAAGCTTACTTGTTCTTTAAAACGCAAATACAGCTTCTGCTGTTCCAACAACTGAAACTACTATAGTTGCTTCTACCACTGCATCTTATCTTGTATATGTTGTTTATGTCATATAACTGTAATCTTTTCTTTAACTTGTTTTTCTTCTCTACTGTTCATGTCTTTAAACTTAAATATGTTTGCTTATGTATATATATGCATGTATCTGTATATGTTTTTGTTTGTTTAACGAGAAATATGTTTATATATGTGTAGCTGCATATGAGATCTTCACCTAAACGTATCCTTTTGCCATAATTTTCCAATTCTCCTGTTGTGCTTTAGTTTTAGCCGTTATTTTTGTTGGGTATACTAGTGTTTTCCTCATCGGTTTCTTTGCTTTTGGCGCTGACGGATGCGTGTATTAATGTGTATATGAACATGATTGTACATCTTCCTTTGCTGCGCTCAAATACATTTGTTGTGGGTTTATTTTATGGCTTTTATAATTTAAATTATTTACTATTACTTCTCTCACCGCTAAGCGAAATTTGTTTTTCCGGTTATATTGTTTAAAAAAGATAATTAAATTAAGATATCTTGAAAAAACAAAAACGTTTTTCCCATTTTAAGTTTTTACGATTTTTGATATAATTATATTATAAAAATTATTTTTTTTTATTAAAATAAAAACCAAAAATTTTTTGTCGAAACAACTATAAGAGATGTTATTTTTAAAGCCTTAAAAGAGGAAATTGGACGCTACATTAATGAAATACCGCAGCATATATGCAAAAAGGTCATTGAAAATTTCATTAAAAGATCACGTGTGTGCCAGCAAAGCCGCGGCGGCCATCTGCACGATATATTGTTCCATACTTAACCTCATTCTGTCTACTTTACGATATAATAAAGTTTTACGATTTATTTTTTAAATATCTGTGTTTTAAACTATTATTTTTTAAATTTTTAATCAGGCTTGAGTTCATATTAATATTCTTTATTTTTACAAAGAATTTTTTTTAATTGTGATAAATGAAAGAATAAATCTTGAAAATTATATTTTTACCGACAGTAGCCGAGTGGAATGCATTTTCGAAACCAGCTACGATTTCATCATCAGCACTCTCTGATCGGTGGTTACATGTTGGTTGTAAATATCATCTATTTAACTCACGGGACTTATGTTAATTGAATTCGGTAACTAATTTTTAGTTTTTCCTATTTCATATATTTTTACCACAATGAGTTAGATTAAAATTTTAACCAAACAGCAACCCTTTTTATACCCGCCACCAAAAAAATGGTGGGGGTATATTCATTTTGTCATTCCGTTTGTAACACATCGAAATATCCATTTTAGACCCCATAAAGTATATATATTCTGAATCAGGGTTTGATTTGATGACGATCTAGCTATGTCCGTCCGTCTGTCCGTCTGTCCGTCTGTCCGTCTGTCCGTCTGTCCGTTTGTCCATCTGTCCGTCTGTTGAAAGCACGATAGAGGTCGCACCGAAAAAGCTAGGGGGCTCAAATTTTGCCAGAATCTTTCTTATAGACAAGGTTTGTTTGATATTGAAAATGGACTAAATCGGAATATTAGGAAGAGAGTTATAGCTCGAAAAGCAAGAGTAGGTCGAAAAAACCGTGTCCTTCGAACATCGAATAAAGTGGAATTGTGTCCAAACGCATTAACGTATCGTCATGGAACTTCGATTATACATTTTTCGAGTCAAAGGAATATTTCTCCCCAAAAACTTCTTAAATCTATGCATTAGGAGAGGAGTTATCGATCAAAATGTACGAAAATTTATACCGCACAGTGTATTTTTCGGTATATTTAAAAACAAAAACGTCATAAAAGCAACAAAATTGGATGTACGACTCTGAAATTTTGCACACTTAGCTTTTTGGTGAAAAGCTTTTTTGGAACGGAAAATCAATGTGCCACGCTTACTTTTACGCCCACCTCCCATATAACGTTTTAACTAAAATTCATATAATTTCTCTATTAATAAAGATTTTGGAATAATAAAGGGCTATATTGAAATACTTTAGTTGTACTCATTAGCAAAAACAACTTTGATACGCCTACTATAATGCCCACTTTTCACGTTATCTACCGTTAATGAAATTTAAAAGCTCATGAAACTGCCAAAATCAGAGGTATGATGATAAAATTTGCTACGTATATCCCCCTAGGTAATATCATTACTGTGCCAGAAAATTAAGGTGTCACGCCCAATTTTACGCCCTCCTCCCATATAACGTTTTACCTACAATTCATATAATTTCTCTATTTATTAAGATTTTGGAATAATAAAGCGCTAAATTGAAACACCTAAGTTGTACTCATTCGCAAGAACAACTTTGACACGCCTACTATATTGCCTACTTTTCACGGTATCTACCGTTAATGAAATTTAAAAGCTCATAAAACCGCCAAAATTAGAGGTATGATAATCAAATTTGCTACATATATCCTTCTAATCAATGTAATTGTTGTGCCAAAAAGTTTAGGTGACACGCCCACTTTAACGCCTACCTCCCATATAACGGTTTATCTTAAATTCATGTAATTTCTCTATTGACAAAGTTTTTGGGAAAATAAAGGACTATATTGAAATATCTAAGTTGTATTTATTAGCAGAAACTTTATTGACACTCCTACTTTAACTCCCACTTTTACTAAGAGATTACATATACAAAAGCATTTTAGTAGCATATCGAAGTTATAAAGGGTGGTTAAATTTTAAGGACCGATGTTGAATTTAAATAAAACACAAATTATTTAGGATATTATTATTATTTCTTTTTGTAATTATAATATTTGTATGGTTCAATTATGTATTTAACAAAATAGCGGCCAAATGGCCCCCCCATCCTTGGCGCCTCTCCTTTCTCTAATGATACAAATTTTCAATGACAATGTTGATGCTCAATTGTTGAGTATGATGATGAGTCGAGGTTGACTGCTCTTTTGCCACACTATCGCAAAAAACCGCAATGGTACCCATTCAATGAACTAAGAAGGCATTCACAGATTTTCTAACATTTTATACAGACCTGTTTTGCAGAAATATTTTTTACAATTCTCCCGGCTGTGCACGAATTTGAACGATTATATTGATCAAAAGAATTACGAAGTGCACAAAATCCATTTTGATCTGAACGCCCATTTTTATAAAAAACCTGCTCATTTGTGTATCTTTTCACGGATCAAATTGAGTAAGTTTGAGATTGAGAAATGTCAAATGAAATGCAGAAAGCAAATTTAAAGACTAGGTGTAGTTCACCTTCAACATGGGCCCTTAAAATTTAACCATTCTCTACAAAGACAGTGATACATATTTTATTATA
The DNA here is from genome assembly GCA_941918925.1 of Phyto melanocephala. Taxonomy (NCBI): domain Eukaryota; kingdom Metazoa; phylum Arthropoda; class Insecta; order Diptera; family Rhinophoridae; genus Phyto; species Phyto melanocephala. The sequence goes on from OW799236.1 coordinate 103,047,252, forward strand.
AAGAGATTATTCCATAACGATTAACAAGATAATAAATATTGTGCTTTAAATGTACACAAAATTGGTGGTGGGTATAAAAGATTCGGCACAGCCGAATATAGTGCTCTTACTTGTTACTTTTTGTTTGTTATTATCTTTCATTTATCACTATTTTTGTCCTGCTCTAGCCACCAGTTAGGTAGCGATAAGAACAGATAATTGTTTTTAACAATTAATGTTTATAATCATTTGTTTTATTTTCATGTCATGTGTTTTATTTAAAATTTAAAAATTGCGTTCAAGTTGTGACACCCGATATTTTTGACAAGTTCAACATTAATGCTCAATATACCAACATAAATAAAGTATTTTTTATTTTTATTTTTTCCTTTGAAAATAAATAACAAGAAAACACTTCCATTACATTTCATTCAAATTTTATAATTTTGTGCACTTCATTGTTAAATGTAACAATATACGATAACACAAAGCTTGTTGAAAGATAATCTGCCAGCTTAATATTTTTTAAAAACTAAAGAGCTATAACTACTTTAGTCTTTTTGGCTCATTATTATTCTCGAGACTTATTATGACGTCATTGGTGCGTCACCAGACCATACATCAAACATCACTCGTAATTTATGCAATGACATTTTGACACTAGCTCATGGATTCTTTTTTGCATAATTGCGGCACTTCTGATTGTTAGCGAATTCACTGAAGTGAAAACGAGCCTTACTATTCATTCTTTAATGTTAAACTATTTGGTGTATTGGCGGCTCTTGAAATGGTTAGAATATTTCAGCTCAATTAAACGTTGTAAGTCTGTATATTAAAATTTTTATTCAAATTTTCACCAGTGATGTCTGTGAGATGCTCAATGGCTGAGCACAACGAAGGGTCAAGGTTGACGGCTTTTGTTTCACACTATCGCGAACAAAAGCAATATTTTCCGCAGAAGGAATTGGGCGAGCATGCAAGGGTATTTTTATATTTTCTACAGAAACGGTTTGTTAAAATTTTTGTGCAATTTTTCTGATTATGAACACATTTGTTCAATTATACTGTCAAAACTTTCAGTGTTTTAGTTGCTCTTCTAAATCATAAACAACTAATACATATCCAGGTCAATTCATTTATAAGGTAACGTGGGCAATATAGCTAAACGTAGTCTTTTTGCGGCCAATTCAAATGTTTTTGACTGAACTTTGAAACTGATTTTTATACCCGCCACCAAAAAAATGGTGGGGGTATATTCATTTTGTCATTCCGTTTGTCACACATCGAAATATCCATTTTAGACCCCATAAAGTATATATATTCTGAATCAGGGTTTGATTTGATGACGATCTAGCTATGTCCATCCGTCTGTCCGTCCGTCTGTCCGTCTGTCCGTCTGTTGAAAGCACGATAGAGGTCGCACCGAAAAAGCTAGAGGGCTCAATTTTTGCCAGAATCTTTCTTATAGACAAGGTTTGTTTGGTATTGAAAATGGGCTAAATCGGAATATTAGGAAGGGAGTTATAGCTCGTAAAGCAAGAGTAGGTCGAAAAAACCGTGTCCTGCTAACATCGAATAAAGTGGAATTGTGTCCAAACGCATTAACGTATCGTCATGGAACTTCGAATATACATTTCTCGAGTCAAAGGAATATTTCTCCCTAAAAACTTCTTAAATCTATGCATTAGGAGAGGAGTTATCGATCAAAATGTACGAAAATTTATACCGCACAGTGTATTTTTCGGTATATTTAAAAACAAAAACGTCATAAAAGCAACAAAATTGGATGTACGACTCTGAAATTTTGCACACTTTGCTTTTTGGTGAGAAGCTTTTTTGTAACGGAAAATCAATGTGCCACGCCCACTTTTAGGCCCACCTCCCATATAACGTTTTAACTAAAATTCATATAATTTCTCTATTAATAAAGATTTTGGAATAATAAAGGACTATATTGAAACACCTAAGTTGTACTCATTCGTAAAAACAACTTTGACACGCCTACTATAACGCCCACTTATCACGTTATCTACCGTTAATGAAATTTAAAAGCTTATAAAACCGCTAAAATTAGAGGTATGATGATAAAATTTGCTACGTATATCCCCTTAGGCAATGTCATTACTGTGCAAGAAAATTAAGGTGCCACTCCCACTTTTACGCCCACCTCCCATATAACGTTTTACCTAAAATTCATATAATTTCTCTATTAATAAAGATTTTGGAATAATAAAGGGCTATATTGAAACACCTAAGTTGTACTCATTCGCAAAAACAACTTTGACACGCCTACTATAACGCCCACTTTTCACGTTATCTACCGTTAATTAAATTTAAAAGCTCATAAAACCGCCAAAATTAGATGTATGATGATCAAATTTGCTACGTATATCCTTCTGATCAATGTCATTGTTGTGCCTAAAAGTTTGGGTGACACGTCCACTTTAACGCCTACCTCCCATATAACGGTTTATCTTATATTCATGTTATTTCTCTATTAATAAAGTTTTTGGGAAAATAAAGGACTATATTGAAATATCTAAGTTGTATTTATTAGCAGAAACTTTATTGACATTCCTTCTTTAACGCCCACTTTCATTGAAAGACTACACTTACAAAAGCATTTCAGTAGCATATCGAAGTTATAAAGGGTGGTTAAATTTTATGTTGAATTTAAATAAAACACAAATTATTATTTAGGGTATTATTATTATTTCTTTTTGTTATTATAATATTTGTATGGTTCAGTTATGTATTTAACAAAATATCGGCCAAATGCACCCCCCCATCCTTGGCGTCACTCCTCTATCAGATGGCCCAAATTTTCAATGACAATGTTGATTTTCAATTATTGGGCATGATGATGAGGCGAGGTACTGCTCTTTTGCCACACTATCGCAAAAACCAGCAGTGGTTCCAATTCAACGAACTAAGAAGGCATTCACAGATTTTCTAACATTTTATACAAACCTGTTTTGCAGAAATTTAAATATTTTTTACAATTCTCCCGATTGTGGACGAATTTGAAAGATTATGTTGATCAGCTACACAAAGTGGTCCGTTAAGCCAAGATATCAACAAGGAAGTAAATTTCTACTCGGCAAGTAAATAGTGTTCGACCAAGCGCATAACTTTAAACTTTTTCTACACTGTTTTGTTTACATTTCAACAACTTAAGCTGTATTCAATATTTATTTTTGTATTGTGCACATATAACAATAGTGTTTGTTTTTGTTCTTGTTCTATTTTGCATACTGTATCCGTTTATTTTTGTAGATAGACGTTTTGACCGACAGACAACCAGAGATATCTAGAATTCACAGCTATGTTGCATCATGTACGTACACGTACTATACAAATATTTGTGTTTTTTTTTTATTATTTTATTTCATTTAGTTTGCTTACAATTCGTAGCCACTTATGTAATGCCAATAAGTTGAAAAATGCAAACAAATTTCGATGCAATGCGCAAAAAACATATAGAAAAGGGAAAGAAAAAAGTTTAACTACAAATAACAAGTTGAGAAAAGGGATCGAAATAAAGCAAAACTTAACTTTATATTGAAGTTTTATTTTTTTGTATCAATTTATTCGAAGGATTTTTTTTCACTTTTGTTTTATTTTATTTATTTTTTTATTTGTATATGTACACAAAAATTAAGGTCAATTTGAGCCATGTGTTTTGCATTTTTAGTTTAAGTTTGCTTTCGTGTTTTTTTTTTGTTGCTAAAATAGTTTTTTGTTTTCAATCCTACGTTTGGGTTTTTCTGCTGTTTTCGTTTTTGCTTTCCATTTGGTGCTGTTTTGTTTCCAATTTTTAGTTATTTTGTTTTTTGAATAATGCACAATATTACACAACTGTCAAACTTTTGCTGTCATATGACTTTTTTTTTTGTTTAATGTATGCTGTCGTTTTATTTTATCTTCATTATTTATACATTTGTCGTTAAATCATGTTGATGCTGCTACTTCTGTTGTTCATCTCCTTCTATTTTAATTTTTTTTTATTATTTTTTGGAATTTGAAAGCAGCCAACATGGCGTAAATTTTATTTGCATATATTTTTTTTTTAGAAAATAAATAGTGATGTAGTTTTGTACATACGACTAAGTCGAATTTAAAATGCTTATCATCAGCATTTTGCTATTTTTTTTTAAGTGAATATACTGGAATAATCAATAATTTTATAAATCTTTTTTTTATTTTTTGCTGATAAAGTGAGTGTTTATTTAAAAATTAATACCAGACATTTTACTGATAAAGTATATGTTTTTTTACAACATGTTTCTATAACTGCTAAGAACTAGTTACTCAGAAAAATCCTTATTAATTTTATGTGTTTTATTGCAGAAAAACCAAAGGATACTGCATAAAAAAATTATTTTTTTTGATTTACAAAACCAAAAAAAATTAAAAAAAAATGCGAAAAAAGAGATTTTAATTGAAATCCGTAAATAGTCTTTTTCAAAATAGTTTTGCTTAAAAAAATTTGTTTTGACTGCATAAAAAATATTTATAAAAATTTTTCCTAAATTATTAAATTAATAATTTGATTGATTCAGTTAAAAAATAAATATGTGGAATTGTCTAAAGATCTTACGATATTATTAAGTTGATGAACAACCAATTAATATTGCTGATGATAAAATCGTAAGATCGTAAGATCGAAAATGCATTCCATTCGGTTTATATAAGTATAGTTTTCAATTTACTAAAATGATTACAGTTTTATTTAATAACTGGTTTTAGGAAGTATAATAATAGAAAAAATTAACTTATGCCCGAAAATAAATAATTTATAATAAATTTAAGAATAAAAGGTTCTAATAAATATTAATTTACAGTTTTAACAGACACACAAGGCAATGTGTTTACGTTATTTAGGAATTCATTTTTTGATTCCTATCACCTAAATAAATAAAAAATACAACTTTGCTTTCCATAACGACAGTTAAAGGAACGATATAGAAGCATAACAAAAATGTATGAAAAATATGAGAAAATACGAACGTGTAGAAAAATTTTATATGAAAAGATAGAAAACGATGAATTTAAAAATGAATGCTTCCTTAACCCTTTGACGACCAGAGGCAAACCTACTTGCCCAGGGGTTTTCATCATAAAATTGTGTCCGTAGGAGATCGAATAAATTTGTTCAATATTGGTTTACAGCAGACGATAGTGGCAACACAAATGTGGTAGGTGGTAGGTTCTTATCTGCCCCCATTTGCCCGATAGGTGGCCTCAATGTTTGTCAAAAAGTCAACTTATTTTAGAGGGGTAGTGTGGAGAGACCGTAGGATGCATCTGTCTAAAACTAAGGAATATTTTGGCGGCACCTCTTACCTTTAAAAAAATATATTAGCCAGGTTTGTGTAAGTTTTGAGCTGCCCACAACTTTGCCAAACGTTTTTGGTAAGTATGTTTGCCTGTGGGCTGAAACGGAAAAAAATGCACCTAAAAATAATCAAATGTTTGTTGCTTATTTTCATCATTATATGTATGTCTGAGTATACAGTCTTAAATTTTTTGGTGCATGTCTGTTTTTAATTGTTTATAATGAAATTTAATTGAACAAAACAGATTTTGTTTGTTACTGTTTTAAGTTGCAAGCTTTTTCTGCGCTGCTAGTGTCTTCGTTTTTATTCACTAATTATTCGAAATCAATAAGAGAAAACGTATTTCGTGCATTACTATTTAATATTGTATTATTATAGTATTTCGAGTCCAAGAGGATAAACCGATAGAAATTGTTATCGAAGGCAATAATCCCGTAGAGTCTTCTGTAATTAAAAAGATCCGCAGTAGTCGTAACCTATTAACAGTTGCTATAGAGGCTGAGCCAATTGCAACGACTTCTAATGCTTTAGTTATACTAGAAAAGCCAATACATTTTATACCACCAGATAAGACTTTCCGGTTCAGAGAGACGAGTGCCTATAAAAGCCCCGTTTTTACTGGATTTCAGGATTGCATTTATGAATATTCCCAAGTTTTAAAACCTACTGTAAATATACATGAGGAAATGCCATCAGCATATGATGTGTTTAATGCTGTTTGTAATTTTGAAGGTTAGGTTTTACAATTTCAACATACTAGTTCTAATTATAAAATAAGAAGTATAATTTTTGGTTTCAGAAATGTGCATAATAATAGTAGAGAAGTCCAAACTGTATGCTACGCAAAAAGGTCGTGTTTTCACTCTGACCAGTATTCGAATATATTGGTCCACAGATCCGACATTTCAGCAATCTCAAAGTACAGATATCAGGACGCGGCCTCCCACCTATGGCAAATACAGTCGCACAAATGTATTTTGTACTATATGTAATGTATTCCTTTGCTTCACATTATCACGTGAATACTTTGGCGAGTACCATGTATAGTACTTGTTATTTTTGTTCAAATTCTTTGTAAATTATTTGTTTAATAGCCTAAATAAATAAACAAATATAAAATAACATACGTTTCAATAAAATTTTTTTTATAAAAGAATTTTCTTTCAGCCAATAGGCAAATACATTTGCCAGGAGTAATATTTTTTTCTTGGATAAAAAATTCCCTTTCAACCCAGAGGCAACTATATTTGCCAATTAAAATGAAAGACAAAGCGGGGACCTAGAGGGCCAAATTTTTTTTACGTACCTATTATTGGTGCATATATTATGAAAATATAAAAAAATAAAAAATCGCTTCAGTAGAAAAAGTCCGGTCCTCAAAGGGTTAATACTAATTTCATTTACTTCATTAATACAAACAGTTGTTTAAAAATAACATATGAGTGTACCGATAAATAGTACTGATGATGAAAACTTAGCCGAAAATGCATTCCACTTGGCTAATATTGGAATAGTTTTTTAATATTTTTAAATTATTATAACTTAATATAATAAATGTTTATATGAAGTTGTAATAAGAAAAAAAATTATTTTAAGCCAGAATATAAATTGATTTGTATCAAATTTAAGAATAAAAACTCAATTAAAGATTAAATTATAAAGTTCGCAAATTGTTGTGTTCTAAATATATGACATATAAAACATATACATATAGAACATAATAATTAACAAACGACGATTTGTTAATATTCTTGTCATATGATTGCTAACAACAATATAGTTGGTTAAGGATATTAGAATACAAAATATTTTTTTCTTCTTAATAATTAGTGATAAGTAAGATATAATAACTAGATATAAACAAACAAAAACCTCCGTATTTTATTTCCTTTTATAATATGAATTTAAAATCAACATATTTATTTTCAAATATTCTTTTTCATAGAAAAAAAAAATAAGAACAAAATTTATTGTTGTGGATGAGATGAAAAAACGCCTCGCTACTGACTTCTTCGGGGATTTTGAATAGAGAAGACGATTGATATGAATTCAAAATATAATTGCTTTAATTAATATTTCTTATATAAATATTCCAATAAAAATAATTAAGTTAGTAATCTATTTAAGTTATAGGTACAAATAGACTCAGTTTTTAGTATGAAAAATACTAGAGCTGACATAATATAAATTTAATTTTCAAATATATATATATTTTTCGGAGTAGAAAATGTTCTGATGACGCACTTATGGCGTCTACTGCAATATGCAATTTAATATTTAAAATTACTAAAATTTCAATAAATCTCAAAACAAAATTATTTTCCAGCGCTTTTGCCAGTAGCGACAACAATTATGTTACAAATACTTTTAATAAATCTTGAAAGCAAATTCAATAGCCACATACAAAGGGTAGGCCAAAAGTCTGGTATTAAAAATTCGATGATCAATTATTTTAACGCAATAGGTATATTGTCGATATTTTAAAGTCAGAATTTGATCTCGTTTTAAGATTTTATTTTAGAAGTAATTAACAAATTAGACTTTATTTCAGATGAAATTAACAAATTAGAAATTCTCACAGACTTTCGATCTCAGAAGCAATGATACATTGATTAGTTTATAATCATCACCAACATGAACCATGAGATATATAAATTGAGCACAGTATGCTGCAATGTGTTAACGAAAGGCATCAAGGTTCTGTGGTACACAAAATTCAGGAGCAATTAATCAACTTCAATTGCATATCATTATTTGTATAGCATAGTGTGGCACTAAATCTGAAAATATTATTAGGCCTGACTTCTTCAAAGATGAAGTTAAAAGTACTGTAACCTTAAATGAAGAGGTGTATTGAGAAATGGTAAAACCCCGATAGTTATATATTACGATGTAACATAATATCAGGGAAAGTTATTGATACTTCTTCAAAAGTAAAGATGAAAGTGATAGCGTTAACAGACGTTAGATGCGATGTTAGCCTTATTACATGTCAGGGAAAAACAATTCGATAAAAATTAGTGAAAATTATATAAAATTAATTAAACCTAAAAAATAAATTTAAATTGATCCTAGATAAATTCCTAAACAAAATTTTCTCCTCAGAGAAAACATGAAATATCTTAAGCACTGCTTTAATTCTACAATGGGTGATACTTGTCATAAACACAGCTTTTTTTTCCAAATTCATCATCAATATGCCATGTTTGTAAATTTTTTAAATTTTTATCATTTCAACAATCTAATAATAATATGGTAGATATTATAACTATATTATAAATGAAAGCTAAGAAACTAATTTCCCCAGAGTAGAATATTTAAGTATTTATTGAAATCAGACTTCTGATATAAGAATATTGAATTTTATTTTGATTTAATATGACGATTAGCAAAAACAAACAAAAAATTTTAAGTTTTCATAAAATAAGTATATTAAAAACAATACTGCCGCCTTCTATACGTTCAGTCGGGTAGCACTGGTACTGCGCATGCTGTACTAGCCATTACGTTCCTCCATTTCCGGCTTTGCTTTGTTTCAGAGTATTTTTTTACACTATCTTATTTAACATTCGATTTGCATCTCTGTCGGCTTAAATGTTATACACGCGATTTAATATTACTGCCAATATTTTTGATTCTAGAAATTTGTTTTTTATGCAATTTCTAAAGAAAATTATTTGACATTATTTGATCTATTCTAAAATTACGTTTATATTTTTACTTCGTATCCGCAACACCAAAATTTAAGTTGTATCCTTAGAAAAATAACAGATCTAAGAGAGATAATTTAAACGTAGCTAGAAACCTTCTGACATGAGTATCATCTATACCGTGGCTTGTGACACGACAAAATCATTATTTTTAGATGCAGGGAAATCGTCTTCAAAGAGCAATGTTCATTTTGTATCAGCTTTTTTACCCAAATAAGTCTTCATCACTTAAATTGTGCCCCGCAGGTAAGCTTAAGTAGAATACTTCATACCTAACATCCAAGTTTACCCCGTTATGTTTATGATCCCACTGTCTTTCATAGAGACTGTTAAAAAATATTTTTTTTATTTTTTTCTTTTTTAAGTAACTTTTATCCCTATTGGTAACATAAGTATTATAAACTTTTAGTTCAATGTTCATACCAATACCTACATTGACCCAAAAACACAAACCTGTTTTTGATTTAGACAAAAACAACATAGTCATTGCATGAGTTCAATATTTCATTTTACTTCTCACCTTAATTTAACCTTGCACAACAGAAAGAAAATTAAATTTTTAAAAGCTTGTCGCTTTAATAATATTACTTAAAATATTTTTATTTAACACTTAAATGTATTTATGTAATTAATTGCCTATAAGTATATACAGATTGTATAGAAATACAACACGAATTATAGCACAAACAACAAAGAAATTAATTTCACAAAGTTTTTAACCAAAACACCTGTTGCTTAATGAGAAAATCTTGTGCATTTTATTTTACGACGACAAAACTAATGAAATTTAAATGCTTAAAAATTTATGAATGAACATTAAAGTAAAGCCATAACTACCAAGTTGTATAAATCAATATTGGTTAAATGGTTATTAAACACGTCCATTTATTTTTACATTTAAACGTAAATATATGTTTACAGAAACTAATTGATAATTGAAATGAAACAAATATTGAACATAGTGAATATATTTTTACCCTACAATTTTGAGTACAGTATTGAATATAAACAAAACAAAAAAAAACACATAATGAAAAGGGATCGTCAGAAATTAAATGGTGGATATATGGGTCAAACATATAAATTATAAAATTTATCCCTTTTACTTCCCAAACATTACGGAATTAAAGTACTTGAGTAGTTTAATCCAGAAAGTTAAAAAAAAATTAAAATCTAAAATGACGTCATTTATGAATTAAATATTGTAACTCCAACTTATTGCTTTAATATATTTTAATATAAAAAGTTTAAAGAATTAGTAAATACATTAAATAATAAAGAATACGAAATCCAAGATGGCATCATAACTAAAATGACAAAGATAACAATTAAAATTTATTTTTCAACATCTGCAATATTGATGTAAATCTAATGTTCTTGACTAGTAAAAAGAAGCCATATAAACGTTAAAAATTAAAGATGGTATCTGAAACCAAACGTTCGATATACAGTTACTAAATTCTAGGGTTGCAAAAGTTGGTACAATTGTACTTTTTGTGGTATAATTTAAACCTCAAAAGTACAATGGCACACCAATTACCCATTTGGAACAATTTACTAACTTTCTCAGTTTATATTTACAAATAGCATAATGCCACTTCTAATAAAAATTTCTCCAAACGAATACAACAATTTTGACTCAATTAATACACAGTTTAGATCCCTGGCGGATATAGAAGTATTAAGAGATTTTAAAAATGAAAGTATATGCAACTTTTTGGCTAAAGTTTCTGAAATGAAAGACCAATTGAATGTTTCCGGAACTTTCAAGAGTTGTAGGTGGGATATTATCAGTTCCACATTCACAGACGATTTTTTCCTTCCAAAATATTATTAAAACAAAAGAACGAAATAGACTTCATGTGCCTACATTTTCCGGTCTTATACAGACAATAGATTTGTTAAGGTCATCAAATTCTTGTTGTTTTAGTTTCAAAATACCTAATAATTTGTTATTAAAACCAATTTGATCTCATAAATATATCGGTAGACTTTTTATGTAATTTATTTTATGTTTAAATAAATATGTACATATATCTTAGTGCAGTTTTTTTTTTTAAAGATATACTTTTAAAGTACAAATGAATTTTTATGTACAAATGTTAATTTTAATATTACAAAAATGAATTTTTATGTACAATTGTATGTTATGTTTATGTTTTTTTCTGGCTTTTATTTAAAATAAAAAAATATTAAATACATTTTTTTGGTACAATTGGGGTCGAAAAAGGACAATTTTATGAGCTTCTTGGTACAATTTTGATGTTCTCATTTTGCAACCCTGCTAAATTCCATCATTAATAGCACTTGACTACTGTGGAATACAGTTAGCCATGAAAAGGCAAAATCTAAGATGTAGTCGAAACAAAATAACGTATCTTAGAGATTTTAAAGCTTTAAAATAAATCCTAGATTAAATCTAAAATCAAAAGTACGTTACAATAAGGCCATTATGAAAATTTTGGTATTCCGATACACATACTGGTTTAGGGTATATAAGATAAGTCACGCCAGAAAATAGCGCTCTCACATATTGTTTGTTGAAAATTTTTTTACCTTGTTTTTACTTGGTCAATCTACAGGGTCATAGTTCATTGGTGTGCGGATTTATAATGAGCTTCCACGAGAACATTTATTTTGTCTAACGGTAGATGCTTATTTGTCCTTTCAATATAACTTTGTTTGAGGTTTAATATTTTTCTGAATCGACGAGTACATCTTTATCGATTTCTTTATGAGACTATTTCTTTTGCAAATTTTCTCATTTTTAATTTAGACCAAATCGTTGTCATTTATATCGTTTTGTTTGCCACAGTTTGCCTTTTATCTTCACAATTTCCTTGAGTAAAAAATTCATATTTTTGCTTTTAAAACAATATCAAACAAATTACATTCAAAACTTACACTCAGATGATTGTTTGGTTTGTAAATAATTCTTATATTACGTTTGTTTTTTACTTAAACTTAAAATCAGTATTTCCCCTTAATTCTTATACGATGAAAAGTTATAACTTTAAATATTTTTTTTTTTAATTTTTTGAATACAAGAAAAATTTGTTACCAAAATAATGTCAAGTTAAAAATTAATTATTTACAAAACGTTTTTATAGACAAATATTTAATGTTTAGAATGTCTGTGATCCATTGTTTGCAATTGTTTTTTTTTTGTTTTAACGAACTTAAACAACCCTAAAGTATACGAACAATTATTACACAAACTACACAATACCTTTTAACACTTTACATTGCAAAAGGCTCAAATTACACTTAATTATTTATATTGTGCTTAAGAAAGGCAATATGTATGGCTGTGTATTTACTTATTATTGTTGGTTTACAAGGACATTTGTAATGTTTGTAGTACAATTTTTTGTCGATCTGCTTGGTCAGCCAGATGACAAGTAATAACAGCATTTTGGGGAATGTTTATTATTCGGTTAATGCAACCAAAATGATACCAATCAAAGACATAACACGATGATGTCTACACATATATACATAAACGCAAGTTCTTACTAAATGACAGAAAGATATATTTCTACTCAAAATTACAACATTATTGTACACCCTCTTGTGTTCATATTTGTTTACAAATATTTGTACTCAAATATACTTGTAATGAAATTGTCACATTTATTTGCAAGTCCTATTGCATATGTGTATATAACTACATATTTATGGTTAGAAGTAGAAAGGCCGGAACTTGTAGTTTTTACGAAATTGAGTTTTTCAGTGATTCCAATATATTGCAGACAATTAATTATCGATACAAAAATTTTATGCAATAGTAACAGAAGTAACAGTTTTACAAGCAATTTTTTAAAAGAAGTTACATCATGATAATACAGTTATTTACACCTTTTTGACTTCTCCTGAAACAAATTTTTAAGTTAGGGCCTTTCTACTTTTATGTACACAAATATCTATATATATGTCTACAAAAACAATCAAGTCAATTTATTTGTATTAAATAAGAACATACAATCACACTAAGGGTGCACACATTCATCGTACTCAGCCTAATAATAGCATTTTCATTTTCTAATGATTTAACTCATTCCAAAGCATTACAATATTTTATTTTCATTTCTACCTCACAGCTACATATACACTAAGGGAAAAAATAAATTACAAATTAAGAGCCAATTATTTATGTTGTGAGTTTTAGAGCAATAAAGTGTTATTAGGTTGTTTTCTATATACTAAAAGAATTTTTCGTTCCACATGTTATAGTTTAATCCTTATAAAATTAAATTAAATAGTACAGAATTACCGATATCCTTAAGCTATGGCTCCTCTTGTCGAAGACATCTCAAACCAGTTAAAACGTCTGAACGTCAGCTTAGTTTCCTCTGAATGAAATTGTTTTTTTTTATTGTGAAACAATACTTTGCAAACCAAATTTAACAAGTTGTATATGAAATCAGAAGATCTATGTGAAAACTAAAGATAATAACAGAAAAAAGTGGTAGTCGAGAATATAATTTTGGTAATGCAAACTTTTAACGTTGAATAAATTCTTATAAAAGTTGTGAACCGCAACTTGGCAAACAGTTTTTATTTCTCTTTGCTATTTCATTAGCATTAACAATAGCAAATGGTTGATTGCCAAAGGGGGCCAACGCCCTTTGTTGTACGTGTCACATCGTCATAAATTCACAATTTTCCGAAAAATTTTAAAATGATTCTAAAGTTTTGTATTGATTATTGGAGACCATTTAAAACGTTTTTGAATTATCACAAAACGGCACTTAGCACACCTTGTGTATTGAACTTATAAACTCGCTTTTAATTGTCTATACTTATTATATACAAAATTGCGCTGTTACAAATAAACGAATTTAAATGGCTTTTGAATACAGCCATTCAGTCGTCTTATAAATTCTATGCAGTTAATAACTCAATATAACAATACATAGATACATGTATGCTGGAGCATCTTTTGAGCTTTGTTTTATATATTTCTAAGAAAAGAAAAAAAATATATTGGAAATAAATTTAAATCACTTTTAATACGTTCTTGTACCCAAACAATTTCACCATTTCTTTGTTGGCCAAACAATAAAAACTATATTTTTCGTGTAAAAAATTAGTTAAAAATTTTTAAAACTAAAACACAGAATGTCATTTTATTATTACAATAAAAAAGTAAGAATAACTTTTTAATTTCAACAAGTACCATTACTTTACACAAAGCCATACTAAAATACATGGCACAATCAGCAGGTAGCCCCACTAAAACACTTGATTTTTTTCTCTACCTTAAGGTTTAACTTAAATGTCAAATTTTGTTTATGTAGGCCACCTAAAGTTTTTTTTTCAACTAGTGCTTATTTTGTGAATGGTAACACTTAGCTTCTGTCTGATTTGACATATAATTAGTTTTATCCTTTCGCTGAACGAATATGGTTGTGTATACGCTTGAACAACGCTGTGAAATATTGCGTCATCAGTTTGGCCGATTTTGCCAAAAAGAATCATCTTTCCAGAGGAAGCTCATTTTGATGTTGGCGGGTATGCAAGCAAGCAAAATTGTCGCATTTGGGGCACAGAAAACCCGCACGCTTACATCGAAAAGTCGATACACCCAAAACGAGTCACTGTTTGGTGCGGATTTCGGGCCTTTTTTCTTCGAAAATGAGCAAGGAGTGGCCGCAGTCAATGGCGATCATTATCACGTCATGTTGAACGAATTTTTGTTCACAAAAATTGAAGTGGAGGATATTGGAAACATTTGGTTTCAACAAGATGGCGCTACGTGCCACACAGCCGAAGCTTCACTTTTTTTTTATAGCATTTTCAAGAAAAAAATTATTTGGCGGACCCTTTATATTCTACCACCAATAAAAAAAACATAAAACAGAAATACAAACACATTTCCTTCTCGACATTTCAGTCATCGTTTTCCAACAACGAAATGGATGTAAAATTTTGTTGTTGTAGAACTGAGGCTACCTGATTATTGTACTAAGCTAAAATACTAAAAAAAAAATATGGCAACCATAATGACAAACAAAAGAAATTTGTTGAAATTGGTCAAAACTTCTAGGTAGACCATTTCTACAATTCATGCAACGGCTTAATCAGAATCATTGAAAAGTAACTCGACATACATAAATGTAAACAAAAATATATGTATATGTATATGTATGTGCATATATGCATTTCTTACTTATAAAGGAAAAATTTTTAACAAAAAAATCCAAAAAACCATACATTTTGTTAATAACAGAAGAACGAATGATGTGAGTGGAATAATTGTGGAAAGAAAAACAACAAAAATCTAACCAAACTTAAAAAAAATCCTGGGAAAGCACATGAAAAAATACAATTCGAATAAAAAACAAAAAGAATTTTTTAGCAAAAAAAAAAAAATTGAAACAAAATGTCACAAATTGACATGATGAAATCCCTAAAGAAAACTATGACATGGGTTGCTTTTTTTTGAGTATTGGGGGTTAATCAACGAGATAAAGGAATAGCAAAACAAATTTTAGTAAAAAAATGCTATACGGAAGACTTACAATGAGCCAAAAGAAGAAGAGAGACACTAGCAATTTTTGGACTACAGCCAAGACTTCAAAGGAAACATATTCTTATATATACGTTTATATATGTATATGTTCTTGTATATAGGAATATTAGTAATGTTGTTTATTGCATGTTAATTTATTTTTTATTTGTCTTTTTCTATTCATTGTTTAAGCTAGCAGTTTTAACAAGCACACATATTTGCTTGTGTACTCTTCTCTCTGCCTATACAGTTTCCCAGCGAGAAAACAAGACAAAAGGACAGGAAAGAGTAAATATATTAATGTATCGGTTAAAAAATTCATGTCTTTAACAATAGCAATATAGGCTTAAATCTAAACAAAACTACTTTGTTGAAATAGCTCAGCCAAAAGTTTATGTGTTCAACTCATATTAGTTAAACATATTTGTATGTAAACTAGTTATTAACAAATATAAGAAACATAAGAAATAATTTCCCAGACAAAAGACAAAAGTAATGTAAAATCAATCCAATTTAGTTCTACACACTTGTGAATCAAATTTACAACGGTACCACAACATTGAAATGATAACGCTAAATAACGGTTTCCGAGACTTGTTTTCATTAATGTCACTACATTGTCAACATAAATTTCCAACATTGATCTAATAATAAACTAAAAATTTAGGATGATCGATTGTTGCTTCTATATAATTGTTTAGTAGTGCAGATTCTTGCTATTATATGTGGCAGAGTCTTTGCTTACTTTGGCCATTTCCTCTTAATTAAAATTATTTGCCCCTGCTGGGATTCGAGTTTTCAAGTTTTGCCCTTTAACCAATGAGCTACGCCAGCAATATAGTTTCGATACATATACATTTTATTTAACATCAACACCGTATTTTGGATCCGTATTTTTGTATCCAAAATATTGCAGTAGTACAGTCTTATCTTAAACCCATAAAAAAATCTAAAGTCGTTTATTTGTATTAAAAGTGTTGTACTTGTGAGGAAATCTTGTAAATACAGAGTTAAAATTTTGTATATACGTACGTAGGTACGTGCTGTTACATAATGTTTAGAAAAGTCCTTATTTCTGGCTAGGTAGTTACAAACAAATATTAAAATTTTTGTTTAAGTGGTTCGAAGCTACACACTAAGGGCTAGGTGTGGAAGGTTTTTACTAATATATATGAGTTAATCGTTTTTTTATTTTTTTATTTTATTTATCAAAGGAAAAAATTTAAAAACTTTCATATGGTTTTCGGGGAGAAATATTATTTTTTTCGTCCTCTTGATCTGCGCTCGAATACCATTAAACTTAAAGAATATTATACATCGACGTCAGTATAATATTTTATAGTATAATCCTGGAGCTAGTAAGTTTTTAGGTTCATTATTATTAAGTCACTTGAAAGTGTTTTAAAATGATGATGCTGATGATGACCCCTCCTATTACAGACATTAAAAATGTGAGTGTGAACAACCAATGACAATTGCTTGACTTGAGTTAATTTTATAACTCTTAGCAAGTATATATTCATGTCAAAATTGTGAAGTTGTTGTAAATGATTTTCAAAAATCAGTTGAAAGTCCTCTATTAATTGATATCAAGCAACACTTTATAAACAGATTGACTGAAAAGTTTTGCTACCGTAAGAGACTCAAATAACTTTTTGTAAAGTTTATGTAATTTTCTTTTTATTAATTCATTTAAAATACAATATAGTTTTGAAGATTTCTTTAGTTGAAATGGCTCTGGTGACACATATGCGACATTTTATTGAAAAGTTATTTAATACTGCCGGGAGAGTTGTAGAGGGAAGTGCCTCAATAATCGTTCGAATGTATTGCTTTAAATCACTCAAATTTGTTAGTTTTCTTATCAAAACTTCCTGTTTGCAATAACCCCACAAACGTAAATAAATTTCAATGCTGATATAAAAAAAAAATCATTTCAATAAATGTTGTATATTTTAATTTAATTAATTTTAATTAAATTACTTAAAATATTTTAACATACATTTCTATGTGAATATAATTCTCTTAGACATTTACAAGACATAAATAAAATTCGTTTATTTCCTTCGTCTACGTGCTACGGGTATATATAGCTTTGTCATTCCGTTTGTAATTTCTACAGTAATCATTTTTGATCCCATAATGTATATATTTTTTTATAGTTTATGACCAGGGGAGTTTATTGAGTCATGTATGTTGTTCCGTTTGCTCATGAGCTGGTTGAAATCTAAACTAGCAGAATATAAAATACTTTAAAAAAATTTTAAATCCAAGATGTCTACTTTAAAATTTTTAAAAATTAATTTATATATGGGCTAAATCTTATAATTAAAAATGTAACCAATTTACACCGAAAAACCACACACCACCCCCGCCCGACCATATTGGTAACAAATGAAAAAAATATTACCAGTAAAATATAGTAAATAATAAAAAGCTAAGATCCAATCTGGTCTGAAATAAAATGGCGAATAATGAGTAAAAATAGTAATTACGGCTTTTCCCCCTTCAATATGGGTATTAAATGACCCGCTTGACCAGTAAATAACAGTAAAATATGAAAACAGTCAAAATCCAATATGGCGTTCTGAACAAATAACTACAATTTTTTTCTTTTTTTTCTTTCTCAACTCATTAATATTGGTATCAATGAAAAGGGATTTTCGACTAGAATACAGCTAACAATGTAAAAATTTAAAATCAAAAATGGCGTCATTAAGCTTTAAATTACACAAAGCTACGATAAACATGTTAATGAAGGCTATTTTCATATTCAGCATGGCCGAATATAGCATTTTTACTTGTTTTCTTTATGATTTATGAGAGTGCTTGCACACAAGTAACATTAAAGCACATATACCTAAAAGAAGTATTAAATTTTTTTCCAAAAATTATTTTTACATTTAATATAATTACTTTTTGTAATGAAAATACATATGTGTATGAATTTATTTCTTTACGTGGTTCTTATGTTTAAACGAAACTCTTTTTCAGTACAATTATGCACATAAAAAATTTCTTGAAAACTTAAAAGTACTGTAATAAAGAACTAATACATTGCTTTCAACTGTTAAAAGATTTTACGTTCTATAACGACATAAATTAGCGGCTTATAATTTTTGAATTATCGAAATTTCAATTATTTGAAAAAAAAACAAGTAAGAGCACTATATTCGGCCGTGCCGAATCTTTTATACCTACCACCAATTTCGTGTACATTTAAAGTACATTAATTATTATTTTGTTAATCACTATGGAATAATCTCTTTAAAATAAAATATGTATTACTTTCTTTATATAGGGTGGTTAATTTTTAAGGGCCCCTGTTGAAGGTGAACCACACAAGTTTTTTTTTGCATTTCATTTGACATTTCTCAATCTCAGACTAACTTAATTTGAACAGTGGAAAGATACCCAAATGAGCAACGCGTTAAAGTTATTCAGGTTAAATTATTTATTTTATTTGATCTCTTTTTTTAAATTTTCATATTTAAATATCCAATTTTTGTATTTAAATTCTCAATATTTCGTTTCTCCTTCGTGTAGCATCTTCAGGAAAATTCATTATTATTAATTATTAATTAATTAATTATTATTAATTAATTATTTGTAAATTAATTTTCAGGTTTAATATTCAGGTTTTTTTATGAAAATGGGCGTTCAAAACAAAATGCATTTTATGCACTTCGTAATTCTTTTGATCTGCCTTCTTAGTTCGTTGAATGGAAACCACTGCCGGTTTTTGCGATAGTGTGACAAAAGAGCAGTCAACATCGCCTCATCATCATGCCCAACAATTGAGCATCAACATTGTCATTGAAAATTTGGACCATCAGATACTTCGATATGCTACTAAAATGCTTTTGTAAATGTAGTCTTTCAATGAAAGTGGGCGTTAAAGTAGGTGTGTCAATAAAGTTTCTGCTAATAAATACAACTTAAATATTTCAATATAGTCCTTTATTTTCCAAAAAACTTTGTCAATGGAGAAATTACATGAATTTAAGATAAACCGTTATATGGGAGGTAGGCGTTAAAGTGGACGTGTCACCTAAACTTTTTGGCAAAACAATTACATTGATTAGAAGGATATACGTAGCAAATTTGATCATCAAACCTCTAACTTTGGCGGTTTTATGAGCTTTTAAATTTCATTAACGGTATATAACGTGAAAAGTGGGCGTTATAGTAGGCGTATCAAAGTTGTTTTTGCGAATGAGTACAACTTAGGTGTTTCAATATAGTCCTTTATTATTCCAAAATCTATATTAATAGAGAAATTATATGAATTTTAGGTAAAGCGTTATATGGGAGGTGGGCGTAAAAGTGGGCGTGGCACCTTAATTTTATGGCACAGTCATGAAATTGCCTAGGGGGATATACTTAGCAAATTTGATCATCATACCTCTAATATTGGTGGTTTTATGAGCTTTTAAATTTCATTAACGGTGGATAACGTAAAAAGTGGGCGTTATAGTAGGCGTGTCAAAGTTATTTTTGCGAATGAGTACAACTTAGGTGTTTTAATATAGCCCCTCATTGTACCAAAATCTTTGTTAATAGAGAAATTATATGAATTTTAGCTAAAACGTTATATGGGAGGTGGGCGTAAAAGTTGGCGTGGCATATTGATTTTCCGTTAAAAAAAAGCGTGTCACCAAAAAGCAAAGTGTGCAAAATTTCAGAGTCGTACATCCAATTTTGTTGCTTTTATGACGTTTTTGTTTTTAAATATACCGAAAAATACACTGTGCGGTATAAATTTTCGTACATTTTGATCGATAACTCCTCTCCTAATGCATAAATTTAGATAATTTTCAAGGAATAATATTGTTTTTACTCAGGAAATATATATTCGAAGTTTCATGAGTCTACGTTAATCCGTTTGGACACAATTCCATTTTATTCGATGTTCGTAGGTCACGGTTTTTTCGACCTACTCTTGCTTTTCGAGCTATAACTCTCTTCCTGATATTCCGATTTAGCCCATTTTCAATATTAAACAAACCTTGTCTATAAGAAAGATTCTGGCAAAATTTGAGCCCCCTAGCTATTTCGGTGCGACCTCTATCGTGCTTTCAACAGACGGACAGACGGACAGACGGACAGACGGACAGACGGACAGACGGACGGACATAGCTAGATCGTCATCAAATCAAACCCTGATTCAGAATATATATACTTTATGGGGTCTAAAATGGATATTTCGATGTGTTACAAACGGAATGACAAAATGAATATACCCCCACCATTTTTTTGGTGGCGGGTATAAAAAGCGGATAAAATAGTCAAATTTCATACAAAAATTATTTAATTAATATTTTGTTTTAAGCTTAATAATAAAAGGTTTTATTATTAAAAAATTAAAAAATTTTTTTTTCGTTTCATAAAATACACAAAAAACTATTTTATTTTCTGTACGTATGTAAGCATCCATATTCATAAGTTTGCACACAAGTATTAAAGCAAAATACTTCATAACATTTTCAGTGATAGTTTTTAAGAGTAGTCTTTTTACTTAAAATATTTCCTAAAAAATCTGTATTTACTGGCAATGTTTGATGATGCATGCGAAAAAGATAAAAGTGGAGAAGCAAGTTTCTACTCCATAAAAGTAATCGTACAACTCACAAAATGAAAAAAATACTTAAAATTCACAGTGAAAGCGCACCCTTGTCATATAAGTCTCTGCATATACACGCAATTTAAATTGGAGAATTTTTGGAATTCTGTTTTAAAATTGCATATGCGTCCACACCGATGGATTCTCTTTGATAATAAATTTTTCATACCTTCAACTACAACAACATGTTGAAAAGTGTGAGTTGGAAGAACAAAAGAAAATTGCCAATAATTATTAACCCTCTCTAGCATACTCAAAAAAATCAGTAATTTTAATTACAAGTGTGAAAACAGGCATGGTGCATACACTGGATATTTAAACTAAAAATTGGTTAAGATACTTGCACATTTATTAAATATCTGCTCAAGTAAGCATGATCTGTAGTTTTATTACATAATTATACAATATTATCCCAGAAGAAAAGCAAAAATGAATGCATGAGTTCAACCCATGACGAAGTGATTCAATTAAGGTTAGACATGCAAGATTTTAACAATAAAATATCATGGGATAGCATGTATTCATACGAGTATATTATCAAAACTCACTTCGTTCTAATAAAAGCATAGAACGCATGCGCAGTAGGTGAAATGTAACTCATGTTTAATGAGTTAACAATGTTTGTTTACATGAATTTTTTAACAGTTTAAATCAAACGTGATATTACCATGCCATAGCCATAGAACCCAAAATTCAATTGGTTTTCTATGACGTTAAAGGGAGTCAAATCAAAAACGTTGTTGTTTAAAAGTTTGGTTGTGGTTGTGTCATGTGTAATTTGAGCTTACCATGTTAAATAATACAAAATCATAATTTTTTTTCCTGTATGCCATACTTTCAGGAGCAGTCATTTTCCTTATATGTTACTTGACATAAACATCTTTTTTATTTAAATGCATCGTGCTTCTATTATTTACCAGAATATACTCGTTTGCATATATGGGAAATTTGGGGGATGTTACAGAAGGTCAGAATTAGATAGAGCTGAAACTGTTAATAGTCGACTAGAACTGCCAATAACATTAGTATTACAGTAACGGTCATTAAGTATGTATTAAATTGATATTTATAATTAAGTTGTATAACTACAAGTAAAATAATAAATACAGTATTGCATAAGTAATATTCGAGTGTATTTTAATTAATAAAGTCTTTAATATTATAAAATATAAATTTTAAGTGTTATTATTTGCAATAAAAGAATCCCGGTTTAATTAATGGATATAGGAAAATTTTTAAAATTTTTAAACGTAACAATTTCATTATATCAGAAGAAACAAATACATTTCGTTGGTCGCTTCGCACCTTTAAATAAGAGAATATAGTGCTCCTACAAGGTACTTTTAAAAACATAATATTTTTTATTTAATGTAGAATACACGCAATATCTTTTCCGACGGTTTTATATCTTCGGAATTTGTAAAAGTGTAAGTATACACTTTTGTCTTGAGATGACAAATATTTTACTCTAAGTACTACTGTCCTTACAAAAATGAAAATTAATAAAAAATTACTAAAGTTACTGGAGTACCTTTTTAGCAAAAACTTAATGATATTTTGCTACATTTAAATTTCTGATATTGAATTTCATTTCAGATTTTATATAAGAGTATAGTGAATTGTAATATGTTAACTGAAAACTGAAATGGCATCTTTACACCAAAACTTTGATCTTCTTTTAGTTAAAGTAGTTATTTGTAATTGATCCTCGTATTTACACTTTAAGAATAAAATAAAAATTCTGTATGACAGAATTAATAAAATATTAAAAAAATAAAAAATAAATAAAATAAAATGATTTAAATATTAGCGTGTCATTTGACATCATCAGTTAAAAAAGTCCACTTCATTTTAATAAAAACGTAGTTCTCATGCATATTTTGTACAATGTTTTTTGGGTTTAGGATATTTGTTTAAATGAAATATTTAAGATATTTTTCATTCGGTTTGAAGCACGTCATGTATGAGAAATTGTTTCGCATTTAGAAAGCCATTAAGAAAGAAAAAATTTTCCCTGCTGACTTAGAAGTTTTGAAACTGTCATTAGCTTTGTCTTATTTTCAAATTTTCTACTCGGTGTACATAAAAAATATTCCCTGTAAAAACTTTTATTGAATTCCATGAGAGTATCCAGTTGCAGACTTTCTCGCTGTACACATAAAGGAGATATAATATAAGAGGCATGATGCCACTTCCGGCATTGTAAATTATTATTTTCATATAAGGAGCAAGTGGAGCAAGAAATAAAACCTATAAAGTTTCGACTAAGTCGAAATTTTACAGTTACTCTCAAATTAAATAAACTTTATTAAAAATTTTAATTTAAAAGATGAAGCTCAATTTAATATTCAGAAATTCAGGCACCGATTGGCCATTGAATTTGCCAGAATTGTCAGCATCCAATTATTTTATATGTGAATAAGCTCTAGATTGAAATTCAAGCGCAACAGCTACAAATTTTTAAAGGTTCTGTACAACGAGACCGTCATTGCTGAAAACTGAGGTATTATAAGAGTCGTTATTTTTCATACTTATTGCAAAAAATTTCTATTATGTTTTTGAAAAAGCTATTAAATTGTTAAGCATCGTGGTAATTTGACCCTCGCCGTCCACGAGTTTAGAAAAAATAAAATTTTCTTTAAAAAAAGAACAAAAGAAATTCGTTCGTTGTCCCTAGAGCGTATACGCAACAAAACTTTTTAATATGAGAAATAATTTTTGTCTCAATATTCAATCCATTAAATTTTATAAAAAATAATGTTGCTTAAAAAATCGATCATCTTTTTTGTGCTACTATTGCAAGCTTATGTCTTTAATTCAAATTTAAATGTACCAAAATGGCTTTAGACAAAAAAAAAATACTGTTTAAGCTTTGAAATGGAAAACAACAAGATGCCAAAATATTCTATTAGCTATGTAAATTTATTCAATTATTGTGAAGTAATATATCAAACCATTCAACATTAAATTAAACAAATATATATTCCATTAAAATTAAAAATGCTTCAGTTGTCCCTTTTTGCTGGACTAAAAATAAATAATTAAAATTTATATTTCTCTAGGTTTTGTTTTTTGTGTATGTTTTCACACGTACAATTTGCTTAAAAGTATGCTACATTTTTTAGATACACACGCTCTTATTTGGTTTTTGTTTTTATTATTTGTTGACTTTACCCTTGCCCCTACTACCGTTGATACTAACTGCTGATGCTACACCACACTTCTAAACCCCAAGTGTTTATTTTGTCATCATTGAAGAAAAAGGTCAACTGTAAAATGTGAACTTCCTATTTTTTGTTGTTTTTGTTGCACAACCTTTGCTTTTTTCTTATTTTTTTTGTTGTCTTAGTGGCTCGTATAAATGACACATAGGGTGGTCTTTTGAGTACCACACTTTACGTAATTAGTTTTATCACAAGTTACGTGATTAAAGCAGGACACTAAGGTTATTGTTGCTACTAATGTTGACGATGGTGATGATTACGTTGACGATGACAAAAATCAGGGCTAATCAAAGATTGCTTGTGCGTTACAATTTAAGAGAAAAAAAGTATAAAGTAAAAAATAAAATGATGGATGGACAGGGGCAGCTACTTTGTGTGCAATTTTTGTTTGTTTTAAAAAATAGATTAAAGCATTTTATTTTTGTCACATATTTTTTATTATATACCACAATGTATAAATATGTACACTTAGAATATAAAATTATTATTAATTTCTAATCTCTAATTCAAGTCGCCTTATTTTAGATAAAACAAGTAAGAGCACTATATTCGGCTGTGCCGAATCTTTTATACCCACCACCAATTTTGTGTATATTTAAAGCACAATATTTATTATTCTGTTAATCGCTATAGAATAATCTCTTTATAATAAAATATGTATCACTTTCTTTGTAGAGGGTGGTTAAATTTTAAGGGCCCATGTTTAAGGTGAACCACATCTAAACTTCAACTTTTTTCTTATATTTCATTTGACATTTCTCAATCTCAGACTAACTCAATTTGAACCGTGGAAAGATACGCAATCGAGCAACGCTTTTAAATATTAAAGATTTTTAAAAAAATGGGCGTTCAAATCAAAATGCATTTTGTGCACTTCGTGATTCTTTTGGTCAACATAATCGTTCGAATTCGTCCACAATCGTGAGAATTGTAAAAAAATATATAAATGTCTGCAAAGCAGGTCTGTATGAAATGTGAAAATATCTGTGAATGCCATCTTAGTTCGTTGAATGGGAAACATTGCTGTTTTTCACGAAAACGTGAAACGTGGCAAAAGAGCAAGCGACCTCGACTCATCATCGTGCCCAACAATAGGGCATCAACAGTGTCATTGAAAATTTGGACTATCGGATCGAGGTGTGCCGCCTAGGTTGGGGTACCATTTGGCCGATATTTTGTTCCATACATAATTGAAGCATACAAATATTATCATTATAAAAATAAATGATAATAATTTCATAATAATTTTATTCAAAATCAACATAGTCCCTTAAAATAAAACCGCCCATTATAACTTCGGTATGATAGTAAAATGTTATCGTAAATTTAGTCTTTCAATGAAAGTGGCCGTTAAAATACGCGTGTCAATAAAGTTTCTGCTAATAAACATAACTTAGATATTTCAATATAGTCATTTAGTATTCCAAAATCTTTATTCATAGAGAATTTACATGAATTTAAGAGGAAGAAAGTGAATTTAAGGTTAAATTTTAAGGGCCACAGGGTGATTTAAAGTATACAATCTCTGCATTTTTCTAAAACGGGAAATTTATTAGTAAGATTTTGATTTTTAAACTTCTATAACATTTTGCTTTTAAAAGATTTTTAAACGAAATAAGTTTTGTTTAATTTTAAAATTTGTTAGCCATTAGTACATGAAAATAAATTGTTTATAATATTAGAGATAATATTTTTTGACTTAGGTCAAAATTTTCCTAAATTCCCATTTTTAATAGAGCATAACTTCAGGAGAACATAAGCATAAGTTGTTAGCATGCCATCTAGTAGTTGCTAGTAGAGTCATCTATCTTATCATCTTTATCTTATATTTAGCTACAGTACAATAAATGGTGCAGTGTAAGATGAATAAATGCTAATATATATGACTAATATATTTTTATAAAAATTTAAGGAAAAAAGTGTGCGTGGCACATCTATTATCCGTTATAACGAAGACTTTGACCAAAAAGCGATGTTTGCAAAATTTCAGAATCCTGCATATAGTTTTGTCAGTTTTATTACGTATATATATAAATAAATTTATAAATTTTCGTACACTTTTATCTATAACTCTTTTCCTAATTCATAGATTTAAGCGATTTTCAGGGAAAAATATTCTTTTGACTCGATAAATATATATTCGAAGTCTCATGACTACGTTTATGCATCTGGACACAATTCAAAAGTGAAAGTGGGCGTTATAGTAGGCGTGTCAAAGTTGTTTTTGCTAATGAGTATAACTTCGGTGTTTCAATATAGTCCTTTATTATTCCAAAATCTTTATTAATAGAGAAATTTTATGAATTTTAGGTAAAACGTTATATGGGAGGTGGGCGTAAAAGTGGGCGTGGCACCTTAATTTTTTGGCATAGTAATGAAATTGCCTAGGGGGATAGACGTAGCAAAATTTATCATCATACCTCTAATTTTAGCGGTTTTATGAGCTTTTAAATTTCATTAACGGTAGATAACGTGAAAAGTGGGCGTTATAGTAGGCGTGTCAAAGTTATTTTTGCGAATGAGTACAACTGAGGTGTTTCAAGATAGGCCTTTATTATTCCAAAATCTTTATTAATAGAGAAATTATATGAATTTTAGTTAAAACGTTATATGGGAGGTGGGCGTGGCACATTGATTCGCCGTTACAATAAAGCGTGTCAGCAAAAAGCAAAGTGTGCAAAATATCAGAGTCGTACATCCAATTTTGTTGCTTTTATGACGTTTTTGTTTTTAAATATACCGAAAAATACACTGTGCGGTATAAATTTTCGTACATTTTGATCGATAACTCCTCTCCTAATTCATAGATTTAGACAATTTTCGGGTTAAAATATTGTCTTTACCCAGAAAATATATATTTGAAGTTTCGTGAGTCTACGTTAAGGCGTTTGGACACAATTCCATTTTATTCGATGTTCGAAAGACACGGTTTTTTCGACCTACTCTTGCTTTTCGAGCTATAACTCTCTTCTTAATATTCCGATTTAGCCCATTTTCAATACCAAACAAACCTTGTCTATAGGAAAGATTCTGGCAAAATTTGAGCCCCCTAGCTTTTTCGGTGCGACCTCTATCGTGCTTTCAACAGACGGACAGACGGACAGACGGACAGACGGACAGACGGACGGACATAGCTAGATCGTCATAAAATCAAACCACGATTTAGAATATATATACTTTATGGGGTCTAAAATGGATATTTCGATGTGTTACAAACGGAATGACAAAGTGAATATACCCCCACCATTTTTTTGGTGGCGGGTATAAAAATAACTTATTGCTTTGGAAATTCACAGGCACCACTACGCAGATGCTACGTGTATGTTTTATAAAAAATATGCTCGTTTTGAATTTTTTCACGAACTTTTTTTGCAATTCTTCCATTAGAGATTGTAGTTCAATTATTGATAATTTTTTTTATTCACATAAAAAGTCTACGTCATATTGTCTTTAATTAAATAATCTACTGCAATATATTATAAAATATTTTTCCACTAAAAAACGGTTCCCAATAAGGAATAATTCAATTAAAAATTTTATTAATCTGAAACAGGAAATCTCCCTTTAACATTAACCGAAGGCAGAAAAAGTAGTAAATTTAAGAATCGAAAAACATTTAAAATTGGTTTATCAGCAAGCCACTTTCACTAATTAGGTCCTTTTTTAAATAAATAGATATTTCAACAAACATAATTGAAATACAAAATTAGAAATACACCAATCCAAATAAGATCCTAGAACAATAAACTCATCAAAAAAATCAGCTTCACATTTATGTCGAGAGCTAAAAGCTGGATGATTAAGATAGACAGACATTTCGGATGGCAGCCACACTGCTAGTCTCTGAAATTTCCAGATTTGCCATATAATTATACATCAAACAAAAGTCCTTTGCTTTGGATTTTGTAGTAAAAATTTGTTCGCTCTCTTGTGGCATTATTTGCAGCGAGTTTTTTGAGCCAATATCTTACAGCCCCAACGAATTGGTTAACATTGGACGAAGTGTTTTGTACCGTGACGACCAAAATATGGTATCAGTTCTTCGTTAGTGTTATAAAATTTCTGAAGTAAAATATGGACTATAAAACTTTTGCCAATAGCTTCTAAAAGTATTAGAAATTTTGTTTATAGTCTTGCTGTTGTACTTTCGTATTGTCGGAGCGATTTATGATTTACATTATGAAACAAAAACGACTTATTTTAATTGATTCATAAATAACCTAATTGTTGAAGTCCTTAGCGCTTTCCCAATATATTTTAACCAATCAATATCAAATCTTCAATTAAACAACGTATTTTATTTTGTGGTGAATCACCAGGGTGGCATGGCTAAATTGATACGTGTTTTTGAACTTAATAAGCAAGTTGAATATATGATTGTTAAATATTTGAAAAAAAAGGAATTTAGATTTTTATTGCATTTTGAAAATTCCTCCATAACTGGTAGTCTAGAAATTACTTCCTTTTGTTGACACTTTTTTACAATTTCTTTTTTAGTTGGCCTTGGGTCTGCAACACTTTCGCGTTTGACTAGGTCCGTTAGAGAAATATTGTCGTCACTATCATCATCGCTCTTGAAGTCAGCTATATCACTATGCTTAATTTATACATCTGCAAGTAGCTGACATATATAAAGACAAACATTATCTTATTTCATTGTCACTGTCTTCATCCGTTATTTTAACGTAAGCTTTGTATGAACATGCGATTTAAATAGTGCCGAAAACCTCATCATCACTCTATTGCTCAAGTTCTTTAAAAATGATTTTTTCTCGAACCTCTTGCAAAATCGTATACATAAAAAGACAGTGCACTTTTGATTATGATTTAAAAAACACTTTCGCAAAGAACTCAATAAGCAAAAACGACATGCGTAACAGGTTTTATCAATTGACGTGCAATGATGTTTTTTTAAATAGACCTTAACGAAAACTTAAAAAATACATTTGTAAAACCTTTTTCAATATTTGTTTCAATTGCATAAAACAAATCGTGGTTTTTAAATAAACTTAAATACATTGAAAATATTTTTTTAAGATTTAACATTAAGACCATTAAAAAATATGCTGTACCTAAAGCCAAAAGTCAATCAGCGGCGTTAAAATTGGGAAATATTCCTCCAAAATCCACTTACACATATTAATTATGTCAAATATATTTCATATTTTATCTCTGGCTCTAAGTTAAATAAAAGGAAGTTAAAACTTTTGATTGGCTTAGTTTTTAACCTGTTCATTCACGTACAAGTCTTCTCTATCATTTTTATATTCTGTACGTCAGATAGGACGATCTTTTTTTAATTCCCTTTTTTTTAATTTCTTCAATAAAATGAAATGAAATGTTTTCCATTTTGATTTAACATTTCTATCTGTCTCTTGAAACCATTTATTTTTTTTCTTCTTTAACTTAAATCGATTAATCTATTTCAAAAACAAAAAAATCTGAAAGTTCAGTGACCGCAGTTTGGCATGCGTTGGTATTTTATGTCGATTGCTTGTTGTTGTTATTTTTATTTTTGGTATAACTCTATTGCAATGTTTTAACGGTTTTATGTTTTTGTAGTAGGTTTTTAGAATTCTTGTTGTTATTTCTAAACAACCAAACGAGCTAAGTAAAAAAAAAATATTTAAAAAACAACAAACAAAACAACTAAAAAAACAACATCATACATACATATTTTTGTTAGTTTTGTAAACATTGTTTATTGTTCGTGGCTTTCAACAAATACTTTCAAATAATAGCAATTGCATAGACACATGTACTCACAAACCTACACACAATTAAAATCATACGCACACACACATGTTTACAATACCCTGTCGTGTCATGTTTGCCTTTATTTTTTTTTTTTGGTTTTTTGTATTGGTATGCGAGTTTAATCGTATGTGTCCGTTTGCTGGTATATTTTTGTATATTGTCTTTACCATTCAATAGAGTATTTTTTAAAACAATGTTTGTTATGTTGCGGTTTTCTCTGAACAAATGATATTTTTAGAATTTTTAGTTGCTAACACCATTGTTGTTGGAGTTTTTGTTGCTTATATTGTACGTGTTATTTTCATAACAGTTAAACAAATACATACATATAATATAAGTTAAAGTTGTAGAGTTTTTGTTAATGATAGCTGCGGTTTTGTTTTTATCTTTTGTTGAAAACTGTTATGGCTAATTCAAAAATAAGTTATGATAATAATTTTTAATAACAATAAAAACAACAATGATTTGACAGTATGTTCGTTAATAAAAAGCTTATTATTTTGTAAAACGGGCAGAACATGGTAATAGTTTAACCCAAATGATAATGATGTTTTGGCATTTTTTAAGGGATTGCAATTTATAAAAATTTCTGTGTTTGTAATTTAAAAATAAAATTTCCGCTCTTATGTAGTAACACTATTTGAGTGAGTTTTCAGATTCCTTTTTATTTGGAGGATCACTCTTGCATAGTCAAATTTCTACAATACAAAACAGTTTTTAGATTTGTCATCGGCCTGTCACCCTAGACTTAATAGTTTAAAATCTGCTATACCAATCTTTATAAAATTTAGCTTGGTGATGCCTTACTATCAGGGTTTAGATATAGGGCACTCCTTATTGCTTGATAATATTGCTAGAAAATAAAAGGGAACTTAAAATGGCGACAATGAACGAGGATCATAGAAGAAATTGTATCGAAAGCAACAATATATTAATTTGCGGAATCTTTTTAAAATGAGTACAATACAAACAAGTAAGAGCACTATATTCGGCTGTGCCGAATCTTTTATACCCACCACCAATTCTGTGTACATTGAAAGCACAATATTTATTATTTTGTTAATCGCTTGGAATAATCTCTAAAATAAACATCACTTTCTTTGTAGAAGGTGGTTAAATTTTAAATTTAAAACAGGTCTGTATAAAATGTTAGAATATCTATGAATGCCTTCTTAATTCGTGAAATGAGAAGCATTGCTGTTTATCGCGATAGTGTGGCAAAAAAACAGTCAACTTCGACTCATCATCGTGCCAAACAATTGAGCATCAGCAATGTTATTGAAAATTTGGACTATCGGATCGAGGTGTGCCGTTGAGGTCGCGGGGGCCATTTGGCCGATATTTTGTTCCACACATAATTGAACCATACAAACATTATCATTAAAAAAGAAATGATAATAATTTCCTAAATAATTTGTGTTTTATTCAAAATCATCAATCGGCCCTTAAAATTAACCCACCCTTTATAACTTCGATATGCTGGTAAAATGTTTTCGTAAATTAAGTGTTTCAGTGAAAATGGGCGTTAAAGTAAGCGTGTTTATAAAATTTCTGCTAATAAATACAACTTAGATATTTCAATATAGTCCGTAATTCTTCCAAAATATTTATTCATTGAGAAATTATATGAGTTTGAGATAAGGCATTGTATAGGATGTGGGCGTAAGAGTCGGCGTGTCACCTAAATTTTCTGGCATAACAATAACATTGACTAGAAGGATTTCCGTAGCAAATTTTATCATCATACCTCTAATTTTGTCGGTTTTATAAATTTAAATTTCATTAACAGTAGATAACGTGAAAAGTGGGCGTTATAGTAGGTGTGTCGAAGTTATTTATGCTAATAAATACAACTTATAAATTTCAATTAAGTCCTTTATTATTCGATTTGTAGAGAAATTATAAGAATTTGAGAGCAAACGTTGTATAGGAGGTTGGCGTGTCATATTTATTTTCCGTCAAAAGAAAGCCTTTGACCAAAAAGCAATTCCTGCAAAATTTCAGAATCGTAGATCTAAATTTGTTACTCTTATTAGGTTTAAAATTTTGAACATACTGAAAAATACACTGCGCGGTATAAATTTTCGTACATTTTGATCTCTAACTCCCTTCCTAATGCATGCATTTAGGCAATTTTTAGGTAGATATATTGTTTTTGCTCAGGTAGTTTATATTTGGAGTTTCATGACTCATACGTAGATGCTGGTGGACACAACTCCATTTTATTCGATTTTGGAAGGACATGGTTCTTTCGACCTACTCTTGCATTACGAGCTATAACTTTCTTCCTTATATTCCGATTTAGCCAATTTTCTATTCCAAACAAACCTTGTGTATAAGACATATTCTGGCAAAATTTGAGCCCACTAGCTTTTTCGATGGGACCTCTATCGTGCTTTTAACAGACGGACAGACGGACGGACATAGCTAGATCGTCATAAAATAAAACCCCGATTAAGAATATATATACCATTTTTTTGGTGGCGGGTATAAAAACTAAAATACTTTAAAAAAACACTTTACAAAAAAATTTGTTTAGCTCTTTTACTAAAATTTTGCAAAAAATATTTGACCTTGTGTCACAAAAATTGGTCTGGTGATCACGTTCGGATCGTCCCGGGTATACAGTGGGGTATAGGGGTATAGAGGAGAGTTTTATCTACTAAATGATGCTAATTTCTTTTTGTTATCTTATGTTTTCTAGAAGTTATGGTGTATTAAAAAAAGGAATTTAGGAAAATTTAGACCTAAAGATAAAAAAACAATTATTTCTAAGCATTATAAACTATTTATTTTCATGTACTAATGGCTAACAAATTTTAAAATTATACAAAACTTATTTCGTTTGAAAATCTTTTAAAAGTAAAATGTTATAGAACTTTAAAAATCAAAATCTTACTAATAAGTTTCCCGTTTTAGCAAAATGCTGAGCATGTCTATTTTGAATCACCCTGTGGCCCTTAAAATTTAACCACCCTTTACAAAAAAATAGATAAATAAAAAAAATTTAGTTAAAATATGTATTTTAAATATTCAAATACTTATTTTAAATCTACTGATGCACAGTTTTTTTAATATTTTTAAATCTTAAACCTCATAAGACTGTGTGTACAACTATATGTAAAGTTGGGCACAAATCATTACTCTAGTTAATTTTTGTCAACAAACTTCGGTCATTTTCGTTTTCACAAACCCCTATAAAATTCCTTTGTAGTTTGGGCAAAAAAATGTTACTAGAGTCATCTAGTGTTCTACGTGATGTTTAGCAAAGACATCATCCTCAGTGTTTGCAAAATGTAGTGGCGCCTTCAACAGATGTCGCCATCTGCAATGAATAAATGCAAATGAATATGACTAATATATTTTTATAAAAATTAAAAAAAAAAGTGGACGTGGCACATTTATTTTCCGTTATAACGAAGACTTTGACCAAAAATCCATGTTTGCAAAATTTCAGAACCGTACATATAGTTTTGTCAGTTTTATTACGTTTTAAATTTCAAATATACACTGATCGGTATAAATTTTCGTACATTTTGACCTATAACTCCTTTTCTAATGCATAGATTTAAGCAATTTTTGGGGAGAAATATTCTTTTGACTCGAGAAATATATATCCGAAGTTTCATGACTTTACGTTTATCCGTTTGGACACAATTCCATTTTATTCGATGTTAGAAGGACACGGTTTTTTCGACCTACTCTTGCTTTTCGAGCTATAACTCTCTTCCTAATATTCCGATTTAGCCCATTTTCAATACCAAACAAACCTTGTCTATAAGAAAGATTCTGGCAAAATTTGAGCCCCCTAGCTTTTTCGGTGCGACCTCTATCGTGCTTTCAACAGACGGACAGACGGACAGACGGACAGACGGACAGACGGACAGACGGACGGACATAGCTAGATCGTCATCAAATCAAACCCCGATTCAGAATATATATACTTTATGGGGTCTAAAATGGATATTTCGATGTGTTACAAACGGAATGACAAAATGAATATACCCCCACCATTTTTTTGGTGGCGGGTATAAAAATATTATTGAAGTCCGCAAGTCGAACTTTTATTAAATACATTAAGAAAAAATTTCACAGACTCTTCCAGATTTTTATATATAGTACAACTTTCCTTAGACACGCAGAACACATCGGTTTTTCTTCAATTAAATTGGAAACTACCTACAGTGACTATCAGGTGCGTTTTTGAGTGACCCTTGGTTAAAGGTAATGACTAAGACTTATTTATATTAATTTTTTAGCAATATGAGATCAGTTTTTTGTTAAAAAAGTATTTTTTTTTAGTTTTAAACAAAACCGCGACAGTCGCATTTTATTGCTTATGTTAGAGTCAGTATTTGAAAAAAATACGTATATGATCTATGTATTAAACAAAAAAACTTAAAGAACATGCGTTCTTGAAACAACAGTTTTCAATTTTTTTTCCTTTCATTTTGACGATTCCTTAAAAATTTGATAAATGCTTTTTGTGAATAACCCAAGAGGTATATCATAAATTAGTACGTAAGTCCTGTAAAGAGCTATTATGATTTCACCGAGACAGAGTCTGATTAATCATCGAGTGATGAATTTACTTTTTATGAAAGAAAAACAAATAAGCATAACTGAATCACTTTTTAAAATTTTCAAATTGATTCTTCAAGCTCGAGGTCTTTATAATATTTGTTTTATTTATTATTCAATATTTCGCTACTCCTTTGTGTAGCATCTTCAGGAAAGAAATTGTGTGTTTTTACAAAATTTTTATATAATTTATATTATAAAGACCTCGAGCTTGAAGAATCAATTTGAAAAGTTTATAAAATAAAGGTCAAATAAGAGCAATAATGAATCACTTTTTTATAAAGATATTAATGCATAAATTGATTGCGCAAATCTTTTCGATAGACAAGTAATTTTAAATGTCGGATATGTTTCTCGTATGACATGTGTTCGATGTGACTTAATCGTAATATAAAATGCAACATGCAAGCAACCATTTTCGAATAAAAAAATTAGAAAATTTTAAAATACACTTCGTCTTAAAAAACCATTTGTATGTTACCAAATGCATAAATATTTTCTTTGATGGACGTGAAAAATCTCATTTTTTTCTTACTAAGGACCATGCAATATACAAAGACGATGCGAATTATATTCAGTTTGAAGAGAAACCAAACATTTTCAGGGACTTTTACGATTATGCAGAGTGTGGGATTGTTCTGATTAACGAATTTAATAATTTTCTGCTGTCTAAAATACATTTAAGTCAGTTCAGTTTCGGGAGTTGAAAATATTTAATTTTTGTGTTAAAAATTTGTAATCAAAATTAAGGAAATAATAATATTCGCCTTTATCTCAGCAAGTTATGAACACTTTTTTCTGTTTTTCAACAATGTATACCTTTTAGTAGTTGATATCACATATGGATTCGAGCAATATGTGGCAATTTTTTGAAAAAAGGCGGGAAATATATTTCTTTATAAAATTCTTTATTATCTATTCCACTCTTTTTTCCTTTTTTTCCTTAAAACATATTGGTCTCTAGGTAACAGTGAAAGGTAAATTTGCACAAGCCTTTTTATCTAACCAACCTAACATAACCTTGTTGTTTATACTTTTCCTGGAGAAGCTTTCCAATGTGGTAGCGAAATATTGGAATAAAATAAAAGTATTTCTATACAAAACTGATCTCAGGCTTAATAAATAAAACTGATACAAGCTAAAAAGATAGAAGATATTTACTCAATAATTATAAAAATTTCAAAATGGAATTTTGTAACTGAAACTATAAATTAAACCATCTCTTTTACAACCATCGATTGGCAACATTTTTTATAGTCACTGTTTTCTATGTGCATAAAATCGAAATCAAATTGCTGCTACAAAAATTCTATTCTAATCAAATCTATTTTAAATTTTTTTTTAATATTTTTGAATGCATTAATATTAGAAAGCTAAATTTATGCGTTTATATTAATACACAATAAGAGATAGATACAAAAAAAGAGAGAGAGAGAGAGAGAGAGAAAAAAATAAATGTTAAATTTGCATCAACCTATTTGTAGTTTAAATAAAAATGCCAAAAGGAACCTTTCTGTGTATATAACTCATACAAGATATAAATTATTATTATTTGCTGAATTCACAAACTATCCTAAGTGTTGTGTTTATAATAATGTTATAATTTTTCAAAACTTTAAAAGAGTTTAAAAATTTAACAATAAGCCATGAAATAATTATTATTCATTTTGAAAATTATTGCATTATGGCAAAACCTTACCTAAGACTTCTTTTAAATACACCAATTGTTTTATTTCTTTCAGATTTTAGTTACAAATATACGTGTATTTAACTTTTTTTATTATTATTATTTAGTTCTGCAGAACTGTAGCCTTTTAAACATAAAATTTAACGAGATTTATATACGTGAAAAAAATTTTGCATATTTATTTGTATGTGTGGTTGCCTTTGTATTAGACCATTTTTGGTCAGAATTAAAAACACTATACAGTTAGTTTAACACAATCATTCCTTTCAACTCAGACACTACTATTAAATGAAAGGGTATTTTGCTTTCGTGCTGTAGTTTATCACGCTAAACAAAATAGCAGCCAAATGCTATGATGAGTGGTTCTTAGATGTCACTCGCTCCCATTAAGGTTGAAATAAGATCTATATATATAAAAGTGAAACTTGGTGTGTGTGTGTGTGTCTAAACTGTGGGCGGGGCAACGTTAAAAAAAGAATTATATTTTTGAGGTACTTGCACTAGACCGATTTTTCTGAAACTTTGCACACATATTGAGCTGCCATGACTATATAATTTCGTGGTTAGAAAAGTGGGCAGGGCCACGCCCATAAAAAAAGTTATAATTTTTAGCTTTATGCACTTGATATTCTATTAAAATTCAGAATGCATTTTTATTCTAGTCTATCAATATTCGTTATCATCATTTCGTAATTGATGAATTTCCCATTTGATATCGAAAACCGGATATTTCTCTTATATTCATGAAACAGTTAAAACTATTCATTTTAAGGCCCTACCTAGCTACTGTTTATCTAATATACAATTTTTACAGAAAATTTTGTATAAAAATTCTATATATATTGGTGTACGACATAATAAAGTCGTGCTTGTCTGACGATAAATTTCCTTCTTGTTTCTGGTTGTTATGTATCAGAAATGGCTGCTGTGGATGGCTTAAGCGGTTTTTGCAGTATTTATATTCTTATATACATACATAATTACATATACATATATATAAAGTATAAAATATGCTATATGTACATGTGAATACATTCACATATAGTAGTTGTCTTTCTATGATTTTTATAATGCTGCTTGTTTTTATATTTTTAATGACCAAAATTCCCCAACATGAGCGTGCACACTTATAAACGTATGCGAGTAGTGGCTTTAAGTAGGCCAACAATGATTTTGAGGTTATTTATTTAAAATTCATAAAACGTTATTTCTGTTTTCGAAAATTTATTATACAAACACTACAAAAATGGTTGACCCCAATACACTGGAGATTGAAGTTTTTCTCCATTTTTTTCCCTTTTGTTAAGGGAAGAAAAAAGTAAAATCATATAAGGGAAAGAGGTTATATAACAATATTTTTACAGAGAAATGCTAATTTTTTTTTTAAATCAGGTCTATTAAAAAATTACTTTTCAAATTGTTTTTTAAATAAAAAAAAAAAAAAAATATATAATATTTACAATGTCTCTGAACGGTAAATTATTACCAATATTTTTGAATTAAAGTTTCGAATGAGAATTTTTGAACCCCAATTAGTTAAAATTTTCAAAATTCGACTATTGTAAAATACAATATTGTTTGTAATGTTTTGTTATTCTATTGTATTAAAGATAATGCCATATATTTTTTATGGATCTTATTTCAGGAAAATTTTACCTGACGATTTTTCAGAAGGCATTGACGTCACAGATTAAAAATATTTAAGAGGTATAATGCTGCAAAGTATTGTCAACAAGACGATTACACACTTAATAGACAAGCTTCAATTCTTTCCACTCGTATGAGTAATCAATCAGATTTCTGTACAGTCAGTTAAGCGAAAATCATCCCTGTGAATTGTTTTTATAGATTCTTTAAAAGCTTTTGAATCACCTGCAAATTAAAATGCACAAGAATGCAAAGGTGTGCTTACTAACTTTATATGCCACAACGCTACATTTCAAATTCTGGAAGAGAAACAATGAAGGAGAAATGTATCGTTAAATAATACAGTTCTACAGGGATGTGTATTATCACAACTGCTATTTTGCGGCACTCTTGACTTAAGCTAAAGGCTCTAACTGTGAGAAACGCAACTACGTTGGATCTGCAAGATAAGCCTGAAGATCCTTATTATGCAGTCAATACCTGCTTTATAGTTACTCTTCTCCAACTACCAATCAAAACTGTCTTATCTAAGTGAAAAATCTCCTTAAGACTAAACATTTTTTGTGGCTAAAAAGCTGACATAACTGCACCCATTGGAAAAACCTAGAACGGGCCCGTGTGAGAGACAGACGTAAAACACTTCAATACGTTACATTTAATCTATTTAAGTTTTTATTTAAAAGTGCTTACGGAAAATTGTACGCATTTTATGGTCCAATATAATATCAAAACCCCGAATTTAGGAGGTAGAAAATTAATCTCCCATATTCGTAAAAAACCGCAAACAAAAATTGTGTTGGAGTGCTTACGCATATATTTATATTTATAAACGAGCTGTAGATTGCAATCAATAAAAGAGTCGTCGTACCGGAATGCCAACACATACATGTAAATGGCAAGTGGTGAGAGAATCAACAAAATAAGAAAGTGGAACGGACTTGAATTCCTAGCAAAAGATCGTTTATATTAAAAAAATATGTTAAAGAACTAACAATACTGCAGGACAAAGAAAATATACATTAATTCCTCATATATTGATCTTCACATTTATAACACATAAGTCTAGGCAAATC
Organism: Phyto melanocephala; assembly: GCA_941918925.1. Taxonomy (NCBI): domain Eukaryota; kingdom Metazoa; phylum Arthropoda; class Insecta; order Diptera; family Rhinophoridae; genus Phyto; species Phyto melanocephala. The sequence goes on from OW799236.1 coordinate 103,086,386, forward strand.
CACTTAGCTTTAAATATAATTATTTGGAAAAATTTATATTTCTTTCTTAGAGTAACAGCACCGTTACCACTGATCACTAATAGCTTTATCTAAATTAGTCAAAATAAAACTTTTATCAATTTTTTAATGAAAGTACTGACAATATGTATTTAACTAAAACCTAGATTAATAGGTCTTTCTAAAAACGATTGCCAGCTGAGCGACTACTAAATTCTTTAAGTATATGAATTTTATTTAGTCGGTTTTTGGTATTAAATATTACAAATTTAATCTCGCCGATGAACGTTCCTCAGTAAAAAATTAAAAATATTTGAACTAAATATAATTCCAAATAGCCAAAGAAAAATTAATAGCACTATACTAGCCAGACCATATTTGTTATAACTGTAATATGTACAGTAAAATATTCCAATAAATTTCCTGTAATATCGTTTACAAGATTTCTTTTTTCAGCATTATAGTCAACTTAGATTTAGGAGGGTACCTAATAACACAAGTCTCTAAATAAATGTTTCAAACTTATAAGGGCCAGGCCCGACTTATGCGTCAGACGAAAGGATATATATGTATCAGGGATAGTGCTTTTGCTTGAAGTTGTAAGCATAACATAGTTTTAGCAGGCAGCTAAATTGTTTGTCGATTCATTGAAGTGCTTTTAGGATCAATTATATAGATCTTATTGTAGTTTTTAATTTGTCGTAGATATGAACTTGCTCTATTTTTTGGTTTAGACTATATCAAAGAAGCGTAATGCTGATAAAGATCGAAATAATTACCTTTATTTTTTTTTATTAAAAATTTCAATTTGAATGCCAAACTGTTATTTATAATAAATTTCTTAATACTACAATTTTGTTGTTTTATTAACAAAGTGTTTATAATTAATATTTTTCCTAAAAATATTAAAAAAATATTATTTTAGAAAACAAAAAAGAAATTTTGAATTATATATTTTGAAATCGTTAACAAATTTATACAAAGAAAAGTTAAAGCAGAATTTATTTAAAATTCCTAAATGAAATTTTCCATCAATTTCACAAACACTTCTTGATTCCTTTTGTTTTCAAAGAACTAAATAAAAATGTATGTATGTGTATTCAAATTAAATACTGTTACTTGTGTACGACACTTTATTACCAAGGAAATATTATATAATTAAGAGAAATAGGTCAATAAATTGTAATCGGAAGAAAACAAAAAAAAAAAAAAAACAAATTTATCCAAACAACAAAAATAATATGAAAAAGAAAATAAATTGGAATTATATTACATTTTCTGTTTCATATTAGATTTGCTTAATATCTCTAAATCAATACAATAAACAACATATTCATCACTTAACCTACTTATGTAAAGAGCTAAACAATTGAACAAAAAAGAAAAAAAGAAAACGAAACATAAATATAAATACGAATATATAAAGGAAGGAAATGAAGATAACATACGCCTTATTTACGAAACTTCTATGGCAATATAAGTAAGTGCATGCTAACATATAAATTTGGAAGAATTTAAGGATTTTGCTTTAATTACGGTTTCCTAACATTACTAGCTAGTAAGAGTTAACCAGTGATACTATATGTTTTTGTACAGGGAGAACCAAAAATTACTTTTTATATTAAAAATCTAAAAAATGCTGCTGGCGCGTACTAGACTAGCTCGACTACTAGAAGATAAAGCAGCACCAATCTCAACCATTTGGAACGAAGTAAACCAAAATTTTCGCAAATATTATAAAATTTGGTTGGCTTGTGATGTAAAGTTATTGTATACTCTCAGTAGCGCAATTTACTTAGGAAATAGCCCTAACATAACACAGTCTACAAATGTTTGAGAGAATCTGGTAAAAAAAAAAAAATGGCTTCTAACTGGGAGAATACCGGAAGGACAATAGTTTGCGAAAAATTTTTTAGGCCATTAAATTTGAGTGGCCTTTTATTATCTAAAGGTCTTGCAATTCTTTTTTTTTCCAGATTTTGTTCTACAGTTTGCCAGAATAAAATCTTTGTACCAGATGAAATAAAAACTGATCGTAAACGTGCAGAAAATTCATCAGTTCTTGGTTCTTTTGACTCAAACTTTTCTATTCTATGTGCCAAAAAAAGGAAAAGGCAGTTGTGTTATTTTCTAACAATACTCTTACTAATGCTACGGTGCCAGAAAGAAATATAAGCAAAAGTACATCTTGACTATAACGCAAGCAAAAGAAGCGTTGTTGCAAAGGACAAAATGATGTTTGCATATTATAGAAACATAATACAATGCCGTTGGCTGTTGGCAATGTTTTTTAACTTTTTAGGTATATCCGCTTCAGCTGCATAAAATGTCTACATAGAAAATAATAAACGCATTCAGCAAACAGAAAACGCAGAAGGTTTTTGCGAAGTTTATCAAAACAGATGCTAATTTAAGCAATTAAGCAGCCCTTAGAAACTCTAAAAACAATATGTTTTATTCCAACACGCCTCTCTATCGAACTGGCACTAGGGCACTTAACAAATTCAAATTTTTGCCCTGCTGTAATTAATTAATTTCCTGAAATATCTGTGCGATACCAAGCAAGGTCTGTAATTGATATTATAAACCTGTATACGACTTACATATTCGGAAAATGCTGTTCAACAGAAGAAATTGTGGCTTTTAAAATGGTTTTCTTGAACTTTTCATAACAATAAATTAAAAATATATTTTTCTTACCATATATTTCTTGTTGAAAGGAAGAAGATGCAAAAGTGCAAAAATAATATAACTACAAATATAGTCATCTAACCGCTAGGGTGATCGACTCGGTTTTAAAACCGGTGTAAAACCCGGCTTTTTACTCTTTCACAGACGGGCAGACGGACAGACGGTCAGGCCTTAATCGACTTCTCTATTTATAAGCTTTAAGAAAATATATACTTTATGGGGTCGGAAATGAAAATTGTAAAAGAAGAAAGTGTTGTGCTGTTAGATTGGCAAAATGTGCGCTGGCGCGTATACGTAATGTAATAGTAACGCATTATTTAATATATATTATACGCCTTGTTTGGTTAATATCTACCCAGCAAAAAAAAAAATAGAAGTAGTGCAAAGCGAATTACATTTTCAAGACTTCTAAATCAATTGTGTAAAAGCATTCATTCTAAATGACTTCCTAAATGTGAAATAATTTGTCATAATTGATGTGTTTAAAAATGAATGTAACATCATGCTAAAAATCTTAAACAATTCATGTAAACAAACAAATTCAACTCATGAAACATCCGATGCTTCTCATAAAATATGCATGAGTTCTAAATATGTACTAAGAATGGAGTGCAGTTCATAAATGTATTCATGTAAACACATGATCTCCAATGACACGCTAATGTTAAAATCATTAGTGTTTTCACCTAAATTTAATCACTTTGTCACCAGTTGAACCCCTGCAAATCCACTTTTTTGTCATAGATTTCTTTACTGGGTATCTATTGAATACAAGTAAAGTATTAACGACATACATTTGTATGTATCATGTTCATTTACTTTTATACAGTCACAACCATTCGCGTAATTATTCCAGTTAAATTTATATAATTCTAATTTGTATACATACGAATAGGCGAAGAATACACCGAACTGTGAACTTGGACTATATGTGGTTGTAACAGGATAATGCCACTTGCCACAGAGCCAAAGCAACAACGACACTTTTGCATGAGAAATTTAATGGCTGTGTTATCTCACGTCTTGGCGATGTTAATTAACTGAAACGGTCATGTGATTTGCCATCGAAAAAAATGTACGTCAATAATCTAAGAAAAATTCAGATGCTAGAGAATGAGTTAAATTGACATATTCACAACACTGAACCTCTTTTATTTCCAAGTGTTATTGAAAATATAAACAATCGAATAGAAATATGCCATCAAAGCCATAGCGATCATTTGGCCAATATTTTATATCACATATAATTGTGATAGATCTTAGATAAACAATAAGATTTTCGCTGAAAACTTTTTGTTTTATTTACAATTAACGTCGTGCGTTTTTGTTGGATCATTAAATAAATTAAACAATTAAATTAAACCAATTAAATAATTAATTGTAAATTAAATAGCTTGATTAAATTAGAAAAAAAATTGTGACCGAAGAAAATTGTCGATGGTGGAATTATAATGGATATTGGCATACATGTTTTTCCAGTATTATTAAGTCTTAAATATGACATCTTGTGCATTAAACAATAATAATTTTGTACTTTTTAGAAATTGATTTAAAGCGATTTTTTTCAAAAATACAACCTAGATCAATAACATCTTCACCTTACTTTTATCTGCATTCATATCTTCTGTATCTGAAAACCGAATAAAAATTGTCAATAGCTATGAGAGCTGAACATAAATCAAAGTCTAATAATAATTAAAAGTATTACCATTTTTATAATGCTGTCTTAGGAGATAAAATCATGGGGTGTTTTCCTTTTTAAATAACAACAATTTTTCTCCTAAAGTGATGAAACCAAATCATTCTGACTCTATCTATTCTCAATATATCAGTTTTAAAATGCAGCTCGAATTTTGAACAGCTTTTATTTTTTTATTTTTAACCTAAATGCATACTGTGTTTTATAAATATGAATATCATCGGCTGAACGAACAGCAAATATTTAAAATATTTATTTAGCAATTCAAAGCAAAATTTTAACCTTTATGAATCCGACTATTCTTTTCAGCAATATAAAGTTCCATACCTTTTCCTTCTATAACTAATAATTAAGATATTTCTCATATTCTCTAGGTTTTATTTTTATACCCGCCACCAAAAAAATGGTGGGGGTATATTCATTTTGTCATTCCGTTTGTAACACATCGAAATATCCATTTTGGACCCCATAAAGTATATATATTCTGAATAAGGGTTTAATTTGATGACGATCTAGCTATGTCCGTCCGTCTGTCCGTCTGTTGAAAGCACGATAGAGGTCGCACCGAAAAAGCTAGGGGGCTCAAATTTTGCCAGAATCTTTCTTATAGACAAGGTTTGTTTGGTATTGAAAATGGGCTAAATCGGAATATTAGGAAGAGAGTTATAGCTCGAAAAGCGAGAGTAGGTCGAAAAAACCGTGTCCTTCGAACATCGAATAAAATGGAGTTGTGTCCAAACGCCTTAACGTAGACTCATGAAACTTCGAATATTTCCTGGGTAAGGGCAATATTTTCCCCCGAAAATTTTCTAAATCTATGCATTAGGAGAGGAGTTATCGATCAAAATGTACGAAAATTTATACCGCACAGTGTATTTTTCGGTATATTTAAAAACAAAAACGTCATAAAAGCAACAAAATTGGATGTACGACTCTGAAATTTTGCACACTTTGCTTTTTGGTGACACGCTTTCTTGTAACGGCAAATCAATGTGCCACGCCCACTTTTACGCCCACCTCCCATATAACGTTTTAACTAAAATTCATATAATTTCTCTATTAATAAAGATTTTGGAATAATAAAGGCCTATCTTGAAACACCTAAGTTGTACTCATTAGCAAAAACAACTTTGACACGCCTACTATAACGCCCACTTTCACTTTTGAATTGTGTCCAGACGCATAAACGTAGTCATGAAACTTCGAATATATATTTATCGAGTCAAAAGAATATTTTTCCCTGAAAATCGCTTAAGTCTATGAATTAGGAAAAGAGTTATAGATAAAAAGGTACGAAAATTTATACCGCACAGTGTATATTTAAAACGTAATAAAACTGACAAAACTATATGTGCGATTCTAAATTTTTGCAAACATGGCTTTTTGGTCAGTCTTCGTTATAACGGAAAATAGATGTGCCACGCACACTTTTTTCCTTAAATTTTTATAAAAATATATTAGTCATATATATTAGCATTTATTTATCTTACACTGCACCATTTATTGTACTGTAGCCAAATATAAGGTAAAGATGATAAGATAGATGACTCTACTAGCAACTACTAGATGGCATGCTAACAACTTATGCTTATGTTCTCCTGAAGTTATGCTCTATTAAAAATGGGAATTTAGGAAAATTTTGACCTAAGTAAAAAAAAATTATCTCTAAACACTATAAACAATTTATTTTCATGTACTAATGGCTAACAAATTTTAAAATTATACAAAACTTATTTCGTTTGAAAATCTTTTAAAAGCAAAATGTTATAGAAGTTAAAAAATCAAAATCTTACTAATAAATTTCCCGTTTTAGAAAAATGCAGAGAATGTATATTTTAAATCACCCTGTGTCCCTAAAATTTAACCTTAAATTCACTTTCTTCCTCTTAAATTCATGTAAATTCTCTATGAATAAAGATTTTGGAATATTAAAGGACTATATTGAAATATCTAAGTTATGTTTATTAGCAGAAACTTTATTGACACGCGTATTTTAACGGCCACTTTCATTGAAAGACTAAATTTACGAAAACATTTTACTAGCATACCGAAGTTATAATGGGTGGTTTTATTTTAAGCGACTATGTTGATTTTGAATAAAATTATTATGAAATTACTATCATTTATTTTTATAATGATAATATTTGTATGCTTCAATTATGTATGGAACAAAATATCGGCCAAATGGCCCCCCAACCTAGGCGGCACACCACGATCCGATAGTCCAAATTTTCAATGACACTGTTGATGCTCGATTGTTGGGCACGATGATGAGTCGAGGTTGCTTGCTCTTTTACCACGTTATCGTGAAAAACAGCAATGTTTCCCATTCAACGAACTAAGATGGCATTCACAGATGTTTTCACATTTCATACAGACCTGCTTTGCAGACATTTAAATATTTTTTACAATTCTCACGATTGTGGACGAATTCGAACGATTATGTTGACCAAAAGAATCACGAAGTACACAAAACGCATTTTGATTTGAACGCCCATTTTTATAAAATCTTTAATATTTTAAAGCGTTGCTCGATTGCGTATCTTTCCACGGTTCAAATTGTCAAATGTCAAATGAAATACAAGAAAAAAGTTGAAGTTTAGATGTGGTTCACCTTAAACATGGGCCCTTCAAATTTAACCACCCTCTACAAAGAAAGTGATACATATTTTATTATAAAGAGATCTATAGCGATTAACAAAATAATAAATATTGTGCTTTAAATGTACACAAAATTGGTGGTGGGTATAAAAGATTCGGCACAGCCGAATATAGTGCTCTTACTTGTTAATATTTTTTTCAGTAAAAACTCTTCCTTACTTTAGCATTTTCTGAAGTAATAAGTGCGTGATTAAAATTGCACAAATGTAATAATATCGTTTATGAAATACCTTGCTCAAACATGTCTATTGCCAAAGGTATCCTCTATCTTTTGTCAATATGCAAACTTAATGTGTCCTTATAGTCAAAGTCCTTGACTGTTTTGTGTGTACGTTTGGTTTAATATGCACCACATGATATATTCAATTTCCTGTCTGCTTGTTTAATGTCAATCATTCTTAAAAAATACATCAACCAGTACATGTGTTTTATTTTTGCTGTTTTGTAAATATATGCACATATTGCTCACACCAAATTACAGTAGAAACGAATTTATATAAATAGTTATACACTCATACTTTTATAAAGAGATTGCTCAATATTGTTTATATTTATAAAGTGTATCTGATTGTGCATATATACGGGTACATACAACTCTTTGCATTTTGTTTCGGTACTTTCGAAATAAGTTTTTACTATGGATTCCTTTCAATGCAACTTTTGTTAGCAACTGTATAGTGAGATTGTTAAAATTATAAAAAGGTTCAATTTGTAACAGTTACAAAAAAGTGTAAACACAAATTGGTTATTTGGCACGTGTACAATCTGTAATGCGTGGGTTTCAAACATACCTACGCACCTCATATAAAACCTCTATATGCCACAATACCGCACAGTGCACATATACGTTTTACATACTAGTGAACAAAAACATATACATTCAGCGTAATACAAGTACAATAAAAACTGAAGCGAACAACTATACAAGTTTTCCCGCACCAAATCAAATAAGAAAAAAATTACATTTATTTCAAAAAGATTTTTTTTTTTTTTGCATTTGATAACTAGGATTTGTAGTGTCATATCATATGTAGTCATGAATATGCACGCATCAATTTTTCTTCATTTTTGAACATTTCATTTCTTTTTTTTCTGATTTAATTTGAATAGTATGAGATCACATTATGGAACAAAGTGTCATATTGTGACACACCTGTACCAGTTTTTGGTTTTGCAGTTTCCGTAGATGTGAGCAAAAAAATATTTTGCAATTTTTAGTGAATACTTATGCTAATTTAATACAACTTTAAGTCTTAGGGCTGGAAGGCGAACATTTTTCGGTCCTTAAAAGTTTTTTTTCGCTCACGATAAAAATAATATTTTGTTAACTAAAGGGTTTCATTTTTTAGCAAAAGTTAATATCATATTGTTTGTCTTGCTGCAAATGTATTATTATGTTCAAGCCGCTATACTTTGTTTTCGGTAAAAATCTGTATGAATGCATTTTAAAGAAGAAGAAAATATGAAAATATTTAAAAACAAAACAAAATTCTAAACATTAAATATGACAATATTTTAGAACAAAATTAAGCTCGTATTGTGGTAAGTTTTTAGTTACAATATTTTCAGCAATTGCTTTTTAAATCTTTCCCTAGATTCTAAATAAACTGCAGGTTGTTCAACGAATCCACTTTAATTAATATTGAGGTGTATTTATCCAGTTCACATCGGAATATCTTTGTGATCATATAGATATTTTAATATCTGTAATATGTGGACAGTTTGTCTTAAAATTACATGACTATAAAAGCTGTTATAGCATAGATACAAATAAACTAATTGCCATGTAGTGAGTAGGATGTAATGGAAAACTCATTTAAAATGATGAAGGCAAAATTTAAAGCACAATTTATAGGTATCCTCAACGAATAAAAAAAATTGTTGCAACAAAGCAAATTTTTAGTAAATATTTTCTGTCGAAGCGAACTAAAAAATCAGGGATAGAAAATTTGTTATAATCAGTTTAGTTTAAAAAAGTTTGATAAAAAGAAGATATGTTTGTGATACGGAGTACAGAAGCAATTAATATCAATAAACTTAGTTAATTTGTATCAAAAAATATATATAAAATAATTGTTTAATACAGAAACTAAATTTTTGGTTTTACCTTCCTCGATAAATAAATAAAATAACACTTCTAGATCGGCTGTCAGAACAAGACAAAGATGTGAATGCTACTATAAGAATAAATATCACCCAAGTAAACTGCTTCTGAAAGTGTTTAATAATGTTCATTAACCCTTAACCTTACTAAACGTATAACAACAAACGTACTAGCTTGGTTAGCAAGGAAACTTATGCTATAGGTGGCGTGTAGCTGAGCTAAGTTTAGCCGTCTTGGGGTCGTCGTGCCGGCATTTTTGCCTTTGGCATAAAAAATCTTACTACTTCATTTCCGTACACGAAAAATCGGTGAAAACGATCCTGAATAAGGATTTAATACCCAAAAAAAACAACGATAAGATCGAGTGTTACCAAATACTCGCCGTGGTGTCCCGTTTTCCTGGGGCTTTGGCAGATTTTATGTCAAAAAAAAACTTACCTACTCACGAAAATTGATGTACAACCCCATGATCCATGATCCCTGGTGGCTAAGGTATTGGAAAGCTCTGACTTCTAGTTAGTCGGAGTTCACACACGATGATTTTAGTTGGTCGATTCTTGAGTATAGAGATATTTTTTTCAGTTGACAGTGAGGGAATAAAAAGGGAGAAGTATTCGCACGGTACTTGTATAATTCTCCTTCGGCAATTCTCTCATTCGTCTTTTTAGTTTAAAATGCAATATTGATTTTCATTCGGTGTTCGGTCTTGGTGTGTAAATAATTTAAAACATGAGTTAAACACAAGGATTAAAAATATAATTTAAAACATATAAATAAAGGATACTGCTAGTTATTTCAACACATCTGCTTGTACTATGTATGCTAACTTTTCTATAAATAGAATATTGTATTTTCATTTCCTCCCATGTCTATTCTAATACAGAAACTGTTTGACTTTTTATTATAAATGTAAAATGCATAACAACGCCAACAAAACACAAGACTTGCAAATCACATTAAAATGAATTGTAAAATACAGTCACTCTTATATGAATATATACAGATACATACATACGTATATTTATATACATATATACACAAACACTCATAGATAAAAATGGTTATGAGGACTTGACGGAGAGATGATGATTGTAATAATAACAAAAGTTTATTTAAGTGTGTTGATTAGATTGATATGACAGACATAATGACATACAAATTGTATGTTTGAAATATAGTTTAATGAAAATTTTAAATATTTCATTTTTTTCTTTTTAACAATTAGCATGTGATGACATAGTAATACAAATATATTTAAAAATACTTTGACAAATGTGCACAAAGCAAATGTGTTTATTTTTTAAATTCAATTTATAATTTAAATTTAACTAGTGAATTATTCCTAAAATTAATATACAGATGTAACATACTTTGTGAGAGTAATTTATTAATTATTTAATTATTATAAGTTAATGCCTAACGCACAACTGAAAAAATTGAAGAATTTTTCACACGACTTTTCTTCATAGGAAACTTTATGATCAAATCTACAATATACAAGTTCAAGTACTCGTAATTTATTTATCTTATTTTTTCTAAATTTGCAATAAATTTACATAAAAAAAAAAAAATTTCACAAAAAAAAAAATTAAAGATTAACCATATATCGCGTAATGAGAATATTAATGCAATTTTAAAAGAGAATTAAAAAAATTCTGCATTTGAATTGTATACATTGATAGTTATCGTAGATAGACACTAATAGTCACAGCAGGTTTCACCATTAACAGGAGGTGTCCATTGATGAGATAGTTGATTTAAAAAGTCCAGGATTCATTTGTTATTAAATTAAAAAAAAGGAACAAGATTATTAATGTTAAGGCCAGAAATTGTCATAAAATCAAAATTATTTCTTTTATATTTAGAGGAAAGTTTCATAAATTTTACTTGCAATCAGATAATTAGTTCAGGCACCTTGTTAATTATGATGGCAAAAAAAGGGAAAGCGCAAAATGATATATATAATGTTCTGGATTTATTAAGTAAAAACAAATAAGAGCACTATATTCGGCTGCGCCGAATCTTTTATACCCACCACCAGTTTTTGTGTACATTTAAAGCACAATATTTATTATTTTGTTAATCATTATGGAATAATCTCTTTATAATAAAATATGTATCACTTTCTTTGTAGAGGGTGGTTAAATTTTAAGGGCCCATGTTGAAGGTGAACTACACCTAGTCTTTAAATTTGTTTTCTGCATTTCACTTGACATTTCTCAATGTCAAACTTAGGCAATTTGATGAAAGATACGCAAATGAGCAACGTTTTAAAGTTATTCAGGTTTTTTATAAAAATGGGCGTTCAAATCAAAATGCATTTTGAGCACTTCGTAATTCTTTTGATCAACATAATCGTTCAAATTCGTCCACAATCGGGAGAATTGTAAAAAATATTTAAATTTCTGCAAAACAGGTCTGTATAAAATGTTAACAAATCTGTGAATGCCTACTTAGTACGTTGAATGGGAACCACTGCTGGTTTTTGCGATAGTGTGGCAAAAGAGCAGTCAACCTCGACTCATCAGCATGCCCAACAATTGGGCATCAACATTGTCATTGAAAATTTTTACCTTACTAATTTCCTTTTTAATTTCCTAAATAATTTGTGTTTTATTTAAATTCAACATCGGTCCTTAATTTAACGACCCTTTATAACTTCGATATGCTAATAAAATGCTTTTGTAAGTGTAGTCTTTCAATGAAAGTGGGCGTTAAAGTAGGCATGTCAATAAAGTTTCTGCTAATAAATACAACTTAGATATTTCAATATAGTCCTTTATTTTCCCAAAAACTTTATTAATAGAGAAATTACATGAATTTAAGATAAACCGTTATATGGGAGGTAGGCGTTAAAGTGGGCATGTCACCTTACTTTTTAGCACAACAATTACCTTGAATAAAAGGATATACGTAGCAAATTTTATCATAATACCTCTAATTTTGGCGGTTTTATGAGCTTTTAAATTTCATTAACGGTTGATAACGTGAAAAGTGGGCGTTATAGTAGGCGTGTCAAAGTTATTTTTTGCGAATGAGTACAACATAGGTGTTTCAATACAGCTTTTATTATTCAAAAATTTTTATTAATAGAGAAATTATATGAATTTCAGGTAAAACGTTATATGGGAGGTGGGCGTAAAAGTGGGCGTGGCACCTAAATTTTCTAGCACAGTAATGATATTGCCTAGGGGGATATACGTAGCAAATTTTATCATCATACCTCTAAGTTTTGCAGTTTTATGAGCTTTTAAATCTCATTAACGGTAGATAATGTGAAAAGCGGGCGTTATAGTAGGCGTGTCAAAGTTATTTTTGCGAATGAGTACAACTTAGGTGTTTCAATACAGCTTTTAATATTCCAAAATCTTTATTAATAGAGAAATTATATGAATTTTAGATAAAACGTTATATGGGAGGTGGGCGTAAAAGTGGGCGTGGCACATTGATTTTCCGTTACAAAAAAGCGTCTCACCAAAAAGCAAACTGTGCAAAATTTCGGAGTCGTACATCCAATTTTATTGCGTTTATGACGTTTTTGTTTTTAAATATACCGAAAAATACATTGTGCGGTATAAATTTTCGTACATTTTGATCGATAACTCCTTTCCTAATGCATAGATTTTGATAATTTTCTGGAAAATATTGTTTATACTCAGGAAATATATATTCGAAGTTTCATGAGTCTACGTTAATGCGTTTGGACACAATTCCATTTTATTCGATGTTCGAAGGACACGGTTTTTTCGACCTACTCTTGCTTTTCGAGCTATTACTCTGTTTCTAATATTCCGATTTAGCTCATTTTCAATACCAAACAAACCTTGTCTATAAGAAAGATTCTGGCAAAACTTGAGCCCCCTAGCTTTTTCGGTGCGACCTCAATCGGGCTTTTAACAGACGGACAGATGGACAAACATAGCTAGATCGTCATCAAATCAAACCCTCATTCAGAATATATATACTTTATGGGGTCTTAAATGGATATTTCGATGTGTTACAAACGGAATGACAAAATTAATATACCCCCCCCCCCTTTTTTTGTGGTGGGTATAATGATGTGGCCCCAGCATCTTATTTGCTAAAAGTACCTTGCCAGTCAATGTGTTTATATTGGTAAATATTTTGCAGTGTATCTGTAATAAGATAAAAAACACTATTTCTAGCTGAAACAATTTTTAATTAACACCTGAAAATTTTCGGAATATATACTAGGCTCCAATTAACGAAACAAAAGGATATTATACATGCAAGTTAGATCTATGCTCACTAAAACTAGATATTAAAACGTCGAATCAGCTTTGAAATTTTTAATGATGTATTATATTGCAATACTTATAAACTCCCCAGGCTATAAGATGATGCTACAAAATTCTTAGCATTAGCATTTTGACACTTGAGATTTTAAAGCAACAATATGGCGTTTCTTTGTTTCCAATTTTTCGTACGAAAATACCACTTTCATTAGAAATTTAATTTAGATAAATAATTTTAAATTCAAAATTGCGTTTTATGCTTTTATTGAAAAATAATTTTTGTATCAACAAGCGATGACAACTTATTTTTCCAAATAAAAAAAAAAACATAAAAGAAAATTTATATTTCATTTAACTTTTAGAAGCTCTAGTTAAAATTCTCTTACAAATTGTCAATAAAAAACTGACTCTAAAATATTTTATATCAAACAAACCCAAATAGCGTAAAACAGAATTTATATTTTGCCCTTAAAAAAATATATAAAATTAACCACCCTAATTTTTTATATTTGCTGAAGTAATTGCTACCAAAAATATTCACTTCAGGCACTAATGATACTTCATTAATAACTACAAACATCATTACTACAGTTTGTTAGTGTTTTGTAGTATCTGTGTTTAACTCAAAATTTTCATAATCGTATTAACATTTATTTTTGCTTAATAAAGAGATGTAATCCCAAATGTTAGAGAAACAAGAAAAAAAAAACAAATTACCAAAATAAAACATTTTTGTGTGTAGTTATAAATATTATTTGCGTTTAGATAATTGCTGTGTTAATTGCTCTATCTGTTGTTGTTATAATAGTGGTTTTTAATTATAATTTGTAACTTACACGTGTTTAACAATCCCAACAACAATTAAATTTAATTAAGTAGATAAATATTATTACGATGTTAATCTGAGTGGCCCATATATCCTGTCATACCAAATAACATAAAGCTGTCTGTAAAAAAGAGACACAAAGGAGTTAGCAATACGAGATTTTACATTAGAAATAAAATACTTAACTACTGGATATCTAATAAACGAATAAAAAAACTAATAAAGAAATACAAAGATTTACTTAATATATGTGTAGTATACAGGCAATGTGAGCCTTTATTAAGTTAATGCCACTTAAGGTTAAAAGAATACAATTTAAGTTGAAACTATGTTGTTTTGTAACGATAAAACAAATGTTTATAATCTGGGAGAATACAGAGATTTTACGTGCTTTATGTCAGTTATTAAATTCCACTTCTTTTTTTAAATTCTAAAAAATGTGTTTATTTATTAAAACTAAAAATTCGACTAGGTTTATAAAAATTATACTGACAATTTTGCAAATTTTTTTACTTGGCATTTAAATGATGTTTCTTTCCATGGTTAAAATTGAGTTAGTCTGAAATTAAGAAATGTCAAATGACATGCAGAAAAAAACTTCTCATTTAGGTGTGGTTCACATTCAACATCTGCCCTTAAAATTTAACCACCTTTTAGTAATAAAAAAAGATTATTTTTCAAAAGTATAAAAAAATTGGCAAATATTCAATTTTGAAATTTGCCGAACACTTTTGGTAAAACTATAAAAATTTAAAAATGTTAATGTGAAGGTAATTCTCTCCTATGATTTAAATTATTAACTTGTTTAAACAAAACTGTTTGTCAAAGGGAAGTTTAGTTTTAAAAAAATATATATACATTCATATACTTATAATAAAATGAACACCATCAGACGTACAACAACATTAGAATTTACATTCTACTTATATTTCACTAAAAGCGCAATTACGAGTAACTACAATAAAAACTTCCAAGGCATTCCTATAAACTCACAATAATATCTTGTATTAAGTAATTGCACTCATAAAACTGAATTATCTTAACAACCCCTTAGAAAAATCAAAATTTTATATAAAATATTTAAGATGCTTTGAAAAAACCGAAATAATAAAATAAAAATCCATATTCCCACCCTAACTTAACGAATGAATGGTTGCCAATTCTAAGATGTTTGTTTCCTTTTTTCCTTTCCTACCCCTTTGCACATTTCGTTTTTTTTTCTTGATTCTGGTTACATTCACCGTTCAAATAACAAATTATACTCATTTGAATAAACATACATTCTAATTCAGTGCACGTTTAGAAATTCAATAAATCTTTAAGATAGCAAAATGGTATCAAGAAAAGAGAAAGTGAGTGAACAAAAAGAAAAAACTGAGAAATATAAGGGAGTAAATGTGATAGTAAAAGTAAAGCACCTTGACTTTTAAACTCTCTATTATTATTCTTAGAAATTTTTTTGTATCTTTTTTTAAAGCACATACATAACTATATATACATGCATGCATACATTAATACATAAATATACATATATACACAGACTTACTTATCTCTCCCACATATCTTCAGCAGATTTAACAAATTGGTAAAGAAAAATTTGAGCACCAAAATTTTGTTCACTCTTTCAATATAAAGAAAAACATTTATGAAAGATCTTTTATGAGAGCTTTAAAATAAGCTGAACTAATAAATATAAAATTTTTGAACATTTTCCAACACATACTAAATTCAAAAAAATAGCAAGAATAGTAACCTCGATATATGAGTCTTGTAATGTTGTGGGTAGTTCTTTTCGGATGGTGGCAGGATTGCTTTGGGCCGGTAGACCGGTCGTGAAAGCATCTATATTGAAGTAGGTATAATGCGAGTTTATACTTGCAGATGAACCATAAGCTGTAGTAGCGGCATCGGCTTGTTGTGAGGCATTATTGAAATTATTATAAATTGTTCAATGCTGTTATTGAGCCAAGTTCTGGGATAAGTTTATTGTGCTGCATATGAAGCGGCAGCCTGTGTAGCTTAAGCGGTAGTAGCTGCAGTGTAGGTGTTGAGCCCGGATAAGGTTGTTTAAACAGCAATTGACATCACCATAGATAAAGGTTCCTGATTTTATTGCTTCTGTTCCATATAAAATTTTTACAAGTGCTGATGCAAAGTGGCTTGGCATCTCATAGACACTAGATTTTATCCCCGATTATTGGATTTTTTTGCGATTTTATAAAGTTATACTTTATTTTGGTTTTACAATATTTTTAATATCAAATATATTTTTTAGTAAACAAAGACAAACAAAAATCTAATATTCTGAAAACTTGGTGCTTAATCATGTGTGTTAACAAGTGTACCGAGTTTAATTATACCATGTGTCAGATGATCAGTAGAATATTATCCAAGTTCCTGAAAACGTTTTAGATATTATAAGTTTTAATAAACCAATTAATAATTCAAACTGAAATAAAAAACCTAAAACATATTTTTAAAAAATTTTGTAAATTAGTTTTTTAGTAAGTACAAAATTAACCCTAAAATTAATTTATTTTAATTTTATTTGATTTATTCGCTCTAAAACTTATTTAAGGTTTTGACTTATTTAAGGCTTCCAGGTTGAATTTTATGTTTTGGCATATTCAGAAGTTTGTAATAGAATTTTTTTTTAAATATTTTCATTGTAAGTTTAAGGGACACCTTCGACGATTTTCTTTACTAAGTTGCTAGTCTCAAATTAGGTGAAACGTGCTGATTTTAAAATTAACTTTTCATTAGATATCATGTTTTTATATGAACATTTTAGTAAACTTTATTCAACACCTATAAGTACATGGAATACATGCACATAAAGTGAAAAGGGCACCGTATTTTATAAGCTGACCTTATTTATTTATTTTGTGTAAGAAATTTTGCAAGCATTTGGATGTATTTTGAAGCACTTAATTTATGAAGTTATTTTGAATTTAGGTGGGCATAAAGAATGAGTTCTCTGGCACTATTCATTAAGAAGGCATAAAAAATCCTATTCACATTGAACTAGTCCAAAGTTTCTTTGGTAGGTGACGATAAAAAAAATATGGCCACATTAAAAAGTTATAAAGTACAAATATTACAAAAAATATTAATCGTTGTATCATAAATTAGCTAAACATATCATATACCTAAAGTGCAAGGCTTACAAATCTTTCTAGGCTGTTTTACCATACCATACGATTGCTTAAAAAGGGATAAATTTAACTACCTTTGAACTTAAATTCAGATATATATTTTCCAGAAGCTGATATACATACACATGTATATACTTTTTTTGATGACCTCTGCCAAAATTCGCTGTTGAAAACTTTTTATTTTATAAAAATATTGCGTAATTTTTTTTGATAATAATATTTAATAATATAATAATAGTATTTTTAAAAACATTAAATTAACTAACAGAAGACATTATTTGATTTAACAAAAATTTTTCTTAAAACCTTTTCAGCCATATTAGAATACTTTTAGCTTTAACTGTATGCAAAAAATATTAAAAAAAAACAATGTATTGAAAGGAATCAAAGATTAAGAAAAATAGCAAAATAAAAACTTACTGAATGGATACAAATTACATAGATAACAGTAAAAAAATTAAATCTCTTTATAATATTAAAAGATATTCCCTGACTTCTCATATCACCTATTTTATATTACAATTCGTACGATAAGAAGTATTTTTATTTTATCACTCAGCTTGTGCAAGGAAATATTTCTTTTATTTTATACTATTTAAGAGAAGCCCTTAAATTTTTACAACAAATCAGGTTATTGTTTTGCATTCAATTTTCTTTAAAAATTAAAAAAAAAATATTTTTTCCAAATATTTTTGACAAACAAAAAAACTGTCAGTTATGTGATTGTCTTGGCGCCAAGACATTTATATAAAAGAACACGGTATTTTGGATTTTAAAAATTCAATACACACGTACATACTCATATAACAGCGATATTTTTGAATAGCCTGTTAGAAAACAGAACATAAAGCTTTTTTATAAACTTTCTTTAAAATTAAAAAAATGTTAATGAATATTTAAGGCCTTTCATAATAAGTACCAGTAAAACGTGTTTAAGATGCCTTAAATTCGTTGCCACCTATTGCAACTGAGAAATTATTTTTAGCTGTGATCTTATATAAATGTTAAAAAAAAATTATAAAATAAATAAACAAGCCGTAAGTCTTATCTAAATAAAGGTAAGTTAATTCAGCTTTTGTTTTGCTCCTTCGAAGAATAAAGGAAAAAACGAGACACATAAAAAATTAAGTAAAAATTTGCTTAAAGCATTTTATTGACAACACAAGTGTCACATTGGCAAACGCATGTGAACACGACATGTTTAAGTTTTCTTTTTGTTTCGGTTTCAGTTTGTGTCTTATTCGTTTTAATATTTTCCTTGTCTTATGCCTTTTTATATCAAGATGATGATGCGTATTTAAATTACACGCTTATTTGATTTTATTTAAAATGTTAAGACATTTTATGATTTTGTTTTTCAAGGTGTTACATTCACGTTTTATGCATATGTATATGTTTTTTGTATGTGTATGTTTTTTCTTTCAGCTTATATGACACTTAAAATGTGTGCTAAGATAATATAGAGTATAATAAACGTGCTTAGAAAAAGAAGGTTATTGAAATCAAATCTTTTTTAAATTTTGAAATACAAAAGCATATTGTCTATGTGGGTAATTAAGATATTAAACACTTTAAGTAAAATTGTGTCAGCAGAAAGTTTTTTATCAGCACCATAAAATTCGTTAAAGCATTAGAGCTTTGTATTTTAAGAGGATAAAATTTAATTAAATTAACTTAATGATAGGCAAAGGAATTTATAATGAATTATATTTGTATTTAATGCAAAACAGTGATTATATTAACAGCTCAACGGTTTTACATAGTCTTAAACTAGCGAACTTTGTTGAATTGACGAACTCCGGTACTTGAAACCAATTTACACTTTATAAAGAAAATAAAAAATTATCTTGGGTTTAAAAGAATTTAATTGTTCTTCTAGATGTGTTACTTGCTGAGGATGTTAAAGAAAAAAAATTATAATTAACATCATATTTTATTATTCTTTAAAGCTAATCCTTTTCGTATTATTTATTTAAAAAAAAAAATAACATTTAAAATTATAAAATAAAATAAGACTCAATCTATTCCTTCGAATTTATCCTTTAAGCATATCCCCCATAAGACAGATAACTTAAGTCTTGCAAGTTCACTCCATATTCAAAATCATTCAATAGAAACCCCTATGACATCTCATTAAGCTAAGACGAGACCTAGACATGTATTTTCCACAAAACTACAGTCCGCTCTTCGAAACTCGGACGTACTTGGCACAGCCCTCGTTGATGTTTGTGTATCTAATACAAGATTTACAGTTCCTGCTCTTATAGATACTGCGTCTGAAGCTACCTTCATAATCAAGATACTCCAAACAAAACTTCTGCTACACGCCAAATCGTACAATTTACAGGCTTAAGTGGGTCTCTGAAAGTAATGGCTAATCGCGTATGTTCCATTATTATCAGCTCGCCAATGGAAAAACATTTTGAGACAAACGCTGAGGCATTCGTATTCAATACACATATTTCTCTAGCTGATACTTTCTAAAACATCACTTCTCGCGTCGATTTATTATTACGTGGCGATGTATACCGAAAAATTATTCGTTGTGGACATCGTTACGATCCAAATCATTCTTTTGTTTCACAAAGAACAATATTTGGATGGATCCTTACAGGCAAGCTCGAGTCAGATTATCAACAACCCCTTCATTCTATTTTATCTTTTATTGAAACATTTGTAACAATATATTTTTAACCTCTTAAGGTTTTTTCTTTTAACAGTCGTAATATTGATTTAGAGATTCTTCTCGAATTATCTTTTTATCTTTTTTCAAATCATTTTGCTCATAAATATATTAGTCACCAATACTACCATATCAATTTGTCTAAAATATATTACAAATATTCTGTGAAGCATAAGAAAAGTATCGATAATTTATCCCCGGGCCCAAAAATTTTAGTGTTAAAAATATGACATAAGTATTGTCGTAGTAGAGTCGTGTTTGTTTGCTTCTGTCTCAGAAAGTTATTAGGCGATTGTGATGGATTTCAATAGTGATTCACTCATGGATATTTCCCAAAGATTGATACCACACACAGATCTGAGAACATATGGTTGCTTCTTAAAGATGATTTCAACTAACATACTGACAGACGAACAGACGGACAGACTGTCAGGGCTCAATCGACTTCTCTATTCACAAGCTTTCAGAAAATCAATACTTTACGGGGTCGGAAATGAAAATTGTACAAATTACAAACGAAATGACAAAGCTACCTGTATACCTTTGTGCACCAGAGGTGAAGGGTATAAAAATATATTTTTTTAAATATATTGAGTTTCTCAACCTGCCAAATAATTTATGGACTTTTGTGTTTTTCCTAAAACAACCAAACGAATATAATTTTTTTCTGTTTTTAGAGATCCAGGAAAGACAAGAAACATATCGAAAAAAAATAAATAAAAAATATTTAAATCAATGATGGCCGCAACTGCAAAATTGCGCAGAAGCCAACTTTATATATTTTAATTCATGTATTTAAAAATGGAACTTCTTCAACTCTCTTAGTAATTCTTTCAAATAAAAGTGCTTAATCAGAAGAATACAGTTACTTATATATGCCAAAGTTGGTATTCAAGATGGCATTTTAAATAAAATGGTGTCCATATGAGTCAAATGTTGTAATTACATCTGCGGCTTTCCACAATATTAGTATCAAATATAAGGGCTTGACCAGTGTAATAAATAAATTATTTTATAATCTAAAATGGTTTACAAAACAAAATGGCCGGATGTGATACTCTTAATTTTCCATTATTAACGATATTTTGCTATTTGTAGCCTACATAAATCAATATTTTTTGGTACAAAATTTAAATTGAATTTTTAGAAGTAGAGGATATGTAAAGAATGTTTTTAAATTGATAAGTTGATTAGTTTTTTTGTTTAATTTCCATGAGTCAAGTATAAAGGAATATTTTTTATTATCTAGAATTTAAAGAAATTTTCTATGATGTTGAAATATTTTCAAAACGATTTTATGAAAATTATCATGACAATGAAAAATGGTTTAATAGTTTTTTTTAACTAATATTAAAAAAAAAACTTAAAAGATCATTGGAATTATTAATAATTTATTATTATCTTTCTGTAAATTAAGAACTTAGAATATGCGCCTTTTACAAAAAAAATTTTTTGGTATGTTTCTGCTTTATAGAAAAATTTTTATAAAGTAGAGTTTTTATAGTTGCTAACTTTGATACACAGCCTTATATAACTACAAAGATACTTATTACAGTTTCCAGACCCGAGCATGTCGATGTGCAGAGTCAATATTGTATATTATTAAGTTACTTATGACAAATTAATAATTAGAATTTATATATTAGCATCATGTTCAGATGACATTTGAAATGTTGACGTAAATCCTGCAATTTCAAAACGATAAACTGTTGAGTGAAGTTTTTATGTATTTACACCTTTTGTGTTATAAGATCAAGTCCTTCGCAAATTTCGTATATTCATCTTCGACTTTAATTTAAAAACATTTTTCTTGTAATCATTTCATTATCTGCATCTAATGGAATTTTTTCTAATCAACAATTGACCTGATCCTTCTTTATTCATTTTAATAATTGATTTAATATAAAAAAAACATAAAATTACTAATCTTTTGTAATATAAATTTTTAAATTGTAACATTTAAGAACATTCGCTTAAAATCTAAATGAGTTTTACATTATTTTTTCACTCATGCAAACCTTTAGAATTTGTTTGATGCCATAAATATAGAGACTTATTTGTATACTTCACACAAAAAATGAAATTTCCATAAAAAATTTAATTTTTGTACAATATTTATGAGTTTAAGAAAAAAAATTTACAACCAATTCAGTAGTGGTCAATATGGACAAACTACAACTGGTTGAGTAAATACGATTAAATTCTTTATTTATACTATAAATTTTAGCTATAAGTGAGTGTCTGTGTTATGGTTAAATAAAATCTCACATTCAATATAATGAAGTATTTCCATCAACAGATATATTTTCAATAAATCATTTTTATAACAACTATTTTTAAATAAGGCATACATTTCGGTAGAACGTTTTATTTGGGACGTTTCAGTAGTTTTGAAACTTTTTTAATATCACATATTATCTATGTTCATTATCTTGTCTTAAGAAATAATCTTAAATAAACATATTACGATATTGGCTATTTTACTCATGTCATAAAAATTTTACTACGTTTTTTTGAAATTCGAAATTATTACTTTTATGATTAAATACCACTGACAGACATAGGATTTTGACATATTGTAATATGTTTTGGCCATAAGAACCCTTTTTTTATTACAAAATTTTAATAAATAAATAAAAAAAAATATTTTATATGTATGTCAATCTAAAAGACAATTAAGTCTAAAAACAACCTAATTTATAGCTGGTTTGTGTACTACGTAAATTGACGTAGTAGAAGTGTTGCTTATATCCAAGATGGACCTTTGGGTTAAAAAATTAAATAACTATTTAAATTTTATATTTTTGTCAGATTCTATCAATATAGTATATTACATAATAATGAAGAGTTTCACATTTGAACAAGAAAATAGAACTATACTATTAAAATCAAAGATCAACTTCTTTAATCCAAAGAGTATATCGTCAACATTTATTTCTTGTTTAGTTATTCATTACCGCAACATGGCCATCTTAACAAACAACCAAAATTTTAGAATATTATCTTTTAAATTGGCATTCAGTTACTTACATGCAAAGAACATCTTGTCGACTTTCAATATCAGGATTTCGTTCTCCGAAGCAATTCACAACCAACGCCATACCGTAAGAAATTTGAAAATCTTACAGCAAAGTGTTAATAAAATTAAACAAGAATCTACTAGAAGGCATTTTTCTCAGCTAGAAATATCCCGTTAGTTACTAAATTTATAAATATTTAAGAAAAATAGTTCCTATTAAGTATTCTTATATATAAAGCAATTGGTTTAAGACATACAATTGAAGTCAACTTTGTTGAAAATCTGATAATAAGTTACGAAATTTATTTTCATTGGCTTTAATTATAAATTAAATATATTATAATAAATTACATTAATTTTGGTTCTGAAAATCAAAGAGTCTTTTATCATCTCTAATTTTAGACCAGTTATTATATCTGAATAAGTAACTTGGCCTGGCTTCTTCAGAAATGAAGATGAAAGTGCTGTTACCGTTAATGAAGAGCGATGTCCGATTCCTGATAGAAAAATCAGACGTAAAAAATTGGTTTAGGAGGATGACGCCACTACCCGAAAAACAACCTAATCTTCTAGTTTCTTCAAGTCAAGTATAAAATTATTACGATTAATTTTAGATAAGAACAAAACATTTTAAAAATATCGTTATTAAAACTGCTGCAGTATTTAAACTAAACATGCCTTCAACATTTTACTACAATAAAATAACTCTTATTTCTATATTCTATCTAACTCACATATAACTCTTTATTTTAAGCAAACTGAAGAGTGCAGAGGTCTGGTATGCCAACTCATTTTAAAGAGCTTAACCCACAATAAAATTTTAAATACACAAACCAGATCACATGTGTTTAGTGCTGAAAGAAATCAATATTATATTCAATTAAAAAAAATAAATAAAAGTACCTTTTGTATAATCTATTAGGTTTTATTTAAACTTCCAATTCAAAATAAATTAAATAAAACATAAAAATATTTTGGACATAACTATCACTTCTGTTCAATTAGAAAAAGACAAAATATTGCATCAATAATACAGAAGTTTTTTTATTTACTTTTGCAGTTTATTTAACTGAGTTAAATGTTTTAAAAGAAAAATATTATATATTGATATAGGTGGTGGTTTGTCTATACAGACAAACTTTAAATAATCTAAAGAAATAAAATTTTGTTTTTATGTATGTTATTGTATTTATAGACCATCAGAGCGTATGAGTAATATTAATTACAACAAAATATAAATAAAGTACACTCAGGTCTTTTTTTAGGCGGTAGATGCGTTCCGCATAAAACCGCATTAAAAAAATCGCATAGAAAAGACTCTAGCTCCATACAAAAACTAGGGATACGTTCCGGAATTTAGAAAAATCGCATAAATTGAAATTAAAATATTAAAAATGTACCAAATTCGCATAAAAAAAGGAAATTTTTTTTTTTTTGATGGCTCCGATTGATGATTCGCCTAGTTTAAAGTGGTCTGCCAGAGCCTTATTTTTAGCTCCATTTGCCAAGCGGTCCAAAATTTTGATTTTGGTCTCTAAAGAAATCGTTTGTCGTTTTTTCTTATTTTTCTCCATATAAATTTCTTAAAATCGAATCCAAAAATTTTTTTTAATTTTTTTACTAAACTGCAAACGTACGTTAGAACATTTGTTCGTCGCCTGCTTACAAAATTTTTAGGGGAAATCCCCAATTTCAAATAATCGCTGCTGGTCTTCGACTGAAACGCTTTAATGAACAGAAAGTACAAACCTTAAGAGAAATCTACAAACTTTACAGAAAGCACAAACCTTAACAGAAATATCAAAGCCCAGTGTTATCAATTATCTAAATATTATTTTTATATAAAAAAAAATTTGAATATTTAAAAACCGCATAAATTTAAATTCGCATAAAAAAATTGTAATTTTTTATGCATTTAAATCATTCAATAAAATGTTATTTTTTCGGATATTTATTTGTTTTTCTCTTTCCAATAATACCGCGATTTTACCTTTTATCTGCTCCTAAGTAATATACTTTGTAAAAGTTAAAAAGGCATCAAAATCCCAGCAAAAAAATCTATGAAAAAAATGTGAGTTTGCAGGGGTTCAACTGGTACGAAGTGATTAAATTAAGGTGAAAACACTAATAGTTTGTACATAAGCATGCCATTGGAGATCATGTGTTTACGTGAATATTTTAATGAACTGCACTCTATTTTAACAAGTACACAGAACTCATGCATAAATGGTGAAAAGAATTCCCTATTCCATTAGTTAATTTTGTGTGTTTACATGATGTGTGTAAGATATTTTGCATGATGTTGTATTCATTTTTCAACACATCATTTTCGACAAAACGCTTCGCCTTTAGGGAGTCATTTATATATATTGGTTTTACACAAACAATTAAGAAATCTTTAAAATGTTATTCGCTTTGCACTACTTCCAATTTTTTTTTCTGGGATTTTATAAATAATTAATATATTAATTCTGATTATAATCGAAACAAGTAGGAGCGCTATATTCGGCCATGCCGAATCCCTTCACAACGTGTAGTCATGCAATAACAGTAGTTTGTATCACCATTCATCCCATATGAAATACGTACATACATATAAAAAACATACATATATAAAAACATCCCATTGAAAAATTATAAATTTACATATGTATGTTAAAAAAAATTAAACAAAAATTTAAAAAAAAAAAAATTAAAATATATATAATAAATATAAAACAAAAAAAAAAAAAATTAAAAAAATATATAAAAAAAAAATTTTAAAAAATGCATGCTTCAAAAAGTTGATTTTAACATACACACGGACAGACGGTCAGACGGGAAGACGGACAGACTGACAGAGCTTAATCGACTCTCCTATTTATAAGCTTTTAGAAAATATAGACTTTATGGGGTCGGAAATGAAAATTGTGGAAATTTCACACGGAATGACAAACCTATATGTACCCTTTTTCACTGTGTGAAGGGTATAAAAAGAGTCTAACACTATGTTAAAAAATATCACACATTATTAAAACTTTTACCCATAGTGCCAAAGGTATATAGGCTATCATTCCATTGTTAATTTCGATCGCATATTTGAAGACAGTTGTAGCATGAAAATAATTCCACATACATATTTTAATATGAGCACAATAATGTTGCGGTCACATATTAATAACATTAACTTTAACGTTATATACCGTTTTTATTGGCCAGGATTGTACAGTAATTTTTATGCAATATATGTAATTTATAAATCTCATTAGGTTCGTATGTGGTTTCGGATAACACAAGGTTTGCATTCATTTTGGGTGACTCAAACAAGATGATAATAAGAATTGCAGACTATAAATATATGATTCGAAATTAAATAAGAATGCTATATCAGTCACTATTTGTGAAAGCATCGCTTTTATAGCAATCATTCGAGGATTCTTATTTGCCAAGATGCAGCAATCTTCGATGATAATAATTCTCTCTTTTAAAGTCACTATTCAATTCTGTCTGTTAAACCAACCAATCGCCATATTGACGACGTTAGAAATGAGCTCTTAAATCAATTAAACATTGTGAGCACGTCAATTCAAATGTTTATTTAGAAGTAACTTCAGTGAATCATTAACAGTGATATTCATGGCAACGGATCGAGCTTAATGAATTTTTTGCCACGCTATCGCTATCAACAGCAATGCTTTCCGCAAATGAATAAGGTAATCACATACAGGTTTTTTTACACGATATGCTGAAATTTTTGCACCATTTCTCCGATTGTGAACACATTTGGTAAATTATGCCGGCCTAAAAAAAACACAAAGTGCACACGAGGCATTTTTATTTAAATGTACATTTTCTTAAAAGGCTTTAACCATTTAAACTCACTGTTTAATTGTGTTCCTTTCGATGGTTTAATTTG
Organism: Phyto melanocephala; assembly: GCA_941918925.1. Taxonomy (NCBI): domain Eukaryota; kingdom Metazoa; phylum Arthropoda; class Insecta; order Diptera; family Rhinophoridae; genus Phyto; species Phyto melanocephala. The sequence continues at coordinate 103,113,372 of OW799236.1, forward strand.
TCCAACAATAAAACAAAAAAATGTCAAATTAAGTTGGGCAAAATACTTGACGTTAAGGTAAGGCTCATGTGAAAACTTTTTGGACCACCCTTTATATTTGCATATGGTGCAAAATAATAAGAAACAAATAAATTAAAAATTTAATATCTAGTGCGAAGCTTTTAGTTTATTAATTATATGTTTTTACTTTGTTTTATTCTTTGAATAAAAGTTTAGGGTAAAAATTTTCATTTTCCAAAGAATCTTCATATTTTTTATTTATTTTTTTGTTATATTTCTACTTTTATCTTTAGGAAAATTCCAAAAAAAAAACAACTGAAATTATATGCAGAAAACTTTAAAGTAACATATTTTGAGACCAAATATTTTACTTTTGCATACTGTTTTTAAGCATCTTTGTTTTGTACCAAAAAACTTCGGAGCATAGTAAACATTTGCATAATTTTGTATACAATGAAAAAAAAAACTATATGTGTGTAAGGAAAACTATAAAAAATTATGAGAAAAATATGTAAGAAATATTTTGTAAATGCATGATTTTTTTTTTAGTTTTAGTATTAAAAACAAATTTTCGACACAACATATTTCTATAGCAGAGTAAAGTATGTTTGAACATACTTTAAACACATAAATAGTTGAAACAAGTTACAACTAGTAGAACCCATATACAGATATTTGTACGTTTGTGTTTTACATTAACGAGCAGTAAAAATAAATATATAAATGTATGTCGTAAGCATATTATATTTAAGATATGAAAAAAGGTATTATGTAAGAAAACAAAAAATGTGTTAAAGAAATACACAATATTGAATAGTATATTTCGCAAGCGATAATCATTATCAAATGATCTCATATTTATTGTAAAAAAAACATAAAAAAGTATTAAATTTTTTACTTGTTTTGAATAAAATAAAAATTTAGTAGAAATTTTCATTAAATATTTAGAATTTATTACTGCAGCAAGGTAACTAGATATTAAGAAATTTCAAATATACACCCAGAAAGCTGAGAGTATAATTCATTGCCAATCAAAAGAACTTAACAATCGAGCTTTTGTTTTGTAGCTATAAACCTTAAATTTAAAGAATCATGTTTTCTTAGTGCTAACTACATATTTATATTCCAAAATTAAATTTTATAGAAACAACGCTTAAATTAAATTGCCACAGTTAAGTTACGCGATTGACGACAATTAAGGTATTCGCAATCCATTCTTCTTTTCTCTTCTTTGTGTCGAACCTATGAAAGTTTTCGTTTTAAAGTTTTATTTTTTTTGACGGTACACCAAAGATATGCCGTACTTTTTTTTTTGGGCTAAAAAAGGAATCTTTTTTTAACCGTAATTAGCTGCCACAAATACTTACTATATAAAACATATTTTTACTAGACATTTTACTACCTGAAAGGGCCAACATTCAAATATAATTCCAACTTAACTAATTTGTATTAAAAATACATCGTAGAATTCTATTATGAGCTAGAATTTATATTAAGAGCTAATTTTCTTAAACTTTTATTTTTAGAAATTTACTCATTCAACAACGTTGCCATATTTTCATTAAAACTTCATAAGTTTGCAAACTAGATAATACATTTTTGTGTTAATTAGCAAAGCAAAAAATAAAAACAAAGGAAATTTCAAATTCAAAGAACTTAATTATGGACCGTATATTTTTAATTTCTTTTATTATATGCAATCTGTTTGATCATTCAGTAACGAGATTTCTAATAATATGCTGAAGTAAAGTTCAATTGACTTCCCAGCTAAAAAGTTTTAGCACACAAGTTGTCACTGAGAATCAGTTTCCTGTTTCCTAAAATTGCTCTGTTTTGATATTGGGAGTAACAAAACTCTTTTGATTCAGTAAGGATTCCGTCGTTTTGTCAATTTTTTTTTCTCAATTCTATGTTGCACTACATTGTTAGTACAAATTAAGTAGCGAATTATGTAGTCCAGTAAATAAACACAATGACTTGGCATATATAAATCCACATTTTTTTAAATTTAGTTGACATCTAACAGACAGAGATAACCCAATTTATTTCACTCTTTTAAAGGCTTCAGAAAACGTGGGAATAAATATTGTAGGTATTACAATCGAAATTACACTTAAGTTGAATCGTATAAAAAAACCAATTTTATTAAAATAAAACATTTCTTTTATTAAATTTTAAACATCTTTAACAATATTAGAATTTAATTTTCCGTTATTCTAAACACAGCATTCATTCAATAAAAGCTGCCTTCTAAAATTACAAATTATTTTGTACAAAAGCAATAAGGTTATTGACTGTAATAAATCAACAGAACTGTCAATATATAAATAGAATAAAAAAATAAATAACTACTTGCTGTACATTTTTATAAATGGGCACACACTTCATACAATTCATAAAACATTTATGTTTTTATGCCCAACAAGAAATAATTTATAGTCGGTATATTAGGTATGTTCTAGCGTTTGTTACAAATCGATAAACATGTGTATCTAGGATTTTGTGAGCTATTAATTGCTCTTATGATTTTCTACATGATTTAAATTCAGTCTAAACCTACCCATCTTTGTAGATGTGTTTAGTCGAGACCCAGGAAATAGAGTAGAAAAAATCTTTAAAAACTACTTTAAGTAGAAACAAGTAAGAGAAATATATTCAGCCATGCCGAATCATCATGTACAAAGGTGTAACGACCACATCGTAGCTTATCCTAGATATTCTATATATATACGCATTTAATTTATTATGTCTGACGCCATTTTTGATTTTAATTTTTAACATGTTTGAATGTATTCCCATAGTCAAGCCCGTCCTGCTGATATCCATATTGGCTCTTTGGGTTATATGATAGAGAAACAAAAAAAAATAGATTTTTGATTTTTTTTTTTTGAGAAAAAATACCGAAGTAGTTGTATGTTGGTCCTTTAATTTCAAACCGATTTGTAAGATTTTTTCAAAAATTATTTTTATGTATTTAAAATTTCTAGAAATTATTAATAAGCTTGAAAAATTAATATATTAAAAAAAATCTGTATTTTTCCAAACAAACTTTGCCTATAACGTTGCGAGTTAGCGACGGATTTGTTCAAAAACGAATATTCACGAGTATGTATCTACAAGTTAGTTACAAGCGTAAAATTTTTAATTGTTGTTGTAAAAATAACAAGAAATCAGAGGCAGATGTGTTTAAAAGATTATGCTGTTTTTCAATACAAATCTGATGGCTTATATTTCTAGTATATTAAAATCACACACGGACTTTGGCAATGTCAGAGTGCTTCCATAAATCGATTTCAAAATACACACGGACAGACGGGCTAACCGGGAATACTTAACCCATTATGTCCGAGAATACTTTATTGCACAAATTAAAAAAAAATTATCAAATTCCAATCACACTCATGAAAAGATCTTTTCGTCATAATTATTTTTTTTGTCCTGGTCCTGCTGGAGCCAGGAAAGACTGTTGCCATATGGCAACGCCAGGAACTATCTCAACTTACAAAATATAATAATGAAATAATTTTTTTGTTGATATATTTTATTAAAAAACAAACAATACAATACAAATTATCCGATGTGGTTTGAAAAATTTAGATTTTTTTTTTGATTGTGTTTATTTTAACCTTTAGACTTTCATAGGTCAAGTCGCGAAGATTATATCGGCCAAATGGGCGCCGTTACAATTGATTGCTATACGGGCTCTTTTTAGGTCAATTTTCATCACTTTGGCGAGAACTTCGGGCGATAGATTCTAGCACTCATGTTGTCCTTAAGGGCTTCCAGAGTTTCGGGCTTATTCACCTAAACACCGGGAACACCGTCTTCAGAATATCGGTTGTGGCTCGCCAAGTGTGTGCCGTTGCTACGTCCTTTTGGAACCACATTACCTCCAGTCCTAATTTTATGAATTGCGGCAGAAAAAACTCGGCCCTTTGACTCCTCCAGCATGAACAGTGCACCATGCAGACACTTTGAGCGGGTGCAATGGCTCCATGTGGATTTTCAGTGCCCCAGAAGCGATAGTTTTGCTTGTTCACGTACCCTCTGAGGTGAAAATGAGCCTCAACGCTCATTATGATTTTGGTCGAAAAACCGTCCACTGCGGCATCGAGATTGAGGATTGACGATTATTATATCTCTGAATATCTGCCAATGTCGCACTTTTTACAGGCTTTTCGACCAATGGTTTTGCAAGTTTCTCCGGCGCAACGTCGTTTTTCAATAATTAGTATTACGGGATGATCTATACCATCATTCTTTCTGTTGAGAATTGACACTTACCGTAGAATTTGCAACCGAATTGTGCAGATCATCTATCTCCTATCATTTTTGCCTTATGTCTTTACTAGAATCTTATCGCTGTCCATTTTCAAAAAATTATTTCGTAATTCGATTTTAGCTGAGAAGGAAAAATGTTGTCTGGGATACCGCCTTCTTCTTTTGAAGCGTCATCTTTACCGCTTATATAGCCATCACTTTCAGGTGGTTCAACAAAAATCTTTGTAACTTTAGTTTCGGTTTCACTATCAACGGTTCCAGGAAGTCTAAGAGAAAATGTTAACTATCTGTTAAATTCTAAACATATTTCAGAAAATTAATTAATTAATTAATTTATTAACTATGCAAATATGAAACACCATATAAGGCATGCCGTTGCCATATGGCAACGTGTATGAAGAAAATTAAATATACATATGATATCAACATTCAATATATATAATTTTTACGCAAAAACAAAGATACACTTCTTACAAAATTAATTAATCAAATAACTTTAAAAAATACAACAAGTTTTGAAAAATATTGGCAATTAATTTTTCATGAAATACATTTTTATAAAATTTTACAACTTATTTTTTTGCACTTCCAAAATACAGCTTATAAACAAGACGCTTTAAACGAAATTGACTTTCTTTTACCTAAAATAGTAAAAACATTATATAAACATTCTCAAATATTCGCTAATTTCATAATTACCGTTACCTATGCTTAGGAAAAGCTGAGTAACAACTGACACAGAGAGTGTTGCCATATGGCAACAGTAGGACATAACGGGTTAATCGACTTCTCCATTCATAAGCTTTAAGAAAATATAAACTTTATGGTATCTGGTATGAATATTAGAGCAACAATAAAATGACAAATCTTTATATCTGTGGCTTGGAGCTAAAAGGGCCAATGTCAAAATATTTACTTTTGAAAAAATTTGAATTGAAGTTTAGCTTTTATGTTAAGGAAAGAAAACTATTTTAAGAATTTCTTGCTAATTCAATAACTGTCAGTTTTCCACCCCATATACTAATAAAATTCAATCCTTTAATCTTCTCAATTTTATTTTTAATTACCAGCAACAAAGTGATTACATAGCAGAATCAATATAATGTTATACAGATTTTTAAATTAAACAAATGTTTTTATATATGTTCATTTGAAATGCAAAATCTTTTAAAATTTTTCACTGCTGATAAGTATACAAAATTCGGCCTGACCGAAGAGAAAGGTTTTGCTTGTTTATTTATAAAAAAGGAAAAATATTCTAAATAAAACCAGCCTAACATAGTTGCAAATACATGAACAAATTTATATGTGAGTTTGCTTGTATTGTACCCAATAAATAATTGTACAATAGAAGCAAAGTAATACTACACGATGATATAAGAGCAAAATTCATTAGTAATTGAGTAAAGGAACATGATTTAGATAAATTTTGTTTTGACTTCCTTTTAACATTTCCCAAAAAATTTGTTTCGGAAATTGTATGTTACTGTCCTCTGAAAAATTATTTTATTTTAAATTTAAATATTTATATGTTTTTTCTTGATATACGATATGATTTTCTGTAAATAAGGAAAAATAATTTAAAAAGAAATTAGAATTTTTATTAAAGTTTTGTTTACAGAAATATCTATAGTTATTTTAAAATAGCCTTTACTTCAACGATATTGAAAACCAGCATTGTTATCAAAGTATAGTTAAGCGTTTGCTTTATATTTTAAAACACAAACTCATTTAAAGATGAAATAATAATTTGCATACAAGCTATCCGTATGTGAATAAAATTTATGTATTGCCTTGTTTGCTGGGTGTATTTAAAATTAAATAACTTTGTTATATTATGTTTAGAAACATTCAAAACATTCATAAATACAATTCCGCGGGGAGCTGTCATACCAAAAAGCATGCAACCAAAAATATTCACAAAATATCAGCAAAATTCTATTGAAGTATGACTTTTTTTTTATTTTTTTTGTTTTTATAATAAAATATTTTTTCTTAATACAACATAAACATAATTTGTACCATAATGTCATAATACAATTCATAAATAAACGTAGATTTATATTGAAGTGTGGCAACAGAAATGTTTTTTCTTGACATTTGACACTTGACGTTCATGTTACAAGCAAATTAACTATAAAGAAAAAAAAAATATAATAAAGTACTTAATGTACAAAAAAAATAACATATAATAAAAAAGGTATACGTTCTTACATTCATGCATATACATATACATTTAGGAAAGGTATGAAAATTAAGCAAATATGCGGGAGTTTATTTAATTTGATTTTGATATTATAAGTCATGAATTTAATTCTTACTGAGTGCATTTAAATTGTAAGTTTTGACAAAGTATAGGTTCATATACTGCCTGCCCCAATAAGATCGCGAAATTAAAATTGGTCACCATTTTGTTAATGCGAGCCTTACGGATATTTTTAAAAATTGTCAGCTAGAGACATAGCGATTTTAGAGTACAGAGAAGCATTTGAACAAACAACTTATAATTATTGTAAACACACTACAAAAATTGTCAAAGTTTTGCTAAATAATTTTCCAAAATTATTGTAAAATTTTCGTTCGCATTTATTTAATAAATGTACCGACACTGACGCATTTAGTTACAAAATTTTAGACTGAGTTTACGATGATGAATTAAAATAACTCATTCTTTTAGCTCGCCTTCGAGCATATGGCAACAATAAAAGATGTGCCCAGTAATCTAGAAACTTTCGTCCAATATTAAACATTTTCACATGCACTATGCAATGAATTTTTATAAAAGATAAGACGTCGAAAAAAATCAAGCCAAAGGATGAAGGGTAACGCCATTGGTTTGTTAATTTTGTGTTTGAGTTTCAATAAGTTAATTGAAATTTTTTAAGAAAGTAATAAACTTTAAACTTTAATTTAAACAAGAACAAAGCAATTGTGACAAAAATCTGCAAATCTGGGGATATCCAGGTCTATTTCCCTTTTTAATACCGAATTACTACAAGAAACAGGTGGCTAATTATGACATAGGAAAGCAATCGTAAATTTAAAATTCTTATTAGAATCCCTACACCAAAAGCTCTACAAACTCGAACGTTGTAGGCAAATTGCTATCAAGTTCATATGCCGCGATTTAGTTCCAGTTCTTTTGCTTGATTTAAATTGATTACTTTTTATTTTGTCCCACCGAAGTATTTGCTCATTAAAAAAAATTTCCTAACATTATTGCCAACCACAAAAATTGCTTAAGTGAATATGAGTTTATTGTCGTAGAAAACAAAACTATATACATTCAAACTACACAACTGATTTCACAAGATAAAATCACTGGTTTACTGCATTCCTTCAAATCAATCGTTAATGCAACAAATCAATGCAAAGAAGCTATTTATAAAAAATAATTCGTAAACATATTATATTTGATTAGCTTAAGTTGATATCTGAAAAACTATTCAAACGAACAGTGTATAAAGGAACGTGCTTAGTGTTAAAAATTCCATTTGCTATGTCATGCATTATAAGTGCAGGAAAAATCGATATTGAAAAATTTCCCATTGCAAGATTTCTAATTGGCACAATCGTTAAGTCGTGCGAGAAAAAACCAAATTCAGAATCTGATTCACTTGACATGTCAAAGAACACAGGGTCAACCATTGAAGTATAATATAATAAGAATATAGAAGTTAAATATTTCATTAATAGTTCGTTCTCGATCCTGGAAATAAAAAAAAAATAATTTTTTATATCACAAGCGTATTTATAAATAGTATAAAACATCTGTCCAGAAACATAAATTAGTGCATCAGCGCAACATAAAGTATATACTTCAATATAATTAAAATACATTTACTAATTCTAAATCATCATAAATTTCGCTGGGTATGTTTAAAGGATATACGTAAAAATTAAAAAGTTAAAGATTTTTTTGCATATGCTAGGAAGAACTCTTGCAATTACTTACAGACTTTCTAGTCTAATGAGCCATGCTCTTAAAGTGTTTCCAATAGTCATCGACAATCGTTAATAGAACAAAAACGAAATACAACAAATGCAAAATTAAACAAATGCGAAAAACAACAAATACAAGATACAGCAAATATAATACCTGAGACATATTATTCTGATTACAACGTCTGACACAAATTTGCATGGATATACGTTAAGATATATTTTTATATTTCGCAAATTACGAGAAAGTATTTAACAATGTAAAACATGATATAGATTTCATATAGATGTAAAGACCATTCCATCAATTATTGGAACCCAAGCTAAAACGTCATGATTAATGATGACTACAACAATGATATTGATTTAAAAAGGGGATTGCGAAGAGATGCTTCATTTTACATATACTCTTCAATGTATATGCAGAGGCTTTATTTAGGTTAGGTTAGGTTAGGTTGAAAAGGAGGGGTATAAAAGCCCAAACCAATGACAGGTATACACCTATGCCCAGTTGGCATGTTGTGTGCTCCATGTGGAAAACGGAATTCCCAAACAAAAAAACCATAAACATAATTTCCCATAAATATCAGACTAGTCCAAGAAACCAGTCCCCTCAATGTAACGCCTTATGGATCTCCAGTTCGAGTTCCCCAGGTATTCCAAGTTCGGCATATTATCTACTGTAAAATTTTCGCGTCTAATATGCCCAAACGCAGGACAATGACAGAGGTAGTGTACCAGGGTCTCATCCTCTTCCTCACAAGCTCTACATGTCGTCTCCTCAGATAATCCCATGCGTGCTAAATGAGTTCTCAACTCCGTATGACCTGTAATTACACCGGTTAATTTCCTAGGCTTTATTTAACGAAGCTTTTTAAGTAATTAAACATGGTCTTAAATTATAACAACAGTTCATCAATAAATTATATTATTCAGATTTTACCACTTTAACCCTTTGAGGACCGGACATTTTCTACTGAAGCGATTTTTTATATTTTTATATTTTCATAATATATGCACCAATAGTAGGTACGTAAAAAAAATTTGGCCCTCTAGGTCCTCGCTTTGTCCCTCATTTTAATTGGCAAATATAGTTGCCTCTGGGTTGAAAGGGAATTTTTTATCCAAGAAAAAAAATATTACTCCTGGCAAATGTATTTGCCTATTGGCTGAAAGAAAATTCTTTTATAAAAAAAATTTTATTGAAACGTATGTTATTTTATATTTGTTTATTTATTTAGGCTATTAAACAAATAATTTACAAAGAATTTGAACAAAACTAACAAGTACTATACATGGTACTCGCCAAAGTAGTCACGTGATAATGTGAAGCAAAGGAATACATTACATATAGTACAAAATACATTTGTGCGACTATATTTGCCATAGGTGGGAGGCCGCGTCTTGATATCTGCACTTTGAGATTGCTGAAATGTCGGATCTGTGGACCAATATATTCGAATACTGGGTGGTTTTACTAGGCTTAACGTATGATTAGGCCGATATAAGCCTTGAACTCTTACACGGTCAAAGTGAAAACACGACCTTTTTGGATAGCATACAGTTTGGACTATTCCACTATTATTATGCACATTTCTGAAACCAGAAATTATACTTTTTATTTTATAATAAGAACTAGTATGTTGAAATTGTAAAACCTAACCTTCAAAATTACAAACAGCATTAAACACATCATATGCTGATGGCATTTCCTCATGTATATTTACAGTAGGTTTTAAAACTTGGGAATATTCATAAGTGCAATCCTGAAATCCAGTAAAAACGGGGCTTTTATAGGCACTCGTCTCTCTGAACCGGAAAGTCTTATCTGGTGGTATAAAATGTATTGGCTTTTCTAGTATAACTAAAGCATTAGAAGTCGTTGCAATTGGCTCAGCCGCTACAGCAACTGTTAATAGGTTACGACTACTGAGGACCTTTTTAATTACAGGAGACTCTACGGGATTATTGCCTTCGATAACAATTTCTATCGGTTAATCCTCTTGGACTCGAAATACTATAATAATACAATATTAAATAGTAATGTACGGAATACGCTTCTCTTATTGATTTCGAATAATTAGTGAATGAAAACGAAGACACTAGCAGCGCAGAAAAAGCTTGCAACTTAAAACAATAACAAACAAAGTCTGTTTTGTTCAATTAAATTTCATTATAAACAATTAAAAATAGACATGCACCAAAAAATTTAAGACTGTATACTCAGACATACATATAATGATGAAAATAAGCAACAAACATTTGATTATTTTTAGGTGCATTTTTTTCCGTTTCAGCCCATAGGCAACCATACTTGCCAAAAACGTTTGGCAAAGTTGTGGGCAGCTCAAAACTTACACAAACCTGGCTAATATATTTTTTTAAAGGTAAGAGGTGCCGCCAAAATATGCCTTAGTTTTAGACAGATGCATCCTACGGTCTCTCCACACTACCCCTCTAAAGTAAGTTGACTTTTTGACAAACATTGAGGCCACCTAGCGGGCAAATGGGGGCAGATAAGAACCTACCACCGACCACATTTGTGTTGCTACTATCGTCTGCTGTAAACCAATATTGAACAAATTTATTCGATCTCCTACGGAAACAATTATATGATGAAAACCCCTGGGCAAGAATGTTTGCCTCTGGTCGTCAAAGGGTTAATAGAAGTTGATAATACAGACCTGAAATCAGCTTTTCAAAACATCACAGTCACGCACTTTGCCTCTATGAACTTTAATTTAACAAAACAGACGATGAACTTAAGCGTCGCATTAAAATGACTAGAAAAATATTTTCGCATTTGCACGGTAAAGTACCACATTTGGTCTATACCCCATGGAATCACGAATACTCAAAAGTGGCCACTTGAATAAACTGACATGTCTTAAATGTGGACATATCGTAGATTACTTCATAAACACAAATTGTAACCAAAAATTTAATACCTTTAGTGTGAACACCAAATTCTTTATGTCATCCAATTTCGTAACGATCTTACTATTTCTTGGTCGTAAATTTATGTCATGTTACCTAAGCAGCAGATCGTAATCCACACTGAAATTAACCGGCGAACAAGTAAGAGTAGCCTCGAAAATAGAACATGTCATATAGTATTAAAGGCCATGACTGACTACTATCCTACAAAGTCGCGCGATTATGTCAAATAAAAATCTGATAGAGTTGTGTTCTACATGAGAAAATCTCAACAAAATGTGCGATTAGATGCAACACTGTCATACAAACATGAAACAAAAACAATTTTTTTGTACAGCTGATTTACAAAAAGCAATTCTGTTTGCATAGAAACTACTCTTTTATGAAAATTTCCAAAAGATTATCAAATCGTACACACTTGTCAAAAAATCTGTTGGACATATGAATTTTTTGTCCACACTTTCTCACTTTCGAACGACTAAATCCAATAGTCAGTCATGGCCTTAATTAATTGTAATTCGCTACATATTTTTCAAGATATGTATCAAAGAAAAAGAGAGAGAGAGAGAGAAAATTTTGATTTTATACTTTTTAGCAACTAAATTTAAATTGCTTATAAAAATATATAAAAATATCAATAAATTTATCCTAAATAGCCTAAATATCTGCCATATTGTATAGATTTATTCTAACAGCACTACTTTCTAATATAATGTCAAAAGTTGTCAACGAAGTTAAAAATAAGTAATTTTTATAACAGAAGAACAAATGCTAATATAAAAAAAAACTTTTCAAAAAGTTCTCCTTTTGATTACTTTTTATTTCGCCTTTACATTTTTACACCTTTATAAAGGTAAAGTTAATTCAAAATTTTCCTATTTTATAAAAATTTAAATTTGAAAATTTTATAGCAAAATAAAAAATATCATTTAACTTTCTTACATCTTATCTATTTGAAAAATAAAATTTTTCTCAACAAATTTTGGTCAATTTAACTTTTGCTTTATATATTTTTTTTTTTGTTTGTTTCTTTTATAGAAAAAGTTTTAACGAACATATATAAACTCTTTGTCAATATTTCGAATGTATGAGTAGACGACTATGTATATTCAAAGGCAAACATGTTTTTGCAAAGACTTTTTAACAACACTTCATGTTTGTTAAACATAAAAACTTTATTTAATGTTCAATACAAATGTTCAAACATATTCTGAAGTGTTAAAAACTATGCAAAGTGTACGTGAATGTGAATAGTAGTTTTTGCAAAAGCATTAAACTCTTTAAAGGCTGATTCTAAAAAAATATTTTACAACAATAAACATGGGGGCTATAATGATGTCAAATATTTTATATACAACTACATATAAATTTAGTTCAATACCTTACGGTTGCTAAACTTTTTTTGCTGACTAAGAGTAGAGCATGGAATCTATGAAAATTCTAGGAAATTTTTTTCTAGAAATCAGAGGGATCTTCGATTTTAAAGTTTTCTTTATTAGATGTAAGCCATTTCTTTTGACTCCCATATGGATGGGGTTGAACAAAAATGTTCCACCATTTTCGTTAGTGCGCCATCTTGAAATTTAACTTTTTCATAGCTTACGATATTCTACTGTTCAAGATCCTTCATTTGTAAGCAATATTGTGGAGGTTAAAGAAGCCCGTAATTAATACATTTGACTATTATTATTATTATATCTTGGATTTTATCTATTTTAACTATTGTATCTAAATACTAACTAACGTTGGAGTACTTAATTAAAATATTGAATAAGTTTTTTTATTAAACAATTACATCATTTAAAATTATACTTACAAATTATTTTTGAAATCATCTATTACCTTAATCTAAATATTGAATTTAACCTTTGAATTTTAAAGTATTTTATTTAATAAAAATTTTAAAATTTATATGTTCAAATGTACAAAAACACAGTTAAAAGTGTTTACACAAACCTATTAGTGCAAATTTCTAGATTTAAAACCAAAGTTCTTTAATCTTTTTCTTAAAGGTTTTACTTGACTTGCTCTTTAACCACGGAGCCATCTACTTTAGCCCACAATTTTGATGCAAATTTTTGGCCTACAATCCTAAATATTTAAGGTGCATATCGTTTACTCAAATTTATTGCAAATAAATTAAAGGAAAACAGATTTTTATATATAAGTGCAAGCACACCAATAGCATTTCAGGCTTACGGCTTTAAATTTTTTCACTCTACAATAATTTTACAGTAATTGATCGGCGTCGCTTTCTTCACTGAATCCCGCTTCACCAATAGAACTTTCTCAAGATCAAAAAATTATTTCGCATTACCGGGAGGTAAGTTCTAACCATTCTCATCGCATAGTTCGTACATACCCAATGTACGTATATACCCAATTGACCCAGGCTTTAAAATATTTTTAAATAAGTGCAGAAGAGCACACAGAAACGTTGTTTACATTTACAGGACACCCGGAGCATATCACCAATGGCGTGTTTAAACAAATATCGCTCAAAATTATTCCAGTCTACAAGAACAGCTATGTCGTCATTTTTTGTTGATATATGAAAGTAGGCGACTGCTTTGAAGACAGTATCATCATATTGCTTAACAAAACATTTTGCCACATCATCATCATCATTAACGTCAAAATTTAAAGCTCCTTACGACATCGTTAAATATAATGTCGTATAGCAGGATTTGGACAACTGGGTAGGTTTTTAAACTCGATGTACTTGTATTGGCATAAGCATTTTTTATCATATTATGTACTGCTTTTTTTGCAATAATTTTCTTAAAATAAAATTTAATTTTCAATTAAGCTTTTTGTTTGCTCACACAAAGCCTATACGTATGTGTGTACGATTATGTGTAAGCATAAAAAGTACAAACAAATAAAGCAAATCCATAATAAACCTATAAGTTTCATCTTTAGCTTATAACATCAACAAATACAACTAAAAGCTCATATATGAATATGGGAAAATAGAAATGTTATTTTACTCGCAATGGTATGTGTGATTTGCAAAATAATAAAGATCGAAATAATAAAAAAACGCACGTGCATGGCATATATAAAATATAATAATCATCAGTTTCAGTATTATTATACAACACGATACTCCTACTTAAATAACACACAATGTCACACTAGTCATAAGTACTTATACTCATACATATGTAAACATCTGCAATACATACGAACAACAGGAACAATAACAACAACATTTGTCGTTTAATAATTCTTTTATGTTGGTCATTTTCAATCATGCAATATTAACTATTTTCCTTGCCACACCAAAAAGAAGAAGCAGAAGAAGAAGAATAATAAAAAGAAAAGGAAATAACAATAAAAAACAAGAAACTCTAAAGACAACAAAAATTAAACCCGAACTGTGAGTAAGTTTTCAAAGTCACCTACAACATGTCATCAACTTAAGAGTAAAACAAATGTTCAATGCAGAAACAGTGAAGATGAAAAAGAGTGTTGCAAAGAAGTAGTTCACTCGGAAGTTCAACTGATGGTGAGTTCAACTGAACTTTTTTGTAGAAGAGAAGATCATATTTTTAAACAATATTTGGGTAAGTCTTGTTAAGTGATCAAAAAACAAAATAATTTTCATGGGCATTCATAATGTTCATTGTTATAGAAAAAATTTTTTCTTACATATATGCCACATATAACTTTTAAATGCTGGATTCACAGCAGACAGCAAACATTTTGCCCAATTTTTTTAACCATAATAACATTTATGTAATTTTGAATGGTGTATACTCGAATCTGTCATTTACTCTTACTTAATTACTAATCATTAAAACATAAACAACAAATTATTTTGTGCTTTGAAAATGCCTAACTTAAAAAAGTTTTTCTGATTATACCGACAGTTCATTTAAGCTTAGGTTAAATGTTTCTCATCGGTCTCAATGAGCAATAGATGCATTGTGTTACTTAGAAGTTCTGATTTTGACACGCAAGAAAAATATTATCCAGACAAGCCAGAAGAAATGGAACACAAAGAATTTGAGGCATACAAACGCTTGCAGCAGAATTTTTTACCGAATTATTAAATCAGGTGAAAAATGAATACACTGTGATAGTGGTAGGCATAATAGATCGTACGTGATCGCATTTTAGGTCAGAAGCTACCCCGTTCTATTTACTTCAAAACAGGATACCCGAAACCGGCTTGTATCGTTCTTGGCGCCAACGGATGAAATTTTTTCCAAGTAATCCATATTTTGTTAAAAGGATAGAAAAGGCTTAAAGCTGACAATGACCATTAATTTGAATTTATTTATTGTAAAAATTTTTGGAAATAAAAGCTCAAACTTCAAAGAATTCTACAGTTTTAATTTATACAACAAATTAACCCTAAACGTATTTTTATTATTTAGCAGTAATAAAACAAGGGAGGCCAAAAATTTCTAATATGGCTTATACACCCCATTAGCTCTCAAAGTATTTTTATTATTTAATAGTATTAAAAATGGGCGTCCGGACATTTCCTAGACATTTCCTAGAGAAGTTCTTAACCTATTTCCAGCCGCGAAACATAAAAGTCGTCCGAATTCGATGAAATCCAGGTTTCTAGATAACATGAGGCTACTGAATTCAAATTCGTTATCAAAATTCACCTAGCCTCACGGAGATCGTCAGAAATCGGTGTTCGCAAGCGCGATCGTTGGCCGTTGGCCGTTGGCAACATTATTATTTTTTTTTTTGTGTAAACTTCATATGATTTTCTCTTTCATATACAAAAAAATGGTTTTATTAATTATATTTATCAAGAAAAATTATGAAATTATTGTTTCTAAATTTAGTGTAAAAGTTCTTCTTATGGTACTCCCCAAAACATTTAGGATGTAAGTGTACATTACACTTTCCACAGGTTTTCAATCTGCAACGTCTAGGTTTTCCATCTATCTGCTCTACGGGAATATGCTCACAATCGGCTCTTGGCAAGTTGCGATGTAAAAATTCTGGAGACTTTTCTATTCGTTAGGAGACAACAAAAGCTCTTTTGCTTTTATAGCATGGAAGCTTTTTTGTAGCATAGTTTTATTTCCTTTGAAACAAAGCAGTCTAGCTTCCATGCGTTGAGAACCGATGAGCTTAAAACTAAAATTAAAACGGCCAATGCCACTTTTTAAATTGGATATTTTTCTATAATTTCCAACGGCATTGTCATGCAAATCAACACCATCCATGCCTTGGTCATAATTGAAAAACATATGAGTCTGCTGATAACTTCCAAATTTTTTAAAATTTTTTTTAATATTTTTTCATTTTTTCTATCTTTTTACCGAGTGAAATGGATTCATTTGACCAAAATTAGTACAAATTATCACTTCTTTATTATCAGCCCAACGGCAAGCCAATGTATTGTTCGTTTATTATATTGAAAGTCACCACAGTTCAATTTATATCCTGTTTTAAAATGTGCCTTTCCAATTCTATTATTGCGGACAGTTCCAGTTGCACAAAATTGTTTTTCGCTAAGCAAACACATTAGTTTATATGACGTTAACTCTGCGGTAATTTGGGTTTTCAACATTTTGTAATAGTCTTAATTAACATTTGCACCTAACCTGATTTGGCGATAATAATTATCACTGACACCGCATACGGTATACAGTTAAATAAATACCCATTTTAAAAGCAAAGATACCAATTTTGTAACCAAATCGAATCGGTTTGTCTCTTACGTACATTTTACATGAGTGGCGTCCGATCGATAGTCGATATTCATCGATCGAGAAATCGGAACTCCTTATGCCAAACTGCATGTATTTTGAGTTTGCCATGAGGAATAAACACATATAAGCCAATCAATCTCACAGGAAGTTAAAATTTATTTACCTTGGTTAGCTTATCGTTAAGATTTAAAATATTATTGTTATTAAAATGTATAGATCGCTTTATCTCTTTGAATTTTTTTTTCAATTATAGATGTTGAATAGCAGCCAACGTTGGCGCTGTGTTAAAGTTTTTTTTAGTTTTTAGTCTTGATTTTATTTTGCTTATTTGTTGCTGTAAAAACTGCATAGTTACAATTTTTATTCTTGTACAATAAATATGCATGATGGGTTAAATTAAAAACCACTAAAAATTGTGGTGTAGAAAAATCGCGAATAGCATAAAAACTATTTTGTTAACAAAATTATTATTTCTTATTTATATAAGCCAAGAATATATACAATTCTTCTGCGTAAAAAATTTAAACAGAACAATTCAGTAAAGCAGGAAAAATTACCGATCAAAATGAGTAAGTTTTGTGTTCGCAAGAGCGAACAGAGGATGGAAATGGGTTAAAGTGCTGTGAGTTACAATACATAGCAACAGAGTCATTCATGTTTAGTATGGCAGCGAATTTGACAAAGAATTATCATTTTTTGCATTAACAGGTACACAAGTTTTAAACTAATCAAGACTTGAATTGCAGAGTCTAATAATAGTAGACTTGTAATTATCATGAATAAATGCGTAAGTTTCTGGTTTACTTCATCTTGTCCTTGTTCGTTTTGCATAAGAATCTGTGTTCAGAATATCGAATGTTTTTTCTTCAACTCTTTTATAAAAACAAATCAAATTTTCGTATTTTGTTTTCAAAATAAACAGTAAAAATTCAGGTATCAGAAAGATTGTACCATTCACAGTACATCAGCCGAAACTATTGCATAATAATCCGCCACTTTTTCTAACATTAACTGTGAATGACAAAAGCATTGATTTGTCTCTGAGATCCGGTGATTTTTTTGATTCTTTTTTTTTTTCTTTTAAGCTTTTAAGTCTAATTGTTGAAATAAAAGATAGGTCGAAAAAAACCTATGTCAAGCCTGTCATTAACAAAAATGCAATCGAATGTTAAAAGTAGTCTAGATTTTATTTAAACAAACAATTAAAAAAAAATCTAAACAAGTAAGAGCACTATATTCGGCTGTGCCGAATCTTTTATACCCACCACCAATTTTGTGTATATTTAAAGCACAAAATTTATTATTTTGTTAATCGCTATGGAATAATCTCTTTATAATAAAATATGTATCACTTTCTTTGTAGAGGGTGGTTAAATTTTAAGGGCTCATGTTAAAGGTGAACAATACCTAATCTTTAAATTTGTTTTCTGCATTTCATTTGACATTTCTCAATCTCAAACTTATTCAATTTGGTCTGCGGAAAGATACGCAAATGAGCAACGCTTTAAAGTTATTCAGGTTTTTTATAAAAATGGGCGTTCGAATCAAAATGCATTTTGTGCACTTCTTAATTCTTTTGATCAACATAATCGTTTAAATTCGTCCACAATCGGGAGAATTGTAAAAAATATTTAAATTTCTGCAAAACAGGTCTGTATAAAATGTTAGAAAATCTGTGAATGCCTTCTTAGTTCGATGAATGGGAACCACTGCTGGTTTTTGCGATAGTGTGGCAAAATAGCAGTCAACCTCGCCTCATCATCATGCCCAACAATTGAGCATCAACAGTGTCATTGAAAATTTGGACCATCAGGTAGAGGAGTGGCGCCAAAGATGGGGGTCCAATTGGCCGATATTTTGTTAAATACATAATTGAACCATACAAATATTATAATTGCAAAAAGAAATACTAATAATATCCTAAATAATTTGTGTTTTATTTAAAGTCAACATCGGTCCTTAAAATTTAACCACCCTTTAAAACTTCGATATGCTACTAAAATGCTTTTGTAAATGTAGTCTCTTAATGAAAGTGGGCGTAAAGTAGGCGTGTCAATAAAGTTTCTGTTAACAAATTAAAGTTAGATATTTCAATATAGTCCTTTATTTTCCCAAAAACTTTGTCAATAGAGAAATTACATGAATTTAAGATAAACCGTTATATGGGAGGTAGGCGTTAAAGAGGGCATGTCACCTAAACTTTTTGGCACAACAATAAAATTGATTAGAAGGATATACGTAGCAAATTTGATCATCATACCTCTAATTTTGGCGGTTTTATGAGCTTTTAAATTTCACTAACGGTAGATAACGTGAAAAGTGGGCGTTATAGTAGGCGTGTCAAAGTTATTTTTGCGAATGAGTACAACTTAGGTGTTCCAATATAACCCTTTATTATTCCAAAGTCATTAGTAGTAGAGAAATTATATGAATTTTAGGTAAAACGTTATATGAGAGGTGGGCGTAAAAGTGGGCGTGGCAACTTAATTTTCTACCACAGTAATGACATTGCCTAGGGGGATATACGTATCAAAATTTTTCATCATACCTCTAATTTTGGCGGTTTTATGAGCTTTTAAATTTCATTAACGGTATATAACGTGAAAAGTGGGCGTTATAGTAGGCGTGTCAAAGTTATTCTTGCGAATGAGTACAACTTAGGAGTTTCAATATAGCCCTTTGTTATTCCAAAATCTTTATTAATTGAGAAATTATATGAATTTTAGGTAAAACGTTATATGGGAGGTGGGCGTAAAAGTGGGCGTGGCACCTTAATTTTCTGACACAGCAATGAAAATGCCCAGGGGGATATACGTAGCAAATTTTATCATCATACCTCTAATTTTGGCGGTTTTATAAGCTTTTAAATTTCATTAACGGTAGATAACGTGAAAAGTGGGCGTTATAGTAGGCGTGTCCAAGTTATTTTTGCCAATGAGTACTACCTAGGTGTTTCAATATAGTCCTTTTTTATTCCAAAATCTATATTAATAGAGAAATTATATGAATTTTGGGTAAAACGTTATATGGGAGGTAGGCGTAAAAGTGGGCGTGGCACATTGATTTTTTGTTACAACGAAGCACTTAACCAAAAAGCCATGTGTGCAAAATTTCAGAGTCGTACATCCAATTTTGTTGCTTTTATGACGTTTTTGTTTTTAAATATACCGAAAAATACACTGTGCGGTGTAAATTTTCGTACATTTTGATCGATAACTCCTCTCCTAATGCATAGATTTAGATAATTTTCGAAAAAAAAACATTGTTTTTACTCGAGAAATATATATTCGAAGTTTCATGAGTCTACGTTAATGCGTTTGGACACAATTCCATTTTATTCGATGTTTGAAGGACACGGTTTTTTCGACCTACTCTTGCTTTTCGAGCTATAACTCTCTTCTTAATATTCCGATTTAGCCCATTTTCAATACCAAACAAACCTTATCTATAGGAAAGATTCTGGCAAAATTTGAGCCCCCTAGCTTTTTCGGTGCGACCTCTATCGTGCTTTCAACAGACGGACAGACGGACGGACATAGCTAGATCGTCATCAAATCAAACCCTGATTCAGAATATATATACTTTATGGGGTCTAAAATGGATATTTCGATGTGTTACAAACGGAATGACAAAATGAATATACCCCCACCATTTTTTTGGTGGCGGGTATAAAAACACTTGCATGATATGCTGGGTATGATGCCTAATACGCAAGTCCAGCAATTTTTGTTTGTGAACCATTTAGAGAATAACTTAAGATTTTTTTATTATATTTGTTGCGTGTAATATAATACGCTCAATATTCATTCTTTCATTTTCTTTACTTGGCTACACTATATAAAAATAATAAAAACTTTATAGATCTTCACTTATATATTTCCCCTGATATACCGTACAATAATAAAAACTTAGGTTGCATTTGTTATAGGCGATTATCTTAAGCCATATTTGCCGTCTACTGTGTCCAGGCTTTTGGGCTTGCATGAAAATGTGTAGAACAATGAACATGCTCGTACATACATATACGTACACCTGACTGTCAGTGTTATTAAAAAAGGATTTGACATCTTCTTTGCTTGTGTGATTATAAGACCATACGTACTCTCTTTTTATAACATCAACCAACACATAATCGTATACATACATACAAACAGAGGAGCACTAAAGAAATCATGACATTTTTTCGAATATTCGTATCAAAATTTAGCATGCATGTCGTGTACACGCTACCACTTAAGTACATTTTAATGCCAAAAAAAAAATCACAGTCGACATGATAGGTAAAATGAACAAAAGCCAAAAGAAATATAAAAGCAAGAAAATATTTCTTAATTTTAACCCAAAAATATTTTTTTATGAAATAAAGAAGGATAATGTCTGAAATGAAATCATATAATCATGTGCAGAAAAAGAAAATTAAGAGAAAAAGAGTAATAAAGAAGCAACAATGCTTTCAAAGAAATAACACAATTCGATAAAAGTTTTATAGTTTTAAAGTCATTTTAAATAAGCAAAATAAGCCATGAGACCATATACGACAACAAGTTAATATTTATACATTTACGTGTGTATGTATACATCTATATTAGTACGGCCCTCTTTCAAAGGAGCAGACAAAATTAATAATGTTTAATTTCAAGTTTTCTATTCTGAAATTTTTATTTAATCATAAAAGATGAATGTGGTCACATACTTATAAACATAATGGCCTAAAAGTCAACTTAAGGTGATAAATATACACAAATTTTATTTTAAGATTATAATATATCAAAAGTGGACATTTTATAATAATCAGTATGGTAAATAATTTTGCATAAATGACCTCTTTTTTAAGCTTCACAGTGCCGGCACGTTTTAAAGCAGTTTTTTTTAACATCTTTCAAAGTTTGTGGATGTAACGCTAGAATTTCTCTAAATATGTTGGCCTTGAGTTTAAAAATATACTCGTTATAAGTTACATGTACTTGCTCTTTAAAATAACTACAAAGAAAAGGTTAAGTGTTGACAAAGCGCTGGCAAATAATTCGCTCTTTATAAATTTTACTTAAAAGTAGCAATGTGTCTCGGTTTGATTTCAAAATCAGGAGTTAAAAAATAAACCGATACTCTCTCCATTAACGGTTACACTACTTTCATTTTTATTTTAGCAAAAGTAAGGGCTAATGAGATTTTCAGATGTTTAGCCACACCATTATGTTCACCTTTTTACACGCGCCACAAAAAAAAATGGTGGGGGTATATTCATTTTGTCATTCCGTTTGTAACACATCGAAATATCCATTTTAGACCCCAAAAAGTATATATATTCTGAATCAGGGTTTGATTTGATGACGATCTAGCTATGTCCGTCCGTCTGTCCGTCTGTCCGTCTGCCCGTCTGTTGAAAGCACGATAGAGGTCGCACCGAAAAGGCTAGGGGGCTTAAAATTTTGGTACTGAAAATGGGCTAAATCAGAATATTAGGAAGTGAGTTATAGCTCGTAATGCAAGAGTAGGTCGAAAAAACCGTGTCCTTCGCACATCGAATAAAATGGAATTGTGTCCAAACGCATTACCGTGCAGTCATAAAACTTCGAATATAAATTTCACGAGCCAAAACAATATCTCTCCCCGAAAATTGTTTACATCTATGCATACGGAAAGGAGTTATAAATAGATTAAAATGTACGAAAATTTATACCGCACAGTGTATTTTTCAATATATTTTAAATTTAAAACCTAATAAAACGGACAAAATTAGATGTACGATTCTGAAATTTTGCACACTTTGCTATTTGGTAAGATGCCATGCCCACTTTTACGCTCACCTCCCATATAACGTTTTACATAAAATGCATATAATTTCTCTATTAATAAAGATTTTGGAATAATAAAGGACTATATTAAAACATCTAAGTTGTACTCGTTAGAAAAAACAACTTTGACGCGCCTTGTATAACGCCCACTTTTCACGTTATCTACCGTTAATGAAATTTAAAAGCTCATAAAACCGTCAAAATTAGATGTATGATGATAAAATTTGCTACGTATATCCTTCTTATCAATGTAATTACTGTGACATAAAATAAAGGTGACACGCCCACTTTTACGCCCACCTCCCATAAAGCGTTTTAACTGAAATTAATATAACTTCTCTACTAATAAAGATTTTGGAATAATAAAGGACTATATTAAAACATCTAAGTTGTACTCATTAGCAGAAACAACTTTGACACGCCTACTATAATGTCCACATTCGCTAAAAGACTAAATTTACGAAAACATTTGACTATCATAGCGAAGTTATTAGGGGTGGTTAAATTTTAAAGGTCGATGTTGATTTAAATAAAACACGAATTATTTAAGAAATTATTATCATTTCTTTTTATAATGAAAATATTTGAATGGTTCAATTATGTATTTAACAAAATATCGGCCAAATGGCCCCCGCATCCTTGGCGACACTCCTCTATCTGATGCTCCAAATTTTCAATGACAATGTTGATGCTCAATTGTTGGGCATGATGATGAGGCGACGTTGACTGCTCTTTTGCCACACTATCGCAAAAACCAGCAGTGGTTCCCATTCAACGAACTAAGAAGGCATTTACAGATTTTCTTACATTTTATACAGACCTGTTTTGCAGAAATTTAAATCTTTTTTTACAATTCTCGCGATTGTGGACGAATTTGAACGATTATGTTGATCAAAAGAATTACGTAGTGCACAAAATGCATTTTGATTTGAACGCCCATTTTTATAAAAAACCTGAATAACTTTAAAGCGTTGCTCATTTGCGTATCTTTCCACGGATCAAATTAAGTAAGTTTGAGATTGAGAAATGTAGTGAAGTTCACCTTCAACATGGGCCCTTAAAATTTAACCACCCTCTACAAAGAAAGTGATACATATTTTATTATAAAGAGATTATTCCATAATGATTAACAAAATAGTAAATATTGTGCTTTAAATGTACATAAAATTGGTGGTGGGTATAAAAGATTCGGCAAAGCCAACTATAATGCTCTTACTTGTTATGTTTAATTTTGGCTATTACCATTTGTAAGTTTTGTCAATTTTATCAATAACTCTTTTACAATTAATTAACACTATAGCTTCTTTCAAAATCGTAAAATTCTCACAAACTCAAACCAAACAGAAATTGATGGTCAACTGAAACTTTTGAGCTTACCTAATATATACGTGTTTAAATGTACTCAAGCATACACAATTTCATTAAGGACTATTACAATTTCAATAAAAAAATATACTTACATATTTATAACTTTAAGCACAAAGAACTATTGAAAGTTGAAAAAATCATAAATCGTCTTTTATTTATGCAGACTTTAATTTTCAGGAAAGTATATTGGGTCGTTAACTTTTACGATTTGGTGGTGGTATTTTTGTGTTTTGTTTAAATTTTAAAGGCTGTTTAAAAAATAAGTTCTTTTTTAAGGAACAATTAATAGTATTTGTTATATTTATTATGAACAGCTCATTGTATTTTAATAATAAGAATATAAAATTCATTCATTCATTTATTGCTAAATAATAATTTTATTTTAAATTTTTTTTCGCGAAAAAAAAATTAAAAATATTATCTTAATTAAAGGAGAAGGACGAAAATTTTTATCTACATGCATAATTGCTACAGATGTTACTTGTACTAAGACTTGCTAAGAAGGATTTTTATATAGCAAATGCTAAAATAATGATTATGAACACGCAAAGAAAAACCATGGTTACAGCATGATCGAAATGGTCATATTATATTCGCTTTAACGATATTTGGTTGTCGAAAACAAGTACTAGTTATTATACCCGCCACCAAAAAAATGGTGGGGGTATATTCATTTTGTCATTCCGTTTGTAACACATCGAAATATCCATTTTAGACCCCATAAAGTATATATATTCTGAATCGGGGTTTGATTTTATGACGATCTAGCTATGTCCGTCCGTCTGTCCGTCTGTCCGTCTGTTGAAAGCACGATAGAGGTCGCACCGAAAAAGCTAGGGGGCTAAAATTTTGCCAGAATCTTTCTTATAGACAAGGTTTATTTGGTATTGAAAATGGGCTAAATCGGAATATTAGGAAGAGAGTTATAGCTCGAAAAGCAAGAGTAGGTCGAAAAAACCCTGTCCTTCGAACATCGAATAAAATGGAATTGTGTTCAAACGCCTAACCGTAGCCTCATGAAACTTTGAATATATATTTTCTGGGTAAAGGCAATATTTTCCCCCGAAAATTGTTTAAATCTATGCATTAGAAGAGGAGTTATCGATCAAAATGTACGAAAATTTATACCGCACAGTGTATTTTTCGGTATATATAAAAACAAAAACGTCATAAAAGCAACAACATTGGATGTACGACTCTGAAATTTTGCACACTTTGCTTTTTGGTGAGACGCTTTCCTGTAACTGCAAATCAATGTGCCACGCCCACTTTTACGCCCACCTCCCATATAACGTTTTAACTAAAATTCATATAATTTCTCTATTAATAAAGATTTTGGAATAATAAAGGCCTATATTGAAACACCTAAGTTGTACTCATTAGCAAAAACAACTTTGACACGCCTACTACAACGCCCACTTTCACTTTTGAATTGTGTCCAGACGCATAAACGTAGTCATGAAACTTCGAATATATATTTATCGAGTCCAAAGAATATTTTTCCCTGAAAATCGCTTAAATCTATGAATTAGGAAAAGAGTTTAAGATAAAAATATACGAAAACTTATACCGCACAGTGTATATTACAAATTTAAAACGTAATAAAACTGACAAAACTATATGTACGATTCTGAAATTTTGCAAACATGGTTTTTTGGTCAAAGTCTTCGTTATAACTGAAAATAGATGTACCACGCACACTTTTTTCTTTAAATTTTTATAAAAATATATTAGTCATATATATTAGCATTTATTCATCTTACACTGCACCATTTATTGTAATGTAGCTAAATATGAGATAAAGATGATAAGATAGATGACTCTACTAGCAACTAATAGGTGGCGTGCTAACAACTTATGCTTATGTTTTCCTTAAGTTATGCTCTATTAAAAATGGGAATTTAGGAAAATTTTGACATAAGTCAAAAAAAATTATACAAAACTTATTTCGTTTGAAAATCTTTTAAAAGCAAAATGTTATAGAAGTTTAAAAATCAAAATCTTACTAATAAATTTCCCGTTTTAGAAAAATGCAGAGAATGTATATTTTAAATCACCCTGTGGCCCTTAAAATTTAACCTCAAATTCACTTTCTTCCTCTTAAATTCATGTAAATTCTCTATGAAAAAAGATTTTGAAATACTTAAGGACTATATTGCAATATCTAAGTTATGTTTATTAGCTGAAACTTTATTGACACGCGTATTTTAACGGCCACTTTCATTGAAAGACTAAATTTACGAAAACATTTTACTAGCATACCGAAGTTATAATAGGTGGTCTTATTTTAAGTGACTATGTTGATTTTGAATAAAATTATTATGAAATTATTATCATTTATTTTTATAATGATAATATTTGTATGCTTCAATTATGTATGGAACAAAATATCGGCCAAATGGCCCCCCAACCTAGGCGGCACACCACGATCCGACAGTCCAAATTTTCAATGACAATGAATGTTTCCCATTCAACGAACTAAGATGGCATTCACAGATGTTTTCACATTTCATACAGACCTGCTTTGCAGACATTTAAATATTTTTTACAATTCTCACGATTGTGGACGAATTCGAACGATTATGTTGACCAAAAGAATCACGAAGTGCACAAAATGCATTTTGATTTGAACGCCCATTTTTATAAAAATCTTTAATATTTAAAAGCGTCTCTCGATTGCGTATCTTTCCACGGTTCAAATTGAGTTAGTCTGAGATTGAGATGTGTCAAATGAAAGAAAAAAGTTGAAGGTTAGATGTGGTTCACCTTAAACATGGGCCCTTAAAATTTAACCACCCTCTACAAAGAAAGTGATACATATCTTATTATAAAGAGATTATTCTATAGCGATTAACAAAATAATAAATATTGTGCTTTAAATGTACACAAAATTGGTGGTGGGTATGAAAGATTCGGCACAGCCGAATATAGTGCTCTTACATGTTTTTGTTTCATGTCATCATATATTTTGTCACGATAATCAATTATTTGTTTAAATTGTATTAGTAAATTTTTATTTTCGTAAAAACTTCGACATAGTATGATTTCAAATATTAATTTGACAAAAATGACAGTATATTCAAAAGCATTAAATATTACAAATAATTATTAAATAATAGGTGAGACAACACAATGAATATAAAGTCATTAATCTATGAGTTTTTGCAATAATAATTTTATTTCAATTGTTCTTTTTCTTTCTAAAGAAAGTTTTATTATTTGAAATTTTTGAGATGTCAAAAAGAAAAAAATACACATTTTTTTTGTAAATTGGAGAAACTTGAAAATAAACCTGAAAATATAAACAAAATATTGGTATAAAAATTGCAATTAAAGTAGTAAGCACATTTAATATATGTATGCATTTAACAAACTGCAAACATTATTTATTTTAATCAAAATCATGCAATTAAATTATAGTATGTTGCTCTTCAATCATTATTACCACAACCATGTTTTATCTTTGGGTGTATATTTTTTTCATTCGCTTGTAAGAGAGTAAATTCTTACGAATTTTTTTCCCCTAAAATTGTTGGCGTTTGCCTGCCTTCTGTCTTTCTTTTTTTTTTAGATAATTAATTCACTGTTAAAAACGAGTTATTCGTAAATTTCGTGAATATCATTTAAGATCCTTAAATATCATTATATCTGTCTTAACTTAAAAAAAAAAACATCTCAAAATTTAGTATTATCGCAGAAGTATGTAGCTTCAATATATAAAGTGAAATAGATCGTCCAAAATTCTTTAATTGGGTAAAAAATTTTACTATAAAGACCAATCGCTAATTTTAAAACAAGCCGTTTTTGGAAGCAAGGAGAAAAAAAGCTTATTTACGCAGAAAAAAAAACTGACATAAATTAATCATAGCACTGTCACTTTATCAAAAGAAAACTAATTTCTGTGGTTTTTGCCTATTCCTGCATACGTACGTTCTAAGATTAAGCCTCAAAAAATATAATTTGTCTCTTTGTTAGTTCCTATAACGGCAATATACTTAACAAAAAATACTCCTTGTCTAAATTTTATTTCTTATGAACTTTTTAAAACCAAAAATTTTGTTAGCAGGTTTTAAAGAAAAATTATTAAAAATAGTATATTTCGTATATTAAATTAATGCTTGCGTAAACTTCTTATATCGAACTACAAATCACGTTTCCAATATTTTCACATAAAAAAGAAAATATTACCTTTTAAATGTGTCCTGTATATAACAATACAATTTAATTTCTTATGTTTTTTTAAATGCATTATTGGATACACAGAGAAATGAGATATTAAAATATTTTGCACAATCAAAAAAAAAATTTTTTTTTAGTATTTTCTCTACCAACATAAAAATTACGTATTATATTTAAAGCTTATTGCTTTACTAATTATTAAACTTCGGTAAAAAAATTTACTAAAATTTTTTAAAAAATACTATTCTTAACTCTGCTAATGAAAGATTGGATCAAACTCTCCATTCCTGATTTTTGACGTTTAACAACACATTATTAATCCAACTCAACAGAAATTTTTTTAATAAGTAATAAATATCAACAGACGATATAAAGTGCAATGAGGGAATATGAATTGTACTACTTTACTAACTTTGCTATAACTTTATTGAGAATATAGTATATTGATAGTATCGATATTAACAAAAAAAGTTTGATAATCCGTTTAAATTAAATAATTGACAATCCTGATAGTACCATCGATTAGTTTCCAGCTCTAAACCGCACACATTTAAAAAGTTTAGTATGTCTGCACTGCTTTTGGTTTCATCTCTAGAAAAATATTAAATAAAAATTTTTCGATTTTAATTCTTATATTTTGTTTCTCCCCTGATTACTGCTACATTTTGGAGCAGTGCATAAGAGAAAGATACGATTAAGCGACAAGCGGAAGGTATGAAAAAATATATTTATTGCCAAAAAGAGACCTACTAAGTGGGACATCACATATAAATATATTGCCTTCTACAAGTGCCCGTGGAATCAGATAAACTATAGTAGTAAAAGCGATTTTCGGTAATAACTCTTTTTGTTGTGTTTATATCAAAAAAGTTAAGTCAAATTTTTTCAAACCATGCAGTTTTAATATAAGCATAACGTTTTATCTAAGAAGCTGGTTCAAGTTTCAGTACAGCATATTGTGTGAAGACCTGTGTTATTCATTTAACCTACAGATGAATATTTTTTAGCAATTTGGCATACATTTAGATTATTTTAAAGGCATTGAACACTTTTAAAAACAAAGTAAAACGAACTCGAATGACCAATTTTTTTAAGCTTATTAGCTTAAATACCTTATAATATTTCAATAATTTTTTGACCATTCCCGGTATTTTTTCAATAATACTGCACTGAATGTCGGCTTCTGAATAATCAGTTGATATTGATTTATCAACATGGATCAAATATTGGTGCACAAATAGTGTCAGAGGTGTCAAATTACACGAATCTGTAATACAATTTACATAAAAATTTCTAGAGATAATTCTGTTAACAACGAGAAAGTGATGGTTTACGCATTTGGCATGTTTGGTTTGGCATGTTGCATAGTCTTGTGAGAACTTTTTCTAGTTAAGAAGCCAAAATTGTTATGACAGGTGAATGTTCGAGTCCTCTGTCACGCTCAAATTTATGCTGCGACAGCTTCCTCTGGACGCACTGTACTTGTTCGACTAGGATAAATATTATCCAAAAAACAGTAAATACAGTTCAGAGTATTAACTACTCAAATATAAGAGAAGGCCATCGATAATTTGACAAATTTTTCTATAAGCTTGGATAACAAAGCGCGAAGTTTTGAAATACATATCCACCACTTGTAAACGTTGGTCTGGTGAGAGTCTTTCCATGTTAAAGTAGATAGGTACGTGGAAAAGACAACTGTTGTGCAGCTCACTTTGGTCCACTAAATTGATCCCTTTATGATGCCTGAATAGAAAAATAAAAGTAGAAGAGAACGAGAAACAGACAAGTCCAAAGTTTCTGGCGAAAATCGAGCCCGCAACCCCCACACTAGCAGGCCAGTATACTACTGAGCAGTCCAAAGA
This sequence comes from Phyto melanocephala, assembly GCA_941918925.1. Lineage (NCBI taxonomy): Eukaryota > Metazoa > Arthropoda > Insecta > Diptera > Rhinophoridae > Phyto > Phyto melanocephala. Next base: position 103,143,426 of record OW799236.1, read on the forward strand.
GGCAACATAGCATGACAGCTAATTTTATACTATTCTCTATTGGAAGTTCTATTGGTTAACAAAAAGCACCGCTTAAAGTTTTTGTTTTATAATTTTAATTCTTTAGATTAAAAGAAACTAACATTTTCTCATTAAATCTTTAACATTACCGAATATTCTTCAGTAGAATTTACTTTGAGCAAGCACAGGAATAAACCTAAAATCAACCAAAAAAATGGTGGGGGTATATTCATTTTGTCATTCCGTTTGTAACACATCGAAATATCCATTTTAGACCCCATAAAGTATATATATTCTGAATCAGGGTTTGATTTGATGACGATCTAGCTATGTCCGTCCGTCTGTCCGTCTGTCCGTCTGTCCGTCTGTTGAAAGCACGATAGAGGTCGCACCGAAAAAGCTAAGGGGCTCAAATTTTGCCAGAATCTTTCTTATAGACAAGGTTTGTTTGGTATTGAAAACGGGCTAAATCGGAATATTAGAAACAGAGTTATAGCTCGAAAAGCAAGAGTAGGTCGAAAAAACCGTGTCCTTCGAACATCGAATAAAATGAAATTATGTCCAAACGCATTAACGTAGACTCATGAAACTTCGAATATATATTTCCTGAGTAAAAACAATATTTTTCCCCGAAAATTATCTAAATCTATGTATTAGGAGAGGAGTTATCGATCAAAATGTACGAAAATTTATACCACACAGTGTATTTTTCGGTATATTTAAAAACAAAATCGTCATAAAAGCAACAAAATTGGATGTACGACTCTGAAATTTTGCACACTCTGCTTTTTGTAAGTGGCTTTTTTATAACGGAAAATCAGTGTGCCACGCCCACTTTTACGCCCACCTCCCATATAACGTTTTACATAAAATTCATATAATTTCTCTACTAATAAAGATTTTGGAATAAAAAAGGGCTATATTGAAACACCTAAGTTATACTCATTCGCAAAAACAACTTTGACACGCCTACTGTAACGCCCACTTTTCACGTTATCTACCGTTAATGAAATTTAAAAGCTCATAAAACCGCCAAAATTAGAGGTATGATGATAAAATTTGCTACATCTATCCCCATAGGCAATGTCATTACTGTGCCAGAAAATTATGGTGCCACGCCCACTTTTACGCCCACCTCCCATATAACGATTTACCTAAAATTCATATAATTTCTCTACTAATAAAGATTTTGGAATAAAAAAGGGCTATATTGAAACACCTAAGTTGTACTCATTCGCAAAAACAACTTTGACACGCCTTCTATAACGCCCACTTTTCACGTTATCTACCGTTAATGCAATTTAAAAGCTCATAAAACCGTCAAAATTAGAGGTATGACGATCAAATTTGCTACGTATATTCTTCTATTCAATGTGATTGTTGTGCCAAAAAGTTAGGTAACACGCCCACTTTAACGCCTACCTCCCATATAACGGTTTATCTTAAATTCTTGTAATTTCTCTATTAATAAAGTTGTTGGGAAAATAAAGGACTATATTTATTTATTTACTTTATTGACATGCCTACTTTAACGCCCACTTTCATTGAAAGACTACACTTACAAAAGCATTTTAGTAACATATCGAAGTTATAAAGGGTGGTTAAATTTTATGTTGAATTTAAATAAAACACAAATTATTTAGGATATTATTATCATTTCTTTTAATAATGATAATATTTGTATGGTTCAATTATGTATTTAACAAAATATTGGCCAAATGCCCCCCCCCCCCATCCTTGGCGCCACTCCTCTATCTGATGGCCCAAATTTTTAATGACAATGTTGATGCTCAATTGTTGGGCATGATGATGAGTCGAGGTTGACTGCTCTTTTGCCACACTATGGTTCCAATTCAACGAACTAAGAAGGCATTCACAGATTTTCTAACATTTTATACAGACACGTTTTGCAGAAATTTAAATATTTTTTACAATTCTCCCGATTGTGGACGAATTGTGAACTATTATGTTGGTCAAAAGAATTACGAACTGCACAAAATGCATTTTGATTTAAACGCCCATTTTTATAAAAAACCTGAATAACTTTAAAGCGTTGCTCATTTGCGTATCTTTCCACGGATCAAATGGAGTAAGTTTGAGATTGAGAAATGTCAAATGAAATGCAGAAAACAAATTTAAAGACTAGGTGTAGTTCACCTTCAACATGGGCCCTTAAAATTTAACCACTCTCTACAAAGAAATTGATACATATTTTATTGAAAAAAGATTATTCCATAGCGATTAACAAAATAATAAATATTGTGCTTTAAATGTACACAAAATTGGTGGTGGGTATAAAAGATTCGGCACAGCCGAATATAGTGCTCTTACTTGTTTTTTTCTCAAAAACAAACTATTGTTAAATCATATTTTCAATTTACAAGAAAAAAACTTTTTCACACATAATTGCTAACCCATTTGCTTACTTCCACACCAGATATGTAAATATACCTCAATATTTTTTATTGGTTTATTAAAAAAACCTATGTACATTTTAGCCAACGGCATTATTTACAGATCAATATGTTTATCTGCATATACGGTCGTTAATATTTATAAAAAAAAAAAAATTATAGCTCACTTCAAAAGCCATACTACACTCACAAATTCTATTATTATTTTCATGCTAGAAGCAAAACAACACAAAGATGGAATTATTTTTATGCTTTTACTATGTACGTATGTATGTTTGTTTTCCATGTGAAAGCGATTTTTATTTTCCCTTTATACACTGAATATTTATTCTATAAAACATACAAATATTTATGTCAAACCCATGCCTCAAGTCATAAGGAAAAATAACACAAGGACCAACATAAGCAATAAAGAGAACATACGCTGTGTGTGGTCTACGTCTAACATAAAATTAACAAACAACAATTTCAACCCTTTGAATCGATCATCTTTACAGAGTAAGAACAAAGTTATGCAAATATCTGTAAATTCAATTTAGTGCCGTATAAAAATTACAAGTTTTTAACATAAAACAAACAATTTTTAATATTGATATTTCAAATGTTTTTTAATCCAAAAGTTAACATAAAGTAAACATCGCAAATATTTACATATGTATGTGTTAAGTATTGTATTTAATATTTTTGTGTAAAACAAGTGACACAGATAAACAAAAAGTACACATTAACGTTTTGTATAAAAAGATTATAAAAGTAGTTGAATTCGAAACCAAATAATATTTATAACGATTTCTTCTAAAGCAAATACTCGTAGCACCATTATTCAATAAGTTTATAAAAGCTACCCATTTGATAGTAACATATCGTTAGCTAAACGTGCAAAGGTCGTAAGTCCATTTTTTTAAATTTTACAGGACAGACAAAAAACTTTTCAGTTTTTTTCCTTTAAAGATTATTGAAATCTTTAAATACAGTTACGTGTTTATTGTTCTTGCTCTTTAATTGAAGCAGAAAATATATGGAAAAAATAATTTCTCGAGCAACTGCAGCAATTTTTGTGGACTTACGAATTTTTCTGTTTTCAATTGTGAACTTTTTTGTGGACTTACGACTTTTTCTGTGTGTGTTTTTTTTATATTGTTTTAATAAAAAATATTAATACAAATAATAAAATTTTTCATTGTTTTTAAAATAGTAAACAAATAATAACTAACATAAACATTAATTACACAGTCTTATTTCATTGCTGTTTAACAAATTACAAAGTACAAAAAAGAAAAATTCTACAAATCCAAGATCAGAACACTTATTAAGGTAAATAGGAAGATATAAAATTATTCATGAGGTAAATCGTCATAAAATTTATGATGACTCTTTCTTAAAGTTGACTTTAAAAATTGCAAATCTTGATATTTTCTGTTTGTTATTTTTCTTCTATTCTGGTGAAGTTGTTGCAAGTTGGACCAATCCATTGCAAATATATTTTTATTTAGTTTTTGAGGTAGATTTTGCCACTTGCTTGGAAATCGTATTTTATAATTTATTTGACCATTTGGGATATATTGGATGCCACGAATATCCGTCACTTTATAATCGCCTTTACCTTGGCCAGGGCGAATATTTTTGTACTATTGAACATCAGAAAATTTTTTAATGAGTGTTCCAAATACATAACGTCGTATGGTTCAGGATTTTTTCGTGCTCCTTTAACTATTTCAATGTACTCACTGGGGACATCTATATTTCTTTTTTTTTATGGCACGTTCAATTGTGGAATGAACACTGTCTGCTTCCATTTGTGTGTGGCCAACTTCTAGAATCTTTTGCTAAATGACAATATTACGCTTGACAGCTACATTTAGTAAGGCATTTCTCATGACAGTGTTCCGATTTTGATAATTACAACCATCACTATAAAAAATTATTTTAACAGGGTTTTTATTTTCATTAAGAATTTTTTTTTCAATAAAGTAAACCCATATACTAGCGAATTCTTCGACATTTACACCACCTTCAGCTTCATTCCAAATGAAACAATAAGCTTTTTGGGTTTTAAGATTAAAAAATACCAAATTATGAACTTGGAACTTTGCGCGGTAGTATAAACTGCTGACATTAGACACACTAAACTGAAAAAATTGTAAACAGTAAGTAATTGTTTTATAATCGTTTCTGTGTTTCGTTAAAGATCTATCAGGCTTTCAACAGACAACTATACGAACAGATAATCAATGTGTCAGACGGACATCGCTAAGTCCTTTAATTTGATGAGACTTATAAAGAATATAATTTGATTTCAATATCATTCAATAAAATTGATACTTTGACTGACATTTTCAATATGTAATTTTTGAATGGACTTACGACCTTTTCTTTTGTTACATTTGGACTTACGACTTTTGCACATCACTGCAAAACAACAACTAAAAATGACATATCTCAAATTTTTCTTTTTGTAAATAATATACTTCAACCTGTTAACCCTTTGACGACCAGAGGCAAACCTACTTGCCCAGGGGTTTTCATCATAAAATTGTTTCCGTAGGAGATCGAATAAATTTGTTCAATATTGGTTTACAGCAGACGATAGTGGCAACACAAATGTGGTAGGTGGTAGGTTCTTATCTGCCCCCATTTACCCGATAGGTGGCCTCAATGTTTGTCAAAAAGTCAACTTACTTTAGAGGGGTAGTGTGGAGAGACCGTAGGATGCATCTGTCTAAAACTAAGGCATATTTTGGCGGCACCTCTTACCTTTAAAAAAATATATTAGCCAGGTTGGTGTAAGTTTTGAGCTGCCCACAACTTTGCCAAACGTTTTTGGCAAGTATGTTTGCCTGTGGGCTGAAACGGAAAAAAATGCACCTAAAAATAATCAAATGTTTGTTGCTTATTTTCATCATTATATGTATGTCTGAGTATACAGTCTTAAATTTTTTGGTGCATGTCTGTTTTTAATTGTTTATAATGAAATTTAATTGAACAAAACAGATTTTGTTTGTTATTGTTTTAAGTTGCAAGCTTTTTCTGCGCTGCTAGTGTCTTCGTTTTCATTCACTAATTATTCGAAATCAATAAGAGAAAACGTATTTCGTGCATTACTATTTAATATTGTATTATTATAGTATTTCGAGTCCAAGAGGATAAACCGATAGAAATTGTTATCGAAGGCAATAATCCCGCAGAGTCTCCTGTAATTAAAAAGATCCGCAGTAGTCGTAACCTATTAACAGTTGCTATAGAGGCTGAGCCAATTGCAACGACTTCTAATGCTTTAGTTATACTAGAAAAGCCAATACATTTTATACCACCAGATAAGACTTTCCGGTTCAGAGAGACGAGTGCCTATAAAAGCCCCGTTTTTACTGGAATTCAGGATTGCACTTATGAATATTCCCAAGTTTTAAAACCTACTGTAAATATACATGAGGAAATGCCATCAGCATATGATGTGTTTAATGCTGTTTGTAATTTTGAAGGTTAGGATTTACAATTTCAACATACTACTTCTAATTATAAAATAAGAAGTATAATTTTTGGTTTCAGAAATGTGCATAATAATAGTGGAGAAGTCCAAACTGTATGCTATGCAAAAAGGTCGTGTTTTCACTCTGACCGTGTAAGAGTTCAAGGCTTATATCGGCCTAATCATACGTTAAGCCTAGTAAAACTACCCAGTATACGAATATATTGGTCCACAGATCCGACATTTCAGCATTCTCAAAGTGCAGATATCAGGACGCGGCCTCCCACCTATGGCAAATATAGTCGCACAAATGTATTTTGTACTAAATCTAATGTATTCCTTTGCTTCACATTATCACGTGACTACTTTGGCGAGTACCATGTATAGTACTTGTTATTTTTGTTCAAATTCTTTGTAAATTATTTGTTTAATAGCCTAAATAATTAAACAAATATAAAATAACATACGTTTCAATTAAATTTTTTTTTATAAAAGAATTTTCTTTCAGCCAATAGGCAAATACATTTGCCAGGAGTAATATTTTTTTCTTGGATAAAAAATTCCCTTTCAACCCAGAGGCAACTATATTTGCCAATTAAAATGAGGGACAAAGCGGGGACCTAGAGGGCCAAATTTTTTTTACGTACCTATTATTGGTGCATATATTATGAAAATATAAAAAAATATAAAATCGCTTCAGTAGAAAAAGTCCGGTCCTCAAAGGGTTAAACATTTCTGCATCAAAATCGCAATTTCGAAAAAATATGGACTTACTACCTTTGCACGTTTAGCTAACGATATTTAATGTGACTTATGCCATACAATTGTACAAAAGTTTTTTTGCACTTGTACAGCAAATGCTAATTTCGCAGAACACGATTAAGAAGGTGAAGTTGAAAGTTTAAAACAAATGTATTTTTAGAGAAATTTAAGGGTTAACATAAAAACTTTATTTTTTTAACACTAAAGTGCACATGTGCTTATAATTCCATTTTATAATTAGTTTTTTGTAATCTGTAAACAGTGTACATAAAAAATTTTTAAAAATCAGCATTTTGTAAAACATAAAAACGAGCAAGGATTTGAAAATGGTTACATGTATTTATATTTCATATTTTTTTCACAGTTTTATAATTGCCAAAATGAAATGATGAGCCTTTGATGAACATCCTATGGTCCCATGGTTTACGAAGATATTAAAAAATTCTTCTATAGAATGCAAAAGAAGGAGACGGGTTGGTTTTTTATTTCAAAAATCTCATTTAACGCAAATTATACAACAGATTTTTATAACAAATTATACAACAGATTTTCATAACAAATTATACAATTTGAAGACGTGAACAATACTTTAAAAACGTGTCCACTGTTTTACAACTATTTGTATAAGTGAAAAATAAAAGTTATTTTCTAACGAAATGTACGTGTTACAATAATTTCATGATGATCCCCTTTTTTCGTGATTTCTCACATTTTTGTATACTATGTATTCTATATAAATGGTGGGCGCTGGTTTGCTTGAGTTACAAAGTTGTTCAGGTATTTAGTAAATCATCCTACATGATTGTTGAAAAGTTTTTAAAACAACAGTAAGAAATATGTACTTCCCTGGCTACATAGACTGGATTTTGTTGTGCATTCTCTACCTGCGACACAAGTTACTGTAGAGAGATCCTTTTCAGCCCTCAAACTGGTTCTAGGAGAGTTGCGGAACAATTTGTCAGCGGACAAATTGGAAGCTCTCATGATAGTAAAACTAAATTCTGATGTTTAAAATATACTTGATATTGGCTCGAAAAAATAAAAATTAAAAAATAACTTTTATTCTTGCTCGAAAAAATAAAAAGCAAAAAATAACTTTTATTTTTTATCAAAAAAATAAAAAGCAAAAAATAACTGTTATTTTTGATCGAAAAAATAAATATCAAAAAATTCATTTGATTCTTGTTTGAAAAAATAAAAAAGCAAAAAATAACTTTTATTCTTGCTTGAAAAATCAAAATTTTAAAAAGCAACATATTTTATCATAGACAAATGCATAATGATCAATATGGTATACTTGAATCCGTTCTCCGACATTTACTTCTATATGCTTTTTTTGTTTTAAAATTTCAAAACAACTGTTATTTTCGGACCCTGCAAAACAGTGCTTTATTTGTATGTTAAAAAAAACAACAAAGATAGTATAGTCGCTACCAAGAATGATAGAATAAAAATTCCGACTTCTCTCAAAAAAGCTGAAATTTTCTGCGCATGTAGTGCCAACGACGCCACCCAAGCTGTAACAAGGCGAATTTATACAGGTGAAATTATCAGCCCAGCTGTTGGGGAAACTTTTTGTCAAAAATTGGTTGAATTTTCCTTGATTTTATTTATTAATGCAGGGAAGGAAAATATGATTTTGGCTTCGTTATTAAACAATTGACTTAAGTGTACTTATTTGATAATAAATGTACAACATTTGTGTATATTTTTTGCTTTTGCATCATTGATAATGTGTTTCAAAAATGTATGTCCTTCTTTTCAAAAAAATTTTATTGTATTTAATAAGTCATAAAAACTTTTCCATCCCTGATATAAGAATTGGCCTTAACATAAAACATCCCTTCAAAAGTTGCTTCGTTTTATCAATTCGCCGCTGCATAAGCCTGCATGAATATTCCTTGAGCTGTAAGCTGCAAGTGATTTCAAATACAAGTATGCAAGCTTTCAGATATTACATACAATCTTCGGAAAAAATTTTAAATTTTATACAGAAAACAAACTGGTACTCAAACTTCATGCAACCTGTGTTTCTATTGGCTCATAGTTTTAAAGAGCAAATTTTATTTTAATTACAGTTTTATCAGTTCTCACATAATACAAGTCGAGTACCTATAATTATTTATGTTTTATTAACCAAAGACAAACATTATTTCGCAAAAATTATATTTTTTCACATATAAAGCACTTGGGTATTATAAAATTTTAAATAAATATAAGAAAAATAAAGATTTATGTTCTATTTAATTTAAAATATAAAATCTTAATTGCGTTGCCTGTTTAATTTTAAATAGGCAACGCTTACTGTGGACAAATTCATCATCTAATGGAAATTCATGCGCTTGGCGTAATCTTTATTTCTACCATTCTTGGTCACTACTACCACTGTGGTGTAAAAATTAAAACTCCCGTTTAAAAGATTTTTGGTTTGCTGGTTTGTTGGTTTTTTATTTATATCAACACATCACCATTGGTGCCAAGGTTATATAAGAATAGCTTTGTCATTCTATTTGTTGTTTTTTACAATACAAATTTCCTACCCCATAAAGGTTAAATTTTCTGCAAGGGGGTCGGAATATCCGTCTGTCTATGTCTTAGTTGAAATCAACTTTGAGAACCCCAACATATTGAACAGATTTATAAATTGTATCAGTAGCAATATCAGTATATAAATATATAGAATAATCGCCCCATAACAAACTGAGATGTAAGCATATATAAGGTGGTTAAATTTTAAAGTCCAATGTTGCTTTCGAATGAAACACAAATTATTTATACTATTAAATTATTCATATTATTAAATTACAGTTCAATTATGTATGGAACAAAATATCGGCCAAGTGGCCTCCGCGTCCTCGGCGGCACACCTCTATCCGATGGTCCAAATTTTTGATGACGCTGAAATAAAATTGAGGTTCTGTGCCGTTAATGTGCCGAATTATCTCATCCATTAACCATTCCAATTGTCGTCAATGGTCAAGTTTCTTATTATTGAGTCAATTACACCTTGTAAGTGTATAAATGCAAGTCTTTATGCATAATGCTCATCAACGATGAGGATAAGAAATGCAATTGTTGGGGATTTTGATTTGAACGCCCATTTTCATAATAAGCCTGAATAATCTTAACGCGTTGCTCGATGGTGTATCTTTCCATGTTTTAAATTGAGTAAGTCTAAAATTGAGAAATGTCAAATGCAGAAAAAACACTTGACGTTTAGGTGTGATTCACATTCAACTTTGGCCTTTAAAATTTAACCACCCTTTATTGAAACAAATAAAGGGCGATTTTTTAGCTTTTATCTTTTTGGAAACACTAGTTTAAACAGCTGACGCACGTTTTGTGTTTTGTTTCACTGTCAAGCATCTTCAGTTTCGTCTATAATTTAACCATGAATCGCCTTACAAACGAAGAACGCTTGCAAATTATTGAATTTTATTATCAAAATACGTGCTCCGTTAAGAAAGTTCATCGCGCGCTTCTTATCGAAAAATTGTGTTCAGCGACGAAGCTCATTTTTGGCTCAATGGGTACGTTAGTAAGCAGAATTGTCCATTTTGGAGTAAAAATCAGCCAGAAGCAATGCAAGAGCTACCAATGCATCCAGAAAAAGTCACAGTTTGGTGCAGTTTATGGGCTGGCAGCACCATTGAACCGTACTTCTTCAAAGATGATGCGAATCGTAAAGTAACTGTGAATGGTGAGCGCTACCAACTTTTTTTTTGTCCAAAATGCAAGAGCTGGACTTGCATGACATGTGGTTTTAACAAGACGGTGCCACATGCCACACAGCACGCTTAACAATGGACTTATTGAGCGGCGAGTTTGGTGAACAATTTATTTTACCTTCGGGACCAGTCAATTGGCCGCCTAGATCGTACGATTTAACGCCTTTAGACTATTTTTGGTGCGGCTATGTTAAAGCTCATGTCTATACACACATGCATTGGAAGACAACATTGAAGAATTTATGCATGAGATACCGGCCGAAACGTTGGAAAGAGTATGCCAAAATTGGACTAAGCGGATAGACCATTTGAGGCGCAGTCACTGTCAACATGAAATAATGTTCAAACATTAAATTATATGGACCGTACTATCGATTCAAATAAAGATTTCATGAATTTTTCTGAATTTTATGTGTTTTTTGTTAACTTTCCTATAGCTCTTAAAAAATTACGCTTTTTAAGCGGTGGTCTCGGAAACTGCTGCGGAAAACTGACGAATCGGTTAAAAACTAACTGAAACATAAGCTCAAAACTACAAATGTAAAAATTTTTTGTTGAAAATTTACGAGTCAGTGACTTATGGGTCGACTGTCGATAGCAACTGAACTTTAGGTTTGTTATAAGTTGAAAAAAAAACTTTTTTTTTACAGAACGGATTATATTGGCAACCGTGCAGTTAAACGTACCACTGTGATTAAAAATTTTTTATTTTAAATAAAATTTTATGAAAATATATTTGAGGCCTTATGTTGCAAATTGAAACGAGAGCAACTTGTATTATTTTTTAAGGAAATTTATAATTTTATAAAATTCATATAATAAATAATGTATTAAATAAATCAACTGAGCTGGACTAGCTGCATGAACTTGCAGATAGGCAATAAAATACATTATTCAAGAATTTTATACTTATCTAGTAATAGCTGCTAAAAAATATATTTCTAGAATTATTAGTCAAATGAATTTTTTAAAAACTTTATTACATACTTAGTGGAAATATTGTTTAAACAAATAAATATTAAATTACATTTTTAGTGTCACGTTACAGTCCATAAGGTTGTACATCATTGCATGCTTTAATGTATCTCTGTTATTGCAAAAACAAAATCAAAATGAAAATTTATAGAAGAAGCAAACAGATGAAAAAAAATTGTTCACAGAAATATTTATACTAACTTAATTAACCAAGTCAAATGTTTTTTTTTTTGTGACTCTCACACATGTGCACAGCGGAAGATGCTTGAAAATTCAAAAAATGTAAAATAAATGCAAACAGGAGTAAAAAAAGTATATAAATTAACAACTGTGTTATATTATTTTCATTTCATTCCAGTTTTAGCTGGTTTTAAATGAATTTTGTGTAAATGTATAATGTGTTCATGTGCAAATCTGTTACAGTTCTTTTTTCTTCCACCATTTTCTCGCTTATTTATTTCACATGTTTTTCGCATTTTGCTGATGTTGATGATTTTACTGCTGCTGCTTTTGGCTTTGTTGCTATTGCAAATGTTCACATGAAGCGGAATAATTCAATCAAGTTAAGTCACAAAATAAAATAGAAATTCGTTGAATACACATGCAGCAAAAAATCATTATATACAACTGCAAGAAAAAAATATTCATGCGACTTAAATGAATAGAGGAAAAAAGCATAACAAAAAAAAAAAAGAAATACTTTGTGTATACTGACTGTCAAGAAAAAATTAAAGGTAAGAAATTGTAAAATAATCGCATATGCTGTAGATGCTGCATGCTACAATCTACAATTTACATATAAATATACGTTACATCTGGTGTAGTTTTATACGAAATAACAATGACGTTGAGCAAAAAAAAAAACAAAAATCAAGTACAATGTTTTCTTAAACAAATAATAAGCTTAAACAATAAAAATAAATAAATAAAAAACATTGGAAAAGAATAAAGCAGGAAATGGAAGTTAACACAACATACGAACTGAATTTGTTACAAAATTTCGCATTGTGTTCTGTAAATCACTTGAATTTTATGTTTTCAAAAATAAAAAGGTAAATTTGGCAAGCAAAAAGGGATGAATTCAAATGCTTTCATGTCTACGTATTCTAAAATTTAACTCAACCTTTCAAATAATGCAGCGTTTCAGAAAGAAAACTTAAAAAAAAAAATTAAGTCAAAAAATATTAAATTGAAATTTTTGTTTTTGGTAAAAATTAAATTTTTTGGTTTCTAGATTGCGGTTTTTTAGTCAAACTGACATTTGTTACATTTTTACTAAGTTTGTAAGTAGTACAACTGAATTAAATGAGAGTCCTAAATCATAATTAACTGGCTCTGAATCATAAAGAGTTTTTCAACAGGCAATCGATACGGACAGCAAACGATGCCATATTTCTTGCCGCTCTTTTGACATTTCTCTTCAGTAGGATTCGCCATTTCATGATGGAAAGATATATAAGCCAACAACGAGTCGAAATTAATAAAATTTACTACCGAAATTCGGAGTCAGTGGCCTCAACGTTAAGAGCGCTACGTCTAATTTATGGTCGTAATAATCGTCCTATCAGATCAACAAATGAGCGTCTAGTAGAAAAATTTGAATCCACAGTCACAGTACAAAATGTTCTTGTACTACTGAGATAAAGAAGTGTCCGTACGGTCGAGAATATTACTGCAGCTAAGGCTTCAGTTGAAGAAAGCCCAAATGTGTATCTCATACGTCGTTCACAAACGTTGGGCATCTCTGTGACGTCGTTGTGGCAAATTTTGCGAAAAGTTCTTAGCCTGCATCCTAACATGATCAAATTGACGCAAGAACTGAAGCCGCTTGACAATCAGAAGCGTCGTATGTTCGTGAATTGGGCTGAGCAACAACTTGAGAATGATTCGAATTTGTATCGAAAAATAATATTCAGCGATGAGGCTCATTTTTGGCTGAATGGCTTCGTCAATAAGCAAAATATGCATTATTGGTCAGACAGCAATCCACACGTACTCCATGAGTCATCATTGCAACCTGAAAAATTACAGTTTTGTGCTGTTTATGGGCCGGCGGTGTCATTGGGCCGTACTTCTTCCGTGATGATCAATCCATTATTATAAGCAATGTTTTGAAAATTTTCGACCTAGTGAAACTGATTTTTTGTGTAAAGGAAAGACAGAACTACTAAAAGTATAAAGTGATATACTGTGTCTACTCTTTGTCATTTAATTTAAACTTACTCTGCCTTTACCTTAAAAATCATCTATTCCAGCGGTGCTTTATCGCAAAGACTGTGTGAATAATAAATTAGATTTCGCATATGGAGTAAAACTATTTATAGATAATTAAGCCTCTATTATATTCAGTACAACTCATCTTTGACCGCTATTTACACCATGGACGGAGATAGAGCGGATAATAAAGATCGTACTATGATCAATCATTTTTTGGTTTTTACATTCATGCGGGCCATACGGTTAATGCAACCATAGAAATTTACCTGTCAATAGATCTTCAAAGCCTGGAATTTGCACATATTAAATACATAGTTCCACTTAATTTACGTGAAGTCACTGGTTTATATTGATAAATACCATGAGCCTAATGTTGATAATGTTGGTAGCCCACAATTGGATATCAAAAATGTGTTTCATGGGGAACACGAAATCATTTATAATTATTAATCTCATGAATTCATATAAATTAATAAAATTGGTTTATTATAAGTTTTGTTTTAACAATATCAAGTTCTATTGGACAAAAAACCCTGAAAATAATCTTAAAAATAGCAAGTTTATAAAATGGCATGTTAGTAGAGTGGCAAGTACATTTGTAGTTGAATTAGCTACCACAGGACATTTAAATACATATCTTTTAACTAAAATTTTGTGTTTTGTGTCATTATTTACAATTTCGTGTTTATACGGGCCTTAAACTAACACTGCAAACTAATCCGATATTATACGGTATAAATCCAACTCCTGTGATCATATGGACTTACAAAAATTATTAAAAAAATGTCCATAAATAAAAATAAAATTTTAAAAAGGGATACTCCCTTGTATTAACTGAAATGCATGTAAAAAAATGGTCTTTTCAACGATCTACAAAAATTCTTTCACCTACTTGTTTTGTACAAAGTTTTACTGTTACAAAATTCATTTTACTTAGAGTTTTTTAAATGCACTTTTTTCTTATCTCAGTCCATTTATTTTAATAAAATCTTTTTTCTCTTAAGAAAATAGAAACTTCAAAACTATCGAGTTCAGAGGTTTATTTTAAAATAGGTTTTTTATAGATTACACATGCTTATATCGATCTGCTTTGTCAAATGTGTTCAGTATCGCTTAGCAAGTTATCATGGAAAAACTCACACCACAACAGCAGCTTAATAACTTTCTGTGAAAAATAATTTTTTTAAATTTCATCGTAAAATTTTGTTAAGCAATAAAGCATATTTCTGGCTCACTACGATTATAAACAAAATTGCCATATTTGGGCTTATGATCAACAAAAAAAAGTACCAAGGGCTACTATTATATTCATGTATGGCCAGCTCAGAACGTCAGCGTGAATGCCAACTATTTTGGCCCCATGCAAATGGACTGTATGCTTTCTAAAACTAAAACGGATGGTCTCATTGAGCTTGACGCTAAGAGCTATATATGCATGGAATCAACGGAATTGTTGAGAAATCAGTTTGATGAGCAATTAGTTAAGCGTTTTGCTACGGTTAGTTAACCACCTAGATCGAACGACACTTTTCACATTTTTTTATTTTCACAGAATAAGCCAGAAACGCTAGAATTCTCGAAAGCGAATATTACTCGAGTTACTTGTGAAATATCACTCTCGAATTAGTTATCCCAGGTGGACTATCACAAACATCGTGTACAACATTTAATGGTACCAATTCCAAAAAGTAAGTGCTATATAAATCTTAAATTTCAAACTTATTTCTTTTCTTTTGCATTATAAATCAAACTTCAGTTTGAACCACACATTATTTATAAAAAAAAAAGTTTATTCAGAATAGAAGACATTTACTTTTTTAATGATAACTTCATTCAAATGCCAATCACAATTAGGCTATAGATTGTATAGAAACGCCTAATTTTCGGTATTTTTTTGAATTATAATATCATATAAATGAGGAGATATTGCTGGTGTTGGGGATTATAAATTTAGTTAACAAAAGTTTCGTTGAACTGAAAAGCGTGAGTTTTAATAATTTTATATTAAAAAGTAAATGTCAAAAACTATTTATTCGGGCTATTTTAAACATTCAGACATATAATTCTATTATTAGTTTTTATTTAAAATTGAAAAAGGTCTAAACGTATAACGGCAAACATATGTGTATGCAAAACATTTAAAAACATATGGAAATTCTTCTAACATAAAACATATGTATTTCTAATTGTCTACTTGCTGTTAGTTTTTATAATTTATTTTTAACCTTTTTCTGAAATCACGAAAAAAAATCGAGCTATTGAACTTTTGCTTATAAAATTATTTTGTGTCTTCTTTCAACTCTGCGGGAAATAAACCCATTATTTGTGGCTAAGATGAAAGAAAAATTATTATAAATATGAATAAAAAATAAATAAAAATTATAATTTAGCCTTAGCCATGGCAAACAATGTAAGTAAAGGGTCTTTGATAAGGGTTGCTGTAAGTGAACAGTTTTTGGTGGCCACGATTTTTTGGCAACATTTCCTAAAGGTATATATTAGATATACTGCAAAATTACTATTGCAAGTGAAAAACTATAGAAGTAAGTATTAATAAATAAACTTTATTATTTAATTATGGGATTTTAAGTTTGAATGGATAGCCTTAGTTTATTCGAATCATTTAGCGATTAAACTGTACTGAAATTTTTCTGGACCTTAATATTGCAGATTTTTGCCGATAAGCTGCAGTTTATTGGATGCATGAAAAAACAGGACTATACTTTAACTTAACACCATACATAATGCAGAATATTTAGGAATTACTTTTCTTAAATTCGTGGCACCACGCAAAGTGGACAACTTAGAGGTTATAAAATTTTATGAGTAACTCATACAAGGATTTTTAAACCAAATTTTATATTTGCTTGTGTCTCGGAAAAAATTTTTCCATTTAACTCTTTTCAAACATTTACCCGTTATTATTGCAAAAGCCTTTAGAAAAAAAAAAAATTTTGTTATAAATCATAAGCTGTTGGTATGAGACTATATTCTACAGCTCAGCATGATAAGTTGGCAATGACATTGGCACTTTTTTTTATTCTCCTTTTTTCGTAAACACAGTCATTTTATTGTATTCCTTTTCAGTTCTAACGAAACGCAAATCTTAAATAAGAAACGCAAACAGCAATGCTCACTAAAGCAAATAAAATAACAAAAAATGCAGCAAAACGATAAAAAAAGATGACAATAAAAAATTCTTCCTAAATCTAAACAGCTGGTGTCGAAACTACAAAAGAATTCATTCCTCAAATTTTTCTTCATAAAACAAATAAATAATCTTTTGTAACTTTAGAACTAATTTATTTAATAAAAATTACAATTTTATTTAAATTATGTCTTTTACACAAACACAGTTTTTTCGTGCTATTTTAATATCAACAAAATATATATAACAATTTTAGAAAATATATTATTTCAGTAACTTATAATAGATTAAACAAGTAAGAGCACTATATTCGGCTGTGCCGAATCTTTTAAACCCACCACCAATTTTGTGTACATTTAAAGCACAATATTTATTATTTTGTTAATCGCTATAGAATAATCTCTTTATAATAAAATATGTATCACTTTCTTTGTAGAGGGTGGTTAAATTTGAAGGGCCCATGTTTAAGGTGAACCACATCTAAACTTCAACTTTTTTCTTGTATTTAATTTGACATTTCTCAATCTCAGACTAACTCAATTTGAACCGTGGAAAGATACGCAATCGAGCAACGCTTTTAAATATTAAAGATTTTTATAAAAATGGGCGTTCAAATCAAAATGCATTTTGTGCACTTCGTGATTCTTTTGGTCAACGTAATCGTTCGAATTCGTCCACAATCGTGAGAATTGTAAAAAATATTTAAATGTCTGCAAAGCAGGTCTGTATGAAATGTCAAAACAACTGTGAATGCCATCTTAGTTCGTTGAATGGGAAACATTGCTATTTTTCACGATAACGTGGCAAAAGAGCAAGCAACCTCGACTCATCATCGTGCCCAACAATTGAGCATCAACAGTGTCATTGAAAATATGGACTATCGGATCGAAGTGTGCCGCCTAGGTTGGGGGGGCCATTTGGCCGATATTTTGTTCCATACGTAATTGAAGCATACAAATATTATCATTATAAAAATAAATGATAATAATTTCATAATAATTTTATTCAAAATCAACAGAGTCCCTTAAAATTAAACCACCCATTATACCTTCGATATGCTAGTAAAATGTTGTCGTAAATTTAGTCTTTCAATGAAAGTGGCCGTTAAAATACGCGTGTCAATAAAGTTTCTGCTAATAAACATAACTTAGATATTTCAATATAGTCCTTTAGTATTCCAAAATCTTTATTCATAGAGAATTTACATGAATTTAAGAGGAAGAAAGTGAATTTAAGGTTAAATTTTAAGGGCCACAGGGTGATTTAATATATACATTCTCTGCATTTTTCTAAAACGGGAAATTTATTAGTAAGATTTTGACTTTTAAAAGATTTTCAAACGAAATAAGTTTTGTATAATTTTAAAATTTGTTAGCCATTAGTACATGAAAATAAATTGTTTATAATGTTTAGAGATAATTTTTTTTTACTTAGGTCAAAATTTTCCTAAATTCCCATTTTTAATAGAGCATAATTTTAGGAGAACATAAGCATAAGTTGTTAGCATGCCATCTAGTAGTTGCTAGTAGAGTCATCTATCTTATGATCTTTATCTTATATTTAGCTACAGTACAATAAATGGCGCAGTGTAAGATATATAAATGCTAATATATATGACTAATATATTTTTATAAAAATTTAAAGAAAAAAGTGTGCGTGGTACATCTATTTTCAGTTATAACGAAGACTTTGACCAAAAAACCATGTTTGCAAAATTTCAGAATCGTACATATAGTTTTGTCAGTTTTATTACGTTTTAAATTTGAAATATACACTGTGCGGTATACATTTTCGTACATTTTTATCTATAACTCTTTTCCTAATTCATAGATTTAAGCGATTTTCAGGGAAAAATATTCTTTTGACTCGATAAATATATATTCGAAGTTTCATGACTCTACGTTTATGCGTCTGGACACAATTCAAAAGTAAAAGTGGGCGTTATAGTAGGCGTGTCAAAGTTGTTTTTGCTAATGAGCACAACTGAGGTGTTTCAATATAGGCCTTTATTATTCCAAAATCTTTATTAATAGAGAAATTATATGAATTTTAGGTAAAACGTTATATGGGAGGTGGGCGTAAAAGTGGGCGTGGCACCTCAATTTTTTGGCATAGTAATGAAATTGCCTAGAAGGATAGACGTAGCAAAATTTATCATCATACCTCTAATTTTAGCGGTTTTATGAGCTTTTAAATTTCATTAACGGTAGATAACGTGAAAAGTGGGCGTTATAGTAGGCGTGTCAAAGTTATTTTTGCGAATAAGTACAACTGAGGTGTTTCAATATAGCCCTTTATAATTCCAAAATCTTTATTAATAGAGAAATTATATGAATTTTAGTTAAATCGTTATATGGGAGGTGGGCGTAAAAGTGGGCGTGGCACATTGATTTGCCGTTACAAGAAAGCGTGTCACCAGAAAGCAAAGTGTGCAAGATTTCAGAGTCGTACATCCAATTGTGTTGCTTTTATGACGTTTTTGTTTTTATATATACCGAAAAATACACTGTGCGGTATAAATTTTCGTACATTTTGATCGATAACTCCTCTCCTAATGCATAGATTTAGACAATTTTCGAGGGAAAATATTGTCTTTACCCAGGAAATATATATTCGAAGTTTCATTTGTCTACGTTAAGGCGTTTGGACACAATTCCATTTTATGCGATGTTCGAAGGACACGGTTTTTTCGACCTACTCTTGCTTTTCGAGCTATAACTCTTTTCCTAATATTCCGATTTAGCCCATTTTCAATACCAAACAAACCTTGTCTATAAGAAAGATTCTGGTTAAATTTGAGCGGTGCGACCTCTATCGTGCTTTCAACAGACGAATAGACGGACAGACGGACGGACATAGCTAGATCGTCATAAAATCAAACCCCGATTCAGAATATATATACTTTATGGGGTCTAAAATGGATATTTCGATGTGTTACAAACGGAATGACAAAATGAATATACCCCCACCATTTTTTTGGTGGCGGGTGTAAAAATAAAGATTAAAATTAATCCATAAAAAATCTTTAGAATTATTTATTTAGCTCCAGATTTTTCCAAAAAAAATTAATTATTATTATTGCATTACGATACATAAATTTTAAAACTAATTTCCCTATAAAAAATGAGTAGAAATTAACATGAATAGTTAATTTCAATCCTAATTATTTTAGTGAATTTTTATGCTACGATAGACTAATATTTTAAGTTCAACTTCAATACATTGGGCCAATTCAAAGTGGTTGCATATCAATCATATTTGTACTATTTCATATTATTTTATGCATGCATAAAATTCTTGTTAGTAATTTCCATACAAACAAAATAATATGACTTTACACTTTTGTTTCCTATGTATAAGAAAGTGTTTATGTCATAATTTTAACCATACTGTCTCTCAAAGAGAATTTCTTCACTTCTCACCTCTCAGAGAGAATATCTTCTATTTTCTTCTTTCATGTATACATAAAATTTTTAACAGCGTCATCTCTTTTTTCTTTCTTGTATTAAATACATAATTTGTTAAAAAAGGTGTTCAAAGTCACTAGTCATATAAATATGAATTATATGACATATTACAATATGAAAGTCTACTTTGAATTGGCCCATTGTTTATCCCTAATAGTATATTTAAGCCTTTAAATGTTGCTTAACAAATGAATTGATTTTAACCAAGGCTACAATTATATATTTTTAATTAAATTAAAATATAAGTTCAATTAATTATAAATAGAATTGAATCTTTTTAAGTTCTGTATTTAGCAGACAAATATCTATTTTCGTACAAATTTAAATAAATGAAAAAACTTTAAACTTTAGAAAAGTAAACCTAATAAAATAGCATTGTTTGGAAACACAAATCTATAAAAAAAGAGAGAGAAATAACTATTTTAGTATCTCATCAAATTCACTAGGTCACAAATAACAAACTTTTGTCTGTTATTTGTTTCTAGCATACTTTTTCTCATGGATTTGGACCTACTGAACACGAAAATGAATTTTAAAAATTTTTCTGTCGATTGGTTTGCGAGATACAAATTTTTTATTTTTTTTTTTTAATTTTTGGAGGTACACTTACTATTTTGAGCATATCTTTAGTCTTCTTTGACCTATTTTATCCTACTACTACTCAAACTAAAGTCAATTGAGCCGTCTACAACTTATTCTCAGAAAATTTTCAAATCGGGTTAGTAGTTTTGATGTTGGCGGCTTAAAAAGGTTAAAAAACTAGGTTTTTTTAGTAAAAATGTGGCTGAAAAATTCATATAAAAATTCATATAAAATATAAAACGCGATGTTAACAGCGATTTTAATTTTTTTACGTATAGCTGACACTTTTCCAAAGAAAATAAGCCCTTACTTAACAAAATCTGATGACAAATGGCCGACTTATTATTTTTTTGGTAAACGACCGAAATTCCGCTGTTTCACGATTTTTTGATTTTCATAATTTGCACAGCTTACCTACCCAACGCAAACGAATAAATACATTTGAACTTAATTTAAAATAAACAAATTAGTCTTCGTATATTATTTTTTAATTTATTTACAGCACTACATGCTCATACATATTTAAACATAAGGAGACACGGTTATCAATTGCATTTCAAAACTGTCTGTGAAAGTGTAAAGAAGTTAATATGTATTTAGAAAACGCAAGGAAGACAATGAGTAAAAGACTACGTGTGTTCGAGTGTTTGAACGATCCAGACAATTTCTGCAATGTTTGTGGCCAGTTTATAAAAAAAAATCACGCACACAAGTTTACTCCAGCAGTACAATTGCACTATTTGAATTATTTTGGTATTTCACCAAATATCACAGACCTAAGTCGCCGTGTGATCTTTGCTATATAATCTTAACCAACTGGGCAGCTGGCGGAAGGTAAGAATTTTTATTTAAACACATTATACATAGCGAATATAGTAATTTATTTTAATTTTAGCCGCCATATGAAATTCGATACACCAATGATGTGGAAAAAGCCGCTATGCCATTCCACAGACTGTTATTTTTGCCTCACCACAAACAGTGGGGTAGGAAGATTTTTTAAATGGAACTACGCTCAAGTGGGATCGTTTGCGCTTCCAGTACCACATTCGCATGATGTGCCATATCCAGTGTGCCCTGGTGCATCTCTTCAAAAAGCAGAATCGTCAGAAGAAGAGTCCGAGTCAAATGCAAGCGAATTTGAGCCGGGTGCAAAGCGAAAATTACTGTCACAGGCCGAACTAAACGATTGGGTGCGCGATTTTGGTCTCACTAAGGAGAAAGCCGAACTTTTTGCGTCTCGGATGATACAGTGTGGATTTGCGGCTTCAGAAGTGAAAGTAACAGCGTACAGAAACCGTCACAAGGAGTATGCAAAATTTTATACAAAGAAAGACCAAATATGTTTTTGCAGCGACATTTCAGGCTTGTTCCAAGAGCTTCACCAAATTCACAACCCCAACGAATGGAGGTTGTTTATTGACAGCAACAAAGAGAGCTTGAAGGCAGTTCTCTTACATAATGGGAATGAAAAGCCATCTGTTCCTATTGCTCATGCGGTTCATTCAAAGGAGAACTATGAAACTATGGACATTTTGCTGAAATGCACAGAGTATAGGAAATACAATTGGAAAATATGCGCCGACCTTAAAGTTGTGGCCATTCTGTGTGGACTCCAAGGAGGCTATACGCGACATTGCTGTTTTCTGTGCCTTTGGAATAGCCGCGCTGATGATCAGCATTATATAAAAAAAAAATGGCCGGTACGAACGAAACCTGTAGTTGGAGAAGCGAATGTTCAGCGCAAACCACTAATAGAGAACCGTGAAAATATAATACTTCCGCCGCTGCACATAAAATTGGGTTTGATTAAAAATTTTGCCAAAAAATTAGACAAAGAAGGTGAAGCTTTTGCCTATTTACGGTCAATTTTCCCTTACCTTTCGCTGGCAAAAATTAAAGAAGGAGTCTTCGCAGGACCCGAGATAAAAAAAATTTTGAAAGATGAAAAATTCCCAAAGCTGTTATCACCCATCGAAGCCGCAGCATGGAATTCCTTCAGGCTTGTTGTGGAAAACTTTTTAGGAAACAACAAAAGCCCGAATTATAAGGACATAGTTGAGGATCTGGTAAAGAACTATGAAGCCATGGGAGTGCACATGTCACTTAAAATACACTTTCTGCATTCTCATTTGGATTTTTTCCCTGAGAATTTAGGAGACGTGAGCGACGAACACGGCGAGCGCTTTCATCAGGAATTGAAGGCTATGGAACGACGCTATCAGGGCATCTATGACACGGCTATGATGGGTGACTATATTTGGACCCTAATACGTGAGACCGATTGCAGCGAATACAAAAAACAAAGAAGAAGTCAGCAGTTTTTCCACATGGCATAAAATGTACACTTATATCTTTGTTTTTACTCATTTTTTTTGTGCGTTGATTTGCTTAATTTAATTAGTTAGTTTAATTTCGTTAGTTTAGCTAATTGTGCGATACATTGAGCATGTAGTGCTGTAAATAAATTAAAAAATAATATACGAAGACTAATTTGTTTATTTTAAATTAAGATCAAATGTATTTATTCGTTTGCGTTGGGTAGGTAAGCTGTGCAAATAATGAAAATCAAAAAATCGTGAAATAGCGGAATTTCGGTCGTTTACCAAAAAAATAATAAGTCGGCCATTTGTCATCAGATTTTGTTAAGTAAGGGCTTATTTTCTTTGGAAAAGTGTCAGCTATACGTAAAAAAATTAAAATCGCTGTTAACATCGCGTTTTATATTTTATATGAATTTTTATATGAATTTTTCAGCCACATTTTTACTAAAAAAACCCAGTTTTTTAACCTTTTTAAGCCGCCAACATCAAAACTACTAACCCGATTTGAAAATTTTTTGAGAATAAGTTGTAGACGGCTCAATTGTCTTTAATTTGAGTAGTAGTAGGATAAAATAGGTCAAAG
Source organism: Phyto melanocephala (assembly GCA_941918925.1). Lineage (NCBI taxonomy): Eukaryota > Metazoa > Arthropoda > Insecta > Diptera > Rhinophoridae > Phyto > Phyto melanocephala. The sequence continues at coordinate 103,167,092 of OW799236.1, forward strand.
AAGACTAAAGATATGCTCAAAATAGTAAGTGTACCTCCAAAAATTAAAAAAAAAAAATTAAAAAATTTGTATCTCGCAAACCAATCGACAGAAAAATTTTTAAAATTCATTTTCGTGTTCAGTAGGTCCAAATCCATGAGAAAAAGTATGCTAGAACCAAATAACAAAATGGCTGTTGCCTAGTGATTTTAAACATTTGTCGTATACGAATTGCGAGACTAGACTTTAGGGGTTGACAGAATTTTTTTTGTAGTAGTAGTAAATTGGTCTAAAAGCACCGCTACCAAAAACAGGTATAATGTGCAGCCGCTAGCTTGTTTTTAGGTCAATGATGCGTAATAAACTATGAGCCAGAGAATTGCCCAATGGCATAATATAACTCTGGAAACCGTAATCTGCTTATGCAGAGTACCGGTAAATTTCAGAGGACTTGCCCCGTGGTCTAATCTGTATCAGACCCCATACATTACTACATTGGACTTGCAAGCTTTACCTAAATCTGAGGAGTGATTGTGTAGGGGTTCAACTGGTGACAAAGTGATTTAATTTAGGTCACTACTGACTTTTGCATTAACGTGTCTTTGAAAATCACGTGTTTTGCATAAATATCTCAATGAACTGTAATTCTTTATAACAAATTCATAGGACTGCAAATTTGGGGAAGATGTTTGTTAACGCACATGATTTATGACAAATTATTTTGCATTCAAAACTCATTTAGAATTAATGTTTTTGCATTATTGGCTCAAAAGTCTATAACATTTAGTTCAGTTTTCACTTCTTCCAACTTGTTTTGCAGGCACGTCCTAAAATTTTTCACAAAGGGTGTTTAAAGCAGAGCACAGCAAAATTGAGAATTATATGAATGAAAAATTTTTTGTTGGAGTGCGCTAGATAGGTAGATAGGTAGAAAAGGGGGATGCAGAAAACAAGACACATCTCCAACACCGACACTAGGAGACCAATAGGTTCCATTGTATTTCCCTTTGTATAAGCAAGATAGAGGATTGATTAGAAAAAGAGAGAGGAATAGAGGGTTGCTTTAGATGTAGTGAATGAAAATAAGACAAAGCTAGTAGTAAATATAATAGAAGAAAGAAATACGGATTCCCTGCGAGCTCCATTGCATGTTAAATTATCCACCCGACCCACATGATGAATCCAATAATATTCCCCAATTTGCACTCCGAAACATCAGCTAACTCATCGTTGCATTGTCTACCTAACCATTTAGACCTGTGATTTTGTAGCCTCAGGAAGTGACAAACAATGTCTTCCGCAGTCTCTAGCTGCACCTCATCCACACACATCCTACAATAATCCGAAGAGCCGCGATCGCATCTACTAATCCTAGCTCTCACAGATGGCCCTCAGACATACCATATCCAGGCCCAAAGTCCGCAGAGTTCAACCTGGAACAAGTGACACTATGTAGTCTTTTCTGTACCTCCACGCCATATAAGTCTTGTCGTATACCCACGCTCTAATAAGCCCAAAAAAAGTAACCTATCGGAGGCCTCACCATGTCCTTTTCATCCTAAGAAAAACTAAAAAAACCACAGATGAAAATAAGTACTAAAAATTAAAATAATTTTTTATTTATCAATAAATAATTGTAATCCAAATACGACATAAAAAATTCTCAATGCACATGCAAATCATTAAAACAAAGTGCATCATACACTTTCCTTGTCAAAAATCAACAAATTACTTCATGAAATTATTGCTTCTCACACGTTTTTTTAATATTATATTTTTAGCGATTAAATTCAGAATCCCCAGTAACTTTGCTATCTGTCAAATGTGAACGTCGAACTTGGGATTTGTAATGAACACGGCATTGTAAGATGGTTTCAAGGATAAAATCCTGGCCTAAAACTTAAGGTTATCAGAATAGAGTGACTAACGGGAGCCATTGATTGGGCTAGCAATCAGTCGGTTGGGGAGTTTCTTGTCTACTCTAATCTGTTTGCCATCAAATGTCACACATAAATAATTATTGTAGACTCCCTTAAAAGAAACAAAACAATAGAGGACAGGTAGTTGATTTTGATAAAAATTGATGAAAAGAAAACCCCATTATTAATCAACTGATTATACGGAAAGAAAAGAATTAACCATTATTACTATCAAATTAGTAAGTTTATTTTTCCCTAAGATGTTAATAGGGATAACGCCTCATTACCCTCCCTGCCTATGATCTTAGAGCGTAAATACTGGTTAAGCTAAGATCCCACAGCAGCGTTGTCAACTCGGTGATTTTATCACCGTTTTTGGTGATTTTTAACATTTTGGAAGCGAAAAAATTGCGAGTTAGTGCTTGGTGATTTTTTTTTAAGTTTTTAGTGCTTTTATTTTTATTTCGGTGACACCAAATACTAAATTTAAATACTAAATTTAAATTTAAATAATTTTTTTAATTGAAAACAATTTTTGTAAGGGTAAATATCTTTAATTACCCTTACGTATTTTGTATCTTAACAAAGCTAAAAAATATTTACTCATTGTAAAATGATATAATGTTGATAATACTTTCAGCTTATGATACTAAAACTAATAATTAAGAAGATTACAAGTATTGATAGTATAAAATGTTTCTGTTATTTGAGTGTTTTGCTTGTTTATTATTAATTGTAACTTATTTCCAATACTGGTTTGTTGATATCCTGTATGGTTTATGAGACATAAACCACCTACTTTTTATAAAATGAAATTGTTACGAGAATTTATTTTGTAAGTAAAGTTTCAAGTTGATCAAACCTTGGTGAAAATAAAAAATGAGAAATTAATATGCAAATACTGTTCATTTTTAAATTTTTTAGAGCACAAATTGACACCCTGATAAGGTTAATATTTGCATTGATAGTACATTTGGATGTTTTGGCCTAATAATATAAATAACAGAATATCTTTAGACTTGTATTTCGATTATCGATATCAATCAAAACTCCAGTCTTATTGCCATTTGTGAAATAATTTATTTTAGGGGGCAACTGGCATCTAAAAGCTTTAATTTTTTTTAAGTAATGATTATATTAGCAAATGTAAAGTTAAATTTGTACACATTTTAAACTCAGTGATTTTTTATAAAAATTACGCGCTTTTTTAGGGGTTTAGGTGCTTTTTGAAATTTTAAAGTTGACAACGCTGTCCCACAGTAACTGCTACGTCAGTCTATTTGCTCACATCATGTAAAGAATTTTGCTAATTTACAGATCCATTATTTATAATTCAATATTTATTCGTTTTTTCATTGTATGACTACGTTGTAAAATATCTTATAGAATAAAAAAATATGCCTTTAAATTTAAGTAGATTACCAAACAAAAATAGTTTAAAAAAAAAATATTTCAAATTCTTTGTTATTATCTAGGTATATACATATATTATTATTACTTGTAGACAGTAGAAATTGACTGAAATATTTTATACTGTAGGGTATACATAAACCGTGTGAGAATATAAAAAAAAACTAAATTATGTTAAATATTTCAATAGATATAATTTACTCCGCACAAATTGCTAATTACTTTCCAATGAAACTCTCTCTTTGATCTATATATTTCTCAATATTTTCTTCTTCTTTTTTTTTTCTCATAAACAATAAGAAGAAAAGAAGTAAAAAAACAAGTAAGAGCACTATATTCGGCTGTGCCGAATCTTTTATACCCACCACCAATTTTGTGTACATTTAAAGCACAATATTTATTATTTTGTTAATCGCTATGGAATAATCTCTTTATAATAAAATATGTATCACTTTCTTTGTAGAGGGTGGTTAAATTTTAAGGGCCCATGTTGAAGGTGAACCACACCTAAACTTCAACTTTTTTCTTGCATTTCATTTGACATTTCTCAATCTCAGACTAACTCAATTTGAACCGTGGAAAGATACGCAATCGAGCAAAGCTTTGAAATATTAAAGATTTTTATAAAAATGGGCGTTCAAATCAAAATGCATTTTGTGCACTACGTAATTCTTTTGGTCAACATAATCGTTCAAATTCGTCCACAATCGGGAGAATTGTAAAAATATTTAAATGTCTGTAAAGCTGGTCTCTATGAAATGTGAAAACATCTGTGAATGCCATCTTAGTTCTTTGAATGGGAAACATTGCTGTTTTTCACGATAACGTGGCAAAAGAGCAAGCAACCTCGACTCATCATCGTGCCCAACAATCGAGCATCAACAGTGTGATTGAAAATATGGACTATCGGATCGAGGTGTGCCGCCTAGGTTGGGGGGGCCATTTGGCCGATATTTTGTTCCATACGTAATTGAAGCATACAAATATTATCATTATAAAAATAAATGATAATAATTTCATAATAATTTTATTCAAAATCAACATAGTCCCTTAAAATTAAACCACCCATTATAACTTCGGTATGCTAGTAAAATGTTTTCGTAAATTTAGTCTTTCAATGAAAGTGGCCGTTAAAATACGCGTGTCAATAAAGTTGCTGCTAATAAACATAACTATGATAATTCAATATAGTCCTTTAGTATTCCAAAATCTTTATTCATAGAGAATTTACATGAATTTAAGAGGAAGAAAGTGAATTTAAGGTTAAATTTTAAGGGCCACAGGGTGATTTAGAATATACATTCTCTGCATTTTTCTAAAACGGGAAATTTATTAGTAAGATTTTGATTTTTAAACTTCTATAACATTTTGCTTTTAAAAGATTTTCAAACGAAATAAGTTTTGTATAATTTTAAAATTTGTTAGTCATTAGTACATGAAAATAAATTGTTTATAATGTTTAGAGACAATTTTTTTTGACTTAGGTCAAAATTTTCCTAAATTCCCATTTTTAATAGAGCATAACTTCAGGAGAACATAAGCATAAGTTGTTAGCGTGCCATCTAGTAGTTGCTAGTATGCTAATATATATGACTAATATATTTTTATAAAAATTTAAGGAAAAGAGTGTGCGTGGCACATCTATTTTCCGTTGTAACGAAGACTTTGACCAAAAAACATTGTTTGCAAAATTTTAGAATCGTACATATAGTTTTGTCAGTTTTATTACGTTTTAAATTTGATATATACACTGAGCGGTATAAATTTTCGTACATTTTTATCTATAACTCTTTTCCTAATTCATAGATTTAAGCGATTTTCAGTGAAAAATATTCTTTTGACTCGATAAATATATATTCGAAGTTTCATGACCACGTTTATGCGTCTGGAAACAATTCAAAAGTGAAAGTGGGCGTTATAGTAGTCGTGTCAAAGTTGTTTTTGCTAATAAGTACAACTTAGGTGTTTCAATATAGTCCTTTATTATTCCAAAATCTTTATTAATAGAGAAATTATATGAATTTTAGATAAAACGTTATATGGGAGGTGGGCGTAAATGTGGGCGTGGCACATTAATTTTTTGGCATAGTAATGAAATTGCCTAGGGGGATAGACGTAGCAAAATTTATCATCATACCTCTCATCTTAGCGGTTTTATGAGCTTTTAAATTTCATTAACGGTAGATAACGTGAAAAGTGGGCGTTATAGTAGGCGTGTCAAAATTATTTTTGCGAATGAGTACAACTGGGGTGTTTCAATAGAGGCCTTTATTATTCCAAAATCTTTATTAATAGAGAAATTATATGAATTTTAGTTAAAACGTTATATGGGAGGTGGGCGTAAAAGTGAGCGTGGCACATTGATTTTCCGTTACAAAAAAGCGTGTCACCAAAAAGCAAAGTGTGCAAAATTTCAGAGTCGTACATCCAATTTTGTTGCTTTTGTGACGTTTTTGTTTTTAAATATACCGAAAAATACACTGTGCGGTATAAATTTTCGTACATTTTGATCGGTAACTCCTCTCCTAATGCATAGATTTAGATAATTTTCGGGGAAAAATATTGTTTTCACTCAGGAAATATATATTCGAAGTTTCATGAGTCTACGTTAATGCGTTTGGACAAAATTCTATTTTATTCGATGTTCGAAGGACACAGTTTTTTCGACCTACTCTTGCTTTTCGAGCTATAACTCTCTTTCTAATATTCCGATTTAGCCCATTTTCAATACCAAACAAACCTTGTCTATAAGAAAGATTCTGGCAAAATTTGAGCCCCCTAGCTTTTTCGGTGCGACCTCTATCGTGCTTTCAACAGACGGACAGACGAACAGACGGACGGACATAGCTAGATCGTCATAAAATCAAACCACGATTTAGAATATATATACTTTATGGGGTCTAAAATGGATATTTCGATGTGTTACGAACGGAATGACAAAATGAATATACCCCCACCATTTTTTTGGTGGCGGGTATAAAAAAGTTCGAATAAAATATAAATATATAATTATAACACACATGGCACGGTGTTAATGACATTCAGGAATTCATTGTTCAGTGTCTATCACCTAGATGGACTTATATAAATAAAAATGTAAATACAACCTTGTTTTCAATAATTCCAGCCAAAGGATGGATATTGAAAGCATAACGAAAAATGTATTACGAATAAAGAAGAATATGAACATGTTGAATTATGAATTGTCATTTGATAGGTGAAATTAAATATTCAACAAAATATGAAAATTAATACCAAGATTCACTAATTCAAATTTCATTCAATTGTAACATAAATAGGAATTTTAAGTTACATGGTAGTATACCGATAAAGAGTGCTGATGATGAAATCGTAGCTGATTTCGAAAATGCATTCCACTCGGCTAATATCGGAAATAATTTTTAGAAAGAATATTCCTAAAATGGTTACAATTTAATTTAATTTGAATTATAAAATTAAATAAAAAGAACAAATGAACTTAAGCCAAAATAAAAAATGGATCACATTAAAATTTAATATATAGAAAAAAAAGTTCGAATAAAATATAAATATATAATTAAGAAAAAACCTAATATTTGGTCAACCATAAAATATATACTTGAGAGCGCACATTACAGATTTGTCAGTTCTGTGTATTTTAAAGTTTATATAATTTAACTTAAAAGCTTTTCAAAATAAGACTTTTTAATTTCCCAGTAAGAATGATGACTTTTATTCTTTCTCGCTCGCCTCTACACGTTTTTGGAAAAAATATTTAATTTGCAGATCATAAATGCAAATTAATATTAAAACATAAATTAGCAGTTAAGTGAGATCTCTTTAGTTTTGCACTTATTTTTCCCTCGAAATTATAATGCAGTAAGCTTTAATGTTGCTCATTAAAACAACAATTAACGACATTCATGTAGAATTATTTATATGTTTATTATACAAATTATAGTTTTAGAGTTTTTTTTTTCGTTGACACTTAAGCATAAGAGTTTGCATTAGCATGCATACCTATTCCCGGTTCTATTCATTCTAAGTACTTGCCGTGTTTATGTGTGTGTGTATATTTAGTTATTATTTACTGAAATTGTCCCTAATCAGGCTTGCACTTAACACGTTTCTTATTTAGATATTATTCCAGCTCACTTCCTCACGATAGCCACTTCATACTGGTATAAGAAGTAAAGTAATTATCAACAACCAAAGCAAATGCTTAAAAGCCAACTAAATTCTACTTTAGTTGTTTAAGATTTTTTTTAGCTCTCACCCTCCCTTTTCTATTTTTGTTATTCCTGCGGCGATATGTTAATTATAAATGTGACCTACTCTGTGTGTGGAAAATAAAAACAACTACAATACTCCTTACAACTGAGCATAATGTTGATAATTATAACACTTGATGTTAAAGTGGAACAAAATGAAGCAAAACAAAAAGTGCAAAGAATATGAAATAAAAAATACTGAAAACTCAAATGGGAGATACTATAAGCTTTCCACTGACTAAGGTTATATCCTGAAAACTGAATGTTGGATAAAACGATTAAGTGGGCATATTCGTAAGTGCGTGGAAAGGGAAGAATTGGGTAGCAGTTATTATAATAGAAATATACCATTTTTTTAGCGGAAATATCTGGTATTTTTTTGGTATTAGTTACCACTATACAACTCATATAAATTTAAAACATAGAGCCTTTAAAAATATTTATGTTAAAAAAAAAATCAACTATAAAGAGAAATGTTTTTATTACTAATTAATTCAAAAATTATTTTGACAAATTTCGATGGTTTATGGCCAATTCTTGTAATAGATTTACACTCAATAAAAAACGTTTTAAAAAAAAAAGCAACACAGTCACTTATATTAACCCAGCAAAAAAAAAAATAGAAGTAGTTCAAGGCGAATTACATTTTCACGATTTTTAAATCACTTGTGTAAAACATTCATTATAAATGATTTCCTAAATATAAAATAATTTATCATAAATGATGTGCTTAAAAATGAATGCAACATCATGCAAACATCATGTGAACAAGGAAATTGAACTCATGGAACATCCGATGCTTTTCATCAAATATGCAAGACTTCTATGCACTTATTAGAACGGAATGCAGTTCATTAATATGCTCATGTAAACACATGATCATAACAGGCATGTTTAATAATATGAGAAATATTTTGGCCTACATCCTTACTAGATCAAATTGACGCAAGAACTGAAGCCACTTGACCACGAGAAGCGTCGTAAGTTCGTGAATTGGGCTGAGCAACAACTTGAAAATGATTTGGATTTTCATCAAAAAATCATCTGCAGTGATGAGGCTCATTTCTTGCTGAATGGCTTCGTCAATAAGCAAAATATGCGTTATTGGTCAGACAGAAGTTTACACGTACTTCATGAGTCAATCACTGCATCATTGCATTCCGCAAAAATAACGGTTTGGTGCGGACGGCGGCGTCATTGGGCCGTACTAGTGATCAAGACCGGCACGTTTCTGTGAATGGGAATCGCTACCGTTAAATGATAACAGAATATTTTTGATCCCAATTGAATGATATGAACTTGGAGAACATGCGGTTTCAACAGAACGGCGGAACAAGCCACACAGCGAATGTCACAATGAATTTATTGTAAATCAAGTTTGGAGGACGTGCTATTTCATGAAATGGTCCAGTTATTTGGCCGCCTTGGTCGTGCAATTCGACGCCGTTAGACTATTTCATGTGGGGCCAAGTCAAGTGTACGGTCTATGTCAACAAGCCAGCGACGATTGATAAACCTCATCCGAATATCGAACGTGAAATTGCAGCAGTATCGCCCGATTTGTGCTTAAAAACCTTCAAAAATTGAGTTCAGGGTCTGGACTTTAAAAAAAACTTTTGAAGCGCTCTTATTGAAAAACTCTATAGCAAACGTTTCTCAAAATTTTTCTGGGTTTTGTTATAGCAAATAATACTCTCAAGTAGAAAACATGGTTGAAGGCACCAAAGCCTTGAAGCCACGTACTACGATTTGATTGTTATAATGTAGGTAAGACATAAAACGGTTAAACCTAATTATAACTGCATTATGAAAATATCGTATTAGGACAGTAAATGTTAATTAAATAATGAATTTAGTCCAGTGTATTGATAATATGATATTACGAGCGTACAAAATGGTGTGCTCACATAAACATAATATTCAGAGTGTCCCCAAAAAAATATTGAAGTTAAATTTATCCCCACTTTGTTTTAACAGGGTGTATGGTGATTTTTTACGCCAGTTATTATGGAATTAAAAATATTGAGAAATATTTAAACGAGCAACTTTTATTTATTGTAAAACACATTTCAGAAATTGTAAAGGTTTTGCTAAAACACTATATCAATAACGTCAATTTTTCAGTCACAACCGTTAACCAAATAATCAACATTGAGACACTTGATTTAAACTGGTGATTCAAAAGACTATTATTTGTACTCTTTTTGGTAGGTTACTCGAAAATATGGCCCCAGTAATGATATGTGTGTTCGGGATCCAAAAACTTAAATACGGTTTCGTGGTCCAGAAATAAACATTTTAAAAAGCACTATGAATTTTGGTAAAAAAATATTAATTTTTAAACGTTAAAGATTCAATCGTTATAAAAATTTAATTCAAATTTTGAAACACCATTAAATTAATGTGGACTTTTCGATGGAAATAATTTTTTTAGGTGAGGATTACAACAGATATTAACAAGTAAGAGCACTATATTCGGCTGTGCCGAATCTTTTATACCCACCACCAATTTTGTGTACATTTAAAACACAATATTTATTATTTTGTTAATCGCTATAGAATAATCTCTTTATAATAATCTATGTATCACTTTCTTTGTAGAGGTTGGTTAAATTTTAAGGGCACATGTTGAAGGTGAACTACACCTAGTCTTTAAATTTGTTTTCTGCATTTCACTTGACATTTCTCAATCTCAAACTTACTCAATTTGATCCGTGGAAAGATACGCAAATGAGCAACGCTTTAAAGTTATTCAGGTTTTTTATAAAAAATGGGCGTTCAAATGAAAATGCATTTTGTGCACTTCGTAATTCTTTTGGTCAACATAATCGTTCAAATTCGTCCACAATCGGGAGAATTGTAAAAAATATTTAAATTTCTGCAAAACAGGTCTGTATAAAATGCTAGAAAATCTGTGAATGCCTTCTTAGTTCGTTGAATGGGAACCATTGCTGTTTTTTGCGATAGTGTGGCAAAATAGTTGTCAATCTGGACTCATCATGCCCAACAATTGAGCATCAACATTGTCAGTGAAAATTTGGACCATCAGATAGAGGAGTGGTGCCAAGGCTGGGGAGGGCCACATGGCCGATATTTTGTTAAATACATAATAGAACCATATAAATATTATAATTGCAAAAAGAAATAATAATAATATCCTAAATAATTTGTGTTTTATTTAAATTCAACATCGGTCCTTAAAATTTAACCACCCTTTATAACTTCGATATGCTACTAAAATGCTTTTGTAAGTGTAGTCTTTCAATTAAAGTGGGCGTTAAAGTAGGCGTGCCAATAAAGTTTCTGCTAATAAATACAACTTAGATCTTTCAATATAGTCCTTTATTATTCCAAAATCTTTATTAATAGAGAAATTATATGAATTGTAGGTAAAACGTTATATGGGAGGTGGGCGTAAAAGTGGGCGTGGTACCTTAATTTTCTGGCACAGTAATGACATTGCCTAGGGGGATATACGTAGCAAATTTTATCATCATGTCTCTAATTTTGGAGGTATTATGAGCTTCTAAATTTCATTAACGGTAGAAAACGTGAAAATTGGGCGTTATAGTAGGCGTGTCAAAGTTATTTTTGCGAATGAGCACAACTTAGGTGTTTCAATATAGCCTTTTATTATTCCAAAATCTTTATTAATAGAGAAATTATGTGAATTTTAGGTAAAACGTTATATGGAAGGTGGGCGTAAAAGTGGGCGTGGCACCTTAATTTTATGGCACAGTAATGAAATTGCCTAGGGGGATATACGTAGCAAATTTTGTCATCATACCTCTAATTTTGGCGGTTTTATGAGCTTTTAAATTTCATGAACGGTAGATAACGTGAAAAGTGGGCGTTATAGTAGGCGTGTCAAAGTTATTTTTGCGAATGAGTACAACTGAGGTGTTTCAATATAGGCCTTTATTATTTCAAAATCTTTATTAATAGATAAATTATATGAATTTTAGTTAATACGTTATATGGGAGGTGGGCGTAAAAGTGGGCGTGGCACATTGATTTGCCGTCACAAGAAAGCGTGTCACCAAAAAGCAAAGTGTGCAAAATTTCAGAGTCATACATCCAATTTTGTTGCTTTTATGACGTTTTTGTTTTTAAATATACCGAAAAATACACTGTGCGGTATAAATTTTCGTACATTTTGATCGATAACTCCTCTCCTAATGCATAGATTTAGACAATTTTCGGGGAGCATTTTTTTTTTTACTCAGGAAATATACATTCGAAGTTTCATGAGTCTACGTTAATGCGTTTGGACACAATTCCACTTTATTCGATGTTCGAAGGACACGGTTTTTTCGACCTACTCTTGCTTTTCGAGCTATAACTCTCTTCCTAATATTCCGATTTAGCCCATTTTCAATACCAAACAAACCTTGTCTATAGGAAAGATTCTGGCAAAATTTGAGTGCCCTAGCTTTTTCGGTGCGACCTCTATCGTGCTTTCAACAGACGGACAGACGGGCAGACGGACAGACGGACAGACGGACGGACATAGCTAGATCGTCATCAAATCAAACCCTGATTCAGAATATATATACTTTATGGGGTCTAAAATGGATATTTCGATGTGTTACAAACGGAATGACAAAATGAATATACCCCCACCATTTTTTTGGTGGCGGGTATAAAAATGGAAAAATTTAAATCCATCGCTCTTGCTGGGCCATCCGTTATTATAACATACTCTATCATTTAATATTCATGTGTTTTTTAGTGGTACCGACAGTGGGTTGGTTTGTTTCTGTAATTAAAATATTCTATTGAAGCAGACAATGATTAAACTAAAAACAATTTTTGGAATAATTTAAAAACAAAATTTTTGTTTGAGTTAAAAAAGCAACAGACACTAGCACTAGAGATAAGCCTTTGCCTGACACATGAGTATGGTCACACTATTTTGAAGCTAAAAAAGTTATTTTAACATAATTAAAATTTAGTTAGAAACTTGAAATTTTTCGTAACCTCCTAAGGTTGAGTTGGCTATATACATTTAAAACGAAATCCTGGAATAGATATAGAAGTAAAATTGATCGATTATTTTACAGCACACTTCACATAAATAACACATATGGTCTGCCTAGATCCATATTTATTTTTCAATGAATGTGCTGTATTATAAAAGTTTATTAACTGTCTTAAATTTATTTTTTGTTTAAATATTTTTTATTGAGAAACGATGACCGACGAATTTTTATACCCGCCACCAAAAAAATGGTGGGGGTATATTCATTTTGTCATTCCGTTTGTAACACATCGAAATATCCATTTTAGACCCCATAAAGTATATATATTCTAAATCGTGGTTTGATTTTATGACGATCTAGCTATGTCCGTCCGTCTGTCCGTCTGTTGAAAGCACGATAGAGGTCGCACCGAAAAAGCTAGGAGGCTCAAATTTTGCCAGAATCTTTCTTATAGACAAGGTTTGTTTGGTATTGAAAATGGGCTAAATCGGAATATTAGGAAGAGAGTTATAGCTCGAAAAGCAAGAGTAGGTCGAAAAAACCGTGTCCTTCGAACATCGAATAAAATGGAATTTTGTCCAAACGCTTTAACGTAGACTCATGAAACTTCGAATTTATATTTCCTGGGTAAAGACAATATTTTTTCCTGAAAATTGTCTAAATCTATGCATTAGGAGAGGAGTTATCGATCAAAATCTACGAAAATTTATACCGCACAGTGTATTTTTCGGTATATTTAAAAACAAAAACGTCATAAAAGCAACAAAATTAGATGTACGACTCTGAAATTTTGCACACTTTGCTTTTTGGTGACACGCTTTCTTGTAACTGCAAATCAATGCGCCACGCCCACTTTTACGCCCACCTCCCATATAACGTTTTAACTAAAATTCATATAATTTCTCTATTAATAAAGATTTTGGAATAATAAAGGCCTATATTGAAACACCTTAGTTGTACTCATTCGCAAAAATAACTTTGACACGCCTACTATAACGCCCACTTTTCACGTTATCTACCGTTAATGAAATTTAAAAGCTCATAAAACCGCTAAAATTAAAGGTATGATGATAAATTTTGCTACGGAGATCCCCCTAGGCGATTTCATTACTATGCCAAAAAATTCAGGTGCCACGCCCACTTTTACGCCCACCTACCATATAACGTTTTACCTAAAATTCATATAATTTCTCTATTAATAAAGATTTTGGAATAATAAAGGGCTATATTGAAACACCTAAGTTGTACTCATTCGCAAAAACAACTTTGACACGCCTACTATAACGCCCACTTTCACTTTTGAATTGTGTACCAGACGCATAAACGTAGTCATGAGACTTCGAATATATATTTATCGAGTCAAAAGAATATTTTTCCCTGAAAATCGCTTAAATCTATGAATTAGGAAAAGAGTTATAGATAAAAATGTACGAAAATTTATACCGCACAGTGTATATTTCAAATTTAAAATGTAATAAAAATGACAAAACTATATGTACGATTCTAAAATTTTGCAAACAATGTTTTTTGGTCAAAGTCTTCGTTACAACGGAAAATGGATGTGCCACGCACACTCTTTTCCTTAAATTTTTATAAAAATATATTAGTCATATATATTAGCATTTATTTATCTTACACTGCACCATTTATTGTACTGTAGCTAAATATAAGATAAAGATGATAAGATAAATGACTCTACTAGGAACTACTAGATGGCATGCTAACAACTTATGCTTATGTTCTCCTGAAGTTATGCTCTATTAAAAATGGGAATTTAGGAAATTTTTGACCTAAGAAAAAAAAAATTATCTCTAAACATTATAAACAATTTATTTTCATGTACTAATGGCTAACAAATTTTAAAATTATACAAAATTTATTTCGTTTGAAAATCTTTTAAAAGCAAAATGTTATAGAAGTTTAAAAATCAAAATCTTACTAATAAATTTCCCATTTTAGAAAAATGCAGAGAATGTATATTTTAAATCACCCTGTGACCCTTAAAATTTAACCACCCTCTACAAAGAAAGTGATACATTTTTTTATATTATTATCTGTCCGTCTGTCCGTCTGTTGAAAGCACGATAGAGGTCGCACCGAAAAAGCTAGGGGCTCAAATTTTGCCGGAATCTTTCTTATAGACAAGGTTTATTTGGTATTCAAATGGGCTGAATCGGAATATTAGGAAGAGAGTTGTAGCTCGTAAAGCAAGACTAGGTCGAAAAAACCGTGTCCTTCGCTCATCGAATAAAATTGAACTGTGTCCAGACGCATTAACGTAGAGTTATGAAACTTCGAATATATATTTATCGAGTCAAAAGAATATTTTTCCCTGAAAATCGCTTAAATCTATGAATTAGGAAAAGAGTTATAGATAAAAATGTACGAAAATTTATACCGAACAGTGTATATTTCAAATCTAAAACGTAATAAAACTGACAAAACTATATGTACGATTCTGAAATATTGCAAACATGGTTTTTTGGTCAAAGTCTTCCTTATAACGGAAAATAGATGTGCCACGCACACTTTTTTTTTAAATTTTTATAAAAATATACTAGTCATATATATTAGCATTTATTCATCTTACAATGCACCATTTATTGTACTGTAGCTAAATATAAGATAAAGATGATAAGATAGATGACTCTACTAGCAACTTCTAGATGGCATGCTAACAACTTATGCTTATGTTCTCCTGAAATTATGCTCTATTAAAAATGGGAATTTAGGAAAATTTTGACCTAAGTCAAAAAAAATTATCTCTAAACATTATAAACAATTTATTTTCATGTACTAATGGCTAACAAATTTTAAAATTATACAAAACTTATTTCGTTTGAAAATCTTTTAAATGCAAAATGTTATAGAAGTTTAAAAATCAAAATCTTACTAATAAATTTCCCGTTTTAGAAAAATGCAGAGAATGTATATTTTAAATCACCCTGCGGCCCTTAAAATTTAACCATAAATTCACTTTCTTCCTCTTAAATTCATGTAAATTCTCTATGGATAAAGATTTTGGAATACTAAAGGACTATATTGAAATATCTAAGTTATGTTTATTAGCAGAAACTTTATTGACACGCATATTTTAACGGCCACTTTCATTGAAAGACTAAATTTACGAAAACTTTTTACTAGCATACCGAAGTTATAATGGGTGGTTTAATTTTACGGGACTATGTTGATTTTGAATAAAATTATTATGAAATTATTACCATTTATTTTTATAATGATAATATTTGTATGCTTCAATTATGTATGGAACAAAATATCGGCCAAATGGCCACCTAACCTACGCGGCACACCACGATCCGATAGTCCAAATTTTCAATGACACTGTTGATGCTCGATTGTTGGGCACGATGATGAGTCGAGGTTGCTTGCTCTTTTGCCACGTTATCGTGAAAAACAGCAATGTTTCCCATTCAACGAACTAAGATGGCATTCACAGATGTTTTCACATTTCATACAGACCTGCTTTGCAGACATTTAAATATTTTTTACAATTCTCACGATTGTGTACGAATTCGAACGATTATGTTGACCAAAAGAATCACGAAGTGCACAAAATGCATTTTGATTTGAACGCCCATTTTTATAAAAATCTTTAATATTTAAAAGCCTTGCTCGATTGCGTATCTTTCCACGGTTCAAATTGAGTTAGTCTGAGATTGAGAAATGTCAAATGAAATACAAGAAAAAAGTTGAAGTTTAGATGTGGTTCACCTTAAACATGGGCCCTTAAAATTTAACCACCCTCTACAAAGAAAGTGATACATATTTTATTATAAAGAGATTATTCTATAGCGATTAACAAAATAATAAATATTGTGCTTTAAATGTACACAAAATTGGTGGTGGGTATAAAAGATTCGGCACAGCCGAATATAGTGCTCTTACTTGTTCTTATGTAAATTGTCCGATATTGAAAACTGTTCGTAATGGTTTGAAGGAAGACCAATAAAAGTAAGTTTTAATCAATTATATATTCTATTTAATAATCTAGATTAAGATTAATTAAGATTACACAGTAGTGAGGTGCTAATACTCAGGGAGTTAATTATATTTAAAAGTGAGTAGATTTTTCAACCTGATGTGTTACGAATGTAAAAATAAAAATGTGTGTAAGACAAAAAGTTTATCTGTTAACTTAAATAATGAAGAATTAGCCCACCGTAGTTCCGCACAACATTTTTACTAAGTAAAAAGTTTGTGTGATTTAGAAACATCAATTTTCATTGTGAAGTATCATGGTAAAAACCTGACAACACTTTAGGTTTTTCTCGTGAAATCTTATTAGCCAGCAATAAACAAACAACAACAACATTAAAGCATGTTCCCAATATGTGCATGTGTCCTTTTTCAAACATCTGTATGTCTGTATGTCTACTTTACAAAACGATTTAATTTGAATTCAAAGATAAAGTGAGAGTTAAAGATACCAAATAACTGTTAGGTGAAACGTATGGTCATTTATATGGGCATATTACCGAGAAATACATACATACTGATTAACAGCATCAGTTGCAATAGCAAGCAGTTTTGATTTTTCTTTACCACTTTTCTGTCAGCCAGCTATGTATAGATAAATGTATTAACATCTTAGTATGTAGTTGCATAAACAAACAAATAAACAAACACATACTTATTTAGTCAACGTTGGTTTTTGGGTCGGTTGAATGCCTGGCTATCTTTGCTCTAACATGCTCTATTTCATTTTAAATTTTGGTCAAGCACAAGATAATTGGCAATTTTTTGTATATCCACAAATTGACCTTAAGATACAAATTGCTTTTAATATTAAGCGTACACATAAGCAAACATTTATTCATATAAAGTTTTGCAAATCTTCTTCCGAAGATAAATTTAAGCTTAAGAGAACAAATTTTTAAGAATCACATATTTTTCACAGTCTAATATACAATATTTTTTTGTATCCAACTGCAAGTATTTTAGTTACAAACCAAATATATTTAGTTTAATTTAATTAAGCGTTATATAAATTGCCATTCATTCATCACTGTGAAAAGTTCTTTCTTTATAATTAAAAGTAGCAAGACGGGTGTATTTCTGACTTATTAGGAAAGAAACACTTTTTTAAGTAAAAATACTCTGTTGTCTTACAAATTACACATTTTAATTTCACTGTAGGGAACTTTCTGCAGAAGAGCAGCAGTAATATTCATCATAATACTTTGTAGTTTTTGTACCATAAAATGTAGTATTTATTCCGCTTATTTATTATTCTTACAGCTTTAATTATTTGATATTTCTTTATATCCTTCGTGAAGGTTACCACAACACAGCAATAGTGTAGCGATTACTGTCTAAAATATGTTTTTATTTTTAATTTCTTGCTGAGAAATATGTAAATCATTAGTATGTAAAATATATTAAAATTCGTATATCTAATAACCCAGATATTTGACCTTTCTGGACACTTTGATCTCGCTTCCAAAAAGCATTCCAAAAAGCGTTACCTTTCGATATACGAATAAGAATCATACATCCGATTTCCCAGGATTTATAGTGCAGTGTGTCAAATGTAATTCGAACTCCTTTTGCAAAGACTACACTTACAATTGTATAAACACATATGTGGGCCAGCGATATCAAGTGCATGCAAAGCAAATATACTCACGATGATTTAAGGAATGAAATGTAAACATTAAATAGATAATAAGAATTATATTGAGTGATTTAGAAATCACTTAATACTAGAATATAAGCAAAATTCTCAATGGTGGTATGTAAGAACCAAAAATTTTAATAAAGAATTAATCTATGATTGATAACCAAAACCTTTACAATAGTTAGGCCCTGTTTACTGCTCTAGGTTTTGGTTACACTTAAAGCCTGTCTCATGTACTCAATAATTTTTCTAATAAACTTCCCTTTTACCGTAATTGCCACTTCATTCGCATATCCTATAGCGTATAAGCCTACCATCAGCTGTATAGTGAGAAGGAAGTCAACATTTATATTCTACAGTTTAGGTGAAGAAATCCCTCCCACCAGTAAATCCCGCCTTACCACGAGTACTGATAAATCCATTACTGTGATCCACAGCTCTAATTTTTAGCATTAACAATCCATTACACAATAAAATAATCCACCCTCGCATCCCTAAGTCCATCAAAGGAGATCTTTTCAAAAGCGTCCTCTTTGTCCACAAATACATAAAAAACGACACTGTCATTCACCTTTCCTTCCGTTACCTGTGAAGAGTATTTTCTGTAGACCTTTCAGCTTTTTATCCGTATCGGCATCCGTTCATATTCCTATCCATCAGCATATTTCCCACAATTGGTTGAGGTTTTCCCAATAGCAATTATATATTCATGGCAAAAACTTAAACTGATTTTCAAAAGTCAACGTTTGTGAGTGAGGTAAATTAAAGTTAAATTCAACACACGATGTTGACAAGGAGACAATACTCCCTAGATAATATATAATAATTGCTACCAGGCATTTATAAATTCTCTAAGCATTTAATGTCAAAAAGTGACCACGTCTTTTTAGCGAATTTTGAAGGAAGTTTCTAAGGATTCTAAAATACTTTTAATAATATCCAGCAGGAATTCAAATAATACCGCAACAGATATGTAAATTCAAAGCAAATTTTGCTAACTATTGAAGTTTTTTATTAAAACTTTATTATATTCACTAACTTGTAGGGATACAAACGACAAAGATACCAATATTCCACAGAATATTATTAAATTCTTGATATTCAAAAGAATAAGGCAGAGAAAGAAAAGTATATAATTATAAATTTAATATTTTTGTGTTTGAACTGTTTTTTTTGTAATGTTTAAATATTAACACCACAAAAGGGATAGATATTCAAATTATTCTTATCATATGACAAACACAATATTTTATCAAATTGTGTCTCAAGTTGTAAAAATAATATTTGAAGAAAGGAAAGGGTTTTCTTAATGGTTAGTATAGACATGTGTTTAAAACTACAAAATCAAATTTTCAAATACCATCATCAGAAAATCTGTTAACACTGATTCAACAACTATTTAAAAAGGTCCAATAAGTCAGCATCTGTTAAAGCCAAAGTGTATCTCTTGCGGTTGAAAACTTTGCCACAAAAATTAATTATCCGATGACAGAAGGCATTTATTTTGAAAACACTTTTTTAAGTTTAATGAAAACACTGTTTGAAACATTTTGGGCCAACTTGTTACTCCAATAAAAATTTTATTGATTTGCTTAAGTTCAACAGAGGTTTATTAAAATTTAAAAATTAAAAACTATTTTTGAGATTTTATAAAATTTTTGAATATTAATGTATTACAGCAAAGAAGTTATTTTCAGAGAAATTCCTTATAAGAAGTTATTTTGGTTCACAATATTTATCATTTAAAGTACAACGTATGTTTTTCATGGTTGGCTGGTAGCCTATCTGATGAGCTGGGAATAAAGCTCTCGTTCGCCTTCCAAATTAATGCAGCGTTTTTTAAGCTGAAATATATTTGCTATACGGAAAGTATCTAAAACACTAAATAATGGGAAAATTAAAAGTTATTTTTACCGACATTCACGCGGTATTTCTGTCTAGCAGGTCATATACTAACACATCTAAACTAGTTGCTAAATGCAGGAAAGAGTTGGCTAGGCTTAGTTATCTTAACCTCCACATAGAGGACATTATGGTAACGAGCATGCGGATTAGCTTGACGGGGTGGTTTTCTCTGAATACCTGCAACAAATATGCTGTCGCAAAGACAATGCGACTATTATGAGCAAGACCTCCAAATAATTTCTTGAGAAGGCCGATTAATATTGGCTTGGGATGGATACATATAAAATCACCAGAAATACGTGGTCCTATTTTGATATCAGGCCTAATGCAACTAACAAGGAAACAGGATAGTCGACACAAACTTCTCCCTAATGACCATTGTCGTAGCTGTGTAAACTTGTAGTTGGTTTTCTACCTTCTTTGGCAAATATATACTTGCTGAATTCTCTAAAATATATGCTGTAAGACTGAACGATAATCTTAGATAACTTAAATATCTGCTGTCAGAATGAACGATAACTTAATGATACAGGGTGGATTTAGTACCCTGAATCAGGCAGAAATGCTTGGTTTGCTCCACGCGTTGGACCACCTGTTGGAATGTCGAATGTATGGGAAGAGAATTTGTATTGCACTTGACAACCAGTCGGTTATAAAACGAATGCAGAGGATAGATGTGAACTCCTCTTTGGTGCTTGAGTGTGTTCTAAAGCTCAATAGGTGTGCCTCTACAAATGAGGTTACGCTGATGAGGGTAAAGGGACACGTGGGCATAGCTCGGATTGAGGCTGCTGACGAACTTGCAAATAAGGGGTCTGAAGCTGCATTCTGCGGACCGGAACCCAGAACTGCTCTGGGAAATGGGTTAGTGCGGGCGAAGATCTATCAATGGGTGAACTCTATGAACTTGCGAAGGTGGATGGAGGGAACCACGTGTAGACAGGCTCGTATGGTACTCAGGGAGCCACTTGGTAGGGTGCAGTGAAGATACTTGGTTTTAATCGGTGCATAATGGGCTGGATCACTGCGTTGATTACAGGACATGGTAACTTCAAATATCATCTGAAGAGGATGAAGAGCGTGAATGATGATATTTGTAGAATGTGCCTGGAGGATGCCGAGACAGCAGCGCATGTAGTATGCGAGTGTCCGGCGTTGGCGAGCGGAAGATTAAGGATCACAGGCAAGCATACATTGAGTGTGAGTGCGATGGGGGACTGTTTCGATATTCCCCCTACATATGAAAAAAATAGTACCCGTCTGGACCCTTTTTTGTGATACACAGAATCTAACGAGATTTTATTTAGACTAGTCGTAATTGCTCGTAGTGTACTTTTGCGATAACCGTTGACGTGACAAGATAATTCTAGGGGCCTGTAACCCCCTCCTTTCCTCTAATAATAAAAAGTTATTTAAATCTTCATAAATAGCTCATTATTTATTCAATATATTGAATAAGCTGCCCTTTTAGTGTATAACTGTATTAGAGACTGTTTATTTGACTTAATTTTCATGTAGGTGATAAAATTTTCAAACAATGTCTTATCAACTATTTTATAGAAATTTTAAAGGTCATTAACTCATCTTATTAGAAAATATTTCAAGCTAATCGGCCATATTATAAATTTTACACTTTCTTATATATATATTCTAGTTTCACTTAAGGATTTTCTTTTAGACTTTCAGTCTTGATGTTATAATGAGATGTTAAAATATACACTGATGACTTGTTTTTTGGCAGCTAAATTCATATTGAATTTACGGTTTCCTTTATTTATGGAGTTAGCCAATTTAATTTAATCCTTGTTAATATTATGTATGTTTTCCATATGGGAAAAATATTTTTTAGGCTTTGAATATAGCACAAAAACTAATTTGTGATATTTGAGGCAACAACTTAATTTACATACTCAAAATCGGATCAAAATCTAAATAGGGGTCATGCAATATACATCGAGCAATATACATTAGTAAATAAAACAACTTTACAGTAATTGAAGTGTTTTTCTTAAAGGTTTTTTTTACTAATATAAATACTCATTGGCCCACCGTTTATTTAAGTATGTATATGGTATGCATATTTATTCTTATTATATTCACTATTTTTGGTGCAAATGTTTTATCCCTCTGATATTTTTTATTTTACATGATGGTACATGATGGGTTTCTTTGGTGGCTTCCCTTAAAATGTATACTTTATGTATTGAGACATTTTTACTAGATACAGAACAAAAACACACTTTTGTAAATATTTACTTATTTATCACAATTTAGATTGTTTTTTTACACTTTAACCAGTCATAAATCAAGTTATATTTAAGTTTCTGTATTTAAGTTGTTCTTCTATTGGTTTTTCTGTAACTATTTTTTATAGATCTGAAAAAGCTTTTATACTAAATTTCCCAATGCTATTTTGTTTAGCAATGAAAAAAACCACAAGGTTTATCATTTGTTGTTTTAGTATTGTTATTGCTGTTATTGCTAATGTTATATAACAATTTTTGCCTTAAGCTATAGCAATCCTACTTATAGCTATATGTATGTATCTTTGAATTTAAGTATCCCTTGTTTAAGTGTGTGTGCGGTTTTGGCTCTAAAACTTCTTTTCTTTTATTTTCCTTTTATTTGGCTTCAAGTGTATTTCAATCTTACCACAATGATTCACAATGACAGTTAAATGCTTCACTATCTTTAAGTTATTTTTCGTGCATTGTTTGCTTTTATTTTCTTTATTTTCTCTCATTTTCATACTCTTTGTGTTGTTGCTAAAGATTTATGCTTTTTATATATTGGTATTTAGTTTTTATGGTATTTTTATTTTGGAGAGATTATGGGAATGTCAGTTCGAAATAGGCAGAATTTAAAGATGGTTATATTTAGGATTTTGTTTTCCTGTAGCTTAAATGTCATTGTAGATATTACTTAAAGATTTACAAAAGAATGGTAAAATTATGTATTTCCGTCTCGACTAAGAAGTAACAGATAAGAAAAAGACTTTCAGCAAACCACGCCTTTTTATTTAAAAAAAATACAAATAAATTTTTCTAGGCAAAATTTTAAATATTCCAATGCTCTACATGAGTTTTTGTTTATTTTTTATCCAGTAATTATCTTATAATAATCTAATTAATTGATCTGTTAGTTTTTTACCTATTGTAAAGAATGAGATCGATAAAACCCTAACACGAATAAAACGCAATAACTTTGAAACGAATTAATCCATTTTAATGAAAATAGCGTGGTTTAACAATAAAATAACAGTAAATTAAAATATTAATGCTTTTTGTAAAAATTCAGCTTTTTTTGATGAACTGTTTCACCTTTTCCGGAATTGAGACCATGAGGGTTTTGATGGTATCCTTAGTAACTTTATTGCTGGAATAAGACCATTTCTGGGAAAAAAATTTTAGTAGTTTTAGCAACTTGTTTTGTATCCTTCAGCACTCTTTTGACTAAAGCCCAGTAACGTTCGATGGGCCTTAGTTCTGGACAATTAGGTGGATTTGCTTCTTTTGGCACTACCACTATATTATTTGTTTCATACCATTCTGCTGCAGATTTACTATAATGACACGACGCTAGGTCGGGCCAAAAATATGTTGACTTATTGTGTTTTCGTATGAATGGAAGCAACCTCTTCTGCAAGCACTCCTTGATGTAAATATCAGTGTTGGTCATCGACATTACCTCTTCCATCGGCCACATAATAACTTCGCCCTGGAAGCTGAGAAAAGTCGGCAAGAACATAAGTCTCATCATCCATAATACAACACTCATATTTGTTGATAAAATTTCTAAGCAGTTCTTTGGCACGACTTTTTGCATCCAAGTTTTTCTTCGAATTTCTGTCTGGCACTTTCTGAACCTTGTAGGACTTAAGGCCTTCATATCTTTTAACCTTCCTTACAAAAAAATCGGAACAGTTTGCTTTTAAGGCGGCTTTACGGTTTGAGAGGTTGGGATTTTGGTTTAGAAGACTAACAATCTTTGAAGCTAACTGTGGGTCAGTTATACCTTTTTTAAGCTCCACTTCCAGCTTTCCTTTTAATACTACGACGTTCGTTATACACTTTTATCACACGCGAAACTGTTTGTCGTGACACCTTTATCTCATTTGCAATAGATTTGTAAGTACCACTGGGATTTTTTAAAAAAATTGTTATTATTTTTCCACGCACTTTTTCTTCGGAATACATTTCCAAACAAACTAATAATCCGATTATGCTATTATTTTGTACACATAATTTGACAAGTTTTTAAATGCAAACTTGATCATAAACAGTTATATTTTTTGTGCATGCAGAAAGGTGGAATTAAAACTGTGTGTTAAGGTTTCACTGATCTCATTCTTTACGTTGTACAAGAAGAGAAAATCATTTAAATAACTTTTAATTCCTTGAAGTCCTTCAAACTGGATCCAAAAAGAAATGAATTTAATCAGCACTTATTAGATTTTACAAAATATCGACTAGTTTTAAGCAAAATTATTTAAAAGCCAAATATTATTCAGCATCTACAATGTTAACAGCTATTAACCGTAGAATGCATAACCAAAAAATACCACACAAACACATAACCAGGGTACCCGTGTACCCCATTGCATACATTTAAAATATTTAATTTTAAATACCGTTAAATAAATATATTAACAAATTAATTTTTATTTAATAATATAATATTTATATGAATTATTAAAAAAAAATATTTCAATATACTTATATAAATGAAAGAAAATCCAATCCAATCCAACCCAACCCAACCAAACGACGCTCGCCAAGCACTCGTGAAAAATATAGTGCGACAAAGTTGTGGGGCGTCAAAGCATACTGAAATGATGTCAATGGAACAAACATAGAAATGTTTTATCAGTTCGGAAATGGTAGATATTATTATGCGTCACACCAATAAAAATGCAATAAAGTCTTATAAGGAATGGAACGAAAGCCACCCAAATTCAACTCCAAAGGTATGGGAAGAAGTTACAGTAACAGAGTTATATGCTTTTTTTTGGCGGCACGAACCGCAGCAGTACTAAAAGTGTCAGAGACTTGTGGAGCGCCAGAAATTTTTCATTGCATCGTGCAGTAATGGGAAACAATAGCTTTTGTGCACTATTGCGTTTCATAAGGTTTGATGATGCAAACACTCGGGCTATATGTATTCAAACAGATAAAGCTGCACCAATAATAGATATATGGACCATAATGAATGACAATCGTGTTTCCCCTAATACAAGCCAAGTGAACAACCATCGAGGAACAACTTTTTCTTTATCGTGGCCGCACGCGTTTTAAACAGTATGTCGAAACGTGCAAAATACGGAATAAAAGTTTGGTGGATTTGTGAAGCCACGAATTCTTTTCCACTGCATGGGCAAATATATACCGGCCAAGCCGCCGGATCTAGCTGTCAAATTCAAAGGAACCGGCCGAAATATAAAAATGGACAATTTTTTAACAACGTTGGGGCTTGCAGAGCATTTACTATCCTGGAATTTAACATTAGTGGGCATGCTTAGGAAAAGTAAATCATGTATTCCGGCAGAATTAATAGGCAGAGGGCTAGATCTATTGGATCAACGACGTTTGGTTTTCGAAAAAATTTTACAATATGTTCTTATGTTCCTCGCAAAAAACAAAATTGTGTTGTTGCTTTCGATGATGCATTATAATGGAAAGGTAGCAGAGAGTGACAAACCACAAATTATAGAATTTTACAATAAAAACAAAGGTGGCGTCGATGTCATGGACCAGTTATTCTCGAGGTACATTACAAAGCGATGGCCACTGTCATTATTTTTCAACGTTTTAAATATAATAGAATTGGCTGCGTATAAATTGTACTATGTAAACATCGACGTGATTCCAAACTCTACAAATAGACGAAAGCTTTTTCTGCGAAAATGGCTGAAAAAATGAGTAACGTGCACTCAATATCAAATAACTAGGCACTTCACAACAAAAAAAGCTATAGAAAGTTATCTGAATCAACCACTAGAAGCTATTTGCGAAAGCCGTCTATCAAAATCGACAGCAGTAGGATCGAGAAAGCCAGTAACTGGATCTTACTATTTGTACTACATACAGAAAACAAAACGGATAAGGAAAACACGGAAAATAAGCAGCCTTTGCAAGAAACCAATGTGCCTGGAACACTCAATATCGAATTGCGTCTGCATTTCTTGTGACCGGAATATTTAATTAATTTTTATATAATATTGTTTTCTGGTAATTATATTTTTTAATATATATTTAAAATTTAAAAAAAAAAAGAATTTATGATAAAATCTTTGAACAGCCTCGTGCTTGCTCATTTGTTTTATATAATAACTGTTGAGTACACGAAAACCCCGGCTACGCGTTTACGTAGGTGTCATATTTAGAAGCTTAGAGCTAAGGAACCAATGAACCTAGTGTCATAAGTGCTCCATAAAATGACTCAAAAAGAGCTTCCTAGAACCAAAGTTTGAATACTTTATTGCTATTATTTTTGCAGTTAGCAAGGTTTAAAGTTGCAAGTGGACACACGGGTACCCGGTTATGCATTCTACGGTTAAGGAGAACGTAAAAAATTATCCTCTATGTTAGAACAGCAAGGTCAGACAATTTGTCTAGTGGACAGCAATGTTTCCATTTTGTAAGAAGCTTTTAAACAAGTAGGAGTGCTATATATGGACGTACTTTATTTAATAAAATAATTTGATAATATTATAATTTAAATTTATTTTTGCCTTTAACATTTCTATTAAAAATCTATCCATTTAAAGGACAATAAGTAAATTGGATAAAATCAACATAGAGAGTAAATGTTGAACTCCAATGAAACCAACTAAATACTTTTTAGAAAAAACCTATAGCAATAGTAATAATAGGAATCTTTTTAATTATACAGAACGTATATGTCCAAAATTTTTTAAAAAATATACTCTTATATGTCAGGTCTAGTATGTGGTGTCTCTTGAGTCTTCTGACTTCTGCACCATCATCAAAAAACGCTACAGCTAAGGTGTTTATATAATAATTCAGCTTTTCCAGATAAGGTAAAACCAAAAGAAAAAAATACCAAAGATTTGCCTTGTTTTTATTTTGTTTTATAATTATGTTTTTTTTAACTTATTAAATATGAAACATAACAAATGATTATGTTAGATACTTATAAATGCCTTGTTCAAGTTTTTGAAGGGAGAGTCAATTGTTCAATTCACAATCTCTTGTTGTATACCACTTTGTTCTATTTACTTGTGAGCACAATTTCTGTTTTAACGGTTGTATTATTAAACATAACTTTAATTAATTTAATTAAACGTTAGTTTAATAAAAATCAGGAATGAAAGAGTTTATCTAATCTTTCTTTTGCAAAGAAAAATGATAAACAAAACATTTGAGTAACAAAACTATATGTATAAAAACGAATTCGCGTATGTTAGTCGGGTCATAAGTAAAGAACGGCCAGACTACTTTGTCTAATTTTTTCTTGCAATAATCCCTCAATCTCAAGTTTTTCTTAAAATATAAAGTGGGCGTGGTACCTCCCATACAAAACCAACAGATTTAGCGGCATCTCCAGGTATCAGCCAGACAGTGTTGGCTAATATTTTCTTAAAATGATAATTCAGCCTCAAGTAAAGTTCCTACGGAACGTTTTTCTCAAAATTAAAAGTGAGAATGGCAGCACCCATAAAAAACCAACAGTTTTTCCCGTATATTCAAATAAGGCGACACCGATTTAAATTTTTACGGACAGGTTTTCTTCAATTTTAAAGTGAGCGTGGCATCTGTAATACAAAGCCAACAGTTTTTGCCGCATATCCAGATAATGGGCATACTGATTTAGCTTTTTATTTAAATAAACCCTGAGGCACGAAATATATATTAATACTGTTAGAAACCGTACATAATTTTCGTACTATAGAAATTATAGATATAACAAAAATCTGGATATGCGACAAATACTGGTTTCTTTTTGGGAGGTGATATACTCATACCATATTTAAACAAAATATTCTTAGGAACCTTACTTTTGTCATATAGTAGAAGATATATAGATAGATAGATAGATAGATAGATAGATAGATAGATAGATAGATAGATAGATAAATAGATAGGTAGATAGATAGATAGATAGATAGATAGATAGATAGATAGATAGATAGATAGATAGATAGATAGATAGATAGACATACTTGCGGGTAAAGCTCTACAAAGATATGAAAGGGCAAAAGGCGACAATTCTGTAAGAGAAGCGCTAATTGATGAAAAGAACGAGAGCATGTAAAGATGGCAAGCTCCTTTGAATGAGAGCAAAAAGGATGATGGACATATAAGCTCATTCCAAACAAAGTCAGTTAGATTGGTAGGATGCATAGAAAAACTAATAATTACCTTATGCAATTTCTGAAGGGTTCTGTTCAAATAATGGCATGATGACTCTTCAGCATGCCCACGATGTCGGTGTATAATAGGGGATGTAAAACACGTAATGTTTAACTGCCATTGACATTGTACATGACAAAGCTCGTTTGGAATAAGAGGTTGGTAGAGAAGAACATCTGCATAACAAAATGATGGAAAACCATGATAACTGGCAGAGAATATATTAAGATAGTTCTAATTAAACTTTGAGAGAAGGAACAAAGAAGAAAAGACTCTGGAAATATGAATCTCAAAACAAACTGAGTCTTTCCACCCTGCGACTAAATACCTTAGCAGGCAGTTCCGTAGGGAGTGGTGGTGAAGAAGGGAGTGGTTTTAATAGGTAAGAATCCAACATAACCCAGAACATCGAGAACCTTTATATTATTAAATTTGGGTTTTCGCAATTCTTTAATTAAAGAAGGGCTTTTAGTACGAAGGCAAAATTTTTTCGCATATCCACCGTAATTTTTTTCTTTATGGTGTGATTATATTAACTTGATTAATTTAAAATAAAGGAGGAAATATACAATTTTAAATGACCCGTTCTATTAAATAGGTTTTGAATCTACCATGGTTTTTTAAGTCACAATAATTATGCAGACATATGTCGTTATTTCAACATAAAACCTTGAAAATTTATCTCGAGTTGCTAAAATATGCGGAAAAATTATGCAAAATTCAGCATATGTTAATTTATTCTTACCCTGAAGTTTATGTTTTTCTTCCTTAAAAAAAAATTAACAACACAAGTATTAAAAAAATTTGTGTTTTGATTCGTTTGTTAAAAATTTTAATTATTTACTTAAATGCTTTTGCTAATGCCAAAATTCTTTTACCACAACACAAAGCAATACATTAAAAAACCAATAAATCATTTTTGGCTTTTAAAGTTGAACAATATTGCTTACCTTAAATAAAATAATTTCTCTTTTATTTGAAATATTATATAAACTTCTAAATTTACTATTTTACTCATTCTCTACATCCATAAATTCAAGGCATTCTTTAATGTTAACATAAATTACACACACTTTTTTAATATAAAGAAACTTTAAATTTCTGGACAATTAATAAAGCTTCCCTTGTTTGTTATTTTGATACGCACACATACACATAATTAAAAAATTACGAAACCATAAACTATAAAAAAAGCAAGTAAGAGCGCTACTTGCGGCTGTGCCGAATTTAATATACCCTTTTAAATTATAAAAATCGATAATTTGATATAATCTTTCAAGTTGTTTTATCTCTGATACTCTTGTCGGTAATTAACCCTTCGAATTAGAATTTTCTTTAATGCAAAATTTGATTTTATTGGGGTAAAAACTAAAGGCAATCATATTCTATCGTTTAACAAGTTGTTTTCAACATACACACGGACATATGGACAGACAGACAGACAGACCAGCTTAGCTATATTAATTTTTTTATTCATAAGTACTTTGACTATTTAAAGATTCTGAGATGAATAATGTAGAAGTTACAAATGAAATGACAAACTTATATATAACGTTTTACTCTATCCTGTGAAGGGTATAATAAAAATACCTAAAAAAAACTTTTAAAACTATCATGCATTATAAGCAAATGGTTGCATGTTTTACCTTTGTATGTTATATGAGTGCATTTAGAGTCAAGCATAAACTAAACATAAAGATGAATAATAAAAAGTTGTTATAACTAAAAACAAACAAAAAAATATTAAAACTTTTTTTCAACAAAAAACTATTTTATGTTTGTTTGGAAAACTCCCGCAACCACAAAAGTTCTTTAGCGTTTAGATATATGGTTGCAAGTATATATGATGCTACAGCTTTTTACCTGAGATTGCTTGAACTTTTTACCCACAAAATATACTCAAACTCTTAAATACATACTCACGCACTTTTGTTCTTAATAAAAAAAGGAACCTAAAAAAGCTACCATTGAAAAGCACGTATATTTCACACATGTGCCCGGTAAAATAAACAAAAGCCAAACACGATTCTTGCCCCGATTTAGTTTAGTTTTATTTTATATATTGTTTTTTATTTAGAAAAAAATTTAACAAACATTTAGCTACGGCACAAATTTATGTACTACTGCTTAGGGGGGTCCGTTTAAATTACTACGTTCATTTTTTCCAAGAACGAAATAACGTAACTGAATCCGTTACTATATGAGCATTTTATTTTAAATATCCTTACAGGCGTTTTATGGTTATGTATTTGAAAAATTTACTTCATACCGATTTCAGCTTTTGGGAAGTTAAATGAGTTACTTGATGACATAAAAGCAATTAAAATATATCACTTTTTTAAACCTGATTAATAATGTGCGATTCGAATAAAAAATGATCAATAATGAGCTATTGGAATAAAATATGAAGAAGTTAAAATTTAGCTAGAAAGTTACTATACCTTAATGTATTGCTCCATCTTCTTCTCAGTCTGTTAAGCTCATACGTACTTACAGTGCGTATACTATTAAACACGTATGCTTGCTTTTATGTTTGTATATGTTTCTATACATGGACGTACTAATGTGTGATTGTTTTTACAGCTTCTAAAAATAAACACAATAAATGTCAAAACTTTTAATAGCACAATGGGGCACAATTAACCGTTAAGCTTTATTTATTTGCTGCAATAAATAATCCTTAGCAATATTCTCTCACTTACAAGCAAATGTGTTCTTATGCTTACTCATACACAAATTCTGTGCAAACAGTTTTATCCTTATTTGTTGTGCTAGTCTAGTTAAAAAAAAATAAATAAAAAAACGGTGAAAATTTAATCCTTATACAAGAGTAACGAAAAACAAATAAAACATATTCAAGTTTAATGCTTAAAAACATTTATTATATTATTTTTTTACATATTTTTCCATGTGTGTATAAAATTGAAAAAAATTAAAACTCAAATACGCATTATTTTAGATAAATGCTCACATACAAAGAAATAAGCTGTACTTTAAATTTACTTTAAAGAAATTAAATTTATTGTAAAATATCTACGTATTTTTCGATGGCGTAATATAAAAAGGGTGTATCAAATTACTTTATAGGGGACAAACTGAATAAAATTAAAAAAAAAAACAAACCAAAAATAAGTGAGAGGTTTCTATGTCGACAACGCGATTTTAACACATTAAGATACGCCCTTTTTATATTAATCCATGTATAATTTAAAAATACGTAGATGCTGTTCTATAAATTAATGTTAGTAAATTTTAAGTAGAGATTATTGATTTGATAAAAGATTATTTGTCCCGAACACGAAATGTGTCTGGGAGACATTGGAAGGTTGTTCGTAATTCTTTGTAAGATGTCTGGTATGACATAAAAAATTCATCCATAACATTAATAAACTAAATGATAAAATTGTGATGAATTTCTCAGAAATGCATGCTTATCTTTGTAGTAAAAGTAGTAGTAAAAAGGGTGATCCAACCATAATGCAAAATACTAATACGGAATGTCACCTTTACGTCAAGTTTTTTGCACAACTTAATATGACATTTTTAAGTTTTAGTTTTAGATAACTTCAATCATGAATAGGTACATGAGACTGTTGAAGCCTTTTACAAGTACTGTTGTTCAAATCAGAAGGCATATCGTACTCTTAATAATTTTTTGGTTATTATATTCGAAAAAATATGTTCACAATCGGCAGAATTGTCTGCAAATTAAGACATATCGGGTCTGTGGAAAATCTCGAAATACGTGTGCATTATGGTGATCAATTATTCGACATTTTTAAGAAACCGGTTTTCAAATAGTTTGAAATTTAGAATTAAAGAAAAAAACGGTTCCTTTTTTGAAAATTTGGAAAAACCGGTTAACCGGTCCAATACATAAAATATAATTCTTTCTTTTACCCATGACAGAGATACATAAACTAGTTTGTTTTATGGTTTAATTGCATTTTAAATTGACACAAATTCAATTCATTATTATAAAATGCCGTTATCTGAAATAAAAAGAAACTTTGTTACAAGGAGGTTGTAATAATGAAAAATATTTAAAAGGCATTTCAGTGCTCACTGTAGTCAAATTTACCTTTTACTAACATTAACTTTGTAGGCAAGTTGTAATAATGACCCTTTGTGTGCCAAACTAATTTAGAATACAAGTCATATGTTATCAGAGATATTAGTTAAGAAGCAAAATATTATGAAATTCGAAAATGAGATCAAAAAGTATTGCAAAATACAAAAATTTGGTTAAAAAACTTACTGAACAGCTTATTATCACAGCAAATTATAAGCGCAATAATGTAAAAAATACCTGCTCTCCACTTAAAAGAAATTATATTTAACCTAATTTTTTTTTTCTTGTTTTACATATGTTTTTGAAACAACAAATAAATTTCTTACAACATTATGGAAGAGTATTTAATAAATTTTTTGATTTTTGGTAATTTTTTGAGTAACAAATATAGTATGATACGTTTGGTTACAGAGATATATGAACATAAAACTAAAAATTAAAAAAAACCGGCTTCAGTGAGTAAAAAAACCGGTGTATTTGACATTCGCGAAATTAACATTTGCAAAAAACCGCCAACTGAAACATTAAAAACCGGGGTTTCCACCGGTTGTAAAACCGAATCGATCACCCTAGTGTGCATGCTTGCCCAGTTTGTTCTGCTGAAAACTACATTTTAGCATACTTTACAATTGAACATCTCAGAAGCATTACTTATGTGAATTTTTAATAATGATATAACTCAATTGCTGAAGCCTACTGACCATTTCCATAGTCAATGGCTCCGAATGATTAGTTGAACAGATTTAAGTGAATTATGATTTCAAAAAGAAACTCGTCTTCAAAGACGAAATACACTTTCATCTTAGTGGATTCGTTTGCAAGCAAAATTTCCACTTTTGAGAAAATGAAAATCCACCAGAAAATGTTCAAAAGAATGGCTGAGTGGTGCGGGTTATAAGGTGAATCCTTCATCGGGCTTTGAAAATGATACCAGGTAAGTGGTAACCGTAAATGGTTTTTGCTATTACAAGCTTATACCAGACTTTTTGTGGCCATAAATTAAGGACATGGACCTAAACAATTTATGCGTCCAACAGGATGGTGACACTTACAACACAGCTATTGAAAATTTTTTTTCCCGAGAAAATCAACTGTCTCTTTATCTCATATAGTGGCGGTGTTAATCGTATTTGTAGATACTTAAAAAAAGTGTAGTTCAGTAGGTAAAGAATTACGTAAGAGGTAGATATTCCGGATATTTGTGACAATGAACCACAGTTATGTCCAGTGTCATTGTTCTTCGAATACAAGTCTGCCATAAAAGCCATAGCTAGAATTTCGCAGATATTTTCTTTTATAAATTGTTATAGATCTTTCTATCACATTAAAAAATATTGAGATAATTTTCTAGAAACTTTTTTTGTTATTTACAACTGACATCCTGCGTTTTAATTGGAGCACCAATAAGGCTTTTTTTTAGACTATCAGACCATTATAACATATTAAAATTCATCTAAAAATCCTAAATTTTTAAAACAATTTAAAATATACAAAAATACGGTCTGCTTGTCAAATTTTTCTCTCATGTTTTCTTCTGCCGATTTCATGTTGCTTTAAAGCTATTGTATTTTATTCATTCAACACGAATAATTGCGGGTCTTGCGACTTGTATCATAGTCTAGACTGGCTTTTGCCATAATGAAAAATAATTTTTACAAATATATTTTAGCAGATTTACGAGTAAAATTATTTTTTTTTCTGTATAGAAAAGCTTACCAACATATCTGATATTTTATAGTTATTGAAAAGAATTTTAAATTTTTTATAAAAATAAAGGGTCCGCCAAATTATTTTTATACCCGCCACCAAAAAAATGGTGGGGGTATATTCATTTTGTCATTCCGTTTGTAACACATCGAAATATCCATTTTAGACCCCATAAAGTATATATATTCTGAATCAGGGTTTGATTTGATGACGATCTAGCTATGTCCGTCCGTCTGTCCGTCTGTCCGTCTGTCCGTCTGTCCGTCTGTCCGTCTGTTGAAAGCACGATAGAGGTCGCACCGAAAAAGCTAGGAGGCTCAAATTTTGCCAGAATCTTTCTTATAGACAAGGTTTGTTTGGTATTGAAAATGGGCTATATCGGAATATTAGGAAGTGAGTTATAGCTCGGAATGCAAGAGTAGGTCGAAAAAACCGTGTCCTACGAACATCGAATAAAAAGGTATTGTGTCCAAACGGATTAACGTAGAGTCATGAAACTTCGAATATATATTTCTCGAGTCAAAGCAATATTTCTCACCAAAAATTACCTAAATCTAATCATTAGAAAAGGAGTTATCGATCAAAATGTACGAAAATTTATACCGCACAGTGTATTTTTCGGTATATTTAAAAACAAAAACGTCATAAAAGCAACAAAATTGGATGTACGACTCTGAAATTTTGCACACTTTGCTTTTTGGTGAGAGGCTTTTTTTTAACGGAAAATCAATGTGCCACGCCCACTTTTACGCCCACCTCCCATATAACGTTTTACCTAAAATTCATATAATTTCTATATTAATAAAGATTTTGGAATAATACAGGGCTATATTGAAACATCTAAAATGTACTCATCCGCAGAAATAACTTTGACACGCCTACTATAACGCCCACTTTTCACGTTATATACCGTTAATGAAATTTAAAAGCTCATAAAACCGCCGAAATTAGAGGTATGATGATCAAATTTGCTACGTATATCCCCCTAGGCAATGTCATTATTGTGCCGAAAAATTAAGATGCCACGCCCACTTTTACGCCCACCTCCCATATAACGTTTTACCTAAAATTCATATAATTTCTCTATTAAAAAAGATTTTGGAATAATAAAAGGCTATATTGAAACATCCAAAATGTACACATTCGCAAAAATAACTTTGACACGCCTACTATAACGCCCACTTTTCACGTTATCTACCGTTAATGAAATTTCAAAGCTCATAAAACCGCCAAAATTTGATGTATGATGATCAAATTTGCTACGTATATCCCCCTAGGCAGTGTCATTATTGTACAAAAAAATTAAGGTGCCACGCCCACTTTTACGCCCACCTCCCATATAACGCTTTACCTAAAATTCATATAATTTCTCTATTAATAAAAATTTTGGAATAATAAAAGGCTATATTGAAACATCTAAAATGTACTCATGTGTAAAAATAACTTTGACATGCCTACTATAACGCCCACTTTTCACGTTATCTACCGTTAATGAAATGTTAAAGCTCATAAAACCGACAAAATTAGAGGTATGATGAGGAAATTTACTACATATATCCTTCTAGTCAATGTAGTTGTTGTGCCAAAAAGTTTAGGTGACACGCCCACTATAACGCCTACCTCCCATATAACAGGTTTTCTTAAATTCATGTAATTTCTCTATTGACAAAGTTTTTGGGAAAATAAAGGACTATATTGAAATATCTTAGTTGTATTTATTAGCAGAAACTTTATTGACACGCCTACTTTAACGCCCACTTTCATTGAAAAACTACATTTACAAAAGCATTTTAGTAGCATATCGAAGTTATAAAGGGTGGTTAAATTTTAAGGACCGATGTTGCATTTATATCAAACACAAATTATTTAAGAAATTACTATCATTTCTTTTTATAATGATAATATTTGTATGGTTCAGTTATGTATTTGACAAAATATGGGCCAAATGGCCCCTCCATTTTTGGTGCCACTCCTCTATCTGATGGTCCAAATTTTCAATGACAATGTTGATGCTCCATTGTTGGGCACGATGATGAGTCGAGGTTGACTGCTCTTTTGCCACACTATCGCAAAAAATAGCAATGGTTCCCATTCAACGAACTAAGAAGGCATTCACAGATTTTCTAACATTTTATACAGACCTGTTTTGCAGAAATTTAAATATTTTTTAAAATTTTCCCGATTGTGGATGAATTTGAATGATTACGTTGATCAAAAGAATTGCGAAGTGCACAAAATGCATTTTGATTTGAACGCCCATTTTCATAAAAAACCTAAATAACTTTAAAGCGTTGCTCATTTGCGTATCTTTCCACGGATCAAGTTGAGTAAG
Source organism: Phyto melanocephala (assembly GCA_941918925.1). Classification (NCBI taxonomy): domain Eukaryota; kingdom Metazoa; phylum Arthropoda; class Insecta; order Diptera; family Rhinophoridae; genus Phyto; species Phyto melanocephala. The sequence continues at coordinate 103,203,658 of OW799236.1, forward strand.
TTTGAGATTGAGAAATGTAAAATGAAATGCAGAAAACTAATTAAAAGACTAGCTGTAGTTCACCTTCAACATGGGCCCTTAAAATTTAAACACCCTCTACAAAGAAAGTGATACATATTTTATTATAAAAAGATTATTCCATAATGAGTAACAAAATAATAAATATTGTGCTTTAAATGTACACAAAATTGGTGGTGGGTATAAAAGATTCGGCACAGCCGAATATAGTGCTCTTACTTGTTTTTAAATGCTATAAAAAAGTGTAGGTTCGGCTGTGCGGCAAGTAGCGCCGTCCTGTTAAAAGCAAATGTTGCCAACATGCTGCTCTAAAATTTTTGTGAACAAAAATTCATTCAACATGGCCCGATAACGATCACCATTAACAGCGGCCACTCCTTGCTCATTTTCGAAGAAAAATGGCCCAATTATGCCTCTGGATCTAAATCCGCAACAGTGACTCGTTTCGGGTGTATCGGATTTTTAATGATTACGTGCGGGTTTTCTGTGCCCCAAATGAGAAAATCTTGCTTGTTTAGATACCCGCCAAAATCAAAATGAGCTTCATCTGAAAAGATGATTTTTTTGGCAAAATCGGCCAAAGTAATGTCGCAATATTTCCCAGCGTTGTACAAGCGTACACACAACCATATTCGTGCAGCGAAAGGATAAAACTAATTATCTGTCAAATCAGACATGAGCTTAGTGTTACCATTCACGAAATAAGCTCTAGTTGAAAAAAACGATAGATGGCGGACCCTTTATCTAATAACAACGCGAAAGTCTAAAAAATTCTTTTTTCATATAAAACGGCATCATTGAGTTTATTTCTAATGGGATATCACTAACCCTCCTCTAATTGTATTGATTTTTGATTAGGGAAGACGAATGTGATCCATCATTTAGACCCCACGACGCAAGTAACAGGTCAATACTCTTTCAGTGAAATGTTCTCTAATTTTTTTTAGAGATGTGATTAAATCTTAATAATGATTTATTTTATCGCGGAATTTAGTTCAGAATTTTTTTCTGGTTTATTCGGATAAAAATCAATTTTTCTGGTTTATTCGCATTTACATTAATTTGCAAGATTTTGCATCACAATTTTCTAAGATAATTTGTTTCGGAAATCGTTGCTATAATAAATTAATTATTTTATGCGTTACGTGAAAGGTGGCGCTGTCTGGCTGAAATCGCATATCATCTAGATACATGCCATACAGTTAAGTAAAATTGCAAGAACTCCATTATCATATTTCTATAACGATTGTTTTTCATAGTCATAGCAATTTCGGCTTTATCTTTATAAAAATACGGCCCAATCACACCGTCTGACCTTATTTGCATTTGTTTAAGGTTCTGAATAAAATTTTTTCATCACTCTTCAAATGTTTGGCGTATTAGGTGTACTTTATTTACTTAATATTCTTAAAAATTTGCGAGCCGTCTCAGCATAACTATCAAAATATTTGTAAGAAGTTTTCATAATTTTGATGCATTGTTCTTTCACAACTCGCTCTATTCATAGTAATCGAAATAAATATATGTGACATCTGTCCAAAAGAGACACCATATAAAATTTTTTAGTACATTCTTACTAAATCGCCCTTTTCATACAAATTACTTTAACTGTTCCTTTTTTTTTTTTTTAAACACAAATAAAAAATGTCATGTGTTTTGTATATTTTAAAAATTGTTTACCTTATGGTTTTCTAGTTATTCTTTAAATTCTTTAAACGTAATGTACTACGTTGCGTATTATTATTATTTGTTAAAATTAAAAATCACTTATACGCACGATTGCTGTACAAATATCAAAATATCGCCGGCAAAAATAATATCAGAAATAGTGTAAAGTGAAATACATTTGCAGGACTTCCTTATCAATGGCAGAAAAGAACTAACTCTTAATGACTTTCCTAATGCGAAATAGTTTGTCATAAATGAAGCGCTTCAAAATTAATGTAAAATCATTCAAAAAATTTTAAACAACTCTTGTAAACAAACGAAATTAGCAATAGCAGTTCTTATAAGATATAACTATATGAAAAGTTATAAAAGCTTTTTGCAGCTAAATTTTAATGAATACTACATTAAATTTAATATATATTAAGCCGAATTTAAGCTTTAAAAATTAATATAAAAAATCTAAAATTTTTAAACATTTTTTTCTTTTAGTAGAAATAAATTATTTTTTTTTTAATCAGGCTTGAGTTCATATATTTAATATTCTTTATTTTTACAATGAATTTTTTAATTGTGATAAATGAAAGAATAATTCTGAAAAATTATATTTTTACCGACACTAGCCGAGTGGAATGCATTTTCGAAACCAGCTACGATTTCATCATCAGCACTCTCTGATCGGTGGTTACATGTTGGTTGTAAATATCATCTATTTAACTCACGGGACTTAAGTTATTTGAATTCGGTAACTAATTTTTAGTTTTTTCCTTTTTTCATATATTTTACCACAATGAGTTAGATTGAAATTTTTAACCAAACAGCAACCCTTTTACTTTTTGTATGTTATTATCTTTCATTTATCACTTTCAAAAAAGTTCAACAAAAATAAAAAAATTCAATTTGCATAAACACAGGGCACGGTGCAAAAATTATTCGTTCACTGTTGGTCAGTCAACATTTCGTTGTATACTGACCTCACAGAAAATAAAACAAATGATTTATAAACATTGATTGTTAAAAACAATTATCTGTTCTTATCGCTACCTAACTGGTGGCTAGAGCAGGACAAAAATAGTGATATAAATGAAAGATAATAACAAACAAAAGTAAAAGGGTTGCTGTTGGGCAAAAATTTCAATCTAACTCATTGTGGTAAAATATATGAAAAAAGGAAAAAACTAAAAATTAGTTACCGAATGCAAATAACTTAAGTCCCGTGAGTTAAATAGATGATATTTACAACCAACATGTAACCACCGATCAGAGAGTGCTGATGACGAAATCGTAGCTGGTTTCGAAAATGCATTCCACTCGGCTAGTGTCGGTAAAAATATAATTTTTCAGAATTATTCTTTCATTTATCACAATTAAAAAATTCTTTGTAAAAATAAAGAATATTAAATATATGAACTCAAGCCTGATTAAAAAATTTAAATATTAGTTTAAAAAAAAACAAAAAAGTTCAACAAAAATAAAAAAAAAAAAAAATTCAAGAAATAAATTATTTTATTTTTAATGATGAACAGAAAATGCAGCCAAAATAAAATCTTCAATATATAGTCAAATATTCTCAATTTATAGTTTAAATTTGTTTGTTCTTATTTTTATTTCGCGTGTTTTAAAAAAAATAAGCTTGATTGAACAATTTTTCTTGTGCTAATAGTAAAAGCAAAAGCGAAACCCGAAATATACTTTTTTTTATAAAAATGGTTTTGTACAGAACGCAGAGTTGCTTGAGCTATTCCGCTATTTCTCATCAGACAGTACTTTCACAGCACACATGCTTAAAAAAACACTATAATGCTTTAAAACAATCAAACAGTTTTTTTTAGCATGGGTATAACAACTTTTGCTTGATTTTATTCCCATTTTTCAGAGGCATTAAATCACACATAACTTATCTGATTAATTTTTATGTACAATAAACAATACGAAAATTTATTTTAATTAATTTAATAAACAAATTGTAAATTTTTATTATTAAACATCATCAGTCATAAACATTTAATTATTATAAAAACGTAGCAACCACTAGATAATAATTTATGTTTCCTCTTTTAAGGCCTTAAAGTACATATATATAAAATTTTTAAGTTGCTTATTTACATATCATAAAATTAAATTTTTCCTAATTTTAAATATATTACATAAATCCATTTTATTTTCGTTTAAGTTTTGAATACAGCCCAAAATATTTTGTGTACCCCTTTTTATACTTTTGATATTCGTATATTAATGTATATACGTTTGTAGATACTTAAGTGTAATACAGAAAATAGGCACGTACAGGTGAACATTTTAATTAAACCTTAATAGCCATGTATACATTTAATATTTCTTTAAAGCGTACACTCACAACGCCAGGCACACATAAAGAGAAATAAATAAAAAATAAAGAAGGACGCCTAACATTATAATCATGTGAGGATAATATAATTTTTTTCTATGTTTTTATGAAATATTAATACTTGTTTTTGTTGCGTTGCTAAGTAAACACTTTGGTACACACTTTTCCATTGTTTTTATTACTATTTTTTTTTTCTTTCATACATTATTTTTATGTTTGTTATTGTTCCAAAGTTTTTGTAATATTGGGTAGGGGAAAAGTGTTTTTTCGATGTTGATTGCTTGAAATTTATATATATTTAATTTAGCGCTATAAACATTGTACCAACTGAAACAAAATTTTTCTTAAATTATATGAAAAAATATTAGCTTTTTTAACTAGACAAAAGAAACTTTTTATATCCATAAATGTACAGATCAAACACAATAATATTGCGTAATGAGTTTTAAAATACTTTTTAAAATACTTTTCGTTTTTTACTAAGCTTCTCATAATTGGTACAAAATATAAAATATTTTTTATATAAAATATAAATGAGAAGAATTTTTGATCAATATGTACTTATTTGCTCAATTTGATACCTGTTATGTTAAAAGGTGATCTTTTTTGTAATTCGTAATTTCTTATTTTAAGTAAACATTTTTAAAATATTGTATAAATTATATATGATTGTATGAATAATACTTTAATTATAATCTAATAAAAAAATACACAAATGTATGCATGTTGCTGAGTTTAGCTACATTCCACCATTAAATTTCCAACGTAAACTCATACTTGAAGGAACATTTTTCTTTTAGCAATTAGTTTTTGGTATCACGTGTTACGTGATTGTTAACCAAAATCATGTGTATATATGTACATAAATGTAAGTACGTATATCTGTAATGCTAGATCGGCAAAAATCTTTATAGTGCATGTACTTATGTACATATTTATTTAATGTATTACATTTTATATGTACATGATTTTCAAACAACAAGGTTTTGGTATGTGTATCATTATCAGTTTTACTAGAGTAAAAAATTGGTTGTCCATTAACCGGCTTGCCGACTAATTTTAAACCGATTTTGTTTATAAAACAAATTTTTTCTTTATTGTTTTCATAGTGCAAATGTTTCTGGAAAAGTTCACTAAGTAAATTGATTACAGAAGAGATGTCCTTTGCTAATGGAAAAAGGTCTATTAAGAAAAGCAATTTAAATAAAAAAATATTTCAGCATCCCACAAAAACAGAACAACATATGTATGCTAAAACATAACTTAGAAACTAAGTGAGAATTTTAATGTGTTACTTGCTTGATTTTCAAAGAACTCTCGACTAAACCGTATTAAAATCCATGTGTTAAGATATTTATAATTGCATTGATTTCTCCATCCCTTCATGAAACCACATCATAAACTGATGCTTAGAATCAGTCTAACAGGGGACAATTGACAATTGCAGTTTGAGTCAAGACTGAGTCTAACTCAATATCTAATTATACGCCAATACCTCCCGGAACCTCGAGATGTCTATCCAACCTCGAACCATAAGTTAAAACGTTTGCTGTTAAAATAGGGTCACATAAATAATAATGGGCCCTGAACAGTTTTGTCATCCATACCGCCTTTTTTTAAGGAATATCTGAAAATGTTGCTCTTAAAATTCTCTAAGATAATTGCGACTGCAATTTTGTTGGAGATATCTAAATAAGATCCCCTCTGGCTATCTTATTTGCCAGAAAAATAGTAACCCATATGAGCAACAAACCAAACAAGAGCAGCATCAGTCAATTGTCCAAGCTTTTGTAATTCTCCTGCATCGACCGACTAATAAAGACGTGGTCATGTATGACTGAGTGCCAGATGTAAAACACCCTATCCTAGAACCGACCGTGTACATCTTAGCTCCCAGTAAGGCCACCTCTATTCCACTCACTTTTGAATGAAAGTAGAAACTTCTTGCAAAAATATGTTTATTCAAAAGCTTGCTATAAAATTTTTTTGGCTATGGCTTATGTTACATACGATATTTAGTTCATTTTTTTTCATGCATTTATTGTGCTGAAGCCCATGCTGCCACTGCTTATTTCTTATATTATCTCAAATTTTAATTATAAGCATAATCAATATATAAATAAATAGGGTGCCCCAGCGAATTAGTAAGTAGTATACTAATCTGCTAGTGTGGGGGTTGTGGGTTTGATTTCCGCCAGAATTTCTGGTCTGTTTCACTACAACGGGCAAATGATCTTAGTTACTCAGCTCAGTTAATTAAATTACAATATAATTTGTAATTCTATTGTAATAGAAATAAATAAATAAATAATTTTGCAGATCTTATAGTAAAAATTCAACAAATGATATATCCTTTATTGATGCTTGAATATATGTAAACCTACTAAGTTTTAAATTTTTACTTTATTTTAAGTTTTTCTCGAACTCAGTCTAAGATTTTTTTTAAAATAAAAACTTATTATCAAATGCTTAAAAAATTAAAAGAAGTACAAATTAAAAAAAAACAGTGCTAGCCATAAGAAAAAGGTTAATGTACAAAAATCTAAAAATGTTACTTACACTTTTTATGCTTGCAACTGTAAAGTACATATGACCTCCATCTTAAGATTGTGTTCATATACATACATGTATATCTACATGTGTTTGTAAATAAAAGGTGTTAGTTAACATATAGTAAAATTCTCTATTATGGAAACACCTTACCAACATATTTAAATACACATATTTACATGCATCCCAGCAAAAAAAATGCATAATTTCGCATAGCGTGATATTCGAAAATTCCTACTTAATAGAATTTTTTATTAAGCGCTGATTTTGGCGCAGCAAACTTAATATGACATTGTTTTATTTCGATACTCATTGCAAAAGCTATAAATTTTATCTAAATGTCATATAGCAAAACATTTAGCCATGTTTTAAAGCAGTAATTACTTAACCCACACAACAATACGTTTGGTTCGTATTTTGATGTAACGATATGTGTATACTTAAACAAATTACTTTTTGAAAACCAAATACTTTAGTCATTTATTTCGCCAAGATAAAAATAATCCTAAACTGCAAATATTTTCTTATATATTAATTTTTAATTTTTTTCAAACTTTTTTGTTCGTTTTCATAAATAAAAAAATTTTAAGTTGATAATTTATATTAAAAACGGAAACATGTTGGTTTCTTATATAAAAAAAATTAATTTTAAATGTAAATACTTATACATAATAAAATCAAAAAGTTTACGTATACCTAACATTAAAAGAACAAACCCAAATACTGTAATTTTAAAATAAATTATTACTTGAACTTCAATAATGTTGATGCATATTTACAAAATTATGAAAAGTGTTATACCATAGACAGACGACAGCGATAATTTGCATTAAAAGTCTTAATTCAAATTAACTATTGAATTATCCCTATTCCAATGTGTATTAGATTTCACGTAAATGCACTAAATCATATTGAATTTATACTGAATTTAGCAATTTCAATATGGCAACACGGTCGGCAATCAATCAATAAAAAAATTAAAAAATCAAAAATTTAAAATTAAAATATCGAAATATGTTGAACTTTTTACATACTTTTTGGAATGCCTTTCTGTTTAAGTCAAAGTTTTCCTTAATACTGGTATCGTTCATCGTAAGCACGTCACTCTCCCAAAAAATGCTGTTACGGTCCTTTAAAATAATACCATTTACCTACATATGAATTATAACCTCCATGAAAATATACCATTAATCATACGAATTTTTACAATTCCGTTTCTCTTATTTCAGAGTGTCCTTCTGACATCCCAACTTGTAGCAACATGTTCATATTTGTGATTGCTAGTGCATTTACAACTTTTACTATATAAATGCAAAAACTGTCGTCTGTCACAGAAAAATTTTAATTTGCACTAGTGAGGTTCTAATGCAAATTAAAGCTGTCGTCTGTCTATGGTGTTAGTTAGACCTGATTTAATTATGATAAATATGTATTTAAATTTTATTTTGACCTGTTATTCAGATAACATTTTTCCAAAAATATTTTATTAATGACTTTGGTTGTTTTATCACATTTATTCTTTTCATAGACTTTCTGGATACTTCTGTAGTGTATTTTACTCTTATGTCTTTTCGTGATAACTATTAGTCTACACATTAGGCATTTAAATTCTCCTTAAAGGGAAAAAAATGTTCTTTCCATTCAATAGCAAATGTTTTATTTTAAAATTAATACTTATGTATATAAACATTAATTAATTAATACAGGTTTATATAAAAATTATAGTATAAGCAACTCATTTATTTCGTTAAGTGTATAAAAAACCAAAAAAAAATATTGGAAAACCAACAGCCTTCAATAACCACAGTTGGCAAAGTGAGTGTTGTCGAGTGGTAAGTTGCCATACACATATAATTTGGTATTATTTTATTATTATTTATATTAATTTTTTGTATGCTTTTGCTTTTATTAATCATTAAATAATTTTTGCAAAAAAAAAAACATAAATGTGATCCGAATTGTCTCGCGCATTTCCTTTAAGTAGTATATTTATTGAAATATGATATTTAGAAATCGATAAAGCGAAATTCTCTATTTGTAACTTTAGTTATATTATTTAAAATAGTTTTTTTATACCCTTCACACAGTGAAAAAGGGTATATATAGGTTTGTCATTCCGTGTGAAATTTCTACAATTTTCATTTCCGACCCCATAAAGCATATATTTTCTGAAAGCTTATGAATAGGGGAGTCGATTAAGCTCTGTCAGTCTGTCCGTCTGTCCGTGTGTATGTTGAAATCAACTTTTTGAAGCCCCCCGATATCGCATGGACCCAAGTGAGGTATTAAAACATCAGAAATATTCGGGTGTAGATCAATATTAAAAATCAGAAACATCGGTTCATAAACAACTGAGATATGAGCAAAAACCCACGTCCACCTCAATTTTTTTTTTCACAAAAACAACTGTATACTGGTTAGAAAAAACGTGGCATCGAATCCCAGCTGAGCCAAAAAATTTTTTTTTATTTTTTAAAAATTTTTCTTTTTAATATTTTTTTAAATTTTTTTTTATTTTTTATTTAATATATTATTTATATTTTTAATATTTTTTTTTAATTTTTAATTTTTTTTTTAAATTTTTTTTTATTATTTTTTTTTGTTTTATATTTATTATATACTAGCCAAACCCGGCGCACGTTGCTACGCCCTTAATGAATCGAAATGCATTCTGAATTTTAATTAAATATCAAGTGCAAAAACTTAAAAATTATGATTTTTTTATGGGTGTGGCATTGCCCACTTTTCTAATCACGAAATTGTAAAGTCATAACAGCTCAATATGTGTGCAAAGTTTCAGAAGAATCGGACCAGTGCAAGTACTTCAAAATTATAATTGTTTTTATGGGCGTGGCCCTGCCCACTTTCCTAATCATGAAATTGTAAAGTCATAACAGTCCAATACGTGTGCAAAGCTTCAGAATAATCGGTCCAGTGCAAGTACCTCAAAATGATACCTTTTTTTTATGGGCGTGGCACTGCCCACTTTTCTAATCACGCAATTATTTAGTCACGACAGCTCGACATGTATGCAAAGTTTCAGAAAAATCGGTTAAGTGCAAGTACGTCAAAATTATAACTTTTTTTTATGGGCGTGGCCCTGCCCACTTTTTTAATCACGAAATTATAAAGTCATGGCAGCTCAATATGTGTGCAAAGTTTCAGAAAAATCGGTCCAGTGCAAGTACCTCAAAATTAAAACTTTTGTAGGGGCGTGGCCCCGCCCACTTTTTTATCACGAAATTGTTTAGTCATGACAGCTCGATATGTGTGCAAAATTTCAGAAAAATCGGTCAAGTGCAAGTAGCTAAAACTGATAACTAATTTTTTATGGGCGTGGCCCCGCCCACTTTTTTTCACCCATAAACACTCCCTGGTATGTGTACAACAACTTACCAAAGTTTGAGCCCGATCGGTTTTACAGTTTCGGAGTCTATAGCTAACACACACACACACACACACACACAGAGTTTCACTTTTATATATATAGATATTTCAATTATTTAAAAAAAATTTTTTTTTTAATTTTTTTTTAATTTTTTTTTAAACATTTTTTGTATATTTTTATTTATTTTTTTTTTTTTTTTAACATACATACGTAAATTTATAATTTTACAATGGGATGTTTTTATATATGTATGTTTTTTATATGTATGTACGTATTTCATATGGGGAATGGTGATACAAACTACTGTTATTGCATGACTACACGTTGTGAAGGGTATATAAGATTCGGCATGGCCGAATATAGCGCTCTTACTTGTTCTTCTTCAGCTCTACATTAAACTCTCACATATGTTGTACCCACGAACGTTCAACTGAGAAGGACTGCAACACAGTAATATAAAGCGGTTTTTCAGTTTGGTTGAAGCCGAATATATAAAAATTATATTTTTCCAATATTGAATTAACCGGTAATTTTGGTACAAATAAACCGTTCATTATTATAAGCTGAACAGTAATATTAAATGTATGCACATTCCAAAATGCCCTGCAAAAGTCAATCGTAAAGAACACATTTTGGACGATTTGTTTTATTTATATTAGTGTCATCAGTGTTCTGAAAGGCTAAAAAGATAACTTGGTCTTTTGTAATCTAAGTACAACATATAGAATAAGCGAACGAAATTCTTAATGTCATGTTTCATAGAAACAAACGATAAAATGGATAAATATACTTAGGAGACAGAATTTTTAATTATTACTATTTTAGTTCAATAGTGAAGTCTTAAATGTGCTCAGTTGTTAACTATATATACATATATTATTTAATTAATGAAAGTGTATATGTTTAATGCATATATATGTCCAAATGTATAATTATGTTTTTAAATTTTAAGTAAAAAGTTCCTTTAATATTTCTGTCATGAATGCAGTATATTATTTTCATTACTTTTGTCAATTGTTTTGGTATCATTTAAATAATTTTTTTGTTCAATAAATAATTCGATTTTTTTTTAAATTTTTCTTCGACTAAAACTGATTAATTTTTAAATGCTTAACCGAAAACCGGATTTTTTTATAGCAATTATTCGAAATATTCTAAGACCGGTTTTTGAAAAAGTCGAATCACTGCTTTTAAAAATTTTATTATTTTTTGCTGGGATATGTATGTATTTATATTTACTGTACATAGGTTAAACACACATAGAGTAGCTATAAGTGTAACTTTTACGGAAATTAAATATTAGTTTGTTACCACACACTTTATTATATATATTTATTTTTTAGTGTTTCTTGTTACTGTTGTTCCCTTTGTATTCTGCTTGTCTTGTGACATCGAATATCTACAATTTAATTGCTAGTAACAAATGATAATTTTGCGTGTTTATTTGTATTTATCGTGTTGTGTCAGAGGTGGAAACTGCTAAGATTATTATATAAAATACATTTACATATATAATTGCTTATGTGTAAGCATATAGCTAAAACTACGTGACTTTTGTACTGTTTAAGAATCAATAAGGGAATATAGTATTTGTTTAATATCAAAAACAAATTAATACATAAAATTATTTGAAGTCAATATAATCATAATGTAACTGAGAAAATTTTATTTATGTATGTCATGGAGTTAATTTTGTTGAAAAGATTAAATTCTTTTTCACATTTATATAGTCTAACTCCTAAATTTTATATAAAAGGGTGGGCCATCTTTCGGTTGTTATTTAAACCAGAAGATATTTTGTATCTGGCAATACTTATGTCATTCTATTCTATCACAGAATTCAGTATATCATCTCCGTTGAACGAAAAAGTCAATTTACGCTTGAGCAATGCTGGAATTTATTCGAAATTTATTTCCAAAACAAAGACAAGTGTTTGGAGATTGCATGAAAATATTGTACAACTGTACTGAACTGTAAAGTGTTAAATTTTTAAGAAAAATGACAACTTGATGTTGATGGATCGACAAGCACACTCTCAGCCACAGCTGTTATATTTGCGGTTGTACGCACTGTATTTGCGAATAACGGGCGATGTTGTTTCTTCCTAGCGACCAAATTTTTTACGACATTCTCGTGCAATTTTTTATAAGATCTTGTTTTCTGATCATATTTTAAATTTTTTTATTGATGAACTACAGGGGAAGGTGCCGATAAGCGTAAAACCATTGTCAATAAAATTTTATTCAGAACCGCATTTTCTATAATTGTAATAATGTCACCATTTTCTAAATGTTATTGTAAAAATTTTCAAATCTTTAAAATTTTTAACAGCTATCAAAGCATTTTCGTTCACTAAATTTGAATTTAAACAATATGCTTAGACTTATATATTAATATTTTATTCGAACTGTTCTATTTATTAAATTTTTTAATGTGAATCATTTTTATTTTGGCTTTAGTTCATTTATTCTTTTATTTTTTATTCTTTTAAATTAAATTGCAATTATTTTTAGGAATATGGTTTCTTAAATTATTTTCGATATTAGAAGAGTGGAATGCATTTTCGAAATCAGCCACGATTTCATCATCAGCACTCTTTATCGGTATACTACTATGTAATTTAAAATACTATATATGTATGTTACAATTCAATGAAATTTGAATTAGTGATTAGTGACTAAATGAAATTTTTTTATTCAACATGTTCATATTCCTTTATATATGTCAGACTTTAAGAGGTGCGTACGATTTCAGCCCAAAGAGTGTCTTAGTAAGAATGTACTTTTCAAATTTGGCATAAATTTTTTTTTTTTCAAATAACAACTTTGAAATATTTCAGCTGTCACAGATGTTTATTCTGATTATTAAAAATTGAGAAATTTATGAAAGAACAATGTCTTATAATTGTAAAAATTTATAACAAATATTTGAAAAGTTATGCTGAGACCATTCATCTAATGCAAAGAGTTTTCAGTCTAGCAAGTCAAATAATCAAAGATTGGTCAAAAACTTTAAAGAATTTGAATTGGTACAGCTTCTATACGTCATCTTACCCATCGGTCTCTTAAAATCATTGCTGTTGTAAGCGATAGTGAAAATGAAAGCACAGAAACGTAAATTTGGCATCGTTATTAACGATTTTAAATTTAACAAAGTTCTCTGCAGTGAATTTGGACAAAAAAAACCTTCACTTTGACACAAACACAATTCAGCTAACTCACTAGTTTAACAAAAATACTATGAAAAGTGCCGGAAACATGTTGAAATGGATAATGGCGTAAAGTTAGATCAATGCTATTTTTTGGGGAAAAAATCGTTTTCCTTTATAAAATGCTTTTCCAAATGAATAATTTAATGAATAAAAATTAGGTGCTGCAAAAATTCTCATACAATCCGATAGAAACAAATGCACCTACAACAAGCTACAGACTGGTGTGGATTTCGGTCAGACGGCGTGATTAAATCTTATATATTTTACGATTAGGCTGAAGCTGCTGTGACTGTGAAAGGCTTTCGTTTTAGAAATACGATAGCGGAGATCTTATAACCCTAATTAAATGGCATGGATCTACACAATATGTGGTTTAACCTAGATTGCTATACCGCCATGAAAAAAAATTATTTTTGCGGTAAAGATTATCACATTAAATTTACTCGAGAAATTCTGAAGTAAGCTGGCCGCCAATATCAGGTGATTTGGAGCCATGTGTTTTATTTGTTTTGGGTCTTGCGAAACCACGAGGTTTTTCAAACTAGCCAGAAATAAGTCCTGAAATTATATCCTAGGTCAAATATATTATCGGCAAGGATAGACATATCTCTTCTTAAAGGTGATGGTAAATTGCCTATCATAGGAGCCGTGGGTTAATCGGAATATGTTTCTCTGCAAACCCATACGTTAATTGCAACCATCTCAAAAAATACGTGTTTTAATTTAAAAATTTAAAAGTGCATTCGTACTAAGACGCCCTATGCGAAATTGAAATTAAAAACAGATAACAATTTTGTAGTGGCTGCAATAACATTTTTTTAAATAAAAATAAATATATTTCTATAAGCAATTGGTTTCTCAATAAACAATTTCAATAATAATTAATAATATTGCCGGCCAACAGAAATGTACAAGCTAAAATAGTATGTGCTCAATATGAAAAATAACTTTATTTTAATTAAACATACAAAATTATTAATTTTACGTGAACTTTTCCTGTTTCTCATTTTATTAAAATGTATTTATTTATTTATTTACAGGTAAAAAAATACATGTTATTTAATGATGTCCTAAATAAGCATTTTATTTACAACATATTTCTTTTTAAATGAATTATAAAAGTAAGGAATAAAACACGTGTAACTATTACATTAATCAACATTCCATTTTATAAATTGTTACATAAATACACGTAAATCAACGCAACTGCTTAATATAAAAAATTCATTGTAAATGCTTGCCGTAAATAGTGTTAAAAGCACATGAGCGTCGAACAATATTGTACATACTTTTACTTTTTTATATGAATTCTTGGCTTAATAAGTTTAAAGTAAAAGTACTTAAGAACAGACCACAATTCACTGGAATGTTTTTAGGCACTTTTTTTATTTTGCGTTTCCTTTTTTCGTTAAGTACGGTAGAAGGCCAAGTTGATATGAAGTCAATTACACTAAATCGTATCCAGAACAGTTGTTATACATTAAGCTCCCATTTTGCTATCATCTGCACCTTGTAAAGCGCTTCTGTCTATCATATAAGTACATGTGTGAATACACGCTGATTCTACTGGCTTCTCATATGTAGTAGATGAAAGTCTATAATATTTTCACCTAGAGTATACATATATGTACGTGCATATATTTATTTATCCTTATTTTTTTTTGTACACTTTGTATAAACAAGTGTATATTTTAAACACGACTCTATTTTCACTATAGTTGCTATACTATTTTGTTTAGTTATACTATTTTAGTTTTATTTTTTGTTTCTCTTCCCTTACACATACACTCACTCACTTGAATAACAACCTAATGTAAATTTTGTAGACCGCTAAAGCTTTTGCTAAAAGTAGTATGTAGTGGTAACTAAAGCACAACTGAATAGAATAAAAATACTTGATACTCTTTTCATACATTAGAATTTATGTTCATTAGGAAGGCTGCAAAAAATAAAAAGAACAATCTTTTTCCAGATTTTTTTTTTTTCAAAATTAAGAATGCTGTGTATGTTTGGCTTAGCCTTCATATATTTTTGCTGAAAGAAAATTTGTATACCGGTCTTTCAAAATTTCCCAATGCCCTGCTCAGACAGATACATATTTTTAATTGTTTCAATTTAGTGTTGATTGAGCAATTAAAATAAGTGTTCACCCAACTCAATTTATCTTACTCCATTAGCATTTGACAGCTTTTTGTATATATATTTGTTTGACATTAGAAATGCCACCTATTGAATTTTCTTCTCACAGAATATACTTCTCAAGAGTTTTATTTAGAGTTTCGGACAATAATTGAAACAATAAAGTACATATTGCTAAATTTATAAGTAAATTTTAATATGGTGAATTGAGCTCAATATAGACCTTTAATTGCGAGAATATTATATATTGGCAATTAAGACGCGTTTGTGAACATAGCGTAAATCTAACTAATATTTAAATCGTAATATAGAACAGTAATATCCGCAAATGTAAGCAACTATTTTGTAGTCCGAATTGCTTGATTATATCCAGAGATTGTATAGTAAAATAAGTAAAAAATAAAATTTACAATATTGTTACGATTATACTTAAAAAATTGTTTATTTAAATTAACCCAAAAAATTGTTTATTTGCATATAATAATTAAATTATGTTATACATTTTAATTTATTTAAACATGTTCAAATAACAATAGTTTATTTCGCCATGATTTTATTCAACTTGATATTTCATTACATGTGTCTTTTGTGCAAATACTACAATTTGTTGTTATTTCCTTATATTTATGTTTACCGTAATACCAAATCGAGAATTTTCCATACAATGTGTATTCTCTGAATAGCTATTTTAAAGACATCCTGAACGTATGCTACAAAGCAAGAAATGTTTACAATTTCAATGTTACAAAAGTTGTAAGATATAATCTCAATTAGTGTTAAGTTTTACACAAACGTAAATTGGAATTTTAATGTAAATTAAATAAATGTTTACTAAGCTAATGAAGTTACAATGTAAATAAACAAATTTTGCTACAACTTATAAAATTAAAGCGGATAATTTTATGGCTACACTTAAAGCTAAAAAAGGTTTTTCAATACCATTATTAAGGGAATGTGATTTTGTCCTATACTATGTTAACTTCGAGATAATAGCGAACACTCAAGCCTCGTATAAGATCATGACTTACAATTAAAAACAAAGAATTTATTGCCATTGATCTGTAGACATTAACATTACCAACTAGACTACATGGAAACACGTGGCAACATATGTTCAAAGACTACTACGTGCGAAAAAGCGGGACCTAGACGTAGGCTGTTCGGTTGTTTGATAAAGACAGAAGAGGAGCCCCGCTCTGAAGCAATGCAAAAGCGGTCCTGGGTGTAGAACGGCTGGAAAAAAGGAGGTTTCTAGTGGATGCAAGCTCCACATACCAGAACTGTGAGGACAGTATCTGAGATGCGTCAGGTGTTTTCCTCCCTTCCCGAAAAAAAAAGGAAAAAACAGTGTTAACAATAATTTATTTTAAGCTACTAATTCATTAAAAAAAACGAACAATGTACTTATTCAGTAATATAACGAGAGCTTTGTAAACAAATATAAAAAAATACCCACAAAAGCTTTGTGGCAAGACGTTGTAGGTAAATCAAAAACCTCCAGATAATAGCAAAAGAATTTATGACAGTCATCGATGTAAGCGAACTGGAACCAATAACATTCTCTGTGAATGTCACAACCACATCATACGAAACAATACACCTACCAAATAAATAACTACATATCAACTTGACAAGACAACTTTCTTTCTAAGTTTTTAACGGTATCAAGAATAATTCATATCTACAACATCATATGCGAATATTAGATTATCACCTCAATATGCAGTGATCTGAAAAAAGTGTTTATCATTTAAATACTACCATTTACAGTCCAAAAATTATAATAATGAGGTTATCCGACAAACAACAGGTAACGGGTATAAATCGTATTTAATGCAGCAAGCAGGTAGGATTTAATAATAGACGATAATATGTGTATCACACTTAAAGCTACCCGATAATAATCTAGAAGCCATTTGAATGTAGTTCCCCACGAAATATGTATTTTTAAACAACCTTTTAAATACCATCATACACAGCTATTAAGATAAGTGATGACTGCAATAGAATGTTTAAATTACTAACCTGATTAATACCCTCTAGAGTAATCGAAAATCTCATCACTTGCAGATGAAAGTGTATTATTAAGATAACAGCTAATGTTCGGGGGAGAAAAAAACGAATATAAAAAGCAAATTTCCTTTGGAAAGTTTAAAATAATTTTGACAGGCATAATACAAACACTACATACATATATGTTAATAAATATTTCTCCCAAACTAAGAGCTTGTGTGCAAGGTAAGGATTTGTTGCAAATATATTTCCTTCTGTTGGCATTATGTTGGATAGTTTTATAATTAGATCCTCGTGGTAATATTATAAAGGGTCCGCCTAATAACTTCTTTTTTTTTTGGAAATGCTATAAAAAAAAGTGTAGTTTCGTCTGTGTGCACGTAGCAACATCCTGTTGAAACCAAATGTTACCACTATCCTTCTCTTCAATTTTTGTGAACTAAAATTAGTTCAACATGGCCCGATAACGATTGCTATTGACTACGGCCACTCCCTGCTCATTTTCAAAGAAAAATGGCCCAAATTATGCCTCCGGACCACAATTCGCACCAAACAGTGACTTGTTTTGCGTGTATCGGCTTTTCAATTTATGCGTGCGGGTTTTCTGTGCCTCAAATGCGACAACTTTGCTTGTTTACATACCCGCCAAGATCAAAATGAGCTTCATCTGAAAAGATGATTTTGTGGCAAAATCGGCCAAAATAATGTCGCAATATTTCCCGTATACACAACCATATTCGTTCAGCGGAAGGATAAAACTATTTAACTGTAAGATCAGACATGAGCTAAGTGTTACCATTCACAAAATAAGAACTAGTTAAAAAAAAAACGTTAGATGGCGTACCCTTTATTGAAGGAGCGACCTAGTTTGGCTGCCAAACTCTTTGCAAACAACTTTCTTCGTGGTATCATGAGAATATTTGGTTAGTCACTGAGTCGGCTGAAAGATTATAGGCCGGTACCAAAACAAGACTCTATATAAATCAAAAACCATAAAAAATGTTGGTTTGACCTTAAACTAGGAAATTCGATATTTTACTTAGCTAAGAATTTGATCGAACCTCCAGGAATGCCGTAGAAAAAGTAGATGATATCTGGAAAAGTCTAGAATAAAACGAAATCACTAACATTACACTAACTGTCTTGAATCGATTTTGTTAAGGACCCTAAGTGAATTTCAACAAAATGTTTCATGTTTCACAAAGAGGTGCGTTGCTCTTGAGCAACATTGCGTTTAGTTAATGATTTTAGAATATCTCACTCAACATAAGTAAATAAAATAAATAAGTATCTAACAACGGCGCCATACTAATGCACAAACATTTATATGTGATCACGTATATGTGTATGTAAGTTTATTTTTTGCTATTGTGAATAACAACTAGAATAAATCTCAAAGGATTTTATTATTATTGCTATACTGTGTGAATAAATACGCACACAACATCATGTATGTATATATAATTCTGTGCACATACATATGTGAATACCTGAGATGAAGAAATTAAAATAAAAAAATGTACCAGCATTTTTGAACTGTTGAAAAGTTTTGTCTTTTGGATGTCAACACCAAATTATAAGCCATAAAATATACTTTTGCCGAAAACGACCTAACATTTATAAGATAAGAATTTTAAGAAATTTAATCAATAATTACTCCATGTTACTGACATAAAATTAAATGTGAACTTAAAATTTTTATAAATATTTACAACTGAGGTGGTCAATTTAGAAGGTCAAATTTTGGGCAACTCGTTTGAGCTTAGCAAGTGCTATCTTGCAAATAACACGAGTTTTGTTGGGTTCTTTACCGTCTGGCTTAATCCTGAATAACTAAGATTTTACATATATAATCATATAATCAGTTAAAGTGGTCTTAAGGTGTGATATCACACAATCTTTGTGGCCAATTTACCGTAGCAAAACGTAGAATTAAGTACTCTTCAAAATGGTTAATTCACAAGTCTATTTTTTCGCGTTGTATGGCTTCTTGCATCCTTTGGTTGAAATCAGAGCTCACCGAAATCCTGCACTCGAACTTTAGAAAACATTTTGTCTGGTTTAGTGGTTCAATATTGGTTACTATCGATGGTAACATTTTGATTTGCCTCGTTCTGGAGAAATTTAGAAAATGTTTACACCATCTTGTAAACTCCATAATGGATATAATGGCAGATCTTGGTACTCTTGGGATTGCTCATCAGATAAAATGTGTTAATTTTGTTTATTAATGTATCCATATGTTCTGGAATATGGCTTGCCATTGAAAAAAAATTTCAACATAAATACCAGATTTTCATTTCTGTTTTTTCGTAATACAGCTGAGAAATATGAAGACGCTATTGTAGTGGGAATATTTCCATAATGATTTTCCAAACCGTACTGATCAAACTGATAAAGCAGTTGGATTTCAGTTATGCGTGATCTGTCAAACCCCATGATGAATCATTGATTACTTGGGAAAGTAATCGCATTTAATACCAATCGAAATCTCCATATAATTTAAATAACGAATTTGATGAATATCGAACCTTTTAGCAACGTTTTTCTGTAAAACGTAAGGCGTAATTTTGTTTACGTAAAACACTCAATTTTGCATCACTTTTATTGGAATCGTTAAATTGGTCTTTGAAATTTACTTCTTAAAAATAACTTCATGTAAATGTTGCCCGTGGCTCCGGTTCAAATGGTCCATTCATAAACTCCAATTTAGCGCCACTTTTTCGAGCATTTCGGACTGTATTCCATGAGTAGCACGTCTTAAGTTATATTCTAAGGCTTCAGTTGTGTATAGCTTGTCCACATAGACCAACGACTTTATATAACCCCACAAGAAATATTCAACAGGCGTCAAATCACATGATCTTGGCGGCCAACTTACAAGGCCATTTCGAGAGATAAGCTGTTCACCAAATTTATTCCTCAATATGTCCATTGCTTCTCAAGCTGTGTGGCATTTGGCACCGTCTTGTTGAAACTCATATAAACCAAGTCCAACTTAGCCAATTGGGGCAGAAAAAAAGTCGCGAATAATACGTCGATATCGTTCGGCGTTAACGGTAACGTTTCTTCCACGGTCGTCTTTGAAGAAAATTGGACCGATGATGCCATCAGCCCAAAAACTACATCAAACTGTCGTTTTTTTTCGATGCATCGGTAACTCTTATAAAACATATGGCTGTATTTCACCCCAGATGCGACAATTTTGCTAATTTACGTATCTATTTAGCCAGAATTGAGCCTCATCGCTGAACACAATTTTGCGATAAAAAAAAACGTTGTACATTTCTCTCAGAGCACGAATTTTTATAATAAATTTCAACGATTTCCAGTCGTTGCTTGTTTGTGAGTTTCTCCATGATAAAATGACAGAACACTTTACACTTTTACAGAAGTACTTGGGACACAATTACCAACCAGTGCTGCCAGCCCGAAAAACTTAATTCATAAAAAATCACTTTGTATATATCAAAAAAATCGCGTAGAATATTTTCCAAGATGTTTTTAATACATATATTTGAATTGCATCCCTAGTCTTAAAAGATTTAAATTGTACCAAAAAATAGTACTAAATTAAGTTTAATATTTTTATACTGTTACGAATTTTTCCAAAAACAACATTTCATTTCAAGAAGACAATAATGAAAGTGATTATGATGATCATCACCATCATAATATTCCACCGTAAAGTAAAGTACAATAATACACAAACTATTCAGTCTGTAATGAATAATAAATGAACTGCGAAACGTACAAATAGTGAAATTGTAACAAATTTACATAAAAAAAAAACTAGGAAACATTCGTAGTGGGTAGAAAAAAGAGGTACAATTTGAATAAATAAATTGTGTAGTATTATGTGCTATGTCTGTTGAATTACATACATATGTATGTATTTATGTACGAGCAGTCAGCCCTCGAATAAGCGAGTAAGTAGTGAAAGAGTTTTGTGGCATCGTTAATGATGCTGTTGATGACGATGTTGAAGTACAATCAAAAGCAAACTAAATTGTTGTAACGAGGTAAGAAATACAAAAGCATTTAAAAAAGGGACTTAAAAAAGAAATGTTTTTTTTTCATATTTAATTTTATATACCAGACTCTCTAGAATATTTAAGTTGTTACACAAGAAGGAGTTCAATGTAACATAGATTGTTATGAATGATGAGCTAAAGTCTTATTTGTGATTTAAACAAATACAAAAGCAATTCAAGTGTTGCTTTGACATATAGTTCAGCATCGTTTTAAAAATATTCAAGATATGGTCATAAGCTTTAACAGCAGTTGATTGTTTTTTAAAAGATTGAGCTTAATTATAACAAAATTTCTTAATTATATTGAACAATGCTAACAAGAATATGCCATTTTATTTTCAAAACCGTTTTCAAGTGACCTTGTTTTGGCTCTTGGTATAGCTGAGCATAAAACCAAACAGTTCTTGATGACAAAATATAGCCCGTTACTTAGATATTTTAACAACATATTTTGATTCCTAAAACAACACCAACGTTTTTATCAAAATAAAGTTAATGCAATTATCTTAATTGAGAAGTAATGAAATAAATAGGTGGTGACTTATTGTCAACTTCAATAAACGAAATAATACCGTACCAAAAATACTAAAAAACAAGTAAGAGCGCTATATTCGGCCGTGCCGAATCTTATATACCCTTCACAACGTGTAGTCATGCAATAACAGTAGTTTGTATCACCATTCATCCCATATGAAATACGTGCATACATATAAAAAACATTCATATATAAAAATATCCCATTGTAAAATTATAAATTTACGTATGTATGTTAAAAAAAAAAATAAAAAAATAATAGAAAAAAAAAATTTTAACAAAAATTAAAAAAAAAATTAAAAAAAAATAATTAAAATATATATAAAGCAAAAAAAAAAAAAAAATAATAAAAACCAAATAATAAAAAAATATAAATAATATATTAAATAAAAAAAAAAATTAAAAAAATATATAAAAAAAAAAATTTTTTTTTGGCTCAGCTGGGATTCGATGCCACGTTTTCTCTAACCAGTATACACGTTTGTATGTATGCATGTTGTTGTTGTAATGTTGTTTTTGTAAAAAAAAAAAATCGAGGTGGTCGTGGGTTTTTGCTCATATCTCAGTTGTTTATGTACCGATGTTTTTGATTTTCAATACGGATCTACTCCCGAATATTTCTGATATTTTAATACCTCACCCGGGTCCAAGCAATGTCGGGGGGCTTTAAAAAGTTGATTTCAACATACACACGGACAGACGGACAGACTGACAGAGCTTAATCGACTCCCCTATTCATAAGCTTTCAGAAAATATATATTTTATGGGGTCGGAAACGAAAATTTTAGAAATTTCACATGGAATGACAAACCTATATATACCCTTTTTCACTGTGCGAAGGGTATAATTAGACGTTTTATTCTTTTGACTTGTAAAAGTTGACATTCACTTTGTTGAGAGAATACATAAATCCCTGCTTGAATATATTTATAGAATTTTTTTTGCTGTGAAGGTTCAAATTATCCTATGGGATTTAAAATTTTTAATCATCAATAATTTATTGAACTTTTAACACAATTAAAAATGAATTATTTTTTATTTTGATCGGGAAGTGTTTAAAATTACAGTTTTATTTATATATTCTTATATATTTTTTAAAATTTTAATTTGCTTATGCGAAGATTGAAACTCAGGTCTCAGGAACATTCTATCATAGCTTTTCGTTTCTATTGTTATTTTAACAGAAACAACTCAATTACATTAATAAAAATTGTTATTTTTTATTGACAAAGGAGTTGTTAGGCATAATTATCCCTAATTTCAGCATGTTGCAGATTGAAACATACAAAAACTTTACACTTCGTTTGGGAGCAGGCATGAACAGCATATGTGACCTTCTCCGAGAAAAGGGACCTAGTGTGTCGAAAAACGGGTTTGGGGTAAAGAGTGAATTCTGGTACCTTAAAGATTGTAGAACCAGATGAAATGAGTTAGATTTCAGATAAAAATTTGTTTACGCCATAAAAACGTACA
Organism: Phyto melanocephala; assembly: GCA_941918925.1. Taxonomy (NCBI): domain Eukaryota; kingdom Metazoa; phylum Arthropoda; class Insecta; order Diptera; family Rhinophoridae; genus Phyto; species Phyto melanocephala. The sequence continues at coordinate 103,227,031 of OW799236.1, forward strand.
AAACGAACACTGGTTGCGGCATAAGAATCAAGTATTGAGATCATATCAAACAGAGAAGTAACAATAGTAGAGGTATTGTCACACTAAAAGCAAAAAAATACGTAACCACAAAGGCATGACGTCACTAAAGTCGGCACCCAATCATAACTAACCATACCAAATTGCATCTCCCAACTGAGATGCTAATGCGTTATGAAACTTTAAATGTGTTTTTCTCAAAACTTCATTTTCACACACTAGGCCCCTTTTCACGGAGAAGGTCACTTATACTAATCCTTTCTATATAATAGAGGCTTGTCTTGTGATTCTAATATTCTTGTTAGTATTATTCAAATGTTCGTGATTATATTCGATTTCTATTACTTAAAGTTAAAAGCTTACTTGAAATAGAAGCAACAGCAAGATGAGAAAAACTTAATATTTTTTTTATTAAAAATTTTTTAATATCCGTTTTGAATGTATTACAAAGAAATTATACAATTTTCTTAAAAGCACATTTTTAAAAAGGGAAATCACAGGGGTTCCCAAATCTTGTGCTTGTGTTCTGTTTTAAGAATCCAAATTATAGAGTGATCACTTCGAGTAAAAGTTCTACATAAATTTTTTTTTGTAAAAAAAATAAGGTAGACACAAAACGTTTAGTACCAGCGCGATCATGTTTATACAAATTATTGTGAATAAATGAAACTTTTCGCAATAACTGTGAAACGGTTGACGAAGTCTGTACTACAAACGTTCGAATATATGTGTAGGGTTTCCTACTTGATTATTTAAAATGGAATAATATTATAATTTTTAACTATATTTGCTTTTATTTTAACACAAAAACAAAATAAATTGTTTTAAATTGCCATAAGTCAGTGAGAGTAATTTATGTTTTTAATAGATAACTTATAATACAATTATGAAAAACGTAAATAATTGTGTTTATTTACATATACAAAGGGGGCCAAATAAAATAACCATATTGGAGGATGCTATTATTTTTGAAAATGGCAACAGTAGATAGGGAATGAGAGTTCAAACTCAAATTTCTGTTAAAGCCATAAATCATAGCACGTGACCTGTCAATAACACCTGCACCTGTCAATGGCACGTGACCTGCATATTAATTAACACCTGCACTGGTCAATGGTACGTGACCTGGATGTTAATAGCATGTGTACCTGTCAATAGCCCCTGCAACTTCCGATCCTAAAGCCATAAATCATAGCACCTGCACCAGCACCTGTCAATAGCCCCTGCACCTTACAATGTCACGTGACATGCATAATGACATAATAATGATAGTTGATCAGCATTTCTTGTTGTTGTAGCGGGTTTTCTAATCTAACAAGCGTGTGAATTGAAAACATACATACTGATCACTTTGAATCTACTTATATAAATAGAGTTAGAAGTGTAGTGATGTACTTGTGTATTCTAAGAGCATACATATTTTGAGTAAGGATTATTATTTTAGGGTGTGAAAATTATAGTTTAAAGCAACCTTAAATTTAAGCAGCGGCAATAAATTAAAAAAGGAATATCACGGTAATATACATATGTGTAAATTGAGTTAATTTTTTTGTTTGTTTGTTTGATGTAATGATCGTTTCGTGGCAAGAAGTGGTAAAAATTAAATTTAAAGCAACATTAAATTTAGGCAGCGGCGATAAATTAAAAAGGAATACCACGTGCTGTAATATATATGTGTAAATTGAGTGAATTTTTTTTGTTTGTTTGATGTAATGATCGTTTCGTGGTTAGAAATGTTTGATTTCTAGATTTAACAAGTATGTGCCGCAAACAGACAGATAGAGCTATAGGGAAGTCAGACAGACAGACGTACATAAATTGGTAAGGATAATTGGTAAGCATTATTGTTGTTGTACTGTGTTTTTCTTAATCTAACAAGCGTGTGTATTGAATACAAACATGTAGGCACACAAAGAGAAAAAAAAAGAGACAGAGATTGGTATCTTTGACTCTACTTATAGTAATAGAGTTAAAAGTGTAGTGATGTACTTGAGTATTACATAAACAATAAAAGTTATGGTGTAGAGTGTGAAGAAAAAAGAATATAAATAGTTTTGGTTAATAACCAAATATTTTAGTCAATAGTGTTTCTCCAATTTATAAAGTTATTAATTTTCATACAATAATTTCTGTGTTCTTTTTTTTTTGTGAATAATAAAGTATTGAAAAAAGAAAATAATTAACAATTAAACAATAACAATGTTTTCTTCCAAAATTGTGTGTCATATTTGTGAAAATAGTTTTTCCTGTAAAGGAAATTTAAAACAACATATGAGGATACATGAGCCTTGCACTATTTGTGGTCATGTATCCTTAACAAGTAAGGAATTAAAAGGACATTTAAAAAATCATCAACTACCTGTGCCAGCAACATTAGACAACGATGATGCCATAGCATCAACTTCAGCTGCAAGTAAACGTAAGTTACAATATTCAATTACGAGTGTAGAAAACAAGAAAATATGTTCCGAAAAAATATTTTGTGGGGAATGCAATGTAAACATAGATCCTATACACTGGTTTAACCATTGTATGAAGGATGAACATAAGTTGAATGTTCTTAAATCTGTTGGAAACCAAGTTCAGTTAATTAAGAGTATGTTTAAGTGTCGTCTCCAAACTTACAGATTCTCAAAACGAGATACGGAACTAGATATAGAAAAATATTTGAAAGAGAGATTTAATATTTTGCAAAAGCTTTTAAATATCAGTTTATCAGAGCATATTATGATAAAGTTCAACTTAGAGTTGACAGCCCGGTATAAATTGCCAGCACACCCGCTAAAACCAGAAACGGATATGTTTCATATCACTAAAATGATACGATTGTCTAGATCAGATGACATCGATGCTGCTTTAGAACTTCAAATAGAAGCAGTTAAAGCGAAGATGTCTGAATTTCAAGAACGAGATTCCGGCTGGACGCTTCTACAAATTAAATGGCTAGATATAAACATAAATAAAGCGTCTCCAATTAATGGTTCACAGTACCTACCAACTCCACCAGAACTTTCATGGAAACGGGCATGTTTGAATATAAAAAACAACGATGTATTCTGCTTTAAGTGGTGTATAATAGCATCGTTTTATACTGGAAGTAATCTCAACACCTGCAGAACTTCTTTATATGGCATTGATAATATATCTAGAAATCTAATTACACTACAATGTGGACGAGTTTTGGACTTTTCTTCAATGAACTTTCCAACAGATATAAAGGAAATTAAGTTGTTTGAAAGAAATAATAACGACATCAGTGTTAATGTGTTTGGATATAATAAAAAATTAAAAACCGTAATTGGACCATATTATATTACTGACAACGAAAAGCAGATACATATAAATCTAATGTTGCTGGAATCCGATAACGGAATAAACCATCACTACATATTAATAAAAAATATTTCAAGGTAATTAGAAGAAAAAAAAAAGTTTAGGGATGATTAAGTATCAAACTGATATTTGAATCCTCGAATATCATTATAAAAATTATTCTCTTGAATCATATATATTTATTTCCTTTTTTTTTTCCTTAAAAAAATTTTTTTTTTTTTTTTAGACTATTATCAGCACAGTCATCCTTACACAACGGTGCAACACTTTTTTGCAATGTATGTCTTTACCATACAAGTTATCCTGAAAGGATGGCGACGCATAAGGAAAAAGAATGTGGAAGATGCATCGCCAAAATGCCTGAAGGGGAAAAGGCCATATTAAGTTATATACATCACGAGAGGCAAATGGAAGTACCATTCATAGTATATGCAGACTTTGAGTGTATACTTCAAGATGTATATAGTAACGAAGGTAGCTCTAATATTATTAAAAAGCATATTCCGTGCGCATATGCATTTAACATAAAATGTAATTTTAATAATAATTTTAATAGATTTAGTATATTTAGCAATAGTAATAGTAGTATAAATGTTGGAAAACATTTTGTTAGTAGTTTAATAACAGAATGTAAAGACATTTATAAAAAACATTATGAGAAAATTACTTCAATGCAAACTTTAACTTCCTTAGAAGAAGAAAATTTCATTAATGCAAGAGACTGCCACATATGTAGTAAATCTTTAGGTGATGAGTTACCCGTAAGAGATCATTGTCATCTATCGGGAAAGTATAGAGGACCCGCTCATAGCTCATGTAGTTTAAATTATAAAGTCCCTAATTTTATTCCAATTTTTTTTCATAACTTTTCTTCGTATGATTGTCATTTGTTTGTTAAAGACCTCTTAAGTATTGAAGGAGAGACAAAAATTATTCCAATTAACAAAGAGCTATATATTTCACTATCTCACACAATACGTGTATACAGTGATGACGAAATTCAAATTTTATTAGAAGAGTTGCGTTTAAAAAAATTACAGCAAAATATTCCCATAGCTGTAATTGAAAAACAACTTGAGTATATAAAATACGAAAAGTCTCAAAAAAAAGTTGAACTAAGGTTTTTAGACTCTTATAGATTTATGGCATCTAGTTAAGATTCACTAGCTAGTAATTTAACTGATGATAATTTAAAAACGGTACGTAAATATTTTCCGAGTTCCGAAGAGTTTATTTTGATGCGGAGAAAGGGTGTTTTCCCTTATGAATATATAAATACATTTGAAAAATTAGACGAAACTAATCTACCTCCTATAGAAGCATTTTATAGCAAATTAAATGATAAGCATTGTTCAATAGAGGATTATTTACTGGCGCAGGAAATATGGGAAAAATTTAATTGCAATACTATTAGAGATTATATGAAATTATATTTGAAGACTGACGTAATATTGCTTACTGATGTTTTTGAAAATTTTAGGAAAGTTTGTAAAAGAATTTATAATTTAGACCCTGCCCATTATTATACTGCACCAGGTCTATCATGGGATGCAATGCTAAAATATACAAAAATTGAACTAGAACTGTTAACAGATTTAGAAATGTATAATTTTATTAAACGCGGTATTCGAGGTGGTCTTACTCAATGTAGTAAGAGATATAGTAAAGCAAACCACAAGTATTTAAGTAATTATGATCAAACAAAACCCTCTGAATATATTATGTATTTAGATGCAAATAACCTCTATGGTTGGGCTATGTCTGAATCTCTTCCTTATGGTGGTTTTGCTTGGACTAACGATTTCATTCATCCCAAAGATATTCCTTTGAATTCCGAAGTCGGTTACATTTACGAAGTGGATTTATCTTATCCATTCAGTGTCCATGATCGTCATAATGACTTACCATTTTGTGTTGAAAATAAAGTAATTGGTGGAAGTAAGCATGAAAAATTGGTAGCAGATTTATCCAATAAATCTAAGTATATAATACACTATAAAACATTAGAGCAATGTTTGAATAATGGATTAGTTTTAGAAAAGGTTCATCGAATACTTCAATTTAAACAAAAACCATGGTTAAAGACATATATTGATTTGAATACTGAATATAGAACAAATGCAACTAATTCATTTGAAAAAGATTTTTATAAATTACTTAATAATTCAGTATATGGAAAGACCATGGAAAATGTTGACAAAAGAAAAGATGTTCGCTTGGTAACCGAATGGGGTCGTACTAACCGCAATCATTTAGGAGTGGGTGAACTTATATCCAAACCCAATTTTCATAGCATTTCTCAATTTACTGACACACTATGGGCAATACAAATGAATAGAACCCTCACACATTATAACAAGCCGATTTATTTAGGTTTTTGTGTCCTAGAATTATCGAAATGGAAAATGTATGATTTTCATTATTCATACATGAAGCCTAAGTATGAAGAGAAAATAAATTTAAATTACATGGATACAGACTCCTTTATATATTCTATTCAAACGAATGATTTTTATAATGATATTCGAGCGGATATAAAAGATCGATTTGATACTTCATCATACTCAAAAAATAATCCATTCAATTTTTCTCTTGTAAATAAAAAAGTTCTAGGTATGATGAAAGATGAAAGTGAGGGTAAATTTATTACAGAGTTTGTTGGTTTGGCACCTAAAGTTTACTCGTATACAGTTGAAGGCGATAATGACATTAAAAAAGCTAAGGGAGTGAAGAAATGTATTGTAAATAATTATAATATAGATATTTATAAGAATGTTTTATTTACTAAGGAAATTGTTGGAGCATGTATGTATACATTTACTTCTAAACTACACACTATTTTAACTAATGAAGTAAATAAGGTAGCTTTAAGTTTTAATGATACTAAACGTAAGATTATGAATAATGGTATAAATACATATGCCTGGCATCATTACCGTTTAGATAGTGGTGATGGTGATTTAGAATTAGATAGGCTTATAAGTGAAATAGAACAACAAGATAATGATAATAATGACTCAGATTTTAACGTATTAATAAATCAAATATTACAATTAAATAGTGGTAATTTTCAGTTAGAATTAGATAGGTTAATAAGTGAAATAGAAAAATAGGATATAAGAAAAAAAAATTCAATAAATTTAACAATTGTTTTATATTGGAAATCATAAATAATTCTTTTATTTCTTCTTTTATTTTATAAATAAATCGGTAAAAAAAAAAAAAAAAAAAAAAAAACAAAAGGTAAGTATTACAATATAAGATTATATAACTTTTCTAACAATTCCAGTTAATGGGGTATATTCCATCAAGCGATCATAGAGAATTAAGCAGTATGCATTGGTATTTGGAGGAATTGGAGTACCAGTTTCAAACTCAATTTTAACATCAATAGGTCCGCTTTTAATCATCTCATTTTGATGGCTAACATCAATTACAGCAACTGGAATATTTTTAAATTGTTCACAGGAAAGTAGTGGTTGTGCTTCCCTCATATAGTAATTTTGTTGAAATTTAGCATACATGTCATACAAAATAGCATAACGATTATCCTTAAATTTTAAGTTTAAATCATCATATGGGTATACATCTGAATTCAAGTGTACTTTAATATTTTTTAAATCGGAATGAATATATTTATTGTTATTTTCCAAAACAAATATTATAAAACGTGGTCTTTCTCTATTTATTGACATTTTAACATTCCAATAATGATTTATTCCACCAGAAAATGTAGGATTTAAATAACAGTCCCAACTGCGAAATGCAATAGGTAAAGAAGTTACATCCTTTATAATCTTCATTATTTGAATTTTTCTAGAATCTGATAAGTGAACATGTGGAATTCTCCATGTAATATTTGTAATTGTCAATTAAAGTTTTTCGTTTACATCTGTTGAGTAATATACATGTGCATCACTTGAACTTCGTAAAAGAATTAGTTCATGTTTGCTATTTAATATTATTTTATTAAAATCCTCTGCAAACCCCATTAAAAGTTTTAGGGGGATATAAAAATTAAACTTTTGAATAGATAAGTCTTCAGAAATAGACCATCCAGCATTTCTCATCATATTGCTTTCAAATTCATTTAATGAAATATAATTCTTAAGTGTACTAGATGTTCCCAAGTATCGAGTTCTATCAATTTCAATACCATTGATTTCATAACGTATTTCATCAAATAAGTATGCTACACAATTATTTCTTAGTCTAATATTTGTAGACTCTTCGCCTTTAGTATTCTTTATATTTCCTTCTATATATAAGTAGCTTTCTGAAGGAAGAACATACAAGTCTTGATTTTGTAGTGTAATTCGAATTTCATCATTATTTTTATATGACTGAATATAAGGTAAATAACTATGATAATCTTTTTTGATTATGTTTTCATCTGAAAACGGTTTTTCCATAACATTGAGTATATCAGACATTCTTTCTTACTTTTAACTTAAGTAAATTCAAAAACTCTTTGTTTTTTTCTGTTAACTTTGGTCTTATAGCTTTAACGGTTTTTTTGTATGCGTCCTTATTTATTTTGTTCTGTTTAGATTTATTATAAATTATCATATTTTCTTTAGTCTCAGATGTAGTCTGAGTGTTATTTCTTCACCTCTGAAATTAATTAAACGACCTTCTTGATCAACAATCCAAATCGTAAGATGTGTTAGTTCTTTGACGTTTACTGGCAAATAAATCAGATTTTTAGGGATTACGTCTAATTTATAGCCTGGAGGAACATCCAAGGCAAACTCGTGAAGTATATGTGCAGGAGAGTTATTCATATACGCTCCTGTTATAATATTGCATTTAATTTGAATAGCATTAACTTTTAATATATTTACTGGCTGATTCGATAAGTGCTTTAAACCAGAATTCAAAGTTGTTTTATCAAATCCAAATAAACTACCAATAGATCGATTCTGATCAAAGAAAATTTTGTCATGTGATGAGGTTATTTCAACTTGTAAAGTATTGTTATTGGCTTCAATTACAATTGATTTATTAAAGTCTTGTGATTTATATTCTGTAGTTATATAGTCAGCAATATCTTGTAACTCATAGGATCCTATAGGAATTTCAATTACTTTATCTCCTATATGAAAAAGGTTATTATCATAGTCTACGTTAGGAACAGAATTATATGAATGAAAATCTATTAAAGAACATTCATAATCATCGTTAAGATGTATCGGTGGAAAATATTTTGCTGTTAATATTGAAGACTTTCCGCTTAATGCTAATGTTATTGACATATTGAACTCTCAACTATTAATGAAAAAAAATAAATAAAAAGAAAATGCTGTAGTGATTTATAATTTATTTATTATTTTTACTTTTTTTTTTACAATATTTCAGTTTTATTTATCCAAGAATTATGATGATTTGAGAAACCCAACCATTTAACAAACGCTTTATTTCCTTTAGTTTTTAATACTTTTTCTACTAAAAATGTATTCGGATAACGCGTGTGATGTATCTCCTCCTTATAAAAACCGCCTTTTATAACATTTCCTTGATAATCTTCCAGTATAAATGTGATGGGATAAGTATTCTGTATTGATCTTATTTTAAATATTTCTGTTGTCCAGTTGGGAGTATACCCTTTTTCAAAAATATGTTTATATTTACTAATTCGAACATGATCTCCAACTTTGAAACGTGATGGTTTAAAAATTTTAATATTACTATATACAGTATTTAGTAGATGTTTTTCATTTTTAGCTGTAACGTGAACCGGTGCCATTTTTATTGTTCTATGTTTTTTATTATTATATTTTTTAACTAAGCTCTTATAAATATGAATCCATTTATAGCTTCCGTTGTTACTAAACTCTTTCCACATCATACCCTTTAATGTTCTATTGAAGCGTTCAACAATTGAAGCTTTAATTACACTGTATGTAGAGTAATGATTAATTGAATATTTTCGCATAAGCACTCCAAACTCCTTATTGAAAAATTCTTTACCATCATCTGTCTGTAAATTCTTAGGTTTACGCCCCAAGTTAAATATTTTTTGAAAGGCTTTTGCAACTTCTAAAGCAGTTTTTGATTTAATTGATTCAACCCAAGCATATTTTGAGAATATATCAATGACTGTTAACATATACTTATATCCATTGTTGCTAGCTGAATAATTGCCCATTCCAACCAAATCAGCTTGCCAGAGATCGTCTATACCCTTTGTAATAACTCTTCGCCTTAAGAAATTCTTTCGTGCTTGTGAATGAAGTTCATTTACTAAATTTCTTTTTGAACTCATTTTATATTTTTTTTTTTTTTTTTTTTTTTAATTTACTGTGTATTTATATCTTTGATTGTTTTCAGCTGAGTTGTTATCTATTGGCATACTTATAGTTACTGACGAGAATATTAAATTTTTAATTTTATTAATTTTATCAACACAACTTTTTATTTGTTCATCAAGCGTTTGTTTAAATTGCATAATTTTTTCATGAATTTCATTGATTTCCTTTCTTAAATAATTATTTATTTGGGTTTCAGCTTGGTTCATGTAAGATAGCAGAAATAATTTATTGACGACATCATACTCATCTAAAGGACTTGCGACATTTTTAATTCTTTTATTCTCGACGTCTAAGTTACCTCCATCTAGTTTATAACCAAAATTTTTTATTAAGAAATTTTTCTTTCTTATTTCACCACTAAAATTTTGATTATTATAATGACCAAATTTGTCCACAGTCATTTTTTTTGTCTTCTTATTACTACTTAATTATATTTGCTTCTTTTAATTCTTCAATTATTGATATTATTTCGTTAGTGTGATTATTGTTACCAGCATGTTGTGATGCTATTAAAAGCCTTAATCGATCTACTAACTCATTAGGATTGTCCCAGTATATATAGTTGGGTTTCTTGAGACTTATATTCGTTAAACCTTTACCAATGTGAGTAGTAGTAGGAAATAGTTTGTGTATAATCTTTTTATATTTATAACCTCTATTACCTTTAAGTTGATTGTTTGGATCATAGTTTCGTCTATGGGCGTTTGTTTCAAGTAAAATTTGTTTATATATTTCTAATTCTGATGAGTCATATTGCTCTGGTTTTCGATGAAATAGTAATGAATATAAACCAGGTGTTAAGGCCCAAGACTTATTTGCTATTATTATTTTGTCATTACTTAGATTCAAATCTGAATTTCCAAATTTCCAATCACCATTATTACTTTTATGTGGTCCAAATACACTATCAAGATTTTTATTTTCATTCAAGTTTGTTAAATCAAAATCCCAATCTGATGATTGCGAATAAAATGATTCATTGTTTAGTTCATCGTCGTCGTCGTCTTTATCGGTACTATATTTATTATCTTTGTCTATTCCAATTGTTTCAAGTGATGTATTAAGAAGATCTTCTTTCAAAATATCTTCTTTAGAAACGATACTGCTATCCTCTGTATTTTTTATTTTGTCGTACTTAAATGTCGTTGTAGTTGGCTTTTAGATAATTTAACTAATTTTTTTAGTGGTTCTGTCAATGGCTTAAACGTATTTTGTAATTGATTATATGTTTCTGCTTCTCCAAGTTTTACGCTTTTAAATTTATTTTTAAAAATTTTTCTCGATCTCACTAATTCCCTTAATACATTTTCGTTTTCCATATTTATAAATGAGAGTTATAAAATTTTGTAATAAAACAAATCAATTTAAATTGTGGAAAAACTAAACAGGTTAATAGAACAGCTTAACTGTTTCTAATATCAACTTCTTGAAAACAGCTCCTTATAATAGCTAAACGACTCCTTAAAACAGCTAAACAGCTCCTTAAAACAGCTAAACAGCATCTTATAACATCTAAACAGCTTTAATTATATTTAGGAGTATACACGACCGATATGGGTAGGTTAATATTTAAAACTAAACTTGAATGAATATATCAAAACCTTTTCTATAACGTCCATTATGAATTTCATCATCTTTACTTATTACTAGAAATCCATGTTTTTCTTTCCAACATTCTTTGCATATTTTAGAAAACATATCAAGACTCATATCATTTCCAACGTGATCATTATAAATATGCTTTAAATTTAAATCATCTTGTTTAAACATTATTATGAAATTTGCATTATCACGTATTAAATGTTTTGGAATGTGTGTATATGTTTGGCATAAGTAGAAGGAATCAATATTGTTATGTCTCCCCATACAAAAGTATGATCTTATATTATTTTGTTTTTCACAAGCAACATCATCAAATATCATTATTGAATTTGATTTAGCTTCTTGAGGTGGTACGACATATTCATTTTCTGAAAAAGTATAAAGTCCCATGCCCTTTACAGATGAAACTAATTTTCTTAGATATTGATATTTTGGTTGATGTAAAGACTTTGAGTATAAATATATATTTTTAAATTTTAATCCATTAGGGCTTTCAATCAAGCTAAGCATTACATTTGTTTTTCCACAATTAGATGGACCTACTATAAGCGCTCTTATAGAATTTGGTAATAGACAGCTGTGCTTAGTCCCATTTTTATTTTCAAAAAAATCTAAATTTTTTACGATAATATTTTTATGTTGTCTTATTAAACGCATCTTTATAACTGAGAGTATATATGTCTATAATTTTATATGTAATTGCTTATTTTTTTTTTTTCTTTGCTACGCATAAAACATTACATGCTGTAAAAAAAAAAACTGCAGCATATATAAATGATTGTATATGTAAATAACAAATTCAGTGGAAAACATTCCGTACACGGAAAAGGACTAGTAAACAAATTAATTAATTCCCTACCAATAGAACTTCATCTACCCGGTTATCAATACTGTGGACCTGGAACAAAACTTGAAAAGCGTTTAGAAAGAGGAGATAAGGGAATTAATCCCCTGGATGCAGCTTGTCGAATTCATGATATTGCTTATTCTCAGAATACTGATATTAATAAAAGACATCAAGCAGATAAAGAACTAGCAGATAAAGCTTGGGAAAGAGTTAAAGCTAGAGATAGTACAATTGGAGAAAAACTAAACGCATTCTTTGTTACTAACGCAATGAAAGCTAAAGTAAAATTAGGTATGGGTGTTAAATGCAACAAGAAAAGCCCATATAAGCGAAATATTTTTAATAATGCAATTAAAGCAGCAAATGTTGTCTTAAAGAATCAAAAACCCCAAGATATTAAAAATGCTATAAAAACTGCAAGAAAAGTTATTCAACATTCGTTTCGTGGAAGAAAGTCCGATATTAAAATACCAAGAATTATTAAAGTACCAAAACTTGGTGGCTTCATACCTCTTGTTCCCATACTTACTGCACTCGGAGCACTAGGTGCATTAGCTTCTGGTGGATCATCAATTGCTAAAGCCATAACAACAGCTAAAAATGGTAGACAGCAACTTGAAGAGAGTAAGCGTCATAACAGAACGTTAGAGGCAATAGCAATGGGTAAAGGCTTATATCTCAAACCACATAAAAACGGATATGGAATTTTTTATAATATATCAAAAAACTAATAAAACAGCTACCCAACAGGCCTCTCACAGACGTAGATTTAAAAGTATTTGGAAAGAATCATATTCCCAATTTTAGAGGAGTTTATATGAGAGATAAACTTCCTCAAAGTCCACGACAAAAAGAGTGTGGAATTATCAACTTGGACGATAATAGAGGAGATGGCACACATTGGGTAGCCTATTACAAAGATAATGAAAATATAGAATATTTTGATAGTTTTGGTAATCTTCAACCTCCTTTAGAAGTAATAAAATATTTAGGAAATAATACTAAATACAACTATAAAAGATATCAAAAAATTAACACTTTTAATTGTGGACATTTATGCTTAAAATTTTTAACCCATTTTTTAAAATAAAGAAATAATAATAATAATAAAAACACATGTTTTTTTTTTTGTTTGTTTTATTTTATTTTATTTTATTTTATTACAGTTTTTTTTTCCTCTCACTTCTTATCAATTCTTAATAATAATCTATGAATTTTTACATCATTTTTAATTTTCGCTTGCATTTTTTTACTAAATTCAAAACATAGTCGTGTTAAATCAATTTCAATATCTCTTTCATTTATTCCTTTCATTTCACAAAATTGAATACTAGTTTTGTTTAAAGTAGAGCAAGCTGGTATAAAATATTCATAATAAAAATGCAAAATCTGTTTTCTTAGGATTGTATTCCAACACAGAATTGTAGTAAAAAATACTCCAATACGATTTAATGATTTCCAAGTCTTAGAATCAATTTTGATTTCATATTTATCTTGTTTTAGTATAAGGTAACATATACCATTTTTATACTTAAAACTATAGAAAGTACCTCTCTCACAATCATTCTGAATAAGGTTTACAATAAAATCATGTTGATTTAATGTTTTCTGGATATACTCTTTATAGCTCATGAGATGTAACCACTGTTCTCGATCAAGTCCAATAAAATGCTTATCCTTATAATGTAACCATATCATAGGCTTAAATCCTAGTGTTGTAGAAAAGCCACAGGATATTTTTAGTTTTAGATTAATAAAGTAGTCCATTTCAAAAACCACATCGTATATTTGTGGTTTTCTTCCTAAGCCAAGTGCAACAAATTTTTTTGTTTTGTTTTCCATTATGAGTGAAAGTTAAATGTAAACTGATGATAAAACTACTCTAAAGTCTCCTTTTTATAAAAAAATATATTTTAAATATCAATACTAAAAGTAATACTTTTTTTATTAACGCCATAACTTTATGATAAAATTATTTAAGTATATATGTACATATGAGTATAGATAAGTATATAAACACATAAATAAATAAATAATATACGTAAGAATCTTATATGTTTTGAAAATAAAGAAAGAAAAAGAGATTTTTTTTTTTCTAAATAAAATATTTATTATACATTTAACAATTCTAAAAGCAAATAATTTATTTAAATTTTATCATTATGCTTCAACTTTTTAATTAATTTTTGATATTTTTCGATTATCTTCAAAACCTTTTCTTTTCTTATATGGAAAAAGTAACAGCCACAAATACCAACTACGTCTCCATCGGAATCATTGTGAGGACAAGGTTTATTGAATGCTTCAATATTGTAATATTGTTTCTTGAATGCATGTAATATTTCTAAATCTTCTTCAAATATTACATTTTCAAATTTTTTTAGAAAATCATCAATAGCGTCCATCTCTCTAAATCAATATTATGTTTGAGACTGTGTATATACTATTAATGATCACCTTTTATATAGTATATTCAAATTTAAAGAACCATAAAAGAAACAACAAATACATCAATTTTTATTTATATATTTATTTATTTTTTGAATTTAAAAGTATTAAAATTCATTGAAATTATAATAATCTTTCATGGTAGGCGCGGCCTTAATCTCTAATCTGCAGAATGTATTATTTCTATCATTATTAACAGGAATTTTATAAATTAAATACATCCCAGTAGATAAGTCTTCCACCTCCTTATCAGTTAGTGCATTGAATCTTCGAGGTAGGTAGAGTACACTTGGACCCAATTCCAACATAATAGCATTTCCATATTTTGTAGTTGTACGCTCAGATCCAGTAATAAGATAATCTTCTCTAGGCACCATGTCCTTAACACTTAGGACTTGTTTCATATTAAGCTGATTAAAAGTTGATATTAAATTCGTGTTGGTGCTCATCATTGAAATCTTCTTGTTTAAATGTGCAGAGAATGCTATTAAACTGTCAATTTATAGAAAATTGTGTATAATTTATTTATTTTAGTTGAAATTAATCAACTAAGAAAAAAAAACTTTTTTTTTAAGAGAAACTCTTTCTAGAAAATTGGAGAAAGAGAGAGAGAGAGAAAAAGAGAGATAGAGAGTAAGAGAGAGAAAAATAAAATATAAAAAAAAACCAACAAAATATTTTGTTTAACAACAACAAAAAAAAAAATTTTTTTATTTATTTCTTTTTTTCTTAAAATTATTACTATTCAATACTTATATCTAAAATGATTTGATCTCCCTCACTATCGAACCAAAATTCATCCTTAAAATCTAATAACACTTTATCACCTACATCATCATTTAAAAATTCAAAGACTTCGTCCTTGAAGTAATTTACATAATAACCTAACTGATTGTTAGGAATTTCTTCCATCATGGAATCTTCTTCCAAAGTTATATTAAAATTATTATTACTTATATAATCTAATAATATATTCTCTACGCTTTTCTCCATGTCGTCATCTATTACAGCCATTTCGTCCAATGTAAAATGTATAGGACTCAGCAAGTCCATGTCGTCCGAATTTGGTATTCCTTCCTCCATGGGTGTTGAACGATACAAATTATGAGTGAGCATATGTGAATTTAATTCTTGAGATAACTAATATCTATTCTCACAAATAATACAACTGAACATAATATATATTTTTTTTTCAATACTTTATTTAAAAATTTTATTTTTTTTTATAATTTTTACTTTAAAACACTATGAGATAACAATAGTTTAAAGAATGAGCTAATTGGTTTTAAATATATTCAATTTATATAGAAAAAAAAAATGTTTCATTTAGAGGATATCCAAAATCGTAAAATTATGTTAATAATAATTTTTTTTTTTTGAACATCACTACTGGTATGCTCATTGATTCGTAGGAAAAAAAACATTAGAAAGATTTGTCATAAACATGTCTCCAAATCCAAAAAAAAAAAAAAAAAATGCTTATAGCTTTTCTACTATACTTTTTTCAAATCAACGTTAAATGATATTAGCACTTTTTTTTTTAACATACCCTAAAATAATAATCCTTACTCAAAATATGAATGTTTTGGAATACATAAGTACATTACTACACTTCTAACTCTATTACTATAAGTAGAGTCAAAGATACCAATCTCTGTCTCTTTTTGAATACATGTTTGTATTCAATACACACGCTTGTTAGATTAAGAAAAACACAGTACAACAACAATAATGCTTACCAATTATCCTTACCAATTTATGTACGTCTGTCTGTCTGACTTCCCTATAGCTCTATCTGTCTGTTTGCAGCACATACTTGTTAAATCTAGAAATCAAACATTTCTAACCACGAAACGATCATTACATCAAACAAACAAAAAAAATTCACTCAATTTACACATATATTACAGCACGTGGTATTCCTTTTTAATTTATCGCCGCTGCCTAAATTTAATGTTGCGTTAAATTTAATTTTTACCACTTCTTGCCACGAAACGATCATTACATCAAACAAACAAACAAAAAAATTAACTTAATTTACACATATGTATATTACCGTGATATTCCTTTTTTAATTTATTGCCGCTGCTTAAATTTAAGGTTGCTTTAAACTATAATTTTCACACCCTAAAATAATAATCCTTACTCAAAATATGTATGCTCTTAGAATACACAAGTACATCACTACACTTCTAACTCTATTTCTATAAGTAGATTCAAAGTGATCAGTATGTATGTTTTCAATTCACACGCTTGTTAGATTAGAAAACCCGCTACAACAACAAGAAATGCTGATCAACTATCCTTAATAATTTATGCATGTCACGTGACATTGTAAGGTGCAGGGGCTATTGACAGGTGCTGGTGCAGGTGCTATGATTTATGGCTTTAGGATCGGAAGTTGCAGGGGCTATTGACAGGTACACATGCTATTAACATCCAGGTCACGTACCATTGACCAGTGCAGGTGTTAATTAATATGCAGGTCACGTGCCATTGACAGGTGCAGGTGTTATTGACAGGTCACGTGCTATGATTTATGGCTTTAACAGAAATTTGAGTTTGAACTCTCATTCCCTATCTACTGGCAACCAATGTCGAATCTGCTTACACATTTGTGAACTAGACAGATATAGAATACAAGTTAATAAGCCATGGAGTGGTATACTCCTAAAGAATGTGGAATAACAGTGGACGGGAGGACATGTGGTTCCAACAGGACGGAGCAACGGCACATACTGCGCGAGCCACAAGCGGTATTTTGAAGGCAGCGTTGTTGGATCGCCTCACCTCTAATTTTTGGCGATTTACAAGATTGCTCGATTTAACCGTTCCAGACTTTTTTGTGAGATTTTTGGAAGTCCCGTGTTTACGTGAACCCTGAAAGCCCACAAGGACAACGTTCGGCACGAGTGCGAGAATCTGTCGCCCGAAGTTCTCGCCGAAGTGATGGAAAATGCAATAAAACGAGCCCGTATATCAATCAATTGATACGGCCGATATCATCTTCCTGACTTGAGCAATTAAATTCTAAAGGTTCAAAAAAACATAATCAAAAAATAGAATCGAAGCATTTCATTTAGAAAAAAATAGAGCCAAACACCATCGTATGACTTCTTTCAGCCCAAATTGTATAAGAATAACCATGTGTCAATATTTTTAACGATAATAAATAGATTTAGTTTAGATGTATGTTCTTATAGCATAAATTGACTTTGTTGATAAAAACTGAGATATACGTACTTTTTTGCCCATATCTCAGCTGATTTGCAACAGAAAAAAAATCATTTCCGATAAATTGATACTACATACAAGTCCACGAAATATGTGTGGGCTCTAAAACATTGATTTCAAAGTTCACAAGTATGGACAGAGGGATGGACGCGCATGGCTTTAAAAGCTTATCTTCCTATAGAGATAAAGTATGTATGTACTTCAAGTGATTGCCCATGAATTCTTAAGAAATTACTCTCTCATTTAAAGGGTATACAAAGTACAAACTCATTAGGCCTTTAATATAAAAAATAAATTTTTATTGGCAAACGTCATAAAGAAAAGGGTAGCACTGAGATATGCTGGACATATGTTTTAATAGAATAAAAGTCGTCTTTTGTGACAAACATTTGTGTGAGGTATTTCTAACCTTATGAGAAGGGTGTTTTTTCACCATGTTTAAAAAAGAAAAAAAAAGATAAAGGAAGAAGCTAAATATTTCACAAAAGTATTTCTCGTTGTTATTTACATAAATCTGGCGGAGACTCTAAACAACTTTAATATAAGATCCACATGATTTCCTATGATGATTCATCAAAAGAAAATGTAAAAGTGTGGCGAAGTAGTAGTAATAATTATTTAATAAGAAATATTACAAATGGGATGAATAAACAGACACTTTAATTAAGTAAATTTATCAAGCATTTTTTTCCTTCCCTCTATGATGCCCATTTCATCGTAGCTAAATTAAGCTTCTATTCCATTTGAAGCACCTCAGCTACATTTCAATTAAGGTTTTTAACATCTGACATGCATGAACTAAGACCTTTTATTG
This sequence comes from Phyto melanocephala, assembly GCA_941918925.1. NCBI lineage: Eukaryota > Metazoa > Arthropoda > Insecta > Diptera > Rhinophoridae > Phyto > Phyto melanocephala. The sequence continues at coordinate 103,245,638 of OW799236.1, forward strand.
TCTTTGTTGAAAGTATAAAAACACAAACTCAAAATATCCATTATTCATTACTAAGCAACTCTTCACCATAATTACATCAACGTACTTCAATTTTACTAGATCTTCAATCATGCCAAAACTACCTTCAAAACTACGAAAGAAAAAATAATAATTGCAAAACAAAAAAATAAAATAAAAAAATAAAGGAAACATCAACAAGCAGCCAATAAATGTAAGTTTGTCTAGACATACTGACGTCAGGATAAAGGATGTACAAAAAAGGCAACAAATAAAAAACAGAAACTATAGCAGAAAATCCATTTAACATTAAAACTTTGTAAAATCATATATACACTGGTAACTTAGGGCACAATGATGGTCTGAGCAGTGAACTAATTCGAAGAAAAAAAAAGAATACAGACAATGGAAACTAAAACAAAACAGAAAAAATTAATAATAAAAAAAAATAAATAACGTTTGTGAAAGGGGTTTTTTTTCTTAAAATATTTTACCGCAATAAAGTATTTCTGTAGTTTAGGTTTTATAATTTTTTTTTGTTTGTTTGGTTCCTGTCTCATGCAAGTTGATATAAATAACGGTTGTATAACAAAGAACAACTAACAGGACATACATTGGTAATGGCAAAATAATTACTGCAGTGATAATAATTAACACAAAAATCACAAGACAATCGAAACTATATCTATAAAAATAAGGAACAATTCATGTACATTATCCTTCATCTCTACTAATGATTTTAAGAATTGGTCAAATATTCATCAAAATATTTAAGGAATTGTTGTGTGTTTTTAGAGAAATAACTATAAGGTAGAAAGCAAATATCTTTTGCCAACTCAATGTTTTATTAAGGTTATTAGCCTTTGTGTTTAGACCTAAAAATTTTTTATTAAACATACAACTATCAAACCCGGATAAGTGGTGTTGTATGGTAATAAAATTGTTCTGAGTTTTCTTTCCTTTAAGGTTTGTCAGTTAAATCCGTTCTAGTTTATGTTGTAAAAATATACGTTGGTGTTATTATCCTAATGGTTTTTCTTCCTATACGCTAAAATAAAGCCCTTTTGACACCTCAGTTTTCGGTCTCTTTAAGATTTTAAAAAAGAGTGGCAGTATGTTTTCGAAAAAGCGTGTTTAAATAAAAGCAACAAATTCAGAAATATTAAGAAAAATCTTTAAACATCGAATGGTTAAAAGTAAATAGTATTTATGTTACTTGATATTGTTGCAACACTTCGCCCACCCAACCATGATCACACTAACTTAAAGCCTGTAAACGAATAATAATGTGATCCCATTAACATAAGCTGCTAACTCTAAGTTAAGCGATCAAACAGATATAATATTTTCTATTAACAATGCAATTATTTTCTAAAAATAAAATTGTAAGTAAAGCAAATAAAAAAAAATTAATAATACCCTATAGTTGTTCTCAAGCATAAACAATAGGAAGGAATAGAAGGAAAATTAAATTTTTTTTTAATAAGGAAAAAAAAACATTATATATTAATAAAAAAAATGAAATTTACGTAAAAGTAATAAATGATCAGGTTTACCAGCAAAAATAAAGAATATAAATGTTCATGCAATCTATATATATAAAAGTGAAACTCTGTGTGTGTGTGTGTGTGTGTGTGTGTGTTAGCTATAGACTCTGAAACTGTAAAACCGATCGGGCTCAAACTTTGGTAAGTTGGTGTACACATACCAGGGAGTGTTTATGGGTGAAAAAAAGTGGGCGGGGCCACGCCCATAAAAAATTAGTTATCAGTTTTAGCTACTTTCACTTGACCGATTTTTCTGAAACTTTGCACACATATCGAGCTGTCATGACTAAATAATTTCGTGATAAGAAAAGTGGGCGTGGCCACGCCCCTAAAAAAGTTTTAATTTTGAGGTACTTGCACTGGACCGATTTTTCTGAAACTTTGCACACATATTGAGCTGTCATGACTTTATAATTTCGTGATTGAAAAAGTGGGCGGGACCACGCCCATAAAAAAAGGCTATAATTTTGAGGTACTTGCACCAGACTGATTTTTCTGAAACTTTGCACACATATTGAGCTGTCATGACTTTACAATTTTGTGATTAGAAAAGTGGGCAGTGCCACGCCCATAAAAAAAAGGTATCATTTTGAAGTACTTGCACTAGACCGATTATTCTGAAACTTTGCACACATATTGAGCTGTTATGTCTTTACAATTTCGTGATAAGAAAAGTGGGCAGGACCACGCCCACAAAAACAATTTTAATTTTGAGGTACTTGCACTGGTCCGATTCTTCTGAAACTTTGCACACATATTGAGCTGTTATGACTTTACAATTTCGTGACTAGAAAAGTGGGCAATGCCACGCCCATAAAAAAATTCTAATTTTTAGGTTTTTTCACTTGATATTCAATTAAAATTCAGAATTCATTTCGATTCATTAAGGGGCGTAGCAAGGCGCGCCGGGTTTGGCTAGTATTAAATATAATTTAAAATTGTAAAAAAACAAAATATTTTGGCTGGTCACTTTAGAAAATAAAATAAATAAAACAAGATAAAAATAAGAGAAACAATATAAAACAACTTACATCATCATCACTTCGCTCAGCCATCAAAAGATCTTTAGATGCAGGTTCGATGTTGATGTTGCTAACGTAAATCTCTCTCTTTAAATAGGTTGTTTAAACTAAATGTATCTAAACAAAGTATATAAAAAAAAGTATATAAAACGATAATTCCAAACACTTATAAACACTAAAATAACTTTATGTATAATAAAACAAAATATATAACTGTAAAATAAATTTTTTTTTATAAATTGCAAAAAAACTACATTTAACACAAATATTTAACAAACAAACTTTCAATATTTTAAATTAAAAATTTCTTAACTTTAAAATACTCTTTTTACTTTAATTTACACTTTTCTACTTTCACTTTTCTTTCTAATACAATTTTTCTCTCTATTTCGATTAGGTCTTCATTATTTTGCGTAATAGGATGGTTAGTAAAGTAACAAGGCATAAAAAAATTAACGGGAAAAGTGTTTTTAGTCAAAAAGTATGAAGAAAATAGTTTTAAAGAAATTCTGAAAAACTTATTTTATTTATACTTATGCAAGGAGAAACTTTACAGGTTCTACCTTTCCATGTAGTACGTGATGGATTTTTTAGTAGTTTTGCTAATCTTCGTGAAGTGGATTGATTTGGCTGAAAAATACTGCTTTCTAGACATAATTCTCTTTATACTTATGTATGGTTTGTGCTGCTTGATTCAGCAAGATTTTATAGCCTAATTTAGAATATTTCACCTGTGGTGGTGCTAATTAATTTTAATAAATTAAAATATTATTGGACTTGTCTTGGAACATGCAATACAATCAATAATTTCTAAACTTATGTTCTATTCATATATATTTAAAAAAAAACAAACGTTTAGTTATGTGACCGCCTATTGTATGGTAAAAATCTTTTGTTTTTTTTAACTGCCGCGTTTCAGGGCCCATGGCATCAAAGTTTTTGCTAGTTCCAAAAACGCCAAAAAATATCTGAATATATTTTATTTTTATACAAGATATATAGTGTGATAGTAATTCTTTTCCATATACTTTTCATATATGTATGTACCCTGGTAACTTACAGCCCAACGGAATATTTTTTTATTGCTTTTTGACGTGAATTAAATTTTCATAAAGTTTAGGTTAAAAATATAATTGATATACTTTAAGTATTCGTAAAAAATAATTATTTTTATATCCTGTTTTCTAAGTGCACTGTTGAAATCATACTATACGAATTTTTAACTTTGCAATATTTTTTTCAACTCTTAACTTAGTAATATTAATTGTAAAGTGATTTCAATTTATTTTCAATCATAAAAATTTCAAAAAATGTTTTTTATCCACTAAATAAATAAACGTGAAATAATAATTCATTCCTAATATACAGTATTCCTGTGGTATGCCTTTTTATTTACAATCAAAGTAAAATTGAATATTATGTACAACAAATTTAATAAGTTTAGCAATTAAATAAGAAACCAACTTCCGACCATTCATTTATTATATGTAAGCCCACTATAATACATAAACTGTTTGTTTCTTTTTTTAACTTCTTTTTACAATTCTTTCTCATTCACTTTGTGCAATTATCCGTATTTTTATTTTAATAGTCATCTCTATAAATTTTCAAGATAAAACTATAATTTGCCCATTAAAATATACCCATGACTCCACTACACAACACACATACGTATCCTGTATATCGACCACATATTTCCCTCCCTAAAAAGAACCCTTTGCGGTTTATTCAGTTAATGACTTTAGCCATAAACTATTTTCGGTTTTCTTTTTTTTTCTTCAAAATAAATAAAGCAAGCGAAGGATAAAAATAAATGCAAAAAAACATATAAATTCTGACAACTTTATTGCAGAACAGCGAAGAACAGAACATAACCGAGTTTCCTTTTGGTAAAAGAAGCACACATCCATACATACTAAATATATGGATAAAGGAGTAGCAGTTGTTGTACAACATGTTTAAAATCGTTAAGGTGCCTGTAAAATTTTTTCTACATTTTTTTGCCAACAATTTTTTTATTTTATATAAAAAAGCAAAATAAATGAAACGAATGAAACAATACAATTTACATGCACAACATAATTTGGCTTTTTAGTGCAATGAACCCTAAACAAATAAACCAACTTTAGAAATTGAATGGCTTATACGTATGTAGTTCTGCCTTTCTTTTAAATAATTTTTTTCCTTCTTGTTCTTTATATGTTGTTTTAGGAAGCAAAAAAAGAGACTTGTATTTATATAGTATGCTAAATGGAAATTTATGTTGAAACTAAAATACATAAATGTAGAAAGAACGTAAATATTTTTTGGCAAAAGGTTTTATATAGATCTGAGGCTCACTTAAGGGTTACGTTTACTACGAGTTGTTTCAATATATGTATACCCAAAGTATATTTCGAATAACTTTAAAATGTATGTTAGGTTTTTTTACATTATCTCGAAATGTAGAGAAACAAGGATTTCACATTTATGTATAGCTTTTCTAGTTAAAAGTCATTTCTGGTCGTAAAATTTTTATTTTAGTATAAGTCAGTGATAATGCACAAAAAGTAGTAAGTAAAAAAGATATCTAAAACTTTTATAAAAAATTTTTTTAAAACAGATATCTAAATAAACTTTTGAGACTTTAGACAATATGGTCTGTTCAACTCTTGGCGCCACACTTTTACAAATTATTTCATCTGGCAAGGTTAGATATTAATGTTCTATGTTTATATGGTGTAGAATTTTTCTTTTTATTAACGTGCTTCTATCTATTTACATATGTTCTTATTACTTATCAATTTTTCAAAGAAAGTTGATTTAAAAAACTAAATTTGTATATTTAACATTTGAGTTTGTATATGGTGTAAATCAAATCAAATCCATATTAATTTAAATGTTTTATGAAAACACAAAAAATGATTTAGCAATACCTTATATTCATGAAATTGATAGAATTTGCTTTTAGCATGTTTATTTGTTGTATTTTAGTTAATACTTTTGAATCGCATAACTTAAGTGATGATCATTATTTAATAAGAGTTATTATTCAAATGTAATTAAAATTGCTTATAATTGATCAACGGCGTTTTGAAGACTTATATTTTAATTTAAATTTGTTTATTTTCTGTTGCAACGGGTAATCCACTATACTCAAGCACTATATTCAACCGTGCTGGATCTGATAGAATGCTTTAACATCATGTACATATGCATTTGGAATTGAATTTAATAATTAAGGACAAATAACAAATAAAAAGATTTGCTGATAAGGATTAGAAAATTATGCGAAATTTTTAATGGAGTTTTAGTTTTTAAATTTTTTATGGTTAGCTGTATAAGGAGCCAATCCATCTTAAACAGGTGAGGTCGTCGTGTTAACTCTAAATTAAAACATACGAATCGTTTATATAATAACAGAACAAAATAAAGGGTCCGCCAAAATAACTTTTTTTTTAAATGCTATAAAAAAAATGTAGTTTCGGCTGTGCGCCGGCACGCAGCGCCGTCCTGTTGATACCAAATGTTGCCAGTATCCTCCTCTTCACCTTTTGTGAACGATCGCCATTGATTACGCCCATTCCTTGCTCATTTTCGAAGAAAAGTGGCTCAATTATGCCTGTGGACCAAAATCCGTACCCAAACAGTGATTCGTTTTGGGTGTATCGGCTTTTCAATGTATGCTTGCGGGTTTTCTGTGACCCAATTGCGACAATTTTTCTTGTTTACATATCCGACAAGATCAAAATGAGCTTCATCTGAAAAGACGATTTTTTTGGCAAAATCGGACAATGTAATTTCGCAATATTTCCCAGCGCTGTTCAAGCGTATACGCAACCATATTCGTTCAGCGGAAGGATAAAACTAATTATCTGTCTAATCAGACATGAGCTAAGTGCTACCATTTACGAAATAAGCACTACAGTAAAAAAACGCTATATAACGGACTCTTTATTAATTATCAAATTAAAAAAAATTGATTCTGGGGCGGATTTTTTTCTCCTGAATTCGCAACTGGATGACTTCTACTGGTCAGGCCTTTATATTCTTAGAGTTGACATATTTAGCTATTCTATTTAGTATATCATCTGTTTTTTTAAATTTTTTGTGATGTATTTTTTTACTGGTCAGACCATTTTATTTAACCCATGTTGAGAAGCATGAAGGCGTAAGAATTTTTACTAATTTTAAAAAAGAGTTCATAAATATTTAAATTTTTTTCACTTGTATTTTATTTTGCTAATCAAGTCATTTAATTTTATTGCCATATCAACCTTACTAATTGTCTTAATTTTTGCCAAAAAATTTTAAGAAAACACCAAATCATGTGTTTTTGGTGTTTATGCCTCAGTTTGGTTCGAATCAATTCGGTTGGTTTTAATAAGGTAGAATTTTTAAGACCTAGGCTTGTAATTTAGAGCTGGAAAGACGTGAAATTGAGTTTAAAAAAAATCTATGTATAAAAATGAATTTTTGCAAAAAGTTTTTGCCTATAACCCTGCCGAAAAGCAACTAGCTTGCCCAAATTATTTATATCAAAATATATAAAATATTTATTTAATTATTGAGGATGTGTTCCCAACTTATATTTTAAATTTTTTTTGGCTGTTGGCTGTGAAATGGATAAGAAAAATAAACTGCTTCAAAAGGGATAAAAAGTTGGTTGGGTTTTTCAGGAAGTTCTTTACATTTTTTGTTTGTTTTATTTTTGAGCTCTTATTTTCTTAATACCAATTTTAAAATAAACTTATAAAAAAGGTCTACTGACGATCTGGTATAAGCACCAGTGAAATACATATAGTAAGCATAAATCCAACAACCCAATAAAATATGAAAATACGTTTTTTTAATAAATTTTTCGAAGTTAGAAATATGTTAACTTATGTGGCAAAAACATGAGAAAGAACCGAGTTAATTCCTTTTGTTATCTAATATCTTAGAAAGTTACAACGCAATGCTGATTTTCAATAAAAATTTAGTTTTAACTATTTGTCAAGGATTAAAGGAAATATCAATGGAATGTATATATATATATATGTTCCTCTAACTCCCACTGGAGCATAGGGCGCCAAATGAAATGTATGGGACCTCTAAAAAGGTTAACGGGTTTGGAGAAGAATAGTGTAAAATTATTTACGAAATAACAAAACTATGTATACTTATAGCTTTACATAAAGTTTTCAACTTTTTTTTAAAAACACTTTTTACTTTAGCAATGAGTAACACCAGTACTACTTTCATATCGTTGGCCATAAGTAGAAAGGCCCTTAATAAAATAATTTTACCGTAACGGGAGAAAGCAAAAACATAATAAAAATGTATTGGAATCACTGAAAAATTTAACTTTGTAAAAATATTCAACTTTGTTCGTTACCATCGATGAATATTTATGACTTAGATAAATTGTTTTGTGTTATATAAACACAATTCTAAAACCAATAACCACAGCAAACTTTTTAAGATGCGCTTATGAACTTTGTTGCTAAGCGCTTCAAATAATACTCTATTTTTCGAATGAAGTTTTAAAATATAAAACATTATCATCAGTTACTTCCCATTATGCAAAATTATTTGATTTTTTATAGAAAATGGATACATTTTTCGTAAAATTTCTTCGATATCATCTTATGTCGAGAACAGGGTTGTTGATAATCAGAAAAATTTTAACTGTTTAGATTATAAACTTTTATAAAATATCGTACAATTTTTGAAACTAATAGTTTTCTATATAGATAATATCTTCCTGAATCTTTTGAATTGTATTAATGCGATTTCGATTAAATTCCAATAAAAACATTTCACAGTTGACATAAAATATTTTACTAAAAAAAATAAACCGTTTTAAAGACAATGAAATAAGTTTATATCAGCTATTTCTATTAATAATTTTTCATATATAAAATTATAATATACTGATATTTTTATGTCTTAACCTATTGACCGATAGAGTAACGTCTTCATTTACTTTAAGCTTTATCTTTAATTTATCTCTATTCTTCAGTTTCTACAGTATATATTTAGTTATTGTGGTGTTAGCTGCTTTCTTGTCTTTAAGAAAAATAACGTATTTGAATGTGCTTCAAATAAATTTGTTTAAATTCATACTTTATAGCAACCTTTAATCTGGGTCGAAAAGTATACAATTTGGGTATATATCAGTTTGAATGGACTGGTTACGCCAATGGTTATGACTATATAAAAGTGAATGAACGATACATAGAAATGTCGTTAATACTTTACTTGTATTCAATATAGATATTGACCATCATGGCGTATAATATATATTAGTTCATTCGTTAATAGTATATTAAGTATACGCCCTAGTGTAAATAGGGGTATTTTGCTAATATATATTGTTTTATAAAAGTTATTGATAATAAGAAAAATTTGGATTAAGACCAAAAAGTTTTCTAAGGAGAACTAATCCTACATATGAAAAATTAAAAATTTTTTTTTTAAACTATTATACTTAAGTAGATGTTAATATAATTTTTCACAGAAAGGAAAACTCAACGTAAAATTTTTATTCGTTTAGCCACAAAAAATATATTGTAAGCCTCTCAAAAAACCGTAAAAAGGTAATAAGTCCCCACGCAGTTTACTCAACTTTCTTAACTTTAACAGTGTTGTTGAGAAAATGATGCAAAATTTTGTTGTCTGTCGAGCTGCGTGCTTAAATTTTTATGTTTCTAAAATTTCGTTATTGACCAAATGTCTGGGTCGCTTAGCAAAGTACTGCAGCATACGCCTAAATATGTATTTTTCATGGTTTTGTATTAATTTTCTAACACATAACTTTTGATAAATTAGAAAATGTAAACAATTTTCACTACTTTTTTATTTTTTTGCTGGGATATATTGTATATAAAGATGTGGGTGTAGTATAATTATACCCTTCACCTGTGGTGTACAAGGGTATATATAGCTTTGTCATTCCGTTTGTAATTTCTACAATTTTCATTTCCGACCCCATAAAGTATATATTTTCTGAAAGCTTATGAATAGAGGAGTCGATTAAGCCCTGACCGTCTGTCCGTCTGTCCGTCTGTCCGTCTATCTGTCTGTCCGTCTGTCCGTCTGCCCGTCTGTCCGTGTGTTGGTTGAAATCAACTTTTAGAAGCAACTATATGTTCCTCAGATCTGTATATGGTATCAATCTCTTGGAAATATCCAGGAATGAATCGCTATTGAAATTCAGCACAATCGCCCCATAACTTTCTGAGATATGAGCAAAAAACCACGACCACCTCGTTTTTTTTCACAATTACAACAACAACATACATACATAGATACATGTAAAAAACATACCAAACAAAAAAAATTACAAAAAAAAAAAAATATTAAAAATAAGAAAAAAATAATAAAAAAAACTACAAAAAAAAAAATTTTAAAAAAATTTAAAAAAAATTTAAAAAAAATTTTTAGAAATTTTTCTAAAAAAATTTTTTGAAAATATTTAAAAAAAATATAAAAAAAAATAATAAAATATAAATAATATATTAAATAAAATAAAATAAAATTTTTTTGGCTCAGCTGGGATTCGATGCACCATTTATTCTAACGTGTACGTATGCACGTATTTTATATGGGATGAATGGTGATACAAACAATTGTTATTGCATGACTACACGTTGTGAAGGGTATATAAGATTCGGCACGGCCGAATATAGCACTGTTACTTGTTTTTTACTACACTTGTGATCGTAATTAAATTAAAAATTAATTGCGCGTAAGTGGGTGGTAATGTTTGAAAAATAATTGATTTAATTATACACTTATAATATAAATACCACAGCCAAAGGAATAAAGATATCTATTGTAAATAGTTTTTAAATCACGATTTTTTTTTATATTTTTGATATAAAGCTTTGATATAGTATTTGTTCACATATAAACATATACGAGTTTGACTCGAATTATCTGTTTATCAATCGTATTTCATTTAAAGAATATTTTATTGACATTATTTGTTTTAAGAGTTGACTACTTAATAAAGAATATTTAAAAGAAGTTGGAAAATTTTAAAAACAAATTATTTACTTTACTACACTGTAGTATAAAAAACAAAAATCAAATATTTAAGTCAGTTTTCAACCAGTTTAAATAAAATCCCACCTGCATCCACATATAAAGAAACAGGCAGTAAAAACTTAAAAAATCATTTTAAATTAACAGAATATTTTTGTGTGTAAAACAGAATAGTAGGATTTAAACTTAGAAATAAATTAAAAAGTTTTATTATACACCAATTAACTTAGTTATTATTATTAATTTTTTTTTTTTTTTTTTTGTGTTGCTCATCTAAAACACAGAAAGCAACTCAGCCAATAACTTAAATGATACAAACTATACAACAGATAACTAATTAAATTAATTTATGCTTAAGCAAAATGTAAAACAAACTAATAAAAACTAATAAAGCTACAATAAAATTTTGTTTTTACTTTAGTTTACCTGCTGGAAAGTTTTATTTAATTTTAAGAGAGCTTAATTGAATTAAATCTTTCTCAATAGAAATAAATTATAATAAAACAAATAACTTATTTTGCCAAATTATAACAACAAAGAGCTACAACAAGTGTATAAATTTACCTACAGAATTGTTGAAAATATTAGTGCCATAAGAATTTGATTAAAATGTAATTAAAAAAAGGAAATAAAAACAACTTTTGTTAAATGCTTTAAATTGATTTGTATCAAAATACAATGAAATCTCCATAATTTAACTTCTAAATGCTTACTATATTTAAAAAGATACAACCAAAAAAATGCTGTAGTGTATTTATTTACTTGCAAAATTAGGAAAAATTATAAACTACTGCTTAGAACCCTTTTTCATACAGTATCAATTTTCATTATACAACTTTAAATTAAGAGTAACAAGGTAGCTGTAAATTCAAAATTTCGAAATTCTTTATATTTTTGAAATAGTCAAAGTAACATTTACTCAGTAATGGCTCTTTTTAATTTACTCAAAAATTTTAAACAATATACAATATCTCCTGTTTTTCCTCTATATATTTTCATGCGGAGAATGCATACTGTATCTGAAACGACAAACGACAAACTTATCAAAACATACAGATAAAACATAGTTTTAGCAATTGAAAATGGAGCAAAGTAATCAACTATTAAATAAAGAAATCGTAAAGTTAATTGAATTTTATTCACTATTTATTATATATTAACTGTTTGGTTAAATTTAAATTGTATTTTTTTTAGTTAAAGCCTCATTAAACTCTTTATTGAATTAATTTGTATTGCTTTAACCCTTCGTCTGTTTTAAACCTGACTCTGGCCTTTAATTTAACACATTTAGCACATGTAGGCTTTAAATCTTAGGTAAACTTCTTAAGTACAGTTGGCTATAAAAACCTTAAAAAGGACACCTGTAAAGGATGTTGGAGCAAACTTGTTTAAATGTTTTACTTCACGCATCACATTTAAAATACATATGGTCTGGCTAAACCCATATATATATTTTTTAATAAAATGATGTTTTATTTAATTTCTTAGCTATTTAAATTATTCGTTACTTAAATATTTTTATTAAGGAGTGATACTCGACGAGATGTTTTATGTATATTGTCCAATATTGAAAACCGAATAAATAACATTCATAAAATCAAACAGTTTAGTAACCGCTCAGCTATGTAATCGTTTTTATGAAGACCAATGAATGTTGGATTTAGTACACGCAAAGAAAAAATATGGTTGTGGTAACCATAATCGAAGAGCAACATACTATGATTGAATTGTATGATTATCGTTAAAATATATAATGGTTACCAGTTATCATTATTATTTTCAATTAAAGTATCATTCAATAATCATATATACGACTACAATTGAAATCGACAATCTTTGCTTTTTTACGGCAAATTATACATGCACATATTGATTGTACTAACCAATTTAATTGCAATTTTTATACTAATATTTTTTAAATTTTTTTCGTTAAGTGTTAAATTTTCTTTAATTTTTCAAAATTTTTGTTAATTTTCTTATTCTATTGTTGAACTTTTTAACAAAGACTTTATTAATTTTTAGTTTGGCTCTAGTTCATTTTATTATTAAATTTCTAATCATTACATGAAGAAATCAATTTTTATTTGTGATAATGAAAGAATATATTGGAAAAGTAAGTTTTAATCCCGACACCAGCCGAGTGGAATGCATTTTCGAAACCAGCTACGGTTTCATCATCAGCACTCTTTGATCGGAATGTCCTAGTGTTGGATGTAAATATCATCTATTTAACTCACAAATTTATACGAAATTTGATTTTGTGAATTAAACTTCACATACATATTCATATATTTTGCCGTAGTGAGTGAGAACGAAATTTACCAAACTTAAGCTTTTCCCCTTCTTGTTATTCTATTCAATTATCACATTTTTTATTCTTGCTTTAAACCATCAGTCTGATGGTAATGAAAGCTTTTTGTTGGTTGTGATCCTCACAACATTTTCAATCACTAGGACATTCCGATCAAAGAGTGCTGATGATGAAACCGTAGCTGGTTTCGAAAATGCATTCCACTCGGCTGGTGTCGGGATTAAAACTTACTTTTCCAATATATTCTTTCATTATCACAAATAAAAATTGATTTCTTCATGTAATGATTAGAAATTTAATAATAAAATGAACTAGAGCCAAACTAAAAATTAATAAAATTTTTGTTAATTTTTTTGACATCTCAAACTTTTAAAATAATGAAAATTTATTCAGCAAGAAGAAGAACACTTGAAATCAAATTATTATTATAAAAAAACATAGCTTGATTAGTTTGTAATCATACTGTTGTCTCACCTATTACTTAATGATTAGTTGTAATTTTTAATACTTTTGAATATAATGTTATTTTTGTCAAATTATTTTCTTAAGTCATACTATTTTTAAATGATAAACATTTTAAAATTTTTACGAAAAGTAAATATTAAATGATACAATTCAAAGTTATTTCTGCTAATGAATACAACTTAGATATTTCAATATATTCCTTTGTTATTCCAAAATCTTTATTAATTGAGAAATTATATGAATTTGAGAAAAAACGTTAAATGGGAGGTGGGCGTGTCATCTAAATTTTCTGGCATAACAGTGACATTGACTATAGGGATATATGTAGCCAATTTTATCATCATACCTCCAATTTTGTCGGTTAAAAGAGCTTTTAAATTTCTTTAACATTAGATAATGTGATAAGTGGGCGCTATGGTAGGCGTATCAAAGTTGTTTCTGCTAACGAATACAATTAAGATATTTCAATAACGTCCTTTTATATTCCAAAATCTTTATTCGTTGAGAAATTATATGAATTTGAGTTAAACGTTATGTAAGAGGAAATATATATTTGGAGTTTCATGACTTTGATGCTTTTGAACACCATTTTATTCTATGTTCGGAAGATATGGTTCTTTCAACCTACTCTTGCTTCACGAGCTATAACTGACTTCCTAGTATTTCGATTTAGCCCATTTTGAATGTCAATCAAACCTTGTCTATAAGAAAGATTCTGGCAAAAATTGAGCCCCCTAGCTTTTTTGGTGCGACCTCTACCGTGCTTTCAGACGGACAGACGGACGTATATAGCTAGATCGTCATAAAATCAAACCCCGATTCAGAATAAATATACTTTGCTGGATCTAAAATGGATATTTCGATGTATTACAAACGAAATGACAAAATAAATATACCCCCACCATTTTTTTTGTGGTTGGTATAAACAGAAAACCTAGTATTTCATGAAATGTGTTTATTCAAATTCATATTGTACTTCTAAAACGATAATTTTGAATGTTTGCATATTTGGATCTTTGTTACTCATTTATGCAGAAATCGCTAAATGTCACTGAGTTAAATAACGTTCCTTGTGAGTCGGAAAAGCAAGGGGAGCATATTAGACTAACTTTTTTAATATGCACTAAAAAATAAATCAAATTTAAAGGTTTTAAAAAAAATTAATAAATAATTTTTAATTGCTTTTACATAATATATAAGTTCACATAAAGTTATAAGTATGCTATGCTGTCTAGCTGGATAATACTATTATATTGACTGACACTGCAAGTGATAGTTATGGCTATTTTACTATTATAGATAAAAAGGTAAAATCTTGTTAGGCTTGCTTCTTAATTCAAAACATAATTTTTTGCAGTTTTCACTTAAGTCAATAAAATTTAGAAAAACTAGGTTTGTTTGTTTATGCGTATTTGGCAGTGCATAATTAAATAATAATTAAAATTTAATTATAAAAATATTGTATGAAAGTTTACATGTATTTCATATTAAGTATTATATGATACAAAACTTTTGATTTTTGTTTACTTTAAAAAGAGAACTTTTCATTAAATTTTTTGATATATTTTAAAACAAAGTTGAGCATTGTTATTTTTTAGAATATCATTGTTTAAGGTTTCTGTTATAGTCAACCCAAAAAGAAAAATACATGTTTACAATAACTTGCAATATGAAATTTTCGATTTGTTTCTGATTTAAAACTTTGAAAGTAAACTTTAAGAAAAATAACAAAACAAAATATATATATATATACTACTACTAATTACATTATTCTAAAAGCATTCAGTTAGTTCTCTGTTAATTTTGTCTTTACTGAAGAGACATAATCTCGCACGTTAGTTATGAGTGCTTCCCTATATTTACTTACACTCTCCGGAAAGTATGCTTTGCTTTCCAGACAAAACTAATTTATGCGTACGATTTTCCTAATATAGTATTAGTGCGAGTA
This sequence comes from Phyto melanocephala, assembly GCA_941918925.1. NCBI lineage: Eukaryota > Metazoa > Arthropoda > Insecta > Diptera > Rhinophoridae > Phyto > Phyto melanocephala. The sequence continues at coordinate 103,260,938 of OW799236.1, forward strand.
TTGCATATTTGTGGATAATTAGTGTCATAAAATTATTTGCATAGCAACGAATTAGCCAAAGGCTGCTCTGTATTATGTATGCAGCTTTAGAAAACGATGATGTGAATGATTATGATTATTGTAGTAAAGATACCTGAGGCTAATACTTTTGAGTTGTTCAAGTGTTTAGGGATTTAACTTGTTGTCAGCGTGAGAAAAGAAGAGAGAAGCAGAGAAATAGAGAGGGAAATTCATTAAGTTAATATTTGTTTCGAATTTATACGGCATTTATTAATATAATTCGTACACACAAGTACATACAACTTTATGTATTATTTGTGAAAATTGTTTACCAAAACATTATTACAAAACAGTTCTAAGGTTTCTATATTATTCAGTGAAATATTTTTTTTAATAAATTTTGTGTTTTATCTAGTATTTGATTATAGAAAACTGCACAATATGATATATATCCTTAGTTATACAAGTGGAATAACTCACATATTTTTTATTTTAAATACATTCCATTCTTATTAAGGCTTTTATCATTTCAAGATTTATAAAATGTGTTGTAAAAACTAGAGAGATGTAGGGCAATTGACACCTACCATCTTTATATTTTTCTTTTATTATTCGTCATATTATGAGGTAAGATTTTAGAAATCTTATCCATTGGATACTAAGTTAGTAAAACAAATAATTACTTACAGAAATAATAAATTAATTAATATTGTTTAAACGCTATAGAAATTTAAAAAAAGTTCTTGGTTATTTTTAATATATTTTCCAAAAATCCTTTTATTTTTGCTTAACTATCATTTAATGATTAAAGATAAATCAATTATTTTTTATATTATTATTTTCCATAGAAAATAAAATGGAGTTTCTAATAGCGCAACTTTAAACCAGATAGGAACAACACAACAACATACAGTAAAAATCGAAACCTACAAATAAATTTCAAATATATATCCAGAATAAATTTACGTACATTTTTTATAAACATTAGCTGAATCTTTTTAATTTATTATTCATATTAATCTGACCGCATATGCCTCATTCTAGAATTAAAAACAAATTACATATGTACATACGTAAATTGAATTTTAATAAAGCAGAAGGGACAAGGAATAACTTCTAAGCTAAAAAAGGGACACACTTTGCATAAATTGTGTATCTTTGATTAAAAAAAAGCTGCCTTTCCTGTCTTCATATATAAATTGAAAATATAAAGTTATAATAAGAGATTTTAAAAGTCACCACTTGTATATTTAGCAACAGTGATTTGTATATATTTGACATATAAATTGCTTTGTTGACAAAAACATTTTACATTATTAAAAGCATAAGACTTTATTATAAATTTTTAACATAAAATATCAGATGTTTTTCTGCATGTACAAGTTATTAAAACAATAGTTTCATAGATCATTTGTTCACAAACATGTGGATTTAATTTCAAAGAAATCTTATCTACTTATCTTTAAATTATCAATCTGTTGTTAAATAATTTACGCCCATATAACTGACATGTTATCTACCATTTTAAAGATATTTTCTTCGTAATGAATAACAAAAAACTTTTTGGGGAACAGAAAAGCAGTCTACGCTCAATTAGATTTAAATTTGTTACAAAAACTTGTTGCATTTTTTCATAATTATAACAAAAAAACTGGTGGATAATATATATTATTACCATTCTTTTTATATCACATCGAAATAGCAGTTAAAGACTGAATTCTTAAAAAATATTTTTAATAAATTTGAAAATTGTAGGTGTACAAAATGCATTATGATGTCAAGTTAATATGTTCGTTTTGTATTGGAGAAAATAAGACAGCATAGTAACATGAGGCGAGTAATAATTTTATAGACAAATTTTGTCTTACATAAATCCTCAGGATTGTTTAAATCGAAGGATTATGAGAAGAGGTAGACAAATATATAGAAGGTCCGCCAACTAACGTTTTTTTTTTTTTTAACTAGTGCTTATTTCGTGAATGGTAACACTTAACTCATGTCTGATTTGACAGATAACTAGTTTTATCCCGCCGCTGAACGAATATGGGAAATCAATGTGACACGCTCACCCATCATATAACGCTTTACCTTAAATTTATATGATTTCTACATGAACAAAAATTTAAGAAAAATAAAGGGCTCTGCAATGCAATATCTAAGCTGACTTTATGAGGCCTACCTAAGCACCCTTTTCTCACACAAAGATTCTTGTGCTCTTAAAAAAACAAAGTCAGAAGAAACTTGAAGATTTTGTTTTTTTATAAACTACATTCTGTTTCCACTACGCTATTAATGGCATATCTACTGCTTCTTTTTTTACTTAATTAAGATACAACTTTTGTTATCTCGAATCTCTAAGCTGTACTTTATGCTTCTCAGCTTATGCTTTTAAAATACTTGTTTTTGTTCATTAGTTATAACATTATGCTTAATTTGTAGTATGAATTATTTAAACATATGGCAAAAAAAAATTTTATCCTAATTTTTTTAAGGACACAAATGACCTTTATTGAATTTCCTTTCTTAGAGGTTTATTAATAAAAATTTATGCCGCCTTCTTACCTAAGGTGCCATCTTATACACATAAGTATTAATTTTAAAACTGACAAGTCGCTTTACTTAATTAATTAATTAAATTTACACAAGCAATGTATTTGATTTACTATTAGTATTGTATTTAGTATGGGTGTCATTATCTTTGTTATTTCTTCGTTATAAATGCATTTTATGATTACTAATTTATATTAAATAAAAACTACACATTAACCAAATCTCAACAAATTGTGGTCACTTTTTGATTTAAAATTGCGATAATTTTATTGACAATAAAATGTGCGAAAAAAAAATTATACATTTTATTTAGAATGGTGGCTTCCTCTAATTAAATTAAATTATAATACATGCATACATACAAATACATACACATACATAGATATCTAATAACAACACTAATGAATAGGTGGTGACTTTTTGGTACTTTTTGTGGTTATTTTGAATTATATAATTATCTGTAAGCAGTTTATTGTATTATATATAACTATTACAAATACTGTCACATACACATTATCAAATAAATAAACAGTGACAGTTAAATATGTAATAAGTATATGTATGCTTGTGTTCAATTATTTGTATATAAACGTGGTGAGTTGTATTATTATGTAATCGAAATTAAAGCCACATTTAGACAGTTGTGTAATTTGTTTCGATAAGAGATAATTATTATATTGTGTACTTGTAATTGTTGTTGTTTGTTAATCTTCTGTGTGTATTTGTCACGTAAGAGTATTTAAATATTGGCTTTTCCTATTAACATAATAGTATTTAAAATCTACATGTTAAGATTTTACTGAAATGATTTTATGCAATTTATATTTGTTATTTAAACAACAACAACCATAAAAGTGCTGTTGTATTCCGAGACTATTTTTTTTCTATATTTATCTGATGATGAGCTCTTTTATATTTGCAACTTTAATATGTGCTGAATTTAGTACTGAAAATCTCTATGTATTCATTTAGGTATAGAAGATTTGTCTCTGTCAACAGAACTAAAGATATTTATATTAAGAAATTGTTTCAGCCTGCTTAGTTGTGTGTTTTTTTCTAAGATTTACTACATCCATAGATTTGTAGATAATTTCCTGCAATAAAAGCTGCATACAAATAGTTTATAATTACATTAATATTATTATTATTTTAAGCACTAAAGTCTATATTTTTGTAAAATGTAACAAAGTTAACATTTGAAATTTTAATAGAAGACTAATGGTTACGGGATTTTTAAAGAATTTTACTTGCTTTTTAATAAGTTTCTGTTGTAAATGAAAATATTTTCTTTATGAAGTATTAAAAAAATTTGTAGAAAAAAGTTGAGGAAGAAATTATTTATACTTTAAACTGCTAAATTTTTAAAAAAAGTAAAATATTTCTTAAACAGTATGAAATATTGAAATTCATATATCAATGTGATGAACTTTACTCTTGTCTTGCATTGTTCAAGGGCTTTACAGGTTACCCAGTGGAAACTATACAACTCACGAGGAGAAATAACTGTGTTCCAACACGCCCAAATTAGAATCTACATTTACTTAGTGTTCTACAGGTAGCTCTAGACAAAATAGTATCTTCATATTTTTGCTTAGAGGTCGTTTGTTGATCCTATTAAGGTTTTCCATGTCTATTGAAGACTTTTTAGCGATGGGGTCACTGGCAATTCTAATAGCCATTTAACATTATTATGATCGCCTACGATCATCTATAAATTACTTTTATTGTGGTTTAAGGTGAAGGAAGTTGGTGAAAAGGGTGCATTATTTATCATGTATGTAATGCCAATAAAACATATATGGAAGGCCCTCTTACTTAGTATCCCACAATAAAAAATGTCTCTTTTAAGCAATATATGTTCTAGTTCAGTAAGTCTTATGTAGTTTAATAGCCGGGAAAAAGTGGATCTATGTATATAGACAAATGAGAATTACAAAAAATTCTATTCGCTATTCATCATAAAATTCAAAGAATTTTTTCGGTTACTGTTTTGAAGTAGTCTATATTGTATATATTTTCTGAAAACTTATTAAGAGGGGAGTCAATTATGCAGTGTCCGTCTTTCAGTCTGTCCGTCCATTCGTCTGTTTGTCTGTCCGTCCATTCGTCTGCTTGTCTGTCCATCTGTCCGACTGTTCGTGTGTATGTCGAAATCAATTTTTTGAAGCCCTCTTGGATCAGCAAGAAACGTGTAAGATATCAAAATAGCAAAGGTGTATAGTACTAGTTTAATGTTGAAAATCAACATCATTCCCCACTAACTGTCTCAGATATGAGAATATAAACACGACTGCCTCTATTTCTTTCGCTTATTTTTACCACAAAAATTAAAAATTTTCAGCTCTTGGTTAATGACTGACTGGGAAAAATACATCAAAATACAATGTTCTTTTAAAATCTTCCAAAACAAACTAAATTTGCTTGCAGCGTGTGGTTTTTTTGGGCAACTGCGTATGTGCATTTGATACGGTTTTGGGTTAATAATGCCATATTGCTCGGTTTTAAACGGCCTTTACTTGGTTTTAAAAATTTGTCAAATAAGATGGACCCATTCCGATTATTTTAAAGACATTACAACGTAACTTCTATATATATATTCAAAAATCGTTCAGCATTAACACGGTTTTGTAGCTATCCTGAAAAATTTGATTTTAAGACGTACGTGGTTGCCCATGTAAACCACATTATGTATAAACTTTTGCTGAATATTTTTGGAACAGGTGCACAAAAAGCCAATTAATGGGAGACAAATTCAAAATTATTATGAAGAAAAAACACTTCAAAAAATTGGTGTATTCAGGTGAAGTCCTTAATTTCATATAGTCATAATGTCACAATTTTGCAAAAATTTTAAAATGAAAAAAAGTATTTCATGTTTGTTGTAAAACATTTAAACCTCTAAATCTTTCTAAATTATAACGTGAATTGACAAATACATTTTAAGGCAGAACATCTATTTGATATCGCATAACTACACGCTGATAAAGGTCATATGAGATTCGATACTCGACCAAACGTATCACTTTATCTTTTTAAACTTTTTAGATTTTTTTGCCATAAAGATTACAGCGTTACCGCTTTTGTGCCTACTCACCAACTAATTTTCATATTTTATAAGCAGTGCATATTTAATTGTCTTACTCGCGCTCACATATAAATATCAAGTCTTATAGAATAGCTTTGAGCAGTAGGTAAGCACTAATATGGTTATTCAAAAAAAAATTTGCAAAATTCTTAAAGCAACAATAAAATTAATTTTAAATAAGAACACAGTATTCCCAGATTCTATTAAACCAGGGTAAAGCAAAAAAAAAATATATAAAAAAATAATAAAAATAACCTTTCAAAAGTTTATAACAAATAATAAACTACATAAAATTAAAGAATATTACCAACTTTTAAAACTGTTATATAGAATAAGCAATCTTATTTTATACTTCAATATTTAATTACTGTGCAAACCACCAAAACTTCCTATTATTACCTTTATTTCTTAACTAGCTAACCCGGTGCGCTTCGCTATACTCATCAGGATGTTTTTATTGTTTTATTAATATTTATACACAATTTTTATATATATATATATATATATATATTTTTTCATTTAAACTTTTATAATTAATTTCTGACTACTGACAGAAAACATTTCATTCGTTAGGAGATTACACTACCCATGCTTCCCTCGTTACCATTTTTGGCTGTAATAAGGAAGTTTTCGTAAAATTTTTTGTATTTCCGTATATATGACATTATATGTATTTTTTTTATAGGAAAAAAATGCACCCGCTCCGATCCTTACCATTTTTTCTCGAATAAGGATATTGTTATCAAAGTATCTCGTAAAAAGTTTGCTGCTATATTTCTCAAAATATATTATAAAATTTCTTCAATTTTTGTGGAAGGTACCACGCCCATATAAAACCAAAAATATAGCCTAAGTTCGTTCGGACGATATACCTAGAGCATTGTTAAAAAAAATTTTAGATGTTGAATATGTAGTTTCGAATAAAACTCTTAACATACAAACACACATTTCCTCTTTATTTTATTAGTATAGATGTGTATTTGCACATGCTTACACATATTTAAACGTGTATAATATTTTTTATTAAATCTTATAGCTCTATTGGCTAAATATGCAGTACATATATATTAGGTCTGTAATACTTTTATCTATAGATGTATTTATGCCAAAGTGTGCTCGTATTAGTAAACAGGATTTTTGTTAGTTTATTTCATTAAATCCTTTTGGGGTATAAGTTACATGATATTTTTATAACAATATATTATGCATAATCCCTGTAGAAGAAAACACAATACCGTTGTATTAAAGATTTTGTTTATGAGATTGTTAATAAATTAAAAGATTTTAAATGTATTAAAGATGTTTAATACTGGATAATAAACTAAGTAAGTAAGATTGGAAAATATGAATATAACTGTTTTTATTTGAAAATTATTTGGGTAGGTAGTTCTTTTTATGTTTTTTATCTTTCGCTTTCAATAAGTGAACACTAAATGAAAGTGATCCTTATTTACGTTTAGTTTTATTTTTGTGTATAAAAATAAAAAAAAATAAACAACCATAGTTTTTGTTAAAGTTCTGTTTATGTCTGCGTTAGATAAGTAAGTGTTATAACAGTTAGTATGGATGATAATAAATTATTAAATACCCAATCAACTTAAATTCACTATATTAATTACTAGTTCGGCTAGTTAATAACATTCAAATCATAATATTTGGCAGGAAATGAATACTTTATGATAATATTACAGAAAATATTTTTAAGAAACAATAGGCCCAAATTTTTTTTTTTTGTAAATTTCTGTTTTTTATGATTTGTCTTACCACATTCATCACTTAATGTCACATCTATTTTAATACGAGTTTTTAGAAAAATTCATTGAAATATATTTGGCTAAAATTTCGGCAAAACAATACGTAGGAAAGAGCTCCTTTTTATACCCTTCACACAGTGAAAAAGTGTATATATAGGTTTGTCATTCCGTGTGAAATTTCTACAATTTTCATTTCCGACCCCATAAAGTATATATTTTCTGAAAGCTTACGAATAGGGGAGTCGATTAAGTTCTGTCACTCTGTCCGTGTGTATGTTGAAATCATTTTTTTGAAGCACCCCGATATCGTCTGGACCCGAGTGAGGTATTAAAATATCAGAAATATTTGGGAGTAGATCGGTATTGAAAATCAGAAACATCGGTACGTAAACAACTGTGATATGAGCAAAAACTCACGACCCCCTCGATTTTTTTTTCACAAAAACAACATTACAACAACAACATACATACATACAAACGTGTATACTGGTTAGAGAAAACGTGGCATCGAATCCCAGCTGAGCCAAAAAAAATTTTTTTTTAATTTTTTTTTTATTTTTTATTTATCTATATATATAAAAGTGAAACTCTGTGTGTGTGTGTGTGTGTGTGTGTGTGTGTGTGTGTGTGTGTGTTAGCTATAGACTCCGAAACTGTAAAACCGATCGGACTCAAACTTTGGTAAGTTGTTGTACACATACCAGGGAGTGTTTATGGGTGGAAAAAAGTGGGCGAGACCACGCCCATAAAAATTAGTTATCAATTTTAGCTACTTGCACCTGACCGATTTTTCTGAAACTTTGCACACATATCGAGCTATCATGACTTAATAATTCTGTGATAAGAAAAGTGGGCGGGGCCACGCCCCTAAAAAAGTTTTAATTTGGAGGTACTTGCACTGGACCGATTTTTCTGAAACTTTGCACACATATTAAGCTGTCATGACTTTATAATTTCGTGATTAAAAAAGTAGGCGGGGCCACGCCCATAAAAAAAGGTTTTAATTTTGAGGTACTTGCACTTGACCGATTTTTCTGAAACTTTGCACACATATCGAGCTGTCATGACTAAATAATTGCGTGATTAGAAAAGTGGGCAGTGCCACGCCCATAAAAAATAGGTATCATTTTGAGATTCTTGCACTGGACCGATTATTCTGAAACTTTGCACACATATTGAGCTATTATGACTTAACAATTTCGTGATTAAAAAAAGTGGGCAGGGCCACGCCCATAAATACAATTATAATTTTTAGGTACTTGCACTGGTCCGATTCTTCTGAAACTTTGCACACATATTGAGCTGTTATGACTTTACAATTTCGTGATTAGAAAAGTGGGCAATGCCACACCCAAAAAAAATTATAATTTTTAGGTTTTTGCACTTGATATTCAATTAAAATTTAGAATGCATTTCGATTCATTAAGGGGCGTAGCAACGTGCGCCGGGTTTGGCTAGTTATTTATATATTTATTATTTTTTTTTAATTTTTTTTTTAAATTTTTTTTTTATTTTTTTATTTTTTTTTATATTTATTATAAACATTTTAATTATTTTTATAAAAAAAAATTAAATTTTTTAAAAAAATTTTTTTTTTAATTTTTTTTTTTAAATTTTTTTTTTGTATTTTTTTTTAACATACATATGTAAATTTATAATTTTACAATGGGATGTTTTTATATATGTATGTTTTTTATATGTATGTACGTAGTGGGGAATGGTGATACAAAGTACTGTTATTGCATGACTACACGTTGTGAAGGGTATATAAGATTCGGCATGGCCGAATATAGCGCTCTTACTTGTTTTAAATTATGGCCTCTTAGTAGCCTCTTAGTAGAATGTGCGAAATATATATGAACGCCTATTGTAAATAGATTAAGATTAAATTAATATTTAACTGCGACTAAAAATTAGTATTTAATTTCAAATTGATTTTAACTACATTTCGAAGCTGGTAAACATATAATTCTATGTCTTAAGACTGATAATAGAATAGAATAGAATAGAATAGAATAGAATAGAATAGAATAGAATAGAATAGAATAGAATAGAATAGAATAGAATAGAATAGAATAGAATAGAATAGAATAGAATAGAATAGAATAGAATAGAATAGAATAGAATAGAATAGAATAGAATAGAATAGAATAGAATAGAATAGAATAGAATAGAATAGAAAAGAATAGAATAGAATAGAATAGAATAGAATAGAATAGAATAGAATAGAAAAGAAAAGAAGCAGACAAGTCCAGAGTCTCCGGCGGGAATCGAACCCGCAACCCCCAAACTAGGAGAAGAGCACACTGCTGACTAGTCCTTCGGGGCACCCTTTATTTATAGGTAACTTTACGGAATATTTTTTAAGCAAACCACAAAATATTTTCACCTGGTTTATTGGCATAACTCTTGCCTTCAAAGGCACCCAACATAAAATAGCCTAACAATGTCAAATCGCAGTTTCTTGGCGGCTAATTGGCATCACAATTTTGTCTAATAAAATGGCCAACAAACAAGTTGAAGCATTGCTGGTAAAAATCCTTTACCTTTTAAGTAATATGAAAACCCAGCAGTAGGAGATCATTTAAAAAAAGTCCTAATTTATACTGAATATAACTAAATGCTCTAAACATTACCTCAGGAGAAAAGTTCATAATATTTTAAATACTTGACTTCTTGTTTGCTGGCTAACATGGTCACCTGCACAACTGCATTTCAAAAATTGGCTGAATACAAGTTAACATCAACTGATAGTCTTTAATTAAATCTCCTATGAAATTTGTAGTCTTCTTTAGGCCTTTCTGTAGCACTTTTCTTTATGAAATTTAACCTTTGTAAGTCACGAAGAATTTGCAATACTTCATATGAGTTTCAATTAAGAAAATTATTTTAAAAATCTTTGCAACACATATGTGGCAAATTTTTGCTATATCGTATACGATCGATATATTAGATTCTTCTGCAACTCTCGAAGTTCCGATCTTTGGAAGCAAATATCCATAAATTTTAAAAAGTCTTTGAAGCTTATTTGCCATAGTATACTTAAAATAGCCTAACATTTTAAAGGTATGACAGCTATTTAAGAATCAATATTTTTGTACTCTGTAAAGAGCCTTTTCACCAAGACATAAAATAACTTGATAAAAATAATTTAGAAAAATAAGGAACTCATGTGATAAAAAACTTTTTCCCTTGACAAAATCTAATTTTTATATTTTAAAATATAACTTCAATTATTAAATAAAAAATTTATTTATTTTATGATTGTAGCTCTTTCCACTTCCTTAGGCGCAAGATTGTGATAGTATTTGTAAACGTTTTTTATTTTACAAGGTTTCATTTCAACTTTGTATTGTGAAATTAAAGATGAATACGTTAAACCGTCTTTACTAATATGCGCTTTTTACACAACATCTCTACTACTCCACTATGATCCTGGAAAAATCGTACCTTTCTAACTTGTTATTATATAATAGTAAATTTTTATATTTATGATCTGGACAAATACATTTTTATGTGTATCCATAAGTTAAGTGTAAAAAGTACACTACTTTAATCACTGTTTCCCATAAACATGTATCAACGTTGATGTGAATTTGCAAACAAAAATGTTTATATTGATTTTTTTTTACGTTACCCACATTGGGAATATACCTGTAAAAAGGGACCAGGAATAAGGCATTCTATCATTCCATGAAGCAATATGAAAAGCTTATTATATCTCATTCTTATCCCAAATACATAATCATATTTTGTTAAAGTAGTAGAAAGACTAGAACTACAAGAAAATTTCATTAAACCTCATTCAAGGTAGTATAATAAAAACAAATATTGTATTTGCTCTTTCTCTTTCTCCATTTACTTTTGTTATTATATCCTTTGATTCCTGAAGGTTAAATTTTTTTTCCAATTGTCCAAATGAAAGTGACCAACATCACGCACATTGGTTATAAAACTAAATTAATATATACAACTATAAATTTTCAGATTTTTGTACAGAGATTATCGCAAAGAAAGTCCTACAAATATATCCTTACAACGTACAGTATAATAATTGGTCCTTAGACAATTAGCCCTTAAATATATTTACTATACGGCAGGCACACAAACAGAACACTTACTATTATATGAGACTACGCTGTTTGAAGTGGTGATTTTCAATGTCAAATGTACTTGTAAGAATGAGAGCATGAGGGTGTTGAATGGGCTGACTGTATGGTTGACAGTCGTAAATGAGGCTTAAGTTTTCTGTTTTATAGGTTTTTGATAAATTAGTTTTAATATTTTAAAGGATTATTCTTACGGAGGTCGTAAATCTTATTAAATTATGTTATTTATAGAATGTTAATAACTTAATTTGTGCTTGATAAGTGTCACAATTTGAATAGAGGTTAAAAGTTTTACGTCTTTTAGCACAACGGATTAGAAGGGTGTAAAATATGATAATTTATGAACTTTATTTGAAAGTAAATAAATTTACTTAAATATAGTCTAATTTAATGTAAACGGCAGTTTTTATTAAAATAATGTTTTAAAAACAACAAACTTTTCTGTATTGTCAATAGTCATAATATTTATTCTCTTGTTGTCTTATAACCGTAAATACATACATATTTCATATTTAAATAGGCAATAATTTCTAAAAGGAGCGTAACATAAAGATTCACTGATTTTAATTATTATCCTAATAAATGCTAAATTTATCCTGCCTTATTTTATACGCATTACTGATTATAAAAGCACCATGTATAAAAGAGATTTACATGACAGATACGGCAATTTTTTTGAAATAAATATTTTAAATTATTTAATTATTTATTATTTATTTATATTAAGCAAATGATAACCACAGCGTTGGCGGCATACCTCTATACGGCATGCCTGGTCTTTTAAAGCCCCTTAAGAAAGAAGTATAACAGTGTCAAATCACATGATGATGGTGGCCAATTAATATCATCATGACGTGGGATAACACGGCGATTGAATTTCTGGAGCTTTGGTTTTGTTGGCTGTGTTGCCATCATCCTGAACTAAATATCGTCAAGGTCCTTATTCTCAATTTCTGATCACAAAAAGTTGTCATATTGCAATAACTAACAACATTTAAAGTAACTGCTTGTCCGATATAATTTTCGAACTAATACGGCTTGATAAAGCTGCCAGCCCATAAGTCGTACTAAACAGTCACTCTTCATGGATGCATCGACTTTTTAGAATCATTTGCCAAAAAGTGGTAATTCTGCGTGGTACCGACTTAAACATTTGGCGTGTAAGCGAAGATCTCTTTCTTAAATCAATTGAACCTTGTAAGTGTGTAAATTCAAACCTATATTCAAAAGTCACAACAGCAATGTTCGTGAGATGCATAATTTTTGGGCACCACTAAAAGTCGAAGTTGACAGCGCATAATATTGCTCTTAAGTCATACCTTTATTAAAAATTCAAACTTTTATTTAAAATTACAAAATTCACAATAGTGTTGTTTTTGAGATGCTCAATTGTTGGGCATGACTATGAGTCGAAGTTGACGGCTTTTTTACCGTAATATCGCGAACAGCAGCAACGTTTCCCGCAGACCCGGTTCGCTAAATTTTTTTCCTGATTGTAGACATATTTATTTGATTATGTTGACCAAAAAATCACGAAATGTACATCAATAGCTTTGCTGTATATCCAGAGGACTGTTAGAATTAAAGTCTTCACAATTCGTGTCGAATATTTTAATAAGAACTTTTATCATTTAGTATAAAATTAGCTGAAAAACGATAATGGGCTTAACATCTTTAATACAAGAAACAAATAAACCTTTTTCATCTGTAAATTAAAAACTTTGTACATTTTATTTATGTTTATTTTCCTGATTCCAACCGAAATTCGACTTGATCTGGGCAGGGTTTATGATATTCTCCAAAAAAACTGATTCAAAAACAACAAATAAAGAGTTTTCAATGCAGGTATTAGATTTTTAGATAAAAATTATACAATTCATTTCAATAACTAGAAAGGATCAGGACGAGTGGGCATGATACAAAGAGAATATGTTTACTGGGATATCTATAGAACTGTAACTGTTATATGCTTTAAATATGTAATATGTATAATTGGCTTATATTTTATATATCTTTGGTGGTATTTGTTGAATACTGTTAGTTTTATTTTTTTAACCAATTTTTTAATAAAAACCAAAATTGTTATTGATCAGAAAAGAGGAAGAGACACTCTTAAACGAATAAATTCATTTTTATGACAATTATTGCATAACAAGAAAAGATGGCAGATAATTTTAAAATGTCGCTACCAAGGAATACAATGCAAAAAACTTTGTTGAGGCCAGCAAAGCTGTAGAATCCTGGTAACAATAAAATATGCTTATAAAATATTCATATTGAAATATCCACCGCAAAGTAGCTGGTCTTAGTCAATACGCAGGATCCAATTTTCCATGACTCTGGCTATGGGTCACCGTACTGGCCACATAATAAGGTGTTGGCTTGCAAATTTTTCTAATATTGTTGGTCTACTGGAATAGACTTGCAATTTCACGTAATCCCAAAGATATTCAAAATGCACTAATAAGGCAACCAGTCGAGAGCACTGTTGTATGCGCTAACTCCTCGCCGAACTTGGTGATTAATAATTTGATTGAATTGTAGGTTGCATATCATAAAAGTTCAATGCGTTGAAAAGATTTAAAAAATACTTCAATATCGTGGCTATATTGCGATCGCCACATATCTCCAATATCGATGGATATTTGAAGGCCATTGTTATGAAAAAAGAAAAAGGGACAAATATTCTCAAGTCAACTTCACTACTATTCGGGAAGTGTCCAAAAAAAAGATTCGCTGTTTAAACTGAATATAATAATTATCCACTATTTTTGTAATGTTTTTGATGCAGCACCACAAAGCTCTGCATTATCTCTTAGATGACGATTTAAATTTTGTATTTTAAAACTTTTATATTTTATTAAAGACAGAGGCTAATACTGTAAATCCGAGTTAAATTCCTATTAAATATTCAACCATTTATACATAAACAAGTATTCAATCTAACATCAGATGTACCTACTTTTTTTTGCCAACAAGCATGAGTTGAAGAATAAAAATCCATTTACGTTTAAATATATGTTTATGTATGTATTGTATATAGTTTTGAGATTACTAAAAGATAAAAAATGGAGCATAAAATTACATATGTAGATTTTATGTATACAAATGTTTGCATGTGTATTAGAGTAAATAATTGTGTGTGTGTGTGTGTGTTAAATTTACTATTCATTCAGAGAGGAAGAAATGCAAACTCATGTACACTTTGTTGAGTTTGAAAGTATATTAAGCGTTTGAGTAGTCGTAGTATTGGCTGTACTAGAAATATTGCATTGTACAGAACTAAGTTTATGTAGCATTGAATGAATTACAATAAGCTTAAAGCAGTTTGCAGAACAAGCAGCTTAACGTGCGTGACAGCAACACAAATATACAGCTTATGGCTAAAATATTACACATATAAAATCTATGCAATCTCATCTATACATATTAATGCACATACAAATTGTACATACATAGAGATAAACTCATGCAAAACTACAAGCATTCTAAAGCGATGATGCAGCAGATGCCTTTTAAATATTCTCAAAGAATTCAGATTTGTAAGTGAATGAAAGATAAATTGAAAATAAAATAAAAAGGCTTTTGGATTAAAAAGCCAGGCAATGTCTTAATAGGTCAGTGTGTTAAAGTTAAAGACTTTTTAAAGAATATATTTTATGGCATAGAAAATAATGAAAGTAATTGCTTAAACTTTACAAAATACATTTTAGGTTCTTCTTTGTTTTGTTTTCAACTTTGCTCTTAGCTTGTGGCCGACCTCAGCAAATGTGTACGTAGCAACCCATTATAATGACAACAATTGCTGTAATAAAAATTTCGAATTTATGTTTACACAATCATTTAAACGCCTAGAATAGTTTCTTGGAAAAAATTGAATATGAATGTGTTTACGTCTGTTAGTTTTATATGTAAAATTGTGTGAATTGTTTGCAAAATACGACAAAGTTTGACAAGTAAAATATTTGTTTAATAAAACTTTATATGATAATATAAAATTTGTAAACGTTGTCACAAAAAGTTCTTACAGAAGCAGTGCGCACGTTATTGTATTTACCTTCGTGCGGTTATAATTGTAAACGCACAGTGGGAAAGTTTTTAAATCAGCACGACAATTAAAAAAAAATAGTTTTAATAAAATACTTTGTAGTAGTTTCGAATGATTAGTCAATACATTTATAAATATATTAAAAAATTATTTATTTTAATTTTTAATTTCCAAATCAAGCGTTTTTTTTGTCACTTATAATTTTTCTATAGCAATTTACCTTTTAAGTAAAACTTTCAATATTATTATTTGTATACCCTTCAAACACGAGTGTAATAGTATAAATAGGTTTGAAATTGCATGTAAGATTTCTACAGTATTAATTTCCGACCCTATAAAGCCAAACCAAGGGAGTCGATTATGCATTAGTCGCCTGTCCGTGTGTGTGCAATTAACTTCTTTAAGTTACAGATATTGATATTGTAAGTGTTATCGAAATATAAAACATATTTGGGAGTTAATTGGTCTTGAAAATCATCATAACTACCCCTTAACTTTGTGAGACATGAGCAAATAAATGAATGGAGGCACCATTTTGTCCTTTATTTTTATAACAAAATAAACATATCGTCTAAATTTCTTGATCTTTTTTAATTGATTATATTTGATTTTTATTTAAGCTTGAGATCACTTTTTTGTTCTTTTATAAAAAATTATTTATTAACCAATATTTCGCTACCAAACAATGGGTAGCTTCTTCAGGGTAAATATGTACAAATTATGTACATTTTTTAATTTGTACATATTTACCCTGAAGAAGCTACCCATTGTTTGGTAGCGAAATATTGGTTAATAAATAATTTTTTATAAAAGAACAAAAAAGTGATCTCAAGCTTAAATAAAAATCAAATATAACAAAATAAACTTTGCAGCCCTAAAATAATTTATAGACACGGATTTAATATTCTTTGCAGATACTCCTCAAGTTGGTAAGTTATCGGAAAAGTTATAGGAAAAAGTATTTGGATATATATATAAATTTTTTGATATGTATACAATTTTTAAGCTTAACATAAATATTGCAAAAATTATTTTTGGGAAAAACTATCGAATCGAACTTGCTGATATATTTCTTAAAACTTACAAACGAAAATATAATTTTTTCAGTATCTATACAATCGACATAACCAAAATTGGTATCAGATGAATGGAGTTAATACAGTAAATTATGAAAAGTTTAAAACCCAACATGGCATCTTAGATAAAATTATAAAAACATATTTAAGTCGACTATAGTATATTACGGTTTTATTCCCTTTAATCCGCCCCCACATTGAGCAATAGAATTCAGTTGACTATTTAACAATTCAAATAATAAAGAAACTGGCGTATGACCTATGAACATGGCGGTGAATGGTATTTTAAGATTCAGCACGTCTTAATATTTCAGTATTTCTTGTTATGCCAATAAACAAATTTACTATTGTTAAATTATTTTTTTTTAATTTTTGAAAATTAATGATTTTTTATTTTATTTATTATTAAAAAGAATATGTTTAAATTTATTTATTTATTTACTTATTTATTTATTTGTTAAAGTTTAAAGGAATATATTTCTTACAGACTAATGAAAAATAAAATATATAAATGCACTAACAAAACAAATAACTTGTTAAACCCCATGGTGACCATTGGCTCACCTTATATTTATATTTAAATACTAGCGAGAACACAAGAACTTATACAAAATAAATTCAGAAAATAATGGGTTCAGAATTTATTTAATTCGGAGTACCGCTACCAGCATTACTAGCCTTTTAGCTGCCTTAAATTCATTTTATTTTAAATTTTTTTGATCTGCATGTTTTAACTCGTACAATAATTGCACCATATATAGACATTATAGTAAATATTTTTTTTGTTATGCGCCGTAGTAATAAGAGCCAAAAGATGTTTCTTACAACTGGTATACGGGTTTAAGGATGGTCCCGATAAATTAAGCAATAAATCTCTGCTTCAGAGGACATAATTCTAAAACTTAAGTCTCGACGATATGCACTTTTCCTTAAAATAATTCATCGCTGACATAAATCTTCTTCTATATACATATATAAAACAGGACGTGTACGCATGTAACGTATGGACTCCAAAGCGGCTGGGCCGATTTTAATGACATTTTCAGGGAATCTTCAGAATATTTGATTTTCGGTCTGCGGGCGGAGGGGTATGCCAAAATCCATTTCTTTTATTTCATCACCTATGACATATACATACATATATTTATTTTTTTTTTGTTATTTTTTATTTTATTTTATTTTTTTTTTGAAAGCCGTTGTCATGTTTTTCAAAACGAGATATCAATTTTTTAAATCGGTTATGTAGTACAGAAGATATTAATAAAAAACCTATGTTAATAATGATCAAATATCAAAATTTTAAAACTTTCAAAATGTTGCATTTAAAAATAATAAATAATTCAATAATAATAAATAAATATAATTTCCAATTTTCCTTAATTAATTTGCTCGGTTATGAATTTCTCCTTATTTATTCTCAAGGTGCTGTTTATATAGTCTGAAAAGAATAATAAAATAAGAAGGATATATGTCTGTACATGTAAAATTTATTAAATATTTGACTAAAGTTCAAAACTGTATTAGGAAATAAATTTTTTGTTTGTGATAATATATGAATAAATTTATAAAAAAAAAACTTGTATACCGTCATTATTCGTGTTAAGTTTGTGATTAATTAAACATTAATTTCGTAACAATATATTTACGTTTTAAAAGTATTGCTTATATTTTAAGAACACAGCAAACTATGTCATAATATAATTTGCAAGTGACTCTACTGTGCAGCTCTACACTGAAAATCCTTAAAAGACAATAAAATTTTTTTGTTTATTTTTCATTCCCACATAAACTAATTTAAGTAATTATTTATATAAATGAAAATCAACTTATGGGCAAACTGTTGATTAATGTTAATAGTGTCATAACTTTAAAGTATAAAAATATAAACATACAATTTTAAAATCCATTATTTTTTAAATTGATTAAAAAAATGAAAGAGACTTAAAAAAAGTAAATACGTAGAAGAATTAATATATTGATTTTGAGTTATGACTGTATAAAAGTACACGGACTATACAAAGACACTACGTTAATATTTAATGTAGCCCAACACATAAAGGCCAATCTACTGTAAAGTATGAAAACCTTAATTTAAAAAAAACTAAACGACATGTCACGATAACAAATTATAAAAAATTTCTGTTATTATTTTTTAGCAGAGCATGCATTACAATTATAAATAAAATGTTCAACCTAAACACCACTGAAGGAAAAATCAGAACATTATCATGTTTTAAGACACTAAATGTGCATAAACCTACTATTTCCTGATATATGACACGAAGTCAGGCAATATTTAAATTACTACTTAATGTTGGTAAATTAAACTAAAATTTTAAAGTTATAAAAAAGAATTAAGTAAAGACTAATAGACAAAAGGAAAGTAAATTCCATGTAGATGAAGCAAATAATAATAATATCCATGTTTTGTAATATATTCAAAAATTTTATATTTTTTAAAAATTAATTGTAAAAAAATTTCAAAATTACTGGCTTACACTGCCATAGTGCAGTTATATAAACGTCTTTGAATTTAGCTTAAGTCAGAGAATAGGGAAATATTTGGTGTTTTTATATACATTGGAAAAACATAAGTCACAAATTTAACGTTATATATTTAAGTTTTTGGTCATAGTGTTTTTTGCTTAAGTATTTATACTCTAAAATAACGGGTGTAACGGTTATTACGGGTATAACACGCAATTTAAGTGTAATCCACCAAGGTATAGAACTTTGGAATATTAACCAGCAGTGCCGAATCTAATAATACTCTTCACCATCATATGCATAGGTCTAGTGATCACTTTTTAACTTACTCTAGATTAAGAACTTACTGTTGCACTTGGTTTTGTTTTGTTTTTAACGCCATCCATAGTTTTTAATACTTTCTATAATTTAATAGTAAAGTCCTTTCAATTGATACCCATATTAATGAGGTGGAGATTATAGTTTTATAGTTTACTGTATTCTATTAGTCAAGTCCCTTCAGTTGATACCAATATAAGTACATTTTTAATTACTTGCTTTGAAGCATATATATGGATATATTTATTGTACGCTATTTTGTCGAAATGGCCATGAATTATATTAGTGTTTTTTACAGTGAGTTATACCTTACTAAGTTGCCCTTCGTTTAATAGCCATATCCTTCTCTCTGTTGCTCAGAAGCTGAAAAAATCGATATTAATTTTTAAAACTTAAGGAAAACCACCAAAGTTTTAGTATTTTTGGGCTTATATCTCAGTCGGTAATAATCGAATTTGTAAATTTTTCTTATAAATCATCATCGAGACTACGATTTACATTTTACTGCCTTAAGCGTATCCAAAAATTAAAAAAGAGAGTTAATAACTTGACATATATATATATATTTAAATATGTTTACCTGTAACCTTGCCGATTAGTGACCGATTTATTCAAACATTATTTTGTTCCTTTGTACTTATCTATATAAATGTTAGGCAGATACCGAAGAAGGTCACATAATTAACACCCTTTATTCTTCAGCGAATTAAAGGCTATTGAAATAATACGCTATGCTGTACGGAATTCCGTTATACTACAAGCGATTTCTCTAGACGATCAAGATTTCAAACTATCGAATTGAAGTTTACTACAGAGTTCTTTACAGAATATCTTGTAATCGCCAGTATTTCCGCCAGATTGATGTTCCGATAACTGTTGAATTTTATATATTTCTATGGTTCTAAGTTTATTGCCATCCAATGCTACGTATTGGCATACTACATACGCTCCTCTCTTAGCATTCATCAGACTATATCCTAAAAACATCATACCCCTCGATTCTGTTCAAATAACCAACGCACTCCTGCCAAGAAGCTTTTAATTTAAATCTTGGGAGCAGATTTCTTTTGAGTATATTACTAGCCTTCTATAGCCTTTAAAAAATTATCCGTAAGATCCTCCGAATGTGATGTAGAATCTTGATAAGCATTAATCATGTTAATACTAATAGTGAGCTGGAGTAGATCACAAGAGGCAATCTTCTTTTTTGTTTGAATTTATTTAGCTCGATAGGGGTTGAATCCTCTTATTTTAAATCTCGAACATGTTTTTTAACTCTGCCGGAATTTTAGTTTGGCTTTTAACTCATTACACCAGTCAACCGTTTCCAGAAATTATAAGATGTATTGATAAGGAACTAAAGTATTAAATAAGAATTTACTACCTAGCTAATTTCTAGAAAATCTTGACTGATCCGGTCTCTAAGCGAAACAGTCAAAAATGCTTTAGAGAATAAATGTAATTTTAAGTGTTCTAATCTCCTTATTACAGTTTGTATAAAAGAACTTTTTACCCATTATCTGCAGTTCAGTTTTTCTAATTCTTTATTTAATCTTATTAAACAAGGAATACTTTACTTCAAGTTTTTTTCCACTTCGCAGATACGCTTTTATTTTAATTTATTTTTATGTCTCTTAAAAAGTTGTTTAATCTGAAGACTTATCTTTGTCTTAAATATCACTTTTAAGAAAATATTCGGGAGCGTATACTTTGGCCATTTTCAATATTTGACTTGTGATGTGTTTGGTAACTGCGTTATTCATTCATTCCTTGTTGTATGGACTATGATACTATTTGGTACTTATTCTATTCCCGTTTTCAAAATCCTTTTAACACCAGTTTTAGAAGCAAAATTAAAAATTTTAATATATTTAAATAAAAAAAAATATTCAATATAAAGAAACAGGTAGTATTTATTTAAAATTAATTCTTTTAATTCTTACATAATTTTTTTTATACCCGCCACCAAAAAAATGGTGGGGGTATATTCATTTTGTCATTCCGTTTGTAACACATCGAAATATCCATTTTAGACCCCATAAAGTATTTATATTCTGAATCAGGGTTTGATTTGATGACGATCTAGCTATGTCCGTCCGTCTGTCCGTCTGTCCGTCTGTCCGGCTGTTGAAAGCACGATAGAGGTCGCACCGAAAAAGCTAGGGGTCTCAAATTTTGCCAGAATCTTTCTTATAGACAAGGTTTGTTTGGTATTGAAAATGGGCTAAATCGGAATATTAAGAAGAGAGTTATAGCTCGAAAAGCAAGAGTAGGTCGAAAAAACCGTGTCCTTCAAACATCGAATAAAATGGAATTGTGTCCAAACGCATAAACGTAGAGTCATGAAACTTCGAATATATATTTCTCGAGTAAAAGAAATATTTTTCCCCGAAAATTATCTAAATCTATGCATTAGGAGAGGAGTTATCGATCAAAATGTACGAAAATTTATACCGCACAGTGTATTTTTCGGTATATTTAAAAACAAAAACGTCATAAAAGCAACAAAATTGGATGTAAGACTCTGAAATTTTGCACACCTTGCTTTTTGGTGAGACGCTTTTTTGTAACGGAAAATTAATGTGCCACGCCCACTTTTACGCCCACCTCCCATATAACGTTTTACTTAAAATTCATATAATTTTTTTATTAATAAAGATTTTGGAATTATAAAGGGCTATATTGAAACACATAGGTTGTACTCGTTCGCAAAAATAACTTTGACACGCCTACTATAACGCCCACTTTTTACGTCATCTACCGTTAATGAAATTTAAAAGCTCATAAAACCGCCAAAATTAGAGGTATGATGATAAAATTTGCTACATATATCCCCCTAAGCATTGTCATTACTGTGCCAGAAAATTAGGGTGCCACGCCCACGTTTACGCCCACCTCCCATATAACGTTTTACCTAAAATTCATATAATTTCTCAATTAATAAAGATTTTGGAATAACAAAGAGCTATATTGAAACTCCTAAGTTGTACTCATTCGCAAAAATAACTTTGACACGCCTACTATAACGCCCACTTTTCACGTTATATACCGTTAATGAAATTTAAAAGCTCATAAAACCGCCAAAATTAGAAGTATGATGATAAAATTTGCTACGTATATCCCCCTAGGCAATGTCATTACTTTGGTAGAAAATTAAGTTGCCACGCCCACTTTTACGCTCACCACTCATATAACGTTTTACTCAAAATGCATATAATTTCTCTTCTACTTATGATTTTGGATTCATAAAGGACTATATTGAAATACCTTAGTTGTATTCATTAGCAAAAACAACTTTGAAACGCCTACTATAACGCCCACTTTTCACGTTATCTACCGTTAATGAATTTTAAAAGCTCATAAAACCGCCAAAATTTGAGGTATGATGATCAAATTTGCTACGTATATCCTTCTAATCAATGTAATTGTGTTCCCAAAAAGTTTAGGTAACACTCCCACTTTAACGCCTACCTCCCATATAAAAGTTTATCTTAAATTCATGTAATTTCTCTATTGACAATATTGTTGGGAAAATAAAGGACTATATTGAAGTATCTAAGTTGTATTTATTAGCAGAAACTTTATTGAGACGCCTTCTTTACGCCCACTTTAATTGAAAGACTTCATTTACAAAAGCATTTTAGTAGCATATCGAAGTTATAAAGGGTGGTTAAATTTTAAGGACCGATGTTGAATTTAAATAAAACACAAATTAATTAGGATATTATTAGTATTTCTTTTTGTAATGATAATATTTGTATGGTTCAATTATGTATTTAACAAAATATCGGCCAATTGGCCCTCCCATCCTTGGCGCCACTCCTCTATCTGATGGTCCAAATTTTCAATGACAATGTTGATGCTCAATTGTTGCGCATGATGATGAGGCGAGGTTGACTGCTATTTTGCCACACTATCGCAAAAACTAGCAGTGGTTTCCATTCAACGAACTAAGAAGGCATTCACAGATTTTCTAACATTTTATACAGACCTATTTTGCAGAAATTTAAATATTTTTTACAATTCTCCCGATTGTGGATGAATTTGAACGATTATTTTTATCAAAAGAATTACGAAGTGCACAAAATTCATTTTGACTTGAACGCCCATTTTTATAAAAAACCTGAATAGCTTTAAAGCATTGCTCATTTGCGTATCTTTCCGCGGTTCAAATTGAATAAGTTTGAGATTGAGAAATGTTAAATGAAATGCAGAAAACAAATTTAAAGATTAGGTGTAGTTCACCTTCAACATGGGCCCTTAAAATTTAACCACCCTCTACAAAGAAAGTGATACATATTTTATAATAAAGAGATTATTCCATAGCGATTAACAAAATAATAAATATTGTGCTTTCAATGTACACAAAATTGGTGGTGGGTATAAAAGATTCGGCACAGCCGAATATAGCGCTCTTACTTGTTTATTTTAGCAACGAAATATTCTAATAAATTCATGATTAACCCTGCTACTATGTTAGAAAAAAAATACACATGTTATGTTCGGGTCATATTTTGACCCCACATTTTTTTATTGAGAAAATTTTAATTTGTACATTTCAAAAATATATTTAAGGTTTGTGAATAATGCAATATCTCATCGTTAGAGTGATTGTGTGTCGGTGTGACGGAGAAACAGGGTTTTTTGCAAGTTATGCACTCAGTAAAGGCCTTTTTTTCGACGTGCAAAATTTGCACCTTTTCCATTCACTAGGGCATTGTCGTTTTGAAGAAGGTAAATTTGTACTTAGATGGTGATACACTGTCTTCTTCTCGAATTCTTCGTTCCAATGATGAAGAGGCTTCTGCGCGAGGAAGCCGACTACGCCTCTTATGTTCTTGAGCTTAAAATTTACCGAGTTACTCTAAAAATAAGCGCATTTTGTGCGTTTTTTTACATTCAGGATATATTCCGGTTCATATTATAAAAGCGTTGATAGCAGAAATATCTAATAAATTAGAAAACAAGGCATCTGGCCACCGATTAGGTTTTCTTTTGCACGAATATGTACAAACCATTTGATCCAATGTGTCGACTCCGCCTTTTGTCGAGTTGTAGTATTCAACTATTTCCGGAATTTTTTTTGGAAGATCTTGCAAAATGTTGTTGTTATGGTGAAAAGTGCTAAGCAAATAAACCGTTATGTATTTTTTGGCACATACAAAACTACAATTTATTTTTCATGAAAAAAAATTTACTTGAGTTTATTTAAAGCTTACACAATTCTTGTGTTGTTTCACTGTGCCAACAATAGTAATTTTTTGCTTTAGTAGTTCTAATGAAAGATTATGACTCGTAAAAAAATTATCGGTAGTCACATTTTGTCCACGGTATTAAGACACTAAGTCTAGAACAACCCATTCGCCTTGGTTTCTTATAGCATTGTCTCCCACTTTGCCACTCTTTCATGCCAAACTTCTCTGCTTTAATTGGATATATATTTTAAAAGGAAATCTACCTCGGAACGGAATATACTGTTCGTTGAGTCCATTGCTCATAAAATGTGCGAATAGGAGCAAGTTTATCTCCTCTTTATTTCTGATCTTATACTTGCCTATCGTCAAATGCTAGTACACGAGAAATATTGCTAAATAGCTGTAAAGTCATGATTGCTCTCAGAAAAGGACATCCATGAAACTCGTCCCACAGGGAGTTAACACTTTCACCGTATGATCGGTAGCCTCCTAAAAGAATAATATGTTCTGCATACAATTATAAAAGAAAAAATATATTGTAAATAAATACCAATTAGTATTAGAAGTCCCAGGTAAGCATCGAAGCTTAAAATTTTTCGAAGACAGCACTTCCTTGCAAATTACTGTAGTAAAATATATCCCTTTTCATAGCTTCTGTAAGGCATACATCAAAAGTATCACGCATTTTCGAAATACGATGAAAAGCATAAGAAGTCACTCCAGATTTTGTATGAAGAATATTTTCACTTGCTGTACGACTTACACATTCCAAAGAAGGTATTGTTGTCCACTTTATCATCCGATCTTTATCAAAAAATTCTGTGCCATTAGTTACGGTCAATAAAATGAAGGCTTTAGTGCCACTGGAAACGCATTCCAGTGCATTCGCAAAAGAGAGGTGTTCGAGACGATGACTCTGCACAAAGGGTTTTTGTTAACTCTCTTTCAAGAACCATGCATTATTTTTTTTGTGGTTTTGTCGGTCATTCTTATTTTGTTATATATTTATATAATATATTTATTATTCGTTTTACAAAAATGATAGAGGGTCATAAAATGACCCGAACATGATATGTGTAAACAATTGCAATAAAAAATTGTCTAAGCCTAAATTGGTGATAAAACTAATTGAATTCAATATATTTCAACAATTGATGTACTGAGTAGTAAGAACTTTCAAATATATTCCACCAGTTAGAAATACGGTAATATCAAATACGATTTGGGTCATCAAAAGACCCTAACGTAGTAGCAGGGTTAAAACTTAGACACATCATTTTTAACCGCAATGATACTTAAACAAATTTTTAAAAGAGAAATTTAGTTTAAAAAATTATTTCTTA
Organism: Phyto melanocephala; assembly: GCA_941918925.1. NCBI lineage: Eukaryota > Metazoa > Arthropoda > Insecta > Diptera > Rhinophoridae > Phyto > Phyto melanocephala. The sequence continues at coordinate 103,286,903 of OW799236.1, forward strand.
CAAAGCAAGTGCTTTTCGAAAACCGATTTTGTTTTTTAATTGTTTACTTAAACAAACGAACATTTAAATATAATATTTCAATTCAAAACTTCGGTTTTTATACCCGCCACCAAAAAAATGGTGGGGGTATATTCATTTTGTCATTCCGTTTGTAACACATCGAAATATCCATTTTAGACCCCACAAAGTATATATATTCTGAATCGGGGTTTGATTTGATGACGATCTAGCTATGTCCGTCCGTCTGTCCGTCTGTCCGTCTGTTGAAAGCACGATAGAGGTCGCACCGAAAAAGCTAAAGGGCTCAAATTTTGCCAGAATCTTTCTAATAGACAAGGTTTGTTTGGTATTCAAAATGGGCTAAATCGGAATATTAGAAAGAGAGTTATAGCTCGTAAAGCAAGAATAGGTCGAAAAAACCGTGTCCTTCAAACATCGAAAAAAAAGGAATTGTGTCCAAACGCATAAACGTAGAGTCATGAAACTTCGAATATATATTTCTCGAGTCAAAAGAATATTTCTCCCCAAAAATTGCTTAAATCTGTGCATTAGAAAAGGAGTTATAGGTCAAAATGTACGAAAATTTATACCGCTCAGTGTATATTTGAAGTTTAAAACGTAATAAAACTGACAAAACTATATGTACGGTTCTGAAATTTTGCAAACATGGTTTTTTGGTCAAAGTCTTCGTTATAACGGAAAATAAATGTGCCACGCCCACTTTTTTTTAAAATTTTTATAAAAATATATTAGTCATATTCATTAGCATTTATTCATTGCAGATGGCGACATCTGTTGAAGGCGCCACTACATTTTGCAAACACTGAGGATGATGTCTTTGCTAAACATCACGTAGAACACTAGATGACTCTAGTAACATTTTTTTGCACAAACTACAAAGGAATTTTATAGGAGTTTGTGAAAACGAAAATGACCGAAGTTTGTTGACAAAAATTAACTAGAGTAATGATTTGTGCCCAACTTAACATATAGTTGTACACACAGTCTTATGAGGTTTAAGATTTAAAAATATTAAAAAAAAATGTGCATCAGTAGATTTAAAATAAGTATTTGAATATTTAAAATACATATTTTAACAAATTTTTTTTTATCTATCTATTTTTTTGTAAAGGGTGGTTAAATTTTAAGGGCCACAGGGTGATTCAAAATAGACATGCTCAGCATTTTGCTAAAACAGGAAATTTATTAGTAAGATTTTGATTTTTAAAGTTCTATAACATTTTACTTTTAGAAGATTTTCAAACGAAATAAGTTTTGTATAATTTTAAAATTTGTAAGCCATTAATACATGAAAATAAATTGTTTATAATGTTTAGAAATAATATATTTACTAAATATTCAGGATATGCTCCCTTAATTTTTCAATAATATTTATTTGGTTGTTGGGTTTAAGCTGGTTTATATGCATTTCACTGGTGCTTATGCCAGATCATCAGTAAACCTTTACCCAAATTCTTGAAAAAGTTTAAAATTTTTATAAGTTATATTTTTAAATTCTCATTAACAAAATGAGAATTCAAAAATAAAACAAAAAACTATAAAAAACTTTTTCAAAAACCCAACCAACAATTTTTCAATTTTAATTTATTTTATTTTTCTAATCCCCTCTGCATTTGGCTAACCGTTGGTTAACACTAAATGCTTAGAGGGACAACCGAAAAATAAAAGAAGAATAAAAGAAGATTTTATTTTTCGGTTGTCCCTCTAAGCATTTAGTGTTAACCAACGGTTAGCCAAATGCAGAGGGGATTAGAAAAATAAAATAAATTAAAATTGAAAAATTGTTGGTTGGGTTTTTGAAAAAGTTTTTTATAGTTTTTTGTTTTATTTTTGAATTCTCATTTTGTTAATGAGAATTTGAAAATATAACTTATAACATTTTAAACTTTTTCAAGAATTTGGGTAAAGGTTTACTGATGATCTGGCATAAGCACCAGTGAAATGCATATAAACCAGCTTAAACCCAACAACCAAATAAATGTTTAGAAATAATTTTTTTTTTTATCTTTAGGTCTAAATTTTCCTAAATTCCTTTTTTTAATACACCATAACTTCTAGAAAACATAAGATAACAAAAAGAAATTAGCACCATTTAGTAGATAAAACTCTCCTCTATACCCCTATACCGCATTTTATACCCGATACGATCCGACCGTGATCAGCAGACCAATTTTTATGACACAAGGTCAAATATTTTTTGCAAAATTTTAGTAAAAGAGCTAAACAAATTTTTTTGTAATGTGTTTTTTTGAAGTATTTGAGTTTTTATATCCGCCACCAAAAAAATGGTATGTATATTCTTAATCGGGGTTTTATTTGATGACGATCTAGCTATGTCCGTCCGTCTGTCCGTCTGTTAAAAGCACGATAGAGATCCCATCGAAAAAGCTAGTGGGTTCAAATTTTGCCAGAATATGTCTTATAATACAACAAACCTTGTTGTTTGGAATAGAAAATTGGCTAAATCGGAGTATAAGGAAGAAAGAATAATTGCCTAAATGCATGTATTAGGAAGGGAGTTAGAGATCAAAATGTACGAAAATTTATACCGCGCAGTGTATTTTCCAATATTTTAAAAATTTTAAACCTAATAAGAGTGACAAATTTAGATCTACGATTCTGAAATTTTGCAGGAATTGCTTTTTGGTCAAAGGCTTTCTTCTGACGGAAAATAAATGTGACACGCCAACCTCCCATACAACGTTTTCTCTCAAATTCTTATAATTTCTCTATAAATCGAATAATAAAGGACTTTATTGAAATATCTAAGTTGTATTTATTAGCATAAATAACTTCGACACACCTACTATAACGCTCACTTTTCACGTTATTTACTGTTAATGAAATTTAAATTTATAAAACCGACAAAATTAGAGGTATGATGATAAAATTTGCTACGGAAATCCTTCTAGTCAATGTTATTGTTATGCCAGAAAATTTAGGTGACACGCCCACTCTTACGCCCACATCCTATATAATGCTTTATTTCAAATTCATATAATTTCTCAATGAATAAATATTTTGGAAGAATTACGGACTATATTGAAATATCTAAGTTGTATTTATTAGCAGAAATTTTATTGACACGCTTACTTTAACGCCCATTTTCACTGAAACACTTAATTTACGAAAACATTTTACCAGCATATCCAAGTTATAAAGGGTGGTTAAATTTTAAGGGCCGATGTTGATTTTGAATAAAACACAAATTATTTAGGAAATTATTATCATTTCTTTTTTAATGATAATATTTGTATGGTTCAATTATATATGGAACAAAATATCGGCCAAATGGCCCCGCGACCTCAACGGCACACCTCGATCCGATAGTCCAAATTTTAAATAACATTGCTGATGCTCAATTGTTTAACACGATGATGAGTCGAAGTTGACTGTTTTTTTGCCACACTATCGCGATAAACAGCAATGCTTCTCATTTAACGAATTAAGAAGGCATTCATAGATGTTCTAACATTTTATACAGACCTGGGGCCGAATTACGGCATTCGATATCGATCAAAATTTTACACGAACGATCGAGTATGCTTTAAGTATATAGATTCTAATAAGAGTTTTCAAATTTCGATCACGTTCGAGTGCCGTAATTCGGCCTCTGTTTTAAATTTAAAATTTAACCGCCCTCTACAAAGAAAGTGATACATATTTTATTATAAAGAGATTATTCTACAGCGATTAACAAAATAATAATTATTGTGCTTTAAATGTACACAAAATTGGTGGTGGGTATAAAAGATTCGGCACAGCCGAATATAGTGCTCTTACTTGTTTTATTCTACAATAATAATTATTGTTTTTTTTCTCAATTCATTCATTATGGGGGAAACAGAAAAGAGAAACAAGAAATTCATGTTATAATTGTTCAACAATTTTAACCTAAATCATAGAAACTAATTGCAAAAAAATAAAAAAAAAACACTTAATTATTTACAATTTATTCTACTATACTGTTCAAAACTTAAACTAAACGTGTTGGTTTTGTGGTTATAAGTGTGCTCTTTTATCTTAAAAAAAATAACGAGATTTGAAATAAGTTAAATGGAAATAGAAATATATTCTAGCACAAGGTTAACTTTATTTGTACTAACATCATCATCAGAAACTTTCATCAAAAATTTTATATATTTTTATTCTGGTACACGCTACAGTAAAGTTTTTCGCGGATTTAACAATTGTAATTGTGTAGACATAAGGTTTGGTTTGGGTGAGAATATTTTCTTTTTCTGTCCAAAATGAAATTTAAATAAAAAGTGTCATTGTAAGAATTCACTATTTTTCTTCTAAATTAAAAATATTTTTTTTTTTTGATAGGTTGTATTTTTGTATTGGATGGTAAAGAAAATATGTCCCGAAAAGCTGTAGAATTAAATATGCATTTAATGTCCCTCATAGGTCTAATAACAGGCCATTAATTTTTCGTGAGCTCAGGAAATGTTTCTGGTTTACAATCGCTGCAATTTTGGCCTAATCATCAAAAACCAAAGATTAAATAATGTCGCCCGATCGAAATCCCTACCGGACAGTTGTTTGTTGTGAGTGAATTTATTACTCACGTATTGAATAAGGTTTTTATGAGCTCCAAGAAGCTTCAAGAAGCCTTGACTCTACTATCCACTAATCGAATTGCTGGCGTTTTTATAGTCTGCTGGCTTGAGCTCCTGAGTAATCTGATATTTATGCACCTTAAAAGCAGACAACTAAATTTATCGCAAATTGAGTAATTTAGAACTTGCAATCAAGTCTTTGTTTTTAGTTTAATCAATTACAATTGCAAGAATCATAATTTTTAGAGCTAACTACATACTTATATTACGAAATGAAGTTCTGTAAATATAATTACTAACTAAATTATGCGATTGGTTAAAATTGCGCTCTCACAACCCATAATATTTTTTCTGTATCTACATGAAGATGGAGGGTTTTTGTTAAAATAAGCTGAGTACGGCTTCGTTAAATTTTAAATTATTGAGAATGATGCGGAATTGGTATTTTTGGGTTTTCGGCGATACTCTAATTTACAACAGCAACAATTTCGAGAGACCGACCATTAAATTAACGCACAGAATTCTTACGGCCTTTTTCATAACAAAAAGTTGGCATAAAGTTAGCATAAAGTTTATTCATAACACACATGCCAAACTCTGGCTAACGATTTGCTAAACTCTTGTTAACGAGCTGTCAAGCGTTTACCGACTTGTGAAAAACAGCTGTTCTGTGTCAAAAAAAATTATAAAGAAAAGAATAAAAATTTTTGTGCACTAAAAATATATTGTTCGTATACTTGTTTAATTTACTTTTAAATTTTATTATTTGTTAGTATTGATGGAGAAACAAAAAAATTTCAAAATCAGGGTTGATATAAAAAGTGGTTGCATTTTTGAGGAGTATCATGCAATTTCAGATGTTTTTTTAAAAGTTGGCAGACGGATAAAAGTTTGTTATGAATAAACTCTGCGCCAACGAGCTGCCAAGCTTAATCGGCATTCTAGTTAGCAGCTCGTTGTACGTAGTGTATAAGCTGTGGCTAACTTTTTGTTATGAATAAGGCCGTTAGTGTTTACAACCGACCAAGCTTCCGAAAATTTTTCAAACACTCTTTGCATGGCATACACATAAGCTTTACTGTCTCGGCTAAAAATTATTCAAAATTTATGAGCGCTCTCAAAAAACAACCAAAATTTTTATAGTTATAACCCATTGTTCTTTCGTAAAAAACGCCCATTTTTAATAATCAGGATAAAAATAACTGAAAATGTTGTAAAAGTTTTAAGAAACATGTTAAAAAATTTTGAAAATTTATTATTACCGAGATACCCTTTATTGCTACAGATTTTTTAAATGGATCTGTTTTTTTTGCAAGAATACTGCAGTAAATTTTCTAAAATTTTTAATACAAAATAAGATTAAGCACAAAATCTTTTTTTACAGTTATTGCGAAAGTTTTAAGATTTTTTTTTATAAATTGATAAAGTTATGCCACTATATCTTCTTTTACTTGCAGGAGGGTTTAGACATATATTTTAGTTTTAAAGGATGTTTATAAGTCGCTACGAATTTATCGTATTTTTTTTATTTTCATTTACTTTGTTTAAGCATAAAATATGTTCTCTATTTACAAAACTGTTATGCCATTCATTTTTATTTCAAATTTTTTTTAACAACATTTTTCTTTACATTTTATTGAAAAATGTAGCGCAAGAAAGTCATCATCATCATCTTGTATTTAATTTAAAATCTTGTATCTAGGTTGTGCTTGTCAAAACAGTGGTAGGTATTCTAAGATTTTATCTTCATTACGGGTTGGTTTTAAAAAAGATTTATCTGTCTCTCTAGTTGTCTGTATACCTAAGCTTCTAGCCAACTGAGTAAGTGTGTGTGTGTGTGTGTGTGTATAATGAACTGCAATAAAAACTAAAGACACTTTTAGTAAGAAAATTATTTGTTAAAAGATGTATGAAAATAATGAGACATGAAATTATTTGACAAAAATTCTGAGGTTATTCGAAAGAGAGATTCTTGTTGTTCATCAGTTTGATAATTAAGTTTTTTGTATGAAAATAAAAACGGAAATATATATATAAGCATTAATATATTTAGTTAATTTATACTTACAGGGACAATGGTGTTATTTATATACGGAGTATTAACTTGCGACAGTTATTATTTCTTAAATGAGCGATGCGGTTAGAAATATTTCAAAAAGTTTAAGCAGTTATTATTAATACAGTTTATGCATAAGTTTAACATTTCGAACCTTTTTGTTGAAATATTTGAATAAGTTAAAATACTTTACCTTTCGAATTACACCAGTTTTTAGTTTGTTCGACAATAACTGCTTTGACTTTAAATGTATTTATAAAACCAAACATGCTGAAAGTTTGAATAATAATTACGTCCAATTTTTTTAATTTATAAAAAATCAATTGGACCGATTTTTCTATTTTTTCATATTCGTAATTAATGTTGTATATTATAATATATCTTTGTAGAGTTACGCTAAAATTATGCAAAAATGAGCAGGATTTAACTTTTATAATCTTCTATGCAGAAATCTAAAATAATGTAAAAATAAAAATACAATTCATTTGTTCTGTATCATATTCTTTGCACCACTTTATATGAGATTTTTATTTTTGGCAAATTTTTTTAAAAGGGCTGGTAATCTTTTTCATTTTTTTTTAACATAAACTAAATAATCGAAATATCCCTAGTGCTTCTATAAGTAGTTTGGTGGATATGTTAAAATTAAAAATCTACAACCATAAGTTTTCGAAGTATTGCTAAAAATAAGGGAACGACAGCAAACAGTTAATATCAAGGACTTAAAATCATACGTAAAGAATTCTGAATAATCTAAGTCCAATTAAAAATCTATAACCATAAGTTTTCGGAGTATTGCTTGCGACTTATTTTAAAATTACAAAGTTAAAAATCCCTTCTAATAAACTTATACGTTTTACAAGGACAACTTCTATGTGCCTTAAATTACACTTAAATTCTTCTATTTTCTTATTAAGACACAGTACACAAATGCAAAAGGCTATTCTCTTGATTCGTATCTAATAATGAAGCGATTTCTGTATTTTCATTAAACATTTACCTTTTAAACATCCAATTACTATTTTTGAAATTTATATATTTAGTTTGTTTGAACATTTTTTATTTTAAGCTCCAGGAAGCTCTATAATTAGGCTGTTTGCAGATTTAAACTGGTTCGATAAACGACAGTACATTCAATGAGTAGCAACCATTCGCCTCTGTGCATCATTTTCTGTATGTTCTACCCCATTTCTTCTTTGTTGCTGATTGAAAGCTTTTGGTAAGCGGCAAAATTTAATGTGCGGGCCTTAAAAGTCGAACAAGCCATCCAGGTAAATATTTAGCTTAGGGTGAATATCACCCCCAAAACGTGAGTGACTGACCAATGTATAATACAAAGTAAGGCATCAGTCATTAGATCTTCGCCGAAACTACTTTCCGGCTAGAGAGTAAACCACAACCACCACACATTCTCCGAAAAGACTTCAAAAATTAGCATAATAAAACTGATAACTGTGTTATCTGATGGATCACTGGTCAGTTTTCTATGTGTAGAGTTACAAGAGTTATAGCTCTCCCAAATAATAGATCCATGTAGCCAAAGGTGTTGGTAATTCATTTATAATCCGTACTGACAAAAACACCAGACCGTGATGATCACCAATGAAATATGCTCGTGACGCTCACCAATGAAATATGCTCTCTAGGCTGCTAGTTTAACACAAAAAAAACGACATATCCACGCACTTAAAAAAACGCTGCTTACCAAATGAACTGTGTGTTGCTCAAAAATTCGCCAACCCCGTATCGTCTTTTTCTAAAAAAAAAATAACATCAAAAAGTATTGTATTTTTGTTTTTTTATTTCAGTCCCCTAATTTTCTTTCTATGAAATGTTCAAAGTTAAGTAAAGAATGATATGAAAATGTAAGCATTATACTGTTTTTAATAAAAAAAAAAGCCAACACGTGTATGGATTAAAATATTAAAAAAATTTTAATTTTGTATTACTTACTTGAGCTTGAGGTCAAAATTCAAAAAATTTTATTTTATATTTATAGTTTGTAAAAAAATTTCAATAAAATAAAATGTATTTATTGATAATTATTAATGATTCTGCCACCATCGGTTATCATCATCCGAAAGCTTAAAAATATACAAAACTATAAACAAAATTGCTCCATTCACAACCTGTCATAGGAGTCCTAGGTTGTAAGAAATTCATTTCTACATATTACATAAAAACGGCGATAGCACTTAATTAACCAGCTATGGTGTATTTAACACGACATTCTATAAACAGAGGTAAACATTTTTTATTGCTGTACAAAAAACATTTATGTAGAAATGATCAAAAAAATGTGTACAATAACTACGACGTACAACTCCTACGACACCTTGTGAATAGAGGAAATATAATAAAATAACAAATTAATATAAATTCAATACTAGATATGTAACTAATTATGTAATCAAACATCAAGAGAAACTTATAATGGGTTTTTATAAATAAACATATAAAACATATGCAAATCTTTTTTTTTTTTAATAAAGAATATTATTTGTAGATTTAATGCTATTATTATTCTATCAGATACGCAACATCAATCTCTAGTAGATACCAAAAACTTATAAAATTTCATGCAACATCAATAGAATTTAAAATAAGCCCTATCTTTATTTTAATTGACATTTTCTATATTATGTGACTTAAGTCTCTTGATATTCTTAATATTAAATAATAATAAACATTCTTAATTTTATAGATATTAAAAACATTCTTCATTGTTTTAATAAAATGTTATATAGTCAAGTATAAGATTTTTCAAAATATAATGTAACGGTTTCTAAGTTTAAATTAAAATTTTTTATTCCAATAAAACTGTTAAATAAATCCTTATACTAAAGAATATTTTGTAGCAACTGTGTTGCCTCTATTTAATGACTTTAAGTATATACATTTTACTGCAATCATATATCCTTTTTTAAAACCATAAGTTTCCTTTAATAAATGCATAAATTAAAACTAGAAAATTTTTCAAGTAATTTAATAGTATGATTTATTCTTTTATATTTATTTAATGTACTTTCTTTGCAATTCATATATTGAAAATAAATTTTTATAAAAAAAACTATATAATTTCGTTTTTTCTCGCATAACTGTTATTTGTTTTGGAAACTCTTTATCATGTGGAAAACTTTTCTTAGTGCTGCACGAGCACTTTTTCAAATGCATTTTTTTTTTCAAACTTGTAAGTATCCCAGCAAAAAATTTAAAAATTATTTTTAATAACTTTATTTAATATTTTATTAATACTAAAGTCATTGACGTTACCATTTTTTACTCTTGCAAAAATCTGAAATTACGTAGATTTACTCTGGTTAATGTGAGTACTATTTGAAACTGAGAGATTTTAAATATTCGAAGTATTAAGCCGAAAAGCTTATAACTATGGCTGTCGTTTATATTAAATGGTGAGTAGGTAAGAGGTTACCTTAAGGAATAATACATTTATTGTGTCAATCGAAACGTCAATCCGAAACGAAACATTACATTTACCGTACTTGCACATACTAACATTAGCAAAACGTATCAGGTATTTCATTACAATTATATATATGTATATAAATGTATTTCTATCTTGAGTTTTAATGTTCTACTTCAGAAATAGTGCAAAATTAATATTAGTAAAATAATATATTATAAATATATAGTTGTTGTTACGCACTTTGGCCATTTTGCAATACTAAAATCTATGACGTGAATACCTTTATTAAATTTAATATATCAGTCTTTATTTAGATTAAAATAAATAACAAACACATTTGTTTAAATTAAATATAAATGTAAAAAATCACTACTGGTGTTATAATATTTAAATTATGGACATTTTTTTAATTTTTTAAATAAACAAACTGGGCTTGTATAAGAAATTTACTTTAATATGACTGAGAACATAAATACTCTTCAATCTTTCCAGGTTTTTGATATTAAAAAATAAGAATCTGATTATTTAATAATAATTAATCTCATATCAGTATTTTTGTTAAGCATTTTTGATGTATATTAGTCGAGCTCAGCAGATATAAATTATTTCAATATACAAATTTAAAACATTTTACCTTTGTTTTGAAAAAAATTTAAAAAAGATAGTGTAAAGATATCTGTACTATTTTATTTTAACTATTGTGACGTGCGTACCTTTTTCAAACGTTGATTTATTTTATTTAAATACACTGGGACCCTTTTTTTGCAAAAAAAATATATACTTACCTTTTATATAACTTTCGAGTAAAATACTGATTTTAAATATAATAAACTTAGCTTATACCGTGCTTTATTTTTTAGTTCACCTATTTTGACTCGTCTTATTATTAAACTCAATTAGGTATACACGCAACATACTCTGTTGTACTACTGCTTTACCATCTACATACATTCATTTACTCCACAACTTTGCACTGCCATAATTTTTGTAGTCTAAAATTGTTTTCAAACTTCTATAACAATACTAGGGAGTTTGGAAAACAAAAATATATATGATAATGGTTGTGATCCAATATAGGTATGTATTATATCCAACCAAAAGTATATAAGTCACGTTAAATAGAATGGAAAAAAATCAATCAAATCAAATCAAAAAATTCAAAAGTGCAAATAAGGTTTATGAAAAATAGCGTAATGACTGCAAAAAACGTCAATCAGATAGTCGTAGTAAAATGTTAATCAAAACTAATTTTCATTGGCTTTCGAACTTCTAAGTATTTATAAACTATTTTCATATTTTATTGGACAAAATTCTGGAAAATTGTATTAAAGTACGATATTAGTATATTCACAGTATTACCCCATATAAGATCTTTTTTATATTCTTGCCTAAAAAATTCAATTTTTATTATATTTTTACCTTTACGAGTTTATATCCATCCGTCTTATAACATATAAATCATCCTTTTAGGCTAAGGATTTTGGGCCAGAAGCCGATTGGCAGCCATTACTATTTAGTCGCTGGGATATTATTATTATTCCCTCTAAGTAAATGCATATGTGACTGAACAAAGTTTTGTTAAACTTTTAGGTCGAGTCATGGTGTCTGTACGCGTATGAATAAGTGCATAATATTAGTGTATTTCTATAAGTATATCAGGATGACCAACTAAAATAAATACAATTTAAAAAATCTATTATAAAAATGTATTTTTTAAAAGTTTGTAACTTAAGTATTACAATCTGACAATAGTAAATAGAAATTTCACATTTATTCCAAAATCGCCAGTAAAAGAATAAACATGATATGAAATACTTATTTAGAATTGAACAGATTTAAACATTATAAATTGTTCTATTACTGTGGTCACTCTTATTTCACATACGAGCATTTAAATACAAATGAATACACATGTGGGAAAAATATACGAACACTCACTCAAATTTATGACAACCGTAATTTTTAACAAAAATTTATTGTTTGAACATGTTTAATTTATGTATATATTTATTTATTTATTTTTTTTTTTTTGATGAATTAAGAAATTTGTTTTTATTTTTTGCTGATCAATTTAAATACTGAATTAAACCTGAATTTTTTCATAAGCCGTTACCTAGAATAAAATTAAAATTATAGACAAACAGGATGAGCGATTTAAAGTTAAATATTTTTTTATGTGCCGCAAATTACAATATTTGCAAAGTGACAAAGTTCCTAAATGGAAATTATTTATTTTAGAAACTATAAATTTAAAAACAAAGTCCCAGCAGATTTAAAATAAGTTAATTGACGTCTGAAAGCTTATGACTTAAAGATCTAAAGTGTCATAATATTTAATGAAATATTAATAAAATCACATAGTCTTCAAAATTTTTTTATTCATTTAACATCTAGTTTTTTTGTATAAAAATAATCCATAAAAATTATTTATATAAAATCTCAAAAAAGTCAATTATTTTACATATTTATAGGAAAATTTTTAAAAAATTATATTCGATAATATGAATGAATTTTTAGAAGTTAAAGAACTTATTTTTTATTTTTATCATTATTATTATTTTTATTTTTATTATTTTATAAAAAGTTAATTTATGTAGTTCAGGAAATTTGTGGGTCATATCTACCTTTTTGATTATACTTTTATTTTGTATAAAAAATAGTTTTCCGTAAGTGTATTTATTATTTTGCCCAAATCTGTAGAAGCGACAAAACGACTGTAAGTGCTATTATATCCTAATTGTACATTTATGATTTTTGTGGTAAAAGTTGTTTTATCAATAAACTTTCTATACTATTAAAGGCTTACAGAACAAAACTAATATTAATATTTATATAAAGTATTATTACCCAGAAAAAGTCCTGAATGAGCAAAAGAGCAAAAGAGCAAGTATAAAATGATTGATGATTGATTTTGAATAAAACACAACTTATTTAGGAAATTTTTATCACATTCTTTTTATAAATAACGAAATATCGGGCAAAAGGCCGCCGCGGCACACCTCCATCCGATGGTCCAAATTTTCAATGACAATGTTGACTGTTCTTTTGCCACACCATCGCGAAAAACAGTAATGTTTTCCGTTTAACAAAAAGATCTGTTTTGCTGAGATTTAAATATTTTTCACAATTCTCTCGATTGTGAATGAATTTGAACGATTATGTTGACCAAAAGAATCAGGAAGGATTATGATTGATTAACCTTATTTGAAAGGCTTTTTTAGTAAGCAGAGATGTAGGTTCTGGATTAAAATAGTAAATACAACAAGTAAGAGTGCTATATTCGGCCGTGCCGAATCTTATATAGCCATGCAATAACAATTTTATCACTATTCATCTCATTAAATGAATACGTACATATATATATATATATATATATATGTTTCATTATCTTTATAATGACTCAATCCGCTTAAAACATCATATTGTTAAATTAAAAATTGCGCTTATATATGTATGTATATAAAAAAAAAATAACATACATACATAATAAAAAAGAATTAAAATTATAAATGAAATTGAATGCATGTATTAAAAAAATTAAAACATTTTTTTTTTTATAACTGAGATTCGAAGCTACGTTCATCCAGTTTGTATTGGTGTGAAGAGACAAGGTGGCCTAGGTTTTTTCATCATATCGCAGTGGTTTATAGAGCGACTTTTTAGATCTGCACCGGAATATTTGGGTACCTAACACGGGTCTTGGAAATGTCTGGGGCTTCAAAAAAATGATTTCAACATACACACGAACAGACGGACAGACGTAAAAACGTGATTTTTCTTATTTTCAGTAACAACCTGCTCCCGGATATTTCTAATATTTTGGTGCCTTACACTTGTTTGGAAATGTGTGACGGCTTTAAACAGTTGATTTAAATTTATACACGGACAGACGGACAAAGCTTTATTGACTTCCCTATTTATAAAGCTTCAGAAAATATATATTTTATAGGTCGGAAAATTTTTTTTAGAAGTTTCACATGGAATAACAAACATATATACAACTTTACACTCACTGTGAAGGGTATTAAAACAGTCACAGAATAAATTGTTGAAATATTACTTTTAAATTTATTTTTTTTTTTGTAAATTATATTATTATTTGTGGATATACACAAATGTTTGTTAGATTATAAGTACTTCTGTTAGATTATTTAAAGTCTTAACGATTAAACTTAAATCAATTTAAATTATTTATGTACTTAAATGGAACTTGAATTAAATAAATGCTAGAAGTTATTCTATAAATTATCGTTGTGTCAATAAAAATTCCTTAATATTTTCAAAAATTTTTCAGGAGCGTCAAATGTTTTGCTTATAGAAGCAATATAATAGTCACAACTTTTTCGTTATAAAAGTTTTTAAAAAAAGTTAGAAAAAGAAAGTCATTTAAAATAATGTTGCTAATTAAATGAATGACAATTAGTTTTTTGGTTTAACTTTTAATCAAATCATTGTAATTGAAACAACTGATTATTCCCTAGATTGGAGTGATATAAAAACTAATTCATTTATTTGCGTATTTGTTTTAAATTTATATGTGTACTTACATCAAAATCTTCTGAGATGCTGCTATCAGAAAGGATTAAAGTCAATTCCTAATAAGCTCTAACAAATCAGTGGTTGACCATGAAAACGGCATTTTTTATATGAAATGGTGTATGCCATATGCGATTGCCCATAAAACAACACAAAGAAAAAACTTTTTTATGATTAAACACGTCATACACTATCATTTTACTTACGAAAATTTAAGAATCTTGACAACTCTTTATAATGTAATTGTCTTAACAAAAAAAAAGTTAAAAAGTTCAACAATAAAATAAGAAAATTAACATATACACATGGCACGGTGTAATGATCATATAGACCGGTCAGTACCAACTTTCCGTTGAATAACTGACTTAACAAACAAACATGTATGATTGAAAATGTTGTGAGGATCACAACCAACAAAAAGCTTTCATTACCATCAGACTGATGGTTTAAAGCAAGAATAAAAAATGTGATAATTGAATAGAATAACAAAAAGGGGAAAAGCTTAAGTTTGGTAAATTTCGTTCTCACTCACTACAGCAAAAGATATGAATATGTATGTGAAGTTTAATTCACAAAATCAAATTTCGTATAAACTTGTGAGTTAAATAGATGATATTTACATCCAACACTAAGACATTCCGATCAAAGAGTGCTGATGATGAAACCGTAGCTGGTTTCGAAAATGCATTCCACTCGGCTGGTGTCGGGATTAAAACTTACTTTTCCAATATATTCTTTCATTATCGCAAATAAAAATTGATTTCTTCATGTAATGATTAGAAATTTAATAATAAAATGAACTAGAGCCAAACTAAAAATTAATAAAAAGTCTTTGTTAAAAAGTTCAACAATAAAATAAGAAAATTAAAAAACTGGTGCGTTTAGGCTAATTACAAAAATCGAATTTTATTTATTTTAATTTGTGTTTAAACACACATGTACAAATGTATAGAAAATTTATAAATTATTTTATTTAATTCTTTTCAGCAAATGTAATTAACTGGCTCAATATTTAATTAAATTTTATAATAAGTTTTATCAGACCTCCTTTTAGCTGTAATGCTATTAAAATGAAAATTTAAACTTGTAATTAAAATATTTGTAGTATATTTTCAAATGTGCATAAAATACTTTTGATTAGTACTCTCTGTATGAGTCTGGTTCAATATCTGAGCAGTTTTGTATGTGCATATTGCAAATATGTATTTGCAATTATTATTATTATTGACCATACAATTACACATATATATTTAACATACGACAAATACCATTGTGTATGTATATTTATAATAAATGTAGTTACAAGTTGTGTGTGTATAATTAATTTAACTATGTGTGGTAAAAGATGAATGGGATTTATATTTATGTTTGTTAGTAATTTGTGCGTACTTTTGCAAGTGCAAATCTAAATTTCTTTTAATATACATGCAACATACTTACAAACATATTATACAAATTGTTTGTAAATTTTAATTGAAAATTCATTAGTTAAGAAATGCATCATTGTATTGTATGCTTAGTGGTACGTGAATAGATTTATAAATAACTGTAATGAAAACAAAAGAATTGTTAATTAAGCGCTTCAAGTTATTCTACAGTTATTCTAGATGTAATTTGAATTTTTTTGTTACAAAATGTGTAATAAACGAACTTTGTCTCTTGGAGACAAATGTCGAGAATATAATTATAGAAGACTGTACTTAATTATTTAAAGATACGGTGTACAATTTTTATTTATATGTTAAGCTTTGCTTTGTTTTATTTAAACTCTACCTTGAAAAAATATTAAAAGGATTAAAATTTCATTACTGTTTACTCAAAATATTTTCTGTATGTCATAATTGTTTATTTTTATTTTTTAGAATTACGAACATATACAGAAAATTTTAAATTTATTTAAGAGATTTTATATAATTCTTTATTATGGTTAAAAACTTAATCAAGTGTTAAAAAGATTATTGTTCATATTACTGCTTAACCAGAAAAATTACTGGCAATTATCATGGAAACCACATTCAAAATCCATCTATTTTGTAAACGATAACAATTGCAATAACACAACCTAAAAACGTATTTTTTTTTAATAGAATTATGTTTTCTTTTTTGTTTTTATTGGTAAGATTGAAATCATTTTATTTTTGCCACACTATGGTTTCAGTGAACAGGCCATTCATCAGTATTTTCAGTTTATGGCCACAAATACACTTACAGCATTTACTCTGACAACTGTACAGTAATAAAAATGGTTCTCTCTAACAACTGCCAGATTTATTTATTACATGACCTTTAGCATAAAAATGTATGTATATGAATTTTTTAAAAGTATACAAGAATAACAACAACAACAAAAATAAGAAAAATTACCTTAAATACTGCTGACTAAAATTGTGTACGGTGTTTTGCACTAGTATGTATGTGTATTTAGGTAGCGGTGGTGTCAGTGGACTATTTATTCAATATCCGTAGAATATAAATATTACCTCACGCAAAATAATCATAAAATACATTCCAGTAAGCAATGATGATGGTAGCAGTATGAGCAGAAAAAGCATAGTAACAGTCAAACTGGCAGCAATGGCACATGTTTTAGCAGTTGTAAATGTGTTACATACAAAATTAAAACAAGCCAACCATAGCACAATCATTGTATTGTAAATACTTAGAGGAAGGAACAAGTTTTGGTAACAGAAATGCTATCCAAATTGGTGGTGTGTGTTGAGAGCATGATGTTGTTATTTATGTGCAATATGCATGAAATTAAAAACAAAATACGGACGAAAAATAACAAAAAACTGCGTATGTAAAAATATTCAATAGAAAGATTTTTGCAAAACTATTTGATATTAAGCGATTGTTAAATACCCTTTTAATAATATTATTATGATAACAGAAATAAAAACAATTTAACAAATATAATATTTAATAAACGTATGTAAAAATCTATAGTGTATAGTTACCCGCTTCTGAAAACAAAAGTAATTTCCTACCAAATCTTACTATTATAAAAATATTTTTTATTCGTGATCCCAATCTTTTTCAGCAACAGCTTATTTTTTAGATAGAACAGGATTTAAAATGGACAAATGAGGACAAATTAAGATATTTATTATTTGTTAGTTAAATCCGTATTAAATCTAATTTAATTATATTTAATGCTAGATTGGTGTTGTAGATTTATGACATCATAAATCCTTAGGAGCAGATCTCTCAAAAATTTCTTTTGGTATATTTAATTTATTTTAATCCCTAAGCCAGATTAAGTCTTTCATAAAATTTGATTAACAGGTTTTACCTCTTGATTTACTTTAAATTTTATGTAGAAAAAGAAAAGCTGCAGAAAATTATTATAAATACATTGTTAATATAATTTGGGAAAAATACATTGATCCATGCCTTATAAATTATAAAGTATAAATTAGTGGTGGCCGAACCTGCATAATTTTAAATTAGGTTGGTAACGCTGTGATTACCAATTTTCTTATCGAAAATCTATTATTTTCATTTGCTTTCAAGAAAACATAAATCCTAAACTGCAAATCGCCGGCTTAATATAAAAACCTGCTATTTTTCTTTCAGCAAATTTTACAGGAGAGACAAAAAACTTCTTATATATCATATTTGTAGCTTGAGAGGTAAACCAAAAATAAAGTTAATTTATTTTATAATATTCTTCATGCATGACTTCAATATACAAAAACAACAAAAAACAAACAAATTGGAGTTAGTAATAAACACTGAACTAATAATGTAATGGATTTAGCAGTTTTTCTTACAAAAATTTTTCTGTGAGAGGATTTAGCAGTTTTTCTTATCAAACCTTTTTACACACTTCAAGACTTAAATTTAAGAAAAACTACATGCTGGTCGACAAGGTGTATCTCTCTCTACCAAACGGCATCAAAATCTTAATTTACTTAAAAAGTGGAGTTAGCAGATTTGCATATTAAGACGGCTATATATTGGATATATTGATATGGTTTTTGTGATTTCTTTTTATTATATCGCAAAACTTGATCTATATTTCAGCTGTTTTAGTTTGCACGATGTACTCGTAGTCACCAAATGCTTTTTAAATATTTTTCAACAATAAAACTGTGCTGCTAAGACAGTGAATAGTTTTACCATCTAATATTCGTGAACTGCCAAAACATATGTTTATTATACCCGCCACCAAAAAAATGGTGGGGGTATATTCATTTTGTCATTCCGTTTGTAACACATCGAAATATCCATTTTAGACCCCATAAAGTATATATATTCTGAATAAGGGTTTGATTTGATGACGATCTAGCTATGTCCGTCCGTCTGTCCGTCTGTTGAAAGCACGATAGTGGTCGCACCGAAAAAGCTAGGGGGCTCAAATTTTTCCAGAATCTTTCTTATAAACAAGGTTTGTTTGGCATTGAAAATGGACTAAATCGGAATATTAGCAAGAAGTTATAGCTCAAAAAGCAAGAGTAGGTCGAAAAAACCGTGTCCTTCGAACATCGAATAAAATGGAATTGTGTCCAAACTCATTAACGTAGACTCATGAAACTTCGAATATATATTTCCTGAGTAAAAACAATATTTCTCCCCGAAAATTATCTAAATCTATGCATCAGGAGAGGAGTTATCGATCAAAATGTACGAAAATTTATACCGCACAGTGTATTTTTCGGTATATTTAAAAACAAAAACGTCATAAAAGCAACAAAATTAGATGCACGACTCTGAAATTTTGCACACTTTCCTTTTTGGTAAGAAACTTTTCTGTAACTGAAAATCAATGTGCCACGCCCACTTTTACGCCCACCTCCCATATAACGTTTTACCTAAAATTTATATAATTTCTCTATTAATAAAGATTTTGGAATAATAAAGGACTATTTTAAAACATCTAAGTTGTACTCATTAGCAAAAACAACTTTGACACGCCTACTATAACGCCCACTTTTCACGATATCTACCGTTTATGAAATTTAAAAGCTCATAAAACCGACAAAATAAGAGGCATGATGATGAAATTGGCTACGTATATCCTTCTAGTTAATGTCATTACTGTTCCAGAAAATTAAGGTTCCACGCCCACTTTTACGCCCACCTCCCATATAACGTTTTACCTAAAATTGATATAATTTCTCCATTAATAAAGATTTTGGAATAATAAAGGACTATATTGAAAGTTCTAAGTTCTAAGCAAAAACAACTTTGACACGCCTACTATATTGCCCACTTTTCACGTTATCTAACGTTAATGAAATTTAAAAACTCATAAAACCGACAAAATTAGAGGTATGATGATAAAATTTGCTACATATATTCTTGTACTCAATATTATTGTTATGCCAAAAAATTTAGTTGACACGCCTACTTTAACGCCCACCTCCCACATAACGTTTTAACTAAATTTCATATAATTTCTCTATTAATAAAGATTTTGGAATAATAAAGGACTATAGTGAAACATCTAAGTTGTATTTATTAGCAGAAACTTTATTGACACGCCTACTTTAACGACCACTTTCACTAAAAGAATAAATTTACGAAAACATTTTACGAGCATATCGAAGTCAAAAAGGGTGGTTTAACTTTAAGGGCCGATGTTGATTTTAAATAAAACACAAATTATTTAAGAAATTATTATCATTTCTTTTTATAATGATAATATTTGTATGGTTCAATTATGTATATATATATCGGCCAAATAAACCCCCCCCCCCCCAATCGTTGGCGACACTCCTCTATCTGATGGTCCAAACTTTCAATGACAATGTTTATGCTCAATTGTTGTGCACGATAATGAGTCGAGGTTGACTGCTCTTTTGCCACACTATCGCAAAAACAGCAATGGTTCCCATTCAAGGAACTAAGAAGGCATTCACAGATTTTCTAACATTTTATGCAGAAATTTAAATATTTTTTAAAATTCTCCCGATTGTGGACGAATTTTCATAAAAAACCTTAATAACTTTAAAGCGTTGTTCATTTGCGTATCTTTCCACGAATCAAATTGAGTAAGTTTGAGATTAAGAAATGTCAAATGAAATGCAGAAAACAAATTTGAAGACTAGGTGTAGTTCATCTTCAACATGGGCCCTTAAAATTTAAGCACCCTCTACAAAGAAAGTGATTTTATTATAAAGAAATTATTCAATAGCGATTAACAATATAATAAATTTTGTGCTTAAAATGTAAACAAAATTGGTGGTGGGTATAAAAGATTATATTAGATATAAGATATAATGCTCTTACTTGTTTTTGTTTTGGTTCGACAAAAAAAATTTTATTTAAATTAATCTTGAATTAATTCTTTTGTCACTTGTTATTTATATTTTAAAAATAAATGATTTCTTGAATTTAGAAAAAACACACGATAAGCAGCAAATTACACTGGCTTGGACATTTATTAAAAAAATTACAGCAAAGCATGTTATTTATCAAAAATTCTGTTTTACTCATAGTAACAATAAAAAATTAATTTCTTTAAAAAATCGTAGGCGTAAACTTTTGAATAGAAAACGTTTTACTCTGGTATCTTTCCTTTATTTTTTGTACAAATTTTAACTAAAACTCTAAACATTTTTGAGCACGTGCATACGGAATATGATAAACACAAATTAAGGAATAGTATTTTTTTTAAATTAGCATAATTTTGGTGAAGTTGTTTTATCAAAATGATTGATTTCGGTTAGTTTCTGCACAGCACAATTAATGGCAATTATTTAGTATAAAAATTCAATATTTTGTTCTATAATAATTTTCTTTTTAAAAACCTAATATACCTGAGATTTAAAATAATTATTTTTTACTTTCTTTATATTCAGGTACCCTTTTGTTTTAGTTTTTTAATATAAACAAGTCAGATGTAAACAAGTAAGAGCGCTATATTCGGTCGTGCCGAATCTTATATACCCTTCACAACGTGTAGTCATGAAATAACAGTAGTTTGTGTCACCATTCATCCCATAAGAAATACGTACATATATATATAAAAACATCCCATTGTAAAATTATAAATTCACGTATGTATGTTAAAAAAACGAAAAAAAAAAATTAAAAAAAAAAAATTTTAAAAAAAATTAAAAAAAAAATTTAAAAAAAAAAAATTATTATATATAATTATAATTATTATATATAAAACAAAAAAAAAATTAAAAAAAAAAAAATAATAAAAATATAAATAATATATTAAATAAAAAATAAAAAAAAAAATTAAAAAAAATTTTTAAAAAAATTAAAAAAAAATTTTTTTTGGCTCAGCTGGGATTCGATGCCACGTTTTCTCTAACCAGTATACACGTTTGTATGTATGTATGTTGTTGTTGTAATGTTGTTTTTGTGAAAAAAAAATCGAGGTGGTCGTGGGTTTTTGCTCATATCTCAATTGTTTATGTACCGATGTTTCTGATTTTCAATACCGATCTACTCCCGAATATTTCCGATATTTTAATACCTTACACGGGTCCAACCTATGTCGGGGGGCTTCAAAAAGTTGATTTCAACATACACACGGACAGACGGTCAGACGGACAGACTGACAGGGCTTAATCGACTCCCCTATTCATAAGCTTTCAGAAAATATATACTTTATGGGGTCGGAAATGAAAATTGTAGAAATTTCACACGGAATGACAAACCTATATATACCCTTTTTCACTGTGTGAAGGGTATAAAAATATATCCTCTGATTTCAAGAAATCAAATAAAACAAAAACTATTATTTAGTAAGAGAAGCCAATTTAGTTTTTATAAAAATTAAATGGCGTATATTTGTTTAAAGTTGTAACTTCATAAAAAAGTTTATTTAATTAGTCTCTAGAAAAGTGTTTATTATTTACAATATCATGCAGTTCATTGGCCATTTTTCAAAAAGAGTTTTTTGTTCGTTATATTAGGTTGGAATAAAAGTCTTTTCCGGACTAAAGCGATAATTGAGAATATTAATATTTTAAAATAATTTAACTAAACAGTGTAAGTGATAAAATTTTAAATTAGAATTGGAAGCTGATTTAAAGTCAATTGGAATACATAATGGTCGATCTCTGACTGTTTCGTTTGTTTATAAGACTTAACGCTAAAGTGACGCTGATGTGGGTAAAGAGACATGTGGACATTGATGGAAATGAGGCGGCAAAGAGAGGGGCTGCTTCAGCTTTCTATGGACTGGAACCTAGAGTTTTTCTAGAGGATGGATTGGTGAGGGCGAAGGTTTTACAATATGTGGAATCACCGAACCCGAGGAGGTGGATAGAGACAACCACATGTTGATAGGTACGTATAATGCACAGGAAGCCCCTTGGCAGTAATGCAGTAAGAGTACTTAGGTATGGGTGGAGAACATAGTGCTGGATAAATGCTTTGATCGCAGGGCATGGTTACTTCAAGTATCACCAGCACAAGATTAAGATTGTGGGGGACGATATTTACAGAATATGCCTTGAGACTGCTAAGACAGCAGCGCATGTGTTGTGCAAGTATTCTACAATGGCTGGCAACAGGTTTAATGCCACCGGCAAGCACACTTTGAATATGAGTACTCTGAGGGAAATTAGTCTGGGACAGATGCTGGTGATTACGAAGAATGCTGCGATGAGGAACGTGGATAATAATCTGTCTACAATTTTAAGTCATAATAGTCTAGAGCTAACGCCTGTGGCGCCAAGCGGCTTGGTGAGGCAAGTTATACCCCTTTGGTGTCATGGTAATCACTAAGGAAAGAAGGGGGTCGAAAAGATGCTATTTTAAAGAAGAGATCTATTTCGGTACTACAATAAATATATGTTTATATAAAACTTGTTGCTCAAACAAATACTTTTCTTAAACAATTGTTTCTAAATATGAACTAAATTTTTTAAATTTAAAAAAAACCTTTTTATTTTAAATTTAACTTTGAACTTGAAAGAAGTCAAAATAATTGCACGTTTTGTTTTAACATATCAATAGCTAAACATACATTTTAACTAAGAAAAGAAATAAATTTATTAAATCAAATATTATTAAAATATTTTTTTCATCTCTATATTTGATATCAATTAACGAGAAAAGTTTTTTTTTGTATTACACTTTTTCTTTACAGATTGAAATAATTATTATTCAGTTGATATGTGAGGAAATTGATTATCTATAGCAAACATACTTACTATCAAGTTTGGATTTGCAAAAGCTTACAAGTTTTATAAAAGTTTTATCGACTATGACATTTGGTAATTTCAATTTCCAAACTACATTGATAAATTTGATTCTAGCAATGAGTTATGCGAGTTTAACAATTCCTTTGATGTTCAGTGTGTGACTTTGGAAATTTATATTTAAATAAAATATTTTTTTACATATTTTGGAAATTGAATTCATGTGGTAAACTGGTTTATATAAAAATAGACATAGTTACCATAAACACCATGTTATAAGAAAATAAAAATTAAAAAACTGTTTTATTCTCAAACATTTACTTTATGAATAAATTAAAAACGTTATCAGTCTGATAAAAATTACACGCAAAGAAAAAATATGGTTGTGGTAAGCATAATCGAAAAGCAACATACTATGATTGATTTGTATGATTATGATTAAAAATAACAATGGTTACCAGTTATCATTATTATGTTTAATTAAAATATCAAGCAATAATCATATGTATGAGTACAATTGAAATCGACAATCTTTGCTTTTTTACAGCAAATTATTGTCTTTTGCTGTAACATAAACATATTGATTGTACTTACAAATTTAATTGCAATTTTTTTTACCAATATTTGTTAACATTTGCGACTTTATTTGTAAATTTTCTTTAATTTTTCAAAATTTTTGTTCATTTTTTTGACATCTCAAACTTTTAAAATAATAAAAATTTATTCAGCAAGAAGAAGAACAGCTGAAATCAAATTATTATTAAAAAAAATCAAAGCTTGATTAATTTGTAATAAAACTGTTATCTCACTTATTGTTTGATGATTATTTTTAATTTTTAATGCTTTTGAATATAATCATACTATTTTTAAATGATAACCATATTGAAATTTTTACGAAAAGTAAACATTAAATGATACAATTCAAACAAATGCTTGATTATCGTGTCAAGATATGTGATGAAATGAAACAAAAAAAACTATTACTTGTTTTCGACAACCAAATATTGTTTTAGAAAAAATAATATGACCGTCGTGATCATGTCATAACCATGGTTTTTCTTTGCGTGTATATAAGATAATGGTGACTAAGCTAGTATTTACTATGACAGGGTTAAAGACTAACTGGCAATTAAAAAATATTTATTCCTTATGACAGTTTTGATCTTCCAAAAAAAGCATGAGCCGAAATAAATTTATAAATCTTAACATAACAGAAACCAATTCACCAAAAACATGTTTAGCAAGAACTTTGATGTGAAAAAAAATAAAAAAAATATTCAAAAAGACAGATGTATAGGTTCGACTAAATCATACGTGATGGAAAAGTATAGTAAATTTTAAAAAGATTCAGAGTGGACAGTTACCAAAAATTACGTTTTTCATGCTCACAAATTTTAATCAGTACAATCAGTGAAACTTTTTAAAATGTACAGTGAAAATAGTTTATTGAATCGTCTGCAATTAACTTCAGCGCCAAATCTGATGATAATTCATAGCAAAGGAAAAAAAAAACTTTTCAAAAAAGTAGTATTCAAGTAATAGCTGTTATTGTGTATTGGTATTCGAACTTAATAATAGAATTTTTCTTATATATTGTTAAACTATATAAGTTCTACAACTAAATATTTTGCATTTCATCCTAGAAGCATGCTATGCAAAGTGTTGATAACTTAAACATGAATATTACCGATGTACTAAAGTAATATGTAAATGAAATTAAATTAAATTTTACTAATGCAAACTAAATTAATGCAATTAAAATCTTATGAAATTTATTCTTTAACAATATATTTATTAGGTTTCTATATACAGTTCCCACCCAAAAATTTTATGGTTTTTATAAGCAGTGCATACTTCATTTCCACACGGCATTGCATTTATGGCAATGCCTAAATTGTGTACATATGAAAGCAAAACAAAGTATGTATGTCATCTGTACTGCTTATTTTATAAGAAAATAATAATGACGCGTACTGATGATAAAGAGATTTCTGAAGTGGGGTATTGCATATAAAAATCACGCATCTAGAAGCGATCTTGTAAGCAGCACTATGTAAGCGACTCAAAAAGCGCTTTGTGCTACTGGTACTTGGAAAATATTCCTAATGAACCTTTTTGCTTGCAAGGATAAAACTCAACAAGATGCTGTAGCAAAAATTAAATTTGTTGGACCGCCGAAAAAAAATATGTGTTTTAGTTAGAAGTTTATTGTATAGATTTCATTTTTAATTTTTTACTATAAATCATTTTATTTGTTCTATTACCAGGCCAATAATGTTACTTTATTTGGGTCATATAGATGACTTTTTAAATGGGTAACACAATCTATGGGATCTAGAATGCGTGTGCAGCCAGCAATTGAGATATGGCAACAGAAACCCGGATGGTGGTAGTGCTCTAATGAGTGGGATTACGTGTGTGTTTACGAACCTGCAGGTGTCATGATTAAATTTAATACCCAAGTGTATTGCCTAAATGCAGGATACCACGTAAACCATGACTACTCTTGCATTTGCTACTTTATTTAAAACCCATTCCGTTGTTAATAATAAGAATAAACATTAGTGACAGCTGCCAAATTTCAGACTTTCCACTATCGCAAAAAAATACACCAAATTAAAAAAGTGCATTCTTATTAACACACCTTTTATATTACTAGGCAAATACATTTAATGTAATACAATTGACGCTTTACAATGGAATTTATTCCCTGATGTCCACAATTTTGATACTTTCAAAATCTGTTTAGTATTTTACGAGTCATAAGTATCTAAAGTTGCTAATAACACGTTAGCCAAGGACATGTTTTTAAAAAAATTATAATGAACAAAGTCATCTGTGTTGATACAAATTGTTTTTTTTTTTGTTCCAGGATTTTTATGAATAAATAAAAAAACTTTAGGAATTCTTTAAAAGCAATCCTGGTACGGATATATTAAAAGTTATTTTTTGTTCTTTGAAAATATTTTATAAATCAACCCAATTCTTTGTTTACTTTGAATTATAATACCCTAACAAAAAGTTGTTTTTTATAACTACACTTTAAGTTTATATTAATAATTTTTACATATGTAGGTATAATACATTTTTTGGCATGCCATGTTTAATTTATAAATGTGAAATGCTTTCAGACTTCATAATGACTATTATTGAAGTCCAACAACTACATGCAAAGGATGTGTGTATCAGGCATGTACAGTAAGCATGTCATGCATTAAATAACTGCAATTTGGAAAAGCATTTAGGTTAACAGGTATTTGTGCATGCTTAACTATTTATGCAAAAATATAAATAAATAGTTAAAAAAATATTAATATAAAAAGCGGTGAAAAATAACGAAGACAAGAAAATTTATTGCTTTACTCAAATTTTCAACAAGGTTTGGACATTTATATTCGCTGATTTACCATAATTTTTACAAAACTGTGCACACTTTTGAAACGTATAGTAAGATTTATAATTTTATTTTGTTTTAAATATGTTAACCTTATTGGCGTATTTATACATATATTTGCTTAAAAGATACTGGCAGTATTTATAAAGATCTTATTTAAAAAATCTTGTTTAAATTGTCATAAAATATTTCAAATTAAGACAGAAAATATTTCTTTTTACATATTTTTACATACGAAAAGTTCTTTTAGTTTTAATTAAATTAAAATTTTTACTATATTCCTTATTGCATAATTTATTTAGATGAATATTTTGTAAGATTCAACACAACCAAAAAATCACTTTAGCTAGTTAATTATGATTTTATTTACTGCGCATTTTCATTCTTGTATCACTTCACTATCTCATAAAATTTTAATTTTAACTACACAGAAATCTCGTTGTGAAACACAAATTCTATGTGGTATCAAAATCTGATATAACAAAGACTTAACACTTGTCATCACTTTTATTAGTAAATTAACAAATGATTAACAATTCTTCAAATGATTAACAATTCTTCAGATGCTTCAAATTAACGTGCCAAAATATATTAATTTATTCATCAAAGAATTACAAAGATTTTTAAATTGTTGTGTGAAAAAGACGCTTGCTTGAAAATAGACATAAAGTTGTAACATAAATTATTAACATCAATTTATATTTATGCGTCTTTAATTTGAATATCTAAATTGAGAGATAATTACAAAAAAAAATATTTTTTGCAGCCACGACATTTCCATTATAGTAAGGAAAAAAAGATACTTTAATGTTTTTTAAGTAAAACGTAAAATAATAAATTGTTGTGGCAATATTTATATCAACAGGTACTTTCTAGTGTAAGTATTTCTTTATTCCGTAAGTAAGAGAAATTGTATGCACAACTGTTAATTTTCGTCACTTTTTTGAATCTTGTTTATCATTTTTCTATTAATAAATAAAAAATTAAATATACTGGTAAATTTCTATTTTACATACAATAATAATACTTACTTAGTTATTGTAAAAAATTGTATTTAATTTTGATCTTCTCATTAAAATTGTACTATTAATTAAACGAATATTTATAGTTTAGTTGGAAAAATATTGTCAAAAATGTAATTCAAATTTTTTATTAATTCTAAGAAAATTTTTATTATATTTTTTATATTATTTATTGAAATTGTTTGATATGAAATGACCCATAAAAAAATTCATTGATTATATAACAAGGGATATGTGTTCCTTGACATTAATATATCTATGGAAAAAATATTTTTCTTCGTTTTAAAATTAGTTGAGTTATGCTGACAAGTGGGTTTATTTTTGATGAATACATACTGCATATATTTATATATTGAAAAGTTAGTTTTAGCATGTTGACATACCGCTTCATTGTATAACTGACCTACCTTGCTATAAAGATTTAACATCAGCGACTAAATCCTATATACTAATAGATAAATCGATCTCTGTTTCGCTCTTTATGCTCTTATTGTGTTAATTTAGTTTATAATCTTTTATTTAGTTTTACTATTTAAGTTATTTTTCAGTGAGCTCTTCGAGGAGCTCAACTATGTTTTATTATAAATTTACTTTAGGGAGCTTCTCTAGGAAGCCCTACCAAGTATGGTTAAAATACAATTGCTTGTTTGATCTTAAAATGATTTCCTTATATACTACTTATGAGAATCTTAAAACTAGTCTAGTGTTGGTTAGTACTTATTCTAAAATTATTATTATAATTAAATTACTTGTGTTAGTACTTAAAAATTAGTTGTCAGTCCCACACTGATATACCGTGGAAATGAACAGAAAAATGAATGTAATATGAAGCGTGCCGATACTGTAATACACACACACACCAATAGTATGGTTTCGTGTGTGTGTTTATATATTTGCGCAAAACGGCAAGAATAACGGCACACAAACACTTGATATTGTCAAGTGCCGCCAGACGCTTGCCAGATGAATTGAAGTAATACGATCATTTCCCAAGCGCGGCTTATTTCACACACATTTATTTATATTGACACAACAGGGTTCATATTACAGTTTACCCAAATAATTGTGAGTTTAGGTACCCTGCGGTACAAATGTGTTTTAAAGTGAAGTGCCCTGTAGTGCTCTATATTAGCTTCGCTACAATTGTTACACCTTTTGAAAGGAACATCTCTGCAGAAATCTAAGTCTTTTTAAAATTTCTTTGATATTAAAAAATGCTACTAGTACATACGCAAACCATATATGTATAACAAAACAAAAATTATTTTTGTAAAGCCAGTGTTTCATGAGTATGGTATAAAAGATCTAACCACACAATAACTAAATTACTGTCAAATAAGTCAGATGATATAGATATCCGGACAACACAGATGCAACACACTGCTAACATCGCTTTCATTCTTTTATAAAAACTTTTTTATTATAAGAAAAATGGCTTTCAATCTCATTAAATTTAAAAGAGTATTTGGGTATTACTTTGTTATCATAAAGTACATACTGCCAATAATAGTGCTATATTCGGCCGTGCCGAATCTTATATACCCTTCACAACGTGTAGTCATCCTATAACAATTGTTTGTATCACTATTTATCTCATATAAAATACGTACATACATGTAAAAAACATACCATTGTAAAATTATAAATTGAGTTTACGTATGTATGTTTCAGAAAAAAAATTACAAAAAAAAAAAAAAAAAATACGTTAAAAACAACAAGTAGGAGCACTATATATTCGGCTGTGCCGAATCTTTTATACCCACCACCAATTTTGCGTACATTTAAAGCACAATATTTATTATTTTGGTAATCGCTATGGAATAATCTCTTAATAATAAAATATGTACCACTTTCTTTGTAGAGGGTGGTTAAATTTTAAAGGCCCATGTTTAAGGTGAACCACATCT
The DNA here is from genome assembly GCA_941918925.1 of Phyto melanocephala. Classification (NCBI taxonomy): domain Eukaryota; kingdom Metazoa; phylum Arthropoda; class Insecta; order Diptera; family Rhinophoridae; genus Phyto; species Phyto melanocephala. The sequence continues at coordinate 103,316,938 of OW799236.1, forward strand.
AAACTTCAACTTCTTTCTTGTATTTCATGCGACATTTCTCAATCTCGGACTAACTCAATTTGAACCGTGGAAAGATACGCAATCGAGCAACGCTTTTAAATATTAAAGATTTTTATAAAAATGGGCGTTCAAATCAAAATGCATTTTATGCACTTCGTGATTCTTTTGGTCAACATAATCGTTCGAATTCGTCCACAATCGTGAGAATTGTAAAAAATATTTAAATGTCTGCAAAGCAGGTCTGTATGAAATGTGAAAACATCTGTGAATGCCATCTTAGTTCGTTGAATGGGAAACATTGCTGTTTTTCACGATAACGTGGCAAAAGAGCAAGCAAACTCGACTCACCATCGTGCCCAACAATCGAGCATCAACAGTGTCATTGAAAATTTGGACTATCGGATCGTGGTGTGCCGCCTAGGTTGGGGGGCCATTTGGCCGATATTTTGTTCCCTATATAATTGAAGCATACAAATATTATCATTATAAAAATAAATGATAATAATTTCATAATAATTTTATTCAAAATCAACATAGTCCCTTAAAATTAAACCACCCATTATAACTTCCGTATGCTAAATAGTAAAATGTTTTCGTAAATTTAGTCTTTCAATGAAAGTGGCCGTTAAAATACGCGTGTCAATAAAGTTTCTGCTAATAAATATAACTTAGATATTTCAATATAGTCCTTTAGTATTCCAAAATCTTTATTCATAGAGAATTTACATGAATTTAAGAGGAAGAAAGTGAATTTAAGGTTAAATTTTAAGGGCCACAGGGTGATTTAAAATATACATTCTCTGCATTTTTCTAAAACGGGAAATTTTGGTAAGATTTTGATTTTTAAACTTCTATAACATTTTGCTTTTAAAAGATTTTCAAACGAAATAAGTTTTGTATAATTTTAAAATTTGTTAGCCATTAGCACATGAAAATAAATTGTTTATAATGTTGAGATAATTTTTTTTTTACTTAGGCCAAATTTTCCTGAATTCCCATTTTTAATAGAGCATAACTTCAGGAGAACATAAGCATAAGTTGTTAGCATGCCATCTAGTAGTTGCTAAAACAGTCATCTATCTTGTCATCTTTATCTTATATTTAGCTACAGTACAATAAATGGCGCAGTGTAAGATGAATAAATGCTAATATATATGACTAATATATTTTTATAAAAATTTAAAGCAAAATGTATGCGTGGCACATCTATTTTCCGTTATAACGAAGACTTTGACCAAAAAGCCATGTTTGCAAAATTTCAGAATCGTACATATAATTTTATCAGTTTTATTACGTTTTAAATTTAAAATATACATTGTGCGGTATAAATTTTTGTACATTTTTATTTATAACTCTTTGCCTAATTCATAGATTTAAGCAATTTTCAGGGAAAAATATTCTTTTAACTCGATAAATATACATTCGAAGTTTCATGACTCTACGTTTATGCGTCTGGACACAATTCAAAAGTGAAAGTGGTCGTTATAGTAGGCGTGTCAAAGTTGTTTTTGCTAATGAGTACAACTTAGTTGTTTCAATATACGCCTTTATTATTCCAAAATCTTTATTAATAGAGAAATTATATGAATTTTAGTTAAAACGTTATATGGGAGGTGGGAGTAAAAGTGGGCGTGGCACATTGATTTGCCGTTACAAGAAAGCGTGTTACCAAAAAGCAAAGTGTGCAAAATTTCAGAGTCGTACATTCAATTTTGTTGCTTTTATGACGTTTTTGTTTTTAAATATACCGAAAAATACACTGTTCGGTATAAACTTACGTACATTTTGATCGATAACTCCTCTTCTAATGCATGGATTTAGACAATTTTCGGGGCAAATTATTGTCTATACCCAGGAATTGGACACAATTCCATTTTATTCGATGTTCGAAGGACACGGTTTTTTCGACCTACTCTTGCTTTTCGAGCTATAACTCTCTTCCTAATATTCTGATTTAACCCGTTTTCGATACAAAACAAACCTTGTCTGTAAGAAAGATTCTGGCAAAATTTGAGCCCCCTAGCTTTTTCGGTGCGACCTCTATCGTGCTTTCAACAGACGGACAGACGGACGGACATAGCTAGATCGTCATAAAATCAAACCCCGATTCAGAATATATATACTTTATGGGGTTTAAAATGGATATTTCTATGTGTTACAAACGGCATGACAAAATGAATATACCCCCACCATTTTTTTGGTGGCGGGTATAAAAAGATACTTTAATTTGTTGAAGTAAAACGTAAAATAATAAATTGTTGTGGCAATACTTATATCAGCAAATACTTTTTAGTGTAAGTATTTCCTTATTCTGTAAATTTTAGAAATTGTATGCACAATTGTAAATTTTCGTCTTTTTTTAAATCTTGTTTATCATTTTTCTATTAATAAATAAAAATTAAATATAATGGTAAATTTCTCTTTTACATACAAAATTAATACTTATAAAGTAAGTAACTAATTAAGTATTTATGTAAGACGTAGATATGTTTTTATTCTTTTTTCAAAGAAAAAATTAAATATTCATTTCAGTTATGAAGTCAGTATAAAAAATTGTATTTAATTTTGCTCTTCTCATAAAAGTTGTACTATTAATCAAATGAATATTTATAGTTTAGTTTGAAAAATATTTCCAAAAATTTCAGTTAAACATTTTTTTTAGAATTTCTATAAATTTTAATAATTATTTTAGTTTATTCAGGTAAGAATTTAATTGAAATTTTTGACTAATTCTAATAAAATTGTTATTATATTTTTTATATTATTAATTGAAATTGTTTGATATGAAATGACCCATAAAAAAATTCATTGATGATATAACAAGGGATATGTGTTCCTTGACATTAAGATATCTATGAAAAAAATATTTTTCTTCGTTTTAAAATTAGTTGAGTTATGCTGACAAGTGGGCTTATTTTTGATGAACACATACTGCATATATTAATATATTGAAAAGTTAGTTTTAGCATGTTGACAAACTGCTTCATTGTATAACTTGCCTACCTTGCTATAAAGATTTAACATCAGCGACTAAATCCTATATATTAATAGACAAATCGATCTTTGTTTCGCACTTTTTGCTCTTATTGCTACACCTTTTGAAATGAATATCTCTGAAGATATGCCAAATCTTAGCCTTTCTAAAATTTGTCTAATATTTTCGAAGTTATATGAATTTTAGAATGCTACTAGTACATACGGAAACCATATATGTATAACAAAACAAAAATTATTTTTGAAAAGCCAGTGTTTCATGAGTATGGTATAAAAAACCTAACCACACATTAACTAAATTACTGTCAAATAAGTCAGATGATATAGATATCCGAACAACACAGATGCAACACACTGCTAACATCGCTTCCATTCTTTTAAAAAAACTTTTTTATTATGAGAAAAATGGCTTTCAATCTCATTAAATTGAAAAGAATATTTGGGTATTACTTTATTATCAAAAAATACATACTGCCAATAATATGTCTTTCGCTTATAGAATTAAACATTCAAAAATAGAATTAAACATTGAAAAATAGAATCAAACCGAAACAAGTAACAGGTTTATTTTCGGCCGTGCCGAATCTTATATGCCCTTCACAACGTGTAGTCATGCAATAACAATTGTTTGTATCACCATTCATCTCATATAAAATACGTACATATCTATATATATAAAAGTGAAACTCTGTGTGTTTGTGTGTGTGTGTGTGTGTTAGCTATAGACTCCGAAACTGTAAAACTAATCGGGCTCAAACTTTGGTAAGTTGTTGTACACATACCAGGGAGTGTTTATGGGTGGAAAAAAGTGGGCGGGGCCACGCCCATAAAAAATTAGTTATCATTTTAAGCTACTTGCACATGACCGATTTTTCTGAAACTTTGCACATATATTGAACTGTCATGACTTTATAATTTCGTGATTTGAAAAGTGGGCAGGGCCAAGCCTATAAAAAAAAGTTTGAGGTACTTGCACTGGACCGATTTTTCTAAAACTTTGTATACATATCGAGCTCTCATGACTAAATAATTTCGTGATTAGAAAAGTGGATTATGCACACATATTGAGCTGTCATGACTTTATAATTTCGTAATTTGAAAAGTGGGCAGGGCCACGCCCATAAAAAAAGTAATAAGTTTGAGGTACTTGCACTGGACCGATTTTTCTAAAACTTTGCACACACACTTAGTTGTCATGACCATACAATTTAGTGATTAGAAAAGTGGGCAGTGCCACGCCCATAAAAAAAGTTATTATTTTGAGGTACCTGCACTGGACCGATTTTTCTGAAACTTTGCACACATATTGAGCTGTTATGACTTTACAATTTCGTTATTAGAAAAGTGGGCAGGGCCACGCCCATAAAAAAAATTATAATTTTTAGGTTTTTGCACTTGATAATCAATAAAAATTCAGAATGCATTTTGATTCATTAAGGGGCGTAGCAACGAGCGCCGGGTTTGGCTAGTGTACATATAAAAAACATACCATTGTAAAATTATAAATTGAGTTTACGTATGTATGTTTCTAAAAAAAAATATCAAAAATAAAATAAAAAAAAATATATTAAAAACAAAAAAAAAATTAAAACAAATTACAAAAATTTTTTAAAAAAATTATCAAAAAAAAATTATAAAAATATATATAACATATAAAATAAAAAAAAAATTTTTTTGGCTCAGGTGGGATTCCATGCCACGTTTACTCTAACCAATATACATATATATATATGTTGTTGTTGTAATTGTGAAAAAAAACGAGGTGGTCGTGGTTTTTTGCTCATATCTCAGAAAGTTAGGGGGCGATTGTTCTGAATTTCAATAGCGATTCATTCCCGGACATTTTCAAGAGACCAATACAAAATACAGATCTGAGGAAGATATAGTTGCTTCTAAAAGTTGATTTCAACCAACACACGGACAGACGGACAGACGGTCAGGGCTTAATCCTCTACTCATAAGCATTCAGAAAATATATACTTTATGGGGTCGGTAATGAAAATTGTAGAAATTACAAACGGAATGACAAAGCTATATATACCCTTGTGCACCACCGTTGAAGGGTATAAAAACGGCACTGAACTAAAATAATGGTGAATCTGTTGAAATAGCACATGCTAAACATGTTTTACATAGTATAATAGAACTAGACGCTTTTATAGAAACTATATATTCTAATGTTATTTAATGAGATGTGAACAACATGTATTAAAAAAGAGGCTAATAAGAAATGGTTTTCTTTGTAAACTAAAACTATCTGGAAGCACTGCTACTTAATATAATTTTATTCTTTGTATCTGTTCTTTTTTATACCCACCACCAAAAAAATGGTGGGGGTATATTCATTTTGTCATTCCGTTTGTAACACATCGAAATATCCATTTTAGACCCCATAAAGTATATATATTCTGAATCAGGGTTTGATTTGATGACGATCTAGCTATGTCCGTCCGTCTGTCCGTCTGTTGAAAGCACGATAGAGGTCGCACCGAAAAAGCTAGGGAGCTCAAATTTTGCCAGAGTCTTTCTTGTAGACAAGGTTTGTTTGGTATTGAAAATGGGCTGAATCAAAATAATAGGAAGAGAGTTATAGCTCGAAAAGCGAGAGTAGGTCGAAAAAACCGTGTCCTTCAAACATCGAATAAAATGAAATTGTGTCCAAACGCATTAACGTAGACTCATGAAACTTCGAATATATATTTCCTAAATAAAAGCAATGTTTTTCCCCGAAAATTGTTGAAATCTATGCATTAGGAGAGGAGTTATCGATAAAAATGTACGAAAATTTATACCGCACAGTGTATTTTTCGGTATATTTAAAAACAAAAACGTCAAAAAAGCAACAAAATTGGATGTACGACCCTGAAATTTTGCACACATGGTTTTTTAGTCAATTGCTTTTTTGTAACGGAAAATCAATGTGCCACGCCCATTTTTACGCCCACCTCCCATATAACGTTTTACCTAAAATTCATATAATTTCTCTATTAATAAAGATTTTTGAATAAGAAATGGCTATATTGAAACACCTGAGTTGTACTCATTCGCAAAAATAACTTTGACACGCCTACTATAACGCCCACTTTTCACGTTATCTACCGTTAATGAAATTTAAAAGCTCATAAAACCGCCAAAATTAAAGGTATGACGATAAGGTTCGCCACGTATATCCTCCTTGGCAATATCATTACTGTGCCAGAAAACTAAGGTGCCACGCCCACTTTTACGCCCACCTCTTATATAACGTTTTACCTAAAATTCATATAATTTCTCTAATAATAAAGATTTTGGAATAAGAAATGGCTATATTGAAACACCTAAGTTGTACTCATTCGCAAAAATAACATTGACACGCCTACTATAACGCCCACTTTTCACGTTATCTACTGTTAATGAAATTTAAAAGCTCATAAAACCACAAAAATTAAAGGCATGACGATAAGGTTTGCCACGTATATCCCCCTAGGCAGTGTCATTACTGTGCCATAAAATTAAGGTGCCATGCCCACTTTTACGCCCACCTCCCATATAACGTTTTACCCAAAATTCATATAATTTCTCTATTAATATAGATTTTGGAATAATAAAGGACTATATTGAAACATCTAGGTTGTACTCATTAGCAAAAACAACTTTGACACGCCTACTATAACGCCCACTTTTCACGTTATCTACCGTTAATGAAATTTAAAAGCTCATAAAACCGCCAAAATTAGAGGTATGATGATCAAATTTGCTACGTATGTCCTTCTAATCAATGTAATTGTTGTGCCAAAAAGTTTAGGTGACACGCCCACTTTAACGCCTAACTCTCATATAACGGTTTATCTTAAATTCATGTAATTTCTCTATTGACAAAGGTTTTTGGAAAATAAAGGACTATATTGAAATGTCTAAGTTGTATTTATTAGCAGAAACTTTATTGACACGCCTACTTTAACGCCCACTTTCATTGAAAGACTACATTTACGAAAGCATTTTCGTAGCATATCGAAGTTATAAAGGGTGTTAAATTTTAAGGACCGATGTTGAATTTAAATAAAACACAAATTATTTAGGATATTATTATTATTTCTTTTTATAATGATAATATTTGTATGGTTCAATTATGTATTTAACAAAATATCGGCCAAATGGCCCCCCCCCCCATCCTTGGCACCACTCCACTATCTGATGGTCCAAATTTTCAATAACAATGTTGATGCTCAATTGTTGGGCATGATGACGAGTCGAGGTTGACTGCTCTTTTGCCACACTATCGCAAAAACCAGCAGTGGTTCCCATTCAACGCACTAAGAAGGCATTCACAGATTTTCTAATATTTTATACAGACCTGTTTTGCAGAAATTTAAATATTTTTTACAATTCTCCCGATTGTGGACGAATTTGAACGATTATGTTGATCAAAAGAATTACAAAGTTCACAAAATGCATTTTGATTTGAACGCCCATTTTAATAAAAAATCTGAATAACTATAACGCGTTGCTCATTTGCGTATCTTTCCGCGGATCAAATTGAGTAAGTTTGAGATTGAGAAATGTCAAATGAAATGCAACTAGGTGTAGTTCACCTTCAACATGGGCTCTTAAAATTTAACCACCCTCTACAAAGAAAAAGGTACATATTTTATTATAAAGATATTATTCCATAGCGATTAACAAAATAATAAATATTGTGCTTTAAATGTACACAAAATTAGTGGTGGGTATAAAAGATTCGGCACAGCCCAATATAGTGCTCCTACTTGTTTTATTTTTTTTTTTGTATTTTTGCTATAATTTACTGTTACTTTATTAAATTATCGCATTTTAATTCGATATTCCATTGTGTTTGAAAACAAAAACACTAGAATTTAATGTTAAGTAAAACTTTTTAAGTTTAATTTTTGTAAGTGGGAGTAATGTTTTGTTATGTATGTTTATATGTGCACTAAAATATAGTAATTGGAAGTAGTGTTAAATAGAAAACATAACATATAGAACATTTTGCACAGATCTTTTATATGTGGGCACTTATCAAAAAAAATTCCTCCGAGATTTGGCATCGTTTTTTCTATTTTTTTTCTTTTTGTGTCCATTCAATAGCATTTAGTGTAAATCCTTGCTAGTTTATTTATATATTTTTTTTGCTTGGAATTTTTTTTCGGAAATAATAACCTTTGGGTTTTACAAAAATTAAGAACTAATTAATAAATATTATTGCAATCTGTAAATATTTCATTTATATAAAGATTTGAACGTTTTTGATCCATAATATTTGCTGTGTTATAAAATGGTTATGATCTATAGCAATAACATTGAATATAATATAGAACACATATTCACTTAAGTTTTTTTTTTTTTTTTTTTTTTTTTTGCAAAACTAGACTTTTTTTTCCAAATTCATCATATAAATCTCACCACTTAAGTATTACATTTCCATATTAAAGTTCCTTTATCTACAAGGTTTAAAAATGCTCATTCTAGAGTAGACCTCGTGCAATGACTTTATAGACGATAACAAGTAAAAGTAATTGTAAAATTAAAATCCTTGTATTGCCCTCACAGTCCCAAAGTTTATTTGTTTTTTGCAAGCGACAAAAGTGTTTAAAAAAATGAACTTTAATGTAAAGAGGAAAATCAAAATTCAAATGGAAAACAATATCTCCCAAATAGATACCAGTTTGATATTCTCTTAAGCCAATTGAAAAACTGGGGTAAAAATTTTGGCTGATGGGACAAGTAAGTGGTGAATAAATGAGAATATTGCTGTTGTGGTCCATAGTGTTCAAATAAATTTGAACTTTTGAATTGGGCACTCCAAAAATGGCACGTATGGCCGTAACTGTAATATTCTGATGTAAAAGAAGTTTATTTTTTAGAAGGCGGTTTTGCAACTCACACATGTAATGTTACCATTGCAGTTTTAACAGAAAAGTATTCTGACTGTTAGATTTCTTGCCGAGGTTATCATAAGAGGTATTAGAGATCTTTGGGCTACGTGAAAGATAAGGTCTTATAAAATCGGTCACAATACGGAAATTGGTCAAAGGCAAATTTATGAAAAAAGTAAAGCGCTTCAAGCATTGCAATGGCTAATATAATTTTTCATTGACTACTCTCCTCTTTACTAAAAATATAACATCCAATGACATCCAATAGCATCCATTGACTTCGTTTTATCCTAGCAGCGGCATTAACTTTTTTCTATGAAACTTGGACTTTTTACACTTTTTAATACGTTCACTTTTTTATATCTACCACCCTAAAAATAGCCTAATAAGTTCATCTTATTTTTTTTTTGCAAAAATAATTTACATTTGAAGCCATACCGCGCATTATATTTGTACGAATATGGCCTGTAAAAATATGCTTATAAAGTTATACATCTTCTTTGAAAATTCGGTACAAAAATATTTGTCTTTCACTTTATAAATTCGAAACCTAATGAAAAAAATTAAGTATTTTAATTTATGCAAAGTTATGGTACAATTTTAATGAAGTTTCTACTACTCGCCTATAGGAAATTAAAAACAAACATTTAAAAAGGTAATTTAAATACACATGTAAGTATATACTGCTCTCAAAAATATAATATTAAACCAAAAATATTTTATCTTTTAATAAAATATCAAAAGAATTTAAATTATACTAATAAAAACTTAAAACCAATATAGAACCAAATAAATGTGACAAAAATACGACGAAATATTAAGCTAAAATAATATTCGTATCTCTCCTTCATTTTGATGTGTTTCAATTACAAACGAAAAATTTTGTATTTTATTAGATTTTGAATATGCATGTTTTATGTTAAAACAGGTAATGAAAAATTTCCTTTTTGAAACATGTCTTGTGAAGATATGGTCGTCGGTATTTAATCAAAGTCTTCATGTGTTTACATAGATATATATATTTACACGGTAAAATGTAAAATGTTTTTTCGTATGTATGTGTGCATGTGTGTATGTAGATGGTGTTTTTTATGTCTCTTGTTGCTTTGAAAAATTACAAGGAACACCCAAACTACTTCACAATAACTTAGATGACAATCATGTATAGAAATTCAATTAAATTTTCAAGAATTGAATTTTAATTAAAATCTATGTTAAATGATGTTATTCAAGGTATATTTCGGTATGACTTACTTCTACTTCACCAACAAAAAAAGACAGACATCAGAAACTGTTTTAGTAAAATTCAGAGTATTAGAATAATTATTTACATAAATACGTATGTATGTATGTATGTATGTATGTATGTATGTATGTATGTATGTATGTATGTATGTATGTATGTATGTATGTATGTATGTATGTATGTATGTATGTATGTATGTATGTATGTATGTATGTATGTATGTATGTATGTATGTATGTATGTATGTATGTATGTATGTATGTATGTATGTATGTATGTATGTATGTATGTATGTATGTATGTATGTATGTATGTATGTATGTATGTATGTATGTATGTATGTATGTATGTATGTATGTATGTATGTATGTATGTATGTATGTATGTATGTATGTATGTATGTATGTATGTATGTATGTATGTATGTATGTATGTATGTATGTATGTATGTATGTATGTATGTATGTATGTATGTATGTATGTATGTATGTATGTATGTATGTATGTATGTATGTATGTATGTATGTATGTATGTATGTATGTATGTATGTATGTATGTATGTATGTATAAAAAAATAAATGTAACGTTTTTAAAAGTAACAAGTAAGAGCACTATATTCGGCTGTGCCGAATCTTTTATACCCACCACCAATTTTGTGTACATTTAAAGCACAATATTTATTATTTTGTTAATCGCTATAGAATAATCTCTTTATAATAAAATATGTATCACTTTCTTTGTAGAGGGTGGTTAAATTTTAAGGGCCCATATTGAAGGTGAACCACACCTAAACTTCAACTTTTTTCTTGCATTTCATTTGACATTTCTCAATCTCAGACTAACTCAATTTGAACCGCAATCGAGCAACGCTTATAAATATTAAAGATTTTTATAAAAATGGGTGTTCAAATCTTTTGGTCAACATAATCGTTCGAATTCGTCCACAATCGTGAGAATTGTAAAAAATATTTAAATGTCTGCAAAGCAGGTCTGTATGAAATGTGAAAACATCTGTGAATGCCATCTTAGTTCGTTGAATGGGAAACATTGCTGTTTTTCACGATAACGTGGCAAAAGAGCAAGCAACCTCGACTCATCATCGTGCCCAACAATTGAGCATCAACAGTGTCATTGAAAATATGGACTATCGGATCGAAGTGTGCCGCCTAGGTTGGGGGGCCATTCGGCCGATATTTTGTTCCATACATAATTGAAGCATACAAATATTATCATTATAAAAATAAATGATAATAATTTCATAATAATTTTATTCAAAATCAACATAGTCCCTTAAAATTAAACCACCCATTATAACTTCGGTATGCTAGTAAAATGTTTTCGTAAATTTAGTCTTTCAATGAAAGTGGCCGTTAAAATACGCGTGTCAATAAAGTTTCTGCTAATAAAGACAACTTAGATATTTCAATATAGTCCTTTAGTATTCCAAAATCTTTATTCATAGAGAATTTACATGAATTTAAGAGGAAGAAAGTGAATTTAAGGTTAAATTTTAAGGGCCACAGGGTGATTTAAAATATACATTCTCTGCATTTTTCTAAAACGGGAAATTTATTAGTAAGATTTTGTTTTTTAAACTTCTATAAAATTTTGCTTTTAAAAGATTTTCAAACGAAATAAGTTTTGTATAATTTTAAAATTTGTTAGCCATTAGTACATGAAAATAAATTGTTTATAATGTTTAGAGATAATTTTTTTTGACTTAGGTCAAAATTTTCCTAAATTCCCATTTTTAATAGAGCATAATTTTAGGAGAACATAAGCATAAATTGTTAGCATGCCATCTAGTAGTTGCTAGTAGAGTCATCTATCTTATCATCTTTATCTTATATTTAGCTACAGTACAATAAATGGTGCAGTGTAAGATGAATAAATGCTAATATGTATGACTAATATATTTTTATAAAAATTTAAGGAAAAAAGTGTGCGTGGCACATCTATTTTCCGTTATAACGAAGACTTTGACCAAAAAGCCATTTTTGCAAAATTTCAGAATCGTACATATAGTTTTGTCAGTTTTATTACGTTTTAGATTTGAAATATACATTGTGCGGTATAAATTTTTGTACATTTTTATTTATAACTCTTTTCCTAATTCATAGATTTAAGCGATTTTCAGGGAAAAATATTCTTTTGACTCGATAAATATATATTCGAAGTTTTATGACTACGTTTATGCGTCTGGACACAATTCAAAAGTGAAAGTGGGCGTTATAGTAGGCGTGTCAAAGTTGTTTTTGCTAATGAGTACAACTTAGGTGTTTCAATATAGTCATTTATTATTCCAAAATCTTTATTAATAGAGAAATTATATGAATTTTAGTTAAAACGTTATATGGGAGGTGGGCGTAAAAGTGAGCGTGGCACCTAAATTTTCTGGCACAGTAATGATATTGCCTAGGAGGATATACGTAGCAAATTTGATCATCACACCTCTAATTTTGGCGGTTTTATGAGCTTTTAAATTTCATTAACGGTAGATAACGTGAAAAGTGGGCGTTATAGTAGGCGTGTCAAAGTTATTTTTGCGAATGAGTACAACTTAGGTGTTTCAATATAGTCCTTCATTATTCCAAAATCTTTATTAATAGAGAAATTATATGAATTTTAGGTAAAACGTTTATGGGAGGTGGGCGTAAAAGTGGGCGTGGCACCTTAATTTTCTGGCACAGCAATAACATTGCCTAGGGGGATAGACGTAGTAAAATTTATCATCATACCTCTAATTTTAGCGGTTTTATGAGCTTTTAAATTTCATTAACGGTAGATAACGTGAAAAGTGGGCGTTATAGTAGGCGTGTCAAAGTTATTTTTGCGAATGAGTACAGCTGAGGTGTTTCAATATAACCCTTTATTATTCCAAAATCTTTATTAATAGAGAAATTATATGAATTTTAGTTAAAACGTTATATGGGAGGTGGGCGTAAAAGTAGGCGTGGCACATTGATTTGCCGTTACAAGAAAGCGTGTCACCATAAAGCAAAGTGTGCAAAATTTCAGAGTCGTACATCCAATTTTGTTGCTTTTATGACGTTTTTGTTTTTAAATATACCGAAAAATACACTGTGCGGTATAAATTTTCGTACATTTTGATCGATAACTCCTCTCCTAATGCATAGATTTAGATAATTTTCGAAGAAAAATATTGTTTTTACCCAGGAAATATATATTCGATGTTTCATGAGTTTACGTTAAGGCATTTGGACACAATTCCATTTTATTCGATGTTCGAAGGACACGGTTTTTTCGACCTACTCTTGCTTTTCGAGCTATAACTCTCTTCCTAATATTCCGATTTAGCCCATTTTCAATACCAAACAAACCTTGTCTATAAGAAAGATTCTGGCAAAATTTGAGCCTCCTAGCTTTTTCGGTGCGACCTCTATCGTGCTTTCAACAGACGGACAGACGGACGGACGGACGGACATAGCTAGATCGTCATAAAATCAAACCACGATTTAGAATATATATACTTTATGGGGTCTAAAATGGATATTTCGATGTGTTACAAACGGAATGACAAAATGAATATACCCCCACCATTTTTTTGGTGGCGGGTATAAAAATCAATCAATTGCTAAGAACGAACACAAGATTTTTAAACATTACACCCTGACATTCCATTCACTGCAAGAAAAGTTACAACAGAACATTATAGAAATACTTGAGTGTTGCCATGATAATTATAATTTAAATATAATTAAAGTATTTTTACAAAAAATAAATTTTTTATATTAAAAACCAAAAAGTAATGAAACGCGTACAAATATATATTACATTTTTGCAGACTTCTTAGTTTCCTTTAAAAAACAACATTGTGTTAAACATGTGGTCACTTTTGGTTCCATTAAAAAAAATTGAATTAAAATAAAATAAAACAATAACATGCAAATGTAAAAGAGTAATGTAACTGTCTGATTAACATCGCTCAGCTTACATGGATAAAGCTGGTGCCGTTAAATTAGGAGAATGTGTAACTCTTCAAATGTATATTTACAAAGAAAGTATATTTATAAAATCTAACTTTGAGGCGGCTTAAACAGGTAAAATTATATCTGCGAAACTAAAAATAATGTAGGCTGACTTAGGAAAGTATTGTAATCTATTGAATAAAAAATGAAAATGTGCCTGTTCCTGTGCCTGCGCCTTTTTTGAATCTTAAACCCCTAAGGGTAAAAATAAAATAAAAACTATATTTTGGTACTTAGTACAACCAAACTCGTAAACATATAAAACAAATTGTCCGAAATCTGTCAGATTTCCGTAAAAAATGTCGATTGAATGAATACCAAAAATTACATGCAAAAGGTATGCGAACACCAAAATTAAAGAGAATAAAAAACACTCGACAAATCTGTACAAAATGAGTCAGAAATGTAGCAAAATTGTCGGTTAATAAAAGTAAATAAACTACCTCCTGCACATCCGTACGAAATTAGTAAGAAATCTATCTATTAGACATGTAGAACATAAAATTTTCCAGGCATCCCTGTCAGAAATTAGCGCATAAAAATAACATATTTTTCAGCTTAATCTAATGCAAACATTGCCATACTTTTTAAAGGCTGTTACTTTGAAAAAAGTAAGTGTTAGGTGAGGAGTAAAAATTTTTCTTATTTATGTTACATTTAAAAAAAAATATATTTTATTGTTTAATAGGATATGAGTTGATTATTACCGTCTAATAGAAGAAGTACATTTATTTAGGTGAAATTTAAAGAAATTTCTAAGTAGAACAGAAAGGCACTTAAAAGGGATAATAATCTTTGTGACAGGAATTTCAACAATTATAAAAAAATGTCATTAACGAAACTTAAATTAAATTCATAACGAGATTGAAAGGAGAAAATTTTTAAGAACAGTGTGATGCTTTTTGGAAAATATTCACTTGCATGCAAAAAAGAAAACATTTACTCACCCTACTTCTACTCCTCATTACTATCTTCTATCAAAGCGCCACAATAGACTAGATCGGTGTTTGGGTGAGAGCGTAAAGGTAACTTTTCACCAGCCTAACAATTACCTAGCCATAGCCTAACCTAACCTACTCACCCTAAATTATATCTGTGAAAATATTTTGATGTAAGCTATTTGAGAATCTTAAACTTAGACAATAATATTGGAGCCTTAAAATGTACCATTTTTATGGAACTTTTTGCATTTTCAATTTTTATGAATATAGATCTTTGAAATTATGGATTATTATCTAAGTTAATGTTGAAACTATATTGGGTATAAAAATAAGTTATTTTTTTTGCATTTTTGTAGTACTTTTTTTTATTTGCTACGTTTATGAAGGTAAAGTTTTGTAATAAGAGACTTTAAATCTAAATTTGGATTGAAAATGTTATGGTCTACGAACTCAAAGGGCAATAATCCCTCTGTTTTAAATTATGGAGTTTTAATTTAAGTTCAGATAAAAAACATATGAGGGGAAAAATAAATAATTTTTTATAATTTTTAATTATTTTTTTCTTACTATGATTGTGAACCTGGAGTTTTAAAATTAAAATTAAATTAAAAATTAAAAAATTTAATGAATAATATTAATAAATTGCAAAAAAAAAAAGTTGTTTGTTTACAAATTATAAGAAATTCAGTTAAATGTTTAATGTTAGTTTTATGAAAAGATTAAAAAAAAATTATTGTGGTTGGGTTTCAAATATTTAATAATATTTAATTATATAAATATATTTATATATATATATATATATATTTAATAATATAAACCTTTAATAAAGTGAACTTTTTTAGAAAGCCATAAATATAATGTGTTCAAAAAGTCTGCGTTTTGATCAAATATAACACTCTTTAAATGTTTTTCTAACTAGCAACAATGCAATAAAGTTTTTCTGAGTAGCGCTATAACAACTCTGAAAATTTGTTCACTAAGAAAAAGATAAGAAAAAAGTTTTTTTTTATGATATTGAAATATTACAATTGTTGTATATTTACATGTATGTATGTTTTTTTTTTTCAAATCACACCTAAGTGTTTAAGTAAACTTTAATACACATATATTATATATTTGTTCTTAAATAAGTTCCTCAAAAATTGTAAGTTTCGTAATGTGTATTTGATATACACTATTTAGTCTGCTTTGTAATTAGTATTTTTAACTAAGTTTTTTTCTTATTTTTTATTATCCTTTAAGCATTTTCTCTGTGCTACTCCTAAACAATGTCATGTTCATGCATCAAGAACATTACATGCTTAATACAGCATTCATTAGGTTGTCGCATCTGCAACACATATTTAAGACAATATATAAAGTGATGCTTATGTTACATTGTCTTCTAATTCTGTTTGTTTTTGTATTTGTTCTAAACGTTAATGTAAGAAAATGAGCTTCAGTTTACACAAAGCAAAGTAATGATGAGAAAATTGCTATTGTTTTGTGTTATTTGTTTGTATATATTTTTCTTCATTTTAACGATAAACTCTTCAGTTTTAAAAAGTAATATGCTTATAATGTTTTTCGAACATATATTGTATGTTGTTCAAACTAAGGCACTTCGATAGTACTTTCTATGATATGTCGAAACAACGTAGAAAATTTTAATACAGTAAAAATTTTACAATTTCGAATTTTCTTTCTTAGCATTATCTCCAAAAATTACATTCGATTCCAAATGAGAAAATATTCTTTTCCAACCTTATGTGGTGTAAGCTTTTTGATAAATATAATTTTATTAAATAAGACACAATCAATTCATTGCAACAAATGAAATTTTATACTTAGAAGCTCTTAAATTTAAGGGCATTTAATAATTTAAAACAATTTATTTTTAATTTCCATATAAAATAATTTTTGAGACCACGGCTTAAAAATTGGTGCCTTCAAGGGTGTCCACAATATATAATATAGCTTGAAACACAATAATTCTAATTTTTCTATGCAAAAGATAAGATAACTTGTTAACAACATTTTCAACATTATAGGCAATTTGTGTTATAATAAAAAATAAAACCATACGGATAACTCTGTATGATATAAATATTATGACTTACAATTTTATTGCATTATAAATTCAACTGAAATATTACACATAACTTTATAAGATAAAAACTATTTCCATAGTATTAAATAAATCTTAATGAATTTTCTAGTGTACTTATGTATATAAAAAAGATTTTGAATTATGTTATCAAAAGCTTATATGCCTATTATTATTATTTATTGTTATGTCATCATTATGAATAAATATACTATCGGATCATCAATATATCATTATTTATTATGTATTAAGTCTCAGTTAATTTATTGTTTAATAATATAAAGTACTAGTTAAGTAAGGCAATATTCTTTACTTCTGTATATTAAGCTACAGCAAAAAGTGTGACCTATATTAACGAAACAAACCTACAAATCGAATTTCAAAAGCTTACTTGGAATATTAATCGTTGGTATTTTTCGCTTTAGGTAAATTTGAATATAAAACAGTATAAGGAAGAATATAAAATGCTACTTAAATGATCGAATATTAATAGCTCAAAATCTTAACTGTAAGCGTTTAATGTTGTTTGGCGATTTCTGAAATAGTTTATGTAGTTGCTATGTTCCTCGTTTCTTGGTTTGAAATGAAGTAACTCTTCTTCAATCAATGTCTTCTCATTTTCTTAACACAAATCGAAATGTTTTTTTTTTAATATTCGTTATATATTTTTTTCTGGTTAAAGCTGCCAGATGATTTACTGAAGAACGATATGCTGGCAATTTTTCAAAGCATTATATTATTAGAATTATTCATAATGGTGCAAAAACCATAAGCTGGATTTAAAAAAGTCTTATTTTTGTTTCAAAGATATTAGATGATATTTTTTAAGATTTATTTTTGTAAATTTTTTTTTTAATAGGAAAAAAACTTTTCTTTCTTAACCCATTAACCGCCAAAATAAACCCAGAAGCGGTATTTAACAAAAACGTATGTTTTTTTATTCAATGTTTACAAAATTAACATAAAATATTAAAAAGAAATAAAAAAAAATTACATTTTTGCGGAGTATGAAGGTGAAAGTCGAGCTTTATTTTGCGTGTTTTGACATTAATAGTACTTTGCAGTGAAATGTCGGAATACCAGTAGAACCAAGCGTTTGCAATGGCCATATCAACTTTGTGCGTAAATAATGGTCACCACCATTTCTTTCAGTAAAAGGCAATTCTGTAGAGAGAAATAGACTGATCCAGTTTATCTACTTCCAATGGCTCAATTGCATCATAATTTGTTTCCATAGTGCAAATGCCACTGTCTTATCATTTATTTATTTTTACTTTTTTTATGGAAAGAAATGCTTGCTTTTAGAAAACCTAAATAAAAAAGATATTAAAGTACACTAAAATGAAAAAAAAAGGGGAATTGTTGTGCCCACAAATGTATATAGATTCTTTAAACGTTTACACGTAAAAAATTACAAAAACTTTTAACATTTAAAAGTTTTCGCTTAATGCTTAGCTCTACTCAATTGATTACAGCGGCACCAAATAGCCTAAATCGTTAATATTAACATAATATTTATTATACACTTTCTACTAAATATGTTAATATTTTAAATAGTCCCCAAATTTTTTGTTGACTTTCTGTCTAGTTCGTTATAAAGTCTTAAGATTTTCTAAACATATTCGTTTTTTTTAGTTTCTGTGGTGCTATTATAAAATAGATAGTATTTTTTCAACAAATCTAAGGATAAGGTTTAGAATATCTTTTTTTAAAAAAAACTTCAAAATATATGTTACTGCTTAATTAAAAACCGCCAAATTTTTTCAAATGTTTCGGCATTTTAAAACAAATTTAAATTTATTTATTTTTTTTTTTCATTTTTACCCAAGTTATATTAAATCAATAATTTCTTAATAATTATTCAATAAGGGTGATATTTTTAACGTTGAGGATCTTAAGTCTTTCTAAGCATACATTTGGCTTAAATAAGCATAATATTGTTTGGCAGAAAATATCATATATTTTTCTTATATTTTTAAAAATGTTGTAGAATCAAAATATAACACGGTGTGATAATTAGTTCTCACTCACTATAGTAAATATGAATAAGTATTATATGTTTGATTTACAGAATCAATTTCATATAAAAATGTGAGTAAAATGAATGATATTTACATCCAATACCTGGACATTCCGATCAAAGAGTGCTGTTAATGAAACCGTTGCTGGTTTCGAAAATGCATTCCACTTGGCTGATGTCGGGATAAAAAACTTACTTTTCCAAGTCTATTCTTTTATTATCACAATTAAAAATTTAATTTCTTCATATAAAAATGAGAACTGTAAAAACTAAACTAAAACCAGTTTAAAAAAATACGATGTACTCTATGAAATATATAAGCTCATCAAATCGTAATAAAAATTAGTACACATTTTTAAATTTTTCGATATTTAAGAAAAGAACAGGACATCATCTGTTTATAACTGTTTAAAACATATTTATATATTCCTTTGGAAGTTATTGTCATGCTTAACCTACCCTGATAAACCTCTTTATAATAAAATTTTATTATAGTTTTTAGTGTTACACTGAAAAGTAGTTTTATTTTCTAAGTAAAAAAAAAGTAAATTTTAATAAGTAATCATTAATTTTTAAGCAAAAAGCAAAAATTGAAAAATAACTATTATTTTCCAACCAAACATAATATCTTTAAAACAACTTTTATTTTTTAAGCACAAAATAAAACTAAAAGTAACTAGTCTTCTCCAAGCAAAAAAATAAACCTCGGAAAATAATTATTATCTAATATTAATTCCTATAATAAAACTTAAAAAAATAAAAATTAGTGCTGGCAAAGGTCGTTCATGTAACAACGATTATGTTAGTGTACTAATTTTTTTTTTGTAGCATTTCTGTTTTTTTATAATTTTTTGAAATTTGAAAATAACTTTTATTTGCTATCCCTGATTAAATTTAAATTAAGCTTTTACATTTTGAACCATCAATGCGAACACGTGTTTTTATATTAATATTGAGTATACGCCTGCGTAGTTATATTTATATACCGAACAAAATAAAAAGAAAAGAAAAGAGATAACGAAAAAGTGATTTCGTAAAGTAAGTAAATTTAGGTGAAAACACAAATGATTTTAACATACGTTGCTACAGGTTTTATGTTTACATACATAAATAAATAAGCTGCTCTCCGTTCTAACAAGTTCATTGAGCTCATGAATATTTACAGCTGTCGTTTCGTTAGATGATTTTATTTGCATGAATTGCTTAAGATATTTTGTATGATGTTGCATTAATTTTGAAGCACATCATTTATGAAAAATATTTCCACATTTAGTGAGTTATTAAAATCATTTATGTTAGATTTTGCACTATTGATTTATAAGTCTTAAACTGTTATTTACTTAGCACTACTACTTCCAATATTTTAAATTCTAAGTTTAGGAGATTTGTGTAAAAAAACATTATTAATGTAGAAAATTTATATGTCTCTTTGTTTAAAAGTAGTGGTTTTTATAAATTTATTTCAATAAGCTAGAAAACACATGTTGTCCAGTGTCATATAATTATGCATGATTCACATAAATCGAACCACTTCGTTATCAATTTCATTTACTACTTTCAAGTGAGAAATAACAGTGCCCTCAGAGGCTCGGTTTCGATTGACACTAATGCAAGACTTTTGTCCTGCAAAACACTGGTCAATCATATGAGCTGCAGATACTGCTACTTATGAAACAGCAAGACAGACGTGGACGTCAATAAAATACGGTCAAACCAGGGTACTTATGCAAATTTCTCGCTCATATTTGAACATCCTTGTTGAAGCTCTTATAAGACACAGTAGCTTGGAGTTGTATCGACAGGCAGGAGATTGAGACTAGGCAGCATCTTTCCTCTCATTGCCAAGTTCTGGCGAGACTTGTAGGTTGACATATACTAGAAAGTGTTCATCACGATCTGGCGAGAGTGTTATACGATTGTGCATCAGGTTGATTTTGAAGTGGGTGGTGGTGGAAGGGGCTACAATCTACAAACCATGTATCACAAAGGTGTCATTCCAGGACCCAAGTGTGATTATCTCGCTTAGATGAAGTAATGTCTTTTTTTCTATGCTATAAAAGCAATTGACACTGTAAACTTTCAAAAAATGTTTCACAAAATTCTTATTAAATATAAAACCGAAAACAGTAACAAAGATAGTAATTCTTATATAGCAATACGTTATAATATTTTACTTTATACTTAAGATAAATTTGCTAAGCTCAAAATTTTTTTTTGTAACCAGTGGCAACAAAAGATAATTTGTCCTTTTGTTTTTATATTATACTTTATTTGGATTATGTGAACAAAATACTATTTATAATATCTTTCAATCTTATAATATTTCGTTGAAACGTACAACGCTCATATTCTGAAATTATTAATTTATTTATTATCATCAATATATTTAATAAAATTAGCATAGTGATACTCAAACTGCAACAAGCAATTGTTAGATCTTTAACACACGCATTGTTTTTACAATGTTATTGTTGACAGCACCAATCCTAGCTTTTTCATCACAAATTGTGATACTTAAACTTACATACTATAACTTTCACGATATATTATAGAATACGTTAATTTAAATCTTAACACTTGTCAGGAGCAGCGATGCCAGAATTTGATAAGCTAAAATGGCTAAAATTCTAGAAAAAATAGCTAAAAACTAGCTAAAAAAAATGAAAAGTTTTCAATATTTGAATAAAAAAATAAGTAAAATTTGTTTTAAGAGAAAAATAATAAAATCTAAGACCGTTTGTAATATACTCAATACATCTTTGACTAGGTATAAAGTACAAAAATTGTTATAACGGTGTTAACCCTTTGACGACCAGAGGCAAACATACTTGTCCAGGGGTTTTCATCATATAATTGTTTCTGTAGGAGATCGAGTTAAATTGTTTGATACTGGTTTCCAGCAGACGATAGTGGCAACACAAATGTGGTAGGTGGTAGGTTCTTATCTGCCCCCATTTGCCCGCTAGGTGGCCTCAAAGTTGGTCAAAAAGTCAACTTACTTTAGAGGGGTTGTGTGGAGAGAGCGTAGGATGCATCTATCTAAAACTAAGGCATTTTTTGGCGGCACCTCTTACCTTTTAAAAAATATATTAGCCAGGTTTGTGTAAGTTTCGAGCTGGCCACAACTTTGGCAAACGTGTTTGGCAAGTATGTTTGCCTGTGGGCTGAAACAGAAAAAAAGGCACCTAAAAATAACCGAATGTTTGTTGTTTATTTTCATCATTATATGTATGTCTGAGTATACAGTTTTGAATTTTTTGGTGCATGTCTGTTTTTAACTGTTAATGATAAAATTCAATTGAACAAAACGAATTTTGTTTGTTATTGTTTTAAGTTGCAAGCTTTTTTGCGCTGCTTGTGTCTTCGTTTTCATTCACTAATTATTCGAAATCAATCAGAGCAGACGTATTTCGTGCATTACTTTTTAATATTGTATTATTATAGTATTTCGAGTGTTATTTTTGATTAAACAATGTTAAGTAAGTTATTATAAATAAAAAATTTATAATGAATGGACACGTCCGTGATCGTTTTTTCTTCCTTAATACGGATCAAATTGAACAACTTTTGCTTTGTGACAGCAGTGACAATGGGGAAGAAGCTGCTACATATGTATATGGATGAAGAGGATATTATTTTTCTAGAAAATGACGCTACGAAAATCCAAGACGATAAACCGATAGAAATTGTTATCGAAGGCAATAATCCCGTAGATTCTGCTGTAATTAAAAAGGTCCGCATTAGTCGTAACCCGTTACCAGTTGCTGTAGAGGCTGTGCCCATTGCAACGACTTCTAATGTTTTAGTTATACTAGAAAAGCCAATACATTTTATACCACCAGATAAGACTTTCCGGTTCAGAGAGACGATGAGTGCTATAAAAGCAAGTTCTAAAACCTACTGTAAATATACATGAGAAAATACCATCTGCATATGATGTGTTTAATGCCGTTTGTAATTTTGAAGTTTTGTTTTCACAATTGCAATATACTAGTCCATATTTTATGTATAATTTTTGGTTTCAGATGTGCATAGTAATAGTGGAGTAGTCCAAACTGTATGCTAATAGGTCCTGTTTTCACTCTGACCGTGAAAGAGTTCAAGGCTTATATGGGCCTAATCGTACGTATGAGCCTAGTAAAACTACCCAGTATTCGAATGTATTGGTCCACAGATCGGACATTTCAGCAATCTCAAATTGCAGATATCATGACGCGGCCTCCTCCACCTATGGCAAATATAGTCGCACAAATGTATTTTGTACTACTTATATGTAATGTATTCCTTTGCATCACATTATCACGTGACTGCTTTAGCGATTACCATGTATAGCACTTGTTATTTTTGTTCAAATTCTTAATAAATTATTTCCTTAATTTCTTAAATAAATAAAAAAAATATAAAACAACATACGTTTCAATAAAATTTTTTTTATAAAAGTATTTTCTTTCAGCCCATAAGCAAATATATTTGCCAAGAGTAATATTTTTTTCTTGGATAAAAAATTCCCTTTCAGCCCAGAGGCAACTATATTTGCCAAGTAAAATGAGGGACAAAGAGAGGGCCTAGGGGGCCAAATTTTTTTTACGTACCTATTATTGGCGCATATATTATGAAAATACAAAAAAAGAAAAAATCGCTTCAGTAGAAAAAGTCCGGTCCTCAAAGGGTTAAAAGGACCAATTATCATCAGCATCTAGCTCGCTATTATTTTCATTGTCATTTTAACTTTTTTTAGATCCTATCAATTTAAGATAATTATGTGCTACTTCATATTGATAAAAACATTTATAAATACTTTTTAAGTCGTATCTTAAAAAAAGAATATAGGAAAAATAAAATATTGGTCTTTCGATATAAACCAAACTCTCTACAATCTTTATAAGTCAATATTAAACGTGTCATACATGATGTGTTTTTGATTAATGTTCACATTTACAATATTTACAAAAACTTTTAAACTTTTGTAATCTATTCTTTTAATTTTCGGTGGGATAACTCCCTCATAACTTTCTAGGAATATTTTGTTTATTTTTCTCAAATTTATTTTCTTATTTATTTTATTAAATACACATGCTTGGTTGATTTTTTCACTGATTGATTGTTTGTTTGTTTAATTACGTACTATGTTAAAGAGGTTCCCATCGATGCAACTTTTAGTAGTTATAAAACATTGTTTTATTGAAATGTTTTTCACTATTTTTAAAAGAAACAACAACAAAACTTAAAAGCTAAAAATGGCTAAAAAAAGGCTAAAAAATATCCAGGAATGGCTAAAAAATGCCTTATAGCTAAACGCAGATTTTCCTAGCTAAGCGTGTTCAAAAGTGGCTAAATCTAGCCATAAAATAGCTAAGTTGGCAACACTGGTCAGAAGACACACCGGAAACCTTGCATTTTAACATTGACTGTCAGTTAAAATGACATTTTTATTTCAAAACGTTTGATAACACATTTAACTGTGATGAAAGGCGCAAGTGATTAACTTGATTTTCAAACCAAAAATTTTTAAAGACTGAATTAAACAGAATTTTTTTGTTTCATAATGATGTCTGTACTGTGAAAGCATGTATTTCAATGACAAATACGTATGCTTGATATATTATTACCCATAAAAAAATGAATTCGTCAAGCACATGTAACATATCTTGAGGCTTTTTGAGACTTTAGACAAGCCGCCAGCCATTTTTGGGTTTGGAAGGTGATATCTTTAAACAAATTTTGGCTTTAGAGGTAAACGTAAAATAAATATAGGAATAATAAAAAATAAACCCAGACATCGCCTAAAAGCGACTAAGATTTTTTTTTGTTTTAACCCATTTTGTTATCTATTTTTCTTCTTTGTTTTACAAACTATAACCCCAAATAACTTTGAATACCTCTTTTTGTATTATGCTATCAAATTATGCAAATTAAAACCAAAGTAAAGTAATGAGAGCATTATTGCAGTATCTATCATTTTCTTTACATTTTATTTAAAAATATGTTTTCAATAAATTTCCAATGGACCTAGCAAAATGTTTTCTGTACGCAGTAGGTTTTTAAAGATATGCCAAATCCTGATAATGTGTTTGAAAAGATCTTTTTAAAAAGCATATGAAGTCTCAATAGCAAATTAATTAATTTTATTAAAAAAATCGAAAACAAATTGTATTCAAATTCTGATTAAAAGTTTTTAGAATTTTTTTTAGCTAGAGCTCTTTGATTTTTTATTTCGGTTTATCCTTTTTTTGTCTTAATGATTCTTTTACATTTTAATTATTTCCTTTATAATGTCTAACAACATTCTATATAATATTTGAATTTATTTTTTCTTTTTCTAGTTGACATGCAGACATTGTTCTTTTATCTGCATATGTAAGAAGCAGATACATCTCTTTCATTTTCTTCAAAGTACTTAATGTGTTCTCAGTTCTAAATAGATAAATAATTCTACTTAAAAATTTTGGAAACAACTTTTAAAAAGTTGTCTACTAAAACAATAAGTCTGTCTAACTCTTTGTCTGAGTTTATTAAGTAAGAAGGGAATTTTAAATTTTACTGTTGATTTAAATTAAACAAAGATTATTTATTTCGTTTTTTTAGAAGACACAAATATGTTTGCAAATGAGTTAAAAAAAAATTACGTTCTTGAACATTTATGTGAAAAGTTGTTAAATTGACAATTGTTGAGGTTGTTGAATGAACGGGTTTTAAAATTAATATCGCCATATGAAATGCAAAATAAAATTTAAATAAATTTATTAAAAGAAAACAAACAAAAAATGTTTAAGGCCGGTCTTTGTGTAATTCTACAGAAAAAAAAATTAAAAAAATATAAACGAATGTAAGACATATATAATGCAAAGATAATGTCGAAAAATATAGTTTTAATTCAACTCATATACTATAGCACTAGTTCAGGTAGGTATTGCTCAAACAACTTACAATCCGAGAGAATGGTTTCAGTGGTGATAAACATAATACTTGTCAATCATTTGGTTTAGTAGTGAATAGCCATATTGATGGTTAAAGCTTGTAATTACAAATTTTCCTAATACACCCATAGTACCATAAATAATAATAATAACACCAAATATGTATAAATAACTTATAATTCTCATTGGGTTTATAGTAAGTTTCGAATAAACAGTCAAAGTTTAAAGTAAAAAAAGAGCATATATATACACCACTCGTGTAGTTCGGTAATTTGGCCATTTAAAGTGCGACCCGAAACCGTGCCAATACCGATTTTTAAGACACGTACTCTGTAGTTATATTTTAGTGCTATTGTTTCCGAGAAAAAACAACTACTGGTGATGATGATGATTTCGAAAATGCATTCCACTCGGCTAATATCAGAAATAATTATAGGAAAAATATTCCTAGAAATGGTTACAATTTAATTAAATTTGAATTATAAAATTAAAAATGAAAGAATAAATGAACTAAGGCTAAAATTAAAATGGTTCACATTAAAAATTTAATAAAGAATGTTAATATGAACTCATGATTAAAACTTAAAAATATTAGAAAAAAATTTAAACATTCGCCACTTTTGTCAAGTGCCTTCAAAAACTGTTTCATTACGCGGAGTTTAATATGCACTGAACCAAGTAAGATGTGGTTTCACCTAACTTAAGGCATTGTTTGCATCTGCTTTTAGCCATTTCCATTTCCATGTCAATTGTATTGTCGACTGTCGCAGATATACATGAAACAAGTAACCACCCTTGTTGACCTAAATGAAAGCCAACCATGTGAGGATCAACACAAATGACCCTGTTGTGAACTTTAATATTTTCGATAGCCTTAGAAATATTTGTGTATTTTTTTAAATTAGCTAAATTTGCAATAGATACGAATCCATAGTTTTTAAAGTTGTGAAGCAAATCAAACTTTAAATATGTTTTGCTGTGATTCGAATCACTGAGTTGGTACTTTCTTATACCCATCTGTTTTAATATCGCCAATATAGTTACAAAAAACTAAATCGTTCTCTGAAAGAAAATACGGTAACAGATGTTTTTCTTAGTTACAATAATAGATGATGTTGGGTTTAACCATATTTTGTGCAAAGGGGTTTGTGTAAAGTTTTTTTTTATAAAATAATTATTCTTTGTACAACAAGTGAATCTATAATTACTTAGCGGGTTTTAAGCAACTCAATTTATTTCAAATGTAAACTTTCGAAGTCATATAAAATTTTTTACTAATATTTATTCATAATAAAATAGATCATTACAATTTCGATTTTATTATTAATTGGAACCTTAAAATTTATGGCTTATTCAGTTAACATTTATAACATATATCAGCATAACATATGCTGGCAAAAAAATGTCAGATCTTCAATCAGCCGATAATAAATGTTGTATGAAAAATTTACAAAGAATTTAACTAATATTTGGAAGAAGTATCGTTTTTAAATAAATAATACTTCGAGTACATATTTAAATAAAGATTTAAGTCAATTAAGAAAAATTTTTAAATGTACAAAAGTTAACCTCAATAAAGAAAATGTGGGGTTTGCCGAATAAGCTTTAATCCGAACTTTTTTGTAATAACTGAAATAAAACTGTTTTTAATACCTCAAAAAAAACAAGTAAGAGCACTATATTCGGCTGTGCCGATTTTTTTATACCCACCACCAATTTTGTGTACATTAAAAGCACAATATTTATTATTTTGTTAATCGCTAGAGAATAATCTCTTTATAACAAAATATGTATCACTTTCTTTGTAGAGGGTGGTTAAATTTTAAGGGTCCATGTTAAAGGTGAACCACACCTAAACTTCAACTTTTTTCTTGCATTTCATTTGACATTTCTCAATCTCAGACTAACTCAATTTGAACCGTGGAAAGATACGCAATCGAGCAACGCTTTTAAATATTAAAGATTTTTGTAAAAATAGGCGTTCAAATCAAAATGCATTTTGTGCACTTCGTGATTCTTGTGGTCAACATAATCGTTCGAATTCGTCCACAATCGTGAGAATTGTAAAAAATATTTAAATGTCTGCAAAGCAGGTCTGTATGAAATGTGAAAACATCTGTGAATGCCATCTTAGTTCGTTGAATGGGAAATATTGCTGTTTTTCACGATAACGTGGCAAAAGGGCAAGCAACCTCGACTCATCATCGTGCCCAACAATCGAGCATCAACAGTGTCATTGAAAATTTGGACTATAGGATCGTGGGGTGCCGCCTAGGTTGGGGGGCCATTTGGCCGATATTTTGTTCCATACATAATTGAAGCATACAAATATTATCATTATAAAAATAAATGATAATAATTTCATAATAATTTTATTTAAAATCAACATAGTCCCTTAAAATTAAACCACCCGTTATAACTTCGGTATGCTAGTAAAATGTTTTCGTAAATTTAGTCTTTTAACGAAAGTGGGCGTTAAAATAAGCGTGTCAATAAAGTTTCTGCTAATAAACATAACTTAGATATTTCAATATAGTCCTTTAGTATTCCAAAATCTTTATTCATAAAGAATTTACATGAATTTAAGAGGAAGAAAGTGAATTTAAGGTTAAATTTTAAGGGCCACAGGGTGATTTAAAATATACATTCTCTGAATTTTTCTAAAACGGGAAATTTATTAGTAAGATTTTGATTTTTAAACTTCTATAACATTTTGCTTTTAAAAGATTTTCAAACGAAATAAGTTTTTTTATAATTTTAAATTTGTTAGCCAATAGTACATGAAAGTAAATTGTTTATTTATAATGTTAAGAGATAATTTGTTTTGACTTAGGTCCAAATTTTCCTAAATTCCAATTTTTAATAGAGCATAACTTCAGGAGAACATAAGCATAAGTTGTTAGCATGCCATCTAGTAGTTGCTAGTAGAGTCATCTATCTTATCATCTTTATCTTATATTTAGCTACAGTACAATAAATGGCGCAGTGTAAGATAAATAAATGCTTATATATATGACTAATATATTTTTATAAAAATTTAAGGAAAAAAGTGTGCGTGGCACATCTATTTTCTGTTATAACGAAGACTTTGACCAAAAAGCCATGTTTGCAAAATTTCAGAATCATACATATAGTTTTGTCAGTTTTATTACGTTTTAAATTTGAAATATACACTGTGCGGCATAAATTTTCGCATATTTTTATCTATAACTCTTTTCCTAATTCATAGATTTAAGCGATTTTCAGGGAAAAATATTCTTTTGACTCGATAAATATATATTCGAAGTTTCATGACTACGTTTATGCGTCTGGACACAATTCAAAAGTGAAAGTGGGCGTTATAGTAGGCGTGTCAAAGTTGTTTTGGCGAATGAATACAACTTAGGTGTTTCAATATAGCCCTTTATTAATCCAAAATCATTATTAATAGAGAAATTAGAGGAATTTTGAGTAAAACGTTATATGGGAGGTGGCCGTTACAAAAAAGCGTCTCACCAATAAGCAAAGTGTGCAAAATTTCAGAGTCGTACATCCAATTTTGTTGCTTTTATGACGTTTTTGTTTTTAAATATACCGAAAAATACACTGTGCGGTATAAATTTTCGTACATTTTGATCGATAACTCCTCTCCTAATGCATAGATTTAGATAATTTTCGGGGAAAAATATTGTTTTTGCTCAGGAAATATATATTCGAAGTTTCATGAGTCTACGTTAATGCGTTTGGACACAATTCCATTTTATTCGATGTTTGAAGGACACGGTTTTTTCGACCTACTCTTGCTTTTCGAGCTATAACTCTCTTCCTTATATTCCGATTTAGCCCATTTTCAATATTAAACAAACCTTGTCTATAAGAAAGATTTTGGCAAAATTTGAGCCCCCTAGCTTTTTCGGTGCGACCTCTATCGTGCTTTCAACAGACGGACAGACGGACGGACATAGCTAGATCGTCATAAAATCAAACCCTGATTCAGAATATGTATACTTTATGGGGTCTAAAATGGATATTTCGATGTGTTACAAACGGAATGACCATTTTTTTGGTGGCGGGTATAAAAAATAAATAAAACGATATCCCAGATTTGGACACCTTTTCTTTATCCCGCATATTATAAGTACGCTGAACACATTTGGTAATTTTACTTTTCTTTGGTTAACCAATAAAAACATTAAAAAATTCACATTTTCCAGTGCTAAATTCGCAAAATTATCTCTAGCAAACTAAACATTTTAGCGCTTTTAAGCATAATATCGTTATTACTGATAATTAACATCGCTGAGCAAATTTAAAAAATTTTTAGATACTTGTATTAATTTTGTAGAAAATTTTGCAGAAAAGCTTAGAAAAATTTTTTGTCTTTAATAAGATTGGATATTATTAAACTTAAAAAAGAAAAGAAAAGGGACCCTAATTTTTTTTTTCAAGCGACTGAAGGATTTCTTAACTTTAATCGTGAAAAAGGAAAAAAATCGATTCAGAAACTTGGTAATTTTTAAAGAGAATTTACAAGGATTTTAGCAAAAAATTAAAAATTTAAAACGTGGTGATTTTAGATGCATATTTCCAATGATGCAAAAATTTAAACAACAAATGAAGCAAAGCCGCGAATAACGTTGCAAAGGACAAATTTTGCAAAACCTGTTTTTTGCAGAGTACCGCTAAAATTACTCTCTTACATTTGTTCAAACACCAAAACATCAAAGTTATGCATTTTATCACTGTTAAAATGCAATTACGATGAGTCAGTCAGTGGAAGAGCGTTGTAAGTTATGAACAAAAGTCTTCGAACGGAATTGTCGAAAGTGATTGATAAGTGTAACAGAGGTCCAAAAGGAAAAGTGTTTAAAAAAAGAGATAATCAAACTTTTTAAATACAATTTTTTGCTCTCCTGAAAAATTATTATATTGTCATTTGTAACGTTTTTCGGGGCGATCCTTCAAATATTCTTCCACAAATTTGTTAAGAATTTTTAGTCAAATCAACTTAAATTAAAATCAACTTCGATGTGACGACCAAAATTATTGTTTGCAAACCGATTTCTTTTCTAAGGATTATTTACAATAATTCAAACTGTTTTAATTATGAAGTTCTTATATCTATAACGTAATTCTTTTATAAAAAATTTGACTGTATTCGACTGAAAAACAAATTGACCCTAAAGTACATAGATATATAGGTATATAAAAAGAAATGATTTTTAGGAGTAGTTTTATCAAAAATCTAACAAAACACTGAAATTTGCATCATTTTTATTGGAATCGATAAATTGGTCTTTGCCATTTACTTTTTAAAAATCACTTCATGTAAATGTTGCCCGCGATTCCGGTTAATATATTCCATTCCTTAGGTCCTATTTTCCACCACTTTTTCGAGCATTTCGTGTTATGTAACCTTTAATCTAAGTCTCTTACCGTATTTAGCTTGTCCACATAAACCAACGACTTCACATAACCCCACAAGAAAAAGTCAAGAGGCGCAAATCACATGATCTTGGCGGCCAACTCGGCCATTTCGAGAGATAAACTGCTCACTAAATTCATCCTTTAATATGTCCATTGTTTTACAAGCTGTGTGTCATGTGGCACCGTCTTGTTGAAACCACATAAAAAAATCGCAAATCATGGCTCGATATCGTTTGCCGTTGACGGTAACGTTTATTTCACGGTATTGTTTGAAGAAAAATGGTTCGATGATGCCACCAGCCCATAAACCACACAAAACTGTCGTTTTTTCTGGATGCTTCGGTAGCTTTTGTACGGCATGTGGCTGTTTTTCACCCCAAATACGACAGTTTTGCTTGTTTACGTATCTGTTTAGCCAGAAATGAGCCTCATCGCTGAAAACAATTTTTCGATAATGGACATTTTCACAAACCACGAATTTCAATAATAAATTTCAACGATTCGCAGTCGTTCCTCGTTTATGAGTTTCTCCCTGATGAAGTGGCAGAGTATACTTAATATATTTCAATTTCACAGATGTTGATTGAACACAATTGCCAACCAATGCTGCCAGCCTGAAAAACTTAATTAATTAAAAATCATCCTTTATTTATATATAATCCAATTTAACTAAAAATTATTTCTAAAGAAATTATTTTCATTGGCGTTTATATGTTTAATTTTATATGTTTTAAATAATGGTGTTTAAAAATGTGATTTTAAATTTGCCAACTTTGGATATGAAGTACAGATCTATTTTTTAACATTTTTTTTAACATATGGCACCCATCGTTTCTACAAATTTTTATTAACTACTCTTTTTTAACCCTCTCACTATTGAAATGAGTTTATTAATTTAATATAATTATTTGCTGTTGGTCTTTTAGGTGAAAATTAAAAATTCGTAAACTGTTAAGCTTATTATTGTCCAACAAACACATATAAATTTAATAAACTTTATTTAATGTTTAAAACTATAAAGCCCTTTTAATGACCTACTTAAAATTTTACAATTCCCATTAATAGTGTTTACTCAACTTTAGCCATTTCTACACTGACAACAACACAGCTACGATTCAAATTAGACGTTAAAAATTGTAGAAACTGATGTAGTTTTCGCAGACAAACTAAAATTAAAACTAAAATTTTATTTCACGGTAATCATGTGGAAATGTGTTGAAATTTACAACAAAAGCGTTAAAAGTTAAACTTAAACTAAAACCAGATAATTGTAGAAAATATTTTACATTTATTGGAGTAGTTAAACATTCTAAGAGATTTTATTTAAATTAAAGTTAAAGTTAAGGGTTAAAAATAAATCTATTGAGGAACATTTAATTAGATTTTGAATAAAAGTTGTCAAAGTGGTTCTTTTGTAAAGATTTTCAAATATTCTTAGTAATCAAAATGCTTAAGTTTTTTTCAAGATATTCAAGTTTCAGTTTATATATCAACGTGCGTGAACGTAGATACGTGAACTTTGACGTATGTAATAACCAGTTTATTCACTCACATAATATCAAAAGAGTATTCGATAAATTAACCCGAAAAAGCATACCATTATATATATCACGGGAATCAGAAACTATGTACTGAATAAACTAACATTAATTGTAAATGGAATCCTCGATTAGAGAGAGTATAAAATAGGGCCACACGTTTAGCAATACATTGAATGTTATTTGAAAAAATTGTCCTCTGTAGTTCTTCATTTGCAGCCAAAGTTTGAGCAAGTTGGGGTACCAAATTAACTTCAAAGCACAATTCGCATTTGCTTAATTTAAAATGTGGCTTTTCTTTAGCGGCTTGAAAAGCGATTTATACAAAAAGAGAAAACGTGCAAATAAAATCTACAATTAATATTTATCTCTAAATTAATATCTTGTTGGCTTTTTATTTCCACTTCATTCCTATTATATTCTATAAAAATGTAATTAAGCTAATTATGAATAAAAAGTTCCCCATAACAATTTTTTAGTAAACATTTTAGGAATTATTAAATTTTTGTTACCAAAAAAAAAAAAAAAAATTGGGAAATGGTATATTTATTTTTTTATTCCGTTTTAAACTCTAGTACATTAATATAGTACACCATGCAGTCTATATTTCATGAGACCTTTTGTCATTCTAGGATGACTTTGTGATGTCACTTCTTCTGTCTGGATGTCAGCTAATCACAGTATAGAATTCGAAAAACAGCATTTAATAACAAGGAAGCATAAAATACACTCAAAGCAAAAACAAATTTATTGAACTAAACATATAAGAGCAACATTTCATTATATGAGTTAACTGTATGATTGTAGTAAAAACGTATAATGATTGAAAGTTTTAAACTGCATTAATAGATTTATTGTACAAATTATTTAGCAGAATAAAAAAATTAGCAACTTCTTAACTTAAAAATAATATATATATGTAATTATGCCAAATTATTTATAATTTGTTCAACCTCTTTCTCAATAGACATGCTGAAAAATTTTTTCGCAGTAATAGATATCACTTTGAATTTTATACCCGCCACCAAAAAAATGGTGGGGGTAAATTCATTTTGTCATTCCGTTTGTAACACATTGAAATATCCATTTTAGACCCCATAAAGTATATATATTCTGAATCAGGGTTTGATTTAATGACAATCTAGCTATGTCCGTCCGTCTGTCCTTCTGTTGAAAGCACGATAGAGGGCGCACCGAAAAAGCTAGGGGGCTCAAATTTTGCCAGAATCTTTCTTATAGATGGGGTTTGTTTGGAATTGAAAATGGGCTAAATCGGAATATTAGGAACAGAGTTATAGCTCGAAAAGCAAGAGTAGGTCGAGAAAGCCGTGTCCTTCGAACATCGAATAAAATGGAATTATGTCCAGACGCATTAACGTAGACTCATGAAACTTCGAATATATATTTCCTAAGTAAAAACAATATTTTTCCCTAAAAATTTTTTAAATCTATGCATTAGGAGAGAAGTTATCGATCAAAATGTACGAAAATTTATACCGCACAGTGTATTTTTCGGTATATTTAAAAACGTCATAAAAGCAACAAAATTGGATGTACGACTCTGAAATTTTGCACACATAGCTTTTTGGTCAAATTCTTTGTTCTAACAGAAAATTAATGTGCCACGCCCACTTTTGCGCCTACCACTTTTTGCCACACTATCGCAAAAACCAGCAGTAGTTCCAGTTCAACGAACTAAGAAGGCATTCACAGATTTTCTAACATTTTATACAGACCTGTTTTGCAGAAATATAAATATTTTTTACAATTCTCCCAATTGTGGACGAATTTGAACGATTATGTTGATCAAAAGAATTACGATCTGCACAAAATGAATTTTGATTTAAACGCCCATTTTTATAAAAAACCTGAATAACTTTAAAGCGTTGCTCATTTGCGTATCTTTCCACGGATTAAATTGAGTAAGTTTGAGAGTGAGAAATCTCAAATAAAATACAGAAAACAAATTTAAAGACAAGGTGTAGTTCACCTTCAACATGGGCCCTTAAAATTTAACCATCCTCTATAAAGAAAGTGATACATATTTTATTGAAAAAAGATTATTCCATAGCGATTAACAAAATAATAAATATTGTGCTTTAAATGTACACAAAATTGGTGGTGGGTATAAATATTCGGCACAGCCGAATATAGTGTTCTTACTTGTTTTGAAATAAGTTTGTCTTTCATAACTTCTTTTGGAGTATTAAGAGACAAGTTGATTGGATCATTGAGGGTCATATCAATTCATAATCCAATAGATTTATATTCCTAAGGGACATACGTGCCAGATGGATGAATGTCACATAACAGAGGCTTACTATCTAGTATGCCAGCAAAGAGTACGGTCACTTTTAATAGGCGACTCATAGCAGACCCACCATCATACATTGGTCCTTTCGATGACTCGTTTTGGGTGTATCGGCTTTTCAATGTATGCGTGTGGGTTTTCTGTGCCCCAAACGCGACAATTTTCCTTGTTTAAGTACATAACCGCCAAGATCACAATGAGCTTCATCTGAAAAGATGATTTTTTTGGCAAAATCGGCCAAAGTAATGTCGCACTATATCCCAGCATTGTCAAGCGTATACACAACCATATTCGTTCATCGGAAGAAAAAAACTAATTACCTGTCAAATCGGACATGAGCTAAGTATTACTATTCACAAAATAAGCAATAGTTGAAATAAAACGTTAGATGGCGGACCCTGTATAAATAAATATTTTACAATTGATAAACAACAGCGGTAGCATAGTCTTGATATATAGGAACGTTTCTAAAAATTGCAAAAATTTGTCTTCTTAAAATTGAAAAATTAATTGTTCTTTATCTTTCAAACTTGTTTAACTACAATCATTCTTAGAAAACATTTACACTTATACCCACAATATCAAAAATATCAACAATGATAAGTTTTCATTATTTTAAAGAAAGATTTTTGTTATTTTTTAAAAATATATGTATATCTGTGTACGTAAAAAGGTAAATAGAAAGTTAAAGAGAGTGTTTCAGTATTGCCGGGTAAAAAACTATTAAATTTCCTTAATTTAACCCTAGTAAGGGCTCTTTTAACCTTTATGTCAACAGCTGAAAAATTATACGTACGTCAACAGCAGCATACCCGGGTATGTACATGCATTTTGTATGGCATTTTATTAGTTATTGAGGAATTTTGTTGTATTGTTGCTAAGTTTAAATTATGTTGGTGGCTTTTATGTATGCATTTTTAGAAATAGGCGAGTTTTAGCAAGCACAAGTAATTTTTATAAGTTTTGCAGTT
Organism: Phyto melanocephala; assembly: GCA_941918925.1. NCBI lineage: Eukaryota > Metazoa > Arthropoda > Insecta > Diptera > Rhinophoridae > Phyto > Phyto melanocephala. Next base: position 103,353,231 of record OW799236.1, read on the forward strand.
GTGTTCCACCATTATTTGAGATAAGCGAATAAGATAATTATAAGAGATAATCTAAGAGTGAGATAAACCTGAATAAGAATGGCAGAATGGCTTACTTCACGACAAGTTAGTGCACTAGGTTATAACGAACAACAAGAATACATTCGTCAGAGATAAGAGGATTTACAACAAGAAGGCAGTGATGATGAGACATTAGTATCTTAAGTAGGTACTAACGATGGCGAAGCTGATGTAATCCTAGATCCCTCCGATTTAGAAGAATTCCAATTACCAGAATATAATGGACTACGAAACGGAAGACGATGAAGAACGTCATGATATATTGTGTGAACATGGGAAACTTATACGGACAAAGTTGGAACAGTAAGGTTGCTATACCACCGCAAACTGTTAGATTTCGTACCCACAATATATTAAGATCTGCAAATTATGGACCAGTGTGAAGAACACAAGTCTAATGAAATGTGCGACATCGTTATTCGCGAAACACACAGAAAAGAAAACCAATGCTATGAAGTTGAAAATACACAAAAGCCAACAAGATAACATCGCACATAAACAGCCACAACAGAAAGTGAGTTTGATGCGTATTTGAGATTTTTTTGCTTAGTGGCGTGACACATTTTTTTTGCGTTTATACCAAAGATCTATGGAAAACAATCTCACATCCTTTATTTCGCACAGCCATGAGTGTTGGACGATTTTGGGAAATAAGTCGCCTTTCACGTTTTGACAACGGAAACACACGGCAACAACGTAAACAAACAAAGGTGCAGCAATCACATAAATATTTTTTATGCTAAATGATCATCTATGGAGCAACTATGGAGCCAACGTCACTGCTGATGAGCAATTGTGTCCTTTCCGTGGTGGTACTGTTTTCATAAATATGGAATTAAGGTCTGGTGGGTATGCGACTTCAATTCATCTTATCGATTGAAGGGAAAATCTGCACGGGAATGTCTGCTTCTGGTGAATGTGAAAAAATGTGATGAAAGGCATTGCCACCGAAGCTAAAAAAGGAGGTCCTTTGATGGTAATGGATGCTGTGAAGGCTTATGTATTGTGCAAAAGAGCTGTATGTGCAGAATATTCTATTGACTTACCGCAATGCAATATTTGTTCCTTTTTATAACTTTATTTATATATTTTTCTGAAAACATATCCTTTTTAATGAAATTTATTTTTTAATTTCATAAAGAACTTATCTAATATAAGAAAAGTTTCATGTATTTTCCAATACATACCCGGGTATGCAGCAGTTGACGTAAAAGGTATAAATTGAAAAGTGGCCATACCTCCGCCCCAAATTATCCGATTCTATAAAAACATTTTAATGTAGTATAAAACACTTTTGTTGAGGATATCATGAAATCTCAGATTGATATGATTGCTACTTTCTGAGATACATGGGTTTTAAAACGCAAAACATACCCGGGTATGTTGCTGTTGACATAAGGGTTAAATAAATTTTTAGTAAGATATTTTTTTAACGAAAAAACAACACATAATATTAAAGAGAAGCTTCTTAAAACATATCAAGTAACACAAAATAGCCTGGGTAGCTGTATAACAATATATTATTATTAAAATTAAGCATTTGAAGTATTTCATATATTGAAGTAAAATTCTAACCTATGTATATATTGAAAAAACCACTCCGCTTACAAAAAGTATGATAATTTCCACACCTTTATAACTCTGCTTTTAAAAAAATTATATATTAAAAATAATCAAATATATCAGTTGTAAAATATTACACAAAAAGCTGTTTCAGCAGATCGTTAAAATTGTGCAGTCCTATAAAAAACTCATTATATTTTTGACCAACAGGAAAAAAAACCTTTGTTTAGGAGGATTATTTAATCTGGTTACACTGAAATGCATTAATACTGTAGTGTAGTTGTGCTTTTGTTTGTTTTTACACCAGAGTGTTAAACCAAATTTTTAAGTTAAAAACACTAATAAAATGACGCATATTTTATCTTCATTACGGGCGAGAAAAATAAAAGTAAAAGATACATATGTATTTCTGCAACACTTTTATAAAATTTTCTAAGCGAAAAATGATACCAGCAACATTTTTTAGTCAAACATGTATTTATGCCATATGAAGTTAATGTAATATAATGTCGCATATGTATTTTTTCGTTATTTCAGACAAGCATAAAATTTATATGTTTCTTAAACAAAAGAAATACTATCAATTGTAGTGGTCAATAGACTAGCATATATTAATAGTTATTTCTATCATAGATGTTCATATTTGTTCTCTGTTTTAAAGAAACAAAATTCCGAAAATACCCTTCAATCCCCTTCATTTAAGAATAAATACAATTTAAGAAATAAATAAAAAGATTTCTTCATATGTAAAGCTGATTATACTAAATAATTTTTGCTACAGTCAATAAGCAAATTTTAGTATTAATTTTTTGCATTTTATAAATTATTTGAAATGTGAGTAGTGCAAAAAAAGTTATATGGTCTTTGCAAACTCATTTCTTTTAAGATATAGGTCAAAAATTTTAAAATCGGTTTCTAAATTATGAAAAGCTTTTAAAGAGGTTGGCTTATAGGAAAGCCAATAGGAGGTTAATTTACAGTAAGGCTTTCATCAAAAATTGAATTGCTTTAAATGTTTAAATTTCAGCAGTTTGAAAAAAAACTCTGAAAGATAAGTACTAAGGCAACATGCATTAACAAGACTGAGTTTGATTATTAATCAAGTGATAAATTCTGTGGTAATAAGCAGAAAGCGCTTATGTCTGTTTTCATATTTTTATACCCGCCACCAAAAAAATGGTGGGGGTATATTCATTTTGTCATTCCGTTTGTAACACATCGAAATATCCATTTTAGACCCCATAAAGTATATATATTCTGAATCGGGGTTTGATTTTATGACGATCTAGCTATGTCCGTCCGTCTGTCCGTCTGTTGAAAGCACGATAGCGGTCGCACCGAAAAAGCTAGGGGCTCAAATTTTGCCAGAATCTTTCTTATAGACAAGGTTTGTTTGGTATTGAAAATGGGCTAAATCGGAGTATTAGAAAGAGAGTTATAGCTCGAAAAGCGAGAGTAGGTCGAAAAAACCATGTCCTTCGAACATCGAATAAAATGAAATTGTGTCCAAACGCCTTCACGTAGACTCATGAAACTTCGAATATATATTTCCTGGCTAAAGACACTATTTGTCCCCGAAAATTGTCTAAATGTATGCATTAGAAGAGGAGTTATCGATCAAAATGTACGAAAATTTATACCGCACAGTGTATTTTTCGGTATATTTAAAAACAAAAACGTTATAAAAGCAACAAAATTGGATGTACGACTCTGAAATTTTGCACACTTTGCTTTTTCGTGACACGCTTTCTTGTAACGGCAAATCAATGTGCCACGTCCACTTTTACGCCCACCTCCCATATAACGTTTTACCTAAAATTCATATAATTTCTCTATTAATAAAGATTTTGGAATGACAAAGGGCTATATTGAAACACCTAAGTTGTACTCATTCGCAAAAATAACTTTGACACGCCTACTATAACGCCCACTTTTCACGTTATCTACCGTGAATGAAATTTAAAAGCTCATAAAACCGCTAAAATTAGAGGTATGATGATAACTTTTGCTACGTCTATCTCCCTAGGCAATTTCATTACTATGCCAAAAAATTAAGGTGCCACGCCCACTTTTACGCCCACCTTCCATATAACGTTTTACCTAAAATTCATATAATTTCTCTATTAATAAAGATTTTGGAATAATAAAGGACTATATTGAAACACCTAAGTTGTACTCATTAGCAAAAATAACTTTGACACGCCTACTAGAACGCCCACTTTCACTTTTGAATTGTGTCCAGACGCATAAACGTAGTCATGAAACTTCGAATATATATTTATCGAGTCAATAGAATATTTTTCCCTGAAAATCGCTTAAATCTATGAATAAGAAAAGAGTTATAGATAAAAATGTACGAAAATTTATACCGCACAGTGTATATTTCAAATTTAAAACGTAATAAAACTGACAAAACTATATGTACGATTCTGAAATTTTGCAAACATGGCTTTTTGGTCAAAGTCTTTGTTATAACGGAAAATAGATGTGCCACGCACACTTTTTTCCTTAAATTTTTATAAAAATATATTAGTCATATATATTAGAATTTATTCATCTTACACTGCGCCATTTATTGTACTGTAGCTAAATATAAGATAAAGATGATAAGATAGATGACTCTACTAGCAACTAAATACTAGATGGCATGCTAACAACTTATGCTTATGTTCTCCTGAAGTTATGCTCTATTAAAAATGGGAATTAAGGAAAATTTTGACCTTAGTAAAACAAATTATCTCTAAACATTATAAACAATTTATTTTCATGTGCTAATGGCTAACAAATTTTAAAATTATACAAAACTTATTTCGTTTGAAAATCTTTTAAAAGCAAAATGTTTTAGAAGTTTAAAAATCAAAATCTTACTAATAAATTTCCCGTTTTAGAAAAATTCAGAGAATGTATATTTTAAATCACCCTGTGGCCCTTAAAATTTAACCTTAAATTCACTTTCTTCCTCTTAAATTCATGTAAATTCTCTATGAATAAAGATTTTGGAATACTAAAGGACTATATTGAAATATCTAAGTTATGTTTATTAGCAGAAACTTTATTGACACGCGTATTATAACGGCCACTTTCATTGAAAGACTATATTTACGAAAACATTTTACTAGCATACCGAAGTTATAATGGGTGGTTTTATTTTAAGGGACTATGTTGATTTTGAATAAAATTATTATGAAATTATTATAATTTATTTTTAAAATGATAATATTTGTGTGCTTCAATTATGTATGGAACAAAATATCGGCCAAATGGCCCCTCCAACCTCGGCGGCACACTGTTGACACTGATGACACTGTTGATGCTCAATTGTTGGGAACGACGATGAATCGAGGTTGCTTGCTCTTTTGCCACGTTATTGTGAAAAACAGCAATGTTTCCCATTCAACGAACTAAGATGGCATTCACAGATTTTCTAACATTTTATACAGACCTGTTTTGCAGACATTTAAATATTTTTTACAATTCTCACGATTGTGGATGAATTCGAACGATTATGTTGACCAAAAGAATCACGAAGTGCACAAAATGCATTTTGATTTGAACGCCCATTTGGGGGGGTGCTTTAATACCATGTGAGATAAGGCCATGATGGCTTTAAATCCCATTAAAATTAAAAAAAAAAAAAAAAGGTTTTATCTCTCTATTGAATTAGAGATAAAGCCATCATGGCCTTATCTCACATGGTATTAAAGCACCCCCCGCCCATTTTTATAAAAATCTTTAATATTTAAAAGCGTTACTCGATTGCGTATCTTTCCACGGATCAAATTGAGTTAGTCTGAGATTGAGAAATGTCAAATGAAATGCAAGAAAAAAGTTGAAGTTTAGGTGTGGTTCACCGTCAACATGGGCCTTTAAAATTTAACCACCCTCTACAAAGGAAGTGATACATATTTTATTATGAAGAGATTATTCCATAGCGATTAACAAGAAATATTGTGCTTTAAGTGTACACAAAATTGGTGGTGGGTATAAAAGATTCGGCACAGCCGAATATAGTGCTCTTACTTGTTTCATATTCAAGTTAATAATATAGATTTGAACTATCAAATATGGTTTGTGTAGATAATAGCAAATACGGAGTCATAAGGAGTCACACAACAAGGCGTTTGGCTACGATAAGAAGAATTGTGATTCATTTAGAAGCAAGGAAATTGAGTCCCATACCAATTGGGGCCGACAGTCATTAAGCAGCAATTGTCGGAAATGATGCTTGAACTCTGCAAAAGGAAGTTATATTTGTGTCGTATTGTTATTGTATTGGCGAGACAAATGGATACATTTTGATAACTTCAAGTAAAATCAGTCATATGTAAATTCCGGCCAACCATCTAAATCTATTCCGATGCCGAATGTCAATGTTAGAAACGTAAGTGTATGTATTTGGTATAAACAATATAGCTGTTAAAATCAGGTCACATGATCACACCAGATCAGTTTTAAATTTTATTGATTCGTTTAAAGTGAGAAATCAACGAAAAACATCCAGAATATTTGACAAGACATAAGGCCATAATCTTTGTATATGAAAATTCATAATTAACTTGTATACAAATTAGTTAAAATAAGTTCTTATTTCAAATGATATTGTTCCTTGAAAGACTATAGGTAAAAAATTTGTATGCTAAAACTTTTTGTAAAGTTATCAAAAATAGTTGAGAAATGGCTTGACACAGAATTAACTTGTTATGAAAGAAGAAATAAATTAAATATAATAAACAAACATTTTGAAATAAAGATGTAATAAAATATGCCCTGTATCCCATACGACTTTTTCGCGATGTATAATGCAACTTACGATAAATAGTCTTCGAAAAAATATAATAAAAAAAGATAAAACTAAATTTCGTCTCCACTCACATTCCATTTAGAAATTTTGTCTAAGTCTAAGTCTCTTAAGTCTTTTATTTGACCAATTAATCGATGATGTGCGTAAAAAAGCTCATTTTTTTCTTACAAGGACCCTGCAATTTATATTCAAATGGAAAAAAAACGACCCTAGTAAAGGTAATAAAAGATATAATAAAAAATTGTGGAACATAAATAATACAAGTATGTTCTGCTTTATTAATTTAAACAGAAATACATATACTGCGGCTTATAAAGCAACATTCAAAAGATGGAACAAATAGAAGAAAGATAACAAAAAATTTAATAAACTCTTGAAAAAGTTTCCATATGTAAATTTTATGTGTTGTAATTAAAAAATAATTTCTTTGAGCATTTTCAATTTTGTTTAAATTTGACATGAATCCTGAAAAGAGGTAAACTTTTGACGACCTTTTAAAACGGTCCGATTTGTCCGAAATTTAAAATATATTTTTATTTTATCGACTGAAATAAGCAGTACAAGACTTGAAGGATTTTACATTTTGAGGCGAAACAATTAAAATAAATTAATAATCTTTTGTCGTTAATAAATTAAAATATTATTGCAACTTTCTTAAGTTAATTAAAATTCCAACACCAATTGACTGCTATATATTTTGACGACATTTTTCGTAAGACTAATTACATGAAATTAAACAAATGCTTAGCAAAAATGGTGATCAAGCTACTTTGAGCTAAAATTTGTGAACGTAGCTTAACAGATAATTCGTTAAGCAAATTTTTGTAAACAACATTTATTTACTCAAAATTGTCTCTACATTTATAGTTTTGGTTTATAAATTTAAATAATATTTAACATAAATTTATTATTCTTGCATTAAACTTAAAAGTTCGACAAAATAAAAATGCAATTTGCATAAACATAGAGCACGGTGCAAACAATCATTTATTCACTGTTAGTCAATCCGAATTCCGTTGTATACTGGCCTTACAGAAAATAAAAAAAATGATTATAAACATCGATTGTTGGAAACAATCATCTGTTGTTATTGCTACCTAACTGGTGGCGAAAGCAGGACAAAAATAGTGATATAAATGAAAGATAATAACAAACAAAAGTAAAAGGGTTGCTGGTTGGTTAAAAATTTCAATCTAACTCATTGTGATTAAATATATGAAAAAAGAAAAACTAAAGTAGTTACCGAATTCAATTAACTTAAGTCCTGGGAGTTAAATAGATGATATTTACAACAAAAAACATATCGGTAAATATATATATATAAAAATATATATAAATATATAAATATTAGTTTAAACAGAAAAGATCGACAAAATAAAAATTCAATTTAAAAGTCTACTACTAAATATAATAGTACAATATAATATTTAGTTGGTCACATTATTTTTGTTTCACCGTATTTACAAAGTGGTTGTAAACATATTGCTTATTATGTGTATGCTTAGCTCTAATGTGTTGATATATGTTGGACAGTGTTTGTTCGTTAAAACTATTTACCTCTTGTAAAAAAAAACACTAGACATTTTCGTCATTTAGTTTACATGTTTTAACAGCATCAGAGTAATTTTTTTGCATGTTTCTTTATGTTTGCGTGGTCGTATTTAATCAAGAGATGGTTACTTTGTCCTTAGCCTTCAGTGCAGATTATCTTAGCGTCTGCCTTTTTTAGTAGTTTAGATATATGGTTGTTGTTACAGAATTAACTGTGCTTCATATGCGCAAATAGAGGTCTATGTACTAATGTGTGTGCATTTTGGTTGGGTATACATGTAATGCATGTCACGCATTTGGTACTCCACACCTACGAACAACAAACACTGTATGGGTGCGTTAGTGTGGCTATATAAAATTCCCTCTATTTATCTGTACATGTGTATTTTATTAGCTTAAAACATGTTTAATTTATTTACACAAGGTATTTTTCAAAACGTTTACGGAATTTACGTGGGTTTATTTATACTAAATTGTTTCGCAGTTAAATTGCTGCAGATTAGTTGTTGTGCAAAATTTATAGTTTAGACTATAAAATTTTAAATAATGTGAAAAAAGTTTATGAGCCAATTTTAGTTAAACGTTTTAGCAAATAATAAAATTTTATGTGCTGCATGTATAATAAAAGAACATAAAGTGAATGTTTGTTTGTTTGTTCAATAGAAATACTAGAATGGCTAAGAACGTTTTTAACATAAATGAATTTTAAGCTTTAGGATAATTAGGTTCGTAAAATTATAAATTTTTTCAACCTCTTCACTACCTTGAGAATCATGCATTTGAAACCCGTCATTAATTTAAATTACACTCTATTAAAATAAGCCAATGTCCCGTTTGTAGTTTTAAGTATTTTCTATTTATTGTCAGCTGCTTAAGGTTTATTGAGAGTATTGTTATCTATTTTAATAAGTTGACAAAAAATAAAGCAAGCGTTTTTTGATTTTGAAGGTTATTTTGTGTAAATATCATAAGTTCTCAAGATTAAATTCAATCAAGTAATTTATTTATATTCTATAAGTTTTTATTTTTGTATTCGGGATAATTTATCCCTCTGGATTTTTTTAAAGCAACAGAAGCGAAGTACATAATCCCATTTTATATGCAATAAAAATTAAGAGCTTTTTCCTTGTCCCTTTTAAAAAAATACTTGGTGTGGCCGCATCATCATGCATATGAAAAACTATTATATAAAATTTTTTTCTTATTAAAATGTAGCGAATCATACCGGGTATATATTTCAGAAATTTTAAATATTTACTTTTATATAAAATTTTTAATAACACTATGATATATGTATAAAACATGATAATAAACTAAAATTTTGAAAATTTATGTTAAGACAACCATATAAATAACGTTCGTATGTACGGCAGAGTATAAGTAATATTATTATGATTTTTATATTAAGTATACGTTCCTATGAACGGCTTGCATACCCAGCAAAAAAAATTGGAAGTAGTGCAAAAAAAATTATATTTACAAGACTTCTAAATCAATTATGTAACAGCATTAATTTTAAATGACTTCTTAACTGCAAAATAATTTGTCATAAATGATGTGCTTAAAAATAAATGCAACATCATGCAAAATATCTTAAAGAATTCATGAAAACAAACAAATTTAACACATGAAATATCCGATAATTGTCACCAAATATGCATGAGTTCCATGCACTCATTAGAATAAAGTGCAGTTCATTTAAATATTCATGTTAACACATGATCTCCAATGATACGCTAATGTTAAAATTATTAGTGTTTTCACCTTAATTTAATCACTTCGTCAGCAGTTGAACCCCTGCAAAATCACTTTTTTGGCATAGATTTTTTACTGGGTAGTGAGTGAACCAATTAAAATTTGCTGAATATATAAAAGTCATCACCAAAACGAAAATATAAAAAAAAATGTTGGATTTTGAGCAATGGGATTAAATTTGTGTATTCTCTGGTGAACAAGAGAGAAAGAGGGAGAAAAGTAAGCTTTGTTTATGCTTTTCGGATAAATTCAGTGTGTTTCAGATTGAAACATTCGCTAACTGGGAGGCGTGTAGGCTACTAAGTAATAAAATATTCATGGAAATATATGCATATTATTATTATTATTGGTACTTATTATTAGTACTTTTGTCTCTAACGTCATATAAATACCTCTTCGTTTAATTAGGAAAGTTTTGTAAATGCATCGCTGTCTGACCTCAATCTTATTAGGTCCCTGTACAGAGGCCACTATGGTAACGAGAGGACAGTTGAGATACCTAGGATGTTATCCTTTTAATAATATGATCGAAACTGCAGCAGCAATCCCATTGAGGACTATCAAAGGGAAGAGGCCTAGATATTTTCTTGAAATAATCAGGTACAGGTGGCGTGGACTCTACATGAAAGTCCAGTCCTAGCTGCAAACAGACACAAAATCCTGGGCAAGAACATACCAGATATGAGAAGTCAGACTAAGCGACCTGATTAAAATTCTCACGGCTACGGGGTCGATTAGTCCAACAATACTAGTCGTTAAAATCCTCCTACTAGATATTAAGTAGTGGTATCAGTCACTTTGAAATAGTTTGGCCATTTTTGTCTCTGCTTTTTAATTACTTTTTTTCAAGACCCCAATATCTCCCCACCGTTCTAAGTTCTGGACAATTTGGAGGATTGGCACATCTTAGTAAAAGATTATGTTATTCCTTTAGTACCACTACACACTACTCGGCTTAGTGACATAATGCCAAATTGACCTAGAAATATGTAATCACATTGTGCAATCTTTTGAAAATAATCTTTGATGAATATTTTGGTATTTATAGAGCCCACTGTAAAAAATATCTTGTTCTTTTTACGCACTATACTTAAATAGACATTTTATTGAAAATCAGTAATTTGATTATGACCCGGAAGTTGTGAAAAATGTTCCATTGCAAACGCTTCGTCGTCCCTTTTACAACATTATTTTTATTGTATGAAATATGATTTTAATTTCCGTGCCCTATTTTTGATTTTTAAATTTGTTTGCGGCATTTTTGTCTGAAACTTTTTGGAGTCTGTATATTTTCAAGTCAGTATTAGCTTTAACTGTTTGCACTAAATATCCAAAGCTAACCAGGCCACTTTTTTGCCAAATGTGTTTGGACCTTTTTCAACATGATTTAATTTTTCAATTACATTAATTTTCTCAATAACATTTAGACCAAATTTCTCATTTATTGATAAAATTTTTCTTATACTCCTTTAGACCCTCGGAAAAAGTTAAAAAAAATTTTGGAAAATTTTTCGTAGGACTAATTTAGATAGTTTTGAAATTTTTAAAAATTTTACTACATACTTCTTTTTTGTCACTCAATTTATTCAAGATCACAACATATCAACATCATTGATATTATAAAAAATTATTGACATATTTTTCAAATGCAATTACATCCAAAAAAAATAAAATTTTGCTCACGAAAAAAGTTAATAGGCAAAATGTTTGTTAAGATATTTTCGATCTTACTTCGTACATAAGAATATTATATTTATAATTTAGATTCTTAACTTATATCACCCTCAAATGTCATTAGATTTCTTTACTTTTAATCTCTTTATGATTGTTTGAACATGGACTTGAGGTTTGTCGGTTAAAATAACTTTGAAGTTGAATCAATAAAATTGCTTGTTATTGTAAATATAAAAAATCACGTCAACCTTAACTGTTCATATAATTATGAAACACTTTTGTCTTTTTTTACTATTTAATATTTTAAATAAATTACAACATAAGAAACATGTGTATTAAAAATAACATTATCAAGGCCATCTGTCTCCTTTAGTTGACACATTTGCGCGTGGCAATGAGTTTTTTATCTTTTACATTCTCAAGGAGTTTTCATTTTAACATAATCTATCACTTGGCAGTTTTGCTATCACATTTTTGTAAAATCATATTTAATCACGCACCTTGTTTCTTGAGCAACACATTATGCAGCTGAAATGTAAAGATTTATGAGTGTAAAAAAGTAACACATCAGACACATGCAAACAGTGGTTAGCATAAAAAAATATATATTACTTTAAAATATTAGGTGAAAATTAGAAAAATTTATTAATTTATTTTTATGCCAGTCGTCAAAAATCTTACTAAGTGCATGTTTTAGGTATAAAAAAATTTTAAGGTCATTTTAGTTGTTTCTATTTGTCGACCTGTCTGTCTTGTAAAAGGTCAAACGCTGATAAAATTTTGCAAAAAGTTTTTTTGTGGAAAATAAAAAGTCCTTTTGTTTTGAACTCAAATTATTTTAGTTGATCATAAAAACAAAATCGTAGAATTAAGCTACATTAAATCACATGACATGTAAAGCGCTAGATTAATATGCGGTTAAAAAAAATTTCTAAAAACTTTTCCAAAATAAAGCTAATGTATACTCTGTGTGGTTGCACATCAGTTTTAAGTTAAGCGTAAGATCAGAATAAATCTATTTATACCATTTTAAAAACCATTATAATAAATGATTTATTTCAAAAAGGCACACATGATATTATATTAAAACTAGAAATTACTTATGCAAATGTAGTCATTGTACCTCCTTTGATGTACATGAGCTCAAAGATTCTCAAGCATATTTCTTTATTTATGGTTCTTTACTGATGGTGTCCATACATCACTAAAACATAATTTGAGTACGCGCCATTTTGTGTATTTTATGCGTAGATTTTGATCATAATTTCCCAGATATTTTCCATAAGACCAGTTTGGCGATTCCAATTGTTTGAGGTTCTTTGACTCTAGCCACAATCGGGTTTAGCTATTTCTGATTACCGCGGTTTTATCATGCTTGTAAATGATTATTTTCTACGATTGCTCTTAAGGTAAGGTTGTCAGGAGAAGTGTTGCATATTCTTTTGATTTTAAGTCTTTTTTGTAATAGAAAAAGGCAACCCTAGTACACCATAAGAACAGAAGCCATAAAAAAATCACCAACAAAACTTTTTTGGAAAAATAAAGTGGATGCTTTCCCTAATCCCATTAGAATGAGTTGCTTTCATCCCAACTATATAAGTTTAGTTTTTCTTGTCGAAAAAAATTTCTACAAACAAGCTTTTTAAGTAAAAATTACATAGCTGTTTGAACTCATCGTATTTTCGGAAAATTCTAGATACTTCTTTTTATGACGGAGAAGTAATTGTGACTCATTCTTGAAACTGTGGCGTTTTATGAACTTATACTGCTGTAAAACACAATCGACAGTTCAGCACAACATATTTCAACCGTAATCATTAGTTATGTCTTTAAAAAGTTTTTGTAGAGTTGACACAATTTTACGTTCATCACATCAAGAAAAATTTTATTTCTTTCTATATTTCTTTTTTTAGGGTCTATTTTTTACTTTTTGATTTTCTCCTTAATTCCTTTTATTTTGACCGTAACTTTTAGGTTCTTTGTTTTTGACTTTAGTTATTAATTTCGGATATTACTTCACAAAGTATGAAAAAGATAATTTTCGTTGTAATATAAGAACTACTTGAAAATGACGTGCGGATATTAAATGATACCGCAAGTATGTGCTACTAATACACATGATACTTTTAACTATTTAAAAATAAGTTATAAGTCAAACTCTCATAACAGTCGCTACAGTCAATGATAACAACTATAGAGCCATGATTACTGACCGTTTTTGTTAATCAATTAAACAAACAACACAGGAGCTGTGGTTATAACAGGACGGCGCAATCTGTCCTACAGCTTGTGCCAAGATCGATTTATTAAAGGAATCGTTTGATAAAAAATCAATGGGTTTTACTGAATGTAATTGCAATTGGATAAAAACGTATATCTCTGGTAGAACACAAAACGTATATTTTACTATGTTTACTATGTCCAAGAAAATTATAGTTAATTCTGGAGTTCCTCAAGGGAGTCATTTAGGCTTAGTCTTCTTTACCATTTTTATAAATGATCTACCAGCTGCAATAAAACCCTTTAATATCATCTTGTATGCTGACGATGTAAAAAGTTTTCTTAACTATTTTAGGGTATCTGATGATCAAGTTTACCTAAAACAAGATTAGGATCGCTCCAATAAGAAGTGCAAAATTAAGCTGATGGAATTAAATATAAAAAATTTAAATATGATGTGATTCTGCCGAAATTATTATTCTCTAGCTAATTATACATCAAACGCAGTTTACTTGGAATCGGTTTATGAATTTATGGATCATTAAATTTGGCATGATCTTTATACATAATTAGCATATAACCATTATAGTTAACAAAGAGCGTGGGGACCTTTCTTTTATAAAACAATGATCAAAAAAATATTCCGATCTATGTATTACTAAACAATTATATATCGTCGTTCGTAAATTATTGTGTTCTATGTATAGGTTTTATATGTCACATAGAACACAATAATTTACGAACGACGATATGTATATTTCTAGTAAGACCAATATTGGAGTAGGGATCTATTACTTGGGACCCCAAATGAAATGTCTATATTGATTGCATTTAATTTGTACAAAATCACCTTCTACTATTTTGTCTAGGAAGATCTTTTGGAGGCTATCTTATGAATCTACCGCCATACGAAACCAGGCTAGCTTTAATCAAATTGCCTACTTTAAAAAGCCTTAGTTCTATACTTAGTGTGTTTTGTTTTGATAAACTTAGTAAATGATGACATTATTTCTGATTTTAAATGCATAGCTTAATATTTAAGGCCCGTAAATTGGCTTCTATGATCGTGCGATTATATGCCGCTTGACTATTTTCTGCGTAGATATTTAAAGTCGCTAGGCTATAGCAATAAACTCGAAACGATTAGCCACTTGGAGGACAATAGTTTTCACGATATTGCCGATACATGGCAACCTAGATTAGACTACGTCCGAGCAAGCTGTGACAGTCATATGTCAGAAGTCATATTTAAATTAAAATGACAGATTATCTTTCGAATAACGTAAGTTTCATGCCAATTTAAAAAATTTTTTATATTATTTTATTTTAAAAATCTATACATCGATAAAAACACCTTTTTCAAATTCAGTACAACCTGAGCTGGCACCAAATAATCTTATTTTGTTTTGATTTCTACTGTTGCTGCAAATCGCTCACTCATTTACTCATACTTATTCTGCTAACACTTTACAACTTAAAGATTTGCTGAGGTGTACATATTCTTATTCACTTGTCGTTTTAGTTATATTCCTGCCGTTGTAAATGTTTCTCAGCTCGTTGCTGACACTGCAGCTGTCATAAAAGAACAAAAGATTGATGAGCCATGTAGTAAAAATTTACAAATACTTTAACAACAACCGGTTGTTACTACTCCTCATCATATTATAACAACAGAAACAAAACTAACAATCTTGGCATTACCGTTCATGGGCGCTTTTACTATTATGACTTTAGGCTTTTGTTTCACATCTACGTTATGTTCTGTCTTCTCGTATTCAAGAAACTTTTACCCTTCACACAAAACCCACAGAGATTTCTGTTTGGATTTTCTCTTGTATGTGCGTTCGTCATTAGAATTGCATCTACCACTTTCAATCATGAAGTTCTAGCAACATCTGATATTGTTGTTGCTGTGAACGTGATTGGCATCTACTTAAATTTGACTGGGATGAAAACAGATTTTCTGTGTTCAGACCAATGACGCATGCAAAATGCTTCATCATTATTTTATACTTAAATATGTGCATGTTACTTAGGTTGATTAGTTTAAATGCATGTGTATGAAGTAGGTACTTGGAATTGTGGCAATGCTTCTGATTAAGATTAACATGTTTCCTAGGAATCTTCAAGTCTTTACTTTTTTGCCAATATTTAGTGTGTAATTGTTTTATGAATCTTTTATTTAACTTTAAGTTATGCATTCGTTTAACTTTATTTTGTGAAAAACGTAAACCTTGCTAAATTGTGCTAAATTTAATTAGACGCTGTCGAGTAAACGTGAATAAGATTCTCAAGAAAACCAAACATAATTGGGAATGTATTTTAAAGTGGCAAACGAAATGAACATGAGTATATATTGTATATATTTTGCGCGTCTCAGGCATAAGTTGATAAATATTTGTTGCATTAGGTTTTTTAAAAGTGCTGGAGCATTTCACTTAATACAAAGCGTAAAGCGGATTTACCAAAGCAATTTATAGACTTTCTATTGTAAAAAAAAGATTATTGTCAAAAGACAATGATATTTAATGGAATAATTTTGAGAACAAACCACACAATATCATTGAGATTTGTTTAATACAAATATTTAAAAATAAATTAAGAATGATAACTTAATTACATATTAACTAAATTCACTACAATTATACAATTTGGAGTACCTGGGGAACTTCAATTGGAGATCCATAAGGAATTACATTTAGGGGACTGAGTTCTTGGGCTAGTCCGATATTTATGGGAAAATATGATTGTGGTTTATGTTTAGGAATTCCGTTTCCCACATAGAGCGCACAATATGCCAACTGGGCATAAGTATATACCTGTCATGGGCTTGGACTTTTAGAGCCCCTCCTTTTCAACCTAACTTAACCAAACCTAACCTATGTCAATGGTTTACGAACACAGAAACAAGAAAGATAATATCAAAGATAAGAACACCATTAACAATAGATTTTTTCTAAAATATTGAAACTATTTAGGATCATAATCCAACTAGTTATCTTGAAAATGTTTACTAGAGAAGTTTTAATGAACATCCAATCTATATAAAAATTAAAGTCTATAAAGTGTACTATGATATACTATCCATTTTAAAATTTGCTTATGTAATGTAACACAAGTTGCACTACTGCATTATATTTGTTTAAAACTCATGATAAACCTAAAAAATTTACAAACATATTTGAAGCAAAACACAAATTTATTTAAAAACAGGTGTACTAGGATAATTTTAATAGATACAAAGAACTTTAATATAAAATAAAACAAAAAACACCATCTTACTATTCTTTAGAAATTAGTTTAAATAATAATATTTAGCAACAAAATAATTTAAATAGAATGAAGTGACCTAAAGGTCCAATTTTCACATGCGTTTATTTCAGCATTAAAACGATGACAATATACTCATCCTGTAATATTTATATTACAGACCTGGAACTCTATGTATTTTCAAATATATATTTTACCGGCTTGAAATCACATAAACGAGGTGGTCAGTTAACAGGTCAATTTTGTGAAATTATTATTTCGTCAAATTTTTCTCGCAGTAAATTGATTGTATCACACGCTGTGCTAAATAAGGTAGCATTTGCAGAAACACGTAATGCCATCCGCTATGAAAAAATATAGTTTTCAAGTCTATTTATCTCTCAATGGTTAACGTAGCTTTTAGAAAATTTTATATGGGGATGAATCCAAATCATTGAGATATAGACAAATATCTTAGTCTATATCTCAATGATTCATATGGTGCAACAAAAAAAAGTTTTTATACACTTCATCTGTGGTGGCAAGGGTATGCAGTAAAGTATTGTTATTTCGTTTGAAATTTCCGCAATATTAATTTCCATACCAAAATTTTATAAATTTTCTGAAAGCTTAAGAATAGGGAAGTCAGTCGAAGGATGTCCATCTGTCCATGTATATATACTGATGAAATCCAAAACAATTCCCCTATAACATTCTTTAATAAGCATAATTTTAACTTAAAAATTAAAACTTTTTTCCGCCCGGAATATATATAGATATTTTTTTTCACTATTTATAGGCTATGCGTAAAATTATTATTGAAAAATCGGTCACATATTATAGAAGTAATCGACAAAAGTTTTTTTGAAAAGTTTCTAATGCATGGTTGTGTTAAAAATTGCAAACCGTTCAAAGATTCAAAAGTCAGGTATCAAATGAAGAAACATGACTTACAAAATTAAGTACACTATTAACGAATTTAAAATACATAATGGCGTACAATATATTTATAAACACATATATGTATCCAAACTAGTTTTTTTTAAACATAGCCCTTAAAAAAGGACTTAAACAGTAGAATATTTTTTTATTATATAAAAAAATTAGACCATTTTTATGTCTGTCAATTAAAGAAATTGACTCGTAGAAGTTTTATATTTATGTACTGTTTACCAAAAATATCAACGTTAGTTTTTCGATAAATTTTAGATTTAAGTTTTATATGAAAATATTTTATCTCTTTATTTCTTAAATTCTGATTTTTAACAAAAAAAAAACAAGAGACCCTACTGTTCAATCTTGATTAATTGCCAAAAGGTAGGTAAAACAATCAATAAAATAATCAATTTTAAAGGCACTTTTTCTTCTTTTCTGAACTAAAAATAATATTTTAACATAACTTATATTTCACATTAATCAGTTTGGTAACAAAGTATCTTTTTTCAAAAAAAAATATTTCCTTTAAAAATCATTAATAATGAATTGTTTTCCTTCTCTATTTCAAACCTTTAACAACCTGGATTGTAAAGTTTATATATACAATGGTTATATGAGAATTTATTTAAAAAATATAATTGTAAAGTTTTATATACCAAAAATTTTTTTTATAGTTATACATACTTCTACTTGCTTATGTTTTTTTTTACTTTTTAATTTTCTTAAAGCTCGACAATCAATCATATGTCGTTTATAATAATGTCCTCTGTTAGGGGATGGTTTTACTTTTTTAAAAACGACATAAAGTATCTAGTGAATATTTTGTCAAGACAAAAAGTGTATGTCCAGAAAAGGTAAGAAAATAAGAAATAAGTATTAGTATAATAGACAGAGGATTTGTTGAAATTTAAAAAATTTGTCATAATAATTGGAAGGTATTTTAAAAATTTCTATTAACTCTTCTATTTTCTATTCGTTATTTGATATTAAGAAGAATTTAAAGATTTCATATTTAAAAAGGAGTCTCTTTTCTGCACACTTTGGTCTGTAATAGTTGATATTTACATACAACACTTGTAGTTCTGATTAAAAGAGTGCTGATGATGAAACCGTAGCTAGTTTAAAAAATGCATTTTACTCAGCTAGTATCGAATAACTAATTTTTCCTAAATATTCTGTATTTACTGCATTGAACTTATGGCTTAAATCTATATTAAATTCAAATGTAATATTAGAAGTAAAGTTTATTTTAGTAATAATTCGAAAGTATGTTATCCACTGAATACATATATGATCAAAAAGGCTTATCAGAGTAAAAATAAACTCTCATTTGGGTAGGAAATTTTAGTATGCAGTTTGACCTGAATTTAAGGCACTAAATTTGTAATTCCTCTATACATGAAAAATAATAGTATATAAAATTTTTTTTTGTGTATAATAAGATGACAAACAAATTAAAACCCTAAAAAAAGCAAACGTCATAAAATAAGATTTTCAAAACATAATAAATTCCTCTTGCAATATATTTCCTTTAGGAAAATTTTCATCTAAACCCATTACTTTAAGACGGAGATATCATTACAGACAAATACTTACCACGCTCGCTTACAAATAGGGACTTAAAAGCTCTTATTATAAAACAGCATATTTCAAAAGCATATGAGGTGAACAGAAACCAGTATAACCTGCGTTCAAGACCAATCTCATTTAAAATTGGACAAGAAGTTTACAGACGAAGGAAAAAGTAGGAAATAATTACTACATTTTGCAAGATACTGATGGTAAGATATTAGGCGCATAACATGCTAAAGACATTCGCCCTTAGGAAAATACTATTCCCCCTAATACTGTTGTTTAAAAAACCAGTATTATATGGTTTGTAATGTAAAATGTCACATTTAAATTTTATTAGTTAAAGCAAAAATCTTTTATGACCATATACATACAAGATTTTTGATTTTATCATCGTAAAAATAACACCATTTTAATTGAGACGCTGTAATAAATTCTTTTCAACCTGACTACGTAGAATTATCATTTTTTAACTTAATAGTAAAAACTGATTACCAATCTGATACACCTAATACATTAAATAGCTGTTGGCTGATAAATTTTGTTACAATTAAATTTATAAACTAAATTTAATCTTAAAGTTTTTGTCAATACAGATATTCTTAGAATATTAGGGAAATATACATGCTGAGGTAACATTTAAATGTTTTACCATCAGAAACAGATGAACACAAAATAACGCATTGAAATGCATGTTGACGCATGCCTAGGCATGAATGTTCAAACCCGGTTTATATAAAAGTACTGCCCATTTCGGTGATATTTTAACGACAAATCTGCGTAGCTTTTGGTTTCATTATTTTTATAATGGCGTTTAGAAGTTCTTTTTCATCTAACCTTGATTCAAGATAGAAGTGCTTTCACGTGAGGAGGAAAAAATAAATTTTTTGGTACATTTCTATACTCAATTTTTAAGCAAAAATTAAATTAATCAGAAGTTCCAACGTTCAGCTTTAAGTCTCCGTATTATAAAAAGTGGTACACCGTCCATAATTAGTGTCGAACAGGAAAAATCTTATTATTTAAAATACGAATCTTTACCAAGATAAAACGTATAATACTAATTCTTCCACTAAAATTTTTATGAAGCTTATCTACAAAATTTTTCGTGTTAATTAGGCCAACACACATATTTTTTAATTTTTTTTTCATAATGTGATCGGTTACGAGTAAGCAAGATTAGGGATCCTATTAATTTAATAACGCCATGGGATCATAGGTAGGGAGGGTTAAGAGGCGTTTTCCAACAACATCTTGGAATAAAATTTAATAAGTGTTTTGCAATGTAGTTGACCGTATTTTCTTCCGTTTTCGTGTTGATAGTATACGGTGTACCTATAACATCTTTTTTTGTAGTAACTCAACACACTGGTCCATTTTTAGTTCCTTTATTAAGGGAGTCTATTATAATATTTATGTCGTGCTTGTAACTATCGACAGATAGACGAAGGCAAACCCCACCCCACCCGACTGCTATTTAGCTAGCGGTATCAATGGCTCCCGATAGTCTTTACGTCTTCGAATATAAACTATGGTTTGCCTTTAAAGTATTTTAATATTTTACACCTATAATGGTAAATAATTTAATGATGCCAGCGGGTACATTACAATTACGGTCGCTTAGAAGTAGGAACTTAAATAAGCATTTTCTTTTATAGCAATAAATAATAATAATAATAATAATAATAATAATAATAATATTTAATTTCACCTATCAAATGACAATTCATAATTCAACATGTTCATATTCTTCTATATTCGTAATACATTTTCGTTATCCTTTCAATATCCATCCTTTGGCTGGAATTATTGAAAACAAGGTTGTATTTACATTTTCATTTATATAAGTCCATCTAGGTGATAGACACTGAACAATGAATTCTTGAATGTCATTAACACCGTGCCATGTGTGTTATAATTATATACTTATATTTTATTCGAACTTTTTTCTATATATTAAATTTTAATGTGAACCATTTTTTATTTTGGCTTAAGTTCATTTATTCTTTTTATTTAATTTTATAATTCAAATTAAATTAAATTGTAACCATTTTAGGAATATTCTTTCTAAAAATTATTTCCGATATTAGCCGAGTGGAATGCATTTTCGAAATCAGCTACGATTTCATCATCAGCACTCTTTATCGGTATACTACTATGTAACTTAAAATTCCTATTTATGTTACAATTGAATGAAATTTGAATTAGTGAATCTTAGTATTAATTTTCATATTTTGTTGAATATTTAATTTCACCTATCAAATGACAATTCATAATTCAACATGTTCATATTCTTCCATATTCGTAATACATTTTCGTTATCCTTTCAATATCCATCCTTTGGCTGGAATTATTGAAAACAAGGTTGTATTTACATTTTCATTTATATAAGTCCATCTAGGTGATAGACACTGAACAATGAATTCTTGAATGTCATTAACACCGTGCCATGTGTGTTATAATTATATATTTATATTTTATTCGAACTTTTTTCTATATATTAAATTTTAATGTGAACCATTTGATAGGTGAAATTAAATATTCAACAAAATATGAAAATTAATACTAAGATTCACTAATTCAAATTTCATTCAATTGTAACATAAATAGGAATTTTAAGTTACATAGTAGTATACCGATAAAGAGTGCTGATGATGAAATCGTAGCTGATTTCGAAAATGCATTCCACTCGGCTAATATCGGAAATAATTGTTAGAAAGAATATTCCTAAAATGGTTACAATTTAATTTAATTTGAATTATAAAATTAGATAAAAAGAATAAATGAACTTAAGCCAAAATAAAAAATGGTTCACATTAAAATTTAATATATAGAAAAAAGTTCGAATAAAATATAAGTATATAATTATAACACACATGGCACGGTGTTAATGACATTCAAGAATTCATTGTTCAGTGTCTATCACCTAGATGGACTTATATAAATGAAAATGTAAATACAACCTTGTTTTCAATAATTCCAGCCAAAGGAT
This sequence comes from Phyto melanocephala, assembly GCA_941918925.1. NCBI lineage: Eukaryota > Metazoa > Arthropoda > Insecta > Diptera > Rhinophoridae > Phyto > Phyto melanocephala. Next base: position 103,375,604 of record OW799236.1, read on the forward strand.
GGATATTGAAAGCATAACGAAAATGTATTACGAATATAGAAAAATATGAACAAGTTGAATTATGAATTGTCATTTGATAGGTGAAATTAAATATTCAACAAAATATGTAAATTAATACTAAGATTCACTAATTCAAATTTTATTCAATTGTAACATAAATAGGAATTTTAAGTTACATAGTAGTATACCGATAAAGAGTGCTGATGATGAAATCGTAGCTGATTTCGAAAATGCATTCCACTCGGCTAATATCGGAAATAATTTTTAGAAAGAATATTCCTAAAATGGTTACAATTTAATTTAATTTGAATTATAAAATTAAATAAAAAGAATAAATGAACTTAAGCCAAAATAAAAAATGGTTCACATTAAAATTTAATATATAGAAAAAAGTTCGAATAAAATATAAATATATAATAATAATAATAATAATAATAATAATAATAATAATAATAATAATAATAATAATAAATAATCACCTAAATAACCCATTATGGACTTACAGAAGTCGTTCGGTTCCTTTAAGGACGAAAAATCGGTTAAATTATTCAACGATACGTTAATTTGAAATTTGTTACTTGGTTACCCTATACGTGTTAAAATAAATGGGAATTATAAAAAATTATGCATTTGAATGGCTTACAGTAAATTTTGCAACATGAAATTGTATTGTGTGTATATCTAAGCAAATGTCTTCAAATAAGTATCAACGTATCAAATTATAAATCAAGTCATTACTAAAAAACAGACGATATGTAACAGTCATTGAAAATCATGCTGGGTAGATGAAGAATGTGTGAAAAATTACGTAATCGAACTAGCAAACAAGGAGCTGTCTGAAAATTTTTCAAAATTGAATTTTATGTTTTGGTTTTACATATAAATACTTCATTGAAATTGGAGAATAAGCTGCATCGACCCTAACACATATAATATTAGCCTTAAAATTGTTATATCAGGTTTTATATGAATGAAATTTAAAGCGACAGAATTAGATGTATAATAATGAAATTATATTATATATTTGTGTATTTCTGTGGCTTGGAGCTAAAAGGGCCAATGTCACTTTTTTGCTCTTTTGAGTTAATCATTGCATTAGATTTGTTTTCTTGCTCTATTTTATTATGGTAAAATAGCTAAAGTCATACTTAACCCAGAACAGCTTCATAAATAAAATGCTGGCCAATGTCACTATGAAAGCACCTATAAAAGTTAAAGTTCAATTCCAATTTTCTCAAAAGTAAATATTTTTACATTGGCCCTTTTAGCTCCAAGCCACAGATTTATGGGAAGAGATTTCGGTAAGATAAACCACTCTATGTTGAAATATTCAAGAAGAATTTATTAGAAGAAACTATTTTGACACGCCTGCTTAAGCGTTTACTTGTCTTGTCTTTAATTTTTATATTGTTATTTATATAATTTCTCTAAAGCCATATGTTTTGAGAAAGAATAAAGGACTTTATATTTAAATATGTTAGTTAAATTTATAATAATGAACAGCAACCGTTTGCCTTTTGTTTGCTATTATCTTTCATACTAACACTACTACCAGTTCGATAGCGATATTTTTTCAATTTCGATCTAACTCGTTGTGGCAAGGAAATATAAAAAAGGGAATGAAATTGTTTACCAAATTCAATTAACATAAAACCTTGAGAGTTAAGTAGATGATACTTATATCCAACATATAACAACCGATCGAAAGTGTGTTGTGGGTACAAAATCGTAGCTGGTTTCGAAAATGCATTCCACTCGCTAGAATCGGCAAAATATAATTTTTCTGATCCCTCCCTCACGTTATCAATTAAATTTACTTTAAAGAAAACATTTAAAAAGGAACTTAAGCCCGAATAAAATTTAAGGATTACAACATAAAAATATTAAAGAAAAAAAAACAGCAGACAGTTGTCTGAGGCCTTCGACCACGGACGGTCTCTGCAGGTTGTGTCAGAGACACGGCCATTAAGTTTAACGTAGAATACGCCATCCGATAAGACAGAAAACATATATAACAATAAATGATAAATAATATAAGTAAATGAATTTATTTATTTGATAGTTACTTTTGATAATATACATGTTAAATTCACATTTAACATTTTGTTTCACTTAAATACATAAGTATATATACGAAATTTCAATATTTCATCAATCAAAACAACAGCCGAAGGTTTGTGTCCACACTGAAACAGCAGCATAGTTTGTGTTCACGCTACAAACTCAAACACTCAACCAAACACCACACAAATGTTTGAGTGTAAGTGGTTAAACAATTTTCATTTGAGAAATTTAAATATTAGGAAGATATCAACCAATATGAAATTTATATCAAACGAATGATAACATCTTCATTTACCTTCAAAAAAAAGCTATCTCGCCGTTTCCTCATAATCAATGAAATAAATATTACAACAATAACAATCTGACATGACTCCCTATACCGTAAGGTAAGACGTAATCTACGTCAGAACTTTGAACAAAAGGTACTAAAATTAAAACATCAGATTTTTGGCATTTACTATCTGTAATATTAAGTTAAATTCATAAATAATAAACATAATAAAATTTAGATTTCTTTACGTTCATATATGAAAATCTTTACAATACCACAATTAAGTGTAGATGTGTGTATAATTTATTTTGTCTCCTTTGTTTGTAATGGTTTCAACATCAGTAAAATTCTTAAATTTCCTTGGGATATAAGCCTCATTTATCATATAAGCTCGTAATGGTGTAAAAGAGAACATGTATGTATGTATGTATATAGCATGTGAATGACACACAGTGTATGAAAGTGTCAAGCACTTTATTAGAGTACGTGTTAGTATCGGTACAAAAATATACAAATATATATGTGCTACATAGTAAGTTCGTACACATATAAATGCATACATAACATGAATAGTTTCTTAGATTTATATACATAAGTATGTACATATAAGTATATGTACCCAGCATCCTTGTTAAATGCTCTGTCTACCGATTTCACCATTGTCCCTTTCGATCATAATAATCGTTGCCATCTATTTACAAAAAAAAATTTCCCACGTTGATATTTAATGCTGATTTGCGTGTTTTTAGAAAATATTTTCTTAGTAAATCTCTGCTCTACTTTATTATTGTCAATTTTTCTTTCACTTTTGCATTCACTCTTACTGTGCACACAATACAGTGTCTGCACGCTGTGTGGCATATTAAAGAAATAAATATTGTTATTGTCTATGATATATAAGCTTTAAGGTCAAAAATGTTATAATGTTATACATTCTTACTTTCAATGTTGATAATGTTATGTCCTGATATTATTCATAACTCATTTGCTATACCAAGTATACTGTGTCCTGTATGAGTCTATTTCAACATGGGACCCAATCACGCACTTAAATACGTTTGTATATGCATAAATATTTTATGGCTGGTAATCATATTTAATATTGAAAATAATGTCATCATTAAGTGTTTGGACTAAGCCCCACATATTTTACCTACACACATACACAGACACACAAACGTAATATAGAACCAGCGTGAATGTAATGGGAAAACATTAAGGAAAATAATGAAATTTTTACGTAACAAATCGCTTGTTGTCATAATGATTATATTTTAGTTTAGTTTTACTTTAAGCAAGTAAAAAAATAGTTATATTTAGTTTAATGTTACAAGGGAAATATAAATATTTAAAAAAAACTAGTAAAATTTATGTAATGTTTTTATTTAAATTCAAACAAATTTAAAAATTATAAGTTAAATTTAAGAAAAATAAAAATAACTTTAAGCCGATTTGTTAAAATAAATTCAATAAACCTTAACATTAATTTATTGTATAACACTGTACAACACATGATTTCGGGACTCAATTCTGATAATTGTTTATAAAAATAGACCCAAAAATAAGAACTTCTGCATCATTAGTTTGATCACGGCACATCAGATAATAATTTAAAAATTGATTTGAAGTTAGTAAGTATAGTATAGGGGAGTATGTTACGTTTAAGGCTCTTTTCTTTGTCATAACTTAAGAACCACTAGTCCGAATAAGCTGAACTAAATTTTAAAAAATTAAGAATTACAATTCCTTCATACATTTGTTTATAACTGCGAAACTGTTGCTTAAATAGCGAAACGTTGTATGAACAGATTAAAAGAATTGTATTTCTTAATTTTTTAAAATTTAGTTCAGCTTATTTAGACTAGTGGTTCTTAAGTTATGACAAAGAAAAGAGCCTTAAACGTAACATACTCCCGAGTCAATGAACTGAAAAATGTTGTACAGTGTAATATTACACTTTTTAATAGTTTTGAAACTTTTTTAAGCCACTAGAATTTTGCAATTAATTAATAATTTTTTCATCTTTAATAACGTACAAATCTAGGCAGTTAAAATAATATATTTATAAACAAGTATATGTTAGCACTCGTGCAATGAGCTCAAGTGTAAATTTTAGTGTTTTTTTTTTTTGTAATTGTTGACACAGTGACCTCAAAATATAGTATAACTTAAATGCTTATAAATAACAAAACCAACGCTATAATTCTTTTATTTTTTATACTTGTATTCACAAAAAATTCTTGGTTTATTTCGTTACTTTGTTAATGTTTGTTAACACACATCAGTGGTGGGCAGGTTTTTTTATTCTTATGAATGCGCTAAATTCTGCCAGCGTGCCATTAATACATGAAGGCTACTAGCAGGCTTTTAAAAATTATAACTTTTATATGTGTGTTTGAAAAAGTTTTAAATAAGGTATAGTTTAATTAATATTAAATCTTATTTGTTAAAATATTTCTTTAAATAGAGAGTTTATCAATAATATTTCTCTAAAATAAAATTTTTGATTAACCCTCACCACAATTGTGTGTACAAAATGATTTATTTTAAAACGCGCATTCAACATACCAGTTGACAAACAAACACGTTTTGAATCGAATGTGCAATGTTTATCCATCCAAATGCTCCTTACAGATAAATCTAAGCTAACGCTGATAATGCTGCAATTGTTGTATTTTATGGCACTTATAGCTTTAGCTTAAGTAATAAACTCAAATAGAACGTAGTGCTAGAAAAATTACTAATTTTTTTTTATAAAATCCACTTAGTAAAATCAAAAATAGAGTTAAAATTACTGAATATAAATAAGATCGCATTACTTTTTAAAAATTATAAAACCAAATTTAAGCAAATATCAATAAGAATGCCGTGTCTGATAATGCCCCTCACCATCATATACAAGGATATAGGCACTACATCGCAGCTTAGCCTTAATTAAATATTTAATATTAAACGACATTTTGCTTTATTATTTTCAATTAAATTTTTGATTTTATATTCTAACATATGAATTCAAAGTTGTGTTATACAAGCCGAGCCCTTTCATATGATGCCCATATTTATAGAGTTGAGAAGAAAAAAATATCCACCATTGTGCTTAGAACGCAATCTTGAATTTTAACTTTTCCATAGTTAACTGTATTCTACTGGTCAAGCCCTTTGATTTAATAGCAATATTGAGTGTGATGAAGAGCATATATTTTCAATTGCCATATTTGACATATATATAAATTTAATGTACGCCGTTGTAGTGGCGGCCATCTAGAATTTTGAATTTTTTAATGTTTTATATTTTGCTAGTCAAGTCCTTTCTTTTGATGCACATATCGTTCCTTTCTCTTGTCTAGAGGCTGAAAAACCACAAAGATGATTATGTGTCTTTGTGCTTATATCTCAGTTAGTTTCTAACCGATTTGTTTGTTTAACTCAGTTTCCGCGACTTGTATGTGGGTGTTCTTAAAGTCTCCAAAAATGTATTATGAGCTTTAGCAACTTGACCGAAATTTAAAAAAAATATATATTTTAAATAATTACTTTTTTTGCCTATACATTTTCCAATTAGACTTCGATTTATCTAATAATTTTTTACAATAGATGCATATCACATCTACTATTAAATATTATGAGAAAAATAGAGGCAGTCGTATTCATTTGCTTATATCTTAAAAGTGACAAGTGCTCTGGGTTCAATAGTGATTCATTCTCATTCATTCATGTCGGGGCTTCTTAGAGTTGTTTCCAGCCAACACTCTCAAAAATGGACATTTCTCAATCGACCTTTTTATAGTCCTTTTCAGTCTTAATTTAGCCATTTTTAATCTTGTTCACCAGGAGAAAAATTATCTAGCTCTTAGCCGTTTTTAATTTTTAATCTTCTTTGGCTAGTAATTCAAAACTTAAATAACAAAAAACTTCGTTGGAACCAGCAAAGCGGAACGGCCATTATTAATAAGAATTTTAATATAAATGCGAACTTTTTTTTAATTAATTTTTCTTTTTATTTTCTTTTGAATGCAATATCTGTAACTAGCATTAAACGAATCTAATTGCGTCTTTTTTTTAATAAATTTAAAATAAATTGGGAGTTAACTTGTGACATTCATATAAACTTACTCACCATGGTCCAGATAATTGCATTTTCTTGAAAAGACAAATTTTAGTGTGGGTCACTTACAAACACCATCTTTAACTTCACTTTGTAAGGCTGTGAAAGTCTATACATTGTACACCACTGAACCTACATGTTCAAAATGCAAACATGGTGGTGTACGTTGGGCGAGTTCATAAACTGTGTCACGACATTAACACTTAAAAGCCACAAACTACATCACATTCACTTGAATATATATTTCTGTATGTATAAAATTACAGCGGCGGCTAAAAGTGTCTTCAGATTCATAGTTTTAATTTATAACTCCAAAATTGTAATGTAATAAATACTTGTTCAATTCACAACATAATCCCATATTGTATATTCTTATCAAAATTAAGTTTTGGTTTATTTACATGTGAAAGAAATTGCGTGTTATATTGCTATATACGTCAAATAATATCTAAATATAAAATCTGTAATGAAAAAATTGATAAAATTATATTGCTGTAGCATTACACTTTTTGTTAATTTTTTAACATGGTGAAAAAAAAAAACAAATCAACTAAATTTCTTAATTTAAAAACAATCAAAAATTATTAGAAAAAAAAAAAAAAAAAAACACTACAAAATTAATTATTTGATTTTGCCAAAGATGATATCACGTCATCCCTGTTTGAGTACAATACACAAAACACATAATTAACATCTGAAATGTAGGTAAAAAGTAAACCAAACCTTACAGTTCTGTAAACTGATACAAAGATAGTATCACCGTACATTACAAGAGGGTTAAGATTGAAACATGTAGCTTGCAGTCTAGTTCATAGACGATAAATTTAAAAACAACTATTAAGTGTAATCGTTTCTACATTTTAAACAATTTTGCACACTGCTGTCGCCGCATGAAAATAATTAAAAATAGTTGTTTTGAATTTCCCACTAACACATATTCATATAAGTATAATAAACATTTATAATTGTTAAGGTCCGTTTAGAAATTGCTTTTGTTTGAAATGCAGACGCAAATAAAGACTCTTGCAAAAATGCCCAATTGTTTTGGACTTAGTTCGATACCGGATATAAATTATGTTTTGTTGATCAATGTATTGAATTGAAATCGAAATAGTGATAGAAATTATATTACAAACTATATAATAATTTTTATAAAGTTAGAAAAAATTATTTAAGGTTGTTGGCAGAACTATTTTGTTCGTCTTTACATAACTTAAAAACTTATTAAAATAAAACTGAAAACTGTTAGTGTTTTAAAAGTGTTTAAAGAAAATCTGTTGACAAAGTCATATCTAGTCTTTTAAAAATCCAAGCAAAAAGGTAGTTGCTAGTCTATTGCTTTCTAATTTAATAAAAAGCACAATTCGAATTAATAGTAATAAAAAATTTTTGAATGGCATTTTCACTAAAATTGTGACCTAATTAGTTAATATTTAAATCCAAGTTCTTCTTTAATTATCACAGACAATATTTTTTTTTTGGTTTATTTATTTATTTATAAGAGAAAATACAATACAGCAAGATTATCTTATTTAATAGTACTGAGAAGATAAAGGCAAAAAAAAAAATAATATTTTACAATTATTTTGTCTAGATTATAAAATTAAACTTTGAGAATAAAAAATAATAATAATAAATATAAATACATGAAAAATAGTTGCACAAACAAATTATATAAATAAGTTGTCTATGTATTACTTATTTATTTATTTTATTATTAATCCAAAGTATGTAAAAATTACGTATTTAAAGTGCTTTGCATTGTTTATTATTCGGATTAGAGATGGGAGTTCATTCCAGAGACGCATGGCATTTACATAGAAATGTCTCTCAGATATCTGTTTTCGGAATCGAATGGAGTTTATTATATAGCCTCTTTTCGATCTTGAGAATTGTAACCTTCTGTAAAGATAAGCTGGTTTATGAGTGTAGACAATTTTATGTAAAAATAATAGTGTACGGCATTTTAACAGATTTTCCAACGAAACATTATATATTTGATATGAAAACTGAGATATTCTACTATATCTTGAACGTCCGTAAACATATCTAGCAACATTATTATAGCAACCTTATTTTATTTCTGTTCATTAAGTCGCAACTTGAAAACAATTCACATCCATACATTATCGTGGGTAGTATATATGTCTTGACAAGCATCATGCGGATATCAAGTGGTGTAAAATACTGAGTCATCCAAAGATTCCTGAGCATAGTGTGTACTTTTCCACATATGGCATTAACATGATTTGACCATGAAAGGTTATTATTAAAAGTTACTTCCAGATTTTTGGCACTTTTAACAAGCTGTATAGTGGAACAACCAATGATTATTGGTGGTATAGCATACCTTAAATCATTTTGTTTGCTTATCATCATTGCCTTTGATTTTTATGCATTCAGACAAAGACTATTTGTTGACGCCCATTTAAGTACGTTGTCGAGATCGTGCTTTAATTTATTTATGCATTCACTAATATTAGATGGCGAGCAACTAATAAAGATAAGTGCATCGTCTGCGTACATCTGCACTCCACAGTATTAAGTCTATACGGTAAGTCATTGGAGTATATTGTATATAATAGTGGACCAAGAAGTGATCCTTGTGGCACAACACGAGTCATTGAGCAACTGTTTGATTTTTCTAAACCAGAATATACCAATTGACTTCTACCACATAGATAAGTAATTTAACGGCAGTGTATATCTATCTATTTTAGCAAAAAATTAGCAATTTCGCCGTAGATCAGTTTATTCCCCAAAGGTCTCCAGAACGTCCCCTGATAGGTGAATGTTAAGCCGGAAATAGTTTTTAATCAATATTGCATTGAACAGTGTTTAAAATTAAATTTTTATTTGTTGTACTTGGCGACTAATAACAATGCTGCAAAACCCTGTGATAAAGTAAATTTTTTGTTAAATATTGTTAAGAGCCTGTGAACTTTCTCGGTTGTTTGCATAAGCAAACAATAAAATATTTATAAATGTTAGGGTATTTCACCAAAAGCAATTTTTATATTTTCTTTTCTAAGTTTTATGTTTTAACATACTGCAAAGTACTTGATAATTTTTTTGTAAATCACACTAAGAGGATTAAACAAAAAATGGTTCTTATTAAAAACCATTAATTAGAGCTTGATTTTAACATACACAATATATTGGCTTATCATTTTAAAACCATCTTTGATTTAACTTTAAAAAATGTATGAAATACAACCTTGCTTTCAGTGCAGAAAATTTAGTGTTACCAAGTTCAAAAGGCAGTTTAAAAATGTCTGATAAAGTTAGATTGCGCTAAATAAAATTTATTACAACAAATGAAACAAAACAAATAAGCAAAACCGAAACAATAAAAGCAATAACACTTGAACAATTATAGAAGCTAAATAATGTTCAATCATTCATTTATATTTAATAAAATAATTTATATTTTGGAGTGTATTGTGAAAAATTGTTTCTACGTGAAATTATTTTATTGTCAAAAAAAATATATGCTGGGAGTCAATACCTGTTGTTATTAAACAAGTAGTGTGGACAATAAATCAGCTGTTAATTTTTATTGTTACAACCAGGTTTCACTACCACAATAACAATATTGAAAATATGCTATTATTTTAACCGGTTAATATACATGTGAAATACTAAGCCACTATTAGATTAATGGTAAAAGAAGACTAGCCGGCTCAAAAACAGGATATCATATAATAATCGATATCTTACCGATGGGAAACTTTACAGGCGTAATATCCCAGTAAAAAAAAATGCTACAGTTGTGAATAACATTTTTCATAAGTGCAAAAGGAGGCTTGAAGAATGCTTTCTCCAAATCAAAAATAGTTAGCCTTTAATGATGTGCTTAAAAATACATGCAGATATATTCGAGACCTCTTTAACAATTTATTTGAACAAACATTATTAACTCATAAAACATGGATTTCTTTTCATCTATTTACTATGCATGCGTTCTCTGAACTTATTAGAAAAAAGTAAATTTTGTTAATTTATTCATATAAACACATGCTTTCCAGTGATATGCTAATTTAGAAACTATGTTTGACCTTAATAAAAAAAATCTAAGAAATAGTGAAAGATGAAATGGTTCAATTTCATCATTCCCTATTTTTTTCATGTCTTTTTTTGCTGGGATGTGGTAAAATCCCAACAAGATATTAGAGCGTTATTTGCGTCTGCACAATACCAGTGGAGGAAGCATTGGATGAAGAATTAAGGGTGAGTTCTTTAAAAACAAGTAACAGTGCTATATTCGGCCGTGCCGAATCTTATATACCCTTCACAACGTGTAGTCATGCAATAACAATTGTTTGTATCACCATTCATCCCATATAAAATACGTGCATACGTACACGTTAGAATAAATGTGGCATCGAATCCCAGCTGAGCCAAAAAAATTTTATTTTATTTTATTTAATATATTATTTATATTTTATTATTTTTTTTATATTTTTTTTAAATTTTTTTAAAAAATTTTGTTAGAAAAATTTTTAAAAAATTTTTTTAAATTTTTTTGTGTAGTTTTTTTTTATTATTTTTTTCTTATTTTTAATATTTTTTTTTTTGTAATTTTTTTTGTTTGGTATGTTTTTTACATGTATCTATGTATGTATGTTGTTGTTGTAATTGTGAAAAAAAACGAGGTGTTCGTGGTTTTTTGCTCATATCTCAGAAAGTTATGGGGCGATTGTGCTGAATTTCAATAGCAATTCATTCCTGGATATTTCCAAGAGATTGATACCATATACAGATCTGAGGAACATATAGTTGCTTCTAAAAGTTGATTTCAACCAACACACGGACAGACGGACAGACGGTCAGGGCTTAATCGATTCCTCTATTTATAAGCTTTCAGAAAATATATACTTTATGGGGTCGGAAATGAAAATTGTAGAAATTACAAACGGAATGACAAAGCTATATATATCCTTGTGCACCACAGGTGAAGGGTATAAAAACAGATTGAAGATAGTGACCGAACAGGAGAGGGTTTATATACGTAATACTGTTTCAAAGGCTAAGATTATGAAAATTATGAAGGGCTTTAAGTAAATTAAAGTCATTGAGAGCGAAGCTCTGATTCAAGTTTTAATGGATAGTCGCTTAGTTTTAATATTCTGAAAATTTTAGGAGATTAAGTGCTAAGATTAGAACTCATTTAACCTGCATGGAAACACCACCGTTTACAATTTTCTGCGTTTTTTCTAATTAAACACGAGAACTTCAAGGTATCCTAAATACAGAACTTGGACTATCTAAAAAATTTCATTAAAAAGACTGGATTCTTGACCAAGAGGAGATATTACCGATATTAGAGTTATGCTTTCATAAAGGGTTTTCGCTTTTAATATCCCCATTTTTCAACATAATCAATCTTATTTAATGTAACACTAGGCTATAAAGTAAAAATATTTTGGAACTTGTTAGATCCGAAAGCTGTGGCCGCTCAAATTTATCAGAATTTAAATAGCCTTTGCCCGCTGTCTACAAAACTATCTGCTTAATGGCTCAGTTTAACTGTTGTGTTCAAAGTTGAACAGTTTCTAAATAAAACAGAAAAAACTGAAAAAAAATGCTAAAAGAATTATTTAATTAGAAAAAAGTTGTAGGGAAGTTTTTTTAATTCTCTTCAGAGAAATACATGCCGGCATTAAAAAATATTTCACGTATAGACACAGCTTTTGTATAATTATCGAATTTTAGCTTTACAGACGCTAAATTAAATAAATTCTTTAAGAGAATAATTAAGAATTTCTGAGCAAACGCCCTAAGGAATATTTAAATATGCATTTTTGTATGCAGTATGTTAATTATACAAAGAACCTACATACACGCTTGCATATTTGCATAGTTTTGTGAGTGATTTTCTCTTGTATACATAGGTCAATGACATTTCTTTTATACTAGTATACTAGTGCGTCAACATACATACATATATTTATTTTATATGGACTACATACATACATATGTACAGACATATTTATGGAGATAAGAATTGCTTACAAATTCTTTTCAACCTATGTATACAAATGTTAGATATTTTATAAAGATTGTATTCACGTGGACCTACTTTTGCATTATTTGCTCTAATAATAGTGTTCGTCTTAATATAGTTCTAATATTTTTGTAAAGAGAAAATTTTAAATGCAGAGCATAACATTAATTTCACTTCTCTGTAAAGGTTAAGATTTTTTTTGAAACATATTTTGATAAAAATCATTAGGTTACGTTAGGTTGAAAAGGAGGGGCACTAAAAGAAGAAACCCATGACAGGTATACACTTATGCTCAGTTGTCATGTTGTGCGCTCCATATGGAAAACGGAATTCCCAAACAAAAACCACAAATATAATTCCCCATAAATAGCCCAGTCCCCTCAATGTAACTCCTTATGGATCTGCAGTTCGAGATCCCCAGGTATTCCAAGTTCCGCATAGTATCCACTGTAAAATTCTCGCTCCTAATATGCCCAAACGCAGGATAAAAATCATTATGTTAAATAAATACAATTTGATATATAACATATTATCGAGTCCTTTAAGTCAACAGATAGCATTAAGTTTTAAAAGTATTTCTCTAATATGCCTTTGTTATTTTTTATATTTTAGTATGTTTTTAATTACAAATTTAATTTTCGCTCAAAATATCAAATGCCATTATGTAAGCTATGAGGCAAAAATTGTTTTTAAACTGCCATAATTGAAATTATTTTATTTTTTTTTAATATTTTCATATCCTTCATTCAATTTCAATACTTTGTATTTGGTTGGACGTTTTTGACACAAAATAAAAATTTCTTGAATGTCCTGAATTTCTGTCTTATGTCAAAATTGTCACTTAAAGATTTACAGATTTTGTTTTTTAGCAGCACATTTTGAAAATATATGCGATATTTTATCACTTAAATTAATTTTATGTCAAAAACCGCCAAACAAAAACAAATTTTCTCTATCTTATTCAAATTATTTTCTAGTTATTTAAATTATAAATTATTCAAATCGACAAAAACAAAAAGAACACAATAAAAAATGTATACAAAAAGGACGTAGGACATTCTGCTATAATTTGAGACAAATTAAATACAAAACATCTCATATTTTACTAAAAAAAACTTTCAATTTGTTCCACTAGCTTTGTTTATTTCTGTCAGTATTGCCAGAAATATAATTTAAAAGAATTTAAAAACCCCCTAATCGAATTATATTAAGCATAAGAGAAGTTTACATTTCATATCTTACAGTCTGCTAATTACTTATTTTAAAATTATAAATAACTTAAAAAAATAAATATTGCAAGCTCTTCACTTATTTAATTTTTATTTTAATTAAACGCTTTGCCTTTTTTTGTTACATACACTTGAAAAACTAATAGAAATAATTAAAAACAAAATTTAGCAAATTCTTGACTTAAAATTATTCTATAGAGCTAATAAAAGTAATAGAAATTAGTCGTAAGAAGTCTCAATTCTTTATTTGATTATCAGCTGCTACTTTTAAAATAACAAAATTTATATAAATTTACTCTCATTCACCATAATTTTAAATTGCCGAGCTTTATATAGAAAATATTTTTAAAAATTTTTACTCACCGAACTGCAATTACCTTTTTAAGTCGCTCAATAAAATTAAGCATTTAATAATGTTAAATTAAGTTTAATAAAATTTAGCCTGGCAACACTGTTTTACTGTAAATGAGCCTACATAACTATAATCATTAAACAAATTTAATTTTTGTTTTTTTTAAAGAGTTCAGTAAGAAAGAAAATTAAAGAATTATTGTGTATCAAATTTAAATCTTTTCTTTGCTTTTTCTTTACAACTGACAAATTTCTTCTATATTTAAACTTATCCTCCTTTAAATGTCATTCTATTTTAACCCTTATCTTGTCGATTGCGCCTACTTTGTATGTTTGTGTGTCTGTGCATGGAGCATTAAAAATATTTAACCTTTCTGAATTGTATTAATTTATTCGTAAAAGGGATTTGCATAAAATCCTATTTTAAATATTGTTACAAGTTTTGCTTTAAGACTCTATTCACTCCTGCCACCAACATCAATAAAAGGGTTTACTAAGTTGTTGGTTTTTTTTAAGTTGATGATATCTAGGCTTTTTTCTTTCTTCAAACGTTAGTTTAATTTTGCATATTGGTGGTGACAAAAAGATATTTCCTTCTTTTGCAACTATTTCATCTTTAATTAGGAATGCTAAGTCTTAGTAATATATTCACACGTGAGAAGAAGAAAAACCACACTTTTGAAGTTGATTATATCTTCAATTTATGAATGTCTAAGGTTTTTCGTAGTAAATTTTTTTAAATTCGATCAGAAATCCACAAATATGTTGCTAAAAGTAATTAAAAAAAACTGATTTACTGTTGATGTATTTAACTTTTGTACGAGCTAAATATTCTTAAAGACAATATTAATTTAATTATTTATTATTGGCTCATGTTCATCGTTTTTCTTTAGATTATATCACTTTAAAATCGATATAAATAAAAAATATTATATGTCGGAGGCTTATATTCAAATTCATTCTATTTTTGTTTTTACAATACTGAATTTTTAAAAAGAATAAATTATTTTCAATATAATTGTACTCATTTTTATTTTTCTCTATATTTTACATATATCTGTGGCTTGGAGCTAAAAGGGCCTATGTCACTTTTGCTCTTTTGAGTTAATCATTGCATTATAATTGTTTTCTTGCTCTATTTCATTATGGTAAAACAGCTAAAGTCATACTTAACCCAGAAGAGCTTCATAAATAAAATGCTGGCCAATGTCACTATGAAAGCACCTATAAAAGTTAAAGTTCAATTCCAATTTTCTCAAAAGTAAATATTTTGATATTGGTCCTTTTAGCTCCAAACCACAAGTATATAATTACATATATATTCCTACTTAATGTGTGCACAAACGTGATCCGCAATCTACCACTTGCCAATGCTGGAAATAGGCATACCACAGGCGCTGCTCAACATCTTCTAGGCACATTCTACTAAAATTATATTTCTTGATCTGCATCTACTTTAAATGGTGTTTGAAGTTTGCATGTCATGAAACCAACAACAGCTCATTCCCCTTGGGGTTCTATTACCTTGTCGAAGTGTTCATGTTTTGGTGTTATTGTTAGTCCGGAATATAGAGACATTACTGGCACCCGTGACTGGCGCAAAAGAGAATCTTGAACCTCTTACATAAAGAGGTACTGGAGACTAAGATGCCCATGGAGCACGTGACTCAAGTGAATGTAGCAGAGTGGGTTCTTTTCACGCTCATAGCAGATAGATTTATATTCAATAAAGGCACGAATATTCACATCACTATTTTTACTGATGGGGCAGGGTAGAATCCTAGCCATCAAACTTAAAGAGGTTGATGAGACTCTGGTAAAGCATATGAGTCGAGTTAGGGTGGTCGATGGGCTTCTTTTTACGCTTATAGTAAATAGATTAAGTCAAAGATTTCAGCATTTTTACCAATGGGGGCATATGATAATCTTAGACTATGGATCATAGGAAGGCACACGTGTGAATGCTATGGTGGACCTCAGTCTAACGAAGATGTTCACGGTATTGTGCGATTAGGATGTCGACAATCAGCTGTAGACAATGAAAAATCATTTTTTGATCTAGAAAAATTCCGAGAGCCGAAATACTATTGGTCTGTTACGATATTCTCCCGACATATATACAAATACCAGCCTATCGTACTCCGATTATACCAACTTACCTTCTTCGAACGCCTTACCAGCTATCCGAAAGGCGCTTCTCTTAACCATCTTTAAAGGTTTACAGAGCTTACCTCTTAAAATACCCTCGCCCTAATCACACAGAGATATTCTGGGTTCTGGTCCACGTAATATCGCTGCAAATCTCCTCTTCACGTCGTCATCTACCACTTCATTTCCAGCTACGTCTAGAATATTTGTAAAATCTTTTGTTGTTTAAAAAAACACAATCTGTTTAAAAAAACTATTTGGTTATGAATGTTTTTATATATTCACTTCATCAATTGATGAAGGCTTATTTATAATCTTTTAATTGTGGTCGAACTTAAACCGGTTTTGATGTAACTTATTATTTTATTCTTCCAGTTCTTTTCTTCGTAACAACGTAATTAATTGTGTATTGTGATCAGATAAATTTTATTAGGCTGTTGTGCTACGGATCTCATAATGGAATACATGCCGAGTAAAATCACTTTTAAAATTATGTAAAGCACAGTCAGTTATTACATTAAAAATTATATAAAAATACCACAGGCGCTGCTCAACATCTTCTAGGCACATTCTACTAAAATTATATTTCGTGATCTGCATCTACTTTAAATGGTGTTTGAAGTTTGCATGTCCTGAAACCAACAACGGCTCATTCCCCTTCGGGTTCTATTACCTTGTCGAAGACGCAGAGCTATTGATAGTAGTTTATAATAGTATACAAAAAATAAATATATATATATATATGTTGATGGTCACTGGTAGAAAGTCTCTAAGTCAAATAATTATTACTTTTAAAGAAAAGATCAAAAGGTAGTAACATCGTAGTAACATAATTTCTTTTGTAAGATTGCTTGAACTTAAAGCTCTTATTTTTGACACTTTTGCGTTAAATTTTTGTGTCGATATGAATTTGTGTGATAAATATTTATTGATATTCGATCAATTTTATTTCTTATATTAAAGCAATATTTTATTATTGCATATTTTTCTTTAATTTAAGCAAACTTTCCTCCACTTCGAATTTCTGAGATTGATGTTACTTTTTTCCCTACCCACAAACAAAAGACATTGAGAATTAAATATCCAACAACAAAATCTTAATTGAAAATCTACGACGAAATGTATATACATTTTTAAAATTTTCTATTTTTTTTTATTTAAAACTACACAATGCTTAGCATAAATGTATAAATTTAAAGAATGAGAAACACTAAGTCTTCTAAATAATCCCAATTTTGACTTTTAGCATAAAAACTTAAATTATTTATTTCGTCCCTGCAGCTTTAAGAAATACCAAAAATTAATATTTTGTTATCTTTTTCCTTACAAAAAGCTTCAATATTTATACCTGAAATAAGGAAGAAAGTTTAAGGAAAGAAAAATAAATTTTTTTACTATATGTATGCTTGATTTAAGTTTAACATTTATTCAATATGGAAGATAGTGTAACTACCTTTTCCTTATAGCTGTAAGTTTACACTATTTATTTTAAGTGTTTAGAAAAGGTTATTATGTTATTTACAAATAAACACAACCAGTAAATTGTTTTGTCAATATTTATGCCAAATGGTTTTAGATGAAAATTTTATTTAAAATAGCATTGCTGTAGCAAAACACTTTATTTTTTTTATAATAGTTAACAAATTGAAGACAACTACAACAACAGCAGCAATTTATCTTAAACAAATTATCGAATTTAAGAATTGTGAACATTTGTGTTTAATTTTATGTAAGTTGTTGAAATACAAAACACAGAGTTTAATTTTCTAAAGTTGTTGAATAAAGCATTTACTCCCGTAATTACAAATTGAAGAGATTTTATTTTGCCATCGGTAATAATATACTTAAATAATAGAAATATTTCTACAATACAATACATTGAACAAACTTAATATTAAATAAATACTATGAAATAAATGCATAGCGTATTAGAAATATATGCTATAGGTTATTGTATTTAAAAATCTGGTACTAGAAAAAAATGTTTTCAATCTTTTCTAATAAGTAAAGACAAAACGAGGGGCAGTAAAGGCACTTAAAGTCCTAGCTTTTGTTTTACAAAAGTTGCAAACTACATTAATTTACTCCTGTTGACGTGAATTCCATTTTTTCCCGAGATGAGTTTGGCATTCTGCCTTTTAAGGCATCCAGCAAAATTTTTTATTAAAAAAAATTCAGTACAAAATATAGATTTCACTACTCGCAATTTGGTATATTAACCATTTCGACCCGATCTTCTAATAGCAATGCTAAAATAAAATCTTTGATATCAGCAGGTTATTTAAGCAATATATAACTTGTTGGTAAAAGAAAAAATTGGAAAACTATTATTGGGGGGGCTTTTTCGCAAAAGGCACCACTTGCAACAGAGCTTTCGTCGTCTGGTGAATCTTCGTTGTCGCTGAAAACACATACATCATTTGGTACAAATTTTTCAGAGTTTCCTCCAGAAAAATCTTCTAAATCGCTAGTACTATCAGCTTCATCTTCCAAAACTTTTCGAATGTCTTCGGGATCCATTTTGTCGGAAAATAAAACATTTCCTTGAAGAAAGGATATCATACTCAACGGACGAATGGTACATATGTGTACCACCATACCATACGAATGGTACATGTGGTACATATAGGTAGCATAAAACAAATGTTTGTTTATAAATATTTACCTGCCACAAAAATTTAAATTCTTCTTTATTTTGAATATTTTTTGCAATTTCACGCACAATATTATGCAAAAACCAATTATACACTTCACTATAGTTGCGTTTCAAGTCACAAAAAAAAATAAAAGCACACATTGGAATGTATTCAAGAGAACTTAGAGACTATATGGTACTTTTCACAACTAAGCAACATTAAATTTGAACATTTGAGAGATGTTTAAACTTTAAGTGGTACACATATGTACCATCCGGGTCGAAAGGGTTAAACAATTTTTTTAACAACCTAATGTTACCTACAATTAAATACTGAAATAAGTAAAAGGTGGTTAAATTTTAAGAGCCGATGTTGAATGTAAACCAATCAATGGCAAAAGAGCAGTCAACCTCGACTCATCATTGTGCCCAACAATTGAACATCAACATTGTTATTGAAAATTTGGACCATCGGATGTAAGTGTGTCGTCAAGGCCGCGGCAGCCATTTGGCCAATATTTTGTTCCTTATATAATTGAACCATACCAATATTTCCTAAATAATTTGTGTTATATTCAAAATCAACATCGGCCCTTAAAATTTAACCACCCTTTACTTACTACTTTCGCTTACAAATACTGACTCAAATAAATACTTACTTATATAGAAATATATAAGAACTTGATTTAAAATAATCTAAATGAATTACTAATTATATGGACTTACAGTTCTAGTTCTTTTAAAAGCAAGAATAAAGTTTGTAAAACTATGACAGATTAGTTTAAAAATAATTATTAAGTCATTATTAATTTTAAAGCATCAGCTTGCTTGTGAACAGCTTCGCCGCTATCGTTTAAAACATTATTACTATTTATTATTTTTTTTATTATTTTTTTTATTATCTTTAAAAACATAAAAAGTATTTGAAATCAATTTTAATACAATTTTGTATCAAAAATCTTACACCAAATATATTTTAAACTCATTTTAAATTTTATAATTATGGGAGAAATATTATAACATGGGGCGAAGTGTTTTAAACATATTGAGAATTATGAATAGTTCTTTAAAGGCTTATAGCAAATTCCTAAAATTGTATAGTATATATTCAAATAACTGTCAGAAAAATAATACTTGTGTACAACTGGCTTATTCACAATTCCTAAGCATCTTATTATCATAATTTTTTAAAAATTTTAAAAAGATCTAAAAATTTTACAATAAGCAGTACAAAGCTTTTGATTCATTTTAAAATTTTTTTTTTAAATTATAATTTTATGGCAATGTAGCACATAGGATACATAACTAAAATAATAATCATGCAAAATATATTGTAATGTAATAGCAAGTCATTATCTAGTTTTTGCTAAATACTTAAGTCGCTGACGAGTTGAGCAGCTACTTTTGTCAAAAAAGAAACATTGATTTTTCTGATATTTTCTACAAAAGTCCTTTTTCACCATCTCCCACAGATATCATTCTAATGTCAGAATAAGCCACAAGTCTACCCAATAACTTCAGCTTGTCACCCTGAGTTGCAAAATCTTATTCCTGTTTATAAAGTCCATAAGCATTCAGTCGCTTTGTAAAATACTTCTGAGATATGGGAATAAATTTAGGATTTGTATAATATATCTCTTTTGATAATTTTTTTAAATATATTAGTAGACATGAATTTATGACTTATATTTTATTACTTACATAGCTCCAATATAAAACGTAATCGCAAATATTATTTTA
This sequence comes from Phyto melanocephala, assembly GCA_941918925.1. NCBI lineage: Eukaryota > Metazoa > Arthropoda > Insecta > Diptera > Rhinophoridae > Phyto > Phyto melanocephala. Next base: position 103,396,154 of record OW799236.1, read on the forward strand.
TATAAATATATAATTCTTAAATTGTAGCTCATAATAAACATGAATTATATGCTCGCAATAAAAGCAACTAACAATTAAAATCCAAATCACTAAAAAAAATTATTTATTTTATATATACATAACGGGTCTTTCATTAAGCGCTTTTATGGATTTTATCGTATTCGGAAAACACAACATATGAATTCCAAATCATTGTCGAATTTTTGTATATAATGTCATACATAGTCAATAATTTTGTTATTGATTATGAAAAGATGGTAATTTTTAGAGCCAACTTATTGGTAAATTATGATTTGCTTAAATATACTAGCAGAAACAAGATAATTTTCGACCTATGAAAAGTTGAAGTAATTATGTTTCGAAAAGATAAATAATATAAATTATCCGACAAAGTAAACAAATTCTATCGTAAATGCGCTGCTTGCATTGTAAAATTATTAAGGAAAAATAAAGAAAAAAGGAGAAACAATTTTTAATAAATCCCTTATGCGATTACGAAGAGTACAGCAGTGATCTATGAAGAAGTTTCCGATTAAATCTCAGGCAAAGATGAAAAATCTATCTTGAAATTTTAGAATTCCCCCGTGTCTGTAAGTGTCGATTACGTTAGAATGAAATATTGTTGAATATTATTGTAATTATATTAATTATAGTTTAGATTAGGACAACATAACATTCCATGGAATCTAAGGAACTATGTCTACAAAACTCCACAGAAGTACTTTTATGTAATTCCGCTTAGGCAAACTGTAGCGTAAAAATCAGTATTGGTGATAATTCCCAGGAAATATTTTTGATGTAGTTTTTGGTCTGAAATAAATATAAAAATGGTCCTCTGATATCAATAAGGAAGTGTAGCTTCGAATTTCAATTGTTATAAATAATTAAAAAAAAACTTTGTTCTTATCACATATTATGTCCTACAAGGGTACCCTGCTAAGGTAAACTGTCCGTGAACGTGTTAATTCAATAAATGACAATGTGTGTATGAGATATAATCAAAATTTCTTCACATAGAACTGATGCTTTAGAAAATTCCACAAATGGTCAAAGCGCACTATCTGCACATGAGATGACCATGCCCTCAAATCGCTCGCAGAGAATACCCATTGTGGCTTAAGAAGTATGGTACGTAGCTCCATTTTGTTTATATCACATATTGATAGTGTACACATTAACCAATTTTTATTAACTATTTTCCGATGCTGTATACTATAATTCGATAATGGTGTTGAGACAAAATAATAAACTCAAACAGTATGGTTGCTATCGACTTTTAAACCTCAGAAAAGCCCCTATTGAAAAACGCGTATTAAAAAGTACACTATACATTATTAGTTTTGGATATACAAATTTTATTTATATATGTTATTAAATCAACATGAAAATTTACAGTTGAGCAACTTTTTTTCTTAAAGAAAATAATAATTACATAAACAGAGAAAGACAAAAGCATCAGTAGATATAACAATTTGAATTCAGAAACCTTATCAGCTTTCCTCAAGTTACAACAACATAATCAAAAAAGTCAAAGTGTGCAAAGAACTTATTTACCTCAGCACAATTTCTTTTAAATGGATCAAAGTTAATTTAGTTGGGTAGGTGAAATTGTATATATAACGGTTCATAAGATCTGAGCTGAATGTAACTAACATTGATGACATTTTACATCCTTGAATTAAATTCAGGGCATATGCAATATTGGAAACAATTCTTCGGCTTTGTAACATTGCGAGCGCAATGAGTAATAAACGACTTCGATATGACGGTAAGTTGGTATAGAATTCCAACGCAAGTTAGAACTAACGAATCTTGGTATTATTTTTTAATCAAAGTAGTAATTTAAAAAATATCTGTAGCGTGCGTAATCTCCAGCCAATTTTTTTCCCCTCAGTTTCTGCCGACTAACATTAAATATAATTTAGATTATATAAGGAAACTGCTGCTACTTATTCTTTTTTTTTTTTTTTTCTTTCATGATTTTCACTTCATTTTTAATTTAGCGTAAACACCATCAAATAAAAGTTGCATGAAATTGCTTTCACCTTGTGTCAAGTGTACTTAGACTAGCAATTTTAATGTTATTTAAGAAACCAAAAAAAAACGTTTCCAAAAATCACAACATGCGCAAATAGTAAGCAAAAGTAATACTCCGAATGTTTAAACAATTTTTTTTCCATCTACAAGTTAACTTTAATTTTCTTCTTTGTTGTTTTTTGAACTTTTTTTGCATTTTAAACTGACCGTAATAAAAGAAAATAGTACCAACAATAACAACAATTTTATCACCAGCTAAAAACACAATAAAAAATATATAATACAAACCGAAAACAATAAAAAAAACAACAGAAAAATTCAATTTTCTATAGTTGTTTGAAGCTCTAAAAAAATATCTTAGAACTGTGTACTTTTTCTCTGTAAGAACGAAAAAAAAGCAAACAAGCGAAGAACAATAAAAAACACGTTTATGGTCAGGGTGAAGAAGAAACGAATAAAAATTGAAACTGAAAGTTGCTTATTCTTTCATTATGTCGGTACTAAGTTGGTTACATAGTCCGACATGAAACTGAAATAACTTTTAAATCTGAAATGCTTGAGTGAAAATAGTACAATACCAACAAAACATTTTGGAAAAAATAACACAAGAGTGCTTCTAAAAGAAACTAAACGCCAAATACTCTCGTTTTAAAATAGCGAGCTGAAAGTACTTAAACAATTCTTCGTTCATAGAATTTGGTCTCTAAATCCATTATTTTAACACGATAATGCCATGCGAGGCAAATATTCCACTTACGTTTACAAATATGAACTCAAATAAGTATTCACCACGGTTGTTTACAAATGTGAATTGATTTAAGGGGCTCAAATCAGTAACTCGTTTTGTTTATTCTGCAATGCATTTAGTTGAATTAAGAAATCAATCGTGATTATAAATAAATGATAAACTTATTCTCGTATTACGTTAAATAAAACTTAAAGTATTTAAAATAAAAATTCTCAAAAATAACTAAATTTATTCATATGGGGTATTATTTGGTATTTATTAATTTATCTATTTTTTTCAGAAAATCTTTCCATTCAAGGTTTTTATGCAGCTTTCGTGAATATTTTTGACTAGCTGGTCCACTTATACTCCAAATTATACATGTCAAGAGATATCCTTACTGTGTCTTGTAATTTTTTTAACACAAGAGCTCAATACCTTTCCGCTGGTTAAGGTTGTAGACAGTTAGATTTATTTACCTCCCGCAGTACATTGTTTGAAAATTACTCAAGGGTATTTTTTCCATGCTGGCATTACATGATCTCAAAGCAGGTTAAAAATATGAAAGTACTCTGTGCTGATAATAGTGTGTTAGAGGCCGTTTTTTTAGATTCTCCGGTTCTTATCTTGTCTCATATCACAAAGATTAGCTTTTATTGTCACAACTGAAAGAGGCTTGTCACAGAGAAACTTCTTGGAGAATTTTGTTTTTTGTATTGCTTTTGATTATTATCCGTCCATCAGCTGCATAAAAATCTTGACCCGAAAGTTGCAGAAAGTCTTCCATTACAAAAGTAATATTAACCACAACATAACAGGTTTTTTGTTAACAAATTTTAATAAAGTTCTTCGTTCGTTATTTTGCTTCTCTTTTTTTTTCTAATTGTGATCTGGAACTTTTTGAACTTTATACGACATCTAATAAGCATCAGTATTGGCCCTGCTTGCAAAAGATGAGAGCATTTAACAATATGGGCTACTTTTCAGATAAAAGTGTTTGGTGCTCTTCGAAAGTTTTGTACGACTTCTTTTGTCTTTTACCACCTTTACTCCTAATACAGGTTATTTTTCATTGCTCAAGTCTTCCTTATACTATTTAGTGGTTTTTAAAACAGCGAAACGATATATATATGTTCCTCTAACTCCCACTGGAGCATAGGACGATGAATCGTCAAATGTTTTTCTATATCTTTCAAAATAAGTATGGAATTTATTTTTAAAAATTTTTAAATACTTGCTCACGTATTGTTTTTCGCTGTCGATTTTGACCCAAAATAAAAGTTGACAAGTAAGAGTACTATATTCGGCTGTGCCGAATCTTTTATACCCACCACCAATTTTGTGTACATTTAAAGCACAATATTTATTATTTTGTTAATCGCTATAGAATAATCTCTTTATAATAAAATATGTATCACTTTCTTTGTAGAGGGTGGTTAAAATTTAAGGGCCCATGTTTAAGGTGAACCACATCTAAACTTCAACTTTTTTCTTGTATTTCATTTGACATTTCTCAATCTCAGACTAACTCAATTTGAACCGTGGAAAGATACGCAATCGAGCAACGCTTTTAAATATTAAAGATTTTTATAAAAATGGGCGTTCAAACCAAAATGCATTTTGTGCACTTCGTGATTCTTTTGGTCAACATAATCGTTCGAATTCGTCCACAATCGTGAGAATTGTAAAAAATATTTAAATGTCTGCAAAGCAAGTCTGTATGAAATGTGAAAACATCTGTGAATGCCATCTTAGTTCGTTGAATGGGAAACATTGCTGTTTTTCACGATAACGTGGCAAAAGAGCAAGCAACCTCGACTCATCATCGTGCCCAACAATCGAGCATCAACAGTGTCATTGAAAATTTGGACTATCGGATCGTGGTGTGCCGCCTAGGTTGGGGGCCATTTGGCCGATATTTTGTTCCATACATAATTGAAGCATACAAATATTATCATTATAAAAATAAATGATAATAATTTCATAATAATTTTATTCAAAATCAACATAGTCCCTTAAAATTAAACCACCCATTATAACTTCGTTATGGTAGTAAAATGTTTTCGAAAATTTAGTCTTTTAATGAAAGTGGCCGTTAAAATACGCGTGTCAATAAAGTTTCTGCTAATAAACATAACTTAGGTATTTCAATATAGTCCTTTAGTATTCCAAAATCTTAATTCATAGAGAATTTACATAAATTTAATGGGAAGAAAGTGAATTTAAGGTTAAAATTCTAAATTTTTCTAAAACGGGAAATTTATTACTAAGATTTTGATTTTTAAGCTTCTATAACATTTTGCTTTTAAAAGATTTTCAAACGAAATAAGTTTTGTATAATTTTAAAATTTGTTAGCCATTAGTATATGAAAATAAATTGTTTATAATGTTTAGAGATAATTTTTTTTTACTTAAAAATTTTCCTAAATTCCCATTTTTAATAGAGCATAACTTCAGGAGAACATAAGCATAAGTTGTAAGCATGCCATCTAGTAGTTGCTAGTAGAGTCATCTATCTTATCATCTTTATCTTATATTTAGCTACAGTACAATAAATTGCGCAGTGTAAGATGAATAAATGCTAATATATATGACCAATATATTTTTATAAAAATTTAAGGAAAAAAGTGTGCGTGGCACATCTATTTTCCGTTATAACGAAGACTTTGACCAAAAAGCCATGTTTGCAAAATTTCAGAATCGTACATATATACACTGTGCGGTATATATTTTCGTACATTTTTATCTATAACTCTTTTCCTAATTCATAGATTTAAGCGATTTTCAGGGAAAAATATTCTTTTGACTCGATAAATATATATTCGAAGTTTCATGACTACGTTTATGCGTCTGGACACAATTCAAACCTGAAAGTGGGCGTTACAGTAGGCGTGTCAAAGTTGTTTTTGCTAATGAGTATAACTTAGGTGTTTCAATATAGTCCTTTATTATTCCAAAATCTTTATTAATAGAGAAATTATATGAATTTTAGGTAAAACGTTATATGGGAGGTGGGCGTAAAAGTGGGCGTAAAAGTGGGCGTAAAAGTGGGCGTAAAAGTGGGCGTAAAAGTGGGCGTGGCACCTTAATTTTTTGGCATAGTAATGAAATTGCATAGGGGGATAGACGTAGCAAAATTTATCATCATACCTCTAATTTTAGCGGTTTTATGAGCTTTTTAATTTCATTAACGGTAGATAACGTGAAAAGTGGGCGTTATAGTAGGCGTGTCAAAGTTATTTTTGCGAATGAGTACAACTGAAGTGTTTCAATATAGGCCTTTATTATTCCAAAATCTTTATTAATAGAGAAATTATATGAATTTTAGTTAAAACGTTATATGGGAGGTGGGCGTAAAAGTGGGCGTGGCACATTGATTTGCCGTGACAAGAAAGCGTGTCACCAAAAAGCAAAGTGTGCAAAATTTCAGAGTCGTACATCCAATTTTGTTGCTTTTATGACGTTTTTGTTTTTAAATATACCAAAAAATACACTGTGTATATAAATTTTCGTACATTTTGATCGATAACTCCTTTCTTAATGCATAGATTGAGACAATTTTCGGGGGAAAATATTGTCTTTACCCAGGAAATATATATTTGAAGTTTCATGAGTCTACAATAAGGCGTTTGGACACAATTCCATTTTATTCGATGTTCGAAGGACACGGTTTTTTCGACCTACTCTTGCTTTTCGACCTATAACTCTCTTCCTAATATTCCGATTTAGCCCATTTTCAATACCAAACAAACCTTGTCTATAAGAAAGATTCTGGCAAAATTTGAGCCTCCTAGCTTTTTCGGTGCGACCTCTATCGTGCTTTCAACAGACGGACAGACGGACAGACGGACGGACATAGCTAGATCGTCATAAAATCAAACACCGATTCAGAATATATATACTTTATGGGGTCTAAAATGGATATTTCGATGTGTTACAAACGGAATGACAAAATGAATATACCCCCACCATTTTTTTGGTGGCGGGTATAAAAATTAATAATTTTGAATACATAATATATGACATATTATTAAAAGCTAATGACTTTGAAAGTTATATTAAATTGAACCCTGGTATGTATAAACTTCTTCTGATATATTATCTGCTTCACTGTTATAGTTGAAAACTTTACTACTTACACTTCCAGTGTGTTGAACGGAATGAGAAATGAAAATTATTTAAAAGCCTAAAAGACAAATATAAATACATATGCGTATAATGATTAAAGCAATTGTATTAAAAGCAAGTTCTTATGAATCACATTATAGGTCAAAACATTACTAGTACTCATTGAAATATATATTGTTCTGTAATTGCAAAGCAATACCCACATTTAAAAAGCAAATTGATTTTTATACCCTTCACACAGTGAAAAAGGGTATACATATATAGGTTTGTCATTCCGTGTGAAATTTTTACAATTTTTATTTCCGACCCCATAAAATATATATTTTCTGAAAGCTTATGAATAGGGGAGTCGGTTAAGCTCTGTCAGTATGTTAGTCTGTCCGTCTGTCCGTCTGTCCGTCCGTGTGTATGTTGAAATCAACTTTTTGATGCCTCCTGACATCGCTTGGACCCGGGTGAGGTACTTAAATATCAGAAATATCCGCGAGTAAATCGGTATTGAAAATCACAAACATCGGTACATAAACAACTGAGATATGAGCAGAAATCCGCGACCCCCTCTATTTTTTTCACAAAAACAACATTACAACAACAACATACATAATATAATGGCTAGAGTAGACGTGGCATCGAATCCCACCTGAGCAAAAAAAAAATTTTTTTTATTATTTTTATATTTTTTTTAAGTTTTTTTTTATTTAATTTTTTTTAATTTTTTGTTATTGTTTTATATTTATTATTTACATTTTAATTATTTTTGTTTTAATTTTTTTTAATTTGTTTTTTAAATTTTTTTTTTAACTTTTTTTTTAAACTTTTTTTTTATTATTTTTTTTTTGTAAACATATATACGTAAATTTTTAATTTTACAATGGGATGTTTTTATATATGGATGTACGTATTTAATATGAGATGAATGGTGATACAAACTACTGTTATTGCATGACTACACGTTGTGAAGTGTATATAAGATTCGGCACGGCAGAATATAGCACTCTTACTTGTTTTTAAAACCTGTTTCTTTGCCTAAAAAATTCTAAAATTTATTTTATAAATTTTTCCTAAATTTTCAATTCGTACCGTAAATTTGTGATATTAAGGATAAAATAACAAAAACAAAAATTGTTATTATTTTATTTTTTGTAGGTTTTCTCCACCGAAATATATAAAAATTCTACTTAAATTGTTTTGCCAAAGTCAATAGATCTTATTTTTAGGTCACATTGTTTGTTGGGTTTAAACTTAAATACGGAAACCATTGTAACGTCAATACACAACTAAACTTTTACACATGTTTGCCTACACTCAATTTACACAATTGTATTGCAATTGTATTGAGGCAATTTTGGTACAGTTATTTGGCTTTTTCGGTTTACACTTGCTACTTATAATTATTATGGATATACAAGAACAGTCGATGGCTTGTAACAACTTATTTTTCATTTTTTTAATATTTCAGAATACAACTTTTTGATTAATAGCAAAAAGTTGATAAGTGTAAATAAATAAAACAAAAATAAAATTTTTAGAAAAAAAAATATATACTTTATTATTTTTTACGTGATATCCATTAAATAAGTGAAAAGTGCCATAACTATGGCCATGTAAAACAGCTGTTTCAACCAACCTAAATGGCAACACATAATTACCGTAATCGCAAATATCAATTGAATTTTAATTTTCTACCATAATCATAACCAACTGATTGCTTAATTAACATAATTTTTTTATTTATTATTTTATATTTCTGCTTGTCCTTTCTTTCTTCTAAGTTCTTATTATATTAACCACTAACCGATCACAGTTAATACCATTTTGGTCATGGCAATGATTAAGGCTGTATCGCTATGGTAATATGCGCCTAAATGAACCTTTTAAACATTATATGGCGCGTAGTGTAAGGGAAAAAAATCCTTTAAATTTTATTATCTCTACTTAAGATGTTTTGTCAAATATTCTAATCAATATAACAAAATTAGTTTAAATTGAACTCAATAAACTTAAACAATGCTAAATATTTTACGTTTTATATCAATTTCTTAAGAGTATGGAGCACTTTATATTCGACCAAATTTATTATTTTCATTTCTTTATTTCCGTCTTTTTTTGTGTGTTCCTTAAGCATTATGAAAATTTAAGAAAAAAAACTGTAGTTTTGTTAGTTAATATAAGAAAGTCAAACGATAAAAACAATAAAAACGACAATTACTTTTTATGACGTTTATGAGTTTCACTTTAGCTGTTTAGCTCAATCAAGACGTTTTGTTTAACACTAAGCTGTGCACATTCTGAGAAATAGCAGAAGTGTCAAAACTTTGAGAAATATACTACAACTAGTTTTCGTTTGCGTTAAGTTTTTCAAAACCAATTTTTTTGTAATATTATTCTCGCTAAATATAATTAATTTATTTTTAACAAAAAAAAAAATTAAAATTATATATATATTCATATGTGTAAGTCTCATCCAACGTTAGTTAGTAGACAAATATTTAAAGCAAACATAAATATTCAAATAATTTAATTCGCAAAGTAAACTGGCAGAAATTCTAAAAATTATCAGATGCAACAATAAATATCGCGTCATGCAGGAACTTCCTTTTTATTAAATGTTCGAATATTTAAATTTTGTTTCCATTTAATATGGGGGTTTTCTTTAAAATTTTAAAATTTTTATATGCTTTTATACAGTCAAATGCAAAACGTAACGTGAAATATTGAAAGTGTAAAACAGATAATAATTACGAGTAACTGCATTTTTGTAATTATATCTATTTCACTTTCGTTACAATCGAAAATAAAATTGGCACTTAATTTAAACTCTCTTGCACAGTAAGTGAAGATATTGTATAATTATCGCCTGGTCCTGCCCTTCCTCGTACGATTAACCTGCCTATGGTATTAATTAAAAAATTATATGATTAAACTATCTTCCCTGTTTAAACTCTTAGTATTTTGCATATAACTACCAACCATTTTCTACAAAGATCAGGCTGTCTACTCCCCTTTAATTGATATTACAGTTCAACGTTAAGAAACAAATATGAAGTAATAACCAGGAATTAAAATTTTCGATATAGCTGCACAATATAGGTAGGTAGGTAGGTAGGTAGGTAGGTAAAGCTGGTGCAAAGTTATCCTTACACCCTCACCCGGAGACCATTACGGTCCATTGTGACGCCTTAGTATAAAGAAGAATAGAAATAGTTAAAATAGAAGAGAAAGTGAAGCAGACCAGTCCAGAGTCTCTGGCGGGAATAGAACCCGCAACCCCAAACTTCTGGCTAGTCCTTTACTGACTAGTCCACCGGGGCACCCAGTGCACATTATAAGTTTCTCTAGCTTAACATGTCACTGACCGTACACTACAGTATTTCTTTCGGCCTTAGCAAAATAATCCATTTGTGGATCTTATCAGCTGCAATTATGATTTTATCCGAGTCAGTGTCAGCAAATATTCATGCCGAAAATACGATCCGCATAATGTGATAGCCAACTGATACTGTCAGATTTTACGGACTCGGTTGCCAAAAGTCTGTAAAATTACAGAATCTCCTTAAAAAATATTGTCTACTCGTGATTAGATTTAAAGTCTTTAGGAAGAGTCCTTATCTAAGAAGTCTGAGAAAATTCTTGACAGCAACGGGTATTTGTGACACAAAACGGTTAGTTGTAAAATATTTTAAGCTAACTAAGCCATGAGGTATTATGAAACCATACATAAATGCAAAAAAATTTTAAAGGTGATATCACAGAAATATTATGCTTCTGAAGAGAGTAAGTGACGGACAAAAAATCGGAGGTTTATTCTTAACAATGAACCTAATCGGACTTTATGTAATTAAAGGAATTGGAAGTAAGTATTTATTTACCATGATTTTTAAGTTGTAATATAAAATGGGAAGAAGTTTAATTTGTATACGAGTAAGGCAAAAGGTCGTATTTTCTATTAAAGCGGTTAAGTCATTTGCCTGCCAGTTGGCCACATAAAGGTAAAGTCTTCCGAACAATCGAATTTCTTTCGCGAAAATAATATTTTTATTTTGATCGAGCAGCAAAATGCATCCCTCAGTGCAATTGAGTGTGCAGAGTAAATGATTATTTAGATTTATTGCTTATGAGATAAATGAACTTAGTTTTTGTAACACGTTTAAAGTTTAAAATCACTTTAACGTTTTTATTAATACATAAATATTCCTTTTTTATTTTCGCCGACACATAAAATTTAACACCCTTTATCGCATAAAGTCTTTCTTCGTTTTTTGTATTTATTTCCATTGAGTTCGAACATTGAGGCAATATATTTCCTTAAAAATTCTGTACTAAAGAAAAGGTATGCTTTTTACTAATCAGTTAAGACGTTTCAGTTATGCATCAGGTAGAATATTTGCTATTTGCGTTACCTCTGCCAAATGATGGTTGCCTGCAATGTAGCAATCAAGCGATACCGATGGATCTCTTGTAGGATTACTATGTTATCTCGATTAAAGAAAAATATTTTCATAAATTTACACTCATGAAATTAAAAAACTAGAACAAAACATTTTTTTTTTGCATTTTTTCCTGTTCTTGGTTTTGAAAATCCAAAAACGGGAAGGTTATATCCCAAAAATTTTAAAAATGTGTTTTTGTGAAAATTGAAAGTTTTAAAACGTGAGCACAGATATTTAATTTGTTACTACTTTTTAAACTGTTTTTTCTTTCATTGGGAATTCTATTCTATATGTAAAATATTGAATATATTTTACACTAGTAGCGTTAAACAATTTTTATTTAATTTTGGACCAAGAACAATAATATTCTGTTTAGTAATTTAAGAAGAAGTATTTTTTTTTTTTCATACATTATTACATTCTCAAGACAGTGAATTCTCAAGTTTGTTTTATTGTAAGCTTTAGTATTTTTAGACAATTTAAATTAATTTTATTATAGATCGAAATAAATTTCGAAAAAGAGAGTAAGGAAGTTCAGGATGATACCATTATGTACCATACCCAAATTATAACTAACACAAAACAAGATGCAGTAGTTCCCAAAGAGGATTAAATATATGTTGAAGAATTTTTGATATGTGCTAAACGATCTTAACCAAAATGAAACAGGTGTGTTAAGGAATCATAAAAAGTAGTTTTTTAATTAAATATTTTAATCAAATATTTGTTCTGAAATAATAGTAGATTTTTTTATTTTTTATTTGAAAACAATTTCTGGTACTAAATAAAAGTCTATTTTTTTTTTAAATTTGTCATTTGATAATATGAAAAATATTGAAAACTAGAATTGTCATGGTAAATATTAGTTCACTTTATCTCGAGTTTACTGTGCATTGAGATTCCAATAAAATGGTTATTATTGGTAATTTTTTTTAACTCTTCTTTTCGAGAAAGTATACTTCCTAACTACTTTGCATAGTTACCATGTTAGTGAATTGTTTAAAAAAAAATATTTTTGCATTCTGGATATCCTTAATGTAGTCCTACGTACTCAGCAAGTAATTTTAAAAAAATCGACATCCACTTTGTGCCATTGGTTTCCTCTTCCTGCTTTATTAATAATGTTTTGCCAAAGATTTTCTTCCTTAAAACTTTATTTTTTAGCAATTGCTTTTTTTTGAGGTCCTTAGCGCGTAATAATTGCTTTAATATATCTTTGATTAAAATAAAAACGAAAAACAAAAGTTTGATTATTTTTCTTGCATATTAATTTTTAAAATTTTTTACTTCCACTTACAGCAAGCAGGCAATTTTTAATAAATTTCCATCATAGATTTAATTTTCAATTGGCGTTACCTTTATTTAATATTAATACAATTGCAGTTAAATTCTTCTAAACAAATCTAAATTCTTAGCTAGATTTGTTTTTATATTTCATGTCAAAAATAAAGTTTTATGATACCCTTATGGTATCTTTACCAACAAAAACAAAATCCATTTGAAATAAAATTTTGAGAAAAGGTATGGGATGAATATAATATAAGCAGCAACATTCTCTCGTGTTGTTAGAAATGCCACGATTTTGAAAAATCCTCATACAAATATGTCAATCATAAACTTGGAAAGTGACCTTTTTTAATGCATAAAATATAACAGTGACCTTATGTTTGTTGGAAAAAAAAAAAGTTCAAAAGAAAAGTTCTGAAAATCAATCTAAAGGATAATAAAATCAACCAGCCATACAGAGTGGTTTTTATTTTTTTTTTTTTTTTGTTTTATTTTGCAATGGGTTTAAAGCTACATAAAAGTAAAGTGATTTCATAGTAGGCCTTCAGGATAATAATTGATTTGAATTTTATTGAATTTTTAAAAATTATTAAGTCCTGCTGAAATATAACTTGGCAAAAATTATAAAAAATTTGTTTGTTTGCTAATGTCTACTATTTTTTTTTAAGAAAAAAAAAAGACGCAATACTTTCAATTATTTAAGAGATTCGAAATCATGAATTGGTCACTAAATTTTTAAACTAGTGAACTTAATGTTAGTATATTAAATAAAAAAATTTAAAACAATATATGCAAATGTAACATTAACCAAAAGCAAATGTGACTGAGCACTAATAGATCTTGGCAAGATTATTAAACTTAAGGGCCAGTCAAACCTTAATCCTTTACTGTGCATATATGCCCTTCATTTATATTTCATACATGTATTTTTTTGTCTGTATTTTTTGTTTTCAATTCAAGCAAGCTTTTTTCTTTTACTCTGCTCTTTTCTATAGAGGGCCGTAATATTATTAAATTTGTATAACGTTTCTTGTTTTTACTCAATATGTTTTGCTCTCATCCAGAGTCATCATCGTTCGGTGATATGAAGGTGAATTTAATTTGTTTAATTCCCCTTGCCGTCATTTGGGGTTTTATTATACCCTTCACACAGTGAAAAAGGGTATATATAGGTTTGTCATTCCGTGTGAAATTTCTACAATTTTCATTTCCGACCCCATAAAGTATATATTTTCTGAAAGCTTATGAATAGGGAAGTCGATTAAGCGCTGTCAGTCTGTCCGTCTGTCCGTCTGTCCGTCTGTCCGTCTGACCGTCTGTCCGTGTGTATGTTGAAATAAACTTTTTGAAGCCCCCCGATATCGCTTGGACCCGGGTGAGGTATTAAAATATCAGAAATATTCGGGAGTAGATCGGTATTGAAAATCAGAAACATCGGTACATAAACAACTGAGATATGAGCAAAAACCCACGACCACCTCGATTTTTTTCAAAAAAACAACATTACAACAACAACATACATACATACAAACGTGTATACTGGTTAGAGAAAACGTGGCATCGAATCCCAGCTGAGCCAAAAAAATTTTTTTTTATATTTAAAAAATTTTTTTTTAATTTTTTTTTATTTTTTATTTAATATATTATTTATATTTTTATTATTTTTTTTTTTAATTTTTTTTTTTATTTTTTTTTGTTTTATATTAATTATATATATTTTAATTATTTTTTTAAAATTTTTTTTTTAATTTTTTTTTTTAATTTTTTTTTTTAATTTTTTTTAAAATTTTTTTTTTAAAATTTTTTTTTTTAAATTTTTTTTTTATTTTTTTTTTTAACATACATACGTAAATTTATAATTTTACAATGGGATGTTTTTATATTGTATGTTTTTTATATGTATGTACGTATTTCATATGGGATAAATGGTGATACAAACTACTGTTATTGCATGACCACACGGTGTGAAGGGTATATAAGATTCGGCACGGCCGAATATAGCGCTCTTACTTGTTTTATATTTTTTTTTGTCGATGCTTGTTTTATTCTGTTTATATTACACTCAGTTTTCTTGTTCAATTTCACGTTTGTATACTTAAGGTCGTTTGAGTAAGGAAACAAGAGGATTACATAAATAATCTTTGTTTTACATATTTCCAAAAAAAAAAAATATTTGGCAATGAATTCATAAAATGATAAATTTTTGTCTAGTATGATATAGTGTAAACTGTGAAAAGAGTTAAGCAGAAAGGAGCATTTTCTATAATCAACTTATGAATATAATAGATTAAAAAAATATGTTGTAGCTTCCATTACCTACTGCAATCAAATTGCTTGTAGTTTTTTATACCCTTTATCGTATATATGAAAAGTATAAAACTTATATTAAAGGGGATAGATAAGATTGTAAGTCCAACAATGTACTCATAGTACACTTATATTATTTGTTGTCCCCTTACCTACGTCCGTCTGTTTGTGAAAGTCATTGCTTTGTTCAACCTAATATGTTAAACTATATATTTATTTTTTTTAATTGCCTTAATAAAATATACAACAACTTAAAAACACATAAGAATTTTTTTTTTATTTATTTAAATATTTTTTTAACCCACAAAACTATGGATTAAGTAATCTTGAGAAAAAACTTGTTATTTTTGTTTAGGAAAAAATTGGATTACACAATTTGTAATTAAAATAAAATTGTAAAAATACTGTGTCTACATGAGATATATATATTTTTTTTAATTTTAAATAATGGTGTTTATCGTAAAAATATACCAGCATTGATTGATTGGTTTTTACTTTTTGATCCCCAACAAATA
The DNA here is from genome assembly GCA_941918925.1 of Phyto melanocephala. Taxonomy (NCBI): domain Eukaryota; kingdom Metazoa; phylum Arthropoda; class Insecta; order Diptera; family Rhinophoridae; genus Phyto; species Phyto melanocephala. The sequence continues at coordinate 103,411,585 of OW799236.1, forward strand.
TTATTTGATCATTTTATTTTGCATCTGATCATGATATTTTTTTTAATTTAGTGGATATTCAACTACCCAGCAAAAACCAGGTAATGACATGCTCTAATTAAACAACATACTCTTCAATGACTATTACATATGTATGTCTGTCTTACTAGTAAGTATTTTAGTACTGTCTTGATTTACAATGCGATACGTAAGTACTTATTTTTAGACATTTGCTTAGATAGACACACACAATACAATTTCTTGTTGCGAAATTTGCTAGACGCCATTCAAATACATAACTTTTTATAATGCTTATTCATTTTAACACACATAGGGTCTAAGTTATAATTATTTTGAAAACAACGGCAAAGCATTTCATTAAATAAGTGATGACTTTTAGATTTTTAATAATTGTTAAACTTCAAATTAATATATTACCGGATAATCTAACTGAATTTACGTCCTTAAAGGAATCGAAGGACTTCTTTAAGTCCATAATATTAATTGGTTATTTTAGGTTATTAAAAGCAAGTTCTTATATATTGCTATAAAAGTAAGTACTTATTTATATCCCTATTTATAAGCGACCGTAATAAGTACTTGCACGAGTACTTATTTGTAAGCGAGGGTGGTAAGTACTTATTTAAGCCCCTATTTGTAAGCGAGCGTGTTAAGTACTTGCCTCTTATGACATCGCCGTGTAAAAATAATGGGTTTAGATATTAAATTGTAAGTAGAATATTTTTCTAGTACTTACAACTTATGATTTTGTAATGTGTTATTTTGCTATGTAGTGATAACAATTTGAAAACTGTTACATAACCCTACATTTACACATAACAGTATTAAAGGACATTTCTGTATACGTATAAAAAATAAAAATTTCAACAACATATACCACTTTCATGAAAATTGCTTGAGCGCTTACACAGGAAAGTGAAGTAACATTAAAAATTTCGTCGAAGCGTAGATTCTCAAAAATTGCTTTACATTGAACATTGTTGAGCTTAACTTACTATCATGTTTTTACAACCTTTAGAGTTACTTATACTACATTTACACCTGAGCGAAATCTAGTAGATTTGGTTTAAAATCGTTATTAAAATCTAAACCGTTTATACCACTATTTTTTGACATTTTGCAAGATTTCGTTTTCAAAACAATATATTTATTTACAAGGTGGTCTGAGAAGCTCTCTATGTTCTACTTCTTCAAAATTCAAACTCCATGTACAAAAAATGTAACCAATAAAGTACTTGTGCGATTGCAACCACCTTATATATTATGATTGAATTTTTCTGTGTGCAGCGTAGTATATTTTGTTACAATTTAGTAAAAACCACAGTTGCATCAGGAAGTAGTACTAGATTTTAAGTAGATTTTGCCAAAATCTAGTGGCGAAGTAGATTTCGTTTTGTGTGGGAAGTCTGGTAGAAATGAACAAGATTTCGTTCAAAATCCCGTAAGTACTAGATTTTGTGTAGGTGTAAATGTAGCATTAGGATATTTCACACACAGATTTAAGAGGCATTAGTTGAAAGTAAATATTTTTGTTAATTTAAACCTGATATTTGTATTAAAAAGACATCAATTGTATTCTTTATGTACAAATATTATAAATCTTTTCATGCATATAAAAATAAGTTATATTTGCAATTTCAACTTTATCACAATCCTGTCAATTTGTATAACTATTATTAGTATTTCTCACTTTACCTTCTTAAAAACCTCAAAAAGTTACTTTCTTGAAAGTATAGTTGAAATCTCAGTGGAAAGTAAAAAATATTGGAGTGTTTTAGTGAAGAGGTGTAAATGTATTGTGATTTCATGTGTAGGTGCTGGCTGGGTAAGTCTATTAATTACAAATTGGACTAACTGTTGTTATCAACTAATAGTCAATGGGAAAGTTAAAACTTTTATAGAGTCTGTGTAGCAAATAGATGAAAGCCATGTACCGACTCATTGCTTTAAAGTCACACATTTTTTTTGTCCCTGGTACAAGCTTATGTGAAAATACTGATGTGTGAGGCTTTAAAATATATGGAAGCCTAAGCCTTTATTTTAGAACACAATTAATTACAACAGAAGAATTTTTCAGGTCAATATGTCTACTAGGCAGGCTAAAAACTTTTTTTGAAAACTAAATATTTATATTTTTTTAGATGATATCTCGAACAATGCCATGAAACTAGGAATTCACTCTCGTGGTGTTTTCTGCTGTTATGTATATCTGGTAAAACAACCTTTTAATATACTATTTCTAGCCGATCTTCTTCTTTTACTAGAAGCTTTAAGTTTTCTTTTGTAAGTGAAAGTGAAGTATGTAAGTGTGAAGTATGTAAATGTTCTAATGTCATTGGAGAAAATCTATATTCTAATTTCTATAACTATTGTTACCATACGCAGCAAGATCGACACATTTTAATGATGTAATAACTACGTAGTTTTTTTCATCTTCTTAGTAGATTGGTCGATTAATACCCGTGGCTAAAATATAATCTACATTATTTAAAAGTAAATTAATACCCATTATCATATTTCTTATTCTTTCAAAATTTTTTTATTGTCTTACTGCACGATTATTACGATAAGTTTTTCGTTTTATGGTGTTTTCTTTTCTGAGGTAATTGTGGCATTAATTCTGCCCTATGCCTTTTTTTGTGTTCTTTTCTAAAAAAATATGCAATATTTTGAACAGATGACAAGTTCTTTTGTAATAATGTTGCCATAAAAATGTTACATGTCCTACCCTGAATTAAATCAAAGGGTTAGAATATTGCACTCTTCAACAGCTGATATTAAAAAGGAGAATTAAGTTTTTGTAGTGGTAAAAATAATTTTTGGTGCCAAATTATTAAAATGGAAGCAAGAAATGCAGTTTTACATAAAAATATTCTATCATGTAAAAAAGGTGAAAATTTCTGTTCTATTCTGCTGATTATAAAGGAAGCATTTTATTAGGGTGCAGGTGACCTTTGAAAAGTGTTTAATAATAAAAGGGCAACATTGTTTGCTAGAAAAGAAAACACCGTTAGATATAGGTGCACTACTGCAGCGTTGAAAGCTTTATATGGAACACTACAATTCGGAAAATATTTAAATTATATATTTGTTGCACTTTGCGAAGACATTTGATAAACAACAGATAACGGGATATTTATTCTTTGTCTTAAAATTATTATGTTGGTAACGAACTCTCATTCCTACGAAGTGTACGAAAAAATAGCAGCCTATTACAGGAATAAAAAAAAATGTTTGGGTCTGTTATAAATAATCTATATTCTTTCAAGGATTGTAGCTTCTCAAAATTGCACCGTGTAACAAAAATAAAAACTTTTTTAGGAGATATGAAAATGACGCGTTTCTATTTTTTAGTATCTTGTTTTAAAGGATCTACAATTTTTGGAGTACAACAAATATAAAATAATTCTTTGATATATTTTTTTATTAAGGTATCAATAAAAGTATCAATATAGGTATCAAATTAAATAATAATACGAAAAATGAAGAAAACAACTAATCAGAGTTCCCTAAAACAAAAAGTTTTTTGAAATATACATCTTACATATCCCTTAAAATTTTTAGTAAAATATTTCAAAAATTTCTTATGATAAATCCCTATTTTAGTTTTATGTATGTATATGAAAAGTACAATTTTCAAACGAGATTTTATTATATAAAAAAAACAGCAGAAAGTTGTCCGAGGCCTTGGGCCACGGACTGTCCCTGCAGGCTGTGTCAGAGACACGGCCATTACGTTTAACGTAGAATACGCCATCCGATAAGACAGAAAACATAGATATATAACAATAAATGATAAATAATATAAGCAAATGAATTTATTTATTTGATAGTTACTTTTGATAATATACATGTTAAATTTAAATTCACATTGAACATTTTGTTTCACTTAAATACATACATACATATATATAAAAAATTTCAATATTTCATCAATTTCATTCAGTGTGTCCACACTGAAAGAGCAGCATAGTTTGTGTTAACGCTTAAAACTCAAACTTTCAACCAAAAACCACACATATGTTTGAGTGTATGTGTTTAAACAATTTTCATTTGAGAAATTTAAATATTAGGAAGATTTCAACCAATATGAAATGTATATCAAACGAAAGATAACATATTCATTTACCTACAAAAAAAATGTTAAAAAAAGTTATCTCGCCGTTTCCTCATAATCAATGAAATAAGGATTACAACAATAACAATCTGCCATGACTCCGTAAGGTAAGACGTATCCTACGTCAAAACACTAGGCTTCAGAACAAGTAATTAACCCTTAAATAGTGACTCAAATTTTTACCTTGATACACGGAGAAGCCTGGGATTTTCAACTGAAGATTTTTTACAAAGTGTTACTAATAGTTTATTATTTTTGGTTTGTTTTTAATTTATGCTCCTTTTAATAAAACAAAGACATTTATTCAATTTATTCTCTTTTATTTCAATATTAACACTCACAAAATTTGTAATTAGAGTATTTAAATTACAATGTTTTTAGTAACACATTTTTTAAAATTGGGAAACGAATAAAAAATCTCAAATTTCTTTTACAATACAAGCCTTGAAAATTTATTTACATATAAGGTGACACAAGGTCTCACACACGTTATCTACTTTTATAAAAATTTTAAGTAGAGTTTAAAGTTTAATAGATTATAAATATAATATGTTTAAAATTTGATACATAAGCAGCAAAACAGTGTTTGTATACAATCACAGATTATCTCTTTAATTTTCTATCTCAAAAAATATTCATATATAACTGAAATAATCATAGTAATTTTTATGAAAAATATTTTGCAAGTACAATATACCATGTGTAGGGTACCCTAGATTCAATGCAGTTGACTATACCCACATTTTTTTTTTTATTTTTAAATTTATGATGCATTGCAGTCTTTGTGTTTATTCTTTTTATATGTGAAAATATACATATATTTTTATACATATTAATATCCCCATGTATGTGTGAAGTGCACACATTTAACCTTTTTTAAATACACCTGTACGTTTGTGTTATTTCTTTTATATTTTATTCTCTTATATTTATTGTACACGAATATTCTCTACTTTCCTTTATTTGCTGGTTAATAGTTTCCACAAAATAGAAAAAAAAATAAAATAAAAATATGTTGCAGAGCGTTAAACAGAGGTGTTTTACAAATGTTTTGATTTCATTTACATATCTTTGGGGAAATACTACAAATTTGCAATTTTCTTGTATCGTAAATGTGTGGTATAACAATGATTTTGTTTAACTTTGACGTTTACTTTTTTAATTCTTTTACGGTGTGGGTAATTTTCAATATTTTACGACTAGAGAAATATTTGAAGGATTTTCTCATATTCACATTACTTAAATGATAAGGTTGTAGTTTAAAAAAAAAAAAAATTTGTTTATCGAAGTGATAAATTTTTAGATGAATAAAAAACATAATTATCAGCATGATTTCTTTATTGCTGTCTTGTTTTTTTTTTTGTAATTTGCGTTATGAATCCTAAGCAACCTTTAACTAATTGAAAGCTGCTTCCTTATATTGTTTAACGATTTTTGATACATAGTAGCCATGAACCTTAACATCTATTGCTATTTTTTTAAAGTCCTTTTTGGATACTTTGGAAAACTTTCAATTATTTTTTTACATACTTCATTACGACGTCCATTTTGATCAAAATAACAGTTTCAAATAATGCTTTTGAAAAGATGATATCCGACATATACATACACATAAGCAAGCTTAAGTTGTTAAGAAAATTTTCATTTTTAACTGACTCGCTCTTTAAAACCACATGTAACAAAACCACTGTTAACAACTATTACTTTAATTATTTAGATATGAAAACATAATCTCACAGTTTAATAATTTTAATAATAATTTTAACAGAACATAATATTTAATAACTATAACAATTAAAAGCTACTTATCATTGCATTTAAATAATAGCAACAATTACACAAAATTCCAAAACTTTATTAATTCCAAAACATCTGCAGCAAAAATTAACAAAGTTTACAATTCGAACAATTTTAAGTATGAGCTCCACATGACAACAAAAATCTAATTTTTACTATGGCAAATAGAACGACGTATGCATAAGTATATAAATACAGTTTGTACACATTTTTAAACACACACTTATACAGTCACTTAATATTTAGGTAACAAATACAATTGCATCAAAGTAAACTAAAAAACATAAAGAACTATAAAGTTTGCCTATAAAAGACAAGGTTAAATTTAAAAGCTTAACAATTAAAAACAACAATTTTGAAAATTTTTAAAAATATTTGTTTAACAAAACTACATGCATACATATTTGACATGCACAAGAAAACGCTCAACACAAATATGTGTGTAAAAATGGTGAATTCAATTTTGTGTTTTGTGATGGACAAACATTCATTTGTTTACTAAATTGCAGCATATTTTTATTTTAGGTATTCAGAACACAACCACTCCCAAAACACATCTTCAATAAACAAAAACTAGTACAAATGATGGTTGGAATAAAAATTAAAAAAAAAACAGAATAATAGAAGATAGTCCCACAAAAAATATTTGATGGAAAACGAACACTTAAATAAATTTACCAACCTACCAACCAATTCATAAAAATACACATGTATGCCAGCTCTTCACCTGTCACTTTAGCTTACAGTAGGGCCTCGTTTGGCGGTAGCTTACGTTTATAAGATATGTTTTTTATATAAAATACTATTTTATTAGTAACTTCCGAAAGAGATAACTGTAAAAATAGATGTTGTACTAAATAATAAAGGGTTTTCGTATATTTAAAAAAAAATCGGAAATTATAGCAACTCTTACAAATCGTAGAAATCGAAAATTCACGCTCTGTTTGCCAAATGCAAAATCGTCCAACTAAGCAGGTTGTAGACACTTCTATGGATAGACTCATTACCATATTAACTCTCTTGGATAATACTAATCCAAATCGAGCCCATACCTTGTAAATAGAAGAAGCAATCGCCACTGTGTGACAGAGGACTCGAATTTTTTGAGCTGACGACCTTATCAGTAACTCTTCTATTACGTAAAAAATTTTTAAATAAAACCTTCACCTGCATCCACATAAGATCGATCTGGTGCAACAAACTAAAGACGGCGGAGCATCAATGACACATGTTTGTTATGTACTACGAAAATCAACTGGAAACAGGTTAAATTAGACTTTTAACGTCAAATTATTTTAAGCCATAAGGCGTATTTCTAGATTGGCGGGCATGAAAATTATTACTTTTTTAGAGAGCACAATACTCATAACTCATAACTCCACTAACTACATGCCGAATAAAAAATACTTTTTGGTTCGATCTTTATGACGCTCATTATTGCTTAAATAAGGAACCGGTGCCAACATTAATGCCAATAGCTACAGAAAAATTAATTTTGATTTTGTTATTCTGCATAACATTAATATTATTTTTTGGAAAAGAAATGGAAACAAAAACATGACATACAGTGTGTTTAATCATTGATTTTTTAAGCCAACCAATTGGCGAATCACTTATCTCAAGAACCATAAACTCTAAACCATGTCTTCAGACTTAGGATCATATAGTGCCTAAATTTTTATAGAAAAATTCTGGTTGTGTGAAATCATATCCATTTTATGACTATTTATAAAAAAAAAACATTTGTCTTCTGCATAAACTTAAATGTGCTATTGAAAGTGTTTATTTTGATATGAAATATGCTTTCAAGTCAGCCACTTATGTTTAAAAAGCTTGAAATGTTTCATTATCAGAAAACTTTTAAATAAATCAATCAAAGACATAAGAATCATTAAAGTGCACGCGATTTTTGCTTCTTTCTTTAAAAATTATATTTCAGTGTAAAAATAAATAGCAGGCCCAGTAAACGTTTTTCTAATCAAACGTAGGCTTGTTTACAATAGCGGGCTTAATAAATTTTTTCTCTGTACGTCGAAAAAATTTAGTGTAAGAAATGTATTAGCCTAGATATTAAAAACATAGTCGGTAGGCTTTATCAAAATAGGTTCGAATTATAAAACTGGTTGGGGTACAAAGCTACAGGATCTAACTCCAATTGAACTCTTTTCACTGAAAAAATTTCATCCACCACTTAAAAATTAAAAATCAACAAAATGTTGATAAAATACGTGGTGTAGCTTCAGATCGAAAAAAGCTAGCATGTAAGCTGTTGCCTTCTATGATCGAACTTATTTGTAGTATATTTTATTAGAATGTACAAGTGAATTGGACACTTCGGTCATTTTATTTCACACTTCTGGACAACTTTTTGTAAGGGTATGTCAAATCTCCTGTCTATACTGATAAAGCAGCAATGATTAATTGTTTAGATTCCAACACTCAAAGCATTGTTGAGCAAATAATAAAACAGGGTATATATTTAAAAAAGTGGTGCGAAATCGGACCGACCGGATGGTGCAAAATAAACACAGTTGCGGATGCCACATGCTAGAAATTATTTTTAAATTCTTAATGCTATAGAATTTTTGAGTTACTAAGGCCAAAAATTTTATCATTCTATTGAAGTTCTTGTGTTTTATTTTAAAAACAAAAGTTCTATGCCTTTAAAAACACTCAATAGTAGGAAATATTTATAAGTTTACAAGCACTACAACTATGCTCAAAAAATTATATTCCAAATATTAGCCTAGAATATTCAAATCTATTGTATATAATTTTGATTGTTTCATATTCTAAAATCAATAGGTATTTGAAATTAAATTTCGGTTAAAAAACTGCCAACATAAACAGGTTAAGTTATATAAATTGTGTAGAATTTGTTTTTTTAGATTCTAGTGTTGCCTTGACGATGGTATGTGATTGGGATTTGTCATGTTTTAACTATTCTGCGTACGACACAAATGCCTGTACATATGTGTGTGGTCACAAATACCTGTACATATGAATGTATGTTCATTTATTCATTTTATCACATCTGGTCTAGTATTGACTATCCAACATGAAATTTTGGAGCATTTGTGTACATTGCGAAATTGTCAATACTATATTTTGCAGTAATAAAGGTAAAAAATAAAAATTAAATTTCATGAAAAACAAATATCATAAATTTTTTATCTAAAACGAAAGTTTACTACAAACTATAGATATATGTCATATAGACAAATAATAGGATTATAACAAAGTAAGAACTTTAGGTTAATAGTATACAACCGGTTTTGAAATATTTAAATTATATAGTTTGACTCACTAAGGAAATTTTTTGAATAACACAGTATAACCTTCTTTGTATGTATATTCTTTATTAATTTTTTAAAATTTTAAATTTATATAATAGCATATTTTAGAATTAAAAAAAAAATTGGCTTTTTCTTGTACTTTTCGATCAGAGATTTTTCTTGAATCGGTAGACCACATTAAAATCTCATTGCGGAATACATTTAAAGTATAGAACAAAGTGTTAAGGAAACCCCAGAACAATCTAACAGAAGGCGTTCTTCTCAGCAAATCATTACGCCTCACTTTACAAAAACAATTTACTGTTATTCTCATATAAGGTGCAGTTGTTGCAAGAATTATGATCCGCATATCATCAGCAACGTCTAAATTTTGTATTTATAGTTCAAAAGTATGCCAGAAATTTAATCAATCCTTTCAATAAGATCACATTAAGATAACAAAGTTCATTTTCATTGAACTAGCAGATTTGTGGTTCTGAGTACCCAAAAGCAATTCATATGTGCCAGCTGTGTCCCTATTAATTGTTAAGTATAGCTTGGTATTAAGTACATATAAAAATATTCTTAAAAATTAAAAAATTAATTATACTAGAGGTACGGGTTTTTGATAGAACATTTTTTTACATCCTACTCTTGAAAAATCACCTGAAATAAGATTTCAGTCAGATGGAGCCACCACCCACACTGAGCAAAACACAATGGCATTTTTAAGAAAAATTTTTGCCAAGCGAATGATTTCCAGAAATACGAAAAATAATTGAGCAGTGCGTTTGCCAGACCCTACTTTTTCTCTGTGAATATTTATTTGAAAAAGCTGGTATATTTGCCTAAGCCCGAAACAATTCCATAACTCAAGGCTTTCATTGTTGCTGAAACAAATTTTTAAAGATGTTCTGGAAAATGCTCTAAAACGAGATCATCAATACGAAGCTGAAAACGGCGGCAATTTGAGTGATATTATATTCCATAGGTAGTGTAAAAAAATTTATATTTTGTATCTATTTATAACCTTAAAAGAAAACGAGAAGGAGTGCTATATTCGGCCGTGCCGAATTGTTTGTAACACCATTTATCTCATATGAAATACGTACATACATATAATAAACGTACATATATGTATATAAGAACATCCCGTTGCTTAATAATAAATTGAGTTTATGTATGTATGTTTAAAAAATAAAAAGAATAAAAAAAGGATTTTTTTTTGGCTTACTCTGACCAGTATACCACGTTTGTATGTATGTGTTGTTTGTTGTTGTTGTGAAAAAAACGAGGTGATCGTGGTGTTTTCCTCATATCTCAGTTGTTAATGTAACGATTTTTGTGATTTTCAATATTGATCTCATGCGGGTCCATGCGAAGTCAGGGGTCTTCAAAAAGTTGATTTCAACATACACACATACAAACAGATATACGTAGAGACTGATAGACTGACAATGCATAATCGACTTCTCTATTCATAAGCTTTCAGAAAAGATGTACTTTATGGGGTCGGACAGAAAAAATTTTGAAAATCAGAAATTATAAAATTTTTGTACATGGTGGTACAACCGGTATAATATAATATTTTCTTTATATTCTTAAATTATAAATATACTTTTTGTATATCTCGTGTTTTCATAATTTTCCCAAAAATTTTAAATTATTAAAATATATTATATTGTTTTTTGTAAATTTTTTTAACATTTTAAAATTTTGGAAACTTTTATGATTATGACAAAATATAAAACTTAGGACAATTTGAGAATTCCCCAATTGTAATTTAGTAAAATATGAAAAGACAATTTCTTTGTGAATTGTCATAAGCAATTTAATATTTGTTTCTCATTTAGTTACTTTATTTTAGATTATACTGTAAATGTCATATATGCATACGTATGTTCTATATGTGTGCAAAAATAATTTATTTTATTTTAAATTTTAAAATAAATTTAAAAAACACAAATTTGTAAAATATGTATGTATGTTTTTATGACATGTCATTTCTAAAAACAGCAAGACTGCAAACTTATAAAAATTTTCTTGGAACTTACATATGATTGTAAAATATTATTTATTTATTTTTTTATTATTTTTTCCTTTAAACAAACAAATATCAGCATAAGTTTTTAAAAAATTAAAAAAATAGTTTTACATAAAATGCATGAATTTCATAAACCATTTTTGCTTATTAAAAACAAACTATTTGTCGTAAATTTCTATTTACTTTTTTTATATGTATACCTATATATAAAAAAATATCTTAAAAATTAAAAGTTATTTAAAATAGAAACTTTTAATATGTAAAAAATTTAATTCGATAGAACATGCACAAGATATTTTTTCAATTTATAACCTTAGTTGTACTATTGTAACTATTTACTTCTGTGTTTACAGAATTGTATGCAAGAAATATTTATTCATTAGGTAATCGCGCTTCGGAGAGAATGGTTTTGTCTACGTTTTTTATAAATGCAGTTTGTCATTTGAGAGAAGAGATAGAACTGTTTTTTAACTATGGACTTTGACATCAATTAAAAATATAAAAATAATAATTAAAAATAAGTGACGAAAAAGTAATCAGCTGACGGATCAAGAGTACCTGATTACCCTTTATTATATATATTGTGTTCGAAGTTTTCATTGAAACATTTTGTAAAATTATACAATTTAATTTTAACCCTAACCCTCCTGAGACGGGTACCCCGGTACCCGAACATACTTTATAGTTGAATTTTACTTAAACAAAATTAAATACAAATTTGAGGTTCCGCAAGTTCTTTAAGATAAAGATTTTATATAGTTATTTCCCATCTAAATTACTCTTAGTTTATTTGGGTTGGCTCTGGAGCCACCCAAAGTCAAGTTACCCTTTCCCTCCTGATGAGGGTACCCGGGTACCCCTAAATATCAATTTACATTTTGTATTAAAGCAGTAAAAATTTAGAATTTTCATGTGTTTGATTGGTTTTTCAGAAAAATAATTATTTTACATTAAACCTTGTATTTGGAAAAAAAAAACTTTGTACTAGTAATGTTGCATACAAAAATAATGAAAAATTGAATTTAGTGCAGTGTGGAGCAATAATTTTGCTATGTATATTGCACATTGGCCGTTTACAACCAATGCATATTTTGCGATCAGATTTTGGATCAGAAGTAACGCAAAAGTAGCAGCCACCATTTAGTTGCAACAGTCCCGTTTTATCCCGCTTATTTGTATCCGATGGTGCAGCATGCTTGCAGACTTCTATGGGTATGATTTTATTTGTTATAAACTCGATAGCTACCCGGACGTTAGCGTATCGTGTTATTCGATTATCATTACCTCTTTAGTTCATATTTATAGTTGCTAACTCCATGCCAAAAAAAATCCCCGGCGAGAGCATCGATTTTTTGACGTTTGGATCAAAACTAGATAATACACAAAATGCACCTAACGCAGCCAAGTCAATCATTTAAAAAAAAAAATTCGGCCAATAGCCATCTATTCGTTTTTTCTTTGGTGCTATATTTATACACCATCGAACATAAAATCCCACTTCTGTTTTAATGTAGAAGTCAATTATTTCCTATTTTTCATTTAAACCTGTCTCCCCTCGAGTATAATACAATATTGAAGGAAACAAAACACTATTCATAGTATTGGCCACAACTGACAATAAGGTCAACCAATATCGCCGGTTAGGCTTAGACATAGCCATGTTGTAATGTAGGCTTTGTTTTGTGGAAGAATACTGATGAGTCTTATTCCTCTCATTGTAGCCGAATGACCAAAGGGAGTGATGTACAGTAAAAAAATTAATTATACAAATCAACCAGATCTATAACGATTATTTCTCCTAGGCTTAACTGTCACTGACCACCAGGCTTGTTTTTGTAAATATTTCTGTTCCAAGAATAACTATTGGCTGTGTTACATCACCAAATTTTTAAATTATATATTTAGCTGGTTTTGAGGGAATATATTGAGTGAATATATTTCTGCCTCTTTATGTAAAATTTTTACCTGGAGAGTAGTTTATGCTTAGATTTTTTGACACTATATTTTAAATATCTCAGATATCAGCAGCTTTTTCTATTTGAGTGGGTGACAATCTTGTAAATACATTGTCGAAACGTATTACGCTTCTTAATGATACTTTGTGAAAAAGGTGATTATAATTTCCTCAAAGATTGGAGAAAATTCATTACTGAAATCATTAATAACATTCCATTAAAATCATCAATTATTTTCATGGAAATTAAACGAAACTAGCCAGGTTTAAGTTTTAAGTATTAAATATCTGCAGATTGAAATCTAATGCTATTTTATTGCCTTTATTGTTGCTATGTCTCATGATTTCAATTTTTATATTTTCTGATAAAAATATATCGAATAATAAGACCCCCATTATATGTTTTTCCTTATTTTAGAGCTGGCGGATGGTTCGAATATCCAAGTGCACGACGCTTACCCTTCACCGAAAAAATTTATATTTAAATGCATACGAGTACCCGGGTACCCTTGTCAGGCGTCTTCGTGTATAAATGTTATCAGTGTGGTTAGGGTAAAGGTGTTCTATTGAATTCATAAAGGGATGCAAAATATTTTTTTTTAATTTTTATTTATTTCTTCCAAAATATTAATACAAAATACTGTTTTTATTAAATTTTTTCTTTTTTGCTAAACTTTTTATACAATAATACAACCGATAAAAAATAATATACCAAAATCGTATTTCAATAAATATTACAGAATACATGGATTTTGAATTTAGCAATTATTTGTTACTTTGTAACGAAATCAATTATTCTAAAAAATTCATAATTTTAAATTTTTTATTCTTTTAAATTTTTTTAAACATAATTTAGTAAATCTTTTATAAAGAGCTATAGCATACTCAGCTGTATTTCACTGCTCACTGCTCTGTTCAAAAAAACTGTTGACGACGCTTTTATTTCACATGATGTAAAAACTATTGAAAATTATGTACAGAAATATTTTTAAATCGTTTTGTTTTTTTAAGATTTCTAAATTCAGTTTACGAAAAACGTTTTCGTAGAGTTTTGGTGATCAGAGTATTTTGATAGATTTTCCGCTTTATCATAATGCAAAGTGTATGGTATGGTGTGTGGTATTTTGACCACTATCACTATAATTTGTTATATTCGTACATGTTCTGCATTCCGAACAAAAGTAACGCAGAATATGGACGATTGCCTATATAATTAGCAAAAGTTTGTAATGAAAATATTTATGCGTTAAAAAGATTTTATGATTAAAATGATTACAATACGGTAAAATCACATGCCACCGTATACTAATATCCAAATTTTTTAGCCAATTTGAATAATGCTAGTGTTTGACTTGTGATCAAAATTTGCACCCTTTCACCCAAATAAATTGTATGCACAGAAACGCATTCGCATGTTTTATACGATCATAAAAGCACACCACTAAAAATCAACAGAAATTTATATTCAGGACTTCTAGAAGTCGAATTTAAATTTTCTTTTAAATTTTCAGTTTTATTATACCCTAAAATATTTAAAAAGTATATAAAATGTTTAATACAATCTTTGGACAAAGCATTAAAATGAAACGTACGTATGGAACTGAAAAATATGTTAACAGTTTTTTTGTTTGCTAAACTACCTAATAAATATAACCTTATATATAAATATGTTCATTGCTATAGGAAAAAAAACTTTCAAATATATTTTTATCGGTTTACAATTTGAGGAAAAATCAGTCTTTAATTCGTCTTGAATTAGCAGATTGTTTAGTCTGACCTCAGATGACACAGATAGGTTGTCCAGTTAATGTTTGCCTTGAGTTTTCGAATGAAGGATCTGGACCTCAACGATCCCACTGGCCTACTCATCCACCGTTGTAGCTCTTTGCGCAGGTAACTAGACTTTGAGCAATAACTATCAACTAATCCAGCTTACACAACTCTTTTTAGTAATGTGATGGCTTATGACCAGAAGAACAAAACTGGTGCCTGCCAGTCGACCAGAATAGCAATATACCAGTAAATATTCTTGGCATTCAGTATCCTACATGCCTGCCAGATAACAAATTTTTTACCTGAAATTCGGTTCATTCATTCGGAAGGAGGAAAGTGCGATCTACCCCTAGTTTGACATAGAATAGACCAGATCAACCCCACAGCCCACCTTAAAACCTCCGTATAGATCTTGGTATCTTAGCTCTCTATAATATTACAACTATCCCACTCACTACTATAGGGATTTGGAAAATAATCGGCCCGCTAAAACCCGCTAAAACTGTATACAGAGTATGACATACAATATTGCCAAATTTTCAATAAAATTTCGTAAATTTTTTAAACAACAATTTATCAAATAATTTTTAATACAACTCATAATAATATCTTTGGTTATTTTAGTATCAAAAAAGACAAACTTAAATTTTATTTGCACCAGAGAACACTGTAATTTAATTATTTTACGAATGAAAAAATTATTTTTGAGAAATGTTGGATTAATATATTCAATATTTAAGTTGCTGTGTGGGTCAGTTGATACAAACAAAAAATTTAATATACAGATCTTAATAATAAATGTATCTTTAGGGTTATATACATGACTCTTCTGTAAGGAGCAGAAAATAAAATTTTTTCAAAATTTTCTACAGTTTTAAAAAAAGCAATAAAAGTTAAAAAGAATTTTCATAAAAAGAAAACAAATCTTTATTGTCTACCATCTAAAACAATACATACACGTTTTAGTTAGAATGTGCCTGTTTCGTCCTATAATTTATTTTTACTTCATAACATTACTGTCGCCACCGGCATCAGGTTAAGCACCTTTTTAAACTGTCAAGTGCTTGCTTTAAGGTGTTTTTCTCTTTTTTTTCGCTTCTGGTTTTACTATAGTCCTTTTCCATAGCTGATTTTGCTTTGGTTGTTGTTATTATTGTTTTTTGTTTTCTTAATATACTCAAGCCCTTACATGTTCACGATAATGATGATGATAATATTGCTGTGACAGAAAAACTCCTGGTACTACTACATACACGCATACTGCCACCGTCGCTATTATGAGGTTTCGTAGCACTTTTAAGATGATTTTTTCCATGGTTAGGTATGTTCTTTTTTTCTTCCTTTCAGTTGGGTTTGTTTTCATTTTGATCTCTCATGCCATCGTCAGTATTAACAATATGTACTTATATACTTTTTTTATTTTGTTTTTGAAGCTACACAAATATTTAAAAAACACCAAAGAAGTTAAGGCGTTGGTTTTATGTGTTAAAGAAATCCCATAAGGATTTAATACTTCTTGTTGTTTTGAGATAATATACGACGTAAATAAATATAAAAAAAAAATGTTAACAAATTAAAATAATAATTCTAAAACAGTTTCAAGGAATTACGAAACAAATTAAATTTATTTAAATTATGGAATATTAAATCAAGGGAGTTGGTATAAGTTTGCCTTTGAAGTTTTCCAAAACTTTTTTATTACAATTCTTATGAAAGTGACATATTACACTTATAGAGTTTTATAGTCCAACTTGTTTGGAGCAAATATACTTTAAGGCTGCCTAAATTTGTAAAATTATTAAGAACGTGTTTACTTGTGGTAGGCGAAGATTAAAATTTGTCCAATATAAGTATTATTTCTAAAGGAAAGTTTTATGTATTTATAAATGTTTATGTTTATTAAACAAACGTCAATTGAACAAAGTATAGCTTAACTTTATTAAGAAATTTCGACAAAATATGTTACTTTATTTCCTTAGTGATTATCAATAAGGAATATTCTATTAAAATTTAGCCGAATCATATTTATTGCTATTGAACATATTTTAAACCCTTAGTGTTGTTTTAATAGAAAGTAACTCGGTGTTGTTTTTTGTTTGTTATACGTATATTATTTCTCCATCAAACAGCTGCTTTTTAATATAATTATGCCGATAGAGCATATGTTAAGTTTCTATCACTGTATATGAAAATCCCTTTTTTTTAGTTAACAACTAATTATATTTTCATTACAAATACATACACACTCAGTTTAAAACGAGAAAATAATTGATTTCAGATGTTTATTTTCATATGTTTCTTCCCTACTATTCTAGTTTGTTTTTAGTAATTTCTTAAAACTTTATTAAAATTTGCCATGTAAAACACAGAATGGTGAATTCATTTTAGCTGACTTTTAGGTACTCTATAAATTTTTCACAATTTTTATTCCACATTTCTATAAAATAGTTAATATCATTGCTATTTTAGTTCGGAGAATTCATATTTTTTTGTGTTTTGCGTTGTAATTAAATTAAATACTCCAAGTCGTTTTTGATTTTAATACCCATCAAGTCTTGTGACAACAATATATACATATAGAACCTTAAAATTTCGTTCGTAAATTTACAATATTCATTTTCGAACCCATAAAGGATAGGTTAGGTTAGGTCCGGCATCCGCTCGAAGGCATAGCTCACCTGGGTCCTCCGAGGGTCCCGTAGTGATACCGTAGGCATTAACGCCCGTTCGTCTACGTCCCCTGGCTATCGTCTCTCAGCCATCCTGTCCCATTAATAAAGGTGTGGATCTTCCCCAGAGTGGATCTTCTCCAGATCACATATGGAAAGAAAAGTTTTAGCAACAATTATTCGCTGACCTATAATCTGGTGTTTCACGTTCCCGAATGCAGGACAATTACATAGAAGATGTTCAGATGTCTCCTCCTCTTTCTCGTTGTCGCTACTTGTGCAGAAACTTTTCGCCAGTGTCCGATAATGACCGCTATGAGGTTTCTAAGGTAGATTCGGGACATATTCACCGCATATTGCGCCCTGTGCGCATCTATGTCAGGCCAGATCTTTCTGGTTTCTAATCAAGTGGATTCTCTTACCAATCTTTCGGTGGCATCCAGATAGAATCGATGCGACATCAGGTGATTACTCTCTGACGGGGGAATACCTAAGGCACAATTAAAAGCTCTTACATATTGCTAATGAATCGCTTTTACAGTACATCACAAATATACTATAACTTTCCTAGATATCAGCAACTAAGCACCACTGGCTCTGCTAATTCTCATATTTTTACCTTAAAAATAGACATTAATTAATTATTTTTGCATCAAGCTTTAAAATATATTTTGCACACAGTAAAGACATTATTGTAAGCCTTAATTTCGAAAATTTTTTCTGAGAAGAACTTATAAGTTGATTAGAAAGTAACTGAGATATAAATATTTAAATTCAACTGCTTCTAAAGTAGCTTCATCTTAGGTTCCCAATATTTTAAAAGACGAATATTTGTGTCAAAAAAATGGCTTGCCTAACAAAGCATATAACATAAAAACAAAAAATTTAAGATCCATGAGATGGGCGCCGCTGTAAATGGCGTACATTATGGGTCAAATATAGTATTTAAAAATTTACCCTCTTCAACATAAAATAAACTATAAAAAAATCAAGTCCATGCTGACATCCTAAATGAAATGCGAATGTAGGGGCCAAATTTAATAATTACGGCTGTGTAACTTTCATTCCCACAATACTGATATCAAATAAAAGTTCTTGACCAGTAAAATGCGGAAAGTTATAGAAGAGTGTAACATGTGAGGTGGCGTCGTGAGACGAGTGGTAGATATTTTTTGAACCCCATTATTGTAGGTATCACATTGAAGTGTTGACTAGTAGAGTACAGCTGCTTATGTTCAAATTGAATATCAAATAAGTTTTCAGAAATTTAAAGCAAAATGGCGTGTAATCTTAAGTCTTATGATATAAGATTTTATCAGATTAGGCACAGTCGAATAAAACATTACAATTTGTTTTTCTTAGTTATAATTTGGGCGATATTTTACGTAGTTTCTTTTACGCTTGTTCCATTCAGTACGTTATTGTTAAGCCAAATTTTTATAACTGCGGAACAATTAACTCTTAATATAAGTTTTTAGAATTTTGTGAAAAGAGAAGTAAAAAATTACATCAAAAAATTATGCCTTAGAAGCACTCTGGGCAGCAGGTAAAAGCACTAAGTAAGCGACTAAAGAAGCGCCATATTTTATTAAGGCTTTTTGTTGGATTTCCAGCTATCAGCCAAATTATTACTGGGTTTTAAATCTGTCTACAAAGAGTTCAATGAGTAAACTTTTTCCGTCATTTCGCAACTGTAGGTAGAAAATGACAACGGGTGACTTATGAAGGATCCATGTGCCTTAGCATTAAAGTGTTTTGAGTTTTAAGTAATAATATTTATATTTAAACCACATATATATGTATATAAACCTTTAAACTATGTAGCCAGATTTTGTTAGTGGCTGCGTTAGAACAGTTGGCTCCAGGGTCAATCTAGGGTCTAGGCTACAATGAAAAGATAATTTATTTGAGCCTTTTTGTTTAATTTAGAATGGAGTTAAAGGGATGTAAGAGATATAAAAATTGGATATTAGTAACGCTTTCTCCAAGTTATTAGTATTTTTTTGCTATTACGGTAGAAACAAGTTTAATATACCTCTATTATTTTTGCAGTTGATTGCATTTCAAATATTAAAATCGAGGCATTTGAGTTAGATTCGACAAAGAAAAAAAAAAATAAAATATTTGCATTATTTTTTCAAATTTTAAATGTTAGCGCTAAATAAAATGGAGACCTACATAGAAAGTAATATACATAAGTGTTTGAAAATGAAACTACTAACCTTTAAACAAAATAAACTCATACCAATGACGTTCATTTAATAACATACATACATATGTTTATTTTAAAGAATTTTTTTACTTTAACATGCAAGCAACATTCATGCAACAGCACATGATATACTTTTGTTTACCCTTGCTCATTCGTTTTACCAACTGAATGCATTTTGTTATGTTTGAACCCTAATGTTAGATGTGGGGCATTACTGACAATGTTTTTTTATATGCCAATATGGAGTAGTGGGCTTGTTTGATAAATATATCATTGGCCATATGTCAACTATAAGTAAAACAAACGAAAAAGTGACTCATTAGTCCATTGATAATTTGTTCTTTTAATATGCAGGGGTAACATCTAAACATAAAATTTAAGTTAATATCAATACACATAACATCACAAAAGCCTAGAAATAAAAGAAACGCACATCAAAAATTTTTATATAAAAGTCTGTTTTTGGCCATAATTTTTTCTATGTCGAAAAAGGGTTAATAAAATAACTTTTCTTATTATTCCCATTACGAATAGAAGTTATTTTATACATTAAAATATACAATTACTATGTTGATAATTATACGCAAAAAAATGCAACATTATAAGTTGACCCAATTTTTTTACAGCTCATTTTGTTTTCGTTTTTTAACATTATATTCGTTTTTGTTTTTATGTACGATTCACAAAATGGTGGTCCCTTGTATATTTATAATAAAAAATTTTGTTAACTTTTTTATTATATATTCGTTATGAGAGAGAAAAACATAAATAGACACATAATGTAATAAATATAAATGAAAAATTTAACCTGGCAAAATAATTTATAATTATTTATCAACAGCAAAAACCAAAAAATAAATAAATATTTTCTTTAATAATATAAAAAATAGTAAGAGAGTTAGTTGCTGACCATCAATACCGATATTAAAATGCCCTACATCATAACTATTTAAAATATTTTCAGAAATATATTAAACTGTGTTAAAACTGCATTGCAATGATCTCTCTTTGTAGAAATTGCTAGAGAGATGAAGTTCATTAACGATAATTTTAGTAGGATTAATTGAAGTTATATTAGGAGAAAAATTGAGAAAGATTTTTTATCTATAAAGTTTTACAGCTGAAATTTTAAATTACGTGAAAATCATAATAAAAAGATGATGAATATAAGCTGCCTGATTAATAAAGAGTAAGTTTAATTTAATTAAAAACTTAATTTTAATTTGTCAAAGAGTATTTCATTTTATATGTAAGATTTTTTTCATAAAAAAAACAGACTACAAATTAATTTAAGTTTCTTAGCAATAACTGATAGTGAGTGTGTATAGCCACACATTGTTTTGGTGATTTTTATATCATAGAAAAAACAAGTTAGAGTGCTATATTTGTCCGTGCCGAATCTTATGTACCCTTCACAACGTGTAGTCAGGCAATAACAATTGTTATCACCATTCATCTCATATGAAATACGTGCATACATATAAAAAACATACATATATAAAAACATACCATTGTAAAATTATAAATTTAGTTTCCGTTAAAAAAAAAAATTAAAAAAAAATAAAAAAATAATATATAAAATAATACATCAAAAGAATTTTTTTTTTTGGCTCGGCTAGGATTCGATGCCACATTTACTCTAAGCAGTATACCACATTTGTATGCATGTTGTTGTTGTTATTGTGAAAACAACGAGGTGGTCGTAGTTTTTTCCTCATATCTCAATTGTTTATGTATCGATTTTTCTGATTTTCAATACCGATCTGCTTCAAAAAGTTTAAGCCCCCTGTCCGTCTGTCCAGACTCTCAGAGCTTAATCGACTCTCCTATTCATAAGCTTTCAGAAAATATATACTTTATGGGGTCGGAAATGAAAATTGTACAAATTTCACACGGAATAACGAACCTATATATACCGATTTTCACTGTCGTGAGAAGGGTATAAAAACTTAAATTAATTCGTAAACTACAATTTATAATAATTGCAATTGAAAAAAATTCAATTTAATGATGTGATCTTTTATATGATTGATAACTCGGGCGTGTTAAAAACTGTAATTAAATAAAAGTACAATTTATGGAAAATAAAAGTAAAACAATATGCTGAGCAAAAATAGTTCGATAAAAAAATTTCATTGCAGGTACAATAGTAGATAAAAGGAATTTAACGATTTTCATAGTACTTTTTTAATGTTTAAAATAATAAATGAGATATTTTAATTAGTTCAACGAATAAAAATAGGTTCTCATTAATCCTGGAATACTAAACAAATACTATAAAAACGTTTAATCGTGTCTATACAATATTTTCCTCTGTACGTAGAAACTAAATATGACTTTTTCCTCATGCCAAATTGGTAATAATATGTCTTAATGTATGTATTTATATGCACTCGACAAAATTAATAAAAAACCTAATCGTTTCTATTTTAAATTCGTTAAAATCTGTGCTAATAATTTGACCACAGATCTTTTCAATTAGAACTAAATATATACATTATAAAGAATAATTTTGTATAAATTGAGCAAGCCAAAAACAAAATGGTTGTAAAGAACCAAAAAACAAAAGGATTTTCATTTTCGTCTAGTTTTCATACAGAAACAATAAAACATGAAGAGTTTCTTCAGTTTAAAAAAGTCATTTGCTGTTTTTTGTGTTTCTTCGTTGTTCTTACTTGTTGTAACATTTCTGTATTTTCCCTTTTTCGTTTCTTCTATTTTCTTATCCCGTTTTATATTGTTTTTATTTTTCTATATTTTTTGTTCTTTCTCTGATTTTCTGTTGTATGTGTTCGATTCTTTTCCACCGTTTCTTGAAATGTAATTGAAAAAGTTTTCATTTAATTTAAACTTTATTGTTATTGTTTGTATGCTAAGGGTTTGCTTTGGGTAAGTGTGTGAGTTTGTATATTGAATTGTGTTAAAGTAAACCTAAGTATATAAGTTCTTGGTAGGGTTTTATGCGTAAGAAATTTATACACAAACAAATACCCACGTGCATTCGAAAGCTGCTTAAAGTTATAAGGAATAGAAATTGAATGGAAATATTTGCAAAAAAAAAATATTTCTCCTGCAACAAGGAGTACAATTGCAAAGATGGTATAGCATTGAACACCTACTTATGAGGGTACAAGAGACAAAAAAATGTTTGCATTCAATACCATGAGGAAAATTTACCTTGTAGTAATTTCCAAGATACTTTTTATACCCGCCACCAAAAAAATGGTGGGGGTATATTCATTTTGTCATTCCGTTTGTAACACATCGAAATATCCATTTTAGACCCCATAAAGTATATATATTCTGAATCGTGGTTTGATTTTATGACGATCTAGCTATGTCCGTCCGTCTGTCCGTCTGTCCGTCTGTTGAAAGCACGATAGAGGTCGCACCGAAAAAGCTAGGGGGCTCAAATTTTGCCAGAATCTTTCTTATAGACAAGGTTTGTTTGGTATTGAAAATGGGCTAAATTAGAATATTAGGAAGAGAGTTATAGCTCGAAAAGCAAGAGTAGGTCGAAAAAACCGTGTCCTTCGAACATCGAATAAAATGGAATTGTGTCCAAACGCCTTAACGTAGACTCATGAAACTTCGAATGTATATTTCCTGGGTAAAGACAATATTAATTTCCGAAAAATGTCTCAATCTATGCATTAGGAGAGGAGTTATCGATCAAAATGTACGAAAATTTATACCGCACAGTGTATTTTTTGGTATATTTAAAAACAAAAACGTCATAAAAGCAACAAAATTCGATGTACGACTCTGAAATTTTGCACACTTTGCTTTTTGGTGACATGCTTTCTTGTAACG
Source organism: Phyto melanocephala (assembly GCA_941918925.1). Taxonomy (NCBI): domain Eukaryota; kingdom Metazoa; phylum Arthropoda; class Insecta; order Diptera; family Rhinophoridae; genus Phyto; species Phyto melanocephala. The sequence goes on from OW799236.1 coordinate 103,435,239, forward strand.
GCAAATCAATATGCCACGCCCACTTTTACGCCCACCTCCCATATAACGATTTAACTAAAATTCATATAATTTCTCTATTAATAAAGATTTTGGAATAATAAAGGCCTATATTGAAACACCTCAGTTGTACTCATTCGCAAAAATAACTTTGACACGCCTACTATAACGCCCACTTTTCACGTTATCTACCGGTAATGAAATTAAAAAGCTCATAAAACCGCTAAAATTAGAGGTATGATGATAAATTTTGCTACGTCTATCCCCCTATGCAATTTCATTACTATGCCAAAAAATTAAGGTGCCACGCCCACTTTTACGCCCACCTCCCATATAACGTTTTACCTAAAATTCATATAATTTCTCTATTAATAAAGATTTTGGAATAATAAAGGACTATATTGAAACACCTAAGTTGTACTCATCAGCAAAAACAACTTTGACACGCCTACTGTAACGCCTACTGTAACGCCCACTTTCAGTTTTGAATTGTGTCCAGACGCATAAACGTAGTCATGAAACTTCGAATATATATTTATCGAGTCAAAAGAATATTTTTCCCTGAAAATCGCTTAAATCTATGAATTAGGAAAAGAGTTATAGATAAAAATGTACGAAAATATATACCGCACAGTGTATATATGTGCGATTCTGAAATTTTGCAAACATGGCTTTTTGGTCAAAGTCTTCGTTATAACGGAAAATAGATGTGCCACGCACACTTTTTTCCTTAAATTTTTATAAAAATATATTAGTCATATATATTAGCATTTATTCATCTTACACTGCGCCATTTATTGTACTGTAGCTAAATATAAGATAAAGATGATAAGATAGATGACTCTACTAGCAACTACTAGATGGCATGCTAACAACTTATGTTCTCCTGAAGTTATGCTCTATTAAAAATGGGAATTTAGGAATATTTTGACATAAGTAAAAAAAAATTATCTCTAAACATTATAAACAATTTATTATTTAATTATAGAAGTTTAAAAATCAAAATCTTACTAATAAATTTCCCGTTTTAGAAAAATTCAGAGAATGTATAATTTAAATCACCCTGTGGCCCTTAAAATTTAACCTTAAATTCACTTTCTTCCTCTTAAATTCATGTAAATTCTCTATGAAAAAAGATTTTAGAATACTAAATATATATTGAAATATCTAAGTTATGTTTATTAGCAGAAACTTTATTGACACGCGTATTTTAACGGCCACTTTCATTAAAAGACTAAATTTTCGAAAACATTTTACTAGCATATCGAAGTTATAATGGGACGTTTAATTCTAAGGGACTATGTTGATTTTGAATAAAATTATTATGAAATTATTATCATTTATTATTATAATGATAATATTTGTATGCTTCAATTATGTATGGAACAAAATATCGGCCAAATGGCCCCCCAACCTAGGCGGCACACCACGATCCGATAGTCCAAATTTTCAATGATACTGTTAATGCTCGATTGTTGGGCACGATGATGAGTCGAGGTTGCTTGCTCTTTTGCCACGTATCGTGAAAAACAGCAATGTTTCCCATTCAACGAACTAAGATGGCATTCACAGATGTTTTCACATTTCATACAGACCTGCTTTGCAGACATTTAAATATTTTTTACAATTCTCACGATTGTGGACGAATTCGGACGATTATGTTGACCAAAAGAATCACGAAGTGCACAAAATGCATTTTGATTTTAACGCCCATTTTTATACAAATCTTTAACCCTTTGTTGCCCAAGATATCATTATATTTAAAAATTACTATTTTAATTTAAAAATCTTTATTTTTGAACCAATTTAAGCTCAAAAACTGAGTTTTATTTTTTTAAAAACTCGGGAAGGATATACAGTATCCCTGGTACTTAGAAGTACCGTTGGGCCATATGCTGTATAATTTTTATATAAATAGTGTTTTATTATTAAATTTTTTTAATTTTAATTTATTTTGTTAATAAAAAGAAATTTTATTCAAGTAAAATAATAAGAAACTATAATAAAAATTAAATTAGTAAATTCAAATATAATGAAATAAAGAAGCTTAAAAATTAAGAGATAAAAGTAATTACAAGAGAATATACATTTTTTAATTTATGCCATGATATTTAGAAAAACAATTTTTTTTATCATTGCAACACAAATAAATACCGCAGTGGCTGCATTTGGAATACGGTCTTGACTGAATTTTTTTAATGCTACATAGTTCGCATCTTCCTCTTGTTTCTGTAAACGTAGGCCAGTGTACGCCGAGGTTACCTAGTCTTACATCTTTGGTAACAGATTCAGTTTTTCCTCTGCGACGTTTATTAGTTGGAGTTACATCAACTGTTTGAGAAATTCGTTTTTTAATAGAAAGGTCCTTAAGTGTCATTAATCCTTGGGCAACAGATCTTCTGTATTGAAGCAAGGACATTTTTTCATTGAGCTGACAAAAGATTATATAAGAATTTACAAATGCAACCTCAATAAGAGCCCAGAAAATTCTATGCCACCACTTCTTTGACTTTCGGTTAAGGCCATAAGCAGTACGAAGTTGGTCTGCATGGTCTACTCCACCCATGAATGCGTTGTAATCCTTAATAACTACTGGGCAACTTACATCACTCTGCTGACCTTTTTGATCTCGCCTAGACACTGTTGTAGATTCGCTTCCGTGAAAGTTGGATGCTAAATAAATTGACTTTCTATCCATCCATTTATAATAACTTATACCAGTGGTAGATACTCTATAATCCCAATCACCGCGTTTTAATTTTTTATCTGGTTTTAAGTTTTGAGGAGTTAATTTTCTATTAGAACGAATAGTACCACAAGCTAACATTTTTTCGGTTTGTAGTTTTTCAAGAAGTCTTATAGAAGTAAAATAGTTATCGAAATAAACAATTTTGTTTTTGCCCCATTCATTTTCTGTTAGTGATAAGACTATTCTTTCTCCGAGACCATAGCTGTGAAATTTATCTTCTAGGGCAACATCTTTTCCTTGGTATATCGAAAATTTTTTTATGTATCCCTTTTGGTCTGCCAAACACCACATTTTGTATCCCCTTTTTATAGGTTTCATGGGGCAATACTGTTTCATAGTGTTTCGACCTTTGAAAAGTATCATTGATTCATCCACAGAAAGCTCCCTGGTACCATTGTAAACGCTTTCAAATTTCTGGTTTAAGCCATTAATCAACGGTCTAATTTTAACCAAGCGGTCACAATTATTTTTTGAAATCAATGTGTTATCATTACAATGTAAATATCTCAAAATCGTTTCAAACCTGTTGCGGCTCATAGTTTTGCTTACTACAGGTATTGCCAAATCTTCGCTCGTGCTCCAGTAGTCCTTCCACCCTGGCAGTTTGTGATATCCCATTAAGAAATTTATTCCTATAAAGGCAAGAAATTCGTCTTTTTTCAAGTTGAGAGTATGATTTTGTTGAGTTGCATATAGATTTGTTTGGAAAACAATATCGTCAACTATATGTTCAAGGAATGTGGAAAAATATTCTGTTGGAGTAACTAGAAATTCAAAATAACCAGCAACAGGACCTTCCGCCAAACAAAATTCTGGTTTGGTCTCTACATGATTTTTCAATCTCCATTGTCGATTAGGCTCAAACTCTGTCGTACCATCAGTACTTGGTAAAAGCATACTTGATACTACTTCAGAGACACCTTCTTCTTCATCATCACTATTTATGACCTGCTCCAATAGCCTTCCAAGTTCATCTTCATTGACCGCATTATCAAGAGACTTCACATCTTCATCACTTTCTATATCAGTATCTCCACCATTATCTTCTGGAATTTCTTCCAAAATTGCAGTAATCTTTTGATCGTCAAGAAATTTACGACGTGTTACTAGCATATTTTTCTGTGTAAAAGTACAGTTATAGAATTTACGTGTGCTTACTGACCAACGGTACTTACCGGTCCAAGATATAAAAACAAATACAAATAGTAAACGAATAATACAAAAATGCTCTGTGAGATTCTAATTGTAGTTATCGGTCTATTTAATAATTTAGAACCAATAAATTCACACTTTCTTAATTTTATACACAATTTTTATCAAAATAAAATTTCACTTTTATCCGGTGGCTGCAATACCTCCAATTGCCAAAAAGAAACTGATCTTATAAATAATAGAAATTAAAAAAAAATAAACTTAGTATTCTAATAGCTACAGAAGATGGTACTTATGAGAACCAGTGGTCTTAATTTGCAGAAATGCAATAAAAGAATATTTAGCAAGCAACAATATGAGATGGTACTAGTAAGTACCGTCCGGCAACAAAGGGTTAATATTTAAAAGCATTGCTCGATTGCGTATCTTTCCACGGTTCAAATTGAGTTAGTCTGAGATTGAGAATGTCAAATGAAATACAAGAAAAAAGTTGAAGTTTAGATGTGGTTCACCTTTAGCATGGGCCCTTAAAATTTAACCACCCTCTACAAAAAAAGTGATACATATTTTATTATAAAGAGATTATTCTATAGCGATTAACCAAATAATAAATATTGTGCTTTAAATGTACACAAAATTGGTGGTGGGTATAAAAGATTCGGCACAGCCGAATATAGTACTCTTACTTGTTATAAATGCGATGCCTATTGTTATTTTGAGATACTTATTAGTTAATAATATGGCTAATTTATTTTGACCAAAGTCTTAATTTAATTTGGCTTACATGGTTATTATATTTATATATTCATCATATATTCAATTGCAGCGCATGAGGCATATTCACTCAAGCGTTCTAAACTGCGGCCTGTGAAAAAAAAATTAAAGAACTTAGGAAATTTTTTTTGTTAAAAATCCATATTCCAATACAATTGCTATCTCCGAATATGTCCGGGTTTAGGCGTAAATAGACCACATAGTCCAAAAAGGTAACGGAAGCATTTATAAAACCTTTATAGAAGAATTTTTGAAAAAAACGAATTAATACCTCGTTATATGCCAATATTTTAATGTTTAATGGATTTGTACAATACTTGATTAAATTAAAGTATTTTTGAGAATTTTTCTATTAAGGGGTTCTATTTTTTTTTTAAATTAATACAAGTATAATGTTTTTCTGACTCCTATTTGTTAACAATTTATTAAATTTGAAATGTACTACATTTAAACTTAATAGAAATAAATAAAAAAATCTGTACACAATGTTAAAACACAATTTAATAGCTTTCATGTCCATTTAAATCGAGTTAATCAATACACTGTATGATAAAAAGTACTATCATACATAAGGCGTATAATTTTACTATACAAAACAGATGTCTGTGTGGATTTTTACTCAAAATAATTTATACAAAGTAGAGGACTAACTATATGAAGACGCTGGCCTATTAACATAATGTCAAAACTATCTTAATAGTTAGGTTATGCTGTATGCAAGCATAGTTGTAAGTAAAAAATTTGCGACTAGTTTTGCTCTTTGCTTTAGTTATTTATGACTGATTAAACCTTTAACAAAAGTTTTGTATATTATGGTTTGCCACATAAGATGAAATAATGGGCCAATTCAAAGTGGTTGCATATCAGTCATATTTGTACTATTTCATATTATTTTATGCACGCATAAAATTTTTGTTAGTAATTTCCATACAAAGAAAGTAATAAGACTTTACACATTTGTTTCCTATGTATAAGAAATTGTTTATGTTATACTTTTAACCATACTGTCTCTCAGAGAGAATTTCTTCGCTTCTCACCTCTCAAAGAATATTTTCTATTTTCTTCTTTCCTGTATACATACAATTTTTAACAGCGTCATCTCTTTGTCTTCTTTCTTGTATTAAATACATAATTTGTTAACAAAAGGTGTTCAAAGTCACTAGTCATATTAATATGAATTATATGACATAGTACAATATGAGAGTCTACTTTGAATTGGCCCAATGAGTATATCTCACATTTGTTTATGATAATGAGCTTAGGCGCTATAGAAGAGACATATATATGAGACTGCAAAACTCTCTAAATAAAGTGTTTTTAGTATTAGTAAGCATCTACATAGAAATTACAGAAGCTAGATCACCTCTCTGATAGCTGACATCCTACCTACTGGTAACCATTGGAGGCTAGAATATCTTTCCAGTATAAATGCAACGAGCCAGCAAAATATTATATTTGGATGCTGCGACATATTTCTAATAGATTATCGAGAGAGCGAGCGAGAAGTGTTACTCTAGGCTGAGACACCTTTATATTAAAACATCTCGAAAGTAGTTAAAGGTGTAAAATAAATAAAAAAAAAATCTCCATCTATAAACCTAATCAATAGTGTCTTAAATTCTTATTTATAAAGTATATAATTTACCACGTTTTACAGAAACAAGCTCGTGTTTTCTTTAAATTAGAGCAACCCTGGCCTTCGCTAAAGCCACCTAAGCAACATAAGTTTTATTGAAAATATGGTAACCTGTTAATATTTTATTTTCTGTACCGAAATAAATACAAGTATACTTGATTTCATTACGTTGTTAGTATATCTGTAACACAAAGTAACACCCCTTTCTCACTAGGCAAGTCACTTGCGCAAGTTACTTTTTTAATTTTCTTTTATTTTCCTTTGAACTTGCTTTCACGTTCAGACTTAGCAATTGACTTGCCCAAGTTTCGTTCTCTTTTTTTAGATTTATTACGAAAGTCGAAATATCGTACGCTTTTATATAAGTTAGTTGTTTTATTTATTAAGCTTAAGAACAGTTTTTATATAAAAATAATTTTGATTTATTCTAATATTTCGCTAAAAGAAATACATATGATTTTATATTGTATAACTTGCAATGTACAACTAAACTGATTTTAATTATCGACAGTCGCATAGCATTTGAAAAGCTAATATCTAGCAGGTAGTGTGGACTTTCAACACAAGTGCGAATATAAATTTATCAATATCAAATTAGTAGGAATCAGTTGAAAGACGTCATAAATTAGAAAAGTTTGGATTTTTTCTACTAATATTATGAAGGATAGTTTTAAGGGGTCTGTTAAAATAAAGGCTTTATGGTGTCTAACTTAACTCTTCTTCCCAACAATTTTCTAAAATTTTTGGATATTTTTTTCGATCTTTTTTTAACATAAAGTAAAATCTTGTTTATTGTTTTTTTTTGTATCTTTAATTGTGCATGTATAACTAATAATCTCTATAATTTCCAACTGGGTGCTTTAAAAACAACTGCTAAAAAATGTAAAATGTTTTTTCTTAAGTAATTTTTACATCCTTTTTTTTGGTTAAAGTCACCACTAAGTTTAGCTAGGTTAAGTGAAGTGTTTCAAGTGTGACACTTGATACAAGAAAAGAAAAAAACTTTTTCCTTAGTTCTTCTACTTTTTGTGTGTGAGTTTAGAATACAATACTTGAGAAGACTTTAGAAATAAAATCAAATTAATTAAATATATTTCTTTTTTATCACACAATAGCGATTTAAAAAAGCAAAAGGAAAAGGGTGGGAGAGTAAAAGTTTAGTTTAGACAATAAATTAAAAATTACTAAAAGCAAAATATACAATGAACATACATAAAATAAGGTCATTGAGCTTTTATTGTAGTACAAGAGTAAATAAAAACAGACGGATTAAAAAGAGCATAAGTCAGTATAAAGAATGTAGCAAATTTTTATTTAGATAAACAGACGTACTTAAAATAAAATTCTGATAGATTAGCATATATTAAATGTATTGTAGAATAATGTTTAAAGTTATTACTTAACGGCAATTAACTTTAATGAATTAAACTCTTATTTATTATTAATTGATTTGTATTACAGCAAAATTAAAAATTATTTTATAATTAAATGATCTGAGTAATCATTTTCCCCCGTTGTTGTATAACAGATCAGAGTTTCAGCCCCCCGAATAGTACAATAAAATAATACTTTGAAATTTAAGGATCAGTTAACTCATAAACATTATATTTTTTTAACTTTCGCAGTGAGTGTAGGGGTATATATAGGTTTTGCATTCCGTATGAAATTGCGATAATATTAATTTCCGACCGCATGAAAGCTTTTAAATAGGGGAGCAGTTTCTTTTATTTTTTTATTTCAATTTGAATGGCAAGGTTTTAAAACCATAGAGCCAGGGTATCCCACGATTGTTTACTTTTTTTGTTTACTGTTTTTAAAACTTTTTCAGAGGTTAATTGAGACTCCGGGTAACTGTACCTTGGTCCCGCTAACCGACGCCTTGCCATTAACCAATGCGAGAGTGAGAAGCAAAAATCAAAGTCAGATGAAAAGGTACGGTCTGATTGTTTTTATTCGACAACGATAACGACAATGACACGCGAGGTCTTGACCCGACCAGAGCTGAAATGCGACTGGTGAGGAGTTTGAGCAATGTTCATCTGTCCGTCTATCATTGTGTATGTTGCTTTCATTTCTTCGAAGCCAGCAGACATCGACAAGATCTTTCTGTGCTATCAAAATATTAAGAATATTTGGAGCAGATCGGTATAGAAAATTAGCACAAGCGCCTTATAACTTTGTCAGATATGAGCAAATATATAGGACTGCATCTATGTTTTCCAGTTTTTATCACACAAATTAAGATTTGTAGCCTTATGATATTTAGAATACACGTTACTAACCTCTTTTTAATACAATATATGCCTCTACAGATACTCGTGATAAAATCAAGACAAATCGGATATATTATTTAACAGATTTATATTTTTAAATATAACGAATTTCTTAAAGTTTTAAACACCTTAAATACAATAAATTATAAGCAGTGATCTTAAAATTTTTTTCTGAGAAAATCAAACAAATTTGCTTGAAACTAAATGAGTTATAAGCTCCAAAATACAACCGCTTTTGCATTTTTCCTAAAATTTAAAAACGATAATCGTTTTTGTTTTTCAGTTTCTATACAATCGAGAGAGCCTATATGGATATGAAATAAAAATACTTGACTAGCGCATTATCATACACTATAAGCAAGCTAAAATCATTGATAGCAACTATAAAAAATGGCGGTCAATAAATTAATATATATGGATCATATCTGGTATTTAAATAACACAATGACACAAAATTGCCACCAAATAAAACGGCTTGAACAGTAGAATACAAAAAACCATTAAAAAAATTTATTATCCAAGATGGCGTATGTATGTAACAATATGTTGGACCATTTATTTATCCGCATCAATATGGGTATAAAACAAGTAAGAGCACTATATTCGGCTGTGCCGAATCTTTTATACCCACCACCAATTTTGTGTACATTTAAAGCACAATATTTATTATTTTGTTAATCGCTATGGAATAATCTCTTTATTATAAAATATGTATCACTTTCTTTGTAGAGGGTGGTTTAATTTTAAGGGTCCATGTTGAAGGTGAACTACACCTAGTCCTTAAATTTGTTTTCTGCATTTCACTTGACATTTCTCAATCTCAAACTTACTCAATTTGATCCGTGGAAAGATACGCAAATGAGCAACGCTTTAAAGTTATTCAGGTTTTTTATAAAAATGGGCGTTCAAATCAAAATGCATTTTGTGCACTTCGTGATTATTTTGGTCAACATAATCGTTCAAATTCGTCCACAATCGGGAAAATTGTAAAAAATATTTAAATTTCTGCAAAACAGGTCTGTATAAAATGTTAGAAAATCTGTGAATGCCTTCTTAGTTCGCTGAATGGGAACTACTGCTGGTTTTTGCGATAGTGTGGCAAAAGAGCAGTCAACCTCGCCTCATCATCATGCCTAACAATTGAGCATTAACATTGTCATTGAAAATTTGGACTATCAGATAGAGGATGGGGGGGGCATTTGGCATATATTTTGTAAAATACATAATTGAACCATACAAATATTATCATTATAAAAAGAAATGATAATAATATCCTAAATAATTTGTGTTTTATTTAAATTCAACATCGGTCCTTAAAATTTAACCACCCTCTGTAACTTGGATATGCTACTAAAATGCTTTTGTAAATGTAGTCTTTCAATGAAAGTGGGCGTTAAAGTAGTCGTGTCAATAAAGTTTCTGCTAATAAATACAACTTAGATATTTCAATATAGTCCTTTATTTTCCCAAAAACTTTTTCAATAGAGAAATTACATGAATTTAAGATAAAGCGTTATGGGAGGTGGGCGTTAAAGTGAGCGTGTTACCTAAACTTTTTGGCACAACGACTACATTGATTAGAAGGATATACGAAGCAAATTTGATCATCATACCTCTAATTTTGGCGGTTTTATGAGCGTTTAAATTTCATTAACGGTAGATAACGTGAAAAGTGGGCGTTATAGTAGGCATGTCAAAGTTGTTTTTGCGAATGAGTACAACTGAGGCGTTTCAATATAACCCTTTATTATTCCAAAATCTCTATTAATAGAGAAATTATATGAATTTTAGGTAAAACGTTATATGGGAGGTGGGCGTAAAAAATGGCGTGTCACCTCAATTTTCTTGCACAGTAATTACATTGCCTAGAGGCATATACGTAGCAAATTTGATCATCACACCTCTTATTTTGGCGGTTTTATGAGCTTTTAAATTTCATTAACGGTAGATAACGTGAAAAGTGGGCGTTATAGTAGGCGTGTCAAAGTTGTTCTTGCTAATGAGTACAATTTAGGTGTTTCAATATAGTCCTTTATTATTCCAAAATCTTTATTAATAGAGAAATTATATGAATTTTAGGTAAAACGTTATATGGGAGGTGGGCGTAAAAGTGGGCGTGGCACCCTAATTTTCTGGCACATTAATGACACTGCCTAGGAGGATATACGTAGCAAATTTGATCATCACACTTCTAATTTTGGCGGTTTTATTAGCTTTTAAATTTCATTAACGGTAGATAACGTTAAAAGTGGGCGTTATAGTAGGCGTGTCAAAGTTTTTTTTTCTAATGAGTACAACTTAGGTGTTTCAATATAGCCCTTTATTTTTCCAAAATCTTTATTAATAGAGAAATTATATGAATTTTAGGTAAAACGTTATATGGGAGGTGGGCGTAAAAGTGGGCGTGGCACATTGATTTTCCGTTACAAAAAAGCGTCTCACCAAAAAGCAAAGTGTGCAAAATTTCAGAGTCGTACATCCAACTTTGTTGCTTTTATGACGTTTTTGTGTTTAAATATACCGAAAAATACACTGTGCGGTATAAATTTTCGTACATTTTGATCGATAACTCCTCTCCTAATGCATAGATTTTGATAATTTTCAGGGAAAAATATTGTTTTTACTCAGGAAATATATATTCGAAGTTTCATGAGTCTACGTTAATGCGTTTGGACACAATTCCATTTTATTTGATGTTTGAAGGACACGGTTTTTTCGACCTACTCTTGCTTTTCGAGCTATAACTCCCTTCCTAATATTCCGATTTAGCCCATTTTCAATACCAAACAAACCTTGTCTATAAGAAAGATTGTGGCAAAATTTGAGCCCCCTAGCTTTTTCGGTGCGACCTCTATCGTGCTTTCAACAGACGGACAGACGGACAGACGGACAGACGGACGGACATAGCTAGATCGTGATCAAATCAAACATTGATTCAGAATATATATACTTTATGGGGTCTAAAATGGATATTTCGATGTGTTACAAACGGAATGACAAAATGAATATACCCCCACCATTTTTTTGGTGGCGGGTATAATGAGAGGGCTTGACTATTAGAATGCAACTAACTGTGTTAGAAAACAATTCAAATATGGTCTACAAAATAATAAAGTGAAATAACATATAGTATGAAATCTATAATTAAGGCTTACCTAAGTATGTCCATAATGACGAAGGTTATCATCAGATTCGTTATATATTGTAAATATCTTAAGAAATTTTTGCTTTTTTTTAATTAAAAAATATTACCAAATTCAATTAAGCTATTGTTTTAATATAATTCTGTAGTTAAATTTTTCATTTTATTTAAATTTTTTCCACTAGTTGTAACTGCCATATTGTTTGGAATATATTTGCATATTTAACTTGCACTTCCTATTTTAAACATTATGTTTGTTCAGGTAACTTTCAACTATTTCATTAGCCAACATGGCTAAAAAAAATCAAATATATATGATTTTTAATTTAACCCTTTTTAAACCACTGTTTTATTCTTTTATTTAAAATTCTATATTTTATAGTCAGAGATTAAAAATAACTAGCTTACAATTCTCTTGCCGTCCGATCGTGTGTTTGTTAAAACAAAAATTTTTTAACCCCCCATATGATGCACATATAAGTGGTATAAATCTTTTGGAAATTAGCCATAACTTTCTGAGTTATAGGATAAATTTATAAGCCCTCCAATAACTTAAAACCATTCGAGTTAATTTCTAAGTGTAAATATAACATGTCTTTTGGTCAATTCAATAATAAAAATTTAATAAAGTTATAGTCAAACAAAAAAATACTAAACTTTATAAAGCTTCTTGTTTTTTAAAAAAATTTAAAACTAATCTAATAAAATTTTTGTAACAAAAGAAATTTGATCCTCAGAAATATTTTATGCTTTCCCTATCTTATACTGTCGTGCCAAATGTACGATGTAGGATGCTAATGGGTTAATAAAAAATAAAGAAGACAAAAAAGCAAATAAACGAAAACATTTTCAACACGTGAAAAACGGATGTGATAACGACAAAATGCAAATGAACTTTTATTTACAACTCACAGCGTTATGTGATGTGGAAAATGTTACATTGTCATTCAATGATTATAATACATCATCTTGAAATAAGTTGAACATAAAAACCATTCAAAAAGCATAACAGAAGTTGTCTTTATGAAAATAATATTTAAAAATTATTTTTTTAATATTTTCGCGACATTAACGTTAGTTTATACAATTTGAACAATTTTATCTTCGATTTTAATGACATATTTAATAACATTCATAATAATGCACTTTCAAAAGTGTATATGGCTTCGTTACCCTCTTACATCAACTTTACATCGAATTGGAATAAATAAAGCACAATTAGCTTCTAATTCTACACCCAGAAAACAGACAGTCGAATTCATTGGCAATCGAATAACTCAGTATATATATATATACAATTTCTATTGCAATCATGATTTCTTAGTGCTGACTACATGCTTATATTCCAAAGCGAAATTATGTAAATACGACCGTAAAACTCTACTCTCACAACGAAACTATACAATTGGCAACAATTGCAGTACTCACAACCGATACTGTTTTCTCTGTGTATGTGTAGTCCATTAAAACTTTTTAATAAATGAAATATAAAAGTTTCAACTAGAAAACAGTAAATATTTATGCATGAGTTTTACTTTATCTTTTATTAAAGATGGCCTATTTCATCTGGTGACCATTTAAGGTATAGAAAGTCTTGAATATAACGAATGTAAAAAAGAAAATATTACCTAATACTCTTAAATATGTATATATATATATTTGGATATACAGCCAATGTTAATAGTAGACTTTAAACCCAAATTTGGTTGAAAACAAAAACTTGTTATAAACAACAACACTTCAATGCCAATTCAAAACAATTTAATTTCACAAAGATTACAAAACGCTAATATTTAGTGCAATAACGTGTTATGAAAAAATTTTACTAGATGTGTACCTATACCTGAGCTGAAAATTAATGATTTAAAATTTGTATTTAACTCACCATGAATTAGTAACATTTGAATGCATACATTTGGCATAAAATAAGAAATTGATTAATATATAGGTGAATTCGAAATACCATAGAAACTATCAAATGCATTATTTCATCAAAAAAAGTGTTTAAATAAATTTTAAACTAATATGTTGTAAACATAACGTAAAGAGTTTTAATTTTTTTAAATTTTATTCTTAAAATGAGCTGGCTACTCAAAAGCATGACTGCACCTATTGTTGGCAGCAACCATTGCGACATAATCAGCTACTTAATTATTTTGAAGACAACAACAGCATTGTAATAAGCTGATGAGATATAATCACAAGTGGCAGTGGTTGTGGCGCTGTGATGAAAAAAATTAAAAGTTTATAACTAACAGCCGGCTGTAACTACTAAAATTATAAGATAAATGAAAAGTTTTTAATTTATTTTCTTTATATTACTAAAGTTAGATTAGATAAGATTTTAAAAATTCAACAAAATATATAAATAAATTCTGTTCAGAAATAAAAAACAAATCACCTTATTTGTTAAAATTTGTATCTCACAACTTACATAATATAATAAAGGACTTACGTACAAACGTGGCAAAATATTATGTCTGATAACAATTCTTATAGAAGAGACATACTTTGTAACATCTTCAAGCATTAATAATATGAAGTCATGCTTATGGTTTTGTTTCATGTTTTTTTCGAGGTTTCAAATATATAAAAATATTTTGATACATTCATGTTAATTGAATAGTATCAGTTATGGTTTATTTGTTGTTTAATATTTCATTGTTTTAAAACGAGCAAGCTTTGAAAATGTATTAAAAGGCCTTATTTTTGTCATGGTTTAAATATTGGTTTTAGTTTGTATATCAAAATTTACAACATCTATTACAAATGTGTTTCATAAACTATCCTAAATTAGCTACTCAGGTCAGCTGCCGGTGAACCACTAGGAATATATCCGAGGCGGCTAAGCCACAACTTTCAACCCGTCGGCTTTACTATGTAACAATAAACAATTGAGAAGTAAGCAAAGGTTTGAAGATTATGAAAATAGATATTTCCCTAAAATGGCCATATCTACAACAATTTCCCTAAAATGGCCATATCTACAACAATGGTCATATAGCTATGTAGTCGTGAGTACAATTATTGTCGTTTACATGAATGTATTCTATTTTTGAATTGATGTATCCTGCATTCATCTATGTACATATATAAAGCATATAATAAATAATTGCATATTTTCTGAGCTCTTTATTTCAGTTATTTAAAAATTTTCAATACTAAAAAGCAGTTGTTAACACCACTAGCATATTTAATGAATTAAACGTCAGCACAGCGGAATTTATTCCAATTTTTATAGTTCTTTTTTTATATAAAACTAATTGATTAGTGAATTTGCTAGTATATTAATTCAATTCCTATTTTGAGCAAAACGATTGATTTTATAAATCACAATTCATTTCCTGAATGATTCGCAGTTGCATTAAAAAATTAATCATTATTTTACAGCTCTGATGAACACAATGTTGTTCAAGTCTAAGGCAATATTATAAACACTATTGAATTTACCAATTCTTTTATGAAGATGATGTCAAATCTGTATGTACATGTTTTTAAAATATTAATTGCTTTTGTAGAGCAAATAAATATCTAAAGGATATCATAGCCCCACAAATTTGTGGCAAGCTTTTGAGTGCAACATTGAAAGTGTTTACACGCCCACTCTTCGGCCTTCTATTATTACTTTCGTGACCATGTATAGTAATTTCAAAATAACTTTAACAACCTAATGCTGATTTTGTATTAATGTTCTATGGGAATATAGGGAAATTTGTTGTGACCACATATACTAACAATAAAGTTACACGCATAAAATTTGGAGATTCTCAGTATCACAGCTCTCTAGTTAGACAAAAATTAACAAATCGACTACATAAAAGATGCCACTGCAAAATAATCAACAATTACTATAGGTTTCCATAACGTGATCAGAGAAAATTAATTTAAATAAATTTTAGATTCTATTATCACGCGATCAATAAAATTCATGTTGCAAGCATTCTTTTATATTAAGATAACCTTCACTTATTTAAGTGAAAAATTCTTTTTAGATTTTAACGATTTAAATATGTTACAGAAAAACAAAAAATAAATCATTACAATTACAAACCAAATTTAAACGCATTTAATTTAAAATATTTCTTCATACTAATACAACAGTTAAACAAATTTATTAAATTTTCTACAGAAGTACCACTACCAAAAGCCAGAAAAATATAATAAAATGAATAATTATTGTATTTTTTATTTAACAGACAGGCGGTCAGTCGAAAGGTCAGACTATAATCAAAACATAAAATTATGTTGGCTGTGGCCTTTTATACAGATGTAATTCAGGCTAAAGGGGCCGTACTTTTATCTTCAAAAGGATACTTTATCTAAGAACTATAACAAAAAAAAAAAAAAACATAGAAATAAATATTGTAATAAATTCTCTACAATGAAAGACCAACTGTCAAGTTGTAAGATAAAAATTCATAAATATTGTAATTGTTAAACGACAAAGACAATAAAAACAAGTAAGAGCACTATATTCGGCTGTGCCGAATCTTTTATACCCACCACCAATTTTGTGTACATTTAAAGTAAATTATTTATTATTTTGTTAATCACTATGGAATAATCTCTTTATAATAAAATATGTATCACTTTCTTTGTAGAGGGTGGTTAAATTTCAAGGGCCCATGTTGAAGGTGAACTACACCTAGTCTTTAAATTTGTTTTCTGCATTTCACTTGACATTTCTCAATCTCAAACTTACTCAATTTGATCCGTGGAAAGATATGCAAATGAGCAACGCTTTAAAGTTATTCAGGTTTTTTATAAAAATGGGCGTTCAAATCAAAATGCATTTTGTGCACTTCGTAATTCTTTTGATCAACATAATCGTTCAAATTCGTCCACAATCGGGAGAATTGTAAAAAATATTTAAATTTCTGCAAAACAGGTCTGTATAAAATGTTAGAAAATCTGTGAATGCCTTCTTAGTTCGTTGAATGGGAACCACTGCTGGTTTTTGCGATAGTGTGGCAAAAGATCAGTCAACCTTGCCTCATCATCATGCCCAACAATTGAGCATCAACATTGTCATTGAAAGTTTGGACCATCAGATAGAGGAGTGGCGCCAAGGATGGGGGGGCCATTAGGCCGATATATTGTTAAAAACATGATTGAACCATACAAATATTATCATTATTAAAAGAAATGATAATAATTTCTTAAATAATTTGTGTTTTATTTAAAATCAACATCGGCCCTTAAAATGTAACCACCCTTTATAACTTCGATATGCTACTAAAATGCTTTTTTAAATGTAGTCTTTTAGTAAAAGTGGGCGTTAAAGTAGGAGTGTCAATAAAGTTTCTGGTAATAAATACAACTTAGATTTCTCAATATGGTCCTTTATTTTCCCAAAAACTTTGTCAATAGAGAAATTACATGAATTTAAGATAAACCGTTATATGGGAGGTAGTCGTTAAAGTGGGTGTGTCACCTAAACTTTTTGGCACACCAATATCATTGATTAGAAGGATATACGTAGCAAATTTGATCATCATACCTCTAATGTTGGCGGTTTTAAGAGCTTTGAAATTTCATTAACGGTTTATAACGTGAAAACTGGGCGTTATAGTAGGCGTGTCAAAGTTATTTTTGCGAATGAGTACAACTTAGGTGTTTCAATATAGCCCTTTATTATTCCAAAATCATTATTAGTAGAGAAATTATATGAATTTAAGGTAAAACGTTATATGAGAGGCGGGGGTAAAAGTGGGCGTGGCACCTTAATTTTCTGGCACAGTAATAACAATGCCGAGGGGGATATACGTAGCAAATTTTATCATCATACCTCTTATTTTGGCGGTTTTATGAGCATTTAAATTACATTAACGGTTTATAACGTGAAAAGTGGGCGTTAAAGTAGGCGTGTCAAAGTTATTTTTGCGAATGAGTACAACTTAGGTGTTTCAACATAGCCCTTTGTTATTCCAAAATCTTAATTAATAGAGAAATTATATGAATTTTAGTTAAAACGTTATATGGGAGGTAGGCGTTAAAGTGGGCGTGGCACCTTAATTTTCTGGCACAGTAATGACAATGCCGAGGGGGCTATACGTAGCAAATTTGATCATCATACCTCTTTTTTTGGCGGTTTTATGAGCTTTTAAATTACATTAACGGTTTATAACGTGAAAAGTGGGCGTTATAGTAGGCGTGTCAAAGTTATTTTTGCGAATGAGTACAACTTAGGTGTTTCAATGTAGCTATTTGTTATTCCAAAATATTTATTAATAAAGAAATTATATAAATTTTAGTTAAAACGTTATATGGGAGGTGGGCGTAAAAGTGGGCGTGGCACCTTAATTTTCCGGCACAGTAATGAAAATGCCTAGGGGGATATACGTAGCAAATTTTATATTCATACCTCTAATTTTGGCGGTTTTATAAGCTTTTAAATTTCATTAACGGTATATAACGTGAAAAGTGGGCGTTATAGTAGGCGTGTCAAAGTCATTTTTGCGAATGAGTACAATTAGGAGTTTCAATATAGCCCATTATAATTCCAAAATCTTTATTAATAGAGAAATTATATGAATTTTGAGTAAAACGTTATATGGGAGGTGGGCGTAAAAGTGGGCGTGGCATATTGATTTTCCGTTACAAAAAAGCCTCACACCAAAAAGCAAAGTGTGCAAAATTTCAGAGTCGTACATCTAATTTTGTTGCTTTTATGACGTTTTTGTTTTTAAATATACCGAAAAGTACACTGTGCGGTATAAATTTTCGTACATTTTGATCGATAACTCCTCTCCTAATGCATAGATTTAGATAATTTTCGGGGAAAAATATTGTTTTTACTCAGGAAATATATATTCGAAGTTTCATGAGTCTACGTTAATGTGTTTGGACACAATTCCATTTTATTCGATGTTTGAAGGACACGGTTTTTTCGACCTACTCTTGCTTTTCGAGCTATAACTCTGTTCCTAATATTCCGATTTAGCCCATTTTCAATACCAAACAAACCTTGTCTATAAGAAAGATTCTGGCAAAATTTGAGCCCCCTAGCTTTTTCGGTGCGACCTCTATCGTGCTTTCAACAGACGGACAGACGGACAGACGGACAGACGGACAGACGGACAGACGGACGGACATAGCTAGATCGTCATCAAATCAAACCCTGATTCAGAATATATATACTTTATGGGGTCTAAAATGGATATTTCGATGTGTTACAAACGGAATGACAAAATGAATATACCCCCACCATTTTTTTGGTGGCGGGTATAAAAAGAAATATTACTTACTACTGCTTATACTTTGTTTAGGTTATTCTGTTTGTTGCTAAAAGGGCTTACGAATGTCAAAAATAAATTTTACATTTAAAATCAGCAAAAACTCTTCTTTGGCTGTACAAACTTTTTTCTCCTTTTGGCTCTCTAAAGCATAATACTAAAAGGACACTAGAGATTTATCACTATGGAAATCTTGTCTGAATATTTAGTTAAAGTAATATTATATGTATCTTTGTGGCTAGTTGAGTAACTGGTTTTTTTGACAGGGTAGGCCAAAAGTCATCATGGGGTTTCCAAACTTAATAACATTTAAAAAAAAAATAATTTTATTATCGGAATTAGCGAACAATTATTTTTAACGCAGGGAGCATATCATCTATGCTTAAGCATAAAAATTTCTACTCTTGAATCAACTATTACTTACTTAGTTCAGCGTCACTATCAACATGATACAATGATTGATTTGCTTTGAACCAGTAAACCAAATTTTATTCTCACTGCGTAAAAGTTTTAACGCGTAGAGCAAAGTGTTAACGAAACACCAGAAGCATCGACCAGTTGTTGCTTTGCTCAGCTAGGATTGTCTCGTACTGCACTACGTCACATTAAAAAAGATGTATTGTAATTCCCACATAAAGTACACATTAGTTAATTTTGGCTCACCATGTATAAAATAGGTAGAGACATGAAGATTATGTAAATATGCAAATTTTTAATTTTCCACTTTTTTATTTATAATTTTTTTTCCTTTTTTGGCATTTTTAATTTATTTGGTAACTCCTTTTACATCTTAGGGAGTTGTTTGGTGAAAAGAAAAATATTTTAAATAAAAATATACTTTTATTAAATATAAAATATTTTAATATTTTATTTTTTTTGAATGCCAAGAACTACTTAAGCGTTAATATTGTTAAGTTTTCAAAATCCAAACCGGTTTAAATATAAGGGTCGTGAATTTTACATGACGATTTTCCAAAAGTAAATGTGAACCGTTTTTTTTTAGCTATTGTATAAAAGGTTTCAATGACAATACCGATTTTAAAGTCTCCGATATGCATCCTTTTTCCTTTTAGGGGAAAAAATTAAGTTCTTAAATTTCTTATACTTCATAATATTTAAGTGTTTTTACTGTTTATCGCTTAACCAAATGAACTATTTTATGTTTCTTGTGTAGCATAAATTGGAGGTGAGCAGAAGCTTATATGACATTCACAGAAAGCCGTTTTTATAATCAGCAGTACAACGCCCATGGAGAGAGTTAAAATATATGCTAAACGAAAGCAGGAAAACGAAGTAGATCAAAAGGACTTACAAATGGAAACTCTAAGGAAGTTTCAGGAAAAATGGAACAGTTCTGTAAATGGAAAGTGAACAGCAAAAGTAACTTCAAGGATTAGTGAATGGTTCACCCAAATGCTGTCGGGACAAAGCTATTACCGAAAATACCTTTTTAGCATAGGAAAATCTGATGATTAATACTATGTTTATGGTGACGAAGATATTAAAGATGCAGAACATACTTTCTTTAATTGTGAACAACGGAAAAATAAGAGAAAGTCATTGGAGGAGATCCCGTAACTATTGGGATTATAGTCAACAAAATGTTACACGGAAATGGAAATTGGCAAAAATTGATCAAATAAGCGGAGAATATCCTTAAAATAAAGAAGATTGACCTGGATAGGGGTTTAACATTACCCGCCTGGACGCAGGCAATAGAGTAACATGACTAAACCACTCTGATTCTCTTTCTGAAGTAATGCGAACGGGGTTCCGGATAGAGAATTTTTTTTTTTGGTGACACCACATACCGAATGTGACGACATCTTATGATCCGAAGGGATTTTCCTTTCTCACCACAAAAAAAAGCAATATAATGTTTTTTATATAATAAATGAATGTTTTCGATCTTTTTAATTTATATAATCAGTTGTTTTTTTGTTGAGCTTGAGATCACTTTCTTTTATAAAAATAGTTTTCATTTTATTTTCCGATATTTCGCTACCACATTGGGTAGCTACCCAAAGTGATCTCAAGCTCAACAAAAAAACAACTGCTTATAATCATGTTTTTTTAAAAATAACAATACTCATTTGTTCTTAAATTTGTTTTTTTTTTAATTCAGTTTCGTGTTAAAAATTTCTTTATTAAACTCCGTTTATTCGCTTGTTTGTTTTTGTTTTGTTTATAAAACCAATAATACAACACAATAAAAAAACATATATTTTTAATGTGTAAAATAGATCAAGCACTTAAACGCGACACTATAGAATGAAATGGGAAAAATTATGATAATTTTGTTGAACTATGATTTTTTGAACATTCAACTCAATATGAATAAGAATTTTTAGACATGAGTTATTCAAAATAAAATCTATAAATAAGATGTTCTCTCGTGGTTGAGAGTAATCTTTTATATATAAAAGTGAAACTCTGTGTGTGTGTTAGCTATAGACTCCGAAACTGTAAAACCGATCGGACTCAAACTTTGGCAAGTTGTTGTACACATTCCAGGGAGTGTTTATGGGTGAAAAAGTGGGCGGGGCCCACCCCTACAAAATTAGTAATTATTTTTAGCTACTTGCACTGGACTAATTATTCTGAAACTTTGCACACATGTTGAGCTGTTATGACTTTATGATTTTGTGATTAGAGAAGTGGGCAGTGCCACGCCCATAAAAAAAGTTATAAGTTTGAGGTATTTGCACTGGACCGATTCTACTGAAACTTTGCACACACATTGAGCTGTTATGACTTTACAATTTCGTGATTAGAAAAGTGGGAAGTGCCACGCCCATAAAAAAAATTATAATTTTTAGGTTTCTGCACTTGATATTCAATTAAAATTCAGAATGCATTTTGATTCATTAAGGGGCGTAGCAACGCCCGCCGGACTTTTACTGTAAAGTAATATTTATTACAAAGATAAAATAAAGAAAAAAAAATACCACCATTTATTATATTTGCAAAAACAGCAAAAATTTCTACAAAATACTATTTTTCTTACTTCTCTATAATTTTAAAAAACAACTTGGATTAAAAGTCTCTAACTTCAGAATAAATATAAAAACATATCAAAAAATACGTTTAAAAATTAAAGAATTATCAAACTGTTTTCTCAAATTTTACCCTCTATATCGGGTGTTTGAAAATTAATGCAAGATTTAAAGGGTGTCCTAGAATTTACACAAGATTTGTACTAATCGTCATTTGTGGAGTAAAAAGTTGAGAGCTCTTAAATACAACAAACCTTTTAACAGCAGTTCAAAGTAATTGTCTTATTTTTTATTTAGGATTGCCAAATAATTGCTTCTTATAGGGCCCATACACAACACCATGATCAATTGATTGTGCCAGCGGCTTGACAGTGTATGAGGTTGTGTTGAGATTGTGCCAGCTAGTTTGATATTTTTTGATTGTACCAGCATGATTTAGTCGTGTGTTGTAAAGTTAGCTCGTAAAAGTAAAATCGTCAATGCATAAACATCAAAAATTACAACATTTTAAATACGAAAACAATGCTTTCCCTATGGAAAGTTAAAAGTACGTAATAATGCAATCGTAATTAAAAAACCAATGCTACAGTAAAATGGTAGAAAAATTAAAAGAGGTGGACCAAGAAGCAAATAGAGATAAAGTGGTAAAAAATCAACGTTTTTCGAACAAATTACAACCGTGATTTAAAAGAAGTGGAAAATCTGGTGCAGGAACAGATGATGTTTTTTAGTCTTCGTTGTGGTTTTACGATAAACTTAAATTTTTAAAAGATCAGGAATGTTCCAGGGAAGGAAAATGTACCATGGATACTGAAAGCTTTAATGTACGTAAGTTTTTTTTAAGCTTAAAATTTGGTATTTTTTAAATTTGTTTTTTATTGTAAAAATAGATTGAGTCTGGCGATGAAACAATGAACAATGAATGAAAAAACGAATAGCAACTGCGGAAGATAATTTGTTACAAATGGCATGCCAAAATTAGGGAGAAGTGTCGATGCCACATCTAGTTTAGCAAAGGGGTGGACAATTCAATATGAAGAAATGTCTAAAGAACAAAAAAGTGTTTTTAAGAATAATGTTTTCATATGTACTTTTTCACGGCTGTTTAAATTAACTCACTGAAAAAACTGTTAAAGACATTCACAAAGTTTTACAAGGAATTTCGAGACAAATACATACTCCATATTTCTTGCAGTCAACAACCCCACAATTGGATGAATGTACTGCACAGTCTTCACAAGCATCCTCCTTTTCAGGCCGTAATTTTGAAACACCATTATTTTCACCTCCGCATGCGCAGGTATGATCTGTTTTTAGACCTATTGTTCAAAATAACCGCAATTTTATAACTATTCGCCACGTATTACACAGAGAGGCAATTCAATCAATGCAATCTCCAATTCCACATTTTGTTTCCAATTTTATCGATGAATAACTAATTGGAATTTAAATATATGTATTAGCTTGAATTTTTATTTTTAAATCCTTATTATATATATATTCATAAAAATAACATTTATTCATTCTTAAAAAAATTATTTAAATCATCTTCTGCGCTGGTTGTCAATACTTTTAGAAGTTTCTTATTTTCTAGTCATTTCTTCATCCGAATGAATTTTGTACGACCATGCTGATGTATTGTGTGCTTCGAGCTTAATTGCACAATCACTTGATTGCGCAGTCATAATGGTATTGTGTATGGTCCCTATTAGTATTCAAGGTTTAGATTCGTTAACTTAGAAAATTAAAAACTGCCATAAATAGAAGAAAAGTAACTTTTTTTCTTTCCCGGTAATTTCCAAACTCTACCATGATGATTTTTGCGTATAATAAAAAGCATTAAAAATATAAAAATTGCCTTGAAAACCATAAATATTACTTCTTGTAACATTTTTAATGACAATTTCTTACTAATTTAAAAAATCTTTGTTCACAAAGATAAAAATGAAAAAAGTAACATAAAATTTCGTTTAAAGTACCTTTTTTGTTCGGCCATATAATTTTTAATCTCAACTTTCATCAAAGTTCCTTAATTTCATAACTCTAGATTCATATACTAAGATGATAAAAACCAGTAAAATAAATATTAAAAATAGGTATCTTTTTGGGTTTAAAATATTTATTTGTTTATTTAACATTAAAATATTTTATAAGATATGATTAAAATTAAACAAATTTCCCCCTTCTTCCTTTGGAGTGATTCAGCGTGAGATTTGATTAATTGTGTAAAATAAAACCCAAAGTTTTGAAAGTGAACTAAAAATTGTGTTTTCTGTTAAAAGAACAGTTCATGGCATTAACTGGCTGGAAATGAGATCATCTAAGTATTGGCCACGACTGCTTAGGACGTCGTCTCTTAAAAACGACGACTAGTTCAAAAATAGCTACTGGTATTTATTTTGCGAATAACACGAGTAATGGTGGCTTCGAAAGCCTCAATCGTATCTGGCTTACCACTGAAGGCCTAAAATTTTACACAACCTTGGGAAAAATGACCCAAGGGTGTGATGTCTCACGATCTAAATTGTATTATATATAGAATTCGAAATTATTCCCATGAAAAATGCTTCAAATGAAATATAAATAAGTAAAAAATTAATGCTTTATATCTATTTTATAATAGTACACACTCATCTATATATTTCATTTATCACAACTGTCACAATAACTTATCTTTTTAAATAGAATAATTGTTATTTTAATACGATTATCTACTTAACAGATTTTTTCGTTTTACTCTTTGTCGCTCTAAAGATATAATTCAATTGTAAAAATATATTTTAAATTGTAAAAATATATTTAAAATCTTTATATAGAAAAATAACACAAAAATAAAATGGAGTCAAAAGTGCATTCATAACCATTATTATTATTTTTTAATTTTTTTTTGTATAGTATGAGTTTGGCTGTAACCTTTAGACTTTTGCTTGCCATTTTAATCCTTAAGGAGATTTAAAATGTCACAATAAGCTACAGTGCTAACTTATTTATTTGCTAATATTTTTTTTTCTGTTTTTCAGCATACATCCCCAAGTACACATATAAACGATATTTTGTAGGAGTGAGTTTTGCCAACAGAACATAACATCTGCAGATTTTAGAGATGACTAAATAAGCTCTTAACAAAACACTTCTACCCAGAACATCGACAAACATACATACCTACATACATCTACAGTCACACAAATATATATATGTACGTTCATGTGCAGACTCATGCCTGTTCATGTTTTTATACATTCTTATTCATTTGTTCCAATTTTTATTGCTCAGCAAAGCAATTTTCAATTCTTAATATGCAGAATAATCCATTGTGTATTTAAAATGTTCTTCTCTTCTTCTGGTTCCTTTAGTTTTGATTTTCATTTATTTTTGTTGTGCAAAAATTTAATTTTTTTATTTTAATTTTTCCAAAAATCTTTAATGGTTTAAATGTTTCTGTTGAGAAACAATATAACAAGCGGAAAATGTTTTCGAGTAAATAACATAGAAATGTTAACTTTGCTTGAATTACAGTTGAGCATCGTTTAGCCGTGATTCAATTTACCGGGAATATCAATTATCCGGGATCGATACGAAAGAAAGATTTTTTGTTTTAATCGATTAACCGTAATAAACACAATTATACGGGATTGAAAAATAGTAAATTAGTAAATATATCGGACAACTTGAGCATTGAGGATGTAGAAACTTGGCTTAACTGTAATAAAGATAAACCATTATTTCCGACGCTTGACAAATCACTATGAGAAACCTGATACTGAAATAAGCCGGTATGATTCTGATGAAGATGACATGATTGTTACAAAAACATCACCTCAAGATGCTATAAACGCATTCAGCACCCTGCCATATTTTTTTGGAAAATCCTACATCTTCGAACATAACAGAACAAAATAGAATTCAAATCTACCGCGTCAAAGGGAAGCTTTTGACAGAAAGTATACAGGTTAAGAAGAAGAAACAAACCACATTTACTGATTTCTTTAATATGTAATTTGATAAGTAATAATTAGAACTGTATAAGTATAATACTAATATGAATAAATAAAACAAATATTTATGTAAGTACAAGTACAAAATTTTACCTCTATTAACCGGTGCCGACCATTCCGAATAATCGATGCTCTTAAATTGAGCTTTTCTTCAAATTTGTATTTTTAGGTTTTGTAAATATCTAATGCGTATCTACAAATACTGCGGTACAGTATTATAGGCCAACGTTAATTTTGAGTACTTCTTATATTACAATACAGATCAGAAAATTTTTATTTATTCCAACTAAAAGATCATTAAAAATTAATAAATATAACAACAGCAAACGTTTTTAACGTTATGTGTGACTCGCAATTAACATTTTGCATTACGTTTGGACCAGCCTTTATAATGGAATAAGAAATAGAAATAAAAAAAAAAACAAGTAAGACCAGCAATTTTGTGTACATTTAAAGCACAATATTTATCATTTTGTTAATCGCTATGGAATATCTCTTTATAATAAAATATGTATCACTTTCTTTGTAGAGGATGTTGAAGGTGAACTACACCTAGTCTTTAAATTTGTTTTCTGCATTTCATTTGACATTTCTCAATCTAATACTAACTCAATTTGAACAGTGGAAAGATACGCAAATGAGAAACGCGTTCAAGTTATTCAGGTTTAAAGAATTATTTTCTTGTCATAAACAGGCTCTAGGTCCAAAAACCTATTTAATTATAATTCTAAAAAGCACACACTGAAAATTGTGCACATACATACAGACACCTAATAGCTAAATTTAAACATAAGAATATTTAGTAAGCTGTGGACAGACGACAGCTTTAGTAAAATGTAGGACGATATTATGAAATTACTAGACATAAGTAATATTAACAATTCAACGCTAATGTACATATATTTTTATATATATGTAAGTATGAAGAATATTTGGTAAAATAACTTTAGTTTTTGTGTATTATTTTTGTGTATTTTAGCTTGTTCCTGAAGAAGAACACCGAACAGGCTCGAAATATTGAACAAAATTAATAAAAATATCAGGAGAAAAACATTTTTTTTTAAATAATATTTAATAAAAAAGAAAGGATTTTTATTTAAATATTAGAATCAAATAGTTTTTTGGACATAGAGCCTATTTATGACATAATTCTTTAAACATTATAAGGTCGTAAGAAATATAATACGTTATTCAGGTTTTTTATTAAAATTGGCGATCAACTCAAAATGTAGGGGGTAGAGGGTGTTTGGCTGATATTTTGTTCCACACTTAATTTAACCATACAAATATTATCATTATAAAAAGAAATGACAATAATTTCATAAATAATTTGTGTTTAAATTCACCATCGGCCCTTAAAACATCGGCTAGTAAAATCTTTTCGTAAATGTTGTCTTTCGATGAAAGTGGGCGTTAAAGTAGGCGTATAAATAAAGTTTCTGCTAATAAATACAACTTAGATATTTCAATATAGTCCTTTATTTTTCCAAAAACTTTGTCAGTAGAGAAATTACATGAATTTAAGATAAACCGTTATATGAGAGATAGGCGTTAAAGCGAACGTGTCACCTAAATTTTTTGGCATAATAATTACATTGATTAAAAGGATATATGTAGCAAATTTCATCATTATATCTCTAATATTATTATTTTATGAGCTTTTAAATTTCATTAACGGTAGAATAGATAACTGGGCGTTATAGTAGTCGTGTCAAAGTTGTTTTCACTAATGAGTACAACTTAGATGTTTCAATATAGTCCTTTATTATTCCAAAATCTTTATTAATAGAGAAATAATATGAATTTTAGGTAAAACGTTATATGGGAGGTGGGCGTGGCACATTGGTTTTCCGTTACAAAAAAGCCTCTTACCAAAAAGCAAAGTGTTCAAAACTTCATAATCGTACATTTAATTTTGTCCGTTTAATTAGGTTCTCAATTTAAAATATACAAAAAAATACACTGCGCGGTATAAATTTTCGTAAATTTTTATCTATAACTCCTTTCCTAATGTATAGATGAAAGCAATTTTTGGGGAGAGATATTGTTTTGACTTGAGAAATGTATATTCGAAGTTTCATATCTGTACGTTAATGCGTTTGGACACAATTTTATTTTATTCTACCTTTTCCTAGATATTCTGTCATTATCGAATCGAACTTATAGCCTTAATTAACCCATTTCCAGCCGCACAACATAAAAGTCGTCCGAATTCGATGAAATTCAGGTTTCTAGATATCATGGGGCTACTGAATTCAAATTCGTTATCAAAATTCACCTAACCCTACGGAGATCGTCAGAAATCGGTGTTCGCAAGCGCGAACGTTGGCCGCAATTCAACATTATTATTCTTTGTTTAAAAAAATTGCATATGATTTTTTTTTCATATATAAAAATACAATTAACACAAATTTCTTGTGATTTTATTAATTATATTTATTAAGAAAATTTATGAAATTATAGTTGTTAAATTTTTAAGAAAAGTTACTTCTTATGGTACTCCTCAAAACATTTAGAATGTTAATGAACATTACACTTTTGGCACATCCATTTTATTGGCTTTTCACAGGTTTTTAATCTATAACGTCTAAGGTTTTCATCCATCTACTCTACGTGAATGTGCCCACAATAGACTCTTGGCAAGTTACAAGGTAAAAATTCTGGAGACTTTTCTATTCGCTTACATTGACAACAAAAGCTCTTTTGCTATTATGACGCGAAAGCTTTTTTGTGGCATAGGTTTTTCGTTTTTTCCTTTGAAACAAAGCAGTGTAGCTTCCATGCGTTGAAAACCGATGAGCTTAAAACTGAAATAAAAAACGGCCAAGCCACTTTTTAGATCGGATATTTATTTTATAATTTTGAACGGCAATGTCATGCAAATCAACACCACCCATGCCTTGGTTATAATAAAAAACATATTCGGATGCTGATAGCTTTCGAATTTTTTTCTTCTTTTCTTTCCATCTTTTTATACCCGCCACCAAAAAAATGGTGGGGGTATATTCATTTTGTCATTCCGTTTGTAACACATCGAAATATCCATTTTAGACCCCATAAAGTATATATATTCTGAATCAGGGTTTGATTTGATGACGATCTAGCTATGTCCGTCCGTCTGTCCGTCTGTCCGTCTGTTGAAAGCACGATAGAGGTCGCACCGAAAAAGCTAGAAGGCTAATGGGCTAAATCGGAATATTAGGAAGAGAGTTATAGCTCGAAAAGCAAGAGTAGGTCGAAAAAACCGTGTCCTTCGAACATCGAATAAAATGGAATTGTGTCCAAACACATTAACGTAGACTCATGAAACTTCGAATATATATTTCCTGAGTAAAAACAATGTTTTTCCCCGAAAATATAATTAATAAAATCACAAGAAATTTGTGTTAATTGTATTTTTATATATGAAAAAAAATCATATGCAATTTTTTAAAACAAAGAATAATAATGTTGAATTGCGGCCAACGTTCGCGCTTGCGAACACCGATTTCTGACGATCTCCGTAGGGTTAGGTGAATTTTGATAACGAATTTGAATTCAGTAGCCCCATGATATCTAGAAACCTGAATTTCATCGAATTCGGACGACTTTTATGTTGTGCGGCTGGAAATGGGTTAATTAAGGCTATAAGTTCGATTCGATAATGACAGAATATCTAGGAAAAGGTAGAATAAAATAAAATTGTGTCCAAACGCATTAACGTACAGATATGAAACTTCGAATATACATTTCTCAAGTCAAAACAATATCTCTCCCCAAAAATTGCTTTCATCTATACATTAGGAAAGGAGTTATAGATAAAAATTTACGAAAATTTATACCGCGCAGTGTATTTTTTTGTATATTTTAAATTGAGAACCTAATTAAACGGACAAAATTAAATGTACGATTATGAAGTTTTGAACACTTTGCTTTTTGGTAAGAGGCTTTTTTGTAACGGAAAACCAATGTGCCACGCCCACCTCCCATATAACGTTTTACCTAAAATTCATATAATTTCTCTATTAATAAAGATTTTGGAATAACAAAGGGCTATACTGAAACACCTAAGTTGTAATCATTCGCAGAAATAACTTAGACACGCCTACTATAACGCCCACTTTTCACGTTATCTACCGTTATTGAAATTTAAAAGCTCATAAAACCGCCAAAATTAGATGTATCAAATTTGCTACGTATATCCCCCTAGGCAATGTCATTACTGTGCCGGAAAATAAAGGTGCCACGCCCACTTTTACGCCTACCTCCCATATAACGGTTTGACAGAAATTCATATAATTTCTCTATTAAGAAAGATTTTGGAATAATAAAGGACTATATTGAAATACCTTAGTTGTACTCATTCGCAAAAACAAATTTGACACGCCTACTATAACGCCCATTTTTTACGTTATCTACCATTAATGAAATTTAAAAGCTCATAAAACCGCCAAAATTAGAGGTATGATGATAAAATTTGCTAGGTATTTCCTTCTAATCAATGTAATTGTTGTGCCAAAAAGTTAAGGTGACACTCCCACTTTAACGCCCACCTCCCATATAACGGTTTATCTTAAATTCATGTATTTTCTCTATTGACAAAGTTTTTGGGAAAATAAAGAACTATATTGAAATATCTAAGTTGTATTTATTAGCAGAAACTTTATTGACACGCCTACTTTAACGCCCACTTTCACTAAAAGACTAAATTTACGAAAACATTTTACTATTATATTGAAGTTATTAAGGATGGTTAAATTTTAAGGGCCGATGTTGATTTTAAATAAAACACAAATTATTTAAGAAATTATTATCATTTATTTTTATAATGATAATATTTGTATGGTTCAATTATGTATTTAACAATATATCGACCAAATGGCCCCCCATCCTTGGCGCAACTCCTCTATCTGATGGTCCAAATTTTCAATGACAATGTTGAAGCTCAATTGTTAGGCATGATGATGAGTCGAGGTTGACTGCTCTTTTGCCACACTATCGCAAACAACAGCAATAGTTCCCATTCAACGAACTAAGAAGACATTCACAGATTTTCTAACACTTTATACAGACCTGTTTTGCAGAAATTTAAATATTTTTTACAATTCTCCTGATTGTGGACGAATTTGAACGATTATGTTGATCAAAAGAATTACGAAGTGCACAAAATGCATTTTGATTTGAACGCCCATTTTTATAAAAAACCTGAATAACTTTAAAGCGTTGCTCATTTGCATATCTTTCCACGGATCAAATAGAATAAGTTTGAGATTGAGAAATGTCAATTGAAATGCAGAAAACAAATTTAAAGACTAGGTGTAGTTCACCTTCAACATGGGCCCTTAAAATTTAACCACCCTCTACAAAGAAAGGATACATATTTTATAATAAAGAGATTTTTCCATAGCGATTAACAAAATAATAAATATTGTGCCTTAAATATACACAAAATTGGTGGTGGATATAAAAGATTCGGCACAGCCGAATATAGTGCTCTTACTTGTTACAGAGTAAAATGGCTCAATTTGGTCAAAATTAGTACAAATTGTCACTTCTTTATTATCAGACCAACGAGAAGCCAACATATTGTTCGTTTGATCATATTGGAAGTCAGAATCATCACAGTTCAATTCATTTCTTGTTTTTAAATTATTATTGTTGTGGACATTTCCAGTTGCACAAAATTCTTTTTCGCTAAGCAAACACATTAGTTGGTAAAAAAGTGATTGAAAATAACGCTGTGGTAATTTGGGTTTTCAACATTTTGTAACCGATTTGGCGATCATAATTATCACTGACACCCTCATACGCTATACAGTTATACAAATAACCATTTAAAGAGCAAAGACACCACAATTTGTAACCAAATCAAATCGGTTTGTTTCATATGTACATCTTACATGAGTGGCGTCCGAAACATGGAACCTTATTGCATCGATCGACAAATCGGAACTCCATAAGCCAAACTGCATGTATTTTGAGTATGCCATGTCTATCAACGGTCTAACTTAAGGAATAAACACATTATAAGCCAATCAATCTCACACGAAGTTATAATTTATTTACCTTGATAAGCTTATCGTTAAGATCCAAATTATATGTTACTAAAATGTAAAGATCGCTTTATGTCTTTGAGCATTTTTATACCCGCCACCAAAAAAATGGTGGGGGTATATTCATTTTGTCATTCCGTTTGTAACACATCGAAATATCCATTTTAGACCCCATAAAGTATATATATTCTGAATCAGGGTTTGATTTGATGACGATCTAGCTATGTCCGTCCGTCTGTCCGTCTGTTGAAAGCACGATAGAGGTCGCACCGAAAAAGCTAGAAGGCTAATGGGCTAAATCGGAATATTAGGAAGAGAGTTATAGCTCGAAAAGCAAGAGTAGGTCGAAAAAACCGTGTCCTTCGAACATCGAATAAAATGGAATTGTGTCCAAACACATTAACGTAGACTCATGAAACTTCGAATATATATTTCCTGAGTAAAAACAATGTTTTTCCCCGAAAATTATTTAAATCTATGCATTAGGAGAGGAGTTATCGCTCAAAATGTACGAAAATTTATACCGCACAGTGTATTTTTCGGTATATTTAAAAACAAAAACGTCATAAAAGCAACAAAATTGGATGTACGACTCTGAAATTTTGAACACTTTGCTTTTTGGTGAGGGGCTTTTTTGTAACGGAAAATCAATGTGCCACGCCCACTTTTACGCCCACCTCCCATATAACGTTTTAAACAAAATTCATATAATTTCTCTATTAATGTAGATTTTGGAATAATAAAGGACTATATTGAAACGTCTAGGTTGTGCTCATTAGAAAAAACAATTTTGACACGCCTACTATAACGCCCACTTTTCACGTTATCTACCGTTAATGAAATTTAAAAGCTCATAAAACGGCCAAAATTAGAGGTATGATGATCAAATTTGCTACGTGTATCCCCCCAGGTAATTTCATTACTGTGCCAGAAAATTAAGGTGCCACGCCCACTTTTACGCCCACCTCCCATATAACGTTTTACATAAAATTCATATAATATCTCTATTAATAAAGATTTTGGGATAACAAAGGGCTATCTTGAAACACCTAAGTTGTACTCACTCGCAAAAATAACTTTGACACGCCTAGTATAACGCCCACTTTTCACGTTATCTACCGTTAATGAAATTTAAAAGCTCATAAAACCGCCAAAATGAGAGGTATGATGATAAAATTCGCTACGTCTGTCACGGTAGGCAATGTCATTACTGTGCCAGAAAATTAAGGTGCCACGCCCACTTTTACGCCCACCTCCCATATAACGTTTTATCTAAAATTCATATAATTTTTCTATTAATAAAGATTTTGGAATAAAAAATGGCTATATTGAAACGCATAAGTTTTGCTCATTCGCAAAAATAGCTTTGACACGCCTACTATAACGCCCACTTTTCACGTTATCTACCGTTAATGAAATTTAAAAGCTCATAAAACCGCCAAAATGAGAGGTATAATGATAAAATTTGCCACGTATATCCCCCTAGGCAATGTCATTACTGTGCCAGAAAATTAAGGTGCCACGCCCACTTTTACGCCCACCTCCCATATAACGTTTTATCTAAATTTCATATAATTTTTCTATTAATAAAGATTTTGGAATAAAAAGGGGCTATATTGAAACACCTAAGTTGTACTCATTCGCAAAAATAACTTTGACACGCCTACTATAACGCCCACTTTTCACGTTATCTACCGTTAATGAAATTTAAAAGCTCATAAAACCGCCAAAATTAGAGGTATGATTATAAAATTTGCTACGTATATCCTTCTAATCAATGTTATTGTTGTGCCAAAAAGTTAAGGTGACGCGCCCACTTTAACGCCTATCTCCCAACGGTTTATCTTAAATTCATGTAATTTCTCTATTGACAAAGTTTTTGGGAAAATAAAGGACTATATTGAAATATTTAAGTTGTATTTATTAGCAGAAACTTTATTGACACACCTACTTTAACGCCCACTTTCATTGAAAGACTACATTTACAAAAGCATTTTAGTAGCATATCGAAGTTATAAAGGGTGGTTAAATTTTAAGGACCGATGTTGAATTTAAATAAAATACAAATTATTTAGGATATTATTGTTATTTATTTTTGTAATGATAATATTTGTATGGTTCAATTATGTATTTAACAAAATATCTGCCAAACGGCCCCCCCATCCTTCTATCTGATGGTCCAAATTTTCAATGACAATGTTGATGCTCAATTGTTAGGCGAGGTTGACTGGTCTTTTGCCACACTATCGCAAAAAACAGCAATGGTGCCCATTCAACGAACTAAGAAGGCATTCACAGATTTCCTAACATTTTATACAGACCTGTTTTGCAGAAATTTTAATATTTGTTTACAATTCTCCCGATTGTGGACGAATTTGAACGATTATGTTGATCAAAAGAATTACAAAGTGCACAAAATGCATTTTGATTTGAACGCCCATTTTTATAAAAAAGCTGAATAACTTTAAAGCGTTGCTCATTTGCGTATCTTTCCACGGATCAAATTGAGTAAGTTTGAGATTGAGAAATGTCAAATAAAATAAAAGAAAAAGTTGAAGTTTAGATGTGGTTCACCTTAAACATGAGCCCTTAAAATTTAACCACCCTCTACAAAGAAAGTGAAACATATTTTATTATAAAGAGATTATTCTATAGCGATTAACAAAATAATAAATATTGTGCTTTAGATGTACACAAAATTGGTGGTGGGTATAAAAGATTCGGCACAGCCGAATATAGTGCTCTTACTTGTTTTTTTTTTCAATTA
This sequence comes from Phyto melanocephala, assembly GCA_941918925.1. NCBI lineage: Eukaryota > Metazoa > Arthropoda > Insecta > Diptera > Rhinophoridae > Phyto > Phyto melanocephala. The sequence continues at coordinate 103,469,987 of OW799236.1, forward strand.
TAGATGTTGAATAGCAGCCAACGTTCGAGCTTGCGAACAGCAATATTTGCTGTTAAGTACAACAACTGTGTTAATATTTTTTCAAGTTTTTTGTTTTGATTTTATTTTGCTTATTTGTTGCTGTAAAAACTGCATAGTTACAATTTAAATTTTTGTAAAATAAATATACATGATGGGTTAAATTAAATACCTCTAAAAATGATGGTGTAGAAAAATTGCGAATAACATAAAAAATATATTATTAACAAAATTATTACTTCTTATTTATATAAGCTAAGAATATATACAATACTTCTGCGTAAAAAATTTAAACATAAAGGTTCAGTAAAGCAGGAAAAATTACCGTTCAAAATTAGAAAGTTTTGTGTTCGCAAGTGCGAACAGAGGATGGAAATGGGTTAAAAAATTAAAAAATGTAATACAAATAAAAACTTCAAATGTTATACTAAAAAATCCCTTTTGTTTTTGTGTAAATCCCACATAGAAATGAAACTATTCCCTTTTTGTCTTTTGCTAATTGCGAGCTGAGTGAACGTTATATATAAAATGTACTTACTCCCGCTTTATATAGCGGCCCTAAAACGACGAAAACATTTACAAATATTTATTAAATTATTGTTGTAGCTTCAGAGTATAAACGTTTCAAAAGTTATTTTTTTCAAATTTTTATTCAAAAAATTGTAGTATTTTATTGAAAAACAAGTAAGAGTACTATATTCGGCTGTGCCGAATCTTTTATACCCACCACCAATTTTGTGTACATTTAAAGCACAATATTTATTATTTTGTTAATCGCTATAGAATAATCTCTTTATAATAAAATATGTATCACTTTCTTTGTAGAGGGTGGTTAAAATTTAAGGGCCCATGTTTAAGGTGAACCACATCTAAACTTCAACTTCTTTCTTGTATTTCATTTGACATTTCTCAATCTCAGACTTACTCAATTTGAACCGTGGAAAGATACGCAATCGAGCAACGCTTTTAAATATTAAAGATTTTTATAAAAATGGGCGTTCAAATCAAAATGAATTTTGTGCACTTCGTGATTCTTTTGGTCAACATAATCGTTCGAATTCGTCCACAATCGTGAGAATTGTAAAAAATGTTTAAATGTCTGCAAAGCAGGTCTGTATGAAATGTGGAAACATCTGTGAATGCCATCTTAGTTCGTTGAATGGGAAACATTGCTGTTTTTCACGATAACGTGGCAAAAGAGCAAGCAACCTCGACTCATCATCGTGCCCAACAATCGAGCATCAACAGTGTCATTGAAAATTTGGACTATCGGATCGTGGTGTGCCGCTAGGTTGGGGGGCCATTTGGCCGATATTTTGTTCCATACATAATTGAAGCATACAAATATTATCATTATAAAAATAAATGAAAATAATTTCATAATAATTTTATTCAAAATCAACATAGTCCCTTAAAATTAAACCACCCATTATAACTTCGGTATGGTAGTAAAATGTTTTCGAAAATTTAGTCTTTTAATGAAAGTGGCCGTTAAAATACGCGTGTCAATAAAGTTTCTGCTAATAAACATAACTTAGATATTTCAATATAGTCCTTTTGTATTCCAAAATCTTTATTCATAGAGAATTTACATGAATTTAAGAGGAAGAAAGTGAATTTAAAGTTAAATTTTAAGCGCCACAGGGTGATTTAAAATATACATTCTCTGCATTTTTCTAAAACGGGAAATTTATTAGTAAGATTTTGTTTTTTAAACTTCTATAACATTTTGCTTTTAAAAGATTTTCAAACGAAAGAAGTTTTGTATAATTTTAAAATTTGTTAGCCATTAGTACATGAAAATAAATTGTTTATAATGTTTAGAGATAATTTTTTTTTTTACTTAGGTCAAAATTTTCCTAAATTCCCATTTTTATACCCGCCACCAAAAATATGGTGGGGGTATATTCATTTTGTCATTCCGTTTGTAACACATCGAAATATCCATTTTAGACCCCTTAAAGTATGTATATTCTGAATCAGGGTTTGATTTGATGACGATCTAGCTATGTCCGTCCGTCTGTCCGTCTGTTGAAAGCACGATAGAGGTCGCACCGAAAAAGCTAGGGGGCTCAAATTTTGCCAGAATCTTTCTTATAGACAAGGTTTGTTTGGTATTGAAAATGGGCTAAATCGGAATATTAGGAAGAGAGTTATAGCTCGAAAAGCAAGAGTAGGTCGAAAAAACCGTGTCCCTCGAACACCGAATAAAATGGAATTGTGTCCAAACGCATTAACGTAGACTCATGAAACTGAAAATAAATTTTTCCTGAGTAAAAACAATATCTCTCTCCGAAAATTATCTAAATCTATGCATTAGGAGAGGAGTTATTGATCAAAATGTACGAAAATTTTTACCGCACAGTGTATTTTTCGGTATATTTAAAAACAAAAACGTCATAAAAGCAACAAAATTGGATGTACGACACTGAAATTTTGCACACTTTGTTTTTTGGTGAAACGCTTTTTTGTAACGGAAAATCAATGTGCCACGCCCACTTTTACGCCCACCTCCCATATAACGTTTTAAACAAAATTCATATAATTTCTCTATTAATATAGATTTTGGAATAATAAAGGACTATATTGAAACGTCTAGGTTGTGCTCATTAGAAAAAACAATTTTGACACGCCTACTATAACGCCCACTTTTCACGTTATCTACCGTTAATGAAATTTAAAAGCTCATAAAACGGCCAAAATTAGAGGTATGATGATCAAATTTGCTACGTGTATCCTTCCAGGTAATTTCATTACTGTGCCAGAAAATTAAGGTGCCACGCCCACTTTTACGCCCACCTCCCATATAACGTTTTAAATAAAATTCATATAATTTCTCTATTAATAAAGATTTTGGAATAATAAAGGGCTATATTGAAACATCTAAGATGTACTCATTCGCAAAAACAACTTTGACACGCCTACTACAACGCCCACTTTTCACGTTATCTACCGTTAATGAAATTTAAAAGCTCATAAAACCGCCAAAATAAGAGGTATAATGGTCAAATTTGCTACGTATATAACCCTAGGCAATGTCATTACTGTGCCAAAAAATTAAGGTACCACACCCACTTTTACGCCCGCCTCCCATATAACGATTTATCTAAAATTCATATAATTTCTTTATTAACAAAGATTTTTGAATAATAAAGGGCTATATTGAAACATCTAAGTTGTACTCATTCGCAAAAACAACTTTGACACGCCTACGTTAACGCCCACTTTTCACGTTATCTACCGTTAATGAAATTTAAAAGCTCATAAAACCGCCAAAATTAGAGGTATAATGGTCAAACTTAGGTGACATGCCCACTTTTACGCCCACTTCCCATATAACGGTTTAGCTGAAATTCATATAATTCCTCTATTAATAAAGATTTTGGAATAACAAAGGACTATATTGAAATACCTTAGTTGTACTCATTAGCAAAAACAGCTTTGACACGCCTACTATAACGCCCACTTTTCACGTTATCTACCGTTAATGAAATTTAAGAGCTCATAAAACCGAAAAAATTAGAGGTATGATGATGAAATTTGCTACATATATCCTTCTAATCAATGTTATTGTTGTGCCAAAAATTTTGGTTACACGCCCACTTTAACGCCTACCTCTCATATAACGGCTTTTCTTAAATTCATGTAATTTCTCTATTGACAAAGTTTTTGGGAAAATAAAGGACTATATTGAAATGTCTAAGTTGTATTTATTAGCAGAAACTTTATTGACATGCCTACTTCAACGCCCGCTTTTACTAAAAGACTACATTAACAAAAGCATTTTAGTAGCATATCGAAGTTATAAAGGGTGGTTAAATTTCAAGGGCCTATGTTGAATTTAAATAAAACACAAATTATTTAGGAAATTATTATTATTTCTTTTAGTAATGATAACATTTGTACGGTTCAATTATGTATTTAACAAAATATCGGCCAAACGGCCCCCCCATCCTTGGCGCCACTCCTCTATCTGATGGTCCAAATTTTCAATGACAATGTTGATGGTCAATTGTTGGGCATGATGATGAGTCGATGTTGACTGATTTTTTGCCACACTATCGCAAAAAACAGCAATGGTTCCCATTCAACGAACTAAGAAGGCATTCACAGATTTTCTAACATTTTATACAGACCTGTTTTGCAGAAATTTAAATATTTTTTACAATTCTCCCGATTGTGGACGAATTTAAACGATTATGTTGATCAAAAGAATTACGAAGTGCACAAAGTGCATTTTAACTTGAACGCCCATTTTTATAAAAAACCTGAATAACTTTAACGCGTTGCTCATTTGCGTATCTTTCCACTTTTAAGTTGGTCTGAGATTGAGAAATGTCAAATGAAATGCAAAAAAAACTTGTTGTTTGTGTGGCTCATCTTCAACATGGGCCCTTAAAATTTAACCACCCTCTACAAAGAAAGTGATACATATTTTATTATAAAGAGATTATCCATAATGATTAACAAAATAATAAATATTGTGCTTTAAATGTACACAAAATTGGTGGTGGGTATAAAAGATTCGGCACAGCCGAATATAGTGCTCTTACTTGTTAATAGAGCACAACTTCAGGAGAACATAAGCATAAGTTGTTAGCATGCCATCTAGTAGTTGCTAGTAGAGTCATCTATCTTATCATCTTTATCTTATATTTAGCTACAGTACAATAAATTGCGCAGTGTAAGATGAATAAATGCTAATACATATGACTAATATATTTTTATAAAAATTTAAGGAAAAATGTGTGCGTGGCACATCTATTTTCCGTTATAACGAAGACTTTGACCAAAAAGTCATGTTTGCAAAATTTCAGAATCGTACATATATACACTGTGCGGTATATATTTTCGTACATTTTTATCTATAACTCTTTTCCTAATTCATAGATTTAAGCGATTTTCAGGGAAAAATATTCTTTTGACTCGATAAATATATATTCGAAGTTTCATGACTACGTTTATGCGTCTGGACACAATTCAAAACTGAAAGTGCGCGTTACAGTAGGCGTGTCAAAGTTGTTTTTGCTAATGAGTACAACTTAGGTGTTTCAATATAGTCCTTTATTATTCCAAAATCTTTATTAATAGAGAAATAATATGAATTTTAGGTAAAACGTTATATGGGAGGTGGGCGTAAAAGTGGGCGTGGCACCTTAATTTTTTGGCATAGTAATGAAATTGCATAGGGGGATAGACGTAGCAAAATTTATCATCATACCTCTAATTTTAGCGGTTTTATGAGCTTTTTAATTTCATTAACGGTAGATAACGTGAAAAGTGGGCGTTATAGTAGGCGTGTCAAAGTTATTTTTGCGAATGAGTACAACTGAAGTGTTTCAATATAGGCCTTTATTATTTCAAAATCTTTATTAATAGAGAAATTATATGAATTTTAGTTAAAACGTTATATGGGAGGTGGGCGTAAAAGTGGGCGTGGCCCATTGATTTGCCGTTACAAAAAAGCGTGTCACCAAAAAGCAAAGTGTGCAAAATTTCAGAGGCGTACATCAAATTTTGTTGCTTTTATGACGTTTTTGTTTTTAAATATACCAAAAAATACACTGTGCGGTATAAACTTTCGTACATTTTTATCGATAACTCCTCTTCTAATGCATAGATTGAGACAATTTTCGGGGGAAAATATTGTCTTTACCCAGGAAATATATATTCGAAGTTTCATGAGTCTACGTTAAGGCGTTTGGACACAATTCCATTTTATTCGATGTTCGAAGGACACGGTTTTTTCGACCTACTCTTGCTTTTCGAGCTATAACTCTCTTCCTAATATTCCGATTTAGCTTATTTTCAATACCAAACAAACCTTGTCTATAAGAAAGATTCTGGCAAAATTTGAGCCCCCTAGCTTTTTCGGTGCGACCTCTATTGTGCTTTCAACAGACGGACAGACGGACGGACATAGCTAGATCGTCATAAAATCAAACCACGATTCAGAATATATATACTTTATGGGGTCTAAAATGGATATTTCGATGTGTTACAAACTGAATGACAAAATGAATATACCCCCACCATTTTTTTGGTGGCGGGTATAACAAACGAATAAAACATATATTCCAAGCAACTTCAAGGCATTCGCTTTAAAAAGAATTAATAGTTTTTTGCTAAATCCAATTATCTATTTAGTTACCACTTAAGCTAAAATTTGCATAAATATTTTCCACTTTTTTTTTTGTTATTATTACATTTTTTTTGCTCTTTATTATTTTATCTAACAATTGTTTTTAAATTAATTTAAATATTTACCAACAAATAAAAATATTTAATTGAAAATTACCTATTGACATCCGGAAAAAGGTGTTAGTATAACAAATTAGTTTTTGTTTTTATTATCAGCAAATTTTTTTCCTATTTTTTTCGTATAATTTAGCATAAGGTTTTTTTTTAATTATATATTTTTGCAAATTATACCAGTCAAACTTGATGCTTTTTTTTTTTGCAAATTATTTGCTTTTGCGAATTCAATTTAATGTATTTTTGCATATGATTGAACAAATCAGTACTGCTCATTTATTAGAAAAAAAAAACTAGCGGCAACTCACGTTTAAAATTTGCAATCTGCGAATATTTGCATAATTTTTTTTTTTTAATCGTCCATTATTATCTATTTACAGAAACGAATAATAACAAAAAATTAATTAAAATTCTAAATAATTATTGTTATTATAGTAGTTTCAATTAAAAATTATTTTCTTTAATAATTTTATTAAAATAATTAAAACTATTTAAAAATTTAACATTTGTTTATATTTTTATTAAGCAAAATATATATTTATCTATAGAATGGTTTTCGATTCTATATGAATGCAGAGATGAGACACAATTTGACATTCCTTTTAATATAACAAAATAAATATAAGAAACCACGATAGTAAATTTTTGGCCTTGTGATGGATTTTTTCCTTAAAATCAAAATAAAAAGGATTCGCTACATTGGCTTGTACCGAATCTAATAAAGCCTTCACCATCACGTATATACAGCACTGTTTGAAAAAGTGGCACAACTGTGCCATTTTTGCCACTATTAATTGTTTAATGGTACGATGGCACGCTCAATAAAACTTTGGCACTTTTTCAAACAATTAAAATATATAATTTTACTTACTTTTTAAGAAATAAATTTTTGATAAATAAATTCTTTTTCCCCCTGTAAGTACTAAAATGCGAAAATACGGACTGCACAGTATCAAAAAGTTTGGCCATCTTAGTACGTTTATATGATGGAAAATAAATGTGTTAATCGATTTTTCACTTTAGTTCAAGTACCTGATGGTTCCGCTCAATTGATTTGTAATGCTATTATGAACGTTTTACATGACAATGAAATTCCTATAAAAAATTAAATCGGATTTGGTTCAGATAATTGTTTAGTTATGATGGAAGAGAATAATGGTGTGCAGGCTCTGCTTAAAGAAGTTCAACCAAATTTGTACACTAATAGTTATATCTGCCATAATTTTAATTCAGTGTCTGGCTTAAAGTAAACACTTTAACATCATTAATTCAATCTAAGAGTTTATAAAAATCCAACTCAAAATGTTGTTATGACAGTGATGTCTACTCTACGTCTTAACGAGTCATCGATTTGTTTAGTCTAGAACAAAACGTCGGCAGAGCAACTGTCAAAAAATTGTTCATGTTCGTTAATATGGAGAAATCGTATAAAGAGTATTTTGTTGGTATTTTTATGTGTCGTCTCTTTCTTTCATATTCAAAATGCCTTTAAATATCAGACATCGTTGTTCGAACAAATGTTCTGACAACGCTGTTTGAACAAGAACAAAACATCGACAACAGCGGTCCACACCAGGCAAATTCATGTGCTCACAAAAAATTGTTCGTTGGTGTAGACCGTAGGTTAAAAATAATTACCCAAACAAATGTTGCAAATACATTTTTTGTAAACGAGGCTATACTAGAATTTTATAACTACTTACATATGTTTATCTAATTTAAGTTAACAATATATATTTAATATATCCCTATTTTGGAATAATTCTTTAACAGTACATATAAAATACATATGAATGTATATTTAATAAATAATAATATTTATATATAATTTATCTGTATACATATTTTAAATATTAAAGTCTGAAAATTTTTTGTTAATAACAAAACAACTGATTAAATGGATTTAATTTTTTAAATACGTATTTTTAATGGCACTTTTTACGATATTTTGGCACTTTTTAGCTCAAATTTTGGCACAAGACTGAAATTCTCATATACCATCACTGATATACAGATATAGGTGTGACAAAAATTAAAAAAAATATTTATATTTATTCTGTTGATGACGCCACCTAAACTAGTCTTGAAATTTCTACTTTTGACGGGAAAATAGCTAAATTCCTAATACTGTCTGCGCAGCCATAGGATTGTCTGTAGTAAAACATAAGGAAAATTTGAAAGGTTTTGCATTCGGTTAGGGAAAATTTCTTGCCTTAAACTTTTAATATTTATCCTAAAAATAATATAAACTCAATGGAAATTATAAGCAACTCATACGTACTACTATGCGAAATATTAATACAATTTGCAGTGGCACGTTACACACCTAAGAACTGAATATAAATACCGAAGATATAACAAAAACTTAAAAAAGGCATATCCTAAGTATGTATAGCAAAAATACTTTTTATTAAGGGTCTGACGTAAGGGCAAGATTTTTTTTTATTAATCTTTCAATCTAAGCACCACGCACACATGTGTATAAACGGTTCGCCATCTAACGGTTTTTGTTCAACTAGTGCTTATTTCGTGAACCGTAACACTTAGCTCATGTCTGATTTGACAGATAATTAGTTTTATCCTTCCGCTGAACGAATATGGTTGTGTATACGCTTGAACAACGCTGGGAAAGTGGGGCTGCGATCGACTTAAAGAAGATGCCGATTTTGGCAAAAAAACAAGTAAGAGCACTATATTCGGCTGTGCCGAATCTTTTATACCCACCACCAATTTTGTGTACATTTAAGGCACAATAATTATTATTTTGTTAATCACTTTTTAATAATATCTTTATAGTAAAATATGTATCACTTTCTTTGTAAAGGGTGGTTAAATTTTTTAGGGCCCATGTTGAAGGTGAACTACACCTAGTCTTTAAATTTGTTTTCTGCATTTCACTTGGCATTTCACAATCTCAAACTTACTCAATTTGATCCGTGGAAAGATATGCAAATGAGCAACGCTTTAAAGTTATTCAGGTTTTTTAAAAAATGGGCGTTCAAATCAAATCGCATTTTGTGCACTTCGTAATTCTTTTGATCAACATAATCGTTCAAATTCGTCCACAATCGGGAGAATTGTAAAAAATATTTACATTCCTGCAAAACAGGTCTGTATAAAATGTTAGAAAATCTATGAATGCCTTCTTAGTTCGCTGAATGGGAACTACTGCTGGTTTTTGCGATAGTGTGGCAAAAGAGCAGTCAACCTCGCCTCATCATCATGCCCAACAATTGAGCATCAACATTGTCATTGAAAATTTGAACCATCAGATAGAGAAGTGCCGCCAAGGATGGGGGGGGGGGGGGCATTTGGCAGATATTTTGTTAAATACATAATTGAACCATACAAATATTATCATTATAAAAAGAAATGATAATTATTTCTTAAATAATTTGTGTTTTATTTAAATTCAACATCGGTCCTTAAAATTTAACCACCCTCTGTAACTTGGATATGCTACTAAAATGCTTTTGTAAATGTAGTCTTTCAATGAAAGTAGGCGTTAAAGTAATCGTGTCAATAAAGTTTCTGCTAATAAATACAACTTAGATATTTCAATATAGTCCTTTATTTTCCTAAAAACTTTGTCAATAGAAAAATTACATGAATTTAAGATAAACCGTTATGGGAGGTGGACGTTAAAGTGAGCGTGTTACCTAAACTTTTTGGCACAACGACTACATTGATTTGAAGGATATACGAAGCAAATTTGATCATCATACCTCTAATTTTGGCGGTTTTATGAGCTTTTAAATTTCATGAACGGTAGATAACGTGAAAACTGGGCGTTATAGTAGGCGTGTCAAAGTTGTTTTTGCTAATGAGTACAACTTAGGTGTTTCAATATAGCTCTTTCTTATTCCAAAATCTTTATTAATAGAGAAATTATATGAATTTTGGGTAAAACGTTATATGGGAGGTGGGCGTAAAAGTGGGCGTGGCACCTTAATTTTCTGGGACAGTAATGATACTGCCTAGGAGGATATACGTAGCAAATTTGATCATCACACTTCTAATTTTGGCGGTTTTATGAGCTTTTAAATTTCATTAACGGTAGATAACGTGAAAAGTGGGCGTTATAGTAGGCGTGTCAAAGTTGTTTTTGCTAATGAGTACAACTTAGGTGTTTCAATATAGCTCTTTCTTATTCCAAAATCTTTATTAATAGAGAAATTATATGAATTTTGGGTAAAACGTTATATGGGAGGTGGGCGTAAAAGTGGGCGTGGCACATTGATTTTCCGTAACGAAAAAGTGTCTCACCAAAAAGAAAGGGTGCAAAATTTCAGAGTCGTACATCCAATTTTGTTGCTTTTATGACGTTTTTGTTTTTAAATATACCGAAAAATACACTGTGCGGTATAAATTTTCCTACATTTTGATCGGTAACTCCTCTCCTAAGGCATATATTTTGATAATTTTCAAGGAAAAAAAATTTTGTTTTTACTCAGGAAATATATATTCGAAGTTTCATGAGTCTACGTTAATGCGTTTGGACACAATTCCATTTTATTCGATGTTTGAAGGACACGGTTTTTTCGACCTACTCTTGCTTTTCGAGTTATAACTCCCTTCCTTATATTCCGATTTAGCCCATTTTCAATACCAAACAAACCTTGTCTATAAGAAAGATTTTGGCAAAATTTGAGCCCCCTAGCTTTTTCGGTGCGACCTCTATCGTGCTTTCAACAGACGGACAGACGGACAGACGGACGGACATAGCTAGATCGTCATTAATTCAAACCCTGATTCAGAATATATATACTTTATGGGGTCTAAAATGGATATTTCGATGTGTTACAAACGGAATGACAAAATGAATATACCCCCACCATTTTTTTGGTGGCGGGTATAAAAAAACATCTTTTCAGATGAAGCTCATTTTGATCTTGGCGGGTATGTAAACAAGCAAAATTGCCACTTTTGGGGCACAGAAATTCCGCACGCATACATTGAAAAGCCGATACATCCAAAACGAGTCACCTTTTGTTGCGGATTTTGGTCCAGAGGCATAATTGGGCCATTTGCCAGAATTGGCCGTTACAGTCAATGGCGATCTTTATCGGGCCATATTAAACGAATTTTTGTTCACATAAATAAAAGAGAAGGATATTGGAAACATTTGGTTTCAACAGGACGGCGCTACGTTCCACACAGAAAGTATTCAGTAGTTTTTTTATAGCATTTTCTGGCGGGCCCTTTACATTGTAGAAAATTATAGGCATATTGCATCAGCGAAAGGCGTTCCAGTTCTGCACAAACAAACAACCAAAAATTCTAAGTTGATGATAAGGTTATGATTTTTTCAATTTCTTGAAGAAGATCCTGTAGATCGTGAAACATATAATATAAAATTGGTTTAGGTATTGTTGGTAAATTGCTTATGATACTCCAAAAAGCGGTATGAAGCTGTATTATATATATAAAATAACTATCTTTATATAAACCATTACAATGGATTCAAATACATTTGAAAAAAGTCTATCTGAAAATATTTCTGATTTCAAAACGAATCATTATTCAAAAATTTTGGCTAATTTTGAATGATTCCAAAAATGTTGTAGTTTGTGGTCGATCGCCCCGCGCATTCATCAGAATCGTCTGTTTTATATTTTCTACAACATATCCTTAAGCAAAAAAAAATATTTCGTGGGGAGAGTTGCGGTGCAATTTTGCATATTTCAATATAAGCTGCAACCTAATGTACAGGCATACATATTTCTTGTTAATTAACAACCTTTGCTAATTAAGTACATAAAAAATAACAAAGGGTCAAACAAACAGCAACAACCAAAATAAACTTGGCTACTAAATTATCATTTCAAATGGTTGTTTCTATTTCAGACATTTTGTTAATGATATGATTTGCAAAATTCTTTTAGTTAACTGAACACAATTCATATTGATGTACAGAGACAGATATTTAATATGGTTTATGAAATGAATATCAACTGAAGTGGAATTTATTATGTTGAAAAAAAAAAAAAAAAAAACCAAATGTGAACAAAGGTTGTTAGCCGCCCATATAATTCCATTTCTAATATAAAATGTTATAATATGCGAAAAACTTTCAAATTATTTATGTGTATATTGAAAATTTACCATCAAATAGAGTTTTTTATTTTAGATAGCGATACGCATATTGCAATCTTCTAAATATTTGTTTTGCTTTTAGTATATTTAAGCTATCTTTTCAATAAGGAATTAATTAAGTATTTTGATTAAAAAAAGGAATATAAATTGCAATCTTTATGCCTCATTGGTAGATACTAAAAAATACATTCATTTGAAGCTTGTATTACAAACGAATTGTACAATAAAAAACTGGCAAATAACAATTCTTTAAAAAATTCTTTAGCTTATTACTTGCAGATTTTTGTTTTCATTAAACAATTACAAAGGAAGAAACCGCAAATTGTAATAAAAATGTCTTTAATAATGTCTATTTCGGAGCTTTAGTTGGTTTAGAACTAGTCCAAGTTTTTAATAAGATTGTTGTTAATAGATTAATTATATCGGTTTTTTTGTATATATTTCTATGTAATTGAATTTACTAGACCAAAAATAAAAGTTTAAATTTTCAATAAAATACTGAGTTAAATAGCTGATGATGAAACCGTCTCTGGTTTCGAAAATGCATTCCACTCAGCTAGTATCGGATAACTAACTTTTCCTAGATATTCTGTCATTATCGCATTGAACTATAGCCTAAATTTAAAAATTAAAAAAAAAGTTATTAACATTTTAAGCTCCATCGTGACTTTTGGTTTACTCTGTATAAAAATTTATATTTTTCATATGTAATAGTTTTACTCGACAACTAGTCGACAGATGTATTAAATAAACATTGAACCCAGTAATAAGTAATAAGTTTGAGTTGTATTTATTTTAATAAACACCTTTAAATTCCGACATCATGAACCTGCATTTGTATCTAGCAACTCTTTTATTACCATTTTATATGTTATTTTTTTGCTATTTTTATATTACTTGTTGGAAATAAGATATTATCTTGTAATAACAAGAATCATATATGTCAATCCAAGGACAAAGAGATGTCCATATTAAACTTTGCCAAAATGTATCATGTATTTTTGAGCGATTTGAGTTCAGGACAAAAAGACGATGGAATATTTAACAAGTAAGAGCACTATATTCGGCTGTGCCGAATCTTTTATACCCACTACCAATTTTGTGTACATTTAAAGCACAATATTTATTATTTTGTTAATCGCTATAGAATAATCTCTTTATAATAAAATATGTATCACTTTCTTTGTAGAGGGTGGTTAAATTTGAAAGGCCCATGTTTAAGGTGAACCACATCTAAACTTCAACTTTTTTCTTGTATTTCATTTGACATTTCTCAATCTCAGACTAACTCAATTTGAACCGTGGAAAGATACGCAATCGAGCAACGCTTTTAAATATTAAAGATTTTTATAAAAATGGGCGTTCAAATCAAAATGCATTTTGTGCACTTCGTGATTCTTTTGGTCAACATAATCGTTCGAATTTGTCCACAATCGTGAGAATTGTAAAAAATATTTAAATGTCTGCAGAGCAGGTCTGTATGAAATATGAAAACATCTGTGAATGCCATCTCAGTTCGCTGAATAGGAAATATTGCTGTTTTTCACGATAACGTGGCAAAAGAGCAAGCAACCTCGACTCATCATCGTGCCCAACAATCAAGCATCAACAGTGTCTTTGAAAATTTGGACTATCGGATCGTAGTGTGCCGCCTAGGTTGGGGGGGCCTTTTGAACGATATTTTGTTCCATACATAATTGAAGCATACAAATATTATCATTATAAAAATAAATGATAATAATTTCATAATAATTTTATTCAAAATCAACATAGTCCCTTAAAATTTAACCACCCATTATAACTTCGGTATGCTAGTAAAATGTTTTCGTAAATTTAGTCTTTCAATGAAAGTGGCCGTTAAAATACGCGTGTCAATAAAGTTTCTGCTAATAAACATAACTTAGATATTTCAATATAGTCCTTTAGTATTCCAAAATCTTTATTCATAGAGAATTTACATGAATTTAAGAGGAAGAAAGTGAATTTAAGGTTAAATTTTAAGGGCCACAGAGTGATTTAAAATATACATTCTCTGCATTTTTCTAAAACGGGAAATTTATTAGTAAGATTTTGATTTTTAAACTTCTATAACATTTTGCTTTTAAAAGATTTTCAAACGAAATAAGTTTTGTATAATTTAATAATTATTGATTTTTTTGACCTTTTATAATAATATATGTTTAATAGTTTTTTAAGCTTAAGGTCCTTTTAATAATAAAAAATCTTTTTGTTTTGTTTTATATTATTTGATCAATATTTCGCTACTTCTTTGTGTAGCATCATCAGGATAAACGTTTTTTTATTATATATTAGTTTTTTGTTGGATTTGTGTCTTGATATTTGTTATTTTGTAAATAAATTTATAGTTTAATTAACAAAATTGAATATAACATAAAAAATTTTTTTTAAACATTTTGTCATATATAAAAAATTATATAAAAATGTAGTATAACAAAAAATTACAATTTATATAAAAATATTAACAAAAAGTATTATAACAAAAATTGTTGAAAAAATGTTAATAGTATTATAAGAATATGTATGTGTAATAATAGAAAAAAAATTGTATAACAAAAATTCATAATTATTAAAGTATTAATAAGAATTTTATAAATTATTGTCTATACTTTAACATAAAAATATGTTGGTTTTGTACAGAATATTACAAATATTATATAAAAATTTTTAACAGATAATGTTATGTTACATACGTATGATACAATAATTATATATGTATAAAAGTATTGATAACAAATATTTTGTTGTAAGAAAACAAGTGTATTAATATTTCTAAAAAATAATATAAAAAGTGTAGATAAATAAAGTATTATCTTAATGTATTAAAAAATTTATTTAAAATTAAATTTCTTTATAAAAAAACTTAACAAGGAAATTATATAAACATAAATGAATAGGTATAAGTGTTATTTCTTATGTATTAAATGTCTATAACTCTGTGCAACATTATCCGTATCTGCCTTATAATTAATTCTCTGTGTAGTTGGTACATTAATTATCTGTAACATTTCTAACATATATCTACGTTTATAATTATTTTCAATATTTAAAACTGATACATTTTCAAAGTTCGGAAAGTGATCAGAGTTGGAACAGTGAGAAGATAATGCTGTCTTTTGTGAAGAAATATTCCTATACTTTTGGTCAGATTTATGTCCAGCAATTCTTGTCAAACAAAAAGATTTTTTATTATTAAAAGGACCTTAAGCTTAAAAAAATATTAAACATATGTTTTGTATAATTTTAAAATTTGTTAGCCATTAGTACATGAAAATAAATTGTTTATAATGTTTAGAGATAATTTTCCTAAATTCCTATTTTTAATAGAGCATAACTTCAGGAGAACATAAGCATAAGTCGTTAGCATGCCATCTAGTAGTTGCTAGTAGAGTCATCTATCTTATCATCTTTATCTTATATTTAGCTACAGTACAATAAATGGTGCAGTGTAAGATGAATAAATGTAATATATATGACTAATATATTTTTATAAAAATTTAAGGAAAAAAGTGTGCGTTGCACATCTATTTTCCGTTATAACAAAGACTTTGATCAAAAAACCATGTTTGCAAAATTTCAGAATCGTACATATATACACTGTGCGGTATAAATTTTCGTACATTTTTATCTATAACTCTTTTCCTAATTCATAGATTTAAGCGATTTTCAGGGAAAAATATTCTTTTGACTCGATAAATATATATTCGAAGTTTCATGACTACGTTTATGCGTCTGGACACAATTCAAAAGTGAAAGTGGGCGTTATAGTAGGCGTGTCAAAGTTGTTTTTGCTAATGAGTACAACTTAGGTGTTTCAATATAGTCCTTAATTATTCCAAAATCTTTATTAATAGAGAAATTATATGAATTTTAGGTAAAACGTTATATGGGAGGTGGGCGTAAAAGTGGGCGTGGCACCTTAATTTTTTGGCATAGTAATGAAATTGCCTAGGGGGATAGACGTAGCAAAATTTATCATCATACCTCTAATTTTAGCGGTTTTATGAGCTTTTAAATTTCATTAGCGGTAGATAACGTGAAAAGTGGGCGTTATAGTAGGCGTGTCAAAGTTATTTTTGCCAATGAGTACAATTAAGGTGTTTCAAGATAGGATTTTATTATTCCAAAATCTTTATTAATAGAGAAATTATATGAATTTAAGTTAAAACGTTATGTGGGAGGTGGGCGTAAAAGTGGGCGTGGCACATTGATTTACCGTTACAAGAAAGCGCGTCACCAAAAAGCAAAGTGTGCAAAATTTCAGAGTCGTACATTCAATTTTGTTGCTTTTATGACGTTTTTGTTTTTAAATATACCGAAAAATACACTGTGCGGTATAAATTTTCGTACATTTTGATCGATAACTCCCCTCCTAATGCATAGACTTAGACAATTTTCGGGGAAAATATTATCTTTACTCAGGAAATATATATTCGAAGTTTCATGAGTCTACGTTAAGACGTTTGGACACAATTCCATTTTATTCGATGTTCGAAGGACACAGTTTTTTCGACCTACTCTTGCTTTTCGAGCTATAACTCTCTTCCTAATATTCCGATTTAGCCCATTTTCAATACCAAACAAACCTTCTCTATAAGAAAGATTCTGGCAAAATTTAAGCCCCCTAGCTTTTTCGGTGCGACCTCTATCGTGCTTTCAACAGACAGACAGACGGACGGACATAGCTAGATCGTCATAAAATCAAACCCCGATTCAGAATATATATACTTTATGGGGTCTAAAATTGATATTTCGATGTGTTACAAACGGAATGACAAAATGAATATACCCCCACCATTTTTTTGGTGGCGGGTATAAAAAGATGGTGTCTTTTAGATCTTTGTATTTATACCAAAATGTTGCAAAAAATGTTTCACGTACAGACACTGTTTTTTTTACAATCGTATTAAAAGTCAAAATTTTTGATGAGTCCTGCCACACTGTCCAGCTTTAGTTGGTTTTAGCACAATTCACTTAGTCCTGCTTATTTAGAATATTCAAGATAAGAATCAGTAAAACTTAACTAAAGGGTGTCTTAATAAGAATACAATTTTTATACCCGCCACCAAAAAAATGGTGGGGGTATATTCATTTTGTCATTCCGTTTGTAACACATCGAAATATCCATTTTAGACCCCATAAAGTATATATATTCTGAATCAGGGTTTGATTTGATGACGATCTAGCTATGTCCGTCCGTCTGTCCGTCTGTTGAAAGCACGATAGAGGTCGCACCGAAAAAGCTAGGGGGCTCAAATTTTGCCAGAATCTTTCTTATAGACAAGGTTTGGTTGGTCTTGGAAATGGGCTAAATCGGAATATTAGGAAGAGAGTTATAGCTCGAAAAGCAAGAGTTGGTCGAAAAAACCGTGTCCTTCGAACATCGAATAAAATGGAATTGTGTCCAAACGCCTTAACGTAGACTCATGAAACTTCGAATATATATTTTCTGGGTAAAGACAATATTTTTCCCCGAAAATTGTCTAAATCTATGCATTAAGAGAGGAGTTATCGATCAAAATGTACGAAAATTTATACCGCACAGTGTATTTTTCGGTATATTTAAAAACAAAAACGTCATAAAAGCAACAAAATTAGATGTACGACTCTGAAATTTTGCACACTTTGCTTTTTGGTGACACGCTTTCTTGTAACGGCAAATCAATGTGCCACGCCCACTTTTACGCCCACCTCCCATATAACGTTTTAACTTAAATTCATATAATTTCTCTATTAATAAAGATTTTTGACTAATAAAGGCCTATATTGAAACACCTCAGTTGTACTCATTCGAAAAAATAACTTTGACACGCCTACTATAACGCCCACTTTTCACGTTATCTAACGTTAATGAAATTTAAAAGCTCATAAAACCGCTAAAATTAGAGGTATGTTGATAAATTTTGCTACGTCTATCCCCCTAGGCAATTTTATTACTATGCCAAAAAATTAAGGTGCCACGCCCACTTTAACGCCCACCTCCCATATAACGTTTTACCTAAAATTCATATAATTTCTCTATTAATAAAGATTTTGGAATAATAAAGGGCTACATTGAAACACCTAAGTTGTACTCATTAGCAAAAACAACTTTGACACGCCTACTATAACGCTCACTTTTCACGTTATCTACCGTTAATGAAATTTAAAAGCTCATAAAACCGCCAAAATTAGAAGTGTGATGATCAAATTTGCTACGTATATCCTCCTAGGCAGTATCATTACTGTGCCAGAAAATTAGGGTGCACTCCTACTTTTACGCCCACCTCCCATAAAACGTTTTACCCAAATTTAATATATGAATAATTTCTCTATTAATAAAGATTTTGGAATAACAAAGAGCTATATTGAAACACCTAAGTTGTACTCATTAGCAAGAACAACTTTGACACGCCTACAATAACACCCACTTTTCACGTTATCTACCGTTAATTAAATTTAAAAGCTCATAAAACCGCCAAAATTAGAGGTGTGATGATCAAATTTGCTACGTATATGCCTCTAGGCAATGTTATTACTGTGCAAGAAAATTAAGGTGCCACGCCATTTTTTACGCCCACCTCCCATATAACGTTTTACCTAAAATTCATATAATTTCTCTATTAATAGAGATTTTGGAATAACAAAGAGCTATATTGAAACACCTAAGTTGTACTCATTAGCAAGAACAACTTTGACACGCCTACTATATCGCTCACTTTTCACGTTATCTACCGTTAATGAAATTTAAACGCTCATAAAACCGCCAAAATTAGAGGTATGATGATCAAATTTGCTTCGTATATCCTTCTAATCAATGTAGTCGTTGTGCCAAAAAGTTTAGGTAACACGCTCACTTTAACGCCCACCTCCCATAACGGTTTATCTTAAATTCATGTAATTTCTCTATTGACAAAGTTTTTGGGAAAATAAAGGACTATATTGAAATATCTAAGTTGTATTTATTAGCAGAAACTTTATTGACACGATTACTTTAACGCCCACTTTCATTGAAAGACTACATATACAAAACCATTTTAGTAGCATATCGAAGTTATAGAGGGTGGTTAAATTTTAAGGACCGATGTTGAATTTAAATAAAACACAAATTATTTAGGATATTATTATCATTTCTTTTTATAATGATAATATTTGTATGGTTCAATTATGTATTTAACAAAATATCTGCCAAATGCCCCCCCCATCCTTGGCGCCCCAACTCTATCTGATGGTCCAAATTTTCAATGACAATGTTAATGCTCAATTGTTAGGCATGATGATGAGGCGATGTTGACTGCTCTTTTGCCACACTATCGCAAAAACCAGCAGTAGTTCCCATTCAGCGAACTAAGAAGGCATTCACAGATTTTCTAACATTTTATACAGACCTGTTTTGCAGAAATTTAAATATTTTTTACAATTCTCCCGATTGTGGACGAATTTGAACGATTATGTTGACCAAAATAATCACGAAGTGCACAAAATGCATTTTGATTTGAACGCCCATTTTTATAAAAAAACCTGAATAACTTTAAAGCGTTGCTCATTTGCATATCTTTCCACGGATCAAATTGAGTAAGTTTGAGATTGAGAAATGTCAAGTGAAATGCAGAAAACAAATTTAAGGACTAGGTGTAGTTCACCTCCAACATGGACCCTTAAAATTAAACCACCCTCTACAAAGAAAGTGATACATATTTTATAATAAAGAGATTATTCCATAGCGATTAACAAAATAATAAATATTGTGCTTTCAATGTACACAAAATTGGTGGTGGGTATAAAAGATTCGGCACAGCCGAATATAGCGCTCTTACTTGTTATTTAAAGAAAAGGCAGATTTTTTAAGATTTTTTCATTTTTTTCAATTGGATTGTACATAAGGCATGTTCCAATAAGGTATGTGATAAGATATTCTTTAAAAGGCACCCATGGTTGAGATCACAGGCCATTATTCTTTTCATATAACTATTCATGACTTTTCAACAGGAATGTGGCTGTATATCACTGATGACGTGCTGGATCTCCAGTTTTGGCTAAGAAATGGTTTTTAGTTTACATAAGCAACTACATTTTAAAAAATATAATAGTGGCCACTTTATATCAATATTTCTTTATATACTTTGTTCAGGAAATCTTTATAGAAATAAAATTGTTTTATGCGCTGTATGGTAAGTGGTATCGTCTTAGTAAAACCACATGACGTACAGATGCATGCCGTCTAAGTGAACTCTGTTTTCATTTTCCTGTCACCAATGTCGTTCATACTCACTGTAATTTCAGTCTCATATTCAAACGAGTAATTCGCAATCACACCGGCTGCACTAGGCAGTTGCTAGTATTGAGTGCATTTGTTTCTCATGCATTGCATTAGGATTTCCATGCAATCTATTAAAATGGAAATGAGCATTAACGGAGAAGGTTTCATTTTCTGAAAAATTCGAATCGTCTTCACTTTACTCATTAAGCTTTTAAACAATTCGCCTGCACTTTTAATGGTCTGTCAGTTTAAATGTGTAATGTTAATAGCAGAAGTCTTTTGCATAAATTTGCCCCGTAGTGCTTCGTAAAATTTTGCGTTGTTAAGCACTATTCCGAATTAATGCTTTAGGTTTTCAGTGATACTCTTGTTTATAATAACAATGTTTTTTAAAGACCAATGGGTTGATTGAAACACAGGAGTCTAACTGTCCTTAATCGATCCAATTTCTTTAATTTTTTTTCACTACTATTCGAGTGGCTGACATAATAAGTTCACTTTCTGCGCGATTTCACCATAACTTTCAAAATTCTTGTATTATATTTTTAAAATGATAACTTATTGTCGATTTTAAGCCCCTTTATTTTTAGTAATCGGAATAAAGATATCTTGCAGCTGCTAAATTTCAGATTTGCCACTTGCACGAAAAAATTACACCTTACTTTTAAATGATTAGATTTAAGTGAAAATATTTTATTAACATAATTTCTTTTAAATCTTAATTAAATACTTATTAATTCATTTGTATTTCTAGTAACACTAATCAGAAGTATTTTTATAATTTTACCCTCTATGTTTATAGTGTTCTAACTAAGCAAATAATAAAGAAATAGTGCTATATACGGCCTTGCCAAATCTAAAAGTATGTAGTTTATATAGTTACTATTATTTGGATAGCAATATAGAGGAACTTAAATGGAGTAAATTTTTATATTTGGCTTATATCTAAACTTATATCACATATTTTTTTTTGAATTTTCGTTTCATGGTATTATGTTTTGCTCGTCAAGCCCTCTTGTTACCCTTGACGACTCTGAAAACTGACAAAACTAGATGTTTGTTTGTAAATTTCAGGACAAAAACTGAAGTAGTTGTATTTTGGTATTTGCATCTCAGTAAGTTTCACACCAATTATTTAAAAATAATATTGCGAGACTAAGGCTTGCAATTTAATATCTCTAGCGTGTTTAAACATTAATTAGAATGTTGAGCAGCCAAATAATTTTTACCTATAACTTTTCTGCTTAGTGAGTCTAGTGATATATCATTTATATTGTAGATCACTTAACTTAATATCATAAATTTATCATTATATCTTCTAAAACAATTTTTAATTAAGTTTTAAGCATCATTGAATACTAAAAAGTTATTCCGATATTAACCGAGTGAAATGCATTTTCGAAAACAGCTACGATATTATTACCAGCACTATTTATCGGTATGAAACTACTATTTATGTTAGAATTTAATGAAATAAGAAGATGGGAAAGTGAGCATTATCTTCTTAACTTTTCTTTCACATTAAATGACATTTTTTTCATGTTCATATTTTTTCATATTCTTAATACATTGTATATCCATTCTTCGGCTGATGGTTTCAAAAGCATAGTTGTATTTTGTATTTCATTTATATATTTAGGACATACAAGAATTCATTGTACGGTGGCTATTGCCTTTATATACCCTTGGCAGCACACTTGAATGTCATACAAATAAATGAACTGATTATAAACTAAACATAAATATTTTATAACTCAAATAATGTAATAATCAATTTTTATACCCGCCACCAAAAAAATGGTGGGGGTATATTCATTTTGTCATTCCGTTTGTAACACATCGAAATATCCATTTAAGACCCCATAAAGTATATATATTCTAAATCGTGGTTTGATTTTATGACGATCTAGCTATGTCCGTCCGTCTGTCCGTCTGTCCGTCTGTTGAAAGCACGATAGAGGTCGCACCGAAAAAGCTAGGGCGCTCAAATTTTGCCAGAATCTTTCTTATAGACAAGGTTTGTTTGGTATTGAAAATGGGCTAAATCGGAATATTAGGAAGAGAGTGATAGCTCGAAAAGCAAGAGTAGGTCGAAAAAACCGTGTCCTACGAACATCGAATAAAATGGAATTGTGTCCAAACAAATTAACGTAGACTCATGAAACTTCGAATATATATTTCCTGAGTAAAAACAATATTATTTACCGAAAATTATTTAAATCTATGCATTAGGAGAGGAGTTATTGATCAAAATGTACGAAAATTTATACCGCACAGTGTATTTTTCGATATATTTAAAAACAAAAACGCCATAAAAGCAACAAAATTGGATGTACGACTCTGAAATTTTGCACACCTTGCTTTTTGGTGAGGGGCTTTTTTGTAACGGAAAATCAATATGCCACGCCCACTTTTACGCCCACCTCCCATATAACGTTTTAGCTAAAATTCATATAATTTCTCTATTAATAAAGATTTTGGAATAATAAAGGGCTATATTGAAACACCTAAGTTGTACTCATTCGCAAAAATAACTTTGACACGCCTACTATAACGCCCACTTTTCACGTTATCTACCGTTATTAAAATTTAAAAGCTCATAAAACCGCTAAAATTAGAGGTATGATGATAAAATTTGCTACGTATATCCCCCTAGGCCATCTCATTACTGTGCCAGAAAATAAAGGTGCCACGCCCACTTTTACGCCCACCTCCCATATAACGCTTTACCTAAAATTCATATAATTTCTCTATTAATAACAAGTAAGAGCACTATATTCGGCTGTGCCGAATCTTTCATACCCACCACCAATTTTGTGTACATTAAAAGCACAATATTTATTATTTTGTCAATCGCTATAGAATAGTCTCTTTATAATAAAATATGTATCACTTTCTTTGTAGAGGGTGGTCAAATTTTAAGGGCCCATGTTGAAGGTGAACCACACCTAAACTTCAACTTTTTTCTTGCATTTCATTTGACATTTCTCAATCTCAGACTAACTCAATTTGAACCGTGGAAAGATACGCAATCGAGAGACGCTTTTAAATATTAAAGATTTTTATAAAAATGGGCGTTCAAATCAAAATGCATTTTGTGCACTTTGTGATTATTTTGGTCAACAAAATCGTTCGAATTCGTCCACAATCGTGAGAATTGTAAAAAATATTTAAATGTCTGCAAAGCAGGTCTGTATGAAATGTGAAAACATCTGTGAATGCCATCTTAGTTCGTTGAATGGAAAACATTGCTGTTTTTCACGATAACGTGGCAAAAGAGCAAGCAACCTCGACTCATCAACGTGCCCAACAATTGAGCATCAACAGTGTCATTGAAAATATGGACTATCGGATCGAGGTGTGCCGCCTAGGTTGGGGGGGGCCATTTGGCCGATATTTTGTTCCATACATAATTGAAGCATACAAATATTATCATTATAAAAATAAATGATAATAATTTCATAATAATTTTATTCAAAATCAACATAGTCCCTTAAAATTAAACCACCCATTATAACTTCGGTATGCTAGTAAAATGTTTTCGTAAATTTATTCTTTCAATGAAAGTGGCCGTTAAAATACGCGTGTCAATAAAGTTTCTGCTAATAAACATAACTTAGATATTTCAATATAGTCCTTTAGTATTCCAAAATCTTTATTCATAGAGAATTTACATGAATTTAAGAGGAAAGTTTTATCTACGAAATAGTGCTAATTTATATTTGTTATCTTATGTTCTCCTGAAGTTATGCTCTATTAAAAATGGGAATTTAGGAAAATTTTGACATAAGTAAAAAAAAATTATCTCTAAACATCATAAACAATTTATATTCATGTACTAATGGCTAACAAATTTTAAAATTATACAAAACTTATTTCGTTTGAAAATCTTTTAAAAGCAAAATGTTATAGCAGTTTAAAAATCAAAATCTTACTAATAAATTTCCCGTTTTAGCAAAATGCTGAGAATGTATATTTTGAATCACCGTGTGATAATAATATAAAAATATGTATCACTTTCTTTGTAAATGTTGGCTTAATTGTAAGGGCAAATTTTAAAAAGTCTGTGAATGCCTTCTTAGTTCATTGAATGGGAACCACTGCTGGTTTTTGCGATAGTGTGGCAAAAGAGCAGTCAACCTCTACTCATCATCATGCCCAACAATTGAGCATCAACATTGTCATTGAAAATTTGGACTATCAGATAGAGGAGTGGCGCCAAGGATGGGGGGGGCCATTTGGCCGATATTTTGTTAAATGCATAATTGAACCATACAAATATTATCATTATAAAAAGAAATGATAATAATTTCTTAAATAATTTGTGTTTTATTTAAAAACAACATCAGCCCTTAAAATTTAACCACCCTTTATAACTTCGATATGCTACTAAAATGCTTTTGTCAATGTAGTCTTTCAATGAAAGTGGGCGTTAAAGTAGGCGTGTCAATAGAGTTTCTGCTAATAAATACAACTTAAATATTTCAATATAGTCCTTTATTTTCCCAAAAACTTTGTCAATAGAGAAATTACATGAATTTAAGATAAACCGTTATATGGGAGGTAGGCGATAAAGTGGGCGTGTCAGCTAAACTTTTTGGCACAACAATTACATTGATTAGAAGGATATACGTAGCAAATTTGATCATCATACCTCTAATTTTAACGGTTTTATGAGCTTTTAAATTTCATTAACGGTAGATAACTTGAAAAGTGGGCGTTATAGTAGGCGTGTCAAAGTTATTTTTGCGAATGAGTACAACTTAGGTGTTTTAATATAGCCCTTTATTATTCCAAAATCTATATTAATAGAGAAATTTTATGAATTTTTGGTAAAACGTTATATAGGAGGTGGGCGTAAAAGTGGGCGTGGCACCTTAATTTTCTGGCACAGTAATGATATTGCCCAGAGGGTTATACGTAGCAAATTTTATCATCATACCTCTAATTTTGGCGGTTTTATGAGCTTTTAAATTTCATTAACGGTAGATAACGTGAAAAGTGGGCGTTATAGTAGGCGTGTCAAAGTTATTTTTGCGAATGAGTACAACTTAGGTGTTTCAATATAGCCCCTTAAAATTCCAAAATCTTTATTAATAGAGAAATTATATGAATTTTGGGTAAAACGTTATATGGGAGGTGGGCGTGGCACCTTAATTTTCTGGCACAGTAATTACATTGCCTAGGGGGATATACGTAGCAAATTTGATCATCATACCTCGAATTTTGGCGGTTTTATGAGCTTTTAAATTTCATTAACGGTAGATAACGTGAAAAGTGGGCGTTATAGTAGGCGTGTCAAAGTTATTTTTGCGAATGAGTACAACTTATGTGTTTCAATATAGCCCTTTATTATTCCAAAATCTTTATTAATAGAGAAATTAGAGGAATTTTAGGTAAAACGTTATATGGGAGGTGGGCGTAAAAGTGGGCGTGGCACATTGATTTTCCGTTACAAAAAAGCGTCTCACAAAAAACCAAAGTCTGCAAAATTTCAGAGTCGTACATTAAGTTTTGTTTTTAAATATACCGAAAAATACACTGTGCGGTATAAATTTTCGTACATTTTGATCGATAACTCGTCTCCTAATACATAGATTTAGATGATTTTCAGGGGACAATATTATTTTTACTCAGGAAATATATATTCGAAGTTTCATGAGTCTACGTTAATGCATTTGGACACAATTCCGTTTTATTCGATGTTTGAAGGACACGGTTTTTTCGACCTACTCTTGCTTTTCGAGCTATAACTCTCTTCCTAATACTCCGATTTAGCCCATTTTCAATACCAAACAAACCTTGTCTATAAGAAAGATTCTGGCAAAATTTGAGCCCCCTAGCTTTTTCGGTGCGACCTCTATCGTGCTTTCAACAGACGGACAGACGGACAGACGGACATACATAGCTAGATCGTCATCAAATCAAACCCTGATTCAGAATATATATACTTTATGGGGTCTAAAATGGATATTTCGATGTGTTACAAACGGAATGACAAAATGAATATACCCCCACCATTTTTTTGGTGGCGGGTATAAAAATTTTGGAATAATAAAGGGCTATATTGAAACATATAAGCTGTACTCATTCGCAAAAACAACTTTGACACGCCTACTATAACGCCCACTTTTCACGTTATCTACCGTTAATGAAATTTAAAAGTTCATAAAACCACCAAAATTAGAGGTATGATGATCAAATTTGCTACATATAGCCCCCTAGGCAATGTCATTACTGTGCCAGAAAATTAAGGGGCCACGCCCACTTTTACGCCCACCTCCCATATAACGCTTTACCTGAAATTCATATAATTTCTCTATTAATAAAAATTTTGGAATAATAAAGGGCTATATTGAAACATCTAAGTTGTACTCATTCGCAAATACAACTTTGACACGCCTACTATAACGCCCACTTTTCACGTTATTTACCGTTAATGAAATTTAAAAGCTCATAAAACCGCCAAATTTAGAGGTTTGATGATCAGATTTGCTACGTATATCCTTCTAATCAATGTAATTGTTGTGCCAAAAAGTTTAGGTGACACGTCCACTTTAACGCCTACCTCCCATATAACGGTTTATCTTAAATTCATGTAATTTCTCTATTGGCAAAGTTTTTGGGAAAATAAAGGACTATATTGAAATATCTAAGTTGTATTTATTAGCAGACTTTTTATTGACACGCCTACTTTAACGCCCACTTTCATTGAAAGACAACATTTACAAAAGCATTGTAGTAGCATATCGAAGTATCTGATGGTCCAAATTTTCAATGACAATGTTGATGCTCAATTGCCGGGCATGATGATGAGGCGATGTTGACTGCTCTTTTGCCACACTATCGCAAAAACCAGCAGTGGTTCCCATTCAACGAACTAAGAAGGCAGGATTATGTTGATCAAAAGAATTACATAAGAAGTGCATAAAATGCATTTTGTTTTGAACGCCCATTTTCATAAAAAACCTGAATATTAAACCTGAAAATTAATTTACAAATAATTAATTAATAATAATTAATTAATTAATTAATTAATAATTAATAATAATGAATTTTCCTGAAGATGCTACACGAAGGAGTGGCGAAATATTGAGAATTTAAATACAAAAATTGGATATTTAAATATGAAAATTTAAAAAAAGAGATCAACTAAAATAAATAATTAAATCTGAATAACTTTAACGCGTTGCTCATTTAGGTATCTTTCCACTGTTCAAAATAAGTTAGTCTGAAATTGAGAAATGTCAAATGAAATGCAAAAAAAAACTTGTTGCTTATGTGTGGTTCACCTTCAACAGGGGCCCCTAAAAATTAACTACCCTCAATAAAGAAAGTAATACATATTTTATTTTAAAGAGATTATTCCATAGTGATTAACAAAATAATAAATAATGTACTATAAATGTACACAAAATTGGTGGTGGGTATAAAAGATTCGGCACAGCCGAATATAGTGCTCTTACTTGTTCTTTATTAAGTTGGGCTATCTATGTACACCGAGGCTCTGGTAAAATATGTATAGGTAAATGTACAGATACACACACTAGTACATGTTCATGTATTAAATATTTATACACTTGTGCAAGAAATATTGGTCAGTAACACTTGTGCACACTTGATTTCACACTAAATTACTGAAGTGTAATATATTTATGTTAATTTCATTCCATCAATATTATTATGATTATTAATGCATAAAATACAAATACAATATAATATAATAATTTGCAAATGTTTAACTTGATTCATCATGATATCTGAATTAAATATTAGATAAAAATGCCAAATTTAAGAAACAGGCTTCTATTTACCAAAATAATTATATTAAACAAATATATTAATATGTTTCAGTAAAAAAATTAATAAAATAAAAACTCTTAAACATATAAGATTGTTATAATAAGTTCAGTCTAATTATATTACATCTTTCATTGAAATATTAATTTTTACAGAATTTAATATATTTTTATTCCTACTTCATCAGTCCGTAATATTTGTTGTCTACAAGATTTTAAATGTTTTATAAGATTGTGGTCATTTTTAGCTATAGAATGGTTGAATAACGAACCAGCTGTTGATAATATTTAAACAAATAAAGAAATTATTTGAAATTTTTATACAGTTTCATTGAAATAAATTAAATTTTTTAAAAATAAATTTATATTAAAAATTAACAAATTTATAAACACCAAGAGCAAGAATTTTGTTAGACTGGTAGACAAAACAGGGAGTAGTTGGGCAGCTAAATTGGGTCTATTATATTGCCCTCTCTGTGATACCTGTAACAAATTAAGGTAAAAGAACTGAAGGAAAGAAAGAAAGAAAAAATAGTTATAGTTATCTGGTTTGTCACCTGCTTTTAGCGTAAGTATTCTTAATTTGGACTGGCAATCACCCAGATTGCCTTATAAAGGTATAAGTTTCAGCAGGACTTAGCAATGACATCTCTGACAGGGTATCTGTCTGGAGACCAGCAAATTGTCTGTATTATCTCACTCTGGACAGTGATACAGAAAGTTATATATCATCTCCATATCGTCTGCTAAAAAGTGTAGTTTCAAGTAAGGATAGATAGGTAAGATATAGGGTGCAGGAAGAGACACTTCCAACACCAGCACTCAGATATTTAGATGGTCGATTGTGTTAAAATAAGAGATAAATATAGAAAAATTTTTATGGATACAAATTAATTTCTTTTTGAAATACTTATAAGTACAGAAAACATATCGTTGACTTAATATGCAAACCTGCTAACTTCCTTTCAGCAAATTTTACAGGAGAGTCAAAAAACTTCATATATTTTATGTTTGCAGCTTGAGAGGTTTGGTTTAATTCATTGTATTTTTCATGTATGCCTACAATTTACAAAAATAAAAAAACCAATTTGAAGTTAGTAATACACATTTAACTGATAATGTACTAAATTTAGCAGTTTTTATTACAAACATTTTTCTGTGAGAGGATTAGGCAGTTTTTCTTATCAAACTTTTATGCACACGTTAAGACTTACATTAAAGAAAAACTACATGCTGGTCGACGAGGCGTATCTTTTTCTACCACACAGCATCAAAATCTCAATTTACTTAAAAAGTGGACTTAGCAGGTTTGCTAATTAAGTCGACAATATATTGTTTTTTTTTCTAATTTATATAATATGGTAAGCGTCTGAAACAGCAATGCTAAGAAATTTCTTTAAAAATATTGGTTGTTTTTCTAAACCGGTTTTCAAATCAAAATAAAAATTATTTTCTCAATATATATTTTGCTCGTTTTCTTATAACATTTCTTGCAGAAGGCATGTTTTTTTGATGCCTTACTTCGTAGTTATATTTTTTCAATTTAAAGGTATGCTAATGTTATTTCCACCATGAGCAGTGTAAGCATGCCTTTCAAGAAAATCTTTCTTGAATAAACTTTACTCGCCTTGCTGCTTTTGAAATAAAGCACAACTCACAAAACATAATTTATTTATATTTATTGTTACACTGTTAGCTACTGGAATCCTGATTGCTTACAAAATCTAAAAAATTGTTTGATTGGATGGTATGACGAAGAAGACAAAAATACTGTTAGAACTACTCTTACTTTCTTCTAATTATATTCAAACCACTAAATAATTTAATTAATTTTTTAATTCCATTTAACAACATGGAATTATTAAAAATTATTTTAATTGTTAAAATGTATAAAATAAATAATTCAAACATGTTAATGAGATTTTATTAAAAAAACCCAAATTTATGTTGATTTTGCGAACTCGGCAATAAATTACAAATTATATAGAATTTATTCTATTGAACTTTAATTTGGTATTCATTGAAAACATACAAATGAAATTTTATATATTAAAAATTTTGATAATATTATTTGCTAAATATTTGTCATGGTTTATTTATTTTTAAGAACAATTCATATTAATTTATATGCGTTATTTTATATCTATAATGATGGTGTTTAAAAAAACTAAACTAATGCGGAAATTAATGGCACATATATGTATAAATTAAGAAAGTAAAACATGTGTATGTATATTTTGTATGATTGCTAAAATTTTAAACAATTTGTTTTTTATTCTTAAAGCGAATGATGCTAGTGCGTTGGCAAAATTTGTTTCGTGATAATTTTGTCCTTTCCTTCATTAAGTATTGCAATGACATAAAAAAAGTCTATTCTGAATAGTTCTTATTTGTAATGCCCTAAGGACTGTTGGGAATAAAATATAAAACTATAGGGATTCTAAGAGCAAAAATTACCTCAAATATTAAGTACAGATTTTTAAAAAAAGAAAAAAAAAAGACCATGTCATTTATCTTATATGTAAAATGCCAACAACAACTTTAAGCATTTATAGGGAATTTTGGACCACTCTTTATTGTTATACTAGCTAATATTCGATGTGCTCCGCCACCCCCCTCGTAATGAAATAAAAATTTTATAGTTAAAAAATATATATATTTTGCAAGTGCCACGCCTACTATTACCAAATCAACTATTTCTTATTCAAATATTTATATAGACGTCAAAGTGTCTCCTGCAAAATTCGGGTACTCTAACTATTATCGCTTCCCAGATATACGAATTTTTGTATCTAATTCATATGACAGGTGTCACGGCCACTTTTACTAAAGCATCAATTTCTTATCAAAATAGTCATAAAGATGTCAAAGCTTCTCGTTCAAAATTTGGGTACTCTAACTATTATCGCTTCCCAAATATACGAATTTTTGTATGAGAGCTGCCACGCCCACTATTTCTAATGTACCCAATTTTCCAGAAATGTTTATTTGGGTGTCAAAGTTTTCTTGCAAAATTTTAGTACTCTAATCGATATCGTTTTCCAAACATACGAAATTTAGTATTTTAATTCATGTGGCCACGCCTACTATTGAAAGTTCGCTAATTTTTTACCCAAATGTTCTTGTGGATGTCAAAGTTTACCGTACTTAATTTGAAGACTCTAGCTGTAAGTGGCCACCCCGCCCACTTACAATTTCAAACCAAAGTAGAAAGATTCTGTGAAAATTTCAAGGAAATCGGTCCAGCAGTTTAACCGTCTATAAAGCACATACAAACACACATTGATTTTTATATATATAGATATTGTACGACATAAGGAGTGTATCGAAAAGAATTTTTTGCATTAAGTTAAATAAAACTCAAATCGTGCAATAAATAATTTTTCTTTTTAGCGCGTTAGCTTTTACATATATGTCAGATACTATTATTTTAAAACTCATCAATTTTCAATTGTTATTACGATCAAAATGGACTGCCAAAAAAGTACGTGAAAATATAATTAAAACTTTTCAAAAAAATCCGTCATGTACTTTTAATTTTTTATAGCAAAAATTTTAAAATTTACCTTGGAACTGTTTCAAATGCCATTAAACGGTATAAGAAAGACCTGAGCTTTGAAAGATAATCTAGATCAGGAAATAAAAACGTTCCAAGGGATATTGGTAAGGTAAAAAAGTCGAGCAAATGTTTCGAAGAGCACCTAATACTTCTATCAGAAAAGATGCGCGTACGGTGAAATGCTCTAATAGTTTTGTCCAAAGGGCCAAAGCTTATGCTGAGCTAAAGACATACAAACTTCAGGAAGTTCCAGATCGCAACTCTTTAAAGAACTTAAAAGCAAAAAAACGAGCGAAAAAATTAAAGGCAGATTTTATAAAAAAACAAGTAAGAGCACTATATTCGGCTGTGCCAAATCTTTTATACCCACCACCAATTTTGTGTACATTTAAAGCACAATATTTATTATTTTGTTAATCGCTTGGAATAATCTCTTTATAATAAAATATGTATCACTTTCTTTGTAGAGGGTGGTTAAATTATAAGGGCCCATGTTGAAGGTGAACTACACCTAGTCTTTAAATTTGTTTTCTGCACTTCATTTGATATTTCTCAATCTCAAACTTACTCAATTTGATCCGTGGAAAGATACGCAAGTGAGCAACGCTTTAAAATTATTCAGGTTTTTTAAGAAATGGGCGTTCAAATCAAAATGCATTTTGTGCACTTCGTAATTCTTTTGATCAACATAATCGTTCAAATTTGTCCACAATAGGGAGAATTGTAAAAAATATTTAAATTTCTTCAAAAAAGGTCTCTATTAAATGTTAAAAAATCTGTGAATGCCTTCTTAGTGCGTTGAATGGAACCACTGCTGGTTTTTGCGATAGCGTGGCAAAAGAGCAATCAACCACGCCTCATCATCATGCCCAACAATTGAGCATAAACATTGTCATTGAAAATGTGGACCATCAGATAGAGGAGTGACGCAAAGGAAGGGTGGGGGATGAGGGTCATTTGACCGATATTTTGTTAAATACATAATTGAACCATTCAAATACTATAATTACAAAAAGAAATAATAATATCCCAAATAATTTGTGTTTTATTTAAATTCAACATCGGTCCTTAAAATTTAACCACCCTTTATAACTTCGATATGCTACTAAAATGCTTTTGTAAATGTAGTCTTTCAATGAAAGTGGGCGTTAAAGTAGGCGTATCAATAAAGTTTCAGCTAATAAACACAACTTAGATATTTCAATATAGTCTTTGTTTTCCCAAAAACTTTGTCAATAGAGAAATTACATGAATTTAAGATAAACCGTTATATGGCAGGTAGGAGTTAAAGTGGGAGTGGCACCTAAACTTTTTGGCACAACAATTACATTGATTAGAAGGATATACGTAGCAAATTTCATCATCATACCTCTAATTTTGGCGGTTTTATGAGCTTTCAAATTTCATTAACGGTAGATAACGTGAAAGGTGGGCGTTATAGTAGGCGTGTCAAAGTTATTTTTGCGAATGAGTACAACTTAGGTGTTTCAACATAGCTCTTTGTTATTCCAAAATCTTAATTAATAGAGAAATTATATGAATTTTAGGTAAAACGTTATATGGGAGGTGGGCGTAAAAGTGGGCGTGGAACCTTAATTTTCGGGCACGGTAATGACATTGCCTAGAGGGATATACTTAGCAAATTTGATCATCATACCTCTAATTGTGGCGGTTTTATGAGCTTTTAAATTTCATTAACGGTAGATAACGTGAAAAGTGGGCGTTATAGTAGGCGTGTCAAAGATGTTTTTTCGAATGAGTATAACTTGGATGTTTCAATATAGCCATTTATTATTCAAAAATCTTTATTAATAGAGAAATTATATGAATTTTATGTTAAACGTTATATGGGAGGTGGGCGTAAAAGTGGGCGTGGTACATTGATTTTGCCTTGAAAAAAAAGCCTCTTACCAAAAAGCAAAGTGTGCAAAATCTCAGAGTTGTTCATCCAATTTTGTTGCTTTTATGACGTTTTTGTTTTTAAATATACCGAAAAATACACTGTGCGGTATAAATTTTCGTACATTTTGATCGATAACTCCTCTCCTAATGCATAGATTTAGATAATTTTCGAAAAAATATATTGTTTTTACTCAGAAAGTATATATTCGAAGTTTCATGAGGCTACGTTAATGCGTTTGGACACAATCCAATTTTATTCGATGTTCGAAGGACACGGTTTTTTCGACCTACTCTTGCTTTTCGAGCTATAACTCTCTTCCTAATATTCCGATTTAGCCCATTTTCAATACCAAACAAATTTTGTCTATAAGAAGGATTCCGGCAGAATTTGAACCCCCTTGGTTTTTTTGGTGCGACCTCTATCGTGCTTTCAACGGACGGACATAGCTAGATCGTCATCAAATCAAACCCTGATTCAGAATATATATACTTTATGGGATCTAAAATGGATATTTCCATGTGTTACAAACGGAATGACAAAATGAATATACCCCCACCATTTTTTTGGTGGCGGGTATATAAAAACACACCTGTTGTATGATGGATGACGAAACATACATACTGGCAGACTTTTCTCAACTTCCCGGCCAAGATTTTTTTGTTGCTGATGAAAGAGGTAATGTTCAGGAAGAGTTGCGAACAAAAAATCAAACAAAATTCCCTAAGAAATTTCTCGTGTGGCAAGCTATTTGCAGTTGGGGCGAAGCATTTGTACCATCAGACAAGATAAACACAACAATTTATATCACGGGGTGCCTAAAAAAACGACTTGTACG
Source organism: Phyto melanocephala (assembly GCA_941918925.1). Classification (NCBI taxonomy): domain Eukaryota; kingdom Metazoa; phylum Arthropoda; class Insecta; order Diptera; family Rhinophoridae; genus Phyto; species Phyto melanocephala. The sequence goes on from OW799236.1 coordinate 103,504,709, forward strand.
TTACTTGAGACAGCACCAAGTGGCTTCATATTTTTGGCCTGATTTGTCATCATGCCAATATGGAAAACAAGCACTTGAGTGTTATTAAAAAAAAAATGTCATTTTTGTACTACGAGAGGCAAATCCACCTAACTGGCCAGAACTTAGGCCTGTAGAAAGGTACTGGGCTTTTGTAAAAAAGAAATTAAAGAACGCAGGAAAAGTGTCCCAGAACATGTCTGATTTTAAGTATAGATGGACCACCTCCCCCACAAAGGTAACAGAAGCAACTTTAAAATCTTTAATGGAAAGATTTTCGAAAAAAATCGATAGTTTTATAAATACGAAATAATAAATTAAGATTTCAATGCTAAATAAATTTTTACAATATGCAAATAAATTTGCGTATTTTAAAGAGTTTCTATATTGCACGATTTGAGTTTTATTTAACTTAATACAATAACAGATTTTTTTCGATACATTCCTTATACTCAACTAAAGCAATTGCTTGAAAGTAAGGAACAGGAGCTAAGTGCTGGATTAAGAAGGCTTTGTAAGGCTTAAGCCTTCTTGAAAGGAGCACCATGACATTAATTTAGTTCATAAAATTTTAGTTATTCCATTAGGATGCCATATGTTTGATATGCCTGTCCCTCAAGCAACTTAAATTGAAAGATACTGCCAAATTAACTGCTGAAGTAGATACTTCGGTAAGCTCCAATTAAGTCAATAAAAATTAATTTTAATGGGCGAGTATAAACAAACTCTCTAGATATTTATTTAGGTATTGTTTTAATTAGAAGTTGACTAAAGAGATTATAAATTTTTATATTCAGGTCAAATAAAATTTATGAAATTTTCTCAAGGTATTGCCATTTAGAAATTTAGAAAATTCGTTATTTTACGCTCAACCCTACTGAGTCGGACGTACGCAAAGACACGTAGGATAAGAAAATTTATACACTTCTGTATACGTAAATATTTTTTGTTTTAATTAACAAAAATATTTGTTTTCTCAAATAAAAAAGTTTTCTTTGTTACAAAAAATTATCTATAATGAAAAGTGACAAAATTAATCTCCTTAAATTCTTTTGCCTCATTTTTGCTTTTCAACTTGCTCTGCGAAACGAGAAAATATTTGACTTTTAATTTCTTTTTAGAACATATAACGCTAATTAAACAAAACTCTTTTAACTTTTATACTTAATTATATTTATGACATAAAAACGTTATGTTTTACCTTAATTCAATTGTTGTATATATTATTTATGAAAAGGAAATAAACAAAAAATAGATGTATGCATATATGTATATACTTTTAGAAGTTAAAAAAAGCAACTTTCACAATATAAATTGCTAAATAAATTTTATGAAAAATATTCAACCGACCACTTAATTTATAAGCTTTGGCTGTTTTGACTTTGAAAAGGGATTTTAACCACATACCAGACATGGCTTTACCACATAAACCTAGCAAATTTTGCGGTAGCCTGGCTGTGATGAGACATGTTTTTGTTGTGCATTCACAAAGTTAAAAATAAATAAAATGAGAAAACAGCAACAGCAGTGATAGCAGGACATAAATTTTTTGATAATTTATACGGCAGAGAAGATTCTTAAATTGTATGGTTTGTGAAGAAGAAGAAATATAACGACTACATAAAAATAAAGCTGAGCCATTTGGGGGGATAAAAGAAGGATTGTTAAAATACTGGACAATTAAGATATGGGATAAAAAGATTAAGATATTAAATTATAAACAAAATTTGTATATAAACAACAAAAATACTTAATTGCTTCTTAAAAGAAAGCAGGTAAGTTTTTTTAAAACTTCTCCTACAACCGAAAGGATATTTGAATTTTATTTATAAATAAAAACATTAGAGAAAGCGTTACCAGACGGGAAAATGGTGGAAAAAATTTTTAAATAATGTATGGAACTTATGACAAAATAATTTGGCATAATATATTTTTTCTTGAACTATTGCATAAACAATAGAACCTTTCCGTTCTATTTGGTAAGAGTATAATACGTCTGCGTTAATGAGTTAAATAAAATATTTATAATCTATTGTAGCTTTACCAATGAACATAAAATCATCTCCTTTAAATTTTTCTCAATTTTTTTCTGTAATACACAGGGTTAAATATTCAATAGCTTATTGGTTATTTAGTTTTTTTTGTTTGTTTTTTTCACATCTTAATAAAGTTAGTAAAGCAAAGTTAGTAATTGAGAGAATTATAACTGAACAAAGAAATAGAATAATTTAATTAATTTATTTATTATTTAAAATAGCTATTCATTATTTTAACGTAAAGTATATATCGTCGATATTTTAACGTCAAAATTTCGCCCACTGAAGAAATTATTAGTTTATTGTCTCTACCAATATGGCACCGTAAGCTATTTCCCTCAAAATGGTAGACCACTTTTAATTCGCTCTGAGGAAAATATTAAACGTGTTAAATAAAGTGCTACCGAAACCTCAGAAGCTTCTACCAGAATCTGTTCTTTTTTTATATAAATGCCTTGTACGTCACTATGGCTAACACACTTTTTAAAGAATTTTTACTGTATCAAACCTTATATACATTTCACAGAGTTTTCATCAAAATTAAATGTTCATAAGTGACAATTATATGATCCAACTATGACCAACACTTACTTGGAAAATCGATAATTTTAACATTTTTACACTTCCTTTATCGCCGATATTTTTGTCTGCAATTAACCCAAACCAAACTTTCTGTAAATGTTGTCAAAGGCACACATTTTATGTACACGTGACAAAAGTTGCGAGAAGTGTCATTAAAGCCACAAAACCTAAATTCGTTCAGCATAACTGTTTGTAGATAACGAAATTATTATTATTAAATGTCTGATAAATTTATAACATATAAGATTCTTAAATATAAAATTGATACACACGGACAGATGGTAATAACTAAATCAGTTCCTATATCTAATCAAAATATGTTTACGTACTTTATAGAGTTCATAATGCATTTTACAGAAATTAATGACAAACTTATACATTCACTACACTATCATGTGTAGGGTATGAAAAAAGTTACTTTTATTGCATTACAAGATCAGTTGATGCAAGAACTTAAACACGCAGATCATCGGCAATGTCTTACTTTTCAGTTAAATTTAAAAAATTGCCCACAAATTAAACCAACATTATCTTAAATGAGTAATGAAGATAATTTTCATTTAAATGTCATCGCTAACAAGTCTGAAGTCCTGAAAATTCAAAAGTCATTTATCAACGCCAATTGCATCCCATGAGGTATACAGTATGATGTGGCATTATATCTGAAAATATCATTTGGACTTGGTTCTTTATAAATGGTGATGAAAGTGATATAGTTAAAAATGAAGAGCGGTGACGGTGATTTTTGAGCCCTGCTCTTGAAAATAGACCCGAAATGTAGGTTTAGCAGAATAGAGCCACTTCCTACACTGCTTGGGACACAATGGCACTTGAAATTTTTGTAAAATGAATTATTTGGCCAGCACCAGAGTTTGCAGCACTGCATCTGTTTTGTTTGGTATTATTTAAAAAAGTGCGTAGATGTAAGCATAAGCATGAATCCATAAGTTTTCAAGGATATTATAGAAAATTCTCTAAAATGAACCAATCATTGCAAATTTGAAAACAGCGGTCGTTCAAGTGGCAATATTTTCAATACTAAGTATACAAAATTGTAAGTTTGTATATATTATTTTCTGCAAAACGAATAACGTATTAATTTTGTGACTTTTGGTTATCAATGTTACTCTACTAATCAAACCATAATTCGCAATTTTGTATAGTTATTTTTTTGGTTTATATTTAAAAAAGATAGATAAGTATCCCAAAACAAACTACGTGATATCGTTGGTCACAACAAGAAAGGCTCTGACTTAAACGACTCTACCTTTACAGGAGAAATCAATAAGGTAAAAGAAACTGTATTACTACTATGTTACGTCCTTTGTAAAAGTGCTTTGAACCTTAGTTTTGATAGTATTGTATTAATTTTTTTTGTCGAAGTCATTTAGTGAAATGTTTTGAAATAGTTTTTACTTGTGACCATCGATTTATTGTATGACGTGTTCAAGAACTGTGAAGCTATCAAGCATAATTGCCTCAATATTAAAAATAATTTTTCTTAACAAAGTAACACAAAACATGTGTAGGAGCCAGCAATGCGTCCCGAACCTCCCTTCTTAGTAATAAATTAAAAACGAATCTAGTTAAATATACAACTATTATCATTTCGATCAATTTGCTATTTATATATAAATTCTTTTAATTAATAAAATTATCAACAAATTTTCCAAAATAAAAAAACTATTCCTAATTCATTGGAAATTTTCTAACATACCATACATACAAACTCTCTATTGCATCGATAAATATTAAAAAGAAAAGCAAAACTATTTGCCATTAGATACTGCTTGTTTATGTGACAAGAATAGTTTTATAATAAATGCCTTTATCAACCTTTGTCAGTTTGTTTTTAACAGTTTAGTCAAGTGAAAATTTGCATTGGCTGAATGATTTTGATCGGCAATCAGAAATAATATTAGACAATATATATGTACATACATACGTACAAATCAAAAATAAAAACGTAAATTAAGATAACTGTCAATTTAACTGTCAATACAATGAAATAGTAAAATATTAAATGAAATGTCATTGATTTTAATACTATGTCAGTTTATTAACATAGAATATTAGAGTTATGTATACGTACATATGTGTTAAGGCGATACTGACCACAACAAATGTATACGTACAGCTGACAGATGCGTTACAATTTTTTTTTCAATTCAATTGTTTTATTTTATATACCCGCCACCAAAAAAATGGTGGGGGTATATTCATTTTGTCATTCCGTTTGCAACACATCGAAATATCCATTTTAGACCCCATAAAGTATATATATTCTGAATCAGGGTTTGATTTGATGACGATCTAGCTATGTCCGTCCGTCTGTCCGTCTGTTGAAAGCACGATAGAGGTCGCACCGAAAAAGCTGGGAGGCTTAAATTTTGCCAGAATCTTTCTTATAGACAAGGTTTGTTCGGTATTGAAAATGGTTTAAATCGGAATATTAGGAAGAGAGTTATAGCTCGAAAAGCAAGAGTAGGTCGAAAAAACCGTGTCCTTCGAACATTGAATAAAATGGAATTGTGTCCAAACGCATTAACGTAGACTAATGAGACTTCGAATATACATTTCCTGGATAAAAAAATATTTTTCCCTGAAAATTATCTAAATCTAAATCTATAGGAGAGGAGTTATCGATCAAAATGTACGAAAATTTATACCGCACAGTGTATTTTTCGGTATATTTAAAAACAAAAACGTCATAAAAGCAACAAAAGTGGATGTAAGACTCTGAAATTTTGCAAACTTTGCTTTTTTGTGAGACGCTTTTTTATAATGGAAAATCAATGTGCCACGCCCACTTTTACGCCCACCTCCCATATAACGTTTTACTCAAAATCCATATAATTTCTCTATTTATAAAGATTTTGGAATAACAAAGGGCTATATTGAAAAACCTAAGTTGTGCTCATTCGCAAAAATAACTTTGACACGCCTACTATAACGCCCACTTTTCACGTTATCTATTGTTAATGAAATTTAAAAGCTCATAAAACCGCCAAAATTAGAGGTATGATGATAAAATTTGCTAGGTATATCCCTCTAGGCATCGTCATTACCGTGCCAGAAAATTAAGGTGCCACGCCCACTTTTACGCCCATATAACGTTTTACTCAAAATCCATATAATATCTCTATTTATAAAGATTTTGGAATAACAAAGGGCTATATTGAAACACCTTAGTTGTACTCATTTGCAAAAAATACTTTGACACGCCTACTATAACGCCCACTTTTTACGTTATCTACCGTTAATGAAATTTAAAAGCTCATAAAACCGCCAAAATTAGAGGTATGATGATCAAATTTGCTACGTACATCTCTCTAGGCAATGTCATTACTGTGTCAGAAAATTAAGGTGCCACGCCCACTTTTACGCCCACCTCATATATAACGTTTTAACTAAAATTCATATAATTTCCCTATTAATAAAGATTTTGGAATAATAAAGGGCTATATTGAAACACCTCATTCGCAAAAATAACTTTGACACGCCTACTATAACACCCACTTTTTACGTTATATACCGTTAATGAAATTTAAAAGCTCATAAAACCGTCAAAATTATAGGTATGATGATAAAATTTACTAAGTTTATCCCCCTAGGCAATGTCATTACTGTATCAGTAAATAAAGGTGCCACGCCCACTTTTACGCCCACCTCCCATATAACCTTTTAACTTAAATTCATATAATTTCTCTATTAATAAAGATTTTGGACTAATAAAGGGCTACGTTGAAACAACTAAGTTGTAGTCATTCGCAAAAGTAACTTTGACACGCCTACTATAGCACCCACTTTTCACGTAATTTACCGTTAATGAAATTCAAAAGCTCATAAAACCGCCAAAATTTGAGGTATGGTGATCGCTACGTATATCCTTCTAATCAATGTAATTGTTGTGCCAAAAAGTTTATGTGACACGCCCACTTTAACGCCTACCTCCCATATAACGGTTTATCTTAAATTCATCTAATTTCTCTATTGACAAAGTTTTTGGGAAAATAAAGGACTATATTGAAATGTCTTAATTGTATTTATTAGCAGAAACTTTATTGACACGCCTACTTTAACGCCCACTTTCATTGAAAGACTACATTTACAAAAGCATTTTAGTAGCATATCGAAGTTATAAAGGGTGGTTAAATTTTAAGGGCCGATGTTGAATTTAAATAAAACACAAATTATTTAGGAAATTATTATTATTTCTTTTTGTAATGATAATATTTGTATGGTTCAATTATGTATTTACCAAAATATCGGCCAAATGCCCCCCGCCTCCCATCCTTGGCGCCACTCCTCTATCTGATGGTCCAAATTTTCAATGACAATGTTGATGCTCAATTGTTGGGCATGATGATGAGGCGAGGTTGACTGCTCTTTTGCCACACTACCGCAAAAACCAGCAGTGTTCCCCATTCAACGAACTAAGAAGGCATTCACAGATTTTCTAACATTTTATACAGACCTGTTTTGCAGAAATTTAAATATTTTTTATAATTCTTCCGATTGTGGACGAATTTGAACGATTTTGTTGATCAAAAGAATTACGAAGTGCACAAAATGACTTTTTTATTTGAACGCCTATTTTCATAAAAAAACCTGAATAACTTTAAAGCGTTGCTCATTTTTCTAACATTTTATACAGACCTGTTTTGCAGAAATTTAAATATTTTTTATAATTCTCCCGATTGTGGACGAATTTGAACGATTTTGTTGATCAAAAGAATTACGAAGTGCACAAAATGACTTTTTTATTTGAACGCCTATTTTCATAAAAAAACCTGAATAACTTTAAAGCGTTGCTCATTTGCGTATCTTTCCACGGATCAAATTGAGTAAGTTTGAGATTGAGAAATGTCAAATGAAATGCAGAAGACAAATTTAAAGTCTACGTGTTCACCTTTAACACGGGCCTTTAAAATTTAACCACCCTCTACAAAGAAAGTGATACATATTTTATTATAAAGAGATTATTCCATAGCGATTAACAAAATAATAAATATTGCGCTTTAAATGTACACAAAATTGGTGGTGGGTATAAAAGATTCGGCACAGCCGAATATAGTGCTCTTACTTGTTTTCTTTGTGGTCATAAAATTTCTAATACAAAAATAATAATACTCATGAATTTTTTACCTAAGGAGTTCGAATTTGAAATACCTAATTAATAAAATTAAGACTGGATTTTTAACATAGTCGATGTATAACGAAATTGGGATTATCGTTTTTATTAGGGAGCTAGACCGTATCGCCTTAAACCCGTTCACCTTCGAATATAAATATTTTTCCAAGGCAGTTTTAAAAAAAAAAATTTTTTGCTAACAGACCGCCAAAATAAATTGTTTGTTTTATAGATTTATAGTGGGATCTTAAAGTGTGATCTATCAATGTTTTTGTCTCGAGGAGACCAATGTTTGGCTTCAATTCATATCAAATATATTTATCTACCAGATCTCAGTTTCTAATGTACCACCCTAACATCAGAAAAATAAAGCTTACAAGAAACATTACCTATAAACTTTTACAAAGGAAGTATTACAAAAATTTATTAAAATATTTTATTAAATAAATTTTAATTAATGATATTTTGACATGATTCAAGTTGGCTTTATTTTTGACGGCTCTCGGAATTGCAAAAAAATTGGCCCATTCTTTGCTCATTGGTGACAAATATTTAAATATTTTTAATAATTGTAGGATTCTTAACAAAAAATTTTCCAATTTTTCTTATCACAATATTTTGCTATTACTTGAATTCTGTAATATTACAAAATTTTATACGAATCGGGTACTTCACTTTCATTAGCTTAAAAATAATATTTTTTTATTAAGGATTTTAAAACCAAAAAATAGTATTTATAATATATTTTATGATTTTAATAAATGCCAAATCAATCTAAACTTGAGGTATTAATGAACTTAATCAATTAAATATCCGCATGAAAATAAATATTAGTTTTTTATATAAAAAAACCATTTACCTGGAAAACCACTAGTTTTTATATATTAAAAATATGAACTTCAGCTGTTGGTAACTTAGTGAAAGCCTTTTAAAACTAAATGTTAGGATTGCTTTGGAATACATAATTAAAAAAGAAATAAATTATAGACACTACTACAGCCGTCATGAATTTAAACATACTAATGTTGGCTATATATACGACCTTAAATGTGCATATAAAATAGACATACTCTACTTTTACTTGTTGAAAAGGTATCGGGTGATTTTGGGGTTGGAAAGTTGAAGAAAAACAAAACACAGAACATTTTAAAACATGAAATCAATCTTTATTTGGAGTGATAAACGAATGCCATCCATCTACTTTTTAGAGATTATTTTATGTCCGCGACTAAGCCGCAGGTGTTTTATCCATGATCACCAATTTTGGCATACTTTTTAGGTCTTTAATTACGGCTTATTTGTCCTTGTATACGAAAGACAATTTAAAAATTTTACGTGTGAGATCAAATCCCAACATTTTAGCAGTCAATAAAGTGCTTCAAAGCGTGAGATTATTTGATTATCAAACTTGCCCCTTAATATGCTGTGCTGTGTGACATGTGACACCGTCTTCTTGAAATCAAATGTAAACAAATTAATTAATTAATAATTCAGCAGTGTAAGCCAAAAAATAATATATCGGTACTTATCACGCGGTGCTTTGTTAAATTGACTTAAAGATGGGGTTTACATCGTTCTTGAAGAAGTAGATTACACTGATGCCACCGACCATGCTGTACGAAATAGTACATCTATCAGGAAACGATTACCATTACATTTACCAAGAGAGTCAAAAATAAGCTTCGTCACTGAAGAAAATGTGATCATTTTTCAATTTCGTTTACAAAAATAATTGAGGTTGTGGTAGGTCGCCTGGCTGGTCCTGACGTAAAATCTTTATGGCTGTCGAATAATGCAGTTCTAATTGCTCACAATGGCAACGAATTGACACATAGCGATTTTTATTGACTCTGGACGACACAGTAGCAATATTCTCTTCGGTACGCACTCTTCTCCTATGGGTTGGTAGATTAACTTTCAAAAAAATTAATATAGTGCTTTAACAGGCTATTCTGTAGGTCGACTATGATGCAACTTATGAAATAAATTTCTAGTTCAGCAAAAATTTTGACAATAAAATTCAATGATTTGCAAGTGTTCTTCGTTTGTAGGTCTATTAATGGAGCAACAACAAACCGTAGTGAGAATTTTTGGCAGATTTACATACTTTTTTTTTTTTGTTAAAAACCCAAAAAGAAAAAAAATCACCCGATATAATTTTTATAGCGTCAAAATCCATGTGAACTAACAAGAAATAGTATCCATCTCATATATATGTAGTTAAAGAGAGAATATCTGTTCATCGAACTTTTATTTGTTTGCCAAAAAAATAATATTAAAAAATCCTTTTAAACATTTATTTCAAATTCTAATAATTTCTAATAATAAAACATTCTTCTAAGCATTCATTTTAAATTCCAACTATTTCTTGTAGCTTTTACTTACACATACTATACTTTTATAAAAATATATTTAAACTAAATTGTTTTTATTTATATTAAACTTTCTTTGTGTTCACAAATGCCAAAAGGTTGGAATATTGTCAATGCATCTTCAATGCACACACTGTTTCGGTCTTAGATTATAATACATAAGAACAAGTTTTGTGACAATGTTGTAAAACTGTTATGTCTGATTATTTTTGTGTTTAGGATTTGCAATTTTTAAGTTAATTTTTTTCTGTCAAAAAATCTATTTTGGTTATAATAGATAGAAATACATATGTATTTATTTTTTTTTTTAAATAATTACGAACAAAACTAATATAGGTTATAGTTAATAAGAATTTTTGGTTAAAATATCTGATTAAAATAAGGTCTTGCAAAATATTATATACTTAAGTATATATTTATATATCATAATATTATTCTAAATCAACACTAAAAGTGTTTTTAAATCAACTTAATCAGTTTTTCCTTTATGCCACAGATATTTACTTAAAAAGAAAACTTTATAAACCATAAAACAAATTCATTTTTTATTAAACACAAAAAGAAAAAAGTTGTCAATATATGGATACACATAACGAACAACAACAACATTATTTGTTGCTGTTTTTGTTACTGTTTATATTCTATCAAGCTTTAAAGCTTTCAAGAGAACAGGAAGTTATAAAAATGCATTCAAGTGAATTTATTGCAAATTACAAATAAATCAAAATGCGGAAGTGTAGAAAATAATTTATTTTTATTTACATTGTTCATTTTGTGACTTAAATAGAAAGATGAGAAGGCGCTTAGAAGGATTATGCTGTACGGGATAATAAGTATAAAAAAATTTACTATAAAACTGTGCAATTGAAATAGAAGATCTGTATATTGAAGTTCTTATTTTTGTTGTTATTCTTTTGGTATATACATAAATATAATGCGGTAAGAATTTGAAAATAAGATTAAGTACTTACATAAATGATTAAAGCTTAAGATCTTTTATAATAAATAAAAGTAATACTTTTAAATTTCTGTTGTTGTTTTGTTTGTTGTAATATTATTGTGTGGAAAAATAATAAAATAATAACTAAAAAACTTTTCATTAAATTTAACATATAAGTTCTATTACTATGCCATATGAAAAAATGTATAAAAAGTATTAACTCAAAAAATTAACAAACAGTCTAACTTTTTATGTATTAAATCTCTGTAGTTCTAGGCAATATTATCAGTGTTTGCCTTATAGTGAACTATATCGAAGACTTGTGCCAGCTCTCCAGCCCGTGATTCTGGCGGTACGACTCGGGCACCCGTGCCGATGGTCACCTTATCGTATAGCGCTTGAGACATTCGGGGCTCTCTACCTTGCGTCAAGTAGGCGGGGGTATAACCAGTTCATTCGGAGGTACTGGTGCTTATGGCCAACATAATCTCGGGCATTAGGTTATCCCAGGTGTTGTGCTTCTGTTGTGCAAACTGGCTGATGATCGTCATGATCGTGCGATTGGCTCTTTTTGTGGGGTTTTCTTGTGGCGTGTATGGAGCGGTGAACTGTTGCCGGATTTCCACTTCTTCCAGGTATTTTTTGAGAACACGAGAAGTAAATTGGGTACCATTATCGGTGAGTAGCACCTTTGGTACCCCATAGCGAGCGATTATCCATTCTTTTATCGCCTTGGCTACACCTTCACTGGTTGCTACTCGTAGTAATTCGCACCATTTGGATAAGCTATCAAAGAAAACAAGAAGAGTATTATTGCCGTGTCGATTCCTTGGTAGGGTACCCACAAAGTCGGCGCATAATAGTGACCAAGGCTCATCTGAGACACGTGTCAGCATCTTACCTGCGGGCAGTTGTTGTGAGACCTTATACTGATAATGATACATTAATAATTTGTAGCATTTCTAATATTAACGCTTGTAAATAATTTTTTGAGAACTGAATCATTTTTAAAATTTTAAAAGTGTTTTTATAAAGAACAGTGAGAGAATAACGCTGTCTTTTGTGAGTTTGTTTTATGTCTATATATTTGGTCTGACTTATGTTCAACAATTCTTCATTTTAGGTAATTTTTAGTCATACCTATAAATACTTTATTACAGGTCTCACTATAATTTCCACCACAAAGTAACTTATATAATAAATTTAATCTTTCCCATTTTTGTATTATGTCTTTTGTCTTACTAAATAATCTAGCTATTGAATTAAAGGTCTTATAGGCCATCCCATATCTTATATTATCAAAAACTTTCGATATTTGAAACCTTTTCTATACTCCCTGTACATAATTTGGTTTTGCAATACCCATTTATTAATTTCTCTCCTATTATTAAATTTCTTAATTAATCTATAAATCAATAATTATCCTTAAGGATATTTGTAATTATTTCTTTATTCTTTCTATATAAATCGCTACCAATTTTAATTATTACTTTATTATTCTATTTGTGCCGTAGAAAGGAACCTTAAAATTACCACTTAAATAATGTCTGTGAATTTTTATGTATTTTAACTTTTAAATTTTAATGTTTGCTACTCAATCACTCTAAAGGCCGTCATCTGATAGACATTAGTGTACTACTAGAAGTGGGACTTAGACCTCTTCATGGTGCCGAAAGGTAACAGACATCAATCAATCAATGGCTAATTAAGTTAGGCGACCTAGTCCATGGTGAAACAGCATACGCCAAGGGATGCGTGATCAAGAAGGAGCTTGGTCGCTAGTGTGCAAACTCTGGATACCTGTCGACCTCCAGTTTTAATGTAGATTTGCCCGCGCATGTAGAGCTCTGTGCAGGTGGAAATCTTTTCTCCATTACTCGTTAGATTTTTTTTTGAAAAGGATCATAGAAAATTATAAAATTGATAGCTTCCAACAGAGACGGACAATAAAGCCTTGCCAAAGGTGGAGAGGTAAGACTCTGTAGAAACTCCGGTTCGTTTTGGCCAGTGGAGAGCTCAGAAAGAAATTGATAATTAAGCCTCGCAAGAGGTTGAGAGGTTAATTTCTGAAGACACTCCAATCGATAGGGCAAATGCAGATTGTACAGATGTCTCTTCCCCGATAGGAGTGAAAACCTCTATTTCGAATGCAGGAGCCATAGATTTTGGCGTGAATTCGAAGTCTCAGCAATTGGATAAAATCAAAAAGCAGAAACAGAAAAGGAGGCGTCGTAGGCATGTAAAGGCTATTGAGATCAAATCGGATTGATAGTCTTATGGGTGAAGACACGACCCCTGAAATGGAGGTCCGGGGAAGAAGGTAAAGGCTAATTACCCTTTGAACTCTGAACTGAACCAGATACGGAAGGAAATGGATCTGAACAAAGGACATAAGGCATGACATGCAAGAGCTGTCGAGGCAAATAGGTTGGGAAATGACGCCGACCATAGACCAAGCAGTAGTGATAAAGCTAATGTGGCCTCGAAGGGGAGCGGAAAAGTGAAGAAAAATTTCGCACAAGTTGCTGGAAGTAGACTGACTTTAATCGTCACTGACATGTCCATGCTGGCGATTACAAAGGACTAAGTCCGCAATGTGAAGTCACAAAAGTCTAAAAGAAACGCTTGGGACGTCACTGGACTCAGTGAAATCGGGGTTACCTTGCAATCTCAGGGTAACGAAGGGGGTCGAAAAGGGACCCGTTTATGGAAGAGGTCTGCTTCGATATTCCCCCAACATTTATTTATATATATTTAATCACTCTTAAATGGGGCAATGTAACTAAATGAAATTCGGCCCCCATGTAAATAACAACCTAGATTAGGATGCTATATAAAGTAAACGTTAACACGATAATCAAACAAATTTGCCGAAATATTCAATAAATCTATTTTTTGTATTAAGTAAGTCGGTTTTTAAAGGTGTTCAAGTGCGCAAATTTTGCACGTACTGGCGAAAAAAAATTAAAAAACCAAACATCGTCTATAGAAATAATTTCTCTTAACCCTTATGTGACTGACAAGGTACCCGGGTACCTATTACGTTTTGAAATTGTAATTTTTTGTAGAAGTTGATAAGTTTCGTTTTTGAAATTTCTTGAGAGCTCCTAACTTTAAGTATTTTATTAATTTTCATAGATTTCAAAAGAATAAATATATTTAGAAAGACGTTAGATGCCAAAGTTCTTCGAATACCCTAAAGTGTACGACAACGTACCCGGGTACCTTTATGCGTTTGTTTGAAAAAAGGTTTATACCACAGCTTGCTTTTTGTTTTAACATAACTAATATTGGCAGAAAGAAACAGAAATTTATTTACACATTCTTATGTTTAAAAAAAAAATTAAAATAAAAATTCATTTACATGTTTGGAGGTTTATAAAAAAAGGTACGTATATATAGGTTATTATATACAAAATATATACAAAAATACAATATATATTACAAAATTTTTTTTATTGATCGTCCTGTAAGCAATTTGTACATAATGCTCGATTGACCAAATGTGAGTTTCAAATTGGTATGAAACAATGGCTGCAAATTTTAGTCGCCTTTTTGCTAAATTCGAAATTTGTAGAAAATATTTGTCTGAAATATAATTTTATATATGAAGTACAAATCTCAGAGTTTAATAAGTTCTATCGAGTAAGACTTTTCAATAAATTCGTAATAATACACTAACCCGATTTTATGTACTTTCATATTGGCTGGTATGAAACGTTTGTTTTTCTCACGAGGGGAAGATTCCATGAAATCAAAAACATTAAGTTCAAGGGATGTAAAAAAATTATCGGTTGTTACATTTCTTCCCGAGCTTTTGTAGGGACTTATAAGATCTAAACTCGTTATTTCTCCTACATTAGTAATACCCTCACTTTCTGTTAATTTCCCAGTATACAACTGGCCATGCAAAAAGTTTAAGTTAAATGAATCGCAAGCCCTAACTATTTTTTATGTAGCCTTTTTTTAAAAAAATTTATAACGTATCGGTGCATAATTATAACTAAATCTAGTATTTGTAAATTTGTTTGAAGAAATTTTAATTTTATATTAGATTTGTATTAAGGTATCCGGGTACCTTGTAGTACAGGATAAGTAGTTTTTTTTTGTCAATCACATTAGGGTTAAATATTTGCACTAATTACTTTCCCACTAATATTATAAATAGTTATTTTTTATGTTTTAATGCGTATATATTTGTACTTAATCACGCACAAAATAATAAGCAAGTTTAAGTAAAAGTTGCCACACAAATAGATAACAACCTGAATACAAAGATTATTTAGAGAATTTTTATTTTTGTTAAACCTGTTCTTATGGCACTATATCGATACCAATATAAGAAGAGCCACAAAGTTGTTTTTTAATAAATCTAGTTTTGATCTATTAAAGTAAAATCCTAAAGTTATTTAATCTTTATTTTTTATCTTTAAGGTATACTTATATTTATATGCGTTACATACATGATAAAATAAAAATATTCAACAAACTTTTCAATAAAATATAAATAAAAAAACCAAAAAACTTATAAACAAAATATTTTGTATATCCCTTAAGCCCATAACACCCCATCACTAATATAATTCTCTAATGTGTAATTAGTATTACTTAACTTTTACAAAGTCACAAAATATACATTACACTTGTTATCCAACCACACCGCCGCCATCATCTTTGAGAACATCTATGATTTTATGAATTTTCCAAAGTCAAATCTTATATAATAAAAATATAATACATATAAAGTTTACTAACATCGTCATCATTACACTAAGTCAAAGCTAAAGGAAGAAAATTGAAAAGAAAACAAACCCACACTCACACAATAAACCCTATTGGTTTAACAAGAAAAGAAAAATATAAAAACAGAGAAAATCTTTATAAAGATTCTTATGTTTAAGCTTTTATAAGCGCCTTTTATTTGTCTTTTTCTCACTACCTTGTATGTAGATATTGCATTTTCCATACGACACCGCACAGAACGTGGTCGTTGCCATCATTATCACCAGTAAATACGTAACTTTAGCAGCAATATTGCTCATAATCATCACAACATGCATCATGCGTTGGCTGGCTGGTTGGGTGGATGGTGGCTTTTCAAAACTGAAATCAAAACAGCTACAACAAAGTTTATTGTGAAAATAAAGTGAATAAGAAAAGTTTTATCTAAAATGCAGACATTGCAGCTACTTTATTGCGGTTTTACAGCTTGAAAACTTTTAAAACTAACACACTCTCGTATAACCGTACACACTTCTCACACACAGTGAGCAAAAAATAAACCCCAAATACCCATATGTGTAAGTGTGTGTTAAAAAAATACATACTTTCATATAACAGTTTAATGACAGTAATTTATGGTAGATGTTTTGCCATCTTTTCTAACTAACTTCGAAAAGGCAATCAAATATTGAATGAAGCGTGGTCCAAAGAAAATCGGTAAAAATGCAGAATATGCACTGGGATAATTTACTTCAAAAAGCTAGAGTTATACAAAATTAGTAAATACCATATAAAGCAAAAGGACTTAGTAAGAGTAATTTGGAAAATAATTTATTAAAAATTGAAATAACAAAAAATACATGAAAGTGTTTTCACATATACAAACTTAGTTGAAAGACCTGTGCGAGTAGGGACTCAATTTGAGGCAACCTCTTTTGACAACAAAGCTAATTAAGAAAGATTAGTGGTGAATATCAGTCGTTTTGATATCTAAATGTATTATTTTTAAGTAGTACGACTAAAAACACATTGAATAATTATTCCGATATTAGCCGAGTGGAATGCATTTTTGAAGCTACGATTTTTACATCAGCACTATCGGTACATTCATATATAATTTAAAATTTGTATTTATGTTACAAAGAGAAAAAAAATGCTTTCTGAATTTTAATTGAATATCAAATGCAAAAACTTAAAAATTATAACTTTTTTTATGGGCGAGGCCCTGCCCACTTTTCTAATCACAGAATTATATAGTCATGACAGCTGAAATATGTGTGCGCAAAGTTTCAGAGAAATCGATCTAGTGCCAATAGCTAAAAATAATAACTTATTTCTTACGGGCGTGGCACTGTCCACTTTTCTAATCACGAAATGGTAAAGTCATGACAGCTCAGTATGTGAGCAAATTTTCAGAAAAATCGGTCCAGTGCAAGTACCTCAAAATTATAACTTTTTTGTTATGGGCGTGGCCCTGCCCACTTTTCCAACCACGAAATTATATAGTCATGACAGCTCAATATGTGCGCAAAGTTTCAGGAAAATCGGGCAAGTGCAAGTAGCTAAACATGATAACTAATTTTTATAGAATGTGTACAACAACTTGCCAATATTTTAGTCCGATCGGTTTTGCAGTTTTGGAGTCTATGGCTAACACACACACACACACGCACACACAGAGTTTCACTTTTATATATATAGATTCAATGAAATTGGAATAAGGGAATCATAGACTTTATTTAAAAATTTGTATTTTTTCTTCTCCTATTAAATAAATAGTAGAATAAATGAGCTCTTTTATGTGATATCCATTTAGAGAGGGCTAAAACTTTTAGGATGCTTAGTAATATTCAAAATGTTTCTTATATCTAATCCTTCTATCCTACTAATATAATAAATGTGAATGTTTGTATGTTTGGATATTTGTTACTCAATCACGCAAAAACGGCTGAACGGCACCAAATGAAATTCGGCACATAGAAAGATAGCAACCTAGGTTAACACATAGGCTATTTTTTATTACGATAATAACGCGAAGTCGTTGGCAAACTCATCATCACAAATCCCAAACGGGTTGTTTTTGTGGTAAATATTTTTATTTTTGTTGTTAATACTAAGTGTACCTTTTATCCCGATAACTACGCAGACGAAGTCGCGGGCAAAAGCTAGTATACATATATATTTAATAGATAAATTTCTCTTTTATTCAGTATGTTATTTAATACTTATTTGCAAAAAAAGTATTTATAACTTCATATGATGGGATATATACAGGTAAATATTTACACAAAATATATTATATACAGGTAAACACTTACATAAAATATTATTTGGATTAAGTATATACTTACGTACATTAATATTTTTAATTATATCCAAGATGCCATTCATTTTATATGTATATAAAACTACTTACGTTGCGTTAGTTAATCAAAATTATATAAAGTTAATGCAACTTGATTATGTGTGTCACTAGTACTCAAATACAGTGGTCAATTTTGATATGAAGTTGGTTGAGATATAAGTAGTCAGACATGTTATATATAGTGCTTATGTTTTTCAATTAAATGCAATTTGAAGTAATGTTTATGCATGTTATAGTATGTTTTATGTGTGGGAATAAGTCTATGTTGATATTCAAGAGAATAATTTAGTAGTAATTAGTTGCAAGCAGATGTTTATTTTTATTGATAATCTATTAACTTAAACAAATAGTAGTAAACGCACCACAATAAATATTTAACGCACAAAAGATATATGAAGTAAAATCATATTTTAGATTTTCCAACAACTTTAATAAATTTTAAATATTAACTTAACTTTATGTGGACTTATATCATCATCCTTTTAGCTAGAAAAGGATTTTTGTTATGTTTGTAAAAACTTGATACAAAAATCACAAAGCATAGATGTTAATTAATATTGCCATAGCTAATTTTGTGTATTTTGCTTGGAATTGTATTCTAAGTTTATTGGAATAACTAAACAGAAAATAATTTTTCTTAAAACTTTTCAATTGACTAATTGATTTATTTTCAAATTTAAGTTATATTTCTTATTAATTTAAATCTCTTTTTTTCCGAAAAACTTAACAGTTTTTGTCATTTCAAAACAATATATTAAAAAATTTAATTGTAATACTTCTTTTTTATCAAGATTGACATTTATGTGTAAAAACATTTTGATTAATCATGTTAAAAAATATTTGTGAATAATAAAATTATAATGACCATTCTGCAGGATACAGTTTATGTAATATCTCACATAGCTAGAAACAGACTTTTTTCTAATGAAGGATGGGCCATCTTTCGGTTTAATTTTGAACCAGAGGTTATTTGGAATCTGGCATTAGGTTAGGTAGAACAGGCAGCTGTTGTGCAGCTCACTTGGGTCCATTATATTGATCCCTTTGTGATACCTGAATAGAAAAGTAAGGATAGAATAGAAAGGAAGCAGACAAGTCCAGAGTCTCCGGCGGGAATCGAACCCGCAACCCCCAAACTAGCAGAACAGCACACTGCTGACTAGTCCATCGGGGCACCCAATCTAGAATCTGGCATTACTTATGTCGTTCTATTTAGTCGCAAAATTCAGTATGTTACCTTCGCTGAACGAAATGTATCGATTTAGGCTTGAACAAAGTTGAGACTTATTTGAAATTTATTTTCAAAGCAAAGGCAATTGGTCGGAAATTGCACGAAAATGTACTACAAAAAAAATATTTTTTTCAAATGATAATACTTATGAAGTTAATTTCTCAGAATTGCGATACGATATGGTACGACATCTTTTTTAAGGAAATTTTTGCTTAAAAATTTTTTATGATGAAGAATAATTTTTTTTTTTAAAAAAGTCCAAAAATTTAAAATCTGACTACCAAGTTCTATTTCATTTTGCTTGCAGATTAATAATCATTTGTAATTTTTCACGACATGGCTATTTTCTGTATGTCGTTATTAAAAACGATATATCGGTTTCATTTGTAAATCGTAAGGACTAATTTTTTCTACACACATATATATAGAGAAAAAAACTGTTCTGTTGTGGCAGAAGGATCTATATTGACTTCAAATTTTCTAACATATATTTTGCTGAACTGCCAGCAAGCCAAAAACATTAAATAAACATCATATTACAAATAGTACAAAGAATTAAATTTTAGAATTGAACAGTGATTTTAATGTTTATATTTCCAACCATCGACTTTTCTTTCGATGAATCCTTTCTTCTTCGCACACGGTACTATAATAATTGCATATTTCTATGCATATTTTAAATTCTACTATTATTTTAATTATAAGTATAACATTTAAGATTGTCGCTTGGATTTAATTTATAAAATTGCATTCAATTACATATTTTAAAACTTATTTTGTTTTTTATATGTTCTTTGTTTCATGATTTCACAAAATCATTGTTTTATAAAATTTTATCAATATAATTCTTATAGTTACAGTTGATTGAATACTTAATTCATTAAATATGTCATGCACTTCATTTGCTGTACTCTGATATACTGCTGCTTACTCTTCTTTTAAATGCGAAAATAGTATAAAACAACAAAGAGCACTATATTCGGCTGTGGCGAATCTCTTATACCCACCACCAATTTTCCGTACTTTTATAGCTGGAGTTTTTTCCCGCAATTTCGAGTTTCCCGGAAATGCGAGATTTATTTCTTAATATCCCGGGATCCGCAGCAAAACAAATAAAAAGTAAATTTGTTTTTAATTAAAAAAAACTTTTTATTAAAAAGCATAAAATAGTCTATAATGTAAAAGAAATACTTCGAAACTATAAAAATTAATAAAGATACTTGAATTTAAAATATAAATTGAGTAAAAATATTTTTTATGGAAAAAATATTATTCTCTAGATACGAGATCAAATATAAGCACAAAAAAAACAAAAATACAGGTGCCTTAGCTATGAGATCAAAAATAAAATCATTAGAATTCAATTTCAATATAAACAATATAAACATATGTCTTCGAATCGTAGCCAACTTTTTGATTTCCCGGGATGTCGAAAAATAATCCCGGGAAGTCGGAAAGATTAAATCTGTGGTCGCAAGGAAAAATAAGGTAACTCCATTTTTTAAAACACGAGAAAAACGCATTTAAAGTTTTCGACATATTTTACTAGTTTTTTTTTTTTGAATTCATATTTTAAATAATGTATGCGCATTAAAAAAAACATAATTTTACATCCTGTTGAACATTTTTGGTTGCAGTAAAAAACTTTTTACCCGTCAGAAGCGAAAATCAAGGTCAGTTACCTGATTTTTAACTAAAAATGGAGTTACCTGGTTTTTCCTAAAAATTTCATTGTTTGAATTTATTCTTATATTTTATGGAGTTAAGGCAACTTTTCATCGTCTTATGCAAAAAAACATTATTTAAAAGTTATAAATAAAAAAAATAAATATATATATAAATATATATATTTTTTAAATTAATTTTTATGTTTTTTCATAAAAACAAAGGGTAAAAGATATATAAGAAAATCGAAAATTTTAAATTTTTTAGTTTGCTGTTAAAAATAAAGGAATTAAGTTAATTTTGTTGTATGTTAATGATACAATTCTAGTTTTAATTATTGTTTACATCAACGATCAATCTCCTAGTGTTTTTCTTTAAGATATTATGGAGTTACCTGATTTTTCCTTAAAACACATGGAGTTACCTTTTTTTTCCCTAAAAACTGGTATTTAAGCGATTTTTATTTTGTAGATTACTCTTAAATGTGATAATTTTTCAAAATTTTGATCTGACAGAATGATGGTAAATCCAAAATCCATCCAATTTTTGGTGTTTTTTCAACTTTTTGGAAAAATGGAGTTACCTTGTTTTTCCTTGCGACCACAGATATAACATAAATTCCCGGGAAATAACCCAATTTATAGCACAAAATGTATTTGTTTTTTAACAGTAATCGCTATGCCATCATCTATTTATAATAAAATATGTATCACTTTCTTTGTATAACTTTGATATGCTAGTAAAATGTTTTCGTAAATTAAGTTTATCTATGAAAGTGGGCGGTTAAAGTAGGCGTGTCGAAATTGTGTCTACTTATGAATACAACTTAGATGTTTCTATATTCCTTTACTATTCCAAAATCTTTATTTATAGAGATATTATACGAATTTGAGAAAAAACGTTTTATAGAAGGTAGGCGTTAAAGTTGGCGTGTCGCCTAAATTTTCCGGCAATCCATTGACACTGACCAGAAGGATACCTGTAGTAAATTTCATCATCGTAGCTCTAATTTTGTCGGTTTAATGAGCTTTTAAATTTCATTAACAGTAGATAACGTGAAAAGTGGGCGTAATAGTAGGCGTGCCGAAGTTATTTCTAATAATCAATGCAACTTAGATGTTTCAATATAGTCCTTTATTATTCCAAAATCTTTACTCATAGAGAAATTATATGAGTTTGAGGTAAAACGTTATATGGGAGGTGGACGTAAAAGTGGGCGTGTCTCACATATTTTTCGTTAGAAAAAAGCCTTTGACCAAAAAACAAAGTGTGCAAAATTTCAGAATCGTACCTTTAATTTTGTCAGTTTTATTAGGTTTTAAATTTTAAATATACCGAAAAATACACGGTGCGGTATAAATTTTCGTACATTTTGATTTATAACTCCTTTACTAATGCATAGATTAAAGCAATTTTTGAGAAAAGACATTGTTTTTACTCAGGAAATATATATTTGAAATTTTATGACTGTACTTTAAGACGTTTGGACACAATTGTATTTTGTTTGATGTTCGAAGGACACGGTTTTTTCGACCTACTCTTGCAATACGAGCTATAACTCTCTTTCTAATATTTCGACTTTCATTTTCGATACTAAACAAACCTTGTATATAAGAAAGATTCTGGCAAAATTTGAGCCGCCTAGCTTTTTCGGTGCGACCTCTATCGTGCTTTCAACAGACGGACAGACGGACGGTCATAGCTAGATCGTCATCAAATCAAACCCTGATTCAGAATATATATACTTTATGGGGTCTAAAATGGATATTTCGATGTGTTACAAACGGAACGACGAAATGAATGTGCCCCTACCATGGTTTGGTGGTGGGTAAAAATAAAACTGACATTATTTTTCCATTACAGTGTGAGACACTGCTGGTTGGCATAGTTAAGTAAATGTTAGTAGTTCTGTTAAATAATATCTAAATGTGTATGTGTGTGTATGTAAGTGCACAATATTGATAACGTTGGTAAAAGCAGCTTAAAGCACTTTGGCAATTGTTTAAACGGCATTAATGTCAGTGACAGTAAAGTGCAATATTAGTTGCTGTTGTTATTGTTGTTGATGCAGTATAGTTGACGTTGAAGGGCATTGTACCACAATCTACTACATATTTCTTTTAATGGTGAGTTGTTAATGTCACTATGGATTCACATGAAACTGTATAGACCATCGTTGCCTTTCATTTGTTGAATGCTTTAATCTAAGTATGCGCATTTTGTTGTAATTTACAAGTTGTGAAATAAGCGTACCATTTATCGCTGTTTTAAAAGGAACAATTTTACTATTCTGCTACAGTTTCGTAGAATTCTCTACAATTTTAGTAATTTTTCTACTTTTTTCTTAAGTCATTTGAAATAGCTTGAAGGCATTTTTTCCCATGAATATTTTGATTTATAAGTAAAATGCTTACATTTTAGTTGTTAAACGGAAATAAAATGTTAAACATAATTTTATTGTAAGTTTTTAACATTTTAAATGGACTCCGTTAAGCAGAATATTTGAATTAGAAACTGTCACTTTAGTTAAAATAATGTTGATTATTTAAACTAAATTTGTACACTAAAGATAATTGAGGTTGTATTAGTATTTGCAATTATTCACAGATGTTGCACTAAAAGTATTCGTTTATGACTCACGGTCAATTAAGTGTTATTAGCAATTATTCCATTAAAAGCGTAAAAAATAAATATACTGTTGCAGAATATTATATTTAACTAGGTCTATAATTTTATTTAAGATATTCAATATTTTTTAATTTTCAGGTTAAAGTTATATTTCTTTTCATTTATAATTGTATAAAATAGTACTTTAGTTTCGAACTACTGACATAATCACTGAGTTATGGAATTAAGTTGAAAATTTGCAATATTGTTTTAGTAATTAAATCTTAGCAGATTTTTTCTCTTTAAAATTATATGACAAGAATTTAATCTGTATCGATTTTCTTTTAAGTATTAAGGTTTTTGTAAGACCGCCACAAATATATTAATAAGTTTATGATTGCATTTGTATATTATACAATAATCATAACGTTTATATAATTGATTTTTTATTCTTAGATATCGAGTTGGGCGTCTATTATATTAGTAAAAATCAAATTTCCTCTAAAAGCCAAAAGATCAATAACGTTGTCCTACGCTGGTTGGTTAACATGGTAGTTCGCTGCACGCAAACAGTCAAGTGGAGTCTGTATGACTGCGTTTAGACAGGAACACATCACTCGTCAGCTCTAATGTATCCCAAAATAAACCCAAGAGTAAGGGTACTAGATCCACTCCGTGGCCGTGAGGTATCTCAGTAGATAGTTCAGTCCAACTTCAGGTATCACAGAGAGGCCAAGTAGTATTTTTTTGCCTTGAAATCTGTGTCTCTCCCCGCCAGTGCAGGCCATTCGCAGAGAAGGTGGAAAACCGATTCCTCCTTCATTCTATTCCGACAGCGGCGACAATGGTCGTTCGATGGGAGGCCGAGTCGACTTGCATGTTTGCCTAACATTCAGTGACTCGTCAATACCGCCAGCAACATCGATATATCCCTCCGACTTCGACTAGTAAGTTGCAACGTACGCCGTGCATCAAGAGAGGGTAACCTTACACGTGCTCAGCCCACGCCACCTGTCATCGGCCTTCCGTAGAAAATATATAGAGATTTTTAACTTATAAAAATTTTAAACTTTTTCAAGAATTTGGGTAAAGGTTTACTGACGATCTGTCATAAGCACCAGTGAAATGCATATAAACAAGCTTAAACCCAACAACCAAATAAATATTGTTGAAAAATTATGGGAGCATATCCCAAATAATTTAGTAAAATAAATGCTTATTTCTAATTATATATGAGTATACCGATAAAGAGTGCTGATAATAAAATCGTAGCTGGTTTCGAAAATGCATTTGAGTCAGCTAAGATTCCAACAATTTTTAAATATTCTTAAAATGATAACAATTTTATTTAATTTAGAAAAGGTTTTATGAAATTATATAATAGAAAAAATAAGCTTGAGCCAAAATATTTACAATATGGGTCAATTTCAAAAAAAAACGTACACATCGAGTTTTTTTTTCTTATTTTTAAAGTTTTTCCAATTTGCCGGTAAGAATGGCTAATTTATGTAGAAATTGATGAAGATTCCGGTGGTACTTTTAGGCTCTCAAAAAGATTAATATTTTTTGAATTTTTTTAGGTTTTCTATAATTTCTATCTTGAGCGTCACACACCAAATATGTATAAAAAATCGCTAAAAATGCAAAAATATTTGAAATTCAAGCTTACTACGATGTTCTTTTGTTTCTCAAGATTGACTTTTGGCAAAATCACCTTTTCGATTATAAACACAAAATCACGATTCACCTTGATTTGTAATTTTTTTTTAAAGTGACTAGTTATTTTAAAATTTTAAGATGAAAATATGTGAATTTTTGGTAAAAAAAAAGACTTGAACTTAGAGGTTACTTGCAAAGTAATAGGCTTGTAACAATTTATTTAAAAAAACATTAATTATAAGCGTTTTAAGGAAAAAAAACTAAGTGTGACGCTCAAGATATTTTGTGACGCTCAAGAGATTTTGTTGCACGTAAACAAGAAATAATGCCAAATTTAAAGTTAAACGAAAGAAAGTTTATTCTTTTACAAAAAGTAAGTAAAAAAAACAAATCTTCAAAAAAAAAATTTTTCATACAAAACTAAACATTTACATATTCTTTGATGTCTTTAACATAAATAGAAAAAAGGAAGTAATTCTTGAAGAAACTTAGACACATATATAAATATTTGACGCAAAACAATAACTTAACTTAATTGAATTTATAAATTTTCATTCGAATTCTTATTCTGAATCTGTATAAACTTCATGAAATGACAAGCGGCTTTATTTTTTTTATTCTCATTAATTTTTACCACTTTCGAATTAAGCTTGTGGCAGTTGCATAAATTTCCGGTCCCCCAGAGGTTTAAGTTGCAAAAGCACGACTAAACTTAAATATACCACGATTATACCTTTCTTTCTTCTTTCTTTTATATTCGTCATTACTCGCTTTATCGAGCTTTATTTTCTCTCGATATCTTTGTGCTCTTTCAGCTGCCATTAATTTTGTTGTTTTACTCTTAAAAATTAAAAAATAAAATCATAATTAAGCATTTTAAGCTCTGAAGCAATATACATATCAAAAGTGATGCTCATGAAATATTTGCCTATTCTGGTTTTTTTTCGTATGCAATTTATTTCTGAAACTCACAAATTATAAAAAAATGAGTTGAAACCATGTAAACAATGATTGGCAACTTAAATTTTTTACATTTAATATATTTTAAAAAAATTAGCGTGACGCTCATGAATTTTTATCGCGCCCTTACCATGGTGTTCACAAAAACTACGCAAATGCACACTTTTTTACAAATATTTTTTTTTTCGCTTTTTCACTTTTGTAATAATTAAGGTTTGTACTTTCCTTACGTTATTTACTTTATTTAAATGCAAATTGAAAACAAGTAATATTACTTGAATTATAAAAAAGTGACGCTCAATGCAAATTGTGGGGACAACCTTTCTTTGCAACACCAAATTCGCACTAATTCAGTTTTGACGACTATAACAAATGAAAACACAAGAAAGAAACTCAATAATTCGAAAACTGTTATTAAATGTTGCATATTTACATTTTTCTGGATTTTATTTAATTTTGTTTACTAAAAATTCTAACGAGGGACACACGCTTTTGTATGGAAGGAGTCCGAGGGGGAAACAAAACACCATTCTGAATAAACAACAAGTAAGAGCACTATATTCGGCTGTGCCGAATCTTTTATACCCACCACCAATTTTGTGTACATTTAAAGCACAATATTTATTATTTTGGTAATCATTATGGATAATCACAAACAACAAGTTTTTTTTGCATTTCATTTGACATTTCTCAATCTCAGACCAACTTAAAAGTGGAAAGATACGCAAATGAGCAACGCGTTAAAGTTATTCAGGTTTTTTATAAAAATGGGCGTTCAAGTCAAAATGCACTTTGTGCACTTCGTAATTCTTTTGATCAACATAATCGTTCAAATTCGTCCACAATCGGGAGAATTGTAAAAAATATTTAAATTTCTGCAAAACAGGTCTGTATAAAATCTTAGAAAATCTGTGAATGCCTTCTTAGTTCGTTGAATGGGAACCATTGCTGTTTTTTGCGATAGTGTAGCAAAAAATCAGTCAACATCGACTCATCATCATGCCCAACAATTGACCATCAACATTGTCATTGAAAATTTGGACCATCAGATAGAGGAGTGGCGCCAAGGATGGGGGGGCCGTTTGGCCGATATTTTGTTAAATACATAATTGAACCGTACAAATGTTATCATTACTAAAAGAAATAATAATAATTTCCTAAATAATTTGTGTTTTATTTAAATTCAACATCGGCCCTTGAAATTTAACCACCCTTTATAACTTCGATATGCTACTAAAATGCTTTTGTTAATGTAGTCTTTTAGTAAAAGTGGGCGCTGAAGTAGGCATGTCAATAAAGTTTCTGCTAATAAATACAACTTAGACATTTCAATATAGTCCTTTATTTTCCCAAAAACTTTGTCAATAGAGAAATTACATGAATTTAAGATGAACTGTTATATGGGAGGGAGGCGTTAAAGTGGGCGTGTAACCAAAATTTTTGGCACAACAATAACATTAATTAGAAGGATATATGTAGCAAATTTCATCATCATACCTCTAATTTTTTCGGTTTTATGAGCTCCTAAATTTCATTAACGGTAGATAACGTGAAAAGTGGGCGTTATAGTAGGCGTGTCAGAGCTGTTTTTGCTAATGAGTACAACTAAGGTATTTCAATATAGTCCTTTGTTATTCCAAAATCTTTATTAATAGAGGAATTATATGAATTTTAGCTAAACCGTTATATGGGAAGTGGGCGTAAAAGTGGGCATGTCACCTAAGTTTGACCATTATACCTCTAATTTTGGCGGTTTTATGAGCTTTTAAATTTCATTAACGGTAGATAACGTGAAAAGTGGGCGTTCACGTAGGCGTGTCAAAGTTGTTTTTGCGAATGAGTACAACTTAGATGTTTCAATATAGCCCTTTATTATTCAAAAATCTTTGTTAATAAAGAAATTATATGAATTTTAGATAAATCGTTATATGGGAGGTGGGCGTAAAAGTGGGTGTGGCACCTTAATTTTTTGGCACAGTAATGACATTGCCTAGGGGGATATACGTAGCAAATTTGACCATTATACCTCTTATTTTGGCGGTTTTATGAGCTTTTAAATTTCATTAACGGTAGATAACGTGAAAAGTGGGCGTTGTAGTAGGCGTGTCAAAGTTGTTTTTGCGAATGAGTACATCTTAGATGTTTAAATATAGCCCTTTATTATTCCAAAATCTTTATTAATAGAGAAATTATATGAATTTTAGGTAAAACGTTATATGGGAGGTGGGCGTAAAAGTGGGCGTGGCACCTTAATTTTCTGGCACAGTAATGAAATTACCTAGGGGGATACACGTAGCAAATTTGATCATCATACCTCTAATTTTGGCCGTTTTATGAGCTTTTAAATTTCATTAACGGTAGATAACGTGAAAAGTGGGCGTTATAGTAGGCGTGTCAAAATCGTTTTTTCTAATGAGCACAACCTAGACGTTTCAATATAGTCCTTTATTATTCCAAAATCTATATTAATAGAGAAATTATATGAATTTTGTTTAAAACGTTATATGGGAGGTGGGCGTAAAAGTGGGCGTGGCACACTGATTTTCCGTTACAAAAAAGCGTTTCACCAAAAAACAAAGTGTGCAAAATTTCAGAGTCGTAGATCCAATTTTGTTGCTTTTATGACGTTTTTGTTTTTAAATATACCGAAAAATACACTGTGCGGTAAAAATTTTCGTACATTTTGATCGATAACTCCTCTCCTAATGCATAGATTTAGATAATTTTTGGAGAGAAATATTGTTTTTACTCAGGAAATATATATTCGAAGTTTCATGAGTCTACGTTAATGCGTTTGGACACAATTCCATTTTATTCGGTGTTCGAGGGACACGGTTTTTTCGACCTACTCTAGCTTTTCGAGCTATAACTCTCTTCCTAATATTCCGATTTAGCCCATTTTCAATACCAAACAAACCTTGTCTATAAGAAAGATTCTGGCAAAATTTGAGCCCCCTAGCTTTTTCGGTGCGACCTCTATCGTGCTTTCAACAGACGGACAGACGGACAGACGGACAGACGGACAGACGGACGGACATAGCTAGATCTTCATCAAATCAAACCCTGATTCAGAATATGTATACTTTATGGGGTTTAAAATGGATATTTCGATGTGTTACAAACGGAATGACAAAATGAATATACCCCCACCATTTTTTTGGTGGCGGGTATAAAAAAACAAACATACAAATTTGAGAATTACGTTTTTTTGTTACATATTCCTCGCTGATCACTCTCAAATTTTTTATTTTTTTGTTGTTGTTTTTTTTACCTAAAATAGTCGTGTAAATTGCGGGGACACAAAAATTGCGTTTTTTTTAAATTGACCCATATATTTTTAATTATGCAATAAAGCATAAAATGAAAAATTATTCATTTTTAAATAATATTTAATTTTTTCTATTTTTTCGTGATATTAAATAGTTATATTTCTAAAACTTTATATAAAAAAAATAATTTTAAATATTTCAATCATAACTAATGTAAGGAAACATATTGGTGAAAATAAAGCCATTTTTATTACACATAAATTTATAAACCTTAATTAACAAAATTAGCTTATTATTACGACCCTAAATCGTTATAGATAAAATACTTAATTTTTACAATGATGTTTTGTAAATAGTCGTTGGAGGTATTTGGAAAGACCTTTAGTTCCATTCATGTTTTATCCTAATGCTTTTTTTAACTGCAAATCAAATTTTAGCACAATCTTAACTGCTTTATATTCAATGTTCCAACAACATGTTAAATTAAAATCTTACAAAAACCCATAGGTCTAATAAGGCACCAATGAAGAGAATAAAAAAAAACGAAAATTGTACGTTAAAAGCAATTAACGCCAACTGTTAAGAGCGAGGGTAATAAACACATACACAAGTTTAAAAAAAATGTAGAACGCAAACACGCAATCATACACTGAAGGCACAAACAACGGAAGTACTTAGATAAAAACGAAACTATAGAACACAGTTAATAGATACGCAACAAAATAAATACATTAAAGTACTTTAGTAGCTATGTACATACATACGTACTTGCATACATAGATAAAAAAAACTGTTTCTCACAAATTGTTTATCTATTAGGTACTTTACACTTATTTAGCAATTTAATACCACCGGCTGTACAGTAAAAACGAAAATTGTTAGAAATTGATAAGAATAAAGATCTTCATTGAAAGTTTCTGCTTTATATAAAATTCTAGGCTAAATTGTTAAATAGTTTTTTGGCATTTTAATTAGTAAACTGTTTAAAACTTTTTAAAAAATTTCGAAATAGTTCTAGTTAGTTTTAAATAAAATTTATTTTTAATTTCTATTAACAGTACAAATACTTTTCTCCCCTACAGTGACAGTGTAAAAATTTTGCTACTTGTGTGTGTGTGTGTGCAAACAAAATACTAAAGTTGTTACTGACTGGTACTGCTAAACTCCCCAGATGTTAATTATGTTTTCTGCTGCTAAACAGCTTTTGCTATTTTCTACTGATTCCACTTAATGCTTTGTAGTGTTAGTCGTTTCTGACCCATATCGTTAAGTGGCAATATTAGCATTTCTATTATGGAACTTTGATTAAACGTTAAAGAACGTGGCATGTCTATATTATAAATACAAACTTAATGCTACAACTAGGCACCTACAATACTGCATGTATACTTTAGTCTATGCATAGGATATAAGGCCGCTCTGTTTATTATTTATTAGCAACAGCAGTAGTACACAAATGAAAATTACAAAATAATGATTTAAAGGTTTAATCAAATAATTTTGCTAATAAAATGAACTGAATGTTCGTATATAAAATATAATTAAGTATTACGTGGGGGTATACATAAATTAGAATAAAACAAAACTTAAACCATTTATTTTGACTTAAACTTAAAATTGTTTATAACCTAAGGGTCACTGTCCCATATTTGGTCGAAAGGAAAAAAAAACATTAAGAAGGCGGCAATTGTGTTAAATAGAAATAAATCACATAAAAAGCTATAAAGGTGTGAGCTTTTGTTTTTGGTATTACGGTAAAAGTTTTTAGCTTTGTATAATTTATAATATGGAATATAGAATATAGCAAGTAAAGTTTTAGTAAAATATTATTCCAGTTAAACACAAACATAATTATTATGTTCTTCATTACAATTTTTCCTCACTGTTATGCCACACAGAGAGATGAAAATAAACTCATGCAAACATATTACTCTTCTCCATTTGTCAAGTAGATTTTCATTAAAAGATACGAAAGCCTTCAACTAACACCTTTTAACATTGCATAAGGGCTTTATCAAGTTGAGTGAAAACGGTAACAACAATTGCTTTTTTCTTAACCCTTAACTGCAAAATATATTCCAACCTTTTGTTGGGCCATATAAGATGTAGCTTAAAACTAATATGGTTTTGTATGATGATGACACACCAAAAGTAATGTACCCTATACTTTAAAGCATATTTTACTGACTAAAGTTAAGTTGGGATAATTACCTATTTTCACCCCAATAATTTATAAATTTAGTACATAGATTTTGTACTATTTACGTTTAAATTAACTGTACATTCAGATCATTGTATTTAGATAGAAATTTAGGAGGAAGTTTTTAGGGGATAAATGAAATTTTGACACAAAAAAAATTTTAACCAGACAGAAGTTTTAAGCCATGTAAGTTCTGGCAAAATTAAAAACACAAAAAGTTGAATTTTAACAGTGAAAATATCCAAAAATAAAAGTTTTATTTTGAAATTTCCCTAGTAAAGTGATCAGCAAATAAAAAACGGTTTAAGAATAATTTGATAAAAGTTTTTTTTAAATCGGTTTCGATTTTGTTTACCCAAAACCGGTTATATAACCGGTTATTTATTTGACGTATATATATTGCATGCAATAAGAAAACATAAGGCCAGATACCAAAGAATAACGGATATCTTACCGATGGGAAATATTACGGAATTAACATGTGATAAAATCCCGATGAGATATGAGAATACTAACTGCATCACCATTATAACGGAAGAGGGAGAATGGGATGAGATAATCAGGATGGGAAACACCCACGGAATCGATCTTTATACAGACGGTTCAAAAATTGGGGACCAAACTGGAATGGGCTTATACGACATAAGCCGAAATAGAAGCAAATACTTTCGTCTACCAGATCAGGCTGAGATCATGACGATTACGGAAGAAATTAAATGGATAAAGGAAACGAATAGCGAAACCCCGATTCGTATCTTTACGGATAGCCAATCAGTGATTAAGACATTGAGAAAGGAGAAAGTTGAATCCCGGAACGTTTTGAAATGCAAGAGTGAGATAAACTCATATGCAAATTGTAAACATATGGATATAATATGGATACCAAGCCATCACGGGCTGATCGGAAACGAGAAAGTCGACAAATTATCCAAAATGGGAGCTCTTCTGAGTACTTTAACTTTGGAGAACGCCAAACCCCTTAAACGATTTAAGGATGGGCGATTTAAACGTTGGGCGATGGAGGAACATGTCAGAAAATGGCAAAGCACTGATGTCGGTAAGGTGACAAGAACACTCTGGGGTGACCCAAATCTTGGGAAATCAAAGGAGATTCTGAGACTAAGTAGACCTACACTTCGGAACCTAACCGGTGTAATTACAGGTCATACGGAGTTGAGAACTCATCTAGCTCGCATGAGATTATCTGAGGAGACAGCATGTAGAGCATGTGAGGAAGAGGATGAGACTCTGGTACACTACCTCTGTCATTGTCCTGCGTTTGGGCATATTAGGCGCGACAATTTTATAGTGGATATTATGCCGAACTTGGAATACCTGAGGAACTCGAACTGGAGATACATAGGGCGTTACATTGAGGGGACTGGGTTCTTGGACTAGTCCGTTATTTATGGGAAATTATGTTTATGGTTTTTGTTTGGGAATTCCGTTTTATATATGGAGCGCACAACATGCCAACAGGGCATAAGTGCAACCTGTCATGGGTTTGGGCTTTTATACCCCTCCTTTTCAATCTAACCTAACCTATCCTATATATATTGCATACAATTTTAAAAACAGTAGCTGGATTCAGACTTAATTATGCCTTTACTTTGAAGCAAAATTACACAATTTTTGAGTTAGCAGAAAAACTGAAAAAATTTTATAAATAAATGTTCTTGTATGAAAAAGGACATACATAAGAATATGTTTATAATAATTAAAAATAACCATTAAAAAATTGATCAAAAACCCGTCAAAATATTAGTAACCCGGTTTCTTAAATTATTTAGAAACCACTTTTGACTACAATATTTTCTAATTTGTAGAAAATATTTCATAAATAAAGAAAAATTAAAAAATTTTTTTTGCGCATATAAGAAATTGACAAACAATACCGCAAACTAATACTACCACTATTAACTGTATAGAACAGAGCAAAGAGATGTAAACTATATTGAAAAGCTGAAAGTTTCGAGTGCAAGTACTATAAAAACAAATGTTGTTGTACAAGTACTCCATATAGGAAATTTTTTGTATTTATTTCTCTTTATTGTTGCAATCGAAGGAGCACTTGAGATGTGGCACGATATGTCAATGTTTTTAGAAGTTTAATTGCTTGCTAAACGCAACTAAAATACGGATGGTAGTGATTGAATGAAGTCATTAAATTTTTACTAAATGCATTTTAAAAGCAATTGCAAGCACGTTAGGTTCGATTGTGTAGTACTGGTGAGAAAAACAATTTGTTTAGTTTGGTGAACAGAAAAGGGATACAAATGTTGTAAAATATAAAAGATATATTACACTTAAAATAAATTAAGTTTTTTAGCTGGCCGCGTTAAATTTGATGCCTATACCATTTGCTGGCATGCAGATATGCAACAATGCTAGTATATAAATATGTCAATATGGGTAGCTTACGAAACCTTTTTTTAATTGGTCAAAAACACTTCTTATAAGTACATATATTAACAAAGAAGTTCGTGTATTTTTTTTAAGTTCAATTAACATATTGTCGAATTAATCTTAATACCGTCTAAAATATGAATGCAATTTAAGTGCGTGAAAGTTCCTTTTAAATGGTATAGTCTTTATTAAAGACATAATGTGATCGTAAGCTGTATTACAATTTATCGACTTGCCTACAAATATAAGATTCTGTTCGATTTATAACTGCAATTTTAAACAAAGCTGAATTTATATCCTGTAAAGATTAACAGTATCATAAATTATCCAAAATTAAATGAATTTTCAGTTGGTTACGTATGTCACTTATCAGCAAACTATATTGAAAATTGTGACCTCTACTTTGCTTACACTTAGAAAAGACTTAAATGAACAACCAAAGGAACAAATAAAATTTAAGCCAATATTAAACCAAAACCGATAACACCCTTCCGACTGCGATGGAGGTGTAAGTTGAAGTAGTCAAGTAGGGAATAAAAGTCAAAACACCATATGGCACATTATATTTTAATACTCTCCCCTTTATTATGAACGTTTCTTATAGCTGTTCGTATAAAATTAAATAAATAATTTAATATAAAAATTCATTTAAGACATGAGCAGTGTTATAACGTGCCAACGTTTTTCTAAATACTGCTTCGTACAGTTCATTTGCCGTTCGCTTGCTGGGTTAAGAATATGGAAACAATATTGACGTGACCTAATTCTTACATCATTTTGTAAATCATCATGAATATTAAAAATTTAATTTGTTTTGTTCTTAAAATTGCTCCAGTTAAAGTTAAGGCACTGACAATAGCTTTTGTACAACGCACTGACAATAGATCTAAAATATATTAATTCTTCATAACTTTTGAAAAAAGTTTTTTTTGTGCTGAAAACAGTCAATAGTATTTGAAAGTTTATGAAAGCGAACTTTGTATATGGCAACTTGAAGAATAGCATAAAAAACAAATGCTGATTATTAATTAATTTGCTTTTATAACATGAATTTGCTTTTGCAACTTAAAATTAGGAAAATAGAAGCTGATTTGGTAAAAGTTTGATGTGAAACTTTTTCCTTACATATTAAAGAATGATCATAGAAATAAAGAACAGTTAAATCTTAATTTATATTTTATAAATTGCAAACTTCCACCATTATTTCCTTTTGATATAATTTTGGTTTTCTTGCTAGAATCCGGCCATTTTTTGCTATCACTTATAAACATCATGGTTGCAAGTATATTTTTATTGTTTTGTTTCTTTAGGATGCATCGTTTGTCCAAATCTATATGATGTGAATATAACACAGCGGAAACCACATACATTTTGCCATCATAATAATAAAACTTGGCTTCAACAGTATAAAATAAAATAAATGGAACAAAGTAGTTTATTAATTAATTAAAAAAAATAAAAAAAATGTCAATTGTTATACAAAAATTATTTTCTTAAAAAATTTAATATATGAGATTTTTAAAGTTTAAAAAATATAACTAAGCTTTTGTTTTACACATTTTATTGCACATTGGTCCATTGGTTTGGCTCTAAAACCAAAAAATCAAAAACCAAAAACTAAAAAACAAAAATCTATGCCATCATAATAAAGACATTTTGTTGCTGGAATCTGTTGTTGTTGAAACGGAAATGTAACAAGTTGTATCTTTTTGTTGTTCAATTGTATCAACTTGCACAAAATTACAAGTACATTTATACACATACATATGTACATAAATACACTAGTAGATGTGTATATGTATGTATAAATTGCACATAAGTTGGATATACATTCTTTTATATTTCTTCTTTCTTTCCGAGTTGTTATTTTTGTTCTTCATTTTTTTTTTCATTTTTGGTTGTAATAAAATTGTTTAAAATTTTGCGGAAATATAAACTTGATTGTTATATTCACACAACATACTATTCAAGATTGTATGAGTATTTAATGTGTGTATGTACTGTAATTTGTTAACAATGTGTTGGTTAAATATACATATATATAATTTAGACAAGTGTTAGTATGTATGTGGAACATTACCCAGTTGCGAATGTCACAAATGCTTAAATTGTTAAGTCAATGATAAAGGATGAGATTTTTGGCGTTATGAAAAATTTTTTTTTATCGATGACAAAAGTTCATTTTGTCAAGTTTTGTTAACGAATACTTATGCTAAGCTATCGACTCATAATACTAACGACTCCCTCAGTTTCAACTTTTTTAAGTAAGATATCTTCTTACTTGTTATCTTCTTCATTGTCACTTGGATTTATCAATGAAATTTTCATTCACGATAATTTCGTACGAAATTCGATTTGATACTGTATTCTGATAATGATTCATCAGTGACGATGTCGCTCAAGCTCGCCACTGGGTAACAAATATTTGCACTTAAATATATTTGCAGCTTTCAAATCGTATTTTATTTTTACTCTTTAAGCTTGATTTGATTGTAGTTGCTTATACGTAACTGTGAATCAAAGTCATTAGAAATCTTCTCAAAAATGTAGGGTACCTCAGTAAAAGTACACTTTTTCAAATTAAAATAAAAACACAAACTTTTCAATAAATTCTTGATTTTTTATTTATAGAATTTAAAGGAAACATGTTATGATTAAACATAAAATGAAATATCCATCAAATAGGCTTCACGACTGTGACGACTGGCTATTAAGGTTTTTATGAAATTGTTAATGACTTTTTCATAGAGATGTATCTTCATTTTACCGATGTAGGATCTCGAAGTTGTTCGCCAGTTAACATTAGAACTTCTTGAGACAATTTGTTATGAAAATCGTTGCTGCAATAAACGTATTTTATCATGTGTGGCGTGGCAGTTAGCACCGTTTTGCTAAAGCCACATATCGTCCCGATCCACATCATCCAGTTGAGTTCACAAACGAACTCATTGATGTTTTAGGGGATTTTCGCGTTACCCTGGTTTACAACAGCTGTATATATCAAAATCGTTATGCTTTGTCAATGGACTAGGTAGGTGAGTATAGATAAGGTTAGGTTACGTTAAAAGAGAAAGGTAATAACCGCTTAAGCCTATGATAGGTAGACATGTATGCCAAAGTTCTAATGTTGTGCACTCTCACGAATTAAATTTTTCCTTGTTTTAACTACTTATTATCACAAGC
Organism: Phyto melanocephala; assembly: GCA_941918925.1. Lineage (NCBI taxonomy): Eukaryota > Metazoa > Arthropoda > Insecta > Diptera > Rhinophoridae > Phyto > Phyto melanocephala. Next base: position 103,542,058 of record OW799236.1, read on the forward strand.
CTAAATCCAAATACTTGGACTAAAAAAAGAACGTAACCGGCTTTCATGTAATTCTCTGGAGAATACTAACTCGAACTCATAAGGTGCTTCGAATTCGGCATGTTGTTCATGTAAAAGTTATGGCGTCTAATACGTCCAAGTTCAAGAAACTAATAAAGGTGGTGTTTTAAGGTCTCATTTTCTGCTTCGAATACTCTACACAAGCAGAATATAGACAATCAAATTCATTGCTAATCGAATGTTTTATTTCTTGCAAAATAACTTTTTTTGTGTTTATGAAATATCTATTGCCAGAGTCATTATATCTTAATGCGGTTTACATATTTATATTCCGAAACTAAATTTTGTAGACACCACCATAAAATTTTACTATCAAAACTAAACTATGCGATTGACAACAATTGTACTACTGTCTATGTCGTGTTATCCGATTGTCCCTTATGACCTAGATGAGTGCTTATGTACCTGTGACTAGTTAATTTATCTTAGATATTGTCCTACCCAGTTTTAGAATCTCTGTAGATTTATTAAGATTTTGGTAATCCCATAGAATGCTCGTCACTTCACCGACAAAACCATTTTACCAGATTCCGATGTGCTCTTCATTTTCTTATATATTTTAAATCTATTTTTAAACTACTAAGAAGGTTTCTTATTTTCTAAGATGACGGTGAACAAAAATGATCCTATTTTGATAATTGTATGGCTTCTTCGTTTCTGATTATGTCGTGATGGCCTATAAGCAATAATATCACTAGACCTTCTTAATTTGCATGCAAGTTTATAGGTAATTTTTTATTTCCGTATTGATTATTGTGTCATTTGAGTTGGATTTTAAATCTGTTTAGAAAATGTATGAATAAAATCACGTCTTTGGGCTCTGAAAGTTATTACAATTATATCGAGAAAATAAATTCAGTTTCTCATTACTACTTTCAATTCTTCTGAATTCTAGACACCCTTTACAAAAATCGAATATATGTTTGAAAAAGGTAGGACATTAATCTAAGATAATTTAGTTCTCTACTTATATTGAACACTTCAGTATTAAAATTTTATTTTTTTGAAATGAAAATTATCTTATATAAAAAATTTTTTGCAAAAGCCTAAAATAGCTTTTTTCAGTCATTTATGCTAATCTTAATCAACAAAATTAAAAGAAATATATTTATGCGAGTTTCCCCAGAATCTATAAATACCTAAATAAAACTAATGCAAAACCATTAAAAAATATTTTTTTACTACAATCTTAGTACAAAATAAAAAGATTTTCACTTCCTAATAACCATTTTCATAAACATGCTACAATATCATCTTAAAACGTCATCTCTAAATTATGTATTTTAGGTTTAGTACTTCCTTAAAAAATAAACTTTGCCAGTTGAAAATTTCAATAAAAATTCGAGGTCATTGTTGGTTTTAACATCTTTGATAAATAAAAATTCATGGCTTTATTAGCTATCGCCTTGCCTTGTGCGTTTTTTCATATTAACTGACATTCTATATACAACATCTAGGCAATATGAAAATTTTATTTCTTATTCCTCCCCTATTCAGTTAATCCTCATGAACATACATGTGACGGCTGTTTTATATTCATTTTATAACCAAAACTAATTTCATTTTAGCCTCTAAAATATCGTTTGTCTAAAGTGTATAGAACGTCGAATATTTTATAATATTTATGTGTTGACTTGTACATTAAAATTATTTGCGACATGTATTTTTAGGGTTATTTACAAAAAAAAATAAGAAAATGCTGACAATTTTATGTATTAATTTTGCAAAAACAAATATGTGTTAATACATAAAAGATGCTGTAAAATTGTATTGAATATATCAAAGCTACTAAACATGTTTAAGAATGGATGTTACCAGTGTTGCCATGAATTTTTTGAAGAACAAGAGGGTGAATGTAACTGGATAAAACTTAAAATAGTTTAATTTCCTAAAAATAAATCAGGAAACTTCAAGTATATCAAGTTGTGTATATATAAAAAATAAAACAATTCATTGAATATACACTTATAAGAATAAAAATTGTAAAGATTAAAAACAAAACAAATTTTGACTAAAAATATTATAGAAACAAAAATATAGCCTTTGAAGCATGATTGATAACACTGGTTACAACATATAGACAATAATATGATTTTACATAGTGATGTAATGGGATTTTGTAAGCGCTAAATAGTGCTGAATGGACAATTTGATATAAAAAAGGAGGAACTCTACAGTTTGGTGCAAAATCGAGCGCATATTTATCGCATCAGTAATTAAGTGTTTAAAAGAAAATTCAATAAATTGTAAAGCTTATAGTCTCTAATAATTTGCGTTCAAAATTATTTATTTAAAATAAACTATTTGCTAAATATAATTATCACTTTTTAAGTTTAAATTTTCAGCATTTATTTTGAGGCTTAAAGCAACCCAACATTTTTAGGATTTTGGGTGATGTTTTGTTTGTTAAAATTAATCTTTAACCTGAGTAACGTACAAAACGGAGTCACTTTGCAAAGTCCATACCCACCTAAATATGTGCACCTATATTTATGCGCACTTTAAATAAACTAGTTCCGTTAAATTGGCCGATTGTTCAATTTTGTCATGGCTCCAATAATGCATTTTTTTAGGGACAACATTCTGCCAAACTAAGGTATTTAAGTATGATTTACTATCCCTATGTAAGCTCTTGCATTTAATATATTTATTTAACCTCAGAAAATTGACAAATGTATGTAGTACTAGCAGACAGATACTTGCAAGCTTATTCTTTCTCGATCTTATTTGACCTATTATTTTACCAACATGTTTACTAAATGTTGGCTTATTTATTCTGTTAAAATTTAAGTATCGAGATAAGATATATATTTCAATAATAGAAATCTGCTACTTTATGGTAGTTTTTTTTAAGCGGCAACTTAAAGTAAAACGACAGATAGTCGCAGTTTGATTGGTATATACACGTCTTTGATTTCGATAATATCGTGGGGCCCTCAATTCATTTAATATGTTCATAATTTTAATACAAGTAGAACATACTGAGAGCCCCAATAGTCATTTTATCTAGTTCTGATAACCGAGCCACTGTCCATAAAAATTACAGTCTCAACCTAAAACTGAATTCTTCGATTTAAAAGACGAAAAATTTTTCGTTAAATATTTTAATTCGTAAAAACTTATTTTATTTTTACAACAATTCATGTAAATAAAGGGTCCGCCATCTAACGTTTTTTTTTTCAACTAGTGCTTACTTCGTGAATGGTAACACTTAGCTCATGTCTGATTTGACAGAACGAATATGAACGAATATGGTTGTGTATACGCTTGAACAACGCTTGGAAATATTGCGACATTACTTTGGCCGATTTTGGCAAAAAAAAAATAATCTTTTCAGATGAAGCTCTTTTGATCTTGGCGGGTATGTAAACAAGCAAAATTGCCGCATTTGGGGCACAGAAAACCCGCACGCATACATTGAAAAGCCGATACACCCAAAACGAGTCACTGTTTGGTGCGGATTTTGGTGCAGAGGCATAATTGGGCCATTTTTCTTCGAAAATTAGCAAAGAGTGGCCGTGGTCAATGGCGATCGTTATCGGGCCATGTTTAACGAATTTTTGTTCACAAAAATTTAAGAGGAGGATATTGGCAACATTTGGTTTCAACAGGACGGCGCTACGTGCCACACCCCTTTTTTTTAAAGCATTTAAAAAAAAAAGAGTTATTTGGCGGACCCTTTATAATAATTATTTTCTTGCATGTTACTTAAGATAATTATCCAATCATCTTCATTTTGTTGTGATGCTCTTTTACATTTCAGTTGTAATAATTATCTTTGCAATATACCAGATATATTTGGTCCTATGGGTTCTTACAAGCTATTTTTTCTTATAATTATTTTAATAGCAAATACAGCAACTTCTTCTTTCATCTAAACTTTTGTAAAATTTATCTAAAAATTATAGGTATCACTGCATTTTATTTTCAAGGATCTATTTATTAGAGCAGTTTCAATGATTGTCACTTTAAAAGCAAAAAAATCTTATTGAAATTATATTTTTTGCAACGTCTGATAATTTATATTTAAAAAGGTGTGACCTTGTTAAAGAATATTTAAATAAACTAGTTAATTTTTGAGCAAACGTAATACTATGCCTTTGATTTAAGTGAACCAAAAGTATTCTCAATTTAAATCGGACCTAAAATTAGTAATTATTAGGCATAAAAAGCGTTTTCTGATAGCAAGGATATAGTAGCTTTGTCCGTTTACAGTTTTTAAAATATCCACTTGTGTTCCCAAAAATTATATACCTTTTTGAAATGTTACAAATACGGAAGCCAATTGAGGGAAGCCCACAAATCTGTTGTTTTTTTTCTCCGTTTGTTGATTAACTTACATTTGTTGAAGCCTGCATATAGAACGCATAGCAAAATGAGGGCATATTATTTCATCAGGTAATTGCAGTTCGGATAGAATTTGTTTGTTAATATTTTTTATATATTAAGTTTGATATTTGAAACAAATGAGAGAGCAGAAAAATTGTCTTTCATTTATTGACTTTTACATCAGAAATTTGAAATAAGTGAAATGAAAATAGTCGGCTGTTCAGATAGGAGTACCTGATGAATAAATTTGCCTTGAGCAAAATATAGTATTTTACTCTTATAATTATTTGAGAAAAATTTGGTACTTAAATCAAAGGCATCTTTAATCTACTAAGAAATTAGAAAAACATTTAAGCCAGATTTTTTTTTGCAACATTTTAAAAACAAAAATTACAATTTTCAACCCATTTTTAGCTTCAGACATGATTGACATAACTTTAGTGTTATCCGCAGACATTTTGGCACAAATGAATCTGGAGTCGTCAATACAACTTTTTATAAATAAAGTAAAACCCAGAAATTAAATACATCATTGATTTGAAACTCTTTGGGATGCAAGCACTCAAGATACAATTGCTATGGCTCTTTTCTGCTTCGTAAACGTTACAGGCAACACTAATTTACATAAATAAAAAATTCTAAGTCCCTAAAATAAATACAAAGTGGTTAGGTATTTGTGATACAAATACTCTCTGCAACTGCTTTTTTCAGTTTCCAACCACAGACGGATTTCAAAAAAATCGTTGTCAAATTAAGAGGACTTCTTTTTCAATTCAAAGATGGATCTGAAACAAAATGGCGAATGACACAGATTTTTTAACTACCTCAATATTGATTATAAGGAAAATGTCTTAATAGAGCACAAACGGAAATCCAAACTCAAGATAGCGTCTACACAAAATGTCGTATTACGTATTTTATGATACGCACAATGTATGAGTTATATAATTAAATATACCTTTACAAATATTTAAAATTTCAAGTACTCACTGATGAATTATTTACATACATTTCGCTGCGGCATCGCAGTTCTACCCAATTTTTACACTAGTCTTACTAATACCTCGCAACAATGAGGTAATTTTCAGAATTTTTACATACTCGGTACTTTAGATTCCGCGCAGCCTACTTTAGCACTCTGACGTGTTATTATACAGTTTGTCAAAATTGTTAATTTTCAATATTTTGTTCCTCACTGTATACACATACATATATGAAAACAAAGTTATGCTGTGGTGGGTTTAACTTATATACACCCCACGTTTTCATTAAAATTTCTACATATTTAATTATTTAAATCTCGATATTATATTAACATGAAATAATAGTGTATCGATGGCAGGATTAAACATAGCATATCTGATTTATTTTTCAAGCATATCATTATGTAAGACATTTAGAGTTTTTGGGTGTTGATTTCAAACCATTTAAAATAAGTATGATAATTTTATAAAGTTCTTAAAGGACTATTGTGAACTCAAATGTCATGGTTTTTTAAAATCGTCAGTCTGCTTTAACTAACTCCTGGTCTTATACCAATATAAATTTATTTAAATATCAACAAAAAGAATATATATAATCCGCTTACAGATTTTCAAAAACTCCTTTGGCAAAATTGTGCTAAACAATATAAATTATTACTGTAAATTGAATTTATTATGTCCTATTGTTTAAGCGAAATAACTCTTAACAATCTAAACATATATGAAAATATTTAATCAGTGATATACTGTTATAAAACAAATAATTATTATTTCTAAAACTCCAGGTAGAAAAACGTCATTGAATTCTATTAAAATAATTAAAGTCGCAAGCAAATAACCACACTAATAAAGGGTGGGCCAAAAATTGTCATAGGGACTTTACAATTTAAAAACCTTTTCGTTTACAACTGCTATTTTTCGACATATAATTAAAAGAAATTATTTTATACTTAATATGAAAAATAATGTCACTTTGATGAACCTTGTCTTCATCATCTTCGAAACTGTAGACTCGTTTTAGAGCGTTTTCCATAACATCTTTTAAAATTTATAGCTATAATGCTCGAATGTCAGCAACAATGTTTTCTTTGAGTATAGAGGATGTTTCAGGCGTGTTATCGCTACTTAAAATAGCCGCAAATAAAATGGTGTAGTGGTGTCATATCTGGAAAACTTGCAGGCCAATTAATTCAAAATTCCCAATGTGTTTTGGGCATTGTGAGTAGTCTCTGCAACCTGATGAAAGCACAGATCTGAGCTAATTTCAGGAAGACCGTATAAAATTATTTGTCATATGCCGATATAGAAACGGGTTTAGACCTGTGTGTTTACCCAACGCTGGGTATTCGCCCATTTATACCCACTTTCATACCTGGATATTTATCAAAATTCGGGTAAATACTTATTTGAATAACAAATACTCGTTGTTACGTAGAGTAACAGAAATGTGAACATTTTCGAATTTATTTTGAATATATTTTTTTAAGTAAGTTTTGCTCAGATAAGGCAGTTTTGACTGCATCAAACACAACAAAAATTTTTAATAAGAACCGCTTATCAGCGTTCTTATAAAAATTCAATGTAATGAGTGGGAGCGATGGCAACAACAATGCAGAATCAACTAGAAAGACTAAAGTTTCAAAACCCAAGCTTGAGCAGCAGGTGCATTAAAAGAATTTGGTTCATTCATTCTTAAATATTTGTTCCCAGCGAGGTGTTTGGAAAAATAGCATATATAAGTATATCGTGCAACTAGAATTGCTTTTTAAAAATAGTTTACCACCTTCAGCAAAAAGCACGAACTCCACTCAATATGAAAATGCCCTGAATTTTTTACTAAAAGGTACTCAAGACGATATCACGTCAACAGGAACCACGCACTCTAGTTGATATGAATTTTTATCGGATACGGACAGCGACAGCGATTACTATTAAATTTAAAAATTATTTCATTTTTTGTAATAAAATCTGATTCGTTATAAAAAATTAAATTCTTTAAATTCTTTATATTCTTTAAATTTATTTAAATTTTTCACTTTTTTGATTTATACCCACATTTTGAGTCAATACCCTGGTGCTGGGGTAAATATCTGGGTATTTACATTTGAATACCCAATTAACCATTTGGGTATTTATCCTTATCCCATCACTATGCCGATAACACTATCAATTTATGGTTATGGCACTTCCGTTTCCTTTTTCAAGGAAGCATGTACTGCCACACTATACTTTTTTTTATTTACTATTTTTTAAAACAATTAAGTGTAGTTGGCGTTAACAAACCCAGCACCTACATCTCTGCTTACTACCAAAAGCCTTTCAAACGAGGTTGATCAATCATAATCTGATTTTCCATAAGTTTGATTTAATTTCATTTTAAAATTTAACTGCAAAATTTAGACGTTAGCGAAGGGTGCCCCGGTGTACAAGTCAGTATTGTGCTGGTCTGCTGGTTTGGCGGTTGTGAGTTAAATTCCCGCCAGAAACTCTGGACTGGTCTGCTTCTCTTTCTCTTCTTTTCTAACTATTCCTTTCATATGGAGCCCTTTTCATAAGTGTATACCTGTCGTGGGTTTGGACTTTTAGTGCCTCTCCTTTTCAACCTAACCTAACCTTACCTAGACGTTGCCGATGATCTTAAGGTTTTTATTATTGTATCAATTGTAGCTTATATGGGAATAACCTTGTGGTAGATGTTTACCTTATCACTTTGCTACATATTCATTGCTTCAAAGGGCGAAATACTGACATTAAAATGTCGACGATATGCTCTTTGCATTAAAATAATTGTTTGGTGACTTAAATAATAAAACTTCAATATTCTGTTCCTTTGTTGAGTTGTCAATTTCTTTAAAAAATTAATTAAAAGATATACAAACAAAAATTTATTAAATTTTCTAAATTCCATGGTTACTTATGCCCCACCCTGTATTGTGAAAATACAATTGCAAATGTTTTTAAATGAAAATTGTATAAACATTTTGCTTATATTGAAATTAAATATATTTAATACACAGCCATATAAATTCCAACAAGTAATTTTAATTGCATAGAAAATATTTAAGAAAATCTAGAATCATTAATACTTTTAACTAAATTATTGATAATTATGCTCAAGTATTTTAAGTAAACTATTTCAATCAACTTAAAGCACGATAGGCTGATTTTATTTAATATGTTTTTAGCACAATTAAAATATTTTATACATTTATGAATGTTTAATGTTGAAATTTGTATAATAATCTTCAGTTTACCATAAAATATGCAAACACCATTAACCCATTGTGTCTTTTAAATAAATATTTGCATTTTATAATTGCAGCCATCTGGTGTTTTATTTATTTATTTAATTATTTATAAATTATTTGATGGTAAATTATAGTGGTAATTTTTTGAAATGAGGGATACCTGTAGTTTAATGTTGATGGTTTATTGAATTAATAAATGAAAAACGTTGAAGAAAAATTTTACAAATACAAAAGTTAATGAGGTCATAGAATTTGTAATACAAATAATAATTTAAAACAGGTGATGTTCTAAGTTCGTATGAATAAAAAAATATGAAATCTTTTACGAAGGGTACACTTAGATACTCGAATATTAAACATCAATTCAAGATCTGATAAATAAATTGCCTTCAGAAAATGAACCTTTGAAAATATTTTTCTTATTTGCAGTGCTATCACATCCACCAATAATTTTGTTATATTTTTTTAATCATTGCAGATTTTATTTACTTTGCATACCAATTAAATTGTTTGTCTATGAAGGAACAACAAATTATGTCCATTGTATTGCTTATTGTTGCAGCAGTAGAAAAAGAGAAAATAATCAAATTTTATAAAAATTTTTGTTAACATTTATCCCTTTCTTTCTTTTAGCTTTTTAGCGGTGCGTAAGGGGAAGTCATAATAAGCTATGCCTGATGATGCTGGAATTAGCGCTTACTTATTGTAAAATATAAAAATACAAAGTGGAACATCATATCGCTCGTGGAAGAGAGTTGCCAATAGATAAGAATCTGTCCTGGATTTTTGCGGATATAAAGTTTTTTGTTGGGATAAATTATTTTACTCAATCTAATGAAATACATATTAGACACTAAAGACTTCCTCAATGATTAACAAATAGGAAACAGTTATGTTAATATTTTAACATTTTTTTAAGCTTCTTAGGAAACGTAGTAATAATTCCTCAAGTACATAAATATATATTTTATGTGGAACATATAGATATTCTGTAGACATTGGCTAATACGCATTTTTATCCATTAATACTTGATGCCATTTTGCATTAATATCGATGCATTTGTGCACAAATTTGGCTAGTTATTCTTCAATATGCAGGTACTTAAATGTTGGATACTAGATAGACCTGTGACTTTAAAATGATACAGAAAGAAATAAAATTATATCTTGGAAAATAATCATCATCTATTGCTATTAGAAAAAATTAAATTTGCAATAATTAAATATTAAAACAAAAGGCGGTCCCATAACAAGTGTCTTTTTAAAACACATGTTATTTTGACACCTTTTGAAAATATTGAATACTAGTTACTATTATAAATATAAGAATCAAAAAAGACCATGAAAAATATTACACATTTACTTATCTTTTCAAAGTGTATGTTATATTAACCTTTCTAAATATACCCGCGCCAATTTTTGTAACACATATACCCGCGCACGGTCTCACAGACCGAAGGTTTGAACTAGATGAAATACTAGTTTTTTAAACAAAGCCTTAAAAAAAAGATTTTTATTTAAACTCGATGATATAATAAAAAAAATAAAGCAATTCATTAAATTAATATTCAGTAATTTTATTGATTTTCAGTCGTTAACATATTTCTCTTCAAAATCGATGTTTTTTTACATGCTACAAAAACAAAACAAAAACACATGTTTTTCTTCAAATAAACGAAAATTCATTTTAGAAACTTAAAAACACTCCTTGTGCAATACATATATCACAGGTTGATTTAATTATCAGCCTTTAATTAAAAATTAGGGCATATCACATTTCATATAAAAAACAGCCATCAAAAACGTTTGTGTTGCCGCAAAAACTAAACTTAAATTCTTTTCCTTTATAAAAAAGAAACAATAACTTTCTAAGCCTAAAAAATACTTTTTTTGCAATAATAAACAATAAGATAACTTATTCATTATCCTTATAGTAATAGTTGGAACATACCATAATAGCATGTTCCAAACAAAAATACTGTTTGCATGTGGAACAGTTGTTACGTGTTTTACGATTCTTTTTTAATGCACAGTTTCCACAGCGACCAATTTTATTAAAAGATGTTCCTGCAGACTCGGGATCATCCATTTTACACAACCCAGAGAGCCTAAATTTGATGGTTTTAGGCAAGGAGGTCGTTACAAAATTTTACACATATACCCGCGCCGGTCTCACAGACCAATTGTTATCAAATACACCAATATGTCCGACTCGCACAAAAACTAAAACAGCACTAAAACAAGGTAGGTAGGTAGGTAGGTAGGTAAGGCTGGTGCAAAGTTACCCTCACACCTTCACTCGGAGACCATTACGGTCCATTGTGACGCCTTAATAGAGAGAAGAATAGAATAAGAATAGAAATATTTAGGATAGAAGAGAAAGAGAAGCAGACAATTCCAGAGTCTCCGGCGGGAATCGAACCCGCAACCCCCAAACAACTGACTTGTCCTTTACTGACTAGTCCACAGGGGCACTAAAACAAAGCTTGTAAAAAAAGCGGCAGCTAACAGAAAATTCAAATTTCTAGGGTTTCTGGAAAAGAGAGTATTTACGTAAAAGCGTTTTGTCGATCTCACAGACCAACGCTCGGGTATAGGAAGGTTAAACACACTCTGAGTTTATCGAAACGAAAATATTATTAATTCAAAAGACGCACTGCGAGCGCTTTATGAAAGTTTTTCTCCTTTAGACTGGCTGGCTAGTGGACAAAGTCCCTGGTTCTTCTTTTCATAAGGTGTCTGCCAACGGCAATTTGGCTGCTGTAACTCAATCCAGGAACATCACTTCACGTCATAAGAATATCTTAAAAACATTTTGTATTGGTTGCCTACAATAACCAGTCAACTCAGCAGTAAGAGATAAACGATCATCCACTTTTTTATTGTTTCTCAATTTAAGTATTAATATAATTATATTAATAGCAAAACAAATAATTTTGTCTGACGAGATATATGTTGATCTCGGTGGCCATGCCAACATACAAAATTAAGTCAGGAAGCCTGCACGTGATTATTAGGCAGACAGCGGTGAAAGTATGTGATGGCATCATGTACCACTTTCTGACAGTGGTGTTACAATCGGGCTAAAATTTTGAAATCTTACAACCGCCCTATGATAAAATTGTGTCACAAAACATGTAGTAAATAATTAATTCTTAATTAATATAAACAAATCTTGCTCAGGCTTTTCATCCCTTTATCCATGATTTTTGTACCGAGGCTACAGAATGGGAATAGCTATGTAAAAGAACCCAAACCATTCAGAAAGTAGCAAATATGGTTGCCCTACGAATGGAAGTCCGCTACATCTGCAAGCATTATTCATTAAGCGAAAATTTTTTTGTTTCTGCACAGACGACAATAGCACCCATAAAATATTAGTGGTTGACCAAATTCCAATCAAGGTGAAGCATCAACCATTAAAGCACCTTCTCGTCGGAATGTAGAAAAAGTTCAAGAGAGCCCTTATTGCCATTCTTCAGCTTCAGGTGTAAAATATACGTTGTGAAAAAGGTTTTTTAATTTAAAACTTTTATTTAATTGACTAATCTATATTTCGATAAAATTTTGCATTCTATATTGATAAGTTTTTGTTTTGTTATATGTAAGTCTCTGTTTTTGTAAATCTTAATAAATAAGGTGAACGTTTTGTTTTTACTTATCCAGCAAAACTTTACATACAATTCACAAGCCAACATTTTCAAATTTCTGTATCAGCATATCAAGGGCCAAATCTTTATAAAAAATTTAGCGAACTTCAATAAATAAAGGCTAATAATGAATTAATGTGAATTCTTCGATAATTTGGCAAACAAAATTAATCAAGGGTTACAAACGCAAACAATAAATATCTAAACAATAAAATTAAAACACATGTCTTTTATTTTGGTTTAATATCCATCAAATATATCTTATATCCTTTAACCCAAAAGGCCTTGTAACGCTGTGTTATTACTTTTTTGTGGAAAGACTTACAGCTGACCATCCTTGAATGATAGTGTTGAGTAAACCTTTTGCTTAGTTTTATGAATCCTTTTTTTTTTTTTTGCTACCATTGCAATAACTACAACAGAATATCTACTTATATTGTATTGTTACATAACACTATATTTTAAGATTAACAATATCCTTGAACTAAATTTGTTTATGAACTGGAAGAAATTATCTGCATGTGTGAAATAAAACAAAACATAAGCAAATTCGTATCCAAATATTTGTGTGAATGTTGCTATTGCTAATATTAAAGCTTTCAAAGATTTTGAATGATGTATTACTTAATATAACAAATAACTTTTTCCCTAATGAGGTTCGCATGTAGACTAACTACAGCCATAAATAAAACGAGTGCTGGTTTTGATTTTGTAAAATTTTGCAACAGAGAAATAGCAAAAAGTATTAGCGAATATAAATACTTGATATGCTTGGAATTAAAATATTCTACTCTCTCTCTCTCTCTCTCTCCCTCTAATCTTTATAAAGAACAGATGTTTTCTTAGAAATTTATTAACACAACTACGTGACAAATTTTAATATCCATTAAATTTGTTACTTAAGAAGTTAATAAGCAATATATCTTAAGCATATTATTTTCTTAGTATTGAAAGTTACTTTGTATTTAATTTTGACTTAAAGATATTAAATAAAATTTACCGACTCTCGTACACGAAAAATTTTTTTATAAAAAAAAGTACACACACAACATGTCGGTTAATAATAATTTTCATATTTATTATAATTTATGATGTTGCTGGATATGACGTAAATATAGTATGTATTATTACACTATAAATTTGATAGATTACATGTCTTGCTTTTTAAATATATGCTAATTTTTTAGTATCTACTGTCTCTATGAATTTTGAAATAAATATTTAAAAAGTTTAAAATATTTTATTATTTTTAAACATCTAAAAGAGAATACATAATTATTAATTTTAGAGGCAAAGGATAAGATAAAAACTGCTGTCATGCAAGTGCTAATTTCTCTTAAATGATTTTTTTTTCTTTCATAGGTCTGTTACTATTATCTTGGTGGCATAAATCCTGGTTTGGAAATAACTTCTCAACAGGAAATTTAGTGACGTAAATAGAATTGTATGTTATATGGGGATAGATACAATTACTAAAAGTAGACAGTACACGTCATAAATTTATCATGTTGCTGTATATAGCACTGTTTATGAGCTTTGAACACTGCTTCTTGGAGACGTACTGTCTTACATAATTTTTATAATCCCTATTTTCGTATTCACTTATGGATGATCAAAGAGAGACTATTCATGGTTTATTCTTTAGAGATATCTTTTAACACATAAATATTTAAATATCTTAGAAAGTATAGCCTCATACTTTTTTTTATACAACATTTCGCTACCACACAATGGGTAGATTCTCAGGGAAAACATTCAAATTATATAATATATAGTATTGCGTTTCATTTATATAATTTATATAATTACCTTGCAGCAGCTACGTTTTATTTGGTATCAAAATATTTTTTATTAAAAAAAAGGACCTTAAGTTCAACAACAAGAATATTTTTTTAGAAAATTTCTAGGCTAGTTGAAAATGGGCCAAAAAAATATTCGAACATTTGTTTGCCGTTGACTACTTTTAAAAAACCTTGATCATTAAAATAATTAGAGAAATCAGCCTTATGTGCAGTAGCATATATAATAAAGTAAGTTGAAAATATATTTTATTTTGAAATGGAGTTATTTAAAATAAGTATATCTGAGTGCTTAATTTATTACCTATATTTACTTGAATTACTTGCATTACTTACCCATCAGGCATACTTTGCATCGGGTGTAGAAATCACAATAATTGTTTATACATCAGCAAGATAAACATAACTGCCTCTGTTTCTTGCTATATTTTAACCATAAAGATTTTCACCCTTAGGTTAATTTATGGAAATGGCTGTTACTGTTTGTAGATAGCTTCTAGGGATATTCGTAAAAAGATTTAAAAAAAATCAGATACTTATCGGCACAGCTATAGGCAACAATAATTTATAAATGTCGAGATTCTAAGGCTCCTATTTAATTTCTGTGTACACAAAATATACCAAAATATAAGCCGTAGTTTTGAAAAACTGACAAATCAGTTTGAAGCTAACTGTGACAAGTTTACTTATAAACCAAAATAGTCTGAAACAATACATCTAAAATCTAACTTAACTACGATTTATCCCTGCTCTTAGATGAAGAAAAATAACCGAATCCTAGATGTAGAGACCATTTGGTCCATATATATTTTATGATAAAATTTAAATTTTTAACCAATATATTATAAATTATTTGAATGAATTGTATCGTATCAGCTTTTTTTGTTACCTTGTAAAACTAATTGGAATGAATTTTGATTGAACTGTATAAGTCTTGAAAGTCACTCGTACATTAAAGACTAGATATTGTCTATGATTCGGAAAATAACAAAACAAGTAATTATGAAATATAAAGTGGGTGCATATACCTATTATCGCCAGCTAATTGTTTCAAAACATAGTTCTTGCAGAAGTATATCGGGTGTACATTTTTATTTTTATTTAATAAGACATTAATAATACATTCATTATACTTTTCACACGATTTTAAGTATGCTGCCTTTTGGTTTTGGTCTAAAGTTTTTAATGCTTTGTTTCTTATAGAAGGTGTAAATATTGCTTACGCAATGATCGGTCGATTATTGCCAAAAACCACAAAACAACTCGTATATGAGGAGCCGCAGAACAAAAGGTGCTTTTTCGCATTTCGCGAAAAATTGGTTTTTTGGTATTTTTATAATATTTAGGTTGAAATCTTGTAGAAACAATCAAGTTTGCATTATTATTATTTTTTTTTTACAAAGTAAATGGGTTCTAAAAAATTTATGCTTAACAAAAGGTGCTTTTTTGATTATTTTTTATCAAAAGGTGCTTTTTTGATTATTTTTTATCAAAAGGTTCTTTTCCATAATCTTTGTGTAGTTTCACTTTTTACTTTAATGATCAAACCAAACTACAGTTAAAGTAAAATTAATCAGATGTTAAAGTCTTTGTGGAAAGTCTTTTAATAAAACAGTTTGGTAAAGACTGGAGTGAAAATCAGTCATTATTTTGGTACAAGAACATTTTGTACAACCAGGATAAAGGTATGGAGGATTCAATAGACGAAAATGTTGGATGTTCTTGCTTAGAAGAAGATGTTGGAACAAGAGTTTAACTTTAACAAATTTTATATGTATTTAATTTAAGGCTAAGAAAGAAATGTTTAAGTTGCAATTTTATTTAATAAAACGACAAAAATTATATACTTAATTTAACATTTTTTAATATATTAGATCAGGTTTAACCACATTCAGTCAAAATTTTATAGTCATTTATGTGTATTCGCATTACAAAATATACTTTTTCCTTCTATTAAAAGAACGTGCTCTTTTACTTTTTTTAACAAAAGGTGCTTTTTTGCATTCTTTTTTACAAAAGGTGCTTTTTCCGAAATAAAAATGGAATTATATCAAACATCCTTAATATTTAATAGGGTGACTTATGACAGTTAGATGCATCTGTAGATAAGTAAAAGACTTGTTAGCATTTGCAGGTTCTTGCAGTTTTTTAAAGTGGCGAAAAAAATAAATCTCAATTTCCCAAAAATTTGAAATGAGCGAAAAAGCACCTTTTGTTCTGCGGCTCCTCATATAATATGTTCTGGGATCGATGACTCATGACACTAGCTGAACGAAATCGAAGAAGGTCAGCGTTTTGAAGTCACCTAATACTTTATTCGGCTAAGGCATATAGGATATTTTATGCCAATAATAGTTCTAAACACCGTTATTGACTGAAATTCAATAATTACCCTACCAAGTGTAAAGCAGATTTCAAAATATCTGTTTGTGAGAACATCATTTGCAAGACTAAGAGAAAAATACATTTATATTTCAATTTGTCCACCTTTATTTAAAAAGCTTTATATTATAAAACAACATTGTTAAAAAAATAAAATCACGTGAGTAGAATTTCAAAATAATTGCTCAGTCAACAACCTGTGGTAGGAGTCGTAGGTTGTAAGAAATTAACTTCTTCATATTGAAGAAAACGGCAATAGTAAACATTTGGTCTGCTATGATGTATTTATATAACATTCTATAAGCATAGGTTGAATTTTTGTTAGTGTTGGTGGTTAAATCTTAAGGGCCGATGTTGAATGTGAACCACATCTAAACGTTAAGTTTTTTTTCTGTATTTCATTTAGCATTTCTTAATTTCAGACCAACTCAATTTGAACTAATAAAATATACAAAATCGAGCAATGCGTTAAAGTTATTCAGGCCCGTCATGAAAATTAGCGTTCAAATCAAAATGCATTTCGTGAACTTCGTAATTCTTTTGATCAACATAATTCGTCCACAATCGGGAGAATTGTGAAAAATATTTAAATTTCAGCAAAACAGATCTGTATGAAATGTGAAAACATCTGCAAATGCCATCTTAGTTCGTTGAATGGGAAACATTGCTTTTTTTGCGATAGTATGGCAAAAGAGCAGTTAATTATGATTCATCATCATGCTCTACAATTGAACATCAACGTTGTCATTGAAAATTTTAACCATCGGATGGAGGTGTACCACCGAGAACGCGACGGCCATTTGGCCGATATTTTGTTCCATACATAATTGAACCATACCAATATTATCATAATAAGAAGATATGATAATGGTTTCCTAAATAATTTGTGTTTCATTCAAAATCAACATCGGGCCATAAAATTTAACCAAACTTTGTATGATATTAATATAGAAATTATAAGCAAATTGTGTACATTTACCACGATGTAGAATTCCTACGACATCTTGTAAATTGAGCATATATATAATACCGCTTAAAAGTTATGGAGATAACAAGAAAAATATTGGACCGAATGGCCAAACTCAATAGTAGTTTGTCACACGAACTTTGTGTATATCATTGCTGAAATAAGCCTATGATAAAATCAAAAATTTATTATGAATATGGGAAATAACGTTTTCCTTAAAATAACTCATTAATTACAGTTGTTTCGGAGAGTTAGTTTTAGTATTATTTTTCTGCAAATCTGGGGGTCACATATTTAATTTATGCCAGAACCCTTCCTTTTTGCAACACAATGAACAAACTTTCTTATTATTTTTCTCGGGTAATTAAGTTGAAACTGACTAAATATCCATTATGAAAGTAATAATATAAATTCATAAAATATACTATTTTTTATTACATTATGGGATTGTTCGTTTTGTATTTATGGTTTAATTTAGTTATAATTTAAAGTAAACGAACCTAAATATACATTTATTTGTAGACATGGTATATTAGTATTTTTGTTTGTATAGCTCCTATTTACAACGTTTAATATTTACATTGAAATTTCTTACTCTGTCTTTTATGGTTAATTTTATTATGAATATAAAATGATTGTGTGCATATCCTGAGGGCATTATTTACAAATATTAATTGCTTAAGCCTTTTTTATATGAACAACTTTAACACGTTTGTTGTTTATTCTCTTTTCGGATTGTTTTAAAATATTCAGTGCAAAGAAACATATAATATTTTTCCAATATATACGGTAGTAAATAACAATTTAATAGAATTTTAAACTTAACCTCTTAACCCCTTCACAGTTTGTAAACTGTTTGCAAATTTGTATTAATGGCATATTTACGGCAGCAGATTTATTTTAAAGAAAGTCGTATGGTACAAAAAGAGAGATGGAGAGAAACAGAAGGATATAGCTAAAGAAATAATAAAATTATAAAGGTTATATTATCATTAAACCATAATACGAAACAATATAAAAAAGGGAAAGGAACACTTGGTAAGAACGGCAAAGTAGTTAGAGGAATTAAAAATAAATATTATGTATCGAGAAAAACTTTGTAAATTAAAAGTTTAAAAAAAATAAAATAAAAAGCTCAAGTATAATAAAAAAAATTTTTTTTACAGAGTTTTGTATTGCAATGAGTTGTTAAATAATGAGATTATCAAGTATAATTCTTGCGCAAATACTTATGCGATTGTTTTTATAAAAAAATATTTTTTTTCTTAACAAGTAAGAATGATTTGGAGTAGGAACTATTTGGCAACTACGAGTTAAGCGTGTTTTGTTATTAAGGCAGTTATTATATAATTGGCAGCTTTCTTTTGTGACTTTACACCTTTTGGTTGTTTTGAGGCTTTTTAGGCTTAAATTTGTATTAAAAATGTTTAAATTTAACTAGAAAATCATGGTTTTGTTCGATGAACTAATCGGCCATCTGGGCAACCAAATTTTTTTTTAAATGGCCATATCAATGAAGCATTATTTTTTTTAATGTTATTTACTGAAACTCCATTGCATTAAAAAATAAATATTTTTAAGGGTGCTCTTGAAATTCTGATCTGTGTACGCCTTTACTGCTTATTTATTTTTTCATACCTGAATTGATAGCTGTAAGTATTTTACTGAAGCTGTTTTAGCAGAAACGAACGAATAACTTTCAATATACCTTTCAACAATAACTTTCCCTTTAATGAATACCAACTTACAATTTGTGCAAATTAGTGTTCACTTCTACCCGGTCACAAAGTAAGCCAGATTATATTCAAGCTGCTTTCTAATAGCCTACCATGCTTCCTGGGTAATACTAATATGTATTCACTGAATGAACACTTTAGTATCTCGCTTAGTTTGTGTCCGAGTAGAAAGCGTTACATTGGTTTGTATATGAAATGGTGTGCATTTCTGTCTTACATGTGTGCATCGGATCATCGTTTCTGTATTTGAAATATTTGCCGCTTGTTATTTATTTACTCTGGTGATATGAAAATTCCCAGGTCTATTCACATATACCAGAAACGATCGGACAGTTGGAAGTTAATATTTGAAACATTCTTACAAAAAAATACAGTCTCAATACCTTCCAAAATTATGTAAAAATTGGTTTGGCAGAATTTTTCTGTATTTTTTTCTTCACCTTTTTAAAAAATTTATGAGTTTTATAATTATTTTGACTTTATTCGTTCACCGTGCCTAATAACGCTGCTCGTTCTAATAACAAATACTATTTAATGTACGTCATTATAATCTGTCGGTGGTGCTATCACGGGGTGATAGCCAACCATCAGGTTCTGTGTGCCAAGTTTCGAAGAAACAAAATTAAAGTCATTGGCAGTTCTTCCCTGTTATAATCTCTTAGTTTATGTATAGGCACCTTGCTTAAGAACTCCGAATTGTATAAAAATAAAGATTACCATCTTACTTACGAGACAAATAATATTAAGCAACAAGAGAATTGGGTTTGATATTCAAAAAAACGGAACAGCCAACTATAAATCTACTTAATGGTGAAAGGCAACAGTTCCCCGAGACGATAAGTTTAGCCGGAATGCCGTAAATCCGTTACCTTTGCCAGCATGTGCGATTAAACCATTAAGTTTCATATTGTATGAAAATATATCAAAACTCAGAGATATTAGTAGTTGCCTGAAGTCCGACACAAGGTCCAGCATCAGAAATTAAGTAGTCGCCGAATGTGTCTGTGTGAATAAATCACAGTACTAGTTTACACCAAAGGGGCCTCACAAATAAATAAAAACAAATTAAAAGGGACTACAGAAACCTATAATACCAAACAGGCCTCTGTTCATTCATTCAGCAAGTACCTTTGACTACAATTTTATCTCCATAGAAGGGTGTGTTGCCAGGGATGTTGGCATTAACACAAAATGTGTGCACACTGAGACACGTTTATATATGTCATGATGAACATAAAATAGGCCCTAAAAAGTTTAGGAACACAACGCATATAAAGCAGTCTTCCACAAGTGCTATTCGAAATAGGTAAATATTAAGCAAGAGATTTAAGAATCAATTTTTGGTAATTAATTTTATACTAAATCCTATTTCAATTAATTTGTTGTTTTACATATAACAAAACTAATAAAAATTTTATGTATTGAACAAAAATTGAAACAATCTTACTGCAATGAGTGCTCTAAATCAACAAGTCATTTAACCCTTATGTGAGTGACAGGGTACCCGGGTACCCATTTCATTTTCAAATAAAAATATTTTATGCTGGCAGATGATTTATATTGCTCAAACTTTTTGAGAACTCTTAACTTTTTATTGTTTTTATATTTTCATTGATATAAGTCCAGTATATACCTTTGGATGGGCGAGGTATATAGATATTTATTTTACACCCTCAAGCGAGTGACAGGGGTACCCAGGTACCCAAAGTTATATATATAAAAGTGGATGGAAGAATTGTTATTATTTTTTTAAAAAACATTTTCTAAAGCATATTTCTTCGAAAAAATGAGAAAATTTATTTTAGAAAAAAAAATATAATACCTGCGCTTATAGTTAATAGATTTTAAAGCTGTAAGAAACCACACACATGTATAGTATTTTGATTTATATTTTTTGCCAGACTTATAATATTTACGTAAGTTATAATTCAACATATTTCAAATATCTCGGAGTGCAGCAGTTTTGTCATTTTCGACACGTGACTCACGAATAACTACGTTATCAAATTGTATAAAACGTAAAAGCATTTTAAACCTATCATATAATATTGCAGCCCGAGTAAGGGGTAGGTGATTAGATTTCCACAACTCAGTCAAATTCTCCTTATTAGATTTGTAAACGCCACAAACAATCAATAAACCAAAAAATGCGTCTAGCTCATTTTCTGTAAATGGTGTGAAGATTTTATTTTGTGACTTTTTATTAGAATTCGGATACCTGCCGTGTAAATTTCCATTGTATTCATCAGTTTCGATTTTTTCACGTAAAATTATATCGCACATTTCGCTGGAAAAAAAACTTTTGAATATATATTTTGGTGTAGAAATGTGCAAACCAGGTACTGCGCCAAAGCGTTGCCTTAAAATATTCCGGTTTATTGACTGAAATTCTGGAAATGGGTCAAGAAACCAAAAAGTTCCATATTTAGCACAAAGTTCACTATTCGATTCCACTTCTTCGCTGTCATTTGAGTCGTATGAGTTTTCATCAGTTTCTAGACATGGGTACTAACTGATGCTTCTGATCTCATATCGCCAGAAACGATAAATTCTTCCTCATCACTTTCACATTCACTTAATATATTTTAAATTTCCAATAAATTTAATCCTTTAGGACGGACTCAGTCTGTCATTTTATAAAACTTAATTCACTTATTCCCGGCTAAAAACAATTAAGAATGAAATTGTGATGTCATTGTATTGTTGAATATGCTACTGTTTATAAAATGGCAAACCACCAATATAATGGCTACGCGTTGTTGTTAAGGCTCATAAAAAGAGGAATCGCAAATATTAAGTTTTGTTCAAAAACTATTATGACAATATAGCGAGTAGTAATATAAAATTCATAAGATAGGAAGTACCAAATTCAAGCTGTAGGGATTCCTGCTGAAATATTTTTGTTTTATATATTAGTGCTAGTGGTTAAATAAATTTTTGTACTAAAAACTTAAAAAACGGAAAGACCAAAATGCATGTTATATTATAAGATGAATCCTAAGAACAAAAAATCATTTTAATGCAATTTAACGTACAGAAGTATTGAAAAAATATGCAATTTTCATACAATTTGTGTGTGGGTACCCGGGTACCCCTGTCACTCTAGAGAAGGTGTTTTTTTTGTCACTCAAATAAGGGTTAAAGAAAGCAGATGTCAATATAAAACAATAAAAAAATCATTAATAATAAGGTTTTGAGTAATATATGACCTTTTTTTACTCCTTAACAAAACCTTAATTAATATTTAACAGTTAGAATATTAATGTCGAGATAAATTAAATCAGACTAAATTTTATCAGACTAAGTTGACCCTAGTTTTTCGATTAGCCTTTTTATTTTACTATAGCGTAAAAAATTTATAAAAATCTATTACATAAATTAAAGCAACAAAATACTTGAATCTCGGAGTGCGGTAAAACGCCAAAATAAGATAAAATACATTGCTAACTCCATGCGATTATATAGATACCGGGCTATCCAAATATAATTAGAAATAAAAAATTCAACATTTTGGAATATCTTGAATACCTTGAAATACTTAAGCTAAAGTTTTCAAAAGTTATAAAATTAATTTAAGTTTGGGCGATGGAAAAACACGTTGGAAAGTGGCTAGAGGACATTAATCTTGAAAACTTGATGAAGACTCTGATCTTTAGAATGCAGGCAAATATTAGGAAAACTAACTAGTGTAGTAACAAGTCTCACGGTGCTGAGAACTTACGTAGCTATTGGACTATAGGACGACACTGCATTGAGAGTTTTTAAAGAAAAATAGGAGACTTTAAAATACTATCTATGTTAGTTCCTTGCGTTTCGGCAAGCATGAAAGGTATATCGTTGATACTATAAAATTTTTTTTAATATCTAAAGAACTAGTATTGAAAGTTCATAAAGAATTATATTGAAGAGATTTAAGTCTTGACGTTGTGAAAATATTAGGTTGAGTTTAAAATTATTGTTCTAATTTCTCACAGTACACAAAATGCTAATTTGTCAATTTGACCTAAGGCAACACAAAATTTTCCATTTATTTAAACAAAAATCCAATAACTATGTACAAATTGCCTTTCCTATATAATTTAAAGTTTTCCCCCATACAAATTAAAAGAAAAACAATTTATCTACTTAATGATTCTAATAAAAAATATGTAGTTTTCGTATTTAGATTATCTACAGCCAATATCATTATGTAACTGACAAAAATAATGTTAAATAAAATATTGGCAATAAATCATTGTTCAATTATGCTGCCATAAAGAGAGAAGAAGAAATATAAAGAAAGCAAATATTGTAGTCATGCATTAAAAGTAAATATTGCAATTTGCAAAGTCATTATTTATAATATTGTTTTTTATCTGTACGTCTAGCTAAATGGTAATATTTGGCAAATTACTTTTTTTTTCTTAAATAAACTTGATGGTCTCTGAGTGAAGAAGAACATGGAAATTATTACAACTTGGCAGTTTTTCTTTAAGAAAATATAAAAGTAAAATAACCAAAGTTGCAAATGATGAATAAGTATGTAAATTTGTTGTCCTTTAAAATATAATTTACCTTTTGCTTTGCTTTATATAGATATATAAGCAACAACAACAAAAAGCACAAAGATTTTCTTTAAGAGTATCTAATGATATTAAAGAAGTTTCGCCAAGTCGTGACTGTAATATTTGAGCATTAATATACTTATATTCATTTGTGTGTATTATTTTATTTGTTTCACTTTTTTCCAATTTTCCTCTCTATAGAACAATTACCAATTTAAAAAAAAGCAAAAAAAAAAACACTAAAAAAATATCATGAAATATAAAAATAGCTGCTTTAAATACTAATGAACCTGGCATAATGTTGTTTTAATACAAGTAAATATTTTCAATACAATAGGTTGGCATTTGAATACAACCTACATAATGCGCCATTTTTCTCTATTCTAGTTTTTTTTTTCTGAATTTTCTTTAGTCATTGTTGTAAGCTGACAGGTAGTAGAGATTTATTGTTCACTTTTCACGTACTTTTGCAAGAAATTTGAATTTTATATTTATTATAAGGCGCCAGAAGATGCAAAATACTTTAAAAATACAAAATTTAGATAAATCCTGTTAGAAAATAAAACAAGAGTTTCCCTTTCTCTCCTTACTCTGCCGTGATTTATAATGCCACTATAGCTGTGTTGGCTGTTAAGAAGAAACACACGCATAAAAATAGACAAATCGTAAATATTTCCATGATGACCTTTAGAAAAGTATTTTTGTTTTAATGGCACAAAAAAAAGATAAATAAAAAGTTTTTAAGACTTTGTATAAGACTTTTTGTTTACAATTTTCTAAGTTTTTTTTTACGTCAACCAATTACCTGCCGTATTTGAAGTTTGAGATTTATTCGAAAAAGTAAACTTTTGAATAACATAAAGCTGTTAAAATAATTAGATCATATGGCAATTATAGTACCAATTCTACCCTCATGGGTTACTATGTTTCATATCTTTGCAAATTTCATGATTTTTATTTTATCTGTTAATATTTTAAAAGAAAAAGTTTAATGAATTCCACATTTTAATGAAGTTATTAGAAATTATGTAAAAAAATATAACATATTCTTCGATCGTTTACTTAAAGGTTTTACTATTTTGTGCTGGATTTTAGAGAAATTTGAAATTTCTGTAAACGAACGCAAACCAGTAAATTTCAATAAAAAAATATTCAATAATTTTAAGTATACGAAAAAGCAATATATGTTACCAACACTTGAAAATGATTTTAGGAATATGACGGATTGCACATTTTCGTGACATAAAACACATGAACAAGTTTGCCCTCCAAGGAGTCAGTTGTATCTGGTTTGCAAGCATGAACCAGTGAATTAATTTTTCCCCACAGAAAATAACCAATAGGTGTTAAATCGCATACTTTAATTTAAAAATATTTAAAACAAGCATTGGACTTGTTTATTAATTAGTTTGAACTTAGCCGTTTAATACACACCACTTAAACAGGGTAAATTAAAAAAACACTTGCCTTTGTAACACAGGTCGTTGTGTTATCGATAATGTTAAAGTGACATAGCAGAACATAGGCGTCACGCGTCAAAGCTCTTTAATCAAAAGTAATATTAATTTAATTTGTTTCACAAGACCCAGTCAGTTTTTCAGGAAGTGACCGCGTCTCAACATATACGTGAGGCTTATCATCACTCCAAATACGGCAGTTTTGTTAATTGACATATCCACTCCAATAAAAGTAAGCTTTAGCGCTAAACAAAATTCATACTGTTAGTATTTTGAACTGAAACTTGATTAAAAAAAAAAATTTGCACAGTTTGGAAGCTTTGTTCAGGCGTCAGTCTATTTATGTTGTAATGCCAAACCAAACTTAACATAAATCACTTGACTTCTGACAACATGGCCGCCAGTTAAAAAAAAATTTTGAAAATTTAAAGTTCCATAATTCTATAAAAACACCTGTTACTTTAGTTTTTTCCAATAGTGCAAATAATTTTATTATAATGTTAATCTAAATGTAAAGAAATAAAGAAATACCAATGAATATCGCTTATTTAAATAAAAAAGGTAATTTTAAATCAATTGAAAAACTAACAGATGGATGTCAATTAAATTTCTTGATTTCCGATATAGATTAGTTGTTACTTGTATTATTTTGCAAAAAAATGCCTAAAAATATTTTGTATCTAAATAAATTGTAACATGATTTTCTGTGCCGATTAACTATAAGATTATTCAAAACAAGTGCAACCTTAAACGCAGATTCAGATGTAAACTTTTAAGACATTTACACCTGTTCCTGTTTTTTTATCTCCTTTTTGTGCCACATGACCCCTAACGGAATGTTATTATATTTTTGTTTGTTTATGTTGTATTGGGTTTGTTTTGTACAAATTTGTTTGTTCTCTCAACCACCCTGTTGCGTATGAGTGTTATTGCTAAGTACAAAAGAATTTCTAACCACCAATATTAATCATACATCATGTAGTCCTTCCATTACCCAGTAGAAAACACATAACGAAGATATTCCCAGCAGGGGTTCAACTGGTGACGAAGTGATTAAATTTAGGTGAAAACACTAATGATTTTAACATTAGCGTGTCATTGGAGATCATGTGTTTACATGAATATATTAATGCACTGCACTCCATTCTAAGTACATATTTAGAACTCATGCATATTTGATGAGAATCATCGGATGTTTCATGAGTTGAATTTGTTCGTTTACATGAATTGTTTAAGATATTTAGCATGATGTTACATTCATTTTTAAACACATCAATAATGACAAATTTTTCACATTTAGGAAGTCATTTACAATGAATGCTTTTACACAATTGATTTAGAAGTCTTGAAAATGTAATTCGCTTTGCACTACTTCTAATTTTTTTTTCTGCGTTATGGTTTAACTGATGATGAGTTAATTCGAGTAAGGTTAAAATACACAAGATTGAAACAGTAGCGAGCAATGGCAGATCATGTGTTCATAAGAAAATATTTGTATACTGAACTTCATTATTATAAGTGCAATGAGCTAATACACCAAGAATAAACTCGATGTTTTATTTTTAAGTAAAAATCGTTATCAGAAATTACTTTGATATTAAAAATTAAAGATACACCACATAATCTGCTATTAAAACAACTAAAAAGTTCATAAGAGTAACAAAATTTATTGCTGCCCTGGCAATATTATTATCATACCAGGATATATCGATGAAATGCCCACCTTCAATAGAAAGCTTTATCTTTAATTTATATAATTTATGTGCGTCCAAAGTTATTAAAAAACCAAAGACTCCATAATGAAGTATATAAGTTGAATGCATCAACAGAAATTATTATGGCATTCTTATTTTTATACTTACGTCTAAGATAAAGGAAAGTAATGTGAAACGTTTTGCTCTCATATAAGGCCTTTGATTAAGCTCAGATATTACGAATAAAAATTTTAAATAAAAACAGAAGTTAATATGTCAGTATATAACTTGAAAATTTTATTTTTTAAATTGATGCATCAATTATATTTATACAAAAGTAGAAAATACCTTGCCCACATAAAGTTAATATAATTTTTCAACTATCAATAACCACTGACTTATTCTCTTCAGCTTTTGTCAAATTATATCATTGTGGTAAAATAACTTGGTAGTATCACTCCAATTGTAAAAATGCTTTAGGTTTTATTTTAAAGACTTAATAAAAGAAAACATATTAAGGATAAAGAAAAGATACAGATACTAGTATTGATATCGTATCAGTTATAAGATTCAAGTTGCTTACGTTGTTCTAGTTTATTTTGTGCTGATAATCAACAAATAAACAACTTAAAACCTAAGGCTTTTTACGTTTTACTTTTGTTTCGTATTTTAAATCATGTTAATTATATTCCTGTGATATCAAAAGATAATATTAAGAAATTTATGTAAGCATAATTTCGCAACAGTTGTCTAACCAAAACATGCAATCACTAAATGTGGTAATAAAAGCTATTGAGACACTCTTGATATATTTTATATTGACTAGAATATTCTAAGGTCGACCTATTTGACACTTGTAAAGTTGTAAGTGAATGTATAAGCTAAAAATTAAATTGTATTCTCAAAATTATTTTTTTTTAATATGTTTTTTTATTTTGAGTTGTAAGCACCAAATCTAAAACAGAAAAAATACAACAAATGATTTTTTAACGAGATTTTAAATTGTTACACTATAGTGGTTGTAGTGACTGCACTCTACTAATCTACTACCATTTATATCCCATTAAATTGCTTATAACTCCTTAAATACTACACCAATTTTAATAGGATTGAGACCTAGAGGAAAAATCCCTTTCAAATCGTATATGGTTTTTTAATATCAGCGCTACAAAAAAAAAAACAAAAAATATACTGGCTCGTTTATATATAAAATAAGGAGAATGACGGGATCACTGATATTTAAAACCTAACTGGAAGTATAAAAATTTATCCACAAATATAAGATTTTTATAATTTTTTTTCAAACAGGTGACTTCTCAAGTATAATATTAATTAAACCCTTCTATTTGGTAATAATATTTAGGGTGTTGAAGGGAATTCACTTTTAAGAACAAAGTTTTCCACAAACAAAGATGTATAGGAATGATTATAATATTTTTGTGCCATTTTCTTTTCTAGCAAACAAAAGTTTCGAATTTTTCTGCCCTTAATTTATTAAATGGCTGGGGTATAGATTAGTAGTTATTTTTGGTAGTCAAATAAGTTATTAAATGGAATTGGTGCATAGAGCGCATTTAATAAAAACATACTCAAATTATCAAAGCTTTAATAAAAACAATATTGACGTTTTAATATTTAAAGATTTTAAAGAATATTTGCGAGATATTAGGATTGTTTATTTTACGGCTAAACAGATATTTTAATAAGCCTAAAGCAGTACCAAAATTCATATGCAACAAAAATAACATACTGCACAAAAATATCTTTTGAATAAAAAGGGATACACAAAGGGAAATATTTTTTTCAGAAGCAAAAACAGCAATAGAAATATAACTACTTTAACATAAATTTATTTTCGGAATATATTTGTAGACCATACACGCAAAGAAAATCCATGGTTACGACATGATCACAACTGTCATATTATAGTTTCTATAGCATTACTTGGTTGTCGAAAACAAGTTGTAGTTATTTTTGTTTAATTTCATCATATATTTTGTCACGATAATCAAGCATTTGTTTGAATTGTATCATTTAATGTTTACTTTTCGTAAAAATTTCAAAAAGGTTAGCATTTAAAAATAGTTAAATTTAAAAAAAATTATTTGACAAAAATAAAATTACATTCAAAAGCATTAAAAATTACAAATAATCATTAAATAGTAGGTGAGATAACAGTATGATTACAAATTAATCAAGCTATGATTTTTTTAATAATAATTTGATTTCAATTGTTTTTCTTCTTTCTGAATACATTTTTATACCCGCCACCAAAAAAATGATGGGGGTATATTCATTTTGTCATTCCGTTTGTAACACATCGAAATATCCATTTTAGACCCCATAAAGTATATATATTCTGAATCGGGGTTTGATTTTATGACGATCTAGCTATGTCCGTCCGTCTGTCCGTCTGTCCGTCTGTCCGTCTGTTGAAAGCACGATAGAGGTCGCACCGAAAAAGCTAGGGGGCTCAAATTTTGCCAGAATCTTTCTTATAGACAAGGTTTGTTTGGTATTGAAAATGGGCTAAATCGGAATATTAGGAAGAGAGTTATAGCTCGAAAAGCAAGAGTAGGTCGAAAAAACCGTGTCCTTCGAACATCGAATAAAATGGAATTGTGTCCAAACGCCTTAACGTAGACTCATGAAACTTCGAACATATATTTCCTGGGTAAAGACAATATTTTCCCCCGAAAATTGTCTAAATCTATTCATTAGGAGAGGAGTTATCGATCAAAATGTACGAAAATTTATACCGCACAGTGTATTTTTCGGTATATTTAAAAACAAAAACGTCATAAAAGCAACAAAATTGGATGAACGACTCTGAAATTTTGCACACTTTGCTTTTTGGTGACGCGCTTTCTTCTAACGGCAAATTAATGTGCCACGCCCACTTTTACGCCCACCTCAGATATAACGTTTTAACTAAAATTCATATAATTTCTCTATTAATAAAGATTTTGGAATAATAAAGGCCTATATTGAAACACCTCAGTTGTACTCATTCGCAAAAATAACTTTGACACGCCTACTATAACGCCCACTTTTCACGTTATCTACCGTTAATGAAATTTAAAAGCTCATAAAACCGCTAAAATTAGAGTTATGATGATAAATTTTGCTACGTCTATCCCCCTGGGCAATTTAATTACTATGCCAAAAAATTAATGTGCCACGCCCACTTTTACGCCCACCTCCCATATAACGTTTTACTTAAAATTCATATAGTTTCTCTATTAATAAAGATTTTGGAATAATAAAGGCCTATATTGAAACACCTAAGTTGTACTCATTAGCAAAAACAACTTTGACACGCCTACTATCACGCCCACTTTCACTTTTGAATTGTGTCCAGACGCATAAACGTAGCCATGAAACTTCGAATATATATTTATCGAGTCAAAAGAATATTTTTTCCTGAAAATCGCTTAAATCTATGAATTAGGAAAAGAGTTATAGATAAAAATGTACGAAAATTTATACCGCACAGTGTATATTTAAAATTTAAAACGTAATACAACTGACAAAACTATATGTACGATTCTGAAATTTTGCAAACATGGCTTTTTGGTCAAAGTCTTCGTTATAACGGAAAATAGATGTGCCACGCACACTTTTTTCCTTAAATTTTTATAAAAATATATTAGTCATATATATTAGCATTTATTCATCTTACACTGCGCCATTTATTGTACTGTAGCTAAATATAAGATAAAGATGATAAGATAGATGACTCTACTAGCAACTACTAGATGGCATGCTAACAACTATGCTTATGTTCTCCTTAAGTTATGCTTTATTAAATATGGGAATTTATGAAAATTTGACCTAAGTAAAAAAAAATTATCTCTAAACATTTCAAACAATTTATTTTCATGTACTAATGGCTAACAAATTTTAAAATTATACAAAACTTATTTCGTTTGAAAATCTTTTAAAAGCAAAATGTTATAGAAGTTTAAAAATCAAAATCTTACTAATAAATTTCCCGTTTTAGAAAAATGCAGAGAATGTATATTTTAAATCACCCTGTGGCCCTTAAAATTTAACCTTAAACTCACTTTCTTCCTCTTAAATTCATGTAAATTCTCTATGAATAAAGATTTTGGAATACTAAAGGACTATTTTGAAATATCTAAGTTATGTTTATTAGCAGAAACTTTATTGACACGCGTACTTTAACGGCCACTTTCATTGAAAGACTAAATTTACGAAAACATTTTACTAGCATACCGAAGTTATAATGGGTGGTTTAATTTTAAGGGACTATGTTGATTTTGAATAAAACTATTATGAAATTTTTATCATTTATTTTTATAATGATAATATTTGTATGCTTCAATTATGTATGGAACAAAATATCGGCCAAATGGCCCCCCCA
The DNA here is from genome assembly GCA_941918925.1 of Phyto melanocephala. Taxonomy (NCBI): domain Eukaryota; kingdom Metazoa; phylum Arthropoda; class Insecta; order Diptera; family Rhinophoridae; genus Phyto; species Phyto melanocephala. The sequence continues at coordinate 103,573,294 of OW799236.1, forward strand.
CAACCTAGGCGGCACACCTCGATCCGATAGTCCAAATTGTCAATGACACTGTTGATGCTCAATTGTTGGGCACGATGATGAGTCGAGGTTGCTTGCTCTGTTGCCACGTTATCGTGAAAAACAGCAATGTTTCCCATTCAACGAACTAAGATGGCATTCACAGATGTTTTCACATTTCATACAGACCTGCTTTGCAGACATTTAAATATTTTTTACAATTCTCCCGATTGTGGACGTATTTGAACGATTATGTTGACCAAAAAAATCACGAAGTGCACAAAATGCAATTTGATTTGAACGCCCATTTTTATAAAAATCTTTAATATTTAAAAGCGTTGCTCGATTGCGTATCTTTCCACGGTTCAAATTGAGTTAGTCTGAGATTGAGAAATGTCAAATAAAATACAAGAAAAATGTTGAAATTAAGATGTGGTTCACCTTAAACATGGGCCCTTAAAATTTAACCACCCTCTACAAAGAAAGTGATACATATTTTATTATAAAGAGATTATTCTATAGCGATTAACAAAATAATAAACATTGTGCTTTAAATGTACACAAAATTGGTGGTGGGTATAAAAGATTCGGCACAGCCGAATATAGTGCTCTTACTTGTTATTATTGTAAAAGTTTGGGATGTCAAAAAAATGAACAAAAATTTTGAAAAATTAAAGAAAATTTACAAATAAAAGAGAAAATGTAAAAAAAATATTGATACAAAAATTGCAATTAAATTTGTAAGTACAATCAATTGTCGATTTCAATTGTAGTCGTATATATAACTACTGAGTGATACTTTAATTAAACATAATAATGATAACTGGTAACCATTATATGTTTAAACCATAATCATACAATTCAATCATTGTATGTTGCTCTTCGATTATATTTTTTCTTTGCTTGTAGCTTCTGGTTTTTGTTGACCGTTTGCTCTAATATTTGTTAAAAACTTACTTTTCCATATATTTGTAAAAAAAAGTCTGCCAGTTGCTTTGAAGTTAAAAACATGTGTTTTTCATTTCATTTCATATCGTAGTCAGTTTCGAATAGTGTTTGTATTTTTTTTTAAGTTACCACTTGTACTACGCTGACAAATATGTAGCGCAACCGTATTGAAAAATATTTCAAAACGTTTTTAATTTTGGTATAAGTAAATAAATTAATAAAATAAAAAATTATTTTCGGTCATAAATTGGATACGTCCTGAACAAATAACCCCAGATTTTCTTCGAATGATTCAAAATGTATTTTTTATATAAATTAATTATAACTAGTATTTTCTGCGATCAACTTATTTCACCGTAATTTAGTTGCGAGTGTGACTATACTGTCCTTGTTATGTTTTTTATAACATAAACAAAAACACTATTTGCAAAAACAATTTGTATCATTCATGTGTTGACTCAAAAAGTTTTTATATTTCTTGATTTATTTAAACACATATGTTTTGAGCATGTTTTAGGAGCAATTTTAAAATTTTGATCTAATATTTATAAGAATAAGATTGTGCCATTCTACAGAAAACTTCCTTTCAAATGATTCATTTTTATACCCGCCACAAAAAAAATGGTATATTCATTCTCTCATTCCGTTTGTAACACCTAAAAATATTCATTTAAGACCCCATAAAGTATATATCGGGTGTCCCAACTAGAACGCAATTTTTAAATTTTAAATAAAACACAGATATTTAAAAAAAAATCGTGAAACTTTATTATATCGTAAATTAGACAGAATGAGGTTATGTATGGAACAATATATCGTGAAGATGGCCGCCGCGGCTTTGGTGGTACACACGCGATATTTTAATGAAATTTTCAATTACCTTTTTGCATAAATGCTGCGGTATTTCATTAATGCAGCGTCCAATTTCCTCTTTTAAGGCTGGAGTCGTCGTAGGCTTATTCGCGTAAACCATCGACTTCAAAGAACCCCAAAGAAAAAAATCTAAAGGTGTTAAATCACACGACCTAGGCGGCCAATTCTCCAAAATGCGAATTTACACGACCGCGAAATGACTGATGCAGCAATTGAATTGTTTCTCTGGCTGTATGACATGCTGGCTTCAGTTACTGAGTCAATTGAAGTTTGTATGCATGAAGATGCAAATCTTTCGTCAAAATTCGCTGCATAGTGGATTTGGAGACCACAATTTGCTAAGCTCGGTGTCGAATCGAGGTGGATAGAGTTTGAGCGACATCATCACGTACAGCTGCGACATTTTCGGTCGATCGACCTGGTCGAAGGCGCGTTGTTGTCTTTACATCACTAACAGACCTAGTTTCGGCAAATTTATCCACTAATCTCTTTACAGTTGACTCTTTTGGAGCATTATTGTGACCCCAAATTGATCGCAATTTGCGAACTGTAGCCGTAACTTTCACCATTTTGGTAAAACAATTTCACAATGAGAATGCGTTGTTCATTCGTGTAGCGCTCCATTTTTACTAACCTCGTACCTTCTACTAGCAAACAATAACAATTGTTCAAATGTCAAACAATGATACTTCGAATGGCGCCAAATTTAAAAATTGCGTTCAAGTTGGGACACCCGATATATTCTGAATCAGGGTTTGATTTGATGACAATCTAGCTATGTCCGTCCGTCTGTCCATCTGTCCGTCTGCTGAAAGCACGATAGAGGTCGCACCGAAAAAGCTAGGGGGCTCAAATTTTGCCAGAATCTTTCTTATAGACAAGGTTTGTTTGGTATTGAAAATGGCCTAAATCAAAATATTAGGATAAGAGTTATAGCTCGTAATGCAAGAGTAGGTCAAAAAACCGTGTCCTTCGAACAACGATTAAAATGCAATTGTGTCCAAACGCATTAAGGTACAGTCATGAAACTTAAAACAAATATTTCTCGATGCCTCCCCAAAAATTGTTTATATCTATGTATTAGGAAACGAGTTATAGATAAAAATGTACAAAAATTTATACCGCGCAGTGTATTTGTCAGTATATTTTAAATTTAGAACCCAATTAAACGGCCAAATTTAGATGTACGAATCTAAGCTCTTGCACACTTTGCTCCTTGGGGAAAGGCTTTTCTGTAACAGAAAATCAACATGACATGCCTACTTTTACGCCCACCTCCCATATAACGTTTTACCTAAAATTCATATAATTTCTCTATTAATAAAGATTTTGGAATAATAAAAGACTATATTGAAACATCTCAGTTGCAATCACTAGCAAAAATAGCTTTGAGACGCCTACTATAACGCCCACTTTTCACGTCATCTACCGTTAATGAAATTTAAAAGCTCTTAAAAACGACAAAATTTGAAGTATGATGGTGAAAGTTGCTACATATATCTTTCTGATCAATGTTATTGTTGTGCCAAAAAGTTTAGGTGACACGCTCATGTAAAATTCATGTAATTTCTCTATTGACAAAGTTTTTGGGAAAATAAAGGACTATATTGAAATATCTTAGTTGTATTTATTAGCAGAAATTTTATTGACAAGCCTACTTTAACGCCCACTTTTATTGAAATAATAAATTTACAAAAACCTTTTACTATCATATCGATGCTATACAAAAAAAGCGATACATATTTTAGTAAAAAGAGTTTATTTCATAGTGACTACTGTTAATAACAAAATAGTAAATTCTGTGCAATAAAAGTACATCAAATTGGTGGTGGGTGTAAAAGATTCGCCACAAACGAGTATAGTGCTCTTACTTGTTATAAAGTTAAGTTGTTTCATGTAAACTTAAGCTGTGTAACAAAAAATCGACTTACCCTTAATAATATTGTAGGCATATATTTTTGTTTATTTTATGCGTGATGAAAAATTCAATATTTGATGAAATATTTGCTAAAAAAAACAATTTCATTTCTTATATCGCAGCAGTATAAACAAGATAAACCAAATATGGTAGTAAAAAAATATTTAATTATTTATAAATTTAATTAGAAAATGCAGATAAATTGCAAAACATTTTTAAATATAAAGGCTGTAAATTTGTTTGAAAGTAAGAGCCTAACCGTTGGCTGTTTACATGCAATTACTTTTGTTTAAAATATCATAAATAAACCTTAAATATGTAAATTATCCTATAAAAAATTTTATCTATTAAATGTTTCAATTTATTTACTACTTCTTTAAATGATCAAATATAAGATTTATATGTTTACAATCCCCATAAATAACAATTGATATTTATTGATTTCCTTCCGTTAAATAGAAAAGACAACAAAAAAATAAATTTAAATCCATCGCTATTTCTTTAGTATTTTTCTTTATAAATTTCACATATTTTTTTTTTTGTAGCCACCGACCAAAGCAGTGGATAGCAGCCAGCACATTTCAATCCAATCAAATGAAAAATATACATTTATCGCAAACTTAAATCATGAAATAGTAGCAGTTTAGTTTTATCCGTTTAATTTCTTGTTCTTGTTTTTTTCCTCTGACACATCTTTCTCTTCAGCTGTCTTTTAGCTCTTATAATGATCATCATTATACAAACATATAACATATACTCACTCTCACATAGTGAAAAGTTAAGCATAAAGTCATGATAACAAACACATTATTGAAAATATTGCTTAAGGATATTAGTATGCTTATGTGTATGATAATGAGGCCAGACTAAAAAGTTTTTTAAAAATGTACCTTGACAGGGGTTTTATTTTGAATTTGTTAAAATGTAATATGAAAATATTTTACGTGGCATATCTAATGATGGGAATTTAGCCTTTTCTCCGTCAAATTCAAAACCAGTTTAGAAGGCCAAAAAAATACGTGAAAAATTAAAGGGTTTCAACGTTTTGTCTATTAATTTAACAATGTTTCTTATACATTGAGATCTTTCAAAGAATTTTTGAAAATATTTCTCCTATTAACCTCCTATAAATATTAAGTACTTCAGCGTTTGTTTGATATGTTAAATTTATAAATATATTCATATATAGTAACGATATTATGTATGTTTTTGTGTCTGTGTGTATGTGTTTGCCTTAACGTCAGTAAGTGTATGTGTGTTAATATTGTGTTGAAAAATCCTTATATTCCTACTAATGTGCTTTTATTTTATATTTGGCTTAATGCCATAAGCCTCAATGGCGACATTATTTTGGGCAAATAATGTTGAACACACATACAGTTACACATATGTACATATATTTAAATCCGCAAATATGTACACTTAAACATACATGCTTGCCATATAAAATGATACTTTTTGCAAGCATGTTTGTACATGTGTATGTTCAGTTTAATAATTCTTAAAGTAGGTTAACGCTTCATTTAATATTGGAAATTTAAATTTGCTTTGGTAAGTTAAACCTTAAACTATTATTGCATATCCAAAAACTGCCTTTAAAACGTTGTTTAATATTCATAATTCTATGAAAAAGCATTAAATTGTAATTATAACATTTTAAATGTCATTTTGCATTATAATCGTCAAATTCTATTAAAATCGTCAATGCAAAATAGTTGTTTTTGTTGTTGTTTTTACTTTTAATTTATGCATAGAAACTTGTAAATGAGCATTTACGTTATTTTAAGTTTAGCGAGAAATTTGTTTTTATTATAAAAAATGTTGAATACAATAGATTTTTGGCAAAATATGCGTGATTTTAATTATAGAGCCATTCAAGTGGTAGAACAATTTAAAACAATATTAATAATAATATTCAATAATAAGCAATTTGGATAAAAATTTAAATTGTAATAGTTAGTCTTTATAATCTTTTTAGAAAAATTAATTTAATTTCTATCAAATTAAAGTCATAACACAACTTGATTATTCTTACTTTTTATTATAATGCCTTTCATATTTTAGCACTCCGCTGCCTTAAATAAATTTAATAATTTGCTACTTCATATGCCTCCATATATCTGACAGATTTTTGAATTAAGTTGAACTTGGCTCCGTATTTAGACCCTGGTATATATTTGTGGTGGAAGCTGATTACGGTTTAAATTTAAAGCAAATAAAAAATTATATTTCATGGCAAAGGCTGGATGTAAGAAATATTACCCAATTAGGCCAATTTAGCTTAAAGGATATAAAAATGAAATCTGTGTGATGCTCCACCCATAGACCTTATTGTCCATTGTGTTACGTTTTAAAGGTTGTCTTAGTCGGAGTACCTTTACTGATTTTAAAATAGAAAATTGTATAAGAAAAAATTGATAATTTTATTCAGTTCTTAAGAATACATCTTCCTTCCATGTTCTAAAAAATCCGTCAAATAGCCCCACGACACTGATAAAGGCCATTATTATTTTCATGAAAATCTCGATGACTTTTTCGCAGAGATCTCTCTGTATCTTATCGGTAATTTAATATATGTCAGATTTGAGCTCATCAGTTGTTCCTGGTTAAGGCAAAAAAGCCAAGATGTCCCAAAGAAAAAAATCCTACGAAGATATATCATATGATCTTGCCGACCATCCGATAAAGTTTTTTTATAAATTGTTCGGGAAATCACTGGTGCAATAAATGAAGAGTGTTTAACTACATGTTTTTCAGATCCACTCCGTTTAGCTGAGGCCGCAAGAACTCCATTATCATGCTCTTTTAAAGAATTTAATTTTGATATTCCGCCTCCAGCATAAACAACTAAAGCTCAGTCACGCCGCCAGACCAAAATCTGCATTAGACTGTTGTTCCTTGTAAGTGAATGTGTTTCTGATGGATTCCATGATGATCTAGGGAGCCCCATAATTAACAATTTTGTGTATTCCCAAAGACATCAGATGGCAATCTGTTTTATAAGAGAAGTACATTTTTTTTTTAATAAATTGGTATTGAATTCAGTTTTCTTTACTATACCCATTGAATTAATTGCCGATAATTATCATTGGCTCCTGGTTAAAGCTCCTAAGTAATCAGTATTTTGAACGCTTTAAGGTTGGTTTGTTTTTTTAAAAATTCGCTGCGTACTTCTTTATAAATTTAAAAGTAGTGAAGAACCATGCCAAAAATTTTTTTTTAGGGTTTCGTTACTACTTTTGTTTAAAACCGACCGCTGTTTACATATAGAGGTCTCACTATCCATATTTGACCCAAGCCAGCAAAAAAATCTATGACAAATAAGTGGATTTGCAGGGGTTCAACTGGTGACGAAGTGATTAAATTTAGGTGAAAACACTAATGATTTTAACATTAGCATGTCATTGGAGATCATGTGTTTACATGAATATATTAATGAACTGCACTCCATTCTAAGTACATATTTAGAACTCATGCATATTTGATGAGAAGCATCGGTTGTTTCATGAGTTGAATTTGTTTGTTTACGTGAATTGTTTAAGATATTTAGCATGATGTTACATTCATTTTTAAACACATCAATAATAAATTTTTTCACATTTAGGAAGTCATTTACAATGAATGCTTTTACACAATTGATTTAGAAGTCTTGAAAATGTAATTCGCTTTGCACTACTTCTAATTTTTTTTGCTGGGAATATCTTCAATTTGTTTGACTACTCTTTGAATGGTTTAGTGGGGCATTTTCTCGACTGAAAGTTCTTCCAAGGTTTTGAGTGGTCCTAAAAATATTTTTCAACATTTTCACAAAAAAAATAATCGAAATAAACATATGGAACAGCTTACTTTCATAACAAAATGACACTAAATTTAAAAGATGGATTCTTACTGAGGCAGAGAAGAAAGTAATTAAGAAAGAAGTCGTATAATATTGTTTAATCATTTTTAAATTTATGATATTATGACTTTATGATAATATGATATGAAAGCTCAACTTGTAAATCCTCCAATCAATTATAACCTACAAAACAAAAAAAACACACAAACTATCAATCAAAAAATATGCTTTTGCATAAAAGCAAATTTTGTGCATATAAAAAAAAACTGCAATAATTATACTAATTTAAATCGTTTTCCTTATTGGGTTGAAGACTGCAAAAATTAGTAACAAAATAAAATACATAATAATCTGCACACGAGTGGCTTTGTAAAAAATGTATCATTTTAATGTTCTAAATCATTTTGATTTTGTTTCAAATTTCACTTATACCTACTTTTTTCATTTACTTGTTTAACAAATTTAATTCTTACTAAATTCTATAGTAAACTTTGTGTTCAACGCTGTAGAAACCATATGCATACATGTTACTGACTGTTTAAACAATATTCTGTAGAATCCGACACGAATGCTACGATAACAGTTAATAACTGTTTGTTTATTTGACCCAATAAACATCGAAAAAGTTAAAACAACAAAAGGAAAAAATTACAACCTCTGCAATGATTGCATTTTAGTTCAATATAATTTTCCAAGTACTGCAGTAAATCAAAGATAATGGAAATGAAAATTTTCAAAATATATATTCACACATATTTTTCCCTGTTCTAATTGGTATTTAGAACATACAATACAAACAGCATAAATATAGAGCATAAAACCTAGAGAAATGCTATAATTTTTTTCCTTGTTACGAAAGCCAAAAACGAACAGGTAAAACAGACGTAGGCAAATAAAATCATTCATATGAACATACTTTTCATGCAATAAGGTATTAAATGCAAGTGCAAAAAAAATCATTTATTAAGTTTACAAATGTAGGCTGTGCAGTTAAAATAAGAAAAAATTAAAAAATACAGATAGTTGAACAATTAAATACATAAATGTTATACTACCATTGATTTTCTGTAAAAAATTAAACCTTCACTTCAAAGAAAATTTATTTTTGTTCAAACTAAGTTAAGTTAGCATAATATGACAATTTGTTATACGTTTTTTGGTGGAGTCCCCTCATTAACGTTTAATCATATACAGCTAAATTCGGTTATGGCGAACTCGGTTATTATTCATTATCAGTTGTTATCAACTAAAGCAAAAATATATAAAAAATAAATACAATCAACAAAAATGTATTGCTAGTAAGCATTGCACAGACCAGTTAATAATAATGTGGCAAAGAAATTTGTCATTTGCAACTGACATTGTGGTTTTAAGAATTTTATTTTATTTTTTTTGTTGTTATGAGAAAAATGATTGTATTCAAATAATCAGAGAAAATACACAAAAATACAATATTTTAAAAATAATATAAAAAACATTGATAATCACCTTTATTATGCATTTTGATTTGAGGTAAAATTGTCTACGTTTGGTAAATTTGTGTTCCGTTGTGTTTCATATTGATATGTTTCTTTGATTGTGTATATTCTGTTGTGCATCTATGTACATCTGTGATCGGTATTGCAGTGTTGGTTGTAAATATCATGTAATTAACTAAAAAGCTGTTAAGAATTCGGTAATCAAATGTTTATTGTATTTATTTATATTTTCTACCAAAGGTGAGTGAGAATAAAACTTTTTATGGGCCGATGTTGAATATAAGCCGCACCTAAACGTCAAGTTTTTTTTTCTGCATTTCGTTTGACATTTCTCAATATCAGTCTTACTCAATTCGAACAATGGAAGGAAACACAATCGAGCAACGCATTAAAGTTATTCAGGCTTATTATGAAAATGGACATTCAAATCAAAATGGATTTCATGCAATTCGTGATTATTTTGATTAACATAATTGTTAAAATTCGTCCACAATCGGGATAATTGTGAAAAATATTGAATTTTCAGCAAAACAGGTCTTTATGAAATGTGAAAACATCTGTAAATGCCTCCTTAGTTCGTTGAATTGAGAACATTGCTGTTTTTCGCGATAGTGTGGCAAAAGAGCAGTCAACCTCGAACATAAACATTGTTATTGGAAATTTCGACCATTGGATGGAGATGTGCCGCCGAAGTCACGGCGGCCATTTGACCGATATTTTGTTCCATAAATAATTGAAGCATACCAATATTATCATGATAAAAAGAAATGACAATAATTTCATTGAAATCAAATTCGGCCCTTAAAATTTAACTACCCTTTGCAACCACAATACAATTTCTTCTGCGAAATTGGCTAGAAGCCAGTAAAATACATTTCTTTTTGCAATCCTTATTAGGTTTAAGGCGTTTAGGGTATAAGTAATAATTATTTCGACAACAGAGGCAACAAGGTGATGACTTATAGATTTTTATTGATTTTTAAATTTCAAATTAACTTATCACGGAATAATCAAACCGAATTTTTGTCCCTAAAGAACCGAACGACTTATATAAGTCCATCATAGTAGTGGGTTATTTAGGTTATTAAAATCAAGAACTTGTTTATTGCTATAAAAGTAAGCACTTATTAGAGTTCCTTTTTATAAGCGAGCATATTTGTAAGCAACGATTGTAAGTAATTATTTTATAATATCTTTGTTATCAAGCATGGTGACTACCTTCATGATATCGCCATGTTAAAATAATGGCTTTAGTTGCCAAATTGTAAGAAGTGATGAACTTTTTTTTAGTAGATTAAACTCCTTATTTGGTAATGAGAGTTTTTTTAACCTTAATTAAATCACTTCATAACAAGTTGAATCCCAGCAAAATCACTTATTTGTCATAGTTTTTTTTTCTAGGTATATAATGAGAGAATAAGTTTATAAATTAATAAAATAATTGCTGAGTTCTTACCCTTATTTGTCATTGATTAGTCTTGGTGGTATTTTAAAATTTGTTATCGTTTTAGCCTATTTAGTTTTCAGATTTTTTTATTATGGCATACAATTACAATCCCAATGATAGACTTTTTATTAAAATCTCTATGCAAGAATAATCCATCCATTGCCAAAATTTATCCGTAAGAGAAACAATATTTTTAGAAAATATAAAAACTACAAAACAAATTTAAAAAAAAACTACATAAAAATTATCAACATTTAATCATTAAATATGATTTCGAGATAAAATTTGTCTAAAAAGATATGTTTTCTTTATAATCCAATAATTCGTTACCACATTGGATAACTTTTGGAGGAAACGAAATTCATTCATTAACAAGACAAAACTTATTAAGGGATTTTTTTTTCATTTCTTGCAAAAAAAAACATGTTAATAAATTAAATAATATTTTCAAAATTACCAGGCTACTTGCTATCACAGTTTAAGTGTATTAAGTAAAACTAAAACATATTTATTGTTATATGTGAAATAACTTTCATCAAAGACAAGCTATCATTCATTGTTCGCTATAACCAAGTATTACTGTTTTTACATACATATACACTCTTTAGTACATGCATTGATTCTTGCCTTACTAAGTGTAAAGTACAAGTGATTTTGGCATTTATTGTTTTCAGAAAACACAATAGTCTATTAAAGATAAACACAATATGGGAGGATTTTACTTACATGTTACAAATTATGGAACATTAAGTTGAATTTAAAAATTCTAACTGAATTCAAAGAAAATTTCAAAATAGACAGCATAACTTAAAACATTATAAATAGTTCATTCTAAAAGGCAATTGGATTTAAAATGCACACTTGAGCGCTAGGATTATTTTAAATATATTATGCCTTTTTAAACTGTGTAGCAGATATCTTATAAGCATTGGGTTCACTAAAAATGAAATTTGTATATTTAAAATTTGCATGTGATAACGAAACTCATAGGCATCTATAAAACTTTTTCAAATCTATCAAATGAAATAAAAAACAAATAGATATGAGAAAATTAAAAAAAAAAAAATTGTTTTAAAATAATTTATAAAAAAATCCCATCCTTGAGGGGTTTGTTGCAGGATTTTAGTGATTTAAAAAAGTTAGAGCAATATACTCCAACACATACTATCGGCGTTGCAGTAATAACTGAATTAAATAGCTGATTTAATAATTTTGAAATACTATACGTTTTACTTATATGTGACAGCGCATAGAGAAAGGGACCTAAGGGTAAAAAAAAACAATTTTCATTTTTTTTTTTTGACGTGGCCAACATCTGAGCATCGAATGTAACCTATCTCATGCCCCAAAAGAGTTCCCTCCCAGAGATATGTGCGTTTTTTAAAAGTGAAGTGAAGTCTAAGCGCAAATAGAAAGGGACCTAACGGTAAAATTTATTTATTTTAATTTTTTCCCCTACTAAATTAACAAAATAACTTGATTTTAAGAAACTACAAAAATTTATATTTTGGTAATTGTCCATACTTGCAAGTAAACAAATTGGTTAACTTTAATATTTTGCTAATAAAAATTAAGTAATATATATGGCTTGACGCTGAGGTTTATAAAATAAAATTTCTGAGAACAGATATTCTTATAAAAATTGCTTACCAATTGAAAAACCTAATTTAATTTTAGCTACACTCAGGTCTTTTTTTATGCGAATTTGAATTTATGCGGTTTTTAAATATAAAATTTTTTTTTTATAAAAAAAAAAAATTTACACTATTGATAACACTGGGCTTTGATATTTCTGTTAAGGTTTGTGCTTTCTGCAAAGCTTGTAGATTTCTGTTAAGGTTTGTACTTTCTGTTAATTAATGCGTTTTATGCGAAGACCATCAGCGATTATTTGAAATTTGGGATTTCCCTTACAGATTTTGTAAGCAGGCGACGAATAAATGTTCTAACGTACGTTTGCAGTTTAGTCATTGACAGTTGAATTCTGCATTAAATTTAAAATATTTATTGTGGTGGAATTTTACAGAGATTTTTAAATTTTAATTATCGAAGGTGTTGAAATTTTGGTATCAATGCTAACATAAAATTTTTGGATTCGATTTTAAGAAATTGATATGGAGAAAAATAAGAAAAAACGACAAACGATTTCTTTAGAGACCAAAATCGAAATTTTGGACCGCTTAGCAAATGGAGATAAAATTAAGACTCTGGCAGACCACTTTAAACTAGAGGAATCATCAATCAGAGCCATAAAAAAATTAAATTTATTTTATGCGAAGTTGGTACATTTTTAATACTTTAATTTCAATTTATGCGATTTTTTTAAATTCCGGAACGTATCCCTAGTATGGAGCTAGAGTCTTCTTTTATGCGATTTTTGTATGCGGTTTTATGCGGAACGCATCTACCGCATAAAAAAAAACTTGAGTGTACAATGATGCAAAAAAAAAAAAATAAATATATATATGTATTTAAAAAGAGCTATTTTCGAAAAAAAAACAAGTAAATAACCTATAAACTTTAAAATAAAAAGAAAAGAGACAAGAAAATAACTATAAAACTGTGAAAAAAATATTTGTCATATAATTGTACTATTTATAAGTCCCTCAATACAGGAAAGCTCAAAATTCACCCTCGACATCACAAACTATTCAAAATTTAAAATGCGTTCAGGTGTCTTATTCATAAAAGGCACTAATATGTTCTACATGTTGGATTTTAGGAAGTTAGTTTGTAGGTATACTTTGGAAAATCATCATGCAAAGACTTTACCAAAACCAATATTATCAAATCGTAGAAATTTATTTTAAAAAATTCGCGTCTTAAATTTATCATTCCTATACCTATCTCAGCAATTCGGTCACATCACTCCTGATTTTTTTATTTTTCGTGTCTTTGTTAATCATTTGAGAGAGAAATAGTTTCAAAAAGGCTGCGTGAGAAATATCTTATAACGGAATTATTTCAAGAAATTGATTTCCAAATTGAACACCTCGTTCATATAATTTGACACCATTGGATTTCTTGTTGTGAAGGAATATCACGGCTTTGCTCTATGCTGATAAACAAGCAATGAATGATCATTAAAACTTGACGTATTATCGAAGAATTAAATACAGGTATGCTCAAAAAAACGGGTGCAAATTTAAACGACAGCGTAGCGTTCATAAAGTAAAAAGGCCACAATTTTTTTTAATATTATATGTCAAAAAATTTTTAAAGAAACGAAACTCCATACTTACTCCACTAAACTATCTTGTGCGGAATTTCACGGATGGTGATTTTGAACCATAGTCTAATGGCAAAGTTTATAGAAGCTCTATAAACTAATACCATACATGTAGGTTTCTTTGTTAATTCTTGAAATAAATAAATAGAGTCTATAAAAAAAATATTAACATAAAAGTTATGCCCTCAAAACTTTTTATTGTAGTGTTTTTAAATATTTCAATCTTTTGATGTATGCAAACCAGTAAAACTTTTCATTCAAATTAATATTCAGTTTTTTTTCTTTTTTTGAACTGAAATTTTTTACATTATCGACAATTCTTTTTAACTTGTGAGTAAGTATATACATTTTCTTTTGCTTTCGTTCTTTATTTAGGTTGTTAAGCAAATACAAATTAACTTACAGAAAACTTGTCCATCCATGTATTTTGTTTATTTGTAACAAATAAACATCATCCTTGTGACCAGTTCTATTAGGAAAATTATATTTGACATAATAAAAAAGCGTACAAGATTTTTTTTTAAATAACTTCTTTCTTTCTTCTTTTTTTTTTGTACTAGTTTTTTACTACCTTTGTTCAGTAAATATGCATGGTTAAACAAATAAAATATTTTTTGACCCAACAAACGACAATTCATTTCAAAAAAGGATATCCTTGATATACGTATGTATACTGAACCCCACTGTTGAGAAGGAAACTTCGTAAACCATTTTGACAGCAATTCTTATTTCCTTTAAATGTAATTCTATAATAAACAATTCGAGGGTGATAGCAACCAACAAGATCAACAATAAAATTCTATGCTACATAAACATACACACCCACACACATACATATAAAATGGAATAGTCAACTCATGAGTTATTGAATAAAATAGTTGTGAGCATATACAGATTAGGTATAAATAAAATTTTTGGAAGCATTAATAGTTTGGCTAAATACTAAATATATTGAATAACAACAGCATGTACCACTAAAGTAATTGTTTTAAACTGGGGTTTGGAATTAAAAAAAAAACAAAAATAAGCGATATAATTTTCACTCTAATAAGTTTTTATCTGGTGACATAAGGCAATTATGAATTTTTAAAAATGTTAACTGTCCTTTTCAAATAAGTTTTAAGTCAAGTGTAGGGACTGAAAATGGGTTAAAAAAATTTTACCTGAATAGATATTCTAAGTTTTCAACAATTCTTTATTATTTTTAATTTATTATGAAGTAATATTATATCCGTATATGTGTAAGCATCACTTATTTTGACTGTATTGCTGTACAGATAATTGCGTGCGGTGCATGTTTTACTGGATCAAAGCTAATCTGTTATGGTGCTATGTTGGCGGTAAGGATAAACTAAGCAACAAATCATTGCTACATTGCACGAAAGTCTGATGCTGAAATCTCGACGAAATGCGCTTGTATTTGTACTAATTTATTGAATTTATTAAAATATCAATATTATTAAACTGATATTTGAAAGCATATAAACGATAGCGACTATGACCTGGTTTTAGCTTTTCGTGATCTTAAAATCTGTAATATATCACACAGATATTAAGCTCCGTTGTCGTTATAATTTTGTATATAAAAATTATATTTTTGAATTGTAAATAATTGGTAAAAGACATGTTGAATATACGGCATGAGTATTGAGTTATATCAATAATAAAATTTTCCTAGTTCATAAATGTAACGAATCATGTTTTTAAAAGTCAGTTTTAATCAGTAAACTTTTCTGACTAATAGAGAAGTGTTGGTAGTAAATATGTTTTTGCCGAAAGGGTTTTCAATCTTCAACGGGGTATTGTTGAGTAGTCCGTGCATTTTTCAACATATTGCCTGTTCTGCCTGGCTAATTTGTTCAGACCAAGTTAGAGATTTGTTAAATGTTGCAGCCAAATTTCTGACTTTGTTTACTCTTTCTATTTTAAAACCATCAAGAATAATAGTGATGTCATTGTCAATGAGGGTATTTTGATTTAATTAGATTAAGGCGTAAGCCATTTATAATGTTAACGTTTAAATTTTCTCCAGATCATTATATTAATTCCCAATTTTTTTTGGTAATTAACTCCTTGAAACTACTAAAATACAACTGAACGTCATCAGCATAAGTACATATGTATTTTTGAATGTAGTTGTTTTTGTGGTAAATCATAGGCATTTAACGAGTATAGCATAAGTTCAAGTATGGAACCCATCTTGTAACTTGAAGCGGACGTGAAATTAAATCATTGCTTATAACCGATCTACGAAAAAAGTAGATGAACAGAGATCATATGAAGAGATCTCAGATGAACAGAGATCATATTAAGAGAATTCAGATGAACAGAGATCAGGTGTACAGCAAGCAATAACAACTTAAACAATTTTGATAATTTTAGGCATAACATTTTATGATACACATTGTTTAAAAACTTAGAGTGGTCCAGTAATACAACAAATGATAATTTTTCTAACCTTAATTACTACGACATCAGATAATTCTGTGATAAAACTATGTTGAGGTATGAATCCTGATTGACGATCAGTAAATAGGTAAAACATCAAAATATTTTTTTAAGACCCTATAAAGTATATTTGTTCTGAGGCCGGGATTAATTCCATGGCGATAGATATATGTCCGCTTGTCTATCCATCTGTTGAAAGTAAGATAGAGCTCGAACCAAAAAAGCTAGGGGGCTCAATATACACAAATTTTATATTGAAATGTCTTGTATTTATAAGCAGAAAATACACTGAGACGCCACTTTAACGCCTTCTTTCATTGAAAGACTAAATTTATGAAAACATTTTTGAAATGTTTTAAAGTAAGCAAATAGTTTCTACCATAACCTTTTTGGTTCTTATAAAAAATCTGATTTTCGCACATAGACTGTTATTCAAGAAAGCCACAAAGATACATATATTTCTTCCTTTTGTGGTAGATAATGTGTTTTTTATTTATTGCATAATAAAGTACTTAACCTTTAGGCAAAAATCAATAAAAATGTTCAACTTGAATAGAAACAATTATTACAATTTCTTACATTTTCAACCCAACCTACTCCCTGATGACACCAATATTTGTTTTGCAAAGATTCAGTCAACCATGAATTTTATTACCATGTATTTTTATGTGACAAAAACCGCATCATCTTCTAGCCTACACGTGTTGTAAGTGTAAAAGGAAACAATGTATGGCGTGTACAAACATTAACAATATTTACAACTTAGTCCAATAAAAAGTTTTCTTTAAATGATAAGTGTGTTGTAAATTCACTTTAAACATTACTTTGTTGCTGTAATCATCATGCCGAGCTCCAATTTATGTTACTTGTCTACATACATAAGTATTCACATCGTAAAACGCTACGTGTAATCCTAACGAGATACGTATAATAAAAATTTTAAAATAATTGTTTTTTTTTTACTTTTTACTTTTTATGCTTTTGTGCATAAATTTCTATCACAATTTAGAGAAAGATTTTTTCTCGTGCGTAGCTAATTGCTTATAAAGTGCCTGAATGTAAGACAAACTGAAATGTGTTAAATTGAGATATCAAGTGCAAAAAATAGGTGGCGTAATAAGGTAAATTTTAAATTGAGTTATCATTTGCCTTCCATTACAGATTTTTGGTGGCAAGAGAAGATTTTACTTAAAAGTTTATCACGATTTTTTCTTATATTTTTAAAACAACTTTATTTACATAAATTAACATTCATATGTGTATATAAAGTTTTAATTTAAAAAAATATATATTTATCAAGCAGGAGTGCTATATTCGGTTTAGGTATAACAATCACATAGAAGCTTGGCATAGATTTCAGCGTTCATGTTATACGAAATTTTTTATCCTTGATTTGAAATTAATACACAGTTGACTATATTCTACAAGTAAAGCACTTTCATTTTAAATCGATATTGATGAAGTTAGACAAAATTCAACCTTTTTTTCTTCAGAAGCCATCGTGGATCTAAAACTTTTTTTAAAAGTTTACTGAATCATATTGTTCAAGCACCTTTATTTGATATCAATATTGGTGGGAATCAAGGAGGTGGATTTTGAAATAACAAATATCACCCAAATTAAATAAAGGCACAAAAACTTAAAATTAGTTTTTTGTTCTTATTTATTCAAACTGAATCTTACACTTACTTAAAATTAATTCACAAAATATAGTGAAACCTAAAACAGCAATAGACAAATTTGTTGACGTATGCACTTTTCTCATGTGTTTTTTAAGAGTTTGTTTTTTGTTGTTTGTTTAGCTTTTTAGCTGAAACTTTATATATAAATATACATGTGTGTAATTATGCAAACGACAATTTTGTTGACGATTGCTATTGTGTTTGTGTTGTTGCGTGGGAACGTAACTCCCATGTATAAATTAATTGACAGCCATTTTGCAATAGCACTCTTGTACAATAGTCAATTCCTTTAGATTTTTGTTCGTAAATTTCTGAAAGACAACGAATTAATTGTATTTTAGTGCTTAAATTTCAGAGAGTTTCGTACCGATTTGTTAGTTTTTTTGGAAATAATTTTTACCTATAACTTTGCCCGCTAATAACCGATTATCCAAAATTTTTCGCAAATATTTGTATATATTTATTACATTTACAAGGAGTCAGCAACGTGTCCCAGACTATAAATTTTTCTACTTGTTGTAAAAATATAGGAAAAATCAGAGGAAGTGGTGTTTTTTTGCTAACATCTATGAAGGTTAAAAAGCTATTGCGCTTATTTTTAATCCGACAATTTCCAGTGTCACCTGCAGGTGACAAAGATTAACCGAATTTTTAAACATAAATACAGACACCAATGAATAATAAAAATATCAATAATATACAGACAATACTCTGTTTTGTAGCTGATTTTATTTTGGCATTGCTGCCATTATTTAAAATAGGGGATAATTGAACATTTTTAAGCAGTGGTTTTGATTTTTACATACTGGTGTGTCTTGTGATAAAAAAAATTAATAAGAATGCCAAAATTCAAAAATTCAAAATTTTTTTATTCATTATTATTTTGAAATGTTCACTTTAATTATTTAATATGAAGATATTAAAAAAAATTATTTTGTTCTCATAAAAAACAACAATCTATACCAAGTGTCACTTTAGGTGACACTGGGTATTATTAGTACTTAATTTATTTACACTCTAAATAAAATTTGTATGCTCATATGCAACATACGTTGATATAAGATTAGATTGGCGATATCTTTAATACCGGTTAAGGCGTAGATGATATTATTTTATTTCCATCTGATGATGGCAAAGTAACTGATGAAGATATTGGTGATGAAAGTTAAGCTAGTATTAGTCATCTTCCTAGTCGCATGCTTTGGTCTATAGTAGAACTGTAAAATGCGTCTATATGCACAGAAAACAGTGTACATAATGTAGATAAAGAAGATGAAATAATTCATACTTTGCCCAAGAAGAGAAGGAAGAACGATAGCACTATCAAAAACTGGGAAAGTACTATCTACAATACTTCATTTGCTTCTTGTGGCAAAGGAAACTGTGATGAAGAAACTTGTACTGACTTACTAAATTACTTTATAGCAAAAATCTTGTTGAGCTCATAGCTGATATGAGTAATTTGTATGCTTTGCAAAGAAATCTTACACTGAATGTGACTGTTAATAAAATTAAAGTTTGCATCGGAATACTGTTGTTTACAGGATATTTGACGCCAAAGTATATGAGAATGTTTTGAGAAGTAAAGAGTGACACGTACAATGACCTAGTAATCAAATTCGACAATATCACCATCTTGCAGACAGTACGTCCTTGCCGTCCAACTGCAGCTACTCACTGCGGATATTTAGTGAATTGTGAACTATATCAGGGTGCGTCAGGACCAAATCTATAGATGCACCCAGACTTAGTCCTAGGAGCTGCTGTCAGTTGAGAGCTCCACTCCAGTTTGCTCCATGATATGGGACCTTACAATTTGTACTTTGATAACTTTTTAACCGGTTTACCATTAGTTAAATATTTACGAGAGCAGAATGTTTAGCAACTGGCACTATAAGGGAAACCCGTACTGAGAATTGCAATATGCCAAGCTCGAAAGAAATGAAAAAAGAACCAAATGGTAAGCTATGTTATAAATTTTCCGAAGAAATTATTGCAGCTAAGTGGCATGATAATAGTATTCTCAATATTTATTTATCTTTTAAATAAATATATATTATTAAAAAATTCATAAAAAGATTAAAAAAACGTTTTTTTTAATCATTAACTTTACACAATGCCCAGTTTCACCTGTAGGTGAACGCCCTTTAAGAAAAAATTGGGCGGTTTTATTTAGCAATAATGTTTTTCTTAATTTTTTTTTGAATATATCTAATCTGTTTTAGCCAAAACTAAAATAAAAATTCGTTTTATTTTGACTATGGGAATTGAAGAGTTAAAATCAATATGTTACCAAATATTTCAAATATTTTGCTTTCACACACGGTTTTTAGCCATGTAGTCACCTTAAAAAAATTATCTCAATATATGTATGTATTTATTTATGAATGTTACTGTATTATCTTTTAAAAGTTTCAAGTCAAGAACAAATATTTTATCCCACTTTTAGCTAAGTTTTTTTTAGAAAAAAAATTTAATAATTAGTATATAGTTCAAAAAAGTTGTATTTTTAAAATAGTACCTTATAATAGTAATTTTTAAAATAGAACTTTTTACAATAATAATTTTTTTTACTAAATGCTTACTTGACAAACATCTGTACGACATATGTCAAATAAACGTTTAATACACCTTAACTATTTGTTAATGAATACAGAATAAATCAATAAATTCATTTAACACGATAGAAGAAAATTTAAAAAACAAAACACAAAATTTAACCCAGCAGTATGACCCAAATACAAAAAAAAACACACACACACACAAATAAAAACGAAAATAATTTCTCTTGATGACAAAAAATATAAAAAACGTTGCAAAATCATCTTTTTAAAAATTATTATTTACATGCACATTCGCTAACAATCTTTTAAATTATTAGGATAAAGTAATGGGTCTGTTAACGATAATGACAAACGACTTTTTTAAATGAAAAAAGTTTCTTTTGACCAAAAACTTTGTTATAAGTTCGTAAAATTATTTCGTGGAGATTATGCACACCCAAAACCTTATTTATAATAAAATTTTTATTTTATAAGAGATTTACTAAACAACTTTTGAATAAAATTTTTTTTATTAGCCTTTGGTAATAAAATACATCTTATTATGCAGAAAGGGGTTATTTTATTCTCATAAAATATTTTATTAATTAGCTATGGTGAAGAAAAGTTTGTATGAATTTTAAATTAATAAATCTTTCTTTAAGCTCATAAAATTTTTTTTTTAGATTTTGCAGTTTTTTACTACACAAATTAAAAGAGTTCCAATGATTTCAGGGCATGCCGAAATTGTTAAGTTTTCAGACCTGTTTAATAAAAAATAACTATAAATCTTTAATTGTTTGTAACTTTAACCTTTTATTCTTTCAATAAAGTGTATAAAATATATTAAGAAACTCTGTTCATCAAAATTGGTGTAGTGAGCTTTATAAAAAATTGTACAAATTTTGAACGTGTTTTTATTATTGCCAGTTTAATTCTTAAGATAAACGTACCCATTCGTTTAGAAAAAAAATTTTGTCCCAAAAAAGTTTTTTTGAGTGGAAAATTCTTATAAAATATACATATCGAGAATAATAATTAGAAAAGTCCTTACCCAAATAATTGTAACTTCACTGGAGATGGTCTATGTTGGTTCAATAGTGGTGCAAACAATATTTGCCAATGTCGGTGTAAAGAGCAGCTAAAGAGAGTTTAAGACCTACCAGTGCACTATGAAGGAAGTACGGTTAATTTGCCGACGCCATTGGAGCATACTTCTTTAGCAATTATGGTAAGCAACGTCATAGCTAATTTTGCCATTGAATTTCGTTGACATGTAGTTTTAACCTTACGATGTCACATGCTGCACAGCAGGCGATACAATTATTCAACTGAGAGGAGAGATTGGTAAAAAAATTAGAATCATGGTTTTGAGTAGTTCAGCTACACCAACTAATACAACTGGTACTATACGAGAAAATAGAATGGCAACATCCCGTTGAAGGTTCTAAAAACAACCCAACCGCGGAGAATTTGACCAGTTGTTCGATAGTCAACAGGAAATTTTAGTTGTTTAAATAAATATTTCAGTCACCTTAACAATATATCTGTGTTCTTTTTTTAATTTTCAAAACTTTCCCAATGTATGAACAATTATTTTGTTACATATCAAGTGCAATTTTTATTTTCATATCTCACAATAAAATTGTGGAAAATGAAAAGTGTTTTAAAGTTTTTGAGTAAAAAAGTCTTTTCAAATATTGTGCGTCTAGGAGGAACGATCGGACGTGCTCATAACTTATATTCAAACAAAAATCTACATTTACATCAATCAGTATAATTAACAGTAATTTTTAATA
The DNA here is from genome assembly GCA_941918925.1 of Phyto melanocephala. Taxonomy (NCBI): domain Eukaryota; kingdom Metazoa; phylum Arthropoda; class Insecta; order Diptera; family Rhinophoridae; genus Phyto; species Phyto melanocephala. The sequence continues at coordinate 103,595,491 of OW799236.1, forward strand.
CTACTAAGGCTCCACCTGTAGCTTTACAAAATAAATATAAATCTACTATTTTTTTGTTATATTTCTCTAAATATTTAACAAACAAATAACATGAACGTTTGTGTGTATACTTAAATATTCTTTTCAATCTTTGCGGTAACGAATTTTAAATATTCGCTGTAGCATTTTTTGGCTTTACAATTTTCACTATCTGACCACTAAGCGAAAAACCTTCACAAGCATTTTTCGCGTATTCTGCATATTTTTCACTCCATATTATACATTTGTATGTAATAAAAAGATTTTTATTTTCAGTGGTAGAAATATATAAATAAAAATTTAAAAGTTCAGAATATGTATGTATAGTTAACAGAAGAAACCAACAGCGTGAAATAGGAAAATAAAAATATTGTAGTTGATAAAAGAATTCTTAAGTTTTGTTTTCACTATTTATTTTAATTGTTGTGAAATACATAGTCTTATGGCTGTTAAAACAATATTCATATTCATAATTGTTTTTAGGAGTTTTCATTTATATAAAAAGTATTCAAATCGCGACACCCTAATATTTTAACCTCTAACAAAATTCTAACTATTTTCACAAATAAATTAAAAAACATATAACAAACATCTGTACAAAAAGCTAACAAAAAAAATTGCTTAAACAGTAATAAAAATACTAAATTTACTTTCATTTGGAAAATAATGTTCAACGTAAACAACATTTCCGTAGACATTGTCTACCTTTGGTAAAAATGAAAGAAATAACACGATTATTTATACAAAAAATCTCATAACCTTTGATCAGCGAAAAAATTAACAAAAACAAAAAAACAACATTTTAACTTATATTAAAGCTAAAATAAGTAAAACATTTCTTTTGGAATTTATGCTAAAATCAAGGACTTTTTAAAGAATCTTGCAATATGAGTGACGATTCAAATATGGTGATTTTAAATGTATTTTTTTATAAAGTAAAAAAATGTTATATAGCGTCGTTTAGGTTTAGAGTTCTTTTAATAATTGTTTTATTCAACAATATATTGTAGTTTAAATACTTGAATACTTAAATCCATATTTATCACGTAGTATGTAATTTGTTTTTTGCCTTGTTAGTTAGTACCAATTTTAAATGCATGTAATTTCTTAAATGCAATTTTAATGAGATTAAAATTGTGCACTTCTGCAGGAAATTTTCCTTTAAATGATATATTTTTTTTATTTAAATCACTTGTACAATATGAGCGTATACTGCGTAACAAAAACTCGACTTGCCTACTAATAAATAAAACATGAGTGGTAGGTGTATCAAAGCAGACTACCAATTTCTCGATCGATACTACCGATCGGTATCCATTCATTTACTCAGTACAGTGGAATGACTAAGGTTTGCTCTAGACTAGAAAACTCATTTAACACCAACGATTTAATTGATGACAAGTTTCATAGCACTTCTTCTTTGTTATTTATTTATCTAATCAATATTGGTGAATTTAAAATAATAATATGATAGCGTCACATCATTCAATTATTTTCAATCGTCAGCACTTCCTTCAGACTGAGGTCTCTCGTAGCATCACACTTAATGTGTACTTTCCTGTGAGCCTCAATCTTTATCTGATCAATGGTGAATATTCACATACTACGTATGCTGTGGTCTCAAAATACACGAGGCACATTCTACAAATATCATCATCCATGATCTGCCTTCTCTTCAAATGATATTTAAAGCTTTCATGTCCTGTAACTAGGACAGTTATCCAGCTAATCTTACTCCAAATAACTTCGAATGACTATACTGCATCCCTGTTAAGCAAATGTCTGGGCACTAAACAATCCTATCTACAAGTGCGTTCCTCTATTCGATTTTGCAGGCTTATAGAGTTTTTCCATTGAAAGAGTCTTTCCGTACCAATACAATACCCAAAACTATTTAGGGTTCTTGTGCACAGAAAGTCGTCAGCTAGTTCATTCTCAACAATAGATGGATACGTGTTACTTACACATATCAGCTTCACCTAATTTATAAAAGCACAATTATTAGGCTTTAGAATACACAAAATTTTGACTAACATGAGAAGAAAGAAGTATTTTATCTAAGGTTTCCACCACGGCATATCATACTTATTGTAAAGGGTGGTTAAATTTTAAGGGCCGATGTTAAATGTGAACCACACCTGAACGTCAAGATTTTTTTTCTGCATTTCATTTGACATTTCTCAATTTCAGGCTAACTCAATTTGAACTATGAAAATATACACAATCAAGCAATGCGTTAAAGTATATCGTGCACTTCGTGAAAAAAATTACCTTTAGTGATAAGGCACATTTTCACCTCAGTGGATTCGTCAATAAGTAGAATTGCCGCATTTGGGCGAATGATTATCCAAGAGTGATTGTCTAAAAACCAATACACCAACAAAGAGTGTCTGTTTGGGGGGGGTTATGGGCTGGCGGCATCATTGGGGCCGTATTTTTTCCAAAATGAGGACGGTCAGGCAGTTACTGTGTATGGTGTTTGCTATCGTGAGAAGGTAACGAACTTTTTATGAATGATATGGTTGTGGACGATATGTGGATTCAACAGGACGGTGCCACTTGCCACACAGCTAACGAAACAATGGCTCGTCTGAGCGACAAATTTAATGGCCATGTTATCTCACGTAGTGGCAATGTCAATTGGCCGCTAAGATCATGTAATTTGACACTGTTGGATTTTTTTTTTGGGGTTATTAAAAAAAAGTGTACGTAGATAATCCAGCAACAATTCAAAAGCTAAAGAATGAGATAACTCGTGACATATACATCATAGAACCTCAACTATTCCTCAGCGTAATCGAAAATTTGGACCATCAAATGGAGATGTGCCGCCGAGGTCGCAGTGGCGATTTGGCCGATTTTTGTTTAAGTCAATTTAAATATTAAAACATTGTGACTACTGAACAAAATTGATTATGCAAATCGTCAGAAAGTTATGTCGGTATTTAGAGAATATACAACCGAATATTCGTAGATGTATGTTACAAACGTAATTATAAACTTTATATACCAGTTCATCAGTTGGGTATTAAAAGAAATGGTTTTTCTTAAATACTGATATTTAAGTTAAAAATTCTATAAATGTTTTTTTGCATAAGTTGTCCTTATATATTCATAAACCAAATACTGTTATATGGTCATTTAACATTATTTTTAATTGCTAAACTTATAAGGATCCTGCTATAAAACTTAATCCATATATAAATCAAATATTTTTTCATGAGTTTTCCCTCACATTACTACCTTTTTTGTTAAAAGATTCCGTACAAAAATCTACAAAACATCAACATGTTTAAGTGAAATATGTACATTTACACATAGCTATGAACATCTGCATTTGTGTACCATGAATTTTTGCATCATAATACAGAAGAGTTTTGTTGAACGTAGTGCAACTACTGTAGCTGCTGCAAGTGCTAAATGGGAAAACAACAAGAGACTGTTCAGTCTTACAATGAAATCATGCGGGTTTGGCATACTACGTGATTGGCAACTACTTAACTTACGTGACATTTTTAAGAGCACTAGAAAATATTTACCATTTCCATTCTATGCAAGTGAAATAACAAAAAAGTATAACCAATGAATAGAAGTTTATCCTGATATTGCATGATATTTTTTTTATATGTATTTGTGTATGTTTGACTTGCAAGTGATTTCGTTATGTGAGAACTAAACTTAGTTCAGAATTCAGCAAACATTGACACATGACATATGCAGCAAAATCTTGAAGACACTGAAATGTATTTGAACATTTTTTTTCTTATTATTTGTTATTTATGTCTTACTGTTGCCGCCATTGCAGTTGTTGTTTTTTTTTTATTATTCCACTTGCATTTTAACAGTTTATAATTTATGATCTGCAAAGGGATAAAAATGGATAGATAAATAGAAACACATGTTTGTAGGAGAATGCAGTTATAACTTGAGGATGCTTAAATTTATTATCCTTTTTGTTCCTATGTTATGATGCAGAAAAATTAATTTGAATAAAATGAATTTAATTTCTACAGTTCTCTCTAGACAATAAGAGAAAAACACAAAATATAAAAGATATAAATTAACTTAAGAAACATGACTTATTTGTTTCTGTAATTAAAATTATATAATATATCTGAGAGTTAAAAAGCTTAGCAATATCCTTGTAAGGACATAAAATTTATTTGTTTGCACAAAACATACATATTCTTACAGAAAAATTCTAATTCGCATTTAGACTGCCGCCACAATTAAGAACGAAAACAAAAGTGTCGATACTGCTACAAAACTGCATTTGGGTCTTGTTTTCTTATTAAATATAATTATAGCTTAACACTTTTAAACAATATTCGTTATATTTTTAAATAATATTTTTGCTTTTTTTTTTTTATTTATTTTTTGTTGCTTGCTAAGCTTGCAAATTATCCGTATCTAAAACGAAAATTAATTTTTTATAAAAACATGGATTTTTGGCCCAATTATGTAAAATTAGATAGTATGTCAATATGTATGAAAAATTTCTTAATATAATTGTTTTATCCGAAAACATGAATTTACTTAATTTCTGTTAGTCTCAATGAACTACATGTGTCATCATTAAAACTTGTCCATAAAGTTAATGTTCATCAAAGGTAACTTTAGCAATTATACGAAGCAGGTAACAAAGTAAATTTTGATTCTTTTTACAAAATAAATTATTTTAATAATTTTTTGGTTGTCTGTAAAGTCGTGTTACTTCATAAAATAACAACCACTCGCCCATTTGCATGAGATCATACAGTTCTTTTACAATCATTTCAATTTATGAAAAAAATTGGTTTCATATTTAATTATTAATAAAATTTTGAGTACACCTATATAGACGAACTTAAATTAATTTCAGTAGGAGTATTTTATCATCAATATTTTTATTTTGATTTGTATCAGCTTCTTTTAATTTACATAGGCACACCTTAACCTTAAGGATACACTCAAGTACCAATGAGACATTCAGATCCATCCGCCGTACTCGGTTTATAACCGACTGGTTATAAATGCAATCAAAAGTTACTTTTCTTGTACCCGACCACCTAGCTTAACTCTATTGGCATTTTATTTTCCCTAACCTCTTTATGTACATGGTCTAGGTTCTTCCATGACCCAAATTCGAACCAAAATGATATTATATACTTATTATACCCGCCACCAAAAAAATGGTGGGGGTATATTCATTTTGTCATTCCGTTTGTAACACATCGAAATAACCATTTTATACCCCATAAAGTATATATATTCTGAATCGGGGTTTGATTTTATGACGATCTAGTCCGTCTAGTCCGTCCGTCTGTCCGTCTGTTGAAAGCACGATAGAGGTCGCACCGAAAAAGCTAGGTGGCTCAAATTTTGCCAGAATCTTTCTTATAGACAAGGTTTGTTTGGTATTAAAAATGGGCTAAATCGGAATATCAGGAAGAGAGTTATAGCTCGAAAAGCAAGAGTAGGTCGAAAAAACCGTGTCCTTCGAACATCGAATAAAATGGAATTGTGTACAAACGCATTAACGTAGACTCATGAAACTTCGAATATATGTTAACTGGGTAAAGGCAATATATTTCCCTGAAAATTGTCTACATCTATGCATTAGGAGAGGAGTTATCGATTAAAATGTACGAAAATTTATACCGCACAGTGTATTTTTCGGTATATTTAAAAACAAAAACGTCATAAAAGCAACAAAATTGGATGTACGATTCTGAAATTTTGCACACCTTGCTTTTTGGTCAGGCGCTTTTTTGTACCGGCAAATCAATGTGCCACGCCCACTTTTACGCCCACCTCCCATATAACGTTTTAACTAAAATTCATATAATTTCTCTATTAATAAAGATTTTGGAATAATAAAGGGCTATATTGAAACACCTAAGTTGTACTCATTCGCAAAAATAACTTCGACACGCCTACTATAACGCCCACTTTTCACGTTATCTACCGTTAATGAAATTTAAAAGCTCATAAAACCGCTAAAATTAGAGGTATGATGATAAATTTTGCTACGTCTATCCCCCTAGGCAATTTCATTACTATGCCAAAAAATTAAGGTGCCACGCCTACTTTTACGCCCACCTCCCATATAACGTTTTACCTAAAATTCATATAATTTCTCTACTAATAAAGATTTTGGAATAATAAAGGACTATATTGAAACACCTAAGTTGTACTCATTAGCAAAAACAACTTTGACACGCCTACTTTAACGCACACTTTCACTTTTGAATTGTGTCCAGACGCATAAACGTAGTCATGAAACTTCGAATATATATTTATAGTGTCAAAAGAATATTTTTCCCTGAAAATCGGTTAAATCTATGAATTAATAAAAGAGTTATAGATAAAAATGTACGAAAATTTATACCGCACAGTGTATATTTCAAATTTAAAACGTAATAAAACTGACAAAACTATATGTACGATTCTAAAATTTTGCAAACATAGCTTTTTGGTCAAAGTCTTCGTTATAACGGAAAATAGATGTGCCACGCACACTTTTTTCCTTAAATTTTTATAAAAATATATTAGTCATATATATTAGCATTTATTCATCTTACACTGCGACATTTATTGTACTGTAGCTTAATATAAGATAAAGATGATAAGATAGATGACTCTACTAGCAACTACTAGATGGCATGCTAACAACTTATGCTTATGTTCTCCTTAAGTTATGCTTTATTAAAAATGTGAATTTATGAAAATTTGACCTAAGTAAAAAAAAATTATCTCTAAACATTATAAACAATTTATTTTCATGTACTAATGGCTAACAAATTTTAAAATTATACAAAACTTATTTCGTTTGAAAATCTTTTAAAAGCAAAATGTTATAGAAGTTTAAAAATCAAAATCTTACTAATAAATTTCCCGTTTTAGAAAAATGCAGAGAATGTATATTTTAAATCACCCTGTGGCCCTTAAAATTTAAACTTAAATTCACTTTCTTCTTCTTAAATTCATGTAAATTCTCTATGAATAAAGATTTTGGAATACTAAAGGGCTATATTGAAATATCTAAGTTATGTTTATTTGCAGAAACTTTATTGACACGCGTATTTTAACGGCCACTTTCATTGAAAGACTAAATTTACGAAAACATTTTACTAGCATACCGAAGTTATAATGGGTGGTTTAATTTTAAGGGACTATGTTGATTTTGAATAAAGTTATTTTGAAATTATTATCATTTATTTTTATAATGATAATATTTGTATGCTTCAATTATGTATGGAACAAAATACCGGCCAAATGGCCCCCCAACCTAGGCCGCACACTTCGATCCGATAGTCCAAACTTTCAATGACACTGTTGATGCTCGATTGTTGGGCACGATGATGAGTCGAGGTTGCTTGCTCTTTTGCCACGTTATCGTGAAAAACAGCAATGTTTCCCATTCAACGAACTGAGATGGCATTCACAGATGTTTTCACATTTCATACAGACCTGCTTTGCAGACATTTAAATATTGTTTACAATTCTCACGATTGTGGACGAATTCGAACGATTATGTTGACCAAAACAATCACGAAGTGCACAAAATGCATTTTGATTTGAACGCCCATTTTTATAAAAATCTTTAATATTTAAAAGCGTTGCTCGATTGCGTATCTTTCCACGGTTCAAATTGAGTTAGTCTGAGATTGAGAAATGTCAAATGAAATACAAGAAAAAAGTTGAAGTTTAGATGTGGTTCACCTTAAACATAGGCCCTTAAAATTTGACCACCCTCTACAAAGAAAGTGATACATATTTTATTATAAAGAGATTATTCTATAGCGATTAACAAAATAATAAATGTTGTGCTTTAAATGTACACAAAATTGGTGGTGGGTATAAAAGATTCGGCACAGCCGAATATAGTGCTCTTACTTGTTTTTCTATTTGAATTGTTGGTCTTGCAGCCGTTTCCCTTAGGAATATGTCCAAAAATATGTCAAATAGAAAAAACCTTAGAATAACTTGTATTGCTTGCATTGGCTTGGTTTATATCGCACCACATAAACATAAACAGCAACTCTCTGAACTCCATCCAACTAATGCTTCCATGAGAGGCATTTGGTCTTCAAAAAACAGATGGGAAAATATTTGTTGGTCTCACCATCTCCGTCCAAGTCCAACATGCAGCTTTAAAATTACCCATTCCCCGCTAACTTGCTTACGTTGATTTAATATACTTTCCTCTTTCCGTATTCTTATTTCAACATGGCCATTTGAGGCTAGTTTCGTATAGCGCAATCAAAAAATATATCACCTTTCTCGTTACTTTGACCTTGTATCCAAAAACCGGTGAGCATCCAACCTACATATATACCTTTCCTTCTTTGTGTGGAAAGGATAGCAACTGATTTTCTAGTATTTATTATTATCGCATGTATGCAAATTTCTTACAGCCTAAAAGGAGGCTGTCCAGCCGATGGTTATTGTTCCCTGATTACCTAACGCCATTTTAAATTAGTCCCATTTTGGAGACAGGGTCTCCAGATAACATCTTCTAAATCCCACTTCAGTTTTATTATTTGCACTAGAGTAATAGTCACTACACAGACGAAAATTAATGCGAACAGGGACAGCAACATAAAGATGGGCCTGGTGTAGATAAATTAAGCGCTTACTTATTGCAATGCAGTGCTTACTCTCCAGATAACATCTTCTGTATTCTTTCCACTTTAGATTTATTATAAACACTAGTAAAATTTGCTACACAGAAAAAATTGATTCGTACAGGGACGGCAATATTAAGCTGGTCCTGCAATAGATCAACTAAGCAATTACTTTTTGCAATGCAAGTAAGCACTTAGTAAGCGATTAAAGATTTTCTTTTTGGAAATGAAGTTTTTTGGTGAAAGTTTTAAGTGAATATTTCCATGTTTTATAAAAAAATAACAAATTTATTATAACCCCACTTTTAAAGAAAAAAAACAATTTTACAATTTTTATTCTGTTTAAATTAACTGTGTTTTATGGTAACACAAAATAAACAAACATATAAAATCGAAAATAGTGTAGAAACTACGTTACTTACTCACTATCCTTCCGATATTATTTTATTATCCAATAACTTTCTGTATTAAGCTTATTGCACTTAAAACTTTTCACAACAAGAGAAATCAAAAATTCCTGAACTTTCATTAAAATTATTCTGCGACAAACTGAACACTTAATCAGCATCCTTCGTAAAATAAAACAATGTGCACATAAAATTTGTTATTTAATTATCACACTAACAAGTGACTGACAATAAGACTCATCATAGATATTACTGTGATTGCAATCAGCACAATATAAAACAACAAGTTTATGGAGGTCACCATCATCAAGTCGCTCTTTCTGTTGATCCCTAGTGATTGCGATTGTTGTTGTTACTGTTAACATTATTCTGCAATAACAATACGAAAACAATTTCAATTACAAACATATGTAATTAAAATGTAGACATACTCATGTACTTCTAACAGAAACACATACATATGCATACACTAAGCCATATGGCAATACATTTACATACGCGTTATTGGGAAAACATGTATTACGTGAATGTGAGTTTAAATTTGAACAAACATTACACAGTCTCACTGCTAGTGACTTGCTAATAACAATAAGCGTTCAACCGAATTATAAACACTCTTGTTCTTGCATAAACACTTAAACATGAAATGTGTTAATGTATGTTAGTATGTATTTTGGAATCAATGTGTATGTGCTTTAGCTTTTAGTAGCAACGTATGAAAACATCAGCCTTGACACATGAATTTAATTTAATATTTTGCCAAATATATACCCAACGCTAAGACCAAAAGACAAACAATACAAATCTGTAGTAACAAATACATATTATTGGGTTATTAACAGGCTTTGGTTTGCTAATGTTTAGCCAAAATCAGTAAATATTCGTTTGGCAAGAACAAAAAATAACTCATTTAGTTTTTCCTTTGTATAAATTTTGTTTAGAAAATGACTTTGGCATTGAACGATCTTGAAAGTTAAAAAATATACTGCAGCTTGCTGCATACTTATAATAAACGTTTTATTATTTATTCTTGCAAAAATGTGTCAAAAAAAAAATTTGCACAAGCATTATACGGAATTAAATATTGATTTGCTAACACTTAAAAAACAACCAACATAACTTTTTCAAGGAAAGAGATAATTAAAAAAAAATATATTTTATACATTAAAAATTACATTTATTAACAACAAATCTTAAATATTTGTTGTGTTCTAAATTTATAATTGAAAATTTTGATATATTGAAACAAACAATAGAAGACATCTTTAAATATCTTTTAGATAAAAAAAAATTTAAGTATTTATATTTGTCTACTCTAACAACAATATTTGTACATAAATGCAATACTATGTGTTTAGAAATATATTAATTAGGAAGGACCACAAAAAATAAAATTTAGATGGATTTTTATTTACTCTATAATCTGATAAAAAGATCCCAGAATAATACAACTTGACACAAATAATTATTATATCCTTCACAGAAAGTGTAAGGGTATATGTAGGTTTTTCATTCTATGTAAAATGTTTATCACATTCGTTTCCGATCCTACAAAGTATAAATTTTGTGAAAACTTATGAACATGGGAGTCTAGTTATCAACCCTAGTGTGATATTAAAATACCAAAATTATCCTGAAATAGATCGGTATTAAAAATTCGTTCATTAGCAACTGAGATATGACGAAAAAACCTATATCACCTCGCCCTTCCACAACGCGTTGGTTCGAATCCCAGATGAGATAATAAAAATTTTTTTTTTGATACATACATAAACTTAATTTATAATTTTACCATGGCAGTTTTTTAAGGGGATAAAATAATTATAAAGACAATAAAACATATATGTATGTACGAATTTCATATTAATGAGATGACACAATGCAATATAAAAATGTCCAAATTTAAGATATACGAACATATTTTATTATATTTTATTTTAATCAAGTTATTCATAAATTATATAGAAATATGCATTCTTTAAATTATCTTTAATAAAATCTGCAAACAAATGCAAAGTATAAAGTCTTGGTTCGGTTCAAAATCCCGGGTGAGTCAAATATATATATATATATATATATATATATATATATATTGATTTTGTCATTCCGTTTGTAACACATCGAAATATCCATTTTAGACTCCATAAAGTATATATATTCTGAATCAGGGTTTGATTTGATGACGATCTAGCTATGTCCGTCCGTCAGTCCGTCTGTTGAAAGCAGGAAAGAGGTTGCTAGAAGGCTCAAATTTGCCAGAATCTTTCTTATAGACAAGTTTTGTTTGGTATTGAAAATGGGCTTAATCGGAATATCAGGAAGAGAGTTATACCTCATAAAGCAGGAGTAGGTCAAAAAACCGTGTCCTTCGAATATCGAATATAATGCAATTGTGTCTCAACGCATAAAGTTCGAATTTGTATTTCTCGAGTCAAGGCAATTTTTCTCCTAAATGTACGAAACTTTATACCGCGCAGTGTATTTTTCAGTATATTTTAAATTTAAAACCTAATAAAACGGACATAATTTAATGTACGATTCTGAAATTTTGCAGAAATTGATCTTTGGTCAAACGCTTTGCTCTAACATAAAATCACTTTGAAACGCCTACTTTTACGCCAACCTCCCATATAACGTTTTATCTACAATTCATATAATTTCTCTATGAATAAAGATTTTAGAATAATAAAGTACTACACTGAAATATCTAACTTGAATTCATTAGCAGAAATAACTTTGATACGCCTACTTTAACGCCCACTTTTCTCGTTATCTACCGTTAATGAAATTTAAAAGCTCATTAAACCGGTAATATTAGAAGTATGATGATGAAATTTTCTACATATATCCTTCTAATAAATGTTATTGTTATATCGGATAATTTAGGTGACACACCCACCTTAGCGCCTACCTCCCATATAACGTTTTACCTAAAATTTATAAAATTTCTCTTTTGACAAAGCTTTTGGAATAATAAACCATATTGAAATATCTAATTTGTATTTATTAGCAGAAAATTTATTGACACGCCTACTTTAACGCCCACTTTCATTGAAAGACTAAATTTGCTGAAAAATTTTACTAGCATATCGAAGGTTTAAAGGGTGGTTTAACTTTAAGGGCCGATGTTGATTTTAAATATAACACAAATTATTTAGGAAATTATTATCATTTCTTTTTATAATGAATGGAACAAAATATCGACCAAATGCTACCCCCCAACCTAGGCGCCACACCTCTACCCAATGGTCCAAATTTTCAATGACAATGTTGATGTTCAATTGTTGGGCACGATGATGAGTCACGGTTGACTGCCCTTTAGCCAAACTATCGCAAAAAACAGCAATAGTTCCCATTCAGCGAACCAAGAAGGCATTCACAGATGTTCTAACAGGTATGTATACTGTTTTGCAAAAATTAAAATATTTTTTACAATTCTCCCGATTGTAGACGAATTTGAACTATTATGTTATATATGACCAAAATAATCACGAAGTGCACAAAATGCATTTCGATTTGAACGCCCATTAAAAAAAAGTTCTGAATAACTTTAACGCGTTGCTCGTTTGCGCATATTTCCACTGTTCAAATTGAGTTAGTCTGAGATTGAGAAATGTCAAATAAAATGCAGACAACAAATTTGACGTCTAGATGTAGCTCACCTTCAACATGGGCTCTTAAAATTTAACCACCCTCTACAAAGAAAGTGATACATCTTTTTTATTATAAAATATTATTCCATAGCGATTAGCAAAATATTGTGCTTTAAATGTACACAAAATTGGTGGAAGGTATAAAAGATTCGGCACAACTGATTTTAGTGCTCTTAATTGTTTTATTTTGAAGTATTCTTCTTCAAGAACGATGACAAGTGCAACGTTACAGCAAGGTCCCGTGCGATGATACTTTTTTATTCAACATGAGAGAGTTGGACTTGTTTGATATGTAAAGTAAAAGTTAATTACGTTAAAGAGTTTATTGTACCCACTAAAAACTATTCATGCTACTTGTGTAAAAGCAGATATTTGTTCTTGTGCTATAAAAATTTTAATTTGTAAAAAAAACTAAAAATTTTTCAGTTGAGAGCCTCGTTATATTTTAGAGGTCAGTTTAATGTTAATGTTGTCGCATATGAATTTAAAAACATACATATTTATTTAACTAAGTATGCGTTACATTTTTTGAAGTTATATTATAATAACAGCTAAGACTAGGGAAGCTGAAATGGGGAAAACAAGTATTCATCTGCTGAATTAAATATTGCAGGATTGAATTGACTATTTGACTAAATTTTTAAATTTTTTACTACTAAAATAATAACTTCTAAGTATAAAAAATATACAGCCTTAAGCACTAAGGTGGTATATTCTATGATATCTTAGATTAAGTTACTAAAAGCGCTACTTCAATAGGAGCAAAACAATTATTATATAAATAAATTGATAAAACTTAAAGTGAGATTTTGATATTTCCTTAATTTCTTAATAAAGAAATTTTTTAAAAAAAGATACTAATGTAGTAATGTAAACCATAAAATTTTGGAAATTTTTTATTAGAAATTTATATTATATATATTTATATATTATTCAAATCGGAAAATGAAGAATGAATACATCTTCTTATACTAATATCATAATTATCGGTTAAGGTATGCATAATCTTAAATTCTTAAGCATAAAAATAAAAGAACAAAAAAGACAGCAGCAAGAACAATAAAAACATGAATGTGTGTCTAGAGAATGCCATTTTGTATTAGATAATAGAGGCAAACGGATGTAGACAAACGGCAAATGCGCCTTCAGAACAAAATTTATTGCATTTTAAATTCAGCGGCAGTCATACGTTTAGTGATAGTGTTTGCTCAATGCCTTTTAAAGAAAAAGTACCAGCAGTTTATCTTAATTTATATTTTTTTCTATGCATTTTTTAGCTTAAAATAAGAATTTGTTAAAATATCATTTATTTCCTGAATTCAAAACTTCAGTTTTTCTTTAATGATAAATTGTTCAGTGTGTGTGTGTGTGTCTATGTCAACGCTTAAACATATATAGAGCACAATGACAAAAATAATGTTTTCCTTGGACTTTAGGAATTAAAATGGAAATGCCAACAGATTATTTTTTTGTTGTTTATTAAAGGATGTTAATGGGTGTTTTGCAGTAAAATTTAGGTTTTGGCTATTTTGTACATAAGTGTTATAGGGCGTATGAGTGATAAAATAGCTGTTATCAATGCTAATACGTATTTAAGAGTAAATATGTAAATAAGTGGTGCATATTTTTAGGAAAATAATATTAACCTTGGAAAAAGTTAAACTAGTTTTTTTTTAATTTTTCCCTAACTAAAAATAAACTTCTTATGTATTTAAATTATTTATTTCTAACAATTATTTCTTATGTAAAAATTTGGATTTTAATTAAAACTTTGTTTATTATTGTTTCTACTTTATTTAAGATTAGGAAAACTTTCATCATCTTCTTAGACTAATATCATAATTATCGGTTAAGGAATACATAATCTTAAAACTCTTAATAAGTAAAAACATATGTGTATGTGTATACAAAAATATTGAAGCAACACCAAAATACAAAATGATTGATGTAACAAAAATTTTTACAATATCTTAAAAAAAAATATAAAAAAAATAAACAAACAAATAACACATGTTTTGATAAGTATTAAAGTCAAGTCACTTAAGTTTTAAGCAAAATGACAACAAGTTGAAAAATATTTTAATAAAATGATTTTGTATGTATGAAAAAGCTATCAAGAAAGATAAGATAAATTAAAATGTGTTGGCAAATATTTGTATTTTCAAACAACAACAAAAAAAAACCATAGCAAATACAATTGCACAACTTTGCAATTTGTGCTGCTTGAAATAACATTGTTTAGAAAAACCTATCAAATGATTTGAACGAGTGACAAAACTTTAATTAACTTTATTTTATTTTCAAATGTGAAACATTTTTGAAGAGCCCTTTGGTAAAAATAACATAATGTTGAGTTTGATTACATTTTAGTCAATATAATTCAATTGATAATATAATAAGTGATGCAAAATCCTAAATATCTTTCAAGTTTGTTAAGTTAACATTTCATTTAAATAATAAAAATAGATACAATGAAGTTAGAATTTTTAAAATTTTAAACAAAATTTCATAAATTATTTTTGCCTTAAGTCAAATAATTATCCAATGGGTCTTAGTATAGGCAACTACTTTATAAGCAGCTGAGATATAAAACTCGTTCAATACTAAAACTAAAGAACAAGATGACAATTCATTCTGACAGTTCACTTAATGCTATTTGAGTGGAAATGTACTGATTAAATCAATACCTATGTCCTATTATATTCTTATAAATTTGCAGTTAGTAGCAAAACTGGTTTGTTCCATTTACCACGTATTTTTATATTAACTGTTAATTTCCACATTACTGAAATAATTCTACTGGGTCTTTAATCAAAATAAATATTACAACTATATATATTGACATACAGTTTAGGGCGAGACGTATTAAAACTTTAGGCAAAAATATGTAGCGAGTTTATTTTATGTGACTGAACAATTTCTACTCCATTAGTGAAAACACCAGATTAGCCTTAGTTTAAGCCTTTAATGTTAAAAGTTATAAAAAACATGAAAAGGAGGGATGAGTCTACAAAAAAAGGCTTATTTCAGAACCAATTTTTTCAGCCTTAAAATATTATTGAAATAGGAAAATATAATCAATTACACTATTGAAGAACTATTTCTCCTCAATGTGGTAAAAAAAAAAAATGATACCATCTTATCACATCACTTTGGGAAAAATTGGAGACATACTAAAGATTTGAAATTTTATGCTTGCATCGCCCTTCGTGATATTTCAGTATATTAACCTGGTTAAAAAATCGCAAGTAGAGTTTATATAAAAAGCTTTTTAATAGCAAAACCCTTATTGATCGAGTTATTTATCTAATAGCTAAAAGCTGTTATATCTGTAAAATTAAGAAATGCTATGCATCATATGTAAACAAAATTAAATTTTTCTTAAAAAAAATCCTAAAATATTTTACAATTTTATCAATTCCAAACGTAGAAAATTAATAATGATGTTTATTCGAATATTGCAGATATCGCCAATTCTTTTGGTGATTTCTTTGCCTCTACTTTTTCAATAAAAACGTTCCATAGTACACCTTATCCTTATTATATTATATATATCATCTTTCGATGTTAGTACTCTCTTTAAAAGCCTGAGAAATTTAAAAAATTCTTGAAATAATGGTCCTGAAGGTATTCAAAATTGCATACTCAAACTATGTGGTGACGTTTTGCTTAAACCTTTCACTCATATTTTTAATAGTTTTCTTAAGTTTGGTATATTTCCTATCTGCTGGAAAGATTCATTTATCATGTCAGTTCATAAGTCTGGTTTATATAATGATTGTTTTTCAAAATATATTGAAGTATCTTCTGCAGTTCCACAGGGAAGTCAAATTGGCCCCATTTAATTTTTATTGTTTGTAAACGATCTTCCAAAGGCCATTCAATACAGCAATATTTTAATGTTTGCTGATGATCTCAAACTTTATTAATGGCTTAAAAATGATGAAACAAGTTTTTTCTAATGATGAAAAAAGTTTTTTTCTAATGATGAAAAAAGTTTTTTTCTAATGATGAAAAAAGTTGTTTTCTAATGATGAAAAAAGTTTTTATATATGCAGGTGATGTTGGACTCGAATTGAAAGTTCTATTGTCCTTCAGTTTTATTGTCCTTTTACCGTTTTCTCTCTTTTTATTTATATAAAACACACTTTCTATTCTATATTTTTCTCCTAATTCTTCTTTTCTTTTACTTTTTTATTAAGCTTGAGTTTTCTTTAAATTTCACAAATGATGCTGTATTTAAGCGCCTGTAGTTTACAAGGGTTTCGAAAATAATGGGAAAGTGGGTTTTACCATTTGGTGGCGTTTAACCAGCGACGATTCACCAAACTAGGTAGCGGTATTTTCACAGTACAGTTTTACGTAATGTTGTTGACATAAGGCAAGTACGCATGACAGCCAGAAAATTACCAATAAAAAAACTTTTTGCTTAATGTAGAGGTAAATGTTTCTCCCCCATATTGATCCATAGCAAACTTTGATATCTTTTAAACATAGATATTTAATGATTGATAAAATAAAGCTGTTTTTGACCTCTTTTAAAGTATAATTTTATATTTATTTACCTACAACTCCTGGCAACACTGTTTGTTATTTACAATAAGTACCAATTTATAATTTTTACTTCTTATCACAATTCTCAATTATACTATTTACCTTAAGACCAGTATATTTTTGTATAATTATTTCATTGAAACTAAAACAAAAACCTTAACGAACTTTCAAGTAACTCAGAATATTTCAACTCATACAAAGTTAAACACACAAATATATTTTGTACCATGCACAAGTAAGGAAGTCACTCTGTTTGTTGTCTTTATGTACCTAGTGAAAAATCCTTAAGTGTATTGTAAATTGTATACACTTAAGCTGTTGTTCCTGGTATAATAATAGTGGTCGTTAAAGAACAGACCAACATAATGCCACGCATATTTTCTAAAGTTTTAACTAATTTGCACTTAGAACTTTAAATGCCTTAAGAAAACAAAAAAAAATGTTTTTTGTTTTTTAAAGTTTGGGCAAGTAAAGTGAGAAAAAAAATATTTTCCGAAAAGTTCGTTATCTGGTTCATTGTCTTTGCTTTCGCTTAAATATAAAATAAACTGCTAGTTAACTGTTCTAGGTACAGTAGATAAGTTCGGGATGATAGATGAAAAAACTAAAGAATATGATGAAAATGAAAAAGTTATAAAGATCAATTAAAAGTTTAATTAGAAGTAAAAGCAATGAATAGAGAGTTTAGGTTGTATATTCAATACAATAAATGCAACTGAAAAATTTTTAAATTTCATTAAAAGGTTAAATTGGTTTTATAAAATATTATTTTATAATCTTAAAGCGGAAATTAAAAAAAATTAAAGTTTTTGAAAAACCTAAGGGCTTATTTTATTTAATATGGGCAGGTATGTTTGCAGAGTAATTTTCTTAAATCATTTTGAATGAAAATGTTTAAGTTGTATAATTAAATACAGATTTTATTTATTATTCATTTTGAAAAGATTTTCATAGAGTTTTTAGTATAAAATCAAAATACACCTATTATATATTTGAGGTACTTATTCACAAAGATGCTGTTATGTTGTAAATACTATCATATTTTTTAACTTTAAAATGAACATCATTATATTTTTGAATCATTATGGAGTATAAGCAAATTATGACAATAACGACAAAGTAGCAGTTTTTTTTTAATACCGCGATTAAGTTAACGAACTATAAACTAAATGCTTTTGTGTTAAATTTTAGATTTTTTTCTTCAATTATTAATGCATTCCTTCACATTCTAACTGGTTAAAACTTTTTTAATTAAAAATATTTCACTGAATTGTAAACAAGGTTTAACTGTAAGAAACAAAGAAACAGCTATTCTTGTTTTCTTTTTAATTTGTATCATATGTTTTTTTTTGTAAATTTAGGCATGTGTAAAAAAATCTTTTTCATTTTCATGTTCTTAACGCCAACACATTATAGGCTGCTGTGCATGTGTATGTTAGTTTAAAGTAAATCCTTAATAACTTACATAAAGGTTTTCAACTAAAGCTTTTTTTTACAGAAATCTCATCTGGAAATACTAAGAAAAAATAATCACTACACATTTATGAATTCTTAAGGACATCAACTGAATTTTCCTACAATTCTCTCGAGTGGATATTCGTTGCCGTAACACATACATTTTGTTATTCCTTTTTTGTCTTTATCTTCTTTGTTTTTTTTTTCAGTTAATGCCTTTTTCACATTTTTATATTACTTGTACTTGAAAATATAAAATTGGAAATATTATGAATTCTGAAAAAGTTCAACACAGCAAGCAAGTTGAGTAGAAAGTATCCTTTATGTCTTTTTGTGAATGATGTTGAAAACAAAATTAGCTAAAATAGTGACGTGTACGAGCTTATTCTTAAATGTTTAAATTTTTTTAACAAAACAGGTTTGTCATATTTCAGTAAACCTATTTTTTTTGTATTGTTTAAAATTATTTCAAGGAAAGTATGTCTTTTATAATAGTGCCGATTATATTAGTTTGAATAAGAAAGTAAATTGTACATCTGATTTCGGTTTGAAAGTAGTAAAGAATTAATGGAATATGCCAGAATACATGTTTTTAAGAATTGAAAACCTCAGTTTTAGTTTACTAATCATATAAATATTGACTTAAAGAAATGTCTTTTTTGAAACTTTTATAGTAACTTTCTGAGATATAAGCAAATAAACACGACTGCCTCTCTTTTTCCCCATATTTTTACCACCAAAATTAAAATTGTTCAACCATAGAATCACTTATAGGTATCTTTGCTACTATTTTTAGATATAACATGCCTCTAAAGATATTCGTGTAAAATTTTGGATAAGTCGGGCTCTTATCGGTAAAGTTATAGGCAAAAATTTTTTTTAAATACATATTCTAAAAATTTACAAATGAAAATCAATATTTTTCAGCTTCTGGACAACCGAGAGAGTCAATATTGGTATCATCTAAAAGGAATGGACTAAAAAAAAAAAAAAAAATGTATGATGGCCGCTACTAAAAAATGGCGGACAATAAATTTATATATGAACCAAATCTGGTATTTTAAAATGTTACTTTTTGAACCCACTCAATATTGGTATCAAATTAAAGGGCTTGACCAGTAGAATACAGTAAATTATTCTAAAATGTAAAATCCAAAATGGCATCTAAAATAAAATGGCGTATAAAATTTTTTAACCCCAACAATATGGGTATCAAATTAAAAGGCTTGACTAGTTGAATACACTTAACTATCTAAAAATTCAAAATCGAGGATGGCGTCAGAAATAATAAAGAAAAAAGGGAAATAACATGAAATATAGGTTAAGCTACGATGTGAGATTATACCTATGTACATGATGGTGAATGGTATTATGAGATTCGGCACGGCCGAATATAACACTCTTACTTGTTAAAGTTTAGGTTTTTGTTTTCAAAGCAAGTCATGTGACGCTTACTTTTAGAAGTTTAGGATCGGTTAAGGAGATTTATTTAAAAACGTCCGAGATAAAACTGCTATCTCTTACTCCTGAATTTAAGGGAATTTTATGTTTCTTTCTTAAAACAAGGCAAAAAAATACCCACAAAATTCCACTTTAGCTCTCTGTATACTTTAAAATCATCTTAGTCAAAACTGTTTATAATTGTTAGCAAAATATCGCTCAAAACCAGAGTGCAGGAAAATAATTTGCATAAAAGAGAATTTTCTAGTTTTATTATTGTAAGCTTTATAGCTTTTACAAATATTTCATTATTTCTGGGATTTGTTTTATTGCAATAAAGAAAACACTCGAAATTTACGGTATAAATCTTTAACACACCATGTTGATTTTTACACTTAAACTGAATTTCTATATTCTATATTATATATTCTTAAATGATAAAAATAAGTTGGTGATGCTGTGTACATTGAAGAAGAAATTACATTATTCGTACATGTTGGTCTTGTCTGTGACAAAGTATATATTAAGACGTATGCCTGCATCCGATCAATTAGCATAGGGCTGGCTAAACTAACGCATCCAAGCTAAAGCATTCAGCAAAAGCGAACACTATTGACTGGACATTTCTTTGTGGGGTTTTTAGTTTTAGCAATGATTTCTTTCAAAATGATTTAAGGATAATTTTACGTATCATGTCACAACTTTAAAGTCTTTTGTTCATTACAATGATTTCGATGGTTTAATTCCCGCAATTAAAAAACTGATGTCACAGCGTGATTTAAGCATATTTCACAATAATTCTAAGAACACTTTTGGAACTAAGTATCACCCAATACTAGGGATACTTATGATTTATATTGAATACGACATCTTCAGTCGATTATAAAGAATATGAAATATAGATGTTATCAGTCACGGTTCAAGCTTATGCATATTTATGGATTAAATTTTCATTCTAATTTGTTTTTTGAATGAATTCTTAAATTATTAATTTCAAGAGAAAAATTTGGTTTTGGTGGTTTTTCTCACTTACAAATCTGAGGCAATATTAATTTTAATAAAATGCTTTTGGCCTATAATTACCCACAACGTCAAAAAAATTGTTTTATGTTCTGAAACCAAAAACAATAATTGTTAATATACATATTAATAAACTAGTTAAGCCCAGGCCGAATAGCTGGTTCGAAAAAACATTTTTATTTTATTATTTTTTAAATATTTTCTGATATCGTTGTTAACCCTTTGAGGACCGGACTTTTTCTACTGAAGCGATTTTTTCTTTTTTTAGATTTTCATAATATATGCACCAATAATAGATACGTAAAAAAAATTTTCCCCCTAGGCCCTCGCTTTGTCCCTCATTTTAATTGGCAAATATAGTTGCCTCTGGGTTGAAAGGGAATTTTTTATCCAAGAAAAAAAATTACTCCTGACAAATATATTTGCCTATGGGCTGAAAGAAAATTCTTTTATAAAAAATTTTTATTGAAACGTATGTTGTTTTATATTTTTTTATTTATTTAAGCTATTAAGGAAAAAATTTATGAAGAATTTGAACAAAAATAACAAGTGCTATAAATGGCACTCGCCAAAGTAGTCACGTGATAATGTGAAGCAAAGGAATGCATTACATGTAGTACAAAATACATTTGTGCGACTATATTTGCCATAGGTGGAGGAGGCCGCGTCATGATATCTGCAATTTGAGATTGCTGAAATGTCGGATTTGTGGACCAATACATTCGCATACTGGGTAGTTTTACTAGGCTCATTCGTATGATTAGGCCCATAAAAGTCTTGAACTCTTTCACGGTCAGAGTGAAAACACGACCTTTTTGCATAGTATACAGTTTGGACTACTCCACTATTACTATGCACATTTCTGAAACCAAAAATTATACATAAAATAAGAACTAGTATATTGCATTTGTAAAAACTAACCATCAAGATTACAAACAGTATTAAACACATCATATGCTGATGGCATTTCCTCATGTATATTTACAGTAGGTTTTAGAACTTGGGAATAGTCATAAGTGCAATCCTGAAATCCAGTAAAAACGGGACTTTTACAGGCACTCGTCCCTCTGAACCGGAAAGTCTTCTCTGGTGGTATAAAAAGTGTTGGCATTTCTAGTATAACTAAAGCATTAAAAGTCGTTGCAATTGACTCAGCCTCTACAGCAACTGTTAATAGGTTTCGACTACTGCGGATCTTTATAATTACAGGAGACTTTACGGGATTATTGCCTTCGATAACAATTTCTATCGGTTTATCCTCTTGGATTTCCATAGCGTCATTTTCTAGAAAAATAATATCCTCTTCATCCATAAGTATAGCAGCTTCTTCCCCATTGTCACTGCTGTCGCAAAACAAAAGTTGTTCACTTTGATCCATATTAAGGAAGAAAAAACGATCACGGACGTGTCCACTCATTATAAATTTTTTTATTTATAATAACTTACTTAACACTGTCTAATCAAAAATAACACTCGAAATACTATAATAATACAATATTAAATAGTAATGCACGAAATACGTTTTCTCTGATTGATTTCGAATAATAAGCGAATGAAAACGAAGACACAAGCAGCGCAGAAAAAGCTTGCAACTTAGAACAATAACAAACAAAATCCGATTTGTTCAATTGAATTTCATTATAAACAATTAAAAACAGACATGCACCAAAAAATTAAAAACTGTATACTCAGAAATACATATAATGATGAAAATAAGCAACAAACATTTGATTATTTTTAGGTGCATTTTTTTCCGTTTCAGCCCACAGGCAAACATACTTGCCAAAAACGTTTGGCAAAGTTGTGGGCAGCTCGAAACTTACACAAACCTGGCTAATATATTTTTTTAAAGGTAAGAGGTGCCGCCAAAATATGCCTTAGTTTCAGACAGATGCATCCTACGGTCTCTCCACAGTACCCTTCTAAAGTAAGTTGACTTTTTGACCAACTTTGAGGCCACCTAGCGGGCAAATAGGGGCAGATAAGAACCTACCACCTACAACATTTGTGTTACCACTATCGTCTGCTGCAAACCAGTATTGAACAAATTTACTCGATCTCCTACGGAAACAATTATATGATGAAAACCCCTGGGCAAGTATGTTTGCCTCTGGTCGTCAAAGGGTTAATGTAAATTAATATTTTATTTTTGTTAATAAAATTTCTTTTATATACCAGGTTTGGTCCTGCCAAGACTTTAAGTACCATAGACTTGGTATTTTTCTGCTTTTTTGTTACAAGCAAGAAAAACAATAGCCTTGCAGTCAGAAGTATATATTTTTTAGCCGACAATTAGAGAACTTGAAACAAAAATTTATTTTACTGGTATTTTTTTAAGTCAATTAAGTTCTTATTGGCACGCAGAAAAACAAACAACCAGAGAAAAATTCCAAAATGTGTTGTTGTGTATTTATTTTAGATCCTTGACTTGACAACGTCACTAAAATCCGAAAAGTAACATTTCATATACAGATAAAGTTTTATTAAAATTTTCTTAGTTTCATAAAAAAAGTATTTCTCCTAAACCCAAAAGCTGTACAGTTTTTCCTTATAATAATATTCTAAGAAGTTTAAGGAATATTAGTTTTCTGTGCTTATAACTGCTTAAAATCCTTCGAAAGTAAGTGGAACAAAAGCTTGGCTTTAAATTTAGCTAAATTAAATAGTTAACTACTTCTTTTTTTAATTATTGTTTTATTATTTCTTATGAAATAAAATAGATAAAACTGGGAATAAAATGCATTTTCAAACACCATAGCTGGCAAAACTTTATAGCTTTTTTTAAATTTATCAATATCTATACCAACGCCTTGAGTCTTATTAAATAGAAAAGAAACAAAAGTATCTCTAGCAAATTTGTATATAACTTGTTTAAGTAATATGATATGTAAAATGTGAATAAAATTCACGTATATTATTTGCTTTAAAACAGTTATGTAGTTGAAAATAAAACTTATCAATAAGAATTATTTAATTCGTAGAATGTATTTAAAAATCATTCATTAATATTAACATTTTAAAATGTTTATTAATTAATAGAATTTTTTTTAAATTTTTTTACTCCATAGTTTGTTTATATTTGATATACCTAGCAGCAGTGTTTACTGGGTAAAATTGCTGTTCTGGATATGTACGTATGTGTGTATGCATTTTCACGCGAATCAGCATTTGTGAGTATATTCCAGTTGAGCTTTTAAGACAATACCTTCAAGCGTTTATTAATGTTGCAGCTGTTGTCTGTTTTACTTTTTCAAGTGTAAGTTGCTTGGTTCCGTTCATCTCCCTTTTTCTCTGTTCGAAACAGGAACTTGTAGCGAGATGCTGGTTGTCAGCTAATATTCGTATTTTTATGCTCTTTTCCACTCTTTAAACGAAAACACTGCAAATTTTTTAACCTTGAATATTTGTAGCACTTTTCATTTATTTTCCTTTTTTCTTCCCAAATTAACAGCAGTAATTTATTTTTTGTGGATTTTAACAATGCATTGCAGTATAATAAAAGACATTGAGAGTTTTATTCGCAAATTACAGGTGAAGCTTTATTATAAATGTTTTAAGACAAAATATTTTTGTGTACGAGTGCTTATTTGAATGTACAATAATTTATGTGCATGTTTTTGAATGCATGAGTACATAACATGTCTAAGTTCCAAATTTCATGTGTTCTTGTTTTTTTTTTTGTTTTTCTTTTTGGAAAACACACAGTCAAAATAAACAAGTAATAAATTTGTCTGCTTGTAGCTTAACTTAACAATCAGCAGCAAAATTTAGTAACAAATTTCAAAATGAAATTTTTATAAATTTATTTAAGTATGAGAGCAGATATTTTTAAATCAAAACGTCAGTTTACAAGATTCAAATTTTAGATAAAAAGAGTACACTGGTGTAATAAGTTTCTTGTTGTCAGATATCTTAAAGAATAAGCCGTACAAAATCTGGACGAGCAAAAGGGTAAGCCAATTTTAAAGAAAAGGTACTTGAAATGTTTAAAAAAACTAAATTTTAAATTTTAATATTAGACTACGTGGTTCATTATAGCTAAAATAGACGAATTACAACATGGTTGTATGTAATAAAGTGATGAAATAATGAGTGAGATCGACAAATTTTTAACGCACGTTTTGTCTCTGTACTTTTTTTGGAAGCAATATTTAACATGGTTGTATGTTATAAAGTGATGAAATAATGAGTGAGATCGACAAATTTTTAACGCACGTTTTGTCTCTGTACTTTTTTTGGAAGCAATATTTAATTCTGGTTTATTTAGTTATCTTTCAAAACTATGTCAGTTATTAATTTAAATGACAACTACGTTAACATGTTGTGAGTTTGATTAAAATAAGGGACGAACTAAATGTGCTAGAATTATTTAAAACGTTCTAAAAGTTTTAAACTGGTCAATGAAAAAATGGGGGGAAAATTGACGGTTAGACGTCAAACTATCTCCAGTATTATAAAACCGTATCTGAAGAGCTTGGCCATTGACAGAAAACTTTTTTTGGGAAGAAAACAAGGTCTGCATGATATTGGGAATATAAAAAAAATTTAAAGCATGTGAAAGAGTGCTTCAGTGAGCTGAGAATTCAGAATATGCAAAATCCATAGGAATGCTGAAAAAAATTGATAAGCCACGGACATTAAAATCAGTTTTCATATAAAAATACCAATATTGTAAAAGAAACGACGAATCGTATGTAACGGAAAATTTTATACAGCTGCCGGGACAAAACTTTCATGCAGTTAAAGCTCGAAGAAATTATATAAATAAGTTTATGATCCAAATCAGGCAAAAATTTTCTAAAAAAAATTTTTAGTAACGCAATCTTTATACATTTGTAGTAAAATAAAAAGGATATTTGTTGCAGTACTTCTATAAATACTGAAAAATATATGTACATATGAAAGAATGTTAGCGAATAAAGCTGCTTCCCTTCCTAAGAGAACACTCGGCTAGTTGTCGGTAAAAATATAATTTTTCAGATTATTCTTTCATTCATCACAAATAAAAATTCTTTGTAACAATAAGAATGTTAATATGAACTCGAGCCTGATTAAAATTTGAATACTAGTTTAGAACACAATATGTTCACATATTTTTTGTTCGATTTGGCATCGTCTCACTATGGCAACATAGCTCGGGTACCAACATAGTTTTTGTACCAAAGAGGTCAATCCTCTAAAATTTTCTGAATCTAACACCAGTAGAGAGATGTTGGGTTCCTGTACAAAGATTATTAAAGATTACAAAAAAGGTGTCCCACAGTACGGTGAATTTCAAAAAGAGTGTTCAGAAGTGATTGGCACATTTATCAAAGTTTTAATGGAAGTGTTACTAAAAAATTATCAAGAGTTCATATGATGTAAGTAGAACTAATAGAGAAACATCTTTAATATGTATAATATGAATTAAATATATAAAAAAAATTTTATATAAAAACTATATAAGGTCAACCGCTATTGAATTTTATATATTATAAGATTTTACCGATCTTACTTCTTATTATATTATATTATTTTCAAACAATATTTTGTATTTAAGTGTACGCTGTTTGTTATCCCCTTGGAGTCATACTTTACACACAGCCTAAATTGTTTTTTTTTTTTCATGGGAAATATATTTATATACACATATGTATACATATAAACCAATTTACGTTTAAGGATTGATCTCATAGGTAAAGTATATGTCTATTTTTCTGTAGATGCTAATATACCTTTTAAGTGATTTATGAAAAAAGTATCTATTTGATTTACAATCTTTATATATTTTAATATATTGACTTCACAGGTAAAATTTAAAAAAAGATTTATTGAAATAACATATTTCATATTGATTTATGGTTGAAGTTTTTATTTTTATTTTTTTTTTAATCCTGTAAACACTCGTAAATGTTATATAACTTCCATGGGCCATAAAAATGTTCATTCATACGTAACAATTTGGTTATTTACTGCAATAGAGTCAAAAAGAAGAAAAATATGGTTATAATTGCTGACATAATCACTCAAGTAATATTTCATGTAAATGAATTTAATTAACAGTAATCATTCATTTACAAGCATTTTCTTAATCTTCATCTCTACTTGTGTGTGTATTCGGCTGTACATGGTGTACTTAAAGAAATGCATATGTACATACATATGCAACATATATAATAATTAAATACGTACAAATGTTTACATAAGGTACAGTAGAGCAAAGTAGTATTCTTAAATTTTACATTTGTTTTAAAAATTTAATGGCGATTAAGGAATTTTTTAAGCAGTTTTAATATTTTGTTACGAAATATTTACTGTATGTAATATAGGAAATAATTGGCTAAAATAAGTGAAATAATTATTTGGAGTGATAAAGTTATGTTTGCCCACTGCTATGCCGGAGGTGGTCCATTCTTGAGCTTCAATTTTGGTATAACTTTTTCAGCATTTCGGCCTGTATCTCAAAAGAATTATGGCTGTCCTTGTATTTGAAAGACTAAGCTCTACAAAAGCAGTCTAGTTTGATCAGTCTTTGGAGGCGAAAAGACTGCTCAAAACTTTTTACTTGCCCTTAAAACTCGCCTTTGAATAGATTTATAGTGTCACGTGTCGGCATAACATGTCGTCCAAGCCCAAAGCATAAGTATTTTGATATAAGATTTACTAATTTCAAAGCGTTATCCGTAATAAAAAAAATAAAAAATTTGTATTAATACTTTTTTTGTACATTTTGTGCTATTGTATTAATTTTTGGTTATATGAATATTTAGTTAATTTCCGAATATTAAATATGTTTTTCATTATACAAAATTCAATTCAAACAAAATAAAACTTTAATTCAAAATGAAGAAGTTTTATTTTTGCACTGACAAAATTGTAATCAAAGGACCTTAACTCCAACCTAAAAACCACTTTCGGAGTGCGCGCTTAAAATAAATATGTTAATTACGCTGCAAAGCACTCTCTTTGTTTTAGTTATGATTCATTCAAAAGTTGTCAGACGGAGAGCGAAACTTGATGTTAAAAAACCAGTTGGCTACTCCTTTATATAACGTTTACTCTGAGCGGGTGCACTGGCATCATTTTTTTAAGAATGAATATCTTTTATTGTTAGAGCAGCTAGAAGCTAACACTAGATCGTCGTATTTTTATACCCTTCACACAGTGAAAAAGGGTATATATAGGTTTGTCATTCCGTGTGAAATATCTAGAATTTTGATTTCCGACCCCATAAAGTATATATTTTCTGAAAGCTTATGAATAGGGGAGTCGATTAAGCCCTGTCAGTCTGTCCGTCTGTCCGTGTGTATGTTGAAATCAACTTTTTGAAGCCCCCCGACATCGCTTGGACTCGGGTGAGGTTTTAAAATATCAGAAATATTCGGGAGTAGATCGGTATTGAAAATCAGAAACATCGGTACATAAACAACTGAGATATGAGCAAAAACCCACGACCACCTCGATTTTTTTTTCACAAAAACAACATTACAACAACAACATACATACATACAAACGTGTATACTGGTTAGAGAAAACGTGGCATTGAATCCCAGCTGAGCCAAAAAAAAATTTTTTTTTTTTTTTTTAAATTTTTTTTTTATTTTTTTTTTTTATTTTTTAATTAATAAATTATTTATATTTTTATTATTATTTTTTTTTAATTTTTTTTTTAATATTTTTTTTTATTTTTTTTTGTTTCATATTTATTATATATATTTTAATTATTTTTTAAAATTTTTTTTTTTTAATTTTTTTTTAAATTTTTTTTTTAAAAATTTTTTTTTTTAATTTTTTTTTAATTTTTTTTTATTTTTTTTTTTTTTTTTTTTAAAATAAATGCGTAAATTTATAATTTTACAATGTGGATGTTTTTATATATGTATAGTTTTTATATGTTTGTACGTATATCATATGGAATGGTGATACAAACTACTGTTATTGCATGACTACACGGTGTGAAGGGTATATAATATTCGGCACGGCCGAATATAGCGCTCTTACTTGTTCACACTCGAATAATGCATTTCGTTTAAAAATGTTAATGCATTTTTCTACTTTTAACTAATTTTGTCTAGTTTTTTATTTTTTATATACCTACCTCTTATATTTTCTTTAATACTCGTTTATACTTTTGTTTAACTCTTTTTCTATAATGTCTGTTGTACCAATAAATTTATTATTATATAAATTTGTTCTTCTTCTCTTACTGGATATTTTTGTTGATTGAGTACTACTTATAGGAAATAATAAAAATGGTTTTATTTTTAAGAATATTTGTAATAAAGTTTTATTGGCCTTTGGGCTTTTAATATTACTTTAGTTGAAAATTAAATATTGACTTGTAGAATGATAGACCTAATCATCATGTGGAATCATGATTTTTAGGCCAGATATACTTATATTAACAAAGTATTAAATCTTGAGTTTTCTTGTTTCTCGCTTGTTTTTTCTAAGTTATTTTTTTTTAATTTTATAAAAAAAAAGTTTTTTCTACATTTTCCTATAAACCATAAGCAGGCCTGTTTTCTGGCCTGTCACAATTTGTTTATCATAAAAACCTAACAATTTTCTTATTCTTCCAGTAGGTTACAAAAAACAGTATAATTGCTGGTATCAATTTTAATTCTAATTTATTTATTACTAGTTTTACTCTACGTTCAATGGAAGCTGCTGTGTTGTCTTACTTCTTTAAAATACAAAATTTCGTAATCGGGTCATTGAATATAAAAGTAATATAAAAATCCCTTTTCACACATCATTAGCTTTTTATGCCGTTAAGGATATTTAGAAAATATTGCCGTTTTGTAATTGTGTTTACCTTTTCTCCGTTCAGCAGAATTTTGTACATTGATTGGATGATACGCAATTATTTTCAAAAAAGCGAAATAAACATAGCAGTAGGTTTTGTATTATGTTTAATTTTTATAAAAGATTTAATTTTACATATTTGACTTAGATTTTTGGGTATAAATTTAGATAAGAGTCTTCTTTTACCTATAATTTATTTAGAAATCTATATTACGCATTTTAGATCAAACATTTTTTATTATAGCAGTTTTTAGTATTTGAAGTTTACAGAATTTTGCTAAAATCTCATATCTCTGAACATCATTTTTATATGATTTTCTAAGATGGATTTGATTTATAACGGGATGAGTGTTAATCTAGGCATTTCAAAGTAAATTCTGCTAATGAATTCTACTTAAGGGCCGTGGCAACACAATAAAATACTTATTTGATCAAATTAATGTATGTATGTGTTGTAATTATTTTGTTTTGCCTAGCACAGCAAGAAATTTAATTTGTATCATCAAACGTCGTTTTAACCTTTTTTGACAAAAGGAAACAATATGCTTAAAGGTTATCACAAAAAATGCACAGGCATTGCACTTGAGCAACAAAGCGTCTTTGTACAAAAAACTTTGTAAAAAAGGCATAAGTTTATACATGAAATGAACTGAAATTGAGTTCTTCGAGCGATTTTTTAATGTATGAAGAAGTTTTATTAATCCTAGAGTATGAACGTTTCTCGATTCATCTATCAGATTTTATTTATTACTGTTATTCTTCCTAATGCTTGAGTCGATCAGGATAACAATTCATATAGCGTAAGATGCTGTGTTGCTTTTGCTATGAACAGAGACCAGAGAAAAATTATTTTAATTTGTTAAAAAGTTAAAGAAAAAGTCGTCATCGAATCGTCAATCGTTAGCTGCAACGTTAAAAATGACAACTACTCCAGGGTTAACAATAGATTAAGTCAATGTGAGAGATGGGCGTTGTAGTACTTGCATTTAAGTAATTTCTGCTAACGATTTATATCAAGGCGAATTTATTTATCAGGTGGTGGTAATTCTACAACAAGTACAACATTAAAAAAACAACATGGGTTTTTATTGTTGCTTTCGACTGTCGATATGTCAAAAACTACATGGTTTTTGTTTGTGTTATTTTGCGCGGGAAAGAGTAATCTATGTAAACATAAATAATATTTGACAACTCAACCACCATTTATGCAAATAAAAAAGTAGATCAGCTGCGTTGTCAACACCACCTCATAATGAATTCGCCTTGATCTATATCTAAATATTGAGTATGTCTTAATCTATACAGAAGTTATTTTAATTTAATAAAAACTATTATATAGAAGGTGGGCTTCTCAACTTCATTTTCTCGATTACAATAATAGTGACCAAAAAGCTTTATTTGAAAAATATCAACGTCTTACTATTTCGGTTATATGTCGTTTAAAATTTCTAAAAAAAATTAACCGTGCAGGGTAACTTTTCCCATATTTTTAACTACAACTTCTTACGTAATAAATTGATTTTAAAATTTTTTGGGGAAAAATATTTCTATTACTGAAGAAATAAATATTTAATTTAATATTAGAAACAAATTTCTATGACCCACACTTTTTCGACTTCTGTCGTGCTTTCAAATGACGGACATACCTAGACCAGCAGCCTTGTTCTATAACTCGTTAAACCTGATTCTCTGACGCTTAAACTCTAATAAAAATTATAGAGATTTTTGCAGCCTGAGTCTCTAAAAAAATATCCTATGCAGTCTTACTCTGTAAATCGCTAAGTAGTTATGTAAGTCGTCCTTCTGTCCATCCTTCTGTCCATCCTTCTGTCCATCCTTCTGTCTATCCTTCTGTCCGTCTATTGAATTCACGATAGAAATCGAAAAAGGTTGGTCATAAAAAATATCTTTCTGATATCAAATAAAATGTATGAAATACATTGGGTCTAAAATTTAGTTTTCTGTGCGTTACAAACGGAATGTCAAAGCGAAAATACTACCCTTAAGACCATTTTTTGTTTTTTTTTTTGGTTAGTATAAAAATGTAACACCACGTTCACTAACTGGCATAAATGAGAGCAGATTCTTAAATATACTCAACTCAAGTCAAGTAAAATCTTTAAACACAATTTAAATGTGCAAAATCTAATATGCTTCAAAGGCATAACATTTTTTTTAAGGACACCTCACCATACTACTAAGTTATATGACAACATTACATATTTTCTTTTTAACACTAATTACTTTCTTAATGCTCACTTCTTCTCCTTATTTGAACGTATGTACCTTAATATTTTAATAAAGTACTTGATGGTAATGATTTAAGAAAACTACTCGTATAATCATAATGTGAAGGATAAACATAAGATTTCGTATATATGCTGAAGACATTAATTAACGTTAATTAGAAGATCTTTTAAACAACATGTTCATTTTATATCTTGGTAATTGCAAACAGCTCATCGTTAATAGTATTTGCAAAAAATCAAGCGTTATAATTTATTACTTCAAGCAAAATTGATGTATAAACAAAAGTAAGAAATGTCTTTTGACTAATCACAAAAATGTTTGCTTAAATTGTTTTACAAAGAAGAAAATTCTACTTGAGTTAAATTAACTAGATAAATATGTTTTTTCTATAAGTCTTTTTAAATTTAGTTTAATAAAATTTAACAGAAATTAAGTTAATTTTATTTGAAAAATCAATTTTGTCTAGACTTTCCCCATATAAAAAGAAAATCAACAATAAGAGTTTTTTCTACAAAAAAGTAGTCACCAGATTAGTATATTACGAAGCATTGTTGAATGTAATAACATTACATTGCGTTGAAGGTCAAATAATGTTCTTGTATTTATATAGATGTTTTTATGCTAAAACGAGGAGGTAAATATAAAAAATGTATCTTAAGTCCCAGCAAAATTTTTTTTAAATTTGTAATGTTGTTTGGTTGTCTTTTTTTCATACATTGCACAGTTGAGTGGTGGTTGCCATCATCATAATTTTAAAACACAGAATATGACCTCTTATAATTGGCGTAAACAAATAAAAACAAGTAAGAGTGGTATATACGGTCGTGCCGAATCTTGTATACCCTTTACAACCTGTAGTCATGCAATAACAATTGCTTGTATCGCCATTCATCGCATTAATATGAATTACGGACATACTTACATATATGTTTCATTATCTTTATAATGACTTTATCCGCTTAAAAACATCCCATTGTAAGATTAAAAATTCAGTTTATGTATTGTATGTGAAAAATATAAAAATAAACAAAAAAAAAAAAAAATTTTTTTTGTCTTAACTGGGACTCGAACCTACGTCCTTCCAATTTGTATTGGTGTGTTAAAAGTTGATTTTAACAAACACACGGATAGATAGACAGACAATGATTAATTGACTGACTTTTCTACTAATTAGATATACACTTAATGGGGTCGGAAATGAAAATTGTAGAAATTTTACCCGGAATGACAAACCTATATATACGCTTACACTCACTGTGTATAAAAATAGTGTTGTAGATGAAGCATGTTTGTATCACCTACAAAGTAGCTAACGGAAGTCATACAATTTCCTGCTTTGAAGTATTACTGTTATAGCACAAAATACGAGTTTTGCAAATACTATTTTACTATTTATTTATTTATTTAGTATTTTTTTTAGGCTTGCACATACAGTGTTTCCAATTTTCCCTCTTACAGACTTACTTCGAAGTAGGGGAAAGATTGATTATTTTATAGTTGGTAAATTCCTACAATTTTTCATACATTTATTCACTTTTAATAGCTCATCAAAGTAAGGCCTTTTTCGAGGCGCATAAAAATGATTTCATTTTAATTAATTTTATATTAGCGCTTCGAAAAAATCAATCTTTTTTTACACTAGTTGAATACTAATTAAAAGTTTAAACACTATAATAGTTTTATGCTTGTAATAAACTTTGTATATGTAGACATACTATATGTGTTAAAATAAATATATTTTTTAGTATGCCAACAGTATAAACATGACTTGTTTAAGATAAATTTTTATATGCTGGTTGCTAACTAGGTGTTTGCGTGTTTTTTTTTAACATATTTTAAACAAGGGTCGCAAATTTTAGGACTCAACCAAAAATAAGCAGTTTTATAGTAAAAAAAAACTATTCAATTTATGTATAACTTGTCAACTAATTAGGTAGGCAAACATTTTGCTGGGCTATGTAGGTTTACTTTTTTTTTTGCTTGACTATGGATTAAATCGAAATATAGCGCTATGGTAGGCAATGTTGCAGACAACATGTACGGCAGAAAAATTCCAGTATAATGATATAAACTCACATACAAACATACGTTTTTATATTTGTTTATACTAACTTACTTATTTATATTACTATTGCTTAAGGCATAGGATCATTACATTACATATTTACTAACAAGATAATATTATGGTTTGTTAACTTAGAATCTATAGAAATGGAAAGGCAGAAGGGAAAGCAATACAACCAGAAACAAAAAAGGGTTGAAATCAACTAAAATTCTAGATTTTGCACACCTACACTGATAGGCTATTACTTCTTGCATAAAATATTAAATTAGGTTCAAGCTCATTGTGGTTTAACTAGCTATGACAAACTCTATACCAAAACCATTACTGATATTTTAAATTCAAATGAGTGTTAAGGTTTAAGCATTGGTCAGATAATCAGTTTATAGAAAATTCAGATTTTGTTTACTTTTTTGGTTAAATAAAATTTAATAAATATGGCAAATAATAAAACACATTTACAAATGTTTCAGCATATTAAAAATGTATCTAAATGTACAAATGTGAATGTTTGTATGTTTGGATGATTGTTACTCAATAATGGAGAAAGATCTTAAAAAAAGGACTTAATGAAATTTTGCACACGGATAGATAAAAACCGGCTACCCCTTAAATATCACTATAATAAATCTAATTATTTAGAAATAAGCAATATATATTGTTTATATTAAGCCTTCGGTTGTTCAAGGGTTTCGAGGGTCCAAAATGTAGGTAGTGTAGGGTATCCGCTGGGAAGGTATACTTTTTTGTTTTGCCGCCATTTTGGTAAACATTAGTCTTGGCAGTTGTAAAGTAGAGACGTGGCAAATTTATTATGGAAAAATATTTGGCAAGCCAACGTGTTTTATTCGTTAACACGTTTTATCAAAATCAATCATCGATTACTGTGACGATGACAAAGTTACGTGAACTTTTTGGGAGAAACAACGTGCAAACAATACGAACTGTTTATCGTGTAGTGAATGATTTCGAAGAAAGTGGGACTGAGCTGATAAGCCCAAGCATGGAGCACAAAGTACTGCAAGACTGGCTGAAAATATTACTTCTGTTCGAGAAAGTGTTCAAAACAATCCATCATTCTCAAGTCGATGCCGTGCGCAGGAGATTGGTCTTCAAAGAAAAATTTTGGCCACAATTTCGCACAAAAATTTTGCATTTCTTTCTATTTAGTATTCAGTTGACACAAGAACTTCTTTCATAATACCATTTTTTCCGCCGTATATATGTCAATAGGACGTTACAGCTTGCCCATGACAATGCCGATTTTCATAAAAAAATCATATTAAATGACGAGACACATTTTCATTTGAATGGATACTATTCGGTTTTGGACTGAGTCACGTTTGCATGTATTAAAAGTGACAGCCTGGTATGCAGTTTGGTCAAGAGGCATAATTGGACCTTACTTCTTTGAAACTGAAAACGGGGTAGCGGTAAATGTCAATGGGGTACAATATCGTGATATGATTGGAAACCGTTTAACGCCACAACTGCATGATTTCGGCAGCCAGGATTATAATGGAATTACTGTGAGAACTCTTTCCCCAACAAGTTTTTTCAAGGAATGGTAATGTTGATTAGTCTCTACGGTCACCTGATTTAACTACTTCGGACTTCTTTTTGTGGGGATATCAAAAAAGCACTATTTATGCAAACAAACTAGAAACGCTTGAGTAACTCAAACAAAATATTCGCGATGAAATTAATGAAATACCGCGTAAAATATGTGAGAATGCACTGAAAAATTTGCATAAAAGGGTTTGCAATTGTAAGGCTGACAGAGACTGACATTTATCTGATATTGTATTCCATACATAATGGCTGACATTTTTCATTATAAGATCCATTCTCTATCATTTAATCAAAATTTATAAACAAACAACGTAGTATACCTTCCCGGCGGACACCCTGTAGTTTGTCTAAAATGTTTTTATATAATCCCACGAATATAATAAATATAAATATATGAATGTTTTGATCATTTTACTCTAACAAATTTGATATTACCAATTTTTTTTTGTGATAGAAAAAAAAATAAAAAATTTAATTTAATTATTTCGGCGACATGAAAAAACCTTGAAAAATTATTTTATTTACTTAATAAAAAATAATTTACAATTGGCGTAGTAAATTGTGATTCACAAAATACCGAATCTATTTTTGAAGACAATATACCAGCCAGACTTCTTAATACTTTTTAGATTTTTAAGGGTTTAAATTAAACTTAATAATAGTAAATTAATTGTATGTTTGTTTTAAGGCATCATTATCTTTTTTTACAACTTTTAAGAATAATGATTACTTCCGCCCCAAAAAAATTTTTGTATCGTATAAAATGTGAAATAAATTTCAGTATCGTTGTTAGTTTATTGTTGATATTGCAATTTCTTCTACATATGTATCATATGTCGCATACAAATTTATATCTCACGGTAAAACGTTCTCAACATATTAACTCAGGCATCATTTTACTTCCTTACCTAGTTTTATCAAAATCCTTTCAGTAATTATTGAACCTATGGAGTTCAGAATGACGGACTGAATGACAGACGAATAATTCTAAAACGTAAAAAAATATTTCATGTACATACATTTTTTACAATCATTATAATTGAATGAATTAAATTTAAATCTTTTAATTTAATATTTCTTTTTTCTGATGATGATTTACTAGCAATTTAGATGATGATTAACAAATCCTCCAAATAATTAACTATTATCCAATATCTTTTCCTAACATCATTACTTTACATTTTGTATGAAAAATCATAAATGTAGTCAAATGTAAATTTTTTCCCGAAATCTGTAATTGCTATTATTATTCATTAGTTTAAACTTGTTTAATATTTTTTTATAAAGTCACTTGCTTTTTGTTCATATAATTATACTCGTTACAAAATGGCGTATATGAAAAAAGTTATAAATAATACAATTGTTTTTGGATAAAGTAATTAGTTCTGACTTTGTTGTAGCTAAATGTAATTGTAATTAGTTTTTTTTTTAAGTTAATTTAATAAAATAATAATATCAGCATTAAACTAATATCCATATTGAACTAATAAATCAAATCGTTAAAAAATTATGTAAAATATATTAATTATTTACTACTTAACCCTAGAGTACTAATGTTCGTCGATTCGACGGGCACTGCTCTTTTCTTACTAATTTTCTCTTTACTGACTAGGTTGATCACTCTCATATTTTGTATAGTATTAGTTGCTAAGTTACTTCCATTGTGGGTGCACGTGTTTTTTTAATATTTTTGCTAGAAATTGGTTTTTTATGTTTAGTACTCGTCGAATCGTCGATGGTTAGTAACGGCGTGACTTTTATGAAATATATTTCCGTTTTTTCTTTAACTTTGTTTTACATTTATTTATTAAGTATTACTTTTAAATTTTTTTAGTAGTCGAGTGAAAAAATGGCATATTCTAAAAAGTTAACTGATGCAGAAATAGAAAAATTTTTTGATAACTATGATGATTCCGATAATGAAGAAGTAATTGAGAGCGATGCAAACGACAGCGATGAAGTTTTAAGTGATGATATTAATTCGAATAATTCTACTGAATCCGAAGAAGACAATGTTCCCCTAAATATATTACGAACATCTCAAAAGTCGAAAGACGTTGAAGCATTCTTAAGTGGTTACGTTGATTCAAGTAGTTTGAATGGAATTAGAGACAATAATATTTTCAAAAATATGTTGCCAGTAGATCAAAGTTCAAATATTGTTACATTTTCAAAAAAAATATTGCGAGGCAAAAACCGTTACAAATGGTCAACCGTAAAGCCTAAATCTCATCATACCGCATGCAACATTGTGCATCAAGCTCGTGGACCAACTCGTGATTGCAAAAATATAACAGATCCACTACAATGCTTTGAAAAGTTCATAGGTGATGATATAATAAATGAAATTGTGCAATATACGAATATTGAAATTAATTTGAGACACGATAGTACTCTGCCTGTTACTGCCACAATAAGTACTACAAATAAAAATGAAATTAGAGCTCTTATTGGTTTATTCGCCTTATCAGCTGCAAAAAAAGATAACCACCTATCTGCTTCAGAACTTTTCGATAGTACATATTCTGGATCCCGATATGTTGCCACGCTGAGTAAAGACCGTTTCCTATTTTTACAAACTCGTATAAGATTTGATGACAAATCTCAACGCCTTCAAAAAAGTACTGATAAATTTGCCCCAATCAGAAAAGTGTGGGATTTGTTTATACAAAAATGTGTTGAAAACTATACTCCAGATAGTTATTTAACAATAGATGAGCAACTTTTAGCATTTCGAGGTAGATCATCATTTCGCATGTACATACCCAACAAGCCAGCTAAGTACGGCCTAAAAATAATTATGATGTGTGACAGCGGCACCAAGTATATGGTAAATGCAATGCCATATCTTGGAAAAGAGTTAAATAGAGAAAACTTACCAGTTGCCTAATATTATGTCAAAGAACTTACTAAAAGTGTTCATGGAACAAATAGGAATATAACCATGGATAACTGGTTTACATCGGTCCCTTTGGCTAAATCGCTTTTTAGAACGCCATATAATCTTACACTTCTGGGAACCTTGCGTAAGAACAAAAAAGAAATACCTAAAGAAATGCTCACAATAAAGGGACGTAAAAGCCAAACATCGATTTTTTGCTACGACCAAGAATTGACGTTGCTGTCATATAAACCGAAGCCAAATAAAGTTGTGTGCCTATTGTCATCTTGCAATGAGGAAGGAACTGTAAATATTAAAACTAATAAGCCTCATATGATCGAGTTTTATAATTCAACAAAAGGAGGAGTTGATACATTGGACCAAATGTGCAGTATTATGTCATCAACAGCTATGTAATTTACACACATAATACGTTCGCTCTTAATAAAAAACCCTTAAATCGAAGACAATACATGAAGGAGCTTCACAAAAGTCTTGTAGAACCGAGCTTGAAAGAAAGATTAGAAGTACCTACTTTGACTTGTAAAATTAGAACAAATATTGAAAATATTATTACATTAGATGAAACGAATAGTGATTCTACTGCCCAGTTAATGAGAAAAGAAAAGAAAGAAAACAAACGGAGGATGTGTAGATTATGCCCTTACCAAAAACGTCGAATGACAAAGTCAACCTGTGATAAATGCGAAAAACCTATTTGTGGAGAGCACAAAGTTGAGCTTTGTACCTCTTGCTCAAACTGATCTTTTTTTTATTTTTTTATTATTTTTTTTTATAAGCTAAGAATGTGTTTTTTTAAGTTTTAAATCCTTTTGATCTCTTATTTTAGTTTATAATAACTTTTTGTTCCTTTATTTTGTGATTTAAGAAAAATGTATCGCATGAAATGAATTAGTACAAATACTTAATAAATCATACTTTTATATGACGGAAAATTAAACAATTCTTTTATATTAACTAATTAGGAATCACAAGGTCAAATAATGTTAATTCGTTGATCAATTTTTGTTTCAAACTATAATTAGACCTCTTTAAAAAAGACATCGTCGAATCGACGATCATTAGTTATAACGTGGGTAAAATATGTTTTGTACTCTAGGGTTAAAATGACATTAATTAATGTTAAATAAATGTTTTGTGACAATATTTCAAATCAAATGAAATTATATAATAATATATGGCTTTACTTAAGTAAAAAACAATATTGATAAAATTCAAACAAACACTTTTAAATAAAAACCAGTAAGATATTTATACTCGGCCCTACCGAATCTGATAACATCCTTGGCTACTTACCAGTGCTGTTTCCCATTGACAAAAATAAAAATATATATATATAAAGGTTTGAAATTGAAGATCAAAATGTAAAGAACGTAATTTAAATGAATTTAAAATTTTTTTTAAGATTTAGCTCTTTTTTACGGCGCTAGAAGACGCAAAGTTCAGAGAGTTTGAAGTAAAAATGGCTAAACAAGTAATTGAATCTTACATGCTTCAGTAAAACAGTTGTAAAAAAATTATTTATTTGAGTACGAGATTAAAATTTATAGTAACTAACTATATTTAGAACTAAGTGTGAAGAAATTTTATGTGAATTGTTTTTTTTACCAATATTTCTTATAGGTCTGAAAAATGCTTATTATTAATTTACGCTCCAAATTTTTTTAACTTTAATAGAATATTTAAAAAAATTAATAAAAGAGTCTATGGGTTTTTTCTGTTTTCAAAAATTTATGCTGTAATAACTACAAGAAAAATTTTTTAACAATTTTACCAAAACGTAAAACAAAATATTTTTAAACAAGTCTATTTCCCTGATTTTTTTTACAGATATCGTGACCTAGCTTAGTTTTCAAAATTAATCTTATACAAAATATTGCTTTATTATTTTCGAATCTATCGTTGATTTTTAATTTTTATAAACTCAGCTCTTTCATTTGATACTTATAAACATCAGTTGGAGAAAACGATCAGCCATTTTTTTTCGGTACCGTATTTTTTTTAAACTTTTTCATAGTCTAATTTTTATTTGATACCACTTTTGTATAACAGGAAAGCCATAATTATTATATTTGACTCACATATAGGCTATTTTATTTCGGTTGCCATCTAGGGTTAAACTTTTTCAGGGTGTGCTAATTGCGCAAGTCAAATCCTTTTATTTCATACAAATAATATGGGAACTGAAGCGGGTAAAGCCGTAATTACTATACTTGACCCATATATCCGTCATTTTATTTCGAACACCATCTTGTATGTTAAATTTTTCATATTTAAATGTATTCTACTGGCCAAGATTTTTGTCTGATATCAATATTGGACGGATTGAACTGGGTGCATTTTTTATTTAACCCGTATATAAAAATATAGTACACCATTTTGTAGTGGTAACGATCTAAAATTTCAAATTTTTTGTAGGGTTTTATATTCTGCTGGCCTTATTTTTGATTCCTATCTATATCCATATCCAATGTGTTGTCAAGAAGATGAAAAAATCTATTTTAATATATTATAAAAAACACAGTTAGTTTTAAAAAGATTTAAAATTTTTCTCCGGTTTAGTTTTGGTGTACATGTGGTACCTTGAGCATGCTCAACAGTTAATAAGGAGTTTTAATCATTTTTTTAATATATATTTTTTTGTTAAAATTATTTTTTAAAAATATTTTTGCCTATAACTTTGTCAATTTGTGAGGGATTTGTTAACTTTTCATATCATACCTAAATGTGGTAGCAAACGTGTCTATAAATAAATCAAGGGCTATAAGATAATGATTTTTGTTGAAGAAATATGGATAAAACAGAGTCGAGTTTTTTTTGCTCATATCTCAGAAAGGTACCAGATATTTGTTTTTGATTATAATAGCGATTTGTTCCTAAATATTTCCAAACTATTAATACCACTTACAGATTGGAGCAATATGTCGGAAGGTGGAAACGGTTAATCATATCAAAAACATAAAGTTCAATAGAATACACAAAAACTGTGAAAAATATCTAAGTGCAGTATTACTAAATACTTAAATAAATACATTTTGAGAAGTTCAAAGAGAAAAATTTCTTTTAAGCCAATATTTTAATGCAAGTAAACTTCGTATTTATATCAAAAAGCAAATGTTTCTTACTATGAAAATTGTTCTTTAGTCTGAGTCTACTATCAAAATATCTGAACGTATTTTTAATGTTCTATTTCCACTTTAATTTTCTTATTCTTCTTATTCCTAATTCAGCTTTATTTAATAGCAATGTTGTTCTTGTTAAATTAACTTCATTACTTTTATGATGAAGCAAAACAGATATTTTTCAAAGAATATATTTTATAATGAGAGGGTAATATACAAACACTCCCATCATTGCCACAAAAAATTAAAGGTAAATACAAAATATATCCAAAATATTTATTATCGATATTTAACAAACGAGTTTAAATTTAATTTCTGAATAATAATTAAATGATTCTTAATATAAAATAACTTTTTTAGATCAGAAGCGGTTAATTTCTTCAGTAGTAATAATAATAAATAAATACAATTTTAAGTTATGCTTCATAAATCTTTTTTAGCATAAAATTTTTTTTTCAATAATTTAAATAAATTTATACGATTCAGGAAGTAGTTCCTTAACAAAATTAAAATAAACCTTATTTCCATACTTACATATATAATTAATTTATAAAAAATTTTTCAAATATATGTTGTAAAAAACCCATATACTTAAAGATGTTCTTTGATATTTCCGGTATAAAATTTCAAAGAAGTAAAAAATTACGTTTATCTAAAATAACGGAAAGCACATTTCAAATAGGAAATAATTAGTTCTTCGATACGGGATAAGTGAAGCCTTACTTATATTTGCGAGAAATAAGAGAACGGTTTGATTGACCCATTTTATGTCTCTGCAAACAATCTCAACAAATGAACCTTTTGTAACAAACGGTATCAAAACCGTTGAATACTAAATAATTCGTATGAATGGTTTTTATGCTTATTGAATAAATATCTGTACATTCTTTAAGTTGTGTTATGCAAAACCTTAACCTGTTATATTTTTAGGCGTTTTTTTGGAAAAAAAAAATATTAACTGTAACAACCAAATCGTTATTTTCTTTTCTAAGTTACAGAAATATAAATATATTTAGATATTACACAGGTCGACAAAAATGTGTGTGTTTACCAAATTTACTTACAATTGTTAACAAATCCTGAACTGATTGTGTGAATATTTTCAGTTTTCTCATATGGCATCAGGATATTTCAATGGCTTTGCACATATCAATACATATTTTATTGTTGCCAATTAATGGAGTTTTCGAACAGGCAGAAATGTGTGTGATTTCATTATGTTTTCTACCTACTAAGAAAAGAATTATCTCAATCTAAGAGTCGCCAAAAAAAAAATATCCCTTTTTACGAAATAATTTTTTAACAAATTTTAAGGGTCAGTAAAATAAAAAAAAAATTTAAATCCTTTCAGCTAAAGCTTCCTTCCTAAGTGATATATTTTTCAAATGACTTTTACCATCCATATGTAATCACCTATGTCTGTCAAATTGTTATTTTACAGATGGTTTATAATTTTTTCATTCACTCGTGTAAATGTAATTAAGTGTGATATAGCATCTTTAAATTTAGACTAGCTGGTTTTGTGCTTAAATTTTGTTTTATCAACTTTCAATCAACAGAGCCTGTGAAATGGTTTCAACAATTTGTATTACAATAGTTATCTAAAAAGTTCGTAAAACTACATTTAAGGCAATTTTTTGTTTTTAAATTGAAAAGCAAATCTTAAAAAACTAACGCTTTTTTTGTTATTTTATTTGCTTTTAGTTTCATTTTTTCAAATGCAGTTTATGTAAGGCAATTTTCAGCTCAAACTTGATGAAGTTCTTACTGAAAATTTCTTATATGATTTTGCATATGAATGTACTTCACATAAATAATATTTGAATTAGTTTACATGACATGTATTAATTACGAAGTGGAAAATTTGACAAGTAATATTTAAAAACCATCGCCGAATCTGATATTATAATAGAGGTATAACGAGCACATCGTAGCTTGGTCTAGATTCCCGTTTTCATTTAATGCGCCATTTTCTTTATTATTTCCGACGGCATCTTTGATTTTGAGTTTTTGTGTAGTTAAATGTATTCCAATAGTCAAGCCCTTCCAATTGATACTCATGTCAATGGGTTAAAAAATTGTAAAGCCATTTTGTTTCATACGCCATCTTGGATTTTACTTTTTTTAATAGTTTAATGTATTCTACTGGCCCTTTCATGTGAGACCTATATTATGGGGGTAAAGGTAAATAGCCTTAAATAGTTTATTTTACTCATATATTTGCCGTTTAATCTAAAACGCCATCCTCCTTTTTATACCCTTCACACAGTGAAAAAGGGTTTATATAGGTTTGTCATTCCGTATGAAATTTCTACAATTTTCATTTCCGACCCCATAAAGTATATATTTTCTGAAAGCTTATGAATAGGGGAGTCTATTGAGCTCTGTCAGTCTGTCCGTCTGTCCGTCTGTCCGTCCGTCCGTCTAACCGTCTGACCGTCTGTCCGTGTGTATGTTAAAATCAACTTTTTGAAGCCCCCCGACATAGGTTGGACCCGGGTAAGGTATCAAAATATCAGAAATATTTGGGAGTAGATCGGTATTGAAAATCAGAAACATCGGTAGATAAACAACTGAGATATGAGCAAAAACCCACGACCACATCGATTTTTTTTCACGAAAACAACATTACAACAACAACATACATACATAAAAACGTGTATACTGGTTAGAGAAAACGTGGCATCGAATCCCAGCTGAGCCAAAAAAAAAATTTTTTAAATTTTAAAAAAAAATTTTTTTTTTTTTTTTTTTTTTTATTTAATATATTATTTATA
The DNA here is from genome assembly GCA_941918925.1 of Phyto melanocephala. Classification (NCBI taxonomy): domain Eukaryota; kingdom Metazoa; phylum Arthropoda; class Insecta; order Diptera; family Rhinophoridae; genus Phyto; species Phyto melanocephala. The sequence continues at coordinate 103,640,119 of OW799236.1, forward strand.
TTTTAATTATTATTTTTTTTTAATTTTTTTTTTTTGTTTTATATATATTATATATATAATAATTTTTTTTTTTAATTTTTTTTTTTAAATTTTTTTTTAAATTTTTTTTTAAATTTTTTTTTTTATTTGTTTTTTTTAACATACATACGTGAATTTATAATTTTACAATGGGACGTTTTTATATGTATGTACGTATGTCATATGGGATGAATGGTGACACAAACTATTTACTGTTATTGCATGACTACACGTTGTGAAGGGTATATAAGATTCGGCACGGCCGAATCTAGCGCTCTTACTTGTTTTCACTTTATTTCTCTGATCAAGCACTTTCATTTGATACTAATGTTGGGAGAATCAAGGGAGTATATTTTGATCTACAAAAAAAAAACTCAATATAAATTTTTTGATCTCCATTTTGCTGTAGCGGAAAACATGGATTTTAATTTTTAAGAACATTATATTGCGCTAGTCAATTCCTTTAATCTGTTATTTACATTGGCTCTCTCGGATGCATAGCAAGTGAAAAAAATTCATTTTCGTTTATAAATCTAAGGCAAAACATCAAAGCAAAACATGGTGCTTAATCTTCATTGGTCTCAAATATTTAAATGTTCTGCCGGTTAGTGCCGGAATCATTCAAACTTTTTCACAAATGTCTCTAGAGGTATATTATGTCGATAAATAATCACAAACATGTTTTTAAACTAACTTAGAGCTGAACAATCAAATGTTTCTGTGTGTGTTTTGGTATTGCACACACACTTTGGCGATGTCAGGGGCTTTAAAAACTAATTTCAATATTCATGCCTACAGGCGGACAGAAAAATGGACATAGATAACTCAAACGACTTCATAAGCTTTTAGAAAATATATATTTTATGGTGTAGAATTTCAAATCTGTATTATATTATTATACATGCAAAAAATTTTTATTTCTAATTTTTGACTTCGTATATAAATACATATTATATATCTTTAAGTTCTATCTAAGTACGAAATCTATTTTTGCACTACACACTGAAATAAAATGAAATACATAAATGATTGCTAAAAAACTGGAAAAAAATCATATGGTTGCTATATTTAAAAATTAAAAATAAGTATTTTAATACTGAAAATCTGAAACTGCATTTAAGTAAAATTTAAATATAAAACAAAATTTAACTTAAATCATATTTAAATACAAAATCAAGAATTGGTCATTAAGATATGAACAAGGATATCTGCATGCTTCAGCCTATAAGTTTTCATTATTGTTTTAATCTTTTAAATTTATTTTTATACTGTTATATAACTGCGTAAATGCAGCGAAAAAAATTTACTTGTTCGAAATTTTGTTCATAACTATTAACGCTCATGTATAATTAAGGAATTTTTCCATAACAAAACTACTCACGCCAGAGCTAAACAATTTAATGTTTTTAAGAAATTAAAATCAACATATTTTTATGTTACTTATTTTATACAAAAATAAACAAATTTAATACGTTTAAATAATAGTTAAGACATCTTTTTTACTTACATAATACAAATTAAGTTTAAACATTTGCAGCAGAGAAACTAAAAACTTTTTCCTTAGCTTCTGTAGTTTGCATATGCTAACACTTTCAACAGTATTTACTTTAAAATATTTCAACCGCAGTGTTAGTTTCATGCTTTTTTCTCTCTCTCGCTCCCTCTTCATCAGTTGCAGTTAAGATTTAACAAGTTTTTTAGTTTTATTATTTCATTTTCCTAATAATTTGTAAAAAAAAAAGTATATATAGTTATAAATCATGGCAAAAGTCTATTTCCTAAGATGTCAATAAGTTTCCACAAAAGCACAGAGGGAAAGAAACTATTTGTATGCTATAGATATTAAAATGTATGGATGTGTGAAAACTAAAACCACAAACAGTGGTAGTCTGGTTATAAATATGTAAGTAGGGTATATAAACATATGAGTGAAAATAAATGGAAATGGTGAAAAAAGAAATTAAACAAAAAATATTAGCCCAATTCACAATCTTATGTATTTAACATTGAAAATTTTTAAAATTATGTATGCTTTGTTTGTGTAAAGTTAAAATATACTCTACTATTTTGCGAATGAACTGATGCAAGGATTTTTGCACAAAATTGCGAATTAAGCTATTCTGTAAATATAAATTATAATGTAAAACCCTGTTATGTAAAGCAGCATCTATTCATGTACATATTTATAAAACCTTAAAAAATGCAGAGAAAAAAAATTATTTATTTTTAAGATTTACTTTAAAATCTTATTGAAGGCGCCGCTCCTTGAATCATATTAATTTATATTTATTTAAACATAAAACTTATTACACATTGTAGATGTATTTTTTGTTATATTAAGTTATTCACTAAAGTGTAATCATGCAAAGTTTTCTTATAGACAGATGGCTCTAGATTTATTTAATTTTAATATATGTACACGTAAATATGTTATGCAATATTTTTAGGTTTATACAAGAAATATTGTAAATGAAATTAAATTCAATATTAAAATCTTTTCGAATAAGAACTAATTAATTGTGGAACTTTTTACACTTAACCCTAATCTTACAACTACACTTACATAAACAAAATTTTCAATAATATAGAAACATTTTTGTTCGTTGACATACGAAATTTAAAGTTCATTATAAAAGTGTCGTCGTAACGAGGAGTTTCTATAATTGGTACACTTTGTGAGTTGAGTTTATTTTTCTCTAAAAGGTTTACCAACTTTACCGCTTTTACTACAGCACTAATCAATATAGAATGATTTCTTTACATCAAAATATTACTTTCTTTGTTAGAGTCTTGATATTAATTTATTTTTTTATTGTTAGAGGATGAGACTTTGGTATACTACCTCTGTCATTGTCCTGCGTTTCGGCATCTTAGACGCGAAAATTTTTCAGTGGATAATATGGAACTTGGAATACCTGGGGAACTCGAACTGGAGATGCATAAGGAATTACATTGAGGAGACTGACTTCTTGGACTTGTCCGTTATTTATATGAAATTATGATTATGGTTTTTGTTTTGGAAATTCCGTTTTCCATATGGAGCGCACAACATGCCAACTGGGCATTAGCGTTTACCTGTCATGGGTTTGGGCTTTTAGTGCCTCTCCTTTTAAAACTAACCTATTATTATTCTAAAAATGAAACCTAAAAATGTTTAATAGAAATAATATTACTAATATTGTATATTATTTTTAGAGGTGATAAAACACAAATTTTTTTTTGTACTAAAAAAATTTAGAAATTAGGTACATATGTCAAAGTAGTTTGTGTTTATCAATTCAACTTAGGTATTGAAACATAGAGTTCCTTATCCTTTCAATATATTTTTTTATAGAAAAATTAAATTAATTTAATTTTCGTTACTATAACAATATATGCCAATATTTGCCAAATTTTAGAATCAAATATATAATTCTGTTTATTTTATGACGTTTAAATTTTCAATCATAGGGATTATGGCATATGCAAGAGGTGAGTATTTAAGTATCAAAAAAATAATTGATAACAAATTTTAGCTAGATATTTAAGCAAAACCTTGTCCATAGAGCAATTATATGAATGAAAGACAAATCGCTATATAGTAAATAGGCGTTAAAGTGGGCATGTTTTTTTTATTTAACGTTGTTAAAATAATATTATTCATAGTAACATTTGCAAAATTTTAGAATCGGTTTTATGTCGTTTTAAATAGTAAATACAGTAAACGAAACACTGTGTGGAGGAAATTTGCATACATCTTGACCTATAATTGTATTTGCAATGCATCTATTAGTTTTTGGAAAGAATATTTTTTTTTTAGTCAAGAAATAAACCTGTTAAATTTCATTACTCTACGTTATTGCGTTTAGACGGAATCGCATTTTATTCGATTCAAAAAGATATTTTTTTCGACCAAATTCAATTAGAATTCAATAAGAATTATTAGAAGTATTAGAATTAAAAAATAAATTTGAAATTTTTAATACACTTTGGTAAGAATAAAAACGTAATTCATTGTTAAAACTTGGAAATTCAACATGGAATCTAGCCGACGTGCAAAGATCAAAAAAGAAATCAAGATTTTTACTTGAATAATGTTCGAAAGCTGGTAGGTAAATGGCGAGATGACCTACTTATAAATACAGTGCTAGCTGAAACCAGACCGCTTTGCTGGTCCTCACAAAGTTTTGTGTTATCGTTGGATCTGAATAAACAATCCTCAATTTTTAAGTAAATCAATATAACTAATTTTATATAAAAACAAGTAAGAGCACTATATTCGGCTGTGCCGAATCTTTTATACCCACCACCAATTCTGTGTACATTGAAAGCACAATATTTATTATTTTGTTAATCGCTTGGAATAATCTCTAAAATAAACATCACTTTCTTTGTAGAAGGTGGTTAAATTTTAAATTTAAAACAGGTCTGTATAAAATGTTAGAATATCTATGAATGCCTTCTTAATTCGTGAAATGAGAAGCATTGCTGTTTATCGCGATAGTGTGGCAAAAAAACAGTCAACTTCGACTCATCATCGTGCCAAACAATTGAGCATCAGCAATGTTATTGAAAATTTGGACTATCGGATCGAGGTGTGCCGTTGAGGTCGCGGGGGCCATTTGGCCGATATTTTGTTCCACACATAATTGAACCATACAAACATTATCATTAAAAAAGAAATGATAATAATTTCCTAAATAATTTGTGTTTTATTCAAAATCATCAATCGGCCCTTAAAATTAACCCACCCTTTATAACTTCGATATGCTGGTAAAATGTTTTCGTAAATTAAGTGTTTCAGTGAAAATGGGCGTTAAAGTAAGCGTGTTTATAAAATTTCTGCTAATAAATACAACTTAGATATTTCAATATAGTCCGTAATTCTTCCAAAATATTTATTCATTGAGAAATTATATGAGTTTGAGATAAGGCATTGTATAGGATGTGGGCGTAAGAGTCGGCGTGTCACCTAAGTTTTCTGGCATAACAATAACATTGACTAGAAGGATTTCCGTAGCAAATTTTATCATCATACCTCTAATTTTGTCGGTTTTATAAATTTAAATTTCATTAACAGTAGATAACGTGAAAAGTGGGCGTTATAGTAGGTGTGTCGAAGTTATTTATGCTAATAAATACAACTTATAAATTTCAATAAAGTCCTTTATTATTCGATTTGTAGAGAAATTATAAGAATTTGAGAGCAAACGTTGTATAGGAGGTTGGCGTGTCATATTTATTTTCCGTCAAAAGAAAGCCTTTGACCAAAAAGCAATTCCTGCAAAATTTCAGAATCGTAGATCTAAATTTGTTACTCTTATTAGGTTTAAAATTTTGAACATACTGAAAAATACACTGCGCGGTATAAATTTTCGTACATTTTGATCTCTAACTCCCTTCCTAATGCATGCATTTAGGCAATTTTTAGGTAGATATATTGTTTTTGCTCAGGTAGTTTATATTTGGAGTTTCATGACTCATACGTAGATGCTGGTGGACACAACTCCATTTTATTCGATTTTGGAAGGACATGGTTCTTTCGACCTACTCTTGCATTACGAGCTATAACTTTCTTCCTTATATTCCGATTTAGCCAATTTTCTATTCCAAACAAACCTTGTGTATAAGACAAATTCTGGCAAAATTTGAGCCCACTAGCTTTTTCGATGGGACCTCTATCGTGCTTTTAACAGACGGACAGACGGACGGACATAGCTAGATCGTCATAAAATAAAACCCCGATTAAGAATATATATATACCATTTTTTTGGTTGCGGGTATAAAAACTAAAATACTTTAAAAAAACACTTTACAAAAAAATTTGTTTAGCTCTTTTACTAAAATTTTGCAAAAAATATTTGACCTTGTGTCACAAAAATTGGTCTGATGATCACGCTCGGATCGTCCCGGGTATACAGTGGGGTATAGGGGTATAGAGGAGAGTTTTATCTACTAAATGATGCTAATTTCTTTTTGTTATCTTATGTTTTCTAGAAGTTATGGTGTATTAAAAAAAGGAATTTAGGAAAATTTAGACCTAAAGATAAAAAAACAATTATTTCTAAGCATTATAAACTATTTATTTTCATGTACTAATGGCTAACAAATTTTAAAATTATACAAAACTTATTTCGTTTGAAAATCTTTTAAAAGTAAAATGTTATAGAACTTTAAAAATCAAAATCTTACTAATAAGTTTCCCGTTTTAGCAAAATGCTGAGCATGTCTATTTTGAATCACCCTGTGGCCCTTAAAATTTAACCACCCTTTACAAAAAAATAGATAAATAAAAAAAATTTAGTTAAAATATGTATTTTAAATATTCAAATACTTATTTTAAATCTACTGATGCACAGTTTTTTTAATATTTTTAAATCTTAAACCTCATAAGACTGTGTGTACAACTATATGTAAAGTTGGGCACAAATCATTACTCTAGTTAATTTTTGTCAACAAACTTCGGTCATTTTCGTTTTCACAAACCCCTATAAAATTCCTTTGTAGTTTGGGCAAAAAAATGTTACTAGAGTCATCTAGTGTTCTACGTGATGTTTAGCAAAGACATCATCCTCAGTGTTTGCAAAATGTAGTGGCGCCTTCAACAGATGTCGCCATCTGCAATGAATAAATGCAAATGAATATGACTAATATATTTTTATAAAAATTAAAAAAAAAAGTGGACGTGGCACATTTATTTTCCGTTATAACGAAGACTTTGACCAAAAATCCATGTTTGCAAAATTTCAGAACCGTACATATAGTTTTGTCAGTTTTATTACGTTTTAAATTTCAAATATACACTGATCGGTATAAATTTTCGTACATTTTGACCTATAACTCCTTTTCTAATGCATAGATTTAAGCAATTTTTGGGGAGAAATATTCTTTTGACTCGAGAAATATATATCCGAAGTTTCATGACTTTACGTTTATCCGTTTGGACACAATTCCATTTTATTCGATGTTAGAAGGACACGGTTTTTTCGACCTACTCTTGCTTTTCGAGCTATAACTCTCTTCCTAATATTCCGATTTAGCCCATTTTCAATACCAAACAAACCTTGTCTATAAGAAAGATTCTGGCAAAATTTGAGCCCCCTAGCTTTTTCGGTGCGACCTCTATCGTGCTTTCAACAGATGGACAGACGGACAGACGGACAGACGGACAGACGGACAGACGGACAGACGGACAGACGGACAGACGGACAGACGGACGGACATAGCTAGATCGTCATCAAATCAAACCCCGATTCAGAATATATATACTTTATGGGGTCTAAAATGGATATTTCGATGTGTTACAAACGGAATGACAAAATGAATATACCCCCACCATTTTTTTGGTGGCGGGTATAAAAAACAAATAGTAATAAAATAAATATTAAATAAAAATCATTTTAGGTATTATAAGTGATTAAAGTTTCTATGAATGCTTGCGCAAGCACGTGTGTAAAAACTTGTTTTTGCAAAGAGTGTTTCCTTTGTAGAGTATAAAAAACAAAATAGAGATATAGGAGTCACTTCTACAATAGTGTAGCAATTTAAAATTCCGTTTCACCGATATCATAGCAATAGTTTTTTTTTCTATTAAATTTAAAAATATTCTTGAGCAACTCTTGATCTACTAACTACATTAAGTAGAAAAAGTTTTTATATTTGAATAATTTTAATTGAAATAATAAAATTTTATGTTATAAATTATTATAGAAAGATAATATAAAAAACATACATACACACACATATACATAGATATATTTTCTATATACATAGATACCATTATTGGCTCTTTAATATTATTTGAAATTGTATTGTCATTTAAATGAGTATTGAAAAAGAAGAGAATTTAAATAAAACAGCAAACTAATAAAATATTTTATAATTCACAACACACTGTGTTCAAAATGGCTTACTCAAACGTTGGAAAATAAAGAAAATGGTTAGTTGAAAAATATAAAGAAAGAAAAAAATATACAAAAAAATTGCAAACTGAAAACACACGAAATTTAAATGATTTTAATTGGGTAATTTAATTTTATTGTTAGACTCCCAGTGAGAGTTGTAATATGTTGAATTTGTGCGTGTAAGAAATACTTACACTCAAGCACATTCACACATAGAGAATCTTGTTGAAAAGCAACAACTGCTTAAGTCAGCATTATGTCGATTAAGTATTGGCATTAGTTTCGAAAAAAAATGTTCATATATTAAATTGCACAAGTAAATACCACAAAAGAGGCAACAATTCTGTGGTGGTGTAAGCATGTATATTTTGTGTAAATGCCATTAGTTTTTGTTGTTCTTTTTCTTTATATCAAAATTAAATTACACTCCAGCCAACATGTTTAAGTTCCGAGCCTTCTTTGAAAAGTAGTGGTATTCAATATTAAATAAGATTTTATTTGCAAAGATAAGCACATGCAAATTTTTGGACTTGATTTTGAAACTTTATTGCTTGAACCTTTTACATCAAAAATCCACTTAAACAATGAATGCACGATACCAACTAGCTAGAGTAATTAAGTAAAAGTATATCCTGTTTGTCAATAGTTGCATGCCCGGGTATGTATAGTAAAATGCATGGAAATAATCAAATATTTTATAAAGGGTCCGCCATCTAACGATTTTATTTCAACTAGTGCTTATTTCGTGAATGGTAACACTTAGCTCCTGTCTGATTTGACAGATAATTAGTTTTATCCTTCCGCTGAACGAACATGGTTGTGTATACGCTTGAACAACGCTGAGAAATATTGCGACATTACTTTGGCCCATATTGCCAAAAAAAATCATCAAGCTCTTGTTGATCTTGGCGAGTATGTAAACAAGCAAAATTGTTGCATTTGGGGCATAGAAAATCCGCACGCATACATTAAAAAGCCGATACACCCAAAACGAGTCAATGTTTGGTGCGGATTTGGGTCCAGAGGCACAATTGACCCATTTTTCTTCGAAAATGAGCAAAGAGTGGCCGTAGTCAATGGCGATCGTTATCGGGCCATTTTGTACGAATTTTTGTTCACAAAAAATTTAAGAGGAGGATATTGGCAACATTTGGTTTCAACAGGACGCCGCTACGTGCCACACAGCTGGAGCTAGACTTTTTTATAGCTTTTTAAACAAAAAGTTATTTGGAGGACCCTTTACTTATTGCATAAAATTAAAAAGAAAACTGATTTTCAAGTTCAGGTTTTAAGAATAACATAGAAATAAAATTTTATTTTATTTAAATAAAAAGTATACTTTTAAAGAATAGGAATTTTTCTTTACAACTAATGAGTCTAGATATATCAATAGAATGTGTAGGTTACACAGGTATTTTGCTTTATAATTATTCTGTTAAAGCCTTCATAAATTTCCTCTCCTCCTATGAATGCATCTATTGCCATTTAAGGAGCATCTTTTGTAAGCCTGTACCGCTTCGTAATTTGACTTATCATCAGTAGTGGCAAACAGTACCATAAATAGCACAGCGATAAATTAGTAACACCGAACCCCCACACCTTAGTATTTCTATATAAAAACTTATGGTTCATATAAAGGCACTCTGCTTAGAGCTCGGTGCATCTAAGTTCTTGTTGTATAACATTAAGCCAATAAGTAGCTAAATCAATTATAGTTTTTTGAGAGATACAAAACTAAATACCACCCTAATTCTGAAAGACAACAAAAACCCAACTACTGCCATTATATGACCTCCGCAGAGACCTCACAATTAACTGGTCTTGTATAAGTGCTAGAGAATAACTGATACACGCGTTATCACATAGAACACTTCGCTGCTACTTAAGTTTTGTTAGTTGTTCGCTGAATTTATAATTTTTCTGCTTTTGACATTAAGGATATATCATATCATTGTCATTATAAATTTTCTTAGATGTACAATACTGTGCGAAGAAGTTTGCTATGAAACACTTGGTCTACTAAAAATTCCGTATAAATATGACTTACTAGCCAAACCCGGCGCGCGTTGCTACGCCACTTAATTAATCGTAATGCATTCTGAATTTTAATTGAATATCAAGTGCAAAAACCTAAAAATTATAATTTTTTTTATGGGCGTGGCATTGCCCATTTTTGTAATCACAAAATTGTAAAGTCATAACAGCTCAATATGTATGCAAAGTTTCAGAAGAATCGGACCAGTGCAAGTACCTAAAAATTATAATTGTTTTTATTGGCGTGGCCCTGCCCACTTTTATAATCACGAAATTGTAAAGTCATAACAGCTCAAAATGTGTGCAAAGTTTCAGAATAATTGGTCCAGCGCAAGTACCTCAAAATGATACATATTTTTTATTAGCGTGGCACTGCCCACTTTTCTAACCACGAAATTATTTAGTCTTGATAGTTCGATATGTGTGCAAAGTTTCAGAGAAATTGGTCTGGTACAAGTACCTCAAAATTATAACCTTTTTTTATAGGCGTGGCTCTGCCCACTTTTCTAATCACGAAATTATATGGTTATGACAGCTTAGTATGTGTGCAAAATTTCAGAAAAATCGGTCCAGTGCAAGTACCTCAAAATTAAAACTTTTTTAGGGGCGTGCCCCCGCCGACTTTTCTTATCACAAAATTATTTAGTCATGACAGCTCGATATGTGTGCAAAGTTTCAGAAAAATCGGTCAAGTGCAAGTAGCTAAAACTGATAACTAATTTTTATGGGCGTGGCCACGTCCACTTTTTTCCACCCAAAAACACTCTTTGGTATGTGTACAACAACTTGCCAAAGTTTGAGTCCGATCGGTTTTGCAGTTTCGGAGTCTATAGCTAACACACACACACACACAGAATTTCACTTTTATATATATAGATATCTTGGTCTACTAAAAATTCCGTATAAATATGTAAATAATCTACAAATTTATATTTTCTCCATCATTAGCGAGAAGTTAATTTTTGAAACCAGCTATCAGCACTCTTTGATCGGTGATGAAGCCTTTGTTGTAACCATCTTCTTTTTAGGGGTGCGTCCAGCTACCCATCTGCCCTTTGTTGAACAGAAATATGACAAACGCTGGTACCCAAACACACTTAATCTATAATTTTTTAGACAATTTTTTTTAGTTTTTAGTTAAGCATGTATTAAATTATTTTCGAAACGGATTTAAAAAATTTGACATACAGCATAAAATCGGCAAAAGTGTACATAAGTAGTTATGCAAGAGAATCATCACATATATACAAAAATAGAGAAAGAAATACAATCGCAATACTGTTAGAAATAAAATAAAGCAAAAAGTACTCATATTTATAGACTTACTTAAACTGTCACAATCATATATATTTTGCATTTATCTGCTTTTGCACTCCCCTTTGCACCACACAGTGAACTACATTTATAACTTGTAAAAGTACTACATCGCTACTTTTGTGTTATGGGATCGTTTAAACAGTGGCGCATATAATAAAAGTATTAAAGGCAAACCAATCTATGAATATTTTTTTGAGTGCTATCTTTATCACCAGTATTGTAAGAAATACACACATACATGCGCACACAAAATATTGCAAAAGGGAGCCATCATATGAATATAGTATGTGGTCATAACAATAACAATAATTGTCAATTGCTATTTGTGTTCATATACGTTGTTATATTCATTTATTTTTTTTTAGCTTTTATTCCGTGGATAAACTTTCGTAGGTGTTTTGTAGAGTACACACAACTCTCTTTTATAAGCCTTTTAAAAAACTGTATGCACAAGTGTAAAATTTATTAAATTTTTTTCATTTGAAGTAACTACGAATATGAATAAGTAAATTGCATTACATTTTATTATATTTGCATACTCTTTCTTTTTAAAGGATTAAATATTCTTTTTTTTTTCAATTAAAAAAATAAAATATTAATGAAAACGAAAAGCCAAAATTGTTTTATAAAATATTTTATAAACTAAATAACAAGAAGAAAAAAAATAATAATAAAGTACGCTGTACACATATTTAACCCTTAGTTTAACAAACCAAAAAATAGCAAACATGCATGTGTGTAATCGACACATGCCAGTCTAACATCAAAGCATATTATTAATAGTTTAGTCGGTATAGTTTAAATTATTTTGAAATGCCTAATTAGTATGATTAGTTATAATATGAATATGAGTATTTATTAGGCATATCATAATCAAAGCTAAATCGTTTATAAAATTCATTTCATAAATAATTGATTAAATGCCTAATCATGTGTAAATAATATGGAAAATAGTTACGAAAATAACTATAAATACTGAGCAAGCAGAGCAGGGGAGGGTTTTTTTTTTGTAATTAACAATGAGCAGACAATAACTGCAATTTCAAAGCATTAGAAATCCAAAGTAGAGGTAATTATTATTTTTTAGGTTTTATATATAATTTAAAAGAACACACACTAAAGATATGCGATTAATCTGCTGTGTCAATTTAATCAACTTCCAATTTTATATACTCCTATGAATGTACACATGCAAATAAAATGACGATCAGAATAACGACTGAAAAGCGGATAATTCTATTCATATTTATATGGAAATATAATCTAAATGCCATATCTCCGGTACCACTGATCCAATTTCGTGCAAACTTTACATAAGCCATCTACAGACCCTCCCTAACACAATTTTGCAAATGTTGGTTAAAATCGGTCGATCAAAGGTCTTTTTATATATACAACCGTAAATTTAAATAGTTATTTCTTTTAAATTTTTCGGTGGGGGTATTGCATCCCTTAGAATTCTCTAGTTTCGCCAATGATCTGCACACACTTTTAGTCTTAGTACTACGCTGGGATATTATTTTTGAAGAATATTTGTTCGAAATTATTTAAAAAAACTTTATGACGAAAATTTATTTGATTTGGGAACACATACGACTTCCCATGCAAACCACAGAATAAAGCGTGGCTAATACATCTATTTGATATAAACTAAAACAATGAAGGCTATATAAAAAAAATATAGTGACAATTGGTTGGTAAAGGTTTTTTTTTATATTTCCTCCTTTTTTGCAAATATGTTATCTACTTCCATATAAACATTTACATCTTGCTGTAGAGTTATATTAAAAATGTATGTACGTATGTATATTGCCTTGTATTTGAAAACTTCTTAATGGCGGGGATGTATCTCAAAATACAAACATTTAATCCTTGATGCGGTGGAATATATGGAATACATGTTCTGATTAAGTACAAACTAAAATATCCATCAAACGACCCCCATATTTTTATTTAAATTAACATTTTTATAACTTTTACACAGAAATGTGACTGTAACTCACCGATGACAAATTTAATCTCAGATTTAAGGTCAGGAACTGTTTCTTGCTTATACTCATAAGCCCTAAATTTTAGAAGACCCCAAGAGCAAAATCGCATGGCGTTAATCGCATAAACTTGGTGGCCAGTTGTTATTAGAATTTCTTTTCTAAATCATTTCTGCAATAAGTGAATTGTTGGATATCGTCCAGATCCATAGCATATCGTTGGTCTATAAAAATTTGTAATTATATTTCTGTAAAATAATTCCTTAACAGTCCTTGCTATTTTGACCTCATCTTCACTCCGCCTGACCAAAATGCGCACCAGGCTGTTTCTCCTTGTGAGTGCTTTTATCTCTAGTGGATTATATGGGAATTTATCGAGTTTAAAATTTAATAATTTTGTGTATTCAAAAAATCATTCTAATAGAAAATTGCCATCATCGGAGAGTATGACTTTTTTCGTTGATTGACTTTACTTTGCTGTATTACCCATTGAACTATTCAATGGTTTCTTGGTTTGAGCTTCTTCTTTATTCTAATCAATAAGAATATATGTATGTGAGAGTGCAAATCGCAAAAAATATCATATTGCATAGTTCGTGATAAAGCTAATTGTTTGGGACAAGGCAAGAAACCATTAAATTTAAAAAATGGAACATAACAAAGCATATTGTTTATACAAAACTGTTGTATTATTATTGCAAATGTACACAACTAACTCATTGTATTGAGCCATTGTAATTTGTTACAGGTTTAATAGAAGTAAATCAATCATTTTTCAGCCATCTGTTTTTTGTTTGTTCAGATAAAAATTTTTATGTAGTTTGATGTCTTTTTTTTGAGGAGAGAAATAATTTTTTTCTGAAAACTTTCAACTAAAAATGAGTTAATTGTAATATTTGTCCCGACAACATTTCAATGAATTGCCTTATCATATTATACTTGTACATCAAAATTGTAAACATCTTTAATTTATGAAATTTTAGTGCCTTATTTGCAAAGGTATTTAAAATGGTGACTACGGATTTCCGATAAAATTTTCCATAATGAATCAATCATGTTGCATAAAACACTTATTAAAAAATTTTATCCGAACAAATGGATGAATTATCCTTTATACAAAGAATTGTACTTTTCAAATTACAAAGAGACTTGTTTTCTTAACACTATACCTTTAAAATCAGCTGTTGTCATAAATTTGCCTCACACTTATAAAAACACACACAAGCTTTGTAGCAAAAAAAAAATGCATATTTTCATTAATTAATAATTTAAACTCGAGAACCCACCATATACAAACTAGTCCGGGCGGCTACATGGTTAAAAATATCTTCAATTATCAATGTCATTTATCTATATATATAAAAGTGAAACTCTGTGTGTGTGTGTGTGTGTGTGTGTGTGTGTGTTAGCTATAGACTCCGAAACTGTAAAACCGATCGGGCTCAAACTTTGGTAAGTTGTTGTACACATACCAGGGAGTGTTTATGGGTGGAAAAAAGTGGGCGGTGCCACGCCCATAAAAATTAGTTATCAGTTTTAGCTCCTTCCACTTGACCGATTTTTCTGAAACTTTGCACACATATCGAGCTGTCATGACTAAATAATTTCGTGATAAGAAAAGTGGGCGGGGCCACGCCCCTAAAAAAGTTTTAATTTTGAGGTACTTGCACTGGACCGATTTTTATGAAACTTTGCACACATACTAAGCTATCACAACCATATAATTTCGTGACTAGAAAAGTGGGCAGGGCCACGCCCATAAAAAAGGGTTATAATTTTGAGGTACTTGCACCAGACCGATTTTTCTGAAACTTTGCACACATATTGACCTGTCATAGTTAAATAATTTCGTGATTAGAAAAGTGGGCAGTGCCACGCCCATAAAAAAAAGAAATCATTTTGAGGTACTTGCACTGGACCGATTATTCTGAAACTTTGCACACATATTGAGCTGTTATGACTTTACAATTTCGTGACTAGAAAAGTGGGTAGGGCCACGCCCATAAAAACAATTATAATTTTGAGGTACTTGCACTGGTCCGATTCTTCTGAAACTTTGCACACATATTGAGCTGTTACGACTTTATAATTTCGTGATTAGACAAGTGGACAATGCCACGCACATAAAAAAATTATAATTTTTAGGTTTTTGCACTTGATATTCAATTAAAATTCAGAATGCATTTTGATTCATTAAGGGGCGTAGCAACGCGCGCCGGGTTTGGCTAGTATATAATAAACAATAAAATTTGTAGTAAGATACAGATATTTGCAAATTTATGTAACCAAATTTAGTTATTGTACTCAAAAATATATCATCGCTGCAGCTCACTATATTTTCTAGCATGTTTTTTCGCCAAATCCCTAAAACTAAAATTAAAAATAAATTACTTGCCATTTAGATACGTATTATATTTAATAAATCTATTTTCTCATTTCCACTTAAGCCCTGTTACAGCACCCTTTCACATTTTGCCTTCTACACTCGCGATATATGCACATACATAAATCTGAACTGGCGAAATAACAATGGCAACAATAACAGTTAGTAATTATCTTAATCACATTAATAGCCATTATATATACTTGTAATTAACAAAAGAAGGATTAAATTTAATTTACAACAAAATGAAAAATACAATACAATCAAACAATGTAAGCAGATCTGGTTGAAAGTAAAACGCAGAAAGAGAAAATAAGGCGAAATAGAAATGCTACAATTAAAATGTATGGTTATAAATGGGGTAACAACGAGTAGCTAAAGCATACAAATTAATAACCAGGAATTAATACCTTTGACTAAAAATAAGCGTAAAAGTGTAATTGAATTACTTTATTATTTTCTTTTTTTTTTCATTTTATGCCTTAAATCCTATTATGGGGAGAGAGCATAGTTAAGAGCGTTAAATAAAAATCAGATATTAAAAATAATACATCTACTGTTCTATATACAATAAAAAGAGTTTCCCACAATGTATGAAAGACCTAAATTTAATATGAAAGTATTTTTTTCTTTTTAAAGGAATTTATTTTACTATGTATTTCTGGCAATTAAGTAAAATAGCATAGAACGGAACGGAACGGAACAGCACATTGAAAAATATCTTACATGGCTTTGTTGGCATACACTTTAATTCTTTAAGAAGTTCTGAATTACTAAGGGGAATTTCATGATAAAATCTATTATAGTTTTATATCGTGGTCCAATATAGACAATAAGAGCAAGTTCTGGTAATTAGGGTGATCGATTATTCGACTTTTTTAAGAAACTGGTTTTCAAATAGTTTGAAATTTAGAATTTAATAAAAACCGGTTGCTATTTTGAAAATTGAGAAAAAACCGGTTAACCGGTTCTAATATATAAAATATAATATTTAAAGAAAAAACACAAAAAATATTTTAAAAAAAGATTATAATAAAAATTATATCTAAATATGAAATTTTTACAGTTTATATACGTTTGGCTGAGCAATAACGCAATAACTGACATGAATGCAGTTGAACCATTTAGTTGAATTTAAGGACAAAAGGTACTCTTTACAAGTAAAATACATAAATACATATACATATATATAAATTTTTGTATCTCCTTCTATAAATTTTTTAAATGTCAAATAGATTTTTAAACTAATAAGCACTAACGTATTTTGCTTGAAATGATTTCTGTAATTTGAATCACATTTTAAAGGCTAAGGTGAAAAAAATTCATTTTAAAAATTCTTTATTATACCCCTGACAGACATACAAATATAGGCATAAACTAGTTTGTTCGATGGTTTAATTGAAATTTAAGTTGACAGACACTCAATGCCATTAATTAAAATTAGGATCTGGAAGGAGAAATTATTGGTTTTTCTTTTCTGTAACTACACTTTTTACCTAAGTGATCGATCAGCTAAGTTTATGCTTCAATTATCTTTAACTTTTATCCTTAGGTTTATATCTTATAAGAAAATAATACTTAAGATCAATTGTTTTTCTTATTTTACATTTATTTTTTAAACAACAAATAAATTTCTTACAATATTACGAAAGAATATTTAATAGTTTTTATATTCAAATTTTTTTAAACTTTTCGCGTATTAAATATACTATGGTACGATTGGTTAAAAAGATATATGAAAATAAACTTAAAAAAATAAAAAAAACGATTTTTTCAGATAAAAAACTGGTGTATTCGATATTCGATAAATCAACATTTAGAAAAAACCGCCAGCTGAAAGAGGAAAAAACCGGGTTTTCTACCGGTTGTAAAACCGAGTCGATTACCTACTGGTAATGTATTGTCGCAATTTGTTTTCCAACTTTACACGGTATATATCGGTATTAAAAGATTGTATACTAATGAATTAGCAAATACATTTCCTACTGTTTTTTCTTTGTGGAAAAACTTTCACTTTACAGAAAATAAATTTTCAGTGAAAGTATTAAAAGAAACCAAAAAAACCTAGCCTAGTTATTTCTGTAACAGCTGAGATGTCGACAAAAGTTCTTTCACTCCTGATACAGCTGCTACTGTGCTGACAATCTTTCGCTGGGCTTCCGGAACGTAATTTTAATTGTCTTAAAACCAAATTAGACTGGTATGTGCCAGTATCAGTATGTGATGATATTGTGGAATACTATTTCAAAAGCAATTATTAAATAAAATTCATGAAGCAGCAAAGAACATATACAAAATCATATTCTTAAAGCATTATAATTAAAAAGAAATAAAGTAAAATTTTTTATATAAAAGGTAATATGAGAAATTCATTATGTGTCAGTTTTAAACTATCCATTTAAATGACATGCAAATCCAAGACCAGGTCACGCATTTTTTATTAAATTTTTATTTATGGTTTTTCCTAAAAACTTACAAGGTTTATGAACAAAATACCTAGACCTTTTCTTGCGGACAATGACAGTTATTAAGAAGTATCCTTGGGTTAAAATAAAAGTTCGGTATAGTCTACGCTGCATATAAATAAGGAAGAGAAACTTGTCTAGTTATACTCGTTTTCTAGAAAACTCGAAAAACCTCTACATTTTCTAGATAAATTTTTCAGATCTATCGAAGAAAGTACTAATTGTCTTTTGCAGACTTTATTCATCGGTCTCATAAAATAACAGAAGCAAACGCCAATAGCACAGTATGCAGGATAGGAAATTTGTTTGAAATATTAATTGTTTGCACTTGGAATGCAAATGATTTAAGCAAGTTCCCAAAACCGTTTCTTAATTACTTTAGCAAACCTTATAAATTCGTCTTCTTTATCTTTTCTGAAAACAATATCAAGTGAAATTGGATAGTTTTGACCAGTAGTCAAAACCAGTTGTTTTAATTGGCAAATACTTATTTTCACCTATAAATGTAAATTTATTTAAATAACTAACAAATATATGTAAAATTCAGTTTCACTTTAACTGACAAAATTACTAATCACTGAAATCTTCTATGTAACTCTATTAAAATTTATTTGAAATTTAAGTCGAAAAAAAGTTGACCATGCGCAATAAACTGCAAAACTATACAAAAAAAGCCTAATCAGTTATTCCCGAAAGCCCATGTATATTTTTAGTTCCAAGCAATCGGCAAATCGTACGATGTCGCAGAGTTATCATACTCTCAGGAGCTTCTGAACATAACTCTAGTCCACATTGGATGTAGAGCCACAAGCAACAGAAGAAATTCTAATTTATTTTGTCAACACTTTAGCATCACACCGCTTTAGTGACATACTGCATAGCATTAGAATTATTATTCAACATAGCTTTGATATTCACATTTTTCAAAAGCATTTAATATTCAATAATTATATGTGAGTTCTTTTAACTCCAATACGCCTAATTTGACAATGATTCTACAAAAAGTTTAATCATTAAAAGAACAAAATTAACTTAAACAGCAGATCTCGCCAATTTAATTTTGGGACACCCTCTAAAAAATAATGATGTCCACTTAATAAATATAAAAGAAGGAAACAGCAAGAACCAAACTCTATAATGGGCACAAAATTCAAATCTACGATACTTTCGTTTACAACAATTTTATTAATTGTTTCAATTAATATACATATATCCCTTTGTAAAAGCTTTGTTAGTATTTTTAGAAAATACAAGCAAACTACGTAATGGAAAAAATCACAAAACCCTTTACTTATTACGTGCATTTTTTTAAAATTTTTTTTCGTCCTATTTTTGTGTTAGTCCAACTAATCTCTGCTTTAAGTACGTGCAGGATTTTAGTTGAACAAATTTACATTTCATTAAAACTGTACTCCCTTGGGAGGAAGAGCTCTGTCTAATCCTGCTGTATGTTTTAAAGTATTAAAGTAAAATAATTTTAATTAGCTTGTTTTTCCTTTTTGATACTTTTTGTCCAAAATTTTGTGAAAAAAAATCTGTTGTCATAGAACGTGTTGAAATTTTTTCTCATTTTTGTTTTCCTACTATATTTACTCAGCTGAAAAATTATAATAATTATTAGAAATTTTTTAAGTTAATTGTGTAATTTAATTGCCTGCAAATAACTGGTGTTTTTAATTAGAAATAAAACAAACCTTTAAAATGTTCTTATTCTTATTTTAAATTGACAATTGTATGAAATTATTAATTTCGTGTTTAAAAATCCTTATGTATTTTAAAATCCTTATATATTTTACGCGGAAAAAAAATTTGATTGCATACGAAATAGCAACATAGTATGATTTCTTTTGCAGCAGTAGAAAAAAAGTATAAAAATTTATTTAAGTTGAAATTTCTGAACTGCCTTTAAATGAAGCATGACTAAGCTGCTCCTGGTAGAGATAAAATTGTCACTTAATAATTTCTAAGCAGAAACCCACAGGCCTTTCGACTTAAAACTAGTAATTAAGCCAAGTAATTGTTTTTAAATATGCAACACTCAATTAATATAACATACTTCACTTTAAGGTATAATACTCATAACCCTAATTTGATGCTCCATTGGTTTAATCAATATCTCCTGTATACTAAAAAATCATTTTAAACGCCCCACTAATTTAAAAATACATTGCTATACCTTCATAATTGACTCTAGCTAATTTTATTAAATTTTATTTTAACTACATTAACATTATCATTTTCTTAAAAACTCAAGGTGTAGCCAATGTCTACATGAAATAACATGCTATAAAATGTTTAGTGGTAGTTTTATTTTAAGTCTTTGTTTCTGTTTGTACAATAATTCCTGAAAAAATCAAAACCATATGAGAGCTAAAAATAGACATGCATACTTTACCCCTTTTAAAAATTGATTACATTTCTTTAACAATGAATCTAATAATGCAGTCTGTATTCTTATTTCAAACACGCATATGCCACTTAATCAAAGGGTATTATTCACGTCTATTGTTAAAGTTTCGTCGATAATCATGAAAGTAAAAGCTATAAAACAGTGGGGCTAAAATTTTAGTATTGGTAATTTTCAAAACATGCAATTATATTGATTATTTGTGTTTAATGACATGATTTTAATAATTACAGGTATTTTGTTTTATAATGCCTTTTCCAATTCGTAATTAATTTTCAGTTCACTTCCACGAAATCAATTTAGATATTTTCGTTTGTACAAAGTAAAAGCTCAAAACTGGAATTGATTTCAAAGTATATTACTGTCATTAGTTACTAGAAATTTAAGTTATTTTCTTAATTTTTTTAACCACCCCACCCCCGTAAAAATGATTTGGTGGTATATTCATTTTGTCATTCCACACATCGAAATATTCATTTCAAATCCCATAAAGTATTTATTTTCTGAGACCTGGTTTAAATTTAGGATGATTTAAATATGTTCGTCCTTCTGACTATCGGGAACAATAAAGTTTGGGAGATTAAATCTTGGCAGAATATTTATAATACATAAGGAATGTTTGTATTGGAAATGGGCTAAATCAGCATATCAGAAAGAGAGCTATAGCTTGTTATATAAGAGTTGGAAAAAAAATTAGTTTCTTACATTGAATAAAATTTCGTAAGTATATTTTCTCAGAAACAAATATCTTTCTCTGAAAATTGCTTAAATCTATACATTAAAAAAGGAAGGGATTCAATTGTAGTGTCTTTTTCGGGATATTTTAAATTTAGAAACTAACAAAACTGACAAATTTAGATGTCAGATTAAAAAATTTTGCAAAGATTTAAAATAAAGGAAAATAAAGGTGACACACCTACTTCAATGTCTTTCTCCTATATAACGCTTTATTTTAAATTCATATAATTTTTCTATGGGCAAAGACTTTAAAAGAGTACGGGATTCTATATTTTTATTTTTTATTTATTTATTTATTTAATTTATTGTCTATAGATTATATATCCTTACAGACTAAAGTATGTAAAATAATAAAAAAAAATTAAGGTTATTTATAAAATAATATTCTATAAAATGATATTTCTTTTAACAATTTCTTTACTTTCATTAAGGCCAATAAGGTGATAATAATTATTAAATTTATCACATATACGACGAAGAGGATCACTATTAGCATAGTTGGATCTATAGTATTTTAAGTTAATAAAACGGAAATTTCGAGTTGGTCTGGTTGGAACATTAAAAGATATTTTACTTAGCAGGAATTCTGAGTCGATATCGCCTTGAATTAGGCCCAGCACAAAAGAAAAACTCAGCATTGAACGACGACTTTTTAAAATTGGTAATTTTATAAGACAGAGTCTGCTTTCGCATGAAGGTAGTAAAAACAAATTCACTCCAAGGCCAAGAAGACAAAATATTAAAAACTTCTTTTGTACAGACTCGGTACTATCAATATGAATATTATAGCAAGGATCCCAAATAATCGATCCATATTCTAGAATAGGTCAAACTAACGATGAATATAATTGTTTCGTAATATAAGGATCTAGAAATTCCTTGCACCACCTCTTCATAAATCCAAGTACACCATTTGCTTTGTTAACAATTAGAGAAATATGGTCACGAAAATTTAATTGGTGATCAAGCAAAATACCAAGATCAAGAAAGTTCAGAACCTTATCAAGTTTACACTCATTAATGCAATAAAACAAATGTAATTTCTTAATTCTGAAAAAGGACATATGCCTAATTTTTTTTATATTCAGCTCCATTAAGTTGATTTCACGCCAATTAACCAATTTGTCAATATCAGATTAAAGGAAAAGTTAATCTTCGGGATTATTAGAAGAACGCCAAATTTTGACATCATCGGCATACATCAAAACTTTAGAGTGCTGAATAACTGAAGGTAGATCGTTTATAAATAAGGTAAATAAAACAGGACGAAGGTGGCTAACTGGCGGAACACCAGAAGGAACTTTGATAGCATTAGACGTAGCACTTCCATACTTAACTTGTTGAGTTCTTAAAGACAAGTATGATATTAACCATTTTATTGTCATATCCGTAAATCCCATTAATGAAAATTTGTTAAGCAAGAGTTCATAGTTTACCTTATCAAAAGCTTTACTAAAATCTGTGTAGATAGAATCACTTTGAATATTATTTATAAAACCGTCATTTATTGTAGTAGTTACCTCCAAAATATTAGTCGTTGTAGAGCGATGTTTACAAAAAACAAGTTGGCACGGTGACAAAATCGAAGAAATTTGATAGTATAAATTATCGGTTAAAATTTTTTCAAAAATTTGGGAAATCACTCATGCTATGCATCAGAATCAATAAAAAAAACGATTTTGGATTTTTTTGTTAGTTAGGGCCATTTACGTTTCAGCTAACGATATGCAGTTTTCTGGTCAATGTGATTATAATGTAAGAAAATTAAGATGAAATACCCATTTTAATGCATACCTCTTACATAACATGTTGCATTTAAATAATTTAATTTTTTAAGGAAAAAAGACTGTGCAAGAATAAAGCATTTAATATTAAAATATTTTAGTAAAGGTCGTTAGCGGAAATTACTTTGACATGCTTACTTTTTACATACTTTACTCTTAATGCATTTCAAAAGCTCATAAAAGCGTCATAATAATTATGCATAATGCTCCTCAATTTGCAAAATAATGGAACTTTGTATTACGTTTAATAAAGAAATACTTTAGATTTTATTGTAGGAATAAATTTAAGAAAAATTGAAGAAGAATTGAAAATTGAATTGATTAAATCTATAGGGTTAAATTTTTAAAATATACAGAAATAGTGTATTGTGTTGTGATAAGGAAATGTAAGGAATATTTTTCTGTATAGGAATTAAGAATACCTTTCTTAGCCTTATATAGATATTCATATACAATTAAAAGCCACCATGTGTTACGCAGCTCTGTATGTGGAATCAAATTAGCATATTTTTACTATAAAAATCAACATTTATCAACTCTAATATAACTTATAGACACATTTTCAACAATTTAAATATATGTTATGCCTCCACGGCTATTTGTAAAAAAAATTTCCAAGGCGGTTACAAGTCGGAAAACTTAAAGAAAAAAATTTTTTTAAGTATATATATTTTGTTTTAATATAAAGCCCTTAATAACTTAATTTTAATTAGAACAAAGGTTCTAAATTTAAGCATTGGTATTCGAAAATTATTTCTGAGAAAATTTTACACTTTGGTTGGAAACTAACTGATATATAAACACAAAACTAAAACTACATCGGTGTTTTTTCTAAAATCTTCTTACAAGAACAAATTTTTTTAACTTTTGGAGAATATGGAGAAGTCATATGGATATCAATTTTTTAATTACACAATACACTCTGTTGTAGTACTTAATGGTGTTGTTCTACCCTTTTCAACCAACTTTTATAATGATCATACTAGTATGTTTTAGAACCAAAAGTCGATAACGCGGTATATAAGTCAGAATGTTCTAAAAAAGGTTTCATATTTGTACATGTAGGTTTAGTCTATGATAATAGACAATATTTTGTCACCTACAGAAAAGTCACAATACTCATAAATGTATATATTTTAATAAAATAAAGCTAAAATTTTCTATTTTAAAATTCTTGAATCAGACGTTAAATTGTCACTTTAAAAATCTCGGTTGGCAACCGACCCTAATTGCAGTGGAATTTAGATATAAATAATTCCACTTCAATTTGGTTTACAGGTATTTATTTCATTGTAAAATTTACCTGATAATGAAGTGTGAAATATTTCTTCTTATAAAACAAATCAATTGCTTAAAATGCCATTACAAGCTCTTTTGTCTGACATACAATTCTCTAACAGTTCATGGCTTTGTAAGAGCTACAATTCTATAGTTCAGAATATTTATGTCAGACATACAGATTTCACTTTAGCAATCTTATTTAAAACTGTCCTTAATAGTACTTGTTTTTAAATATAAAGAAGACCGCTACAATTTACATTAAAGATATTTATTTCATAACCAAAACCGATCAAATAACGAACTCAAGCAATTATTATTTATTTTATTAATGTGTTAACATGAGAAATTCACGCGTGTTGTTTAGTGTAAATTTTTTTATTCTATCTTGAAAGACTTTTGATTTTGCTTATTACTGTACCCAAACAATGCTCAACGTTGACAGATATTCTTGTAAAATTGATGTAAAATTAAATTTATAAATGATTCTTCTATTTAACTCAATACTCAAACCCACTGTGTCAGATCTTGTGTTCCCACATATTTTTTAGTATTATGTTTACTGTTGTTTTTGTTAGTGTAATTGTTATTCCTTTGTTCTTATTAAATTTTACATTGCTTATGGACCATAAAACCGAAACCTTTATTAAGCCAAAACAAATTTTTTTTTTTATTAAATTCACTTCTTAAAGAAACCAAAAAAAAAATCAAACAAAAACAAGTCTTATCACAAAAGTCATTTTAATAATATTAATAAAAAAGGGTTTGGCCTCCATATTAATAACCATCATCGTCATCGCTATTGCCATCATCATACTGCTGCTTTATGCCGCCCCACCTTAAGGCAAATGGTATTAATGGTATCAAAGAAAGGCAAAAAAAATATAAATATGAAAAAAAAAAGAAAATACTTGTAGCGTAAAAAATCAAAGATGGGTTTTTTAAAATAAACAAATACAACAAAAACAAAATTAAGGTAAAATAGTAAATTATAAAATTGGATAAAGATTTTCCCTTTTTTTGTTTTCATAATTTTATTTATGGTCACTTTAGAGGCCCTTTAAGGAGAAGTTTTATGTTAATTTTTTTATTCTTTATGTTTATGCACTCGCACTGGTTGGTAATGGTACCTTGTCAAAGTAATAGTACGAGTAATAAAAAACTTAAATAGTATTAGCTCTGTTTCCTTTTACTTTAATTTATTGCATAAGTTTTAAATTAGTTGTTTGTGAAAAAATAAGGTATGAAAAAATAAACATAGAAAATAATTTAATTTGCATAACAAAGTTGAACTTTTTTAATATTGCTTATGACTCTTTAAAAAAATATAATTAGGGGCTTATTATTAAAGATACATATACAATACTATTTCTATATAACCTGATATACAGTGGGGAGCACAAATGAGTATATCATTGTAAAACTCTATGAACTTGTTATTGCATGAAACTGAAAATGATAAAGCAAATTCTTTAATTTATTGTATTTTTTATATCAAATAAAATAATTTCTATATGCTAAAAAATTATTTTATCAGGATAGGCTGGAAGATGAGTCTATAAAATAAGAAGATTATATTCTTTCCTCAGTCAAGCCTTAACCATTTAAGGAAAATCCATTTCTGCACTATGCTTTCTAACTATTATTTCTTTCAATTCTTTCACCGTAATTGCAGTCATTAAGTTTCTAAATTCTGTGCTCTCTTGGAAAAATTAACCTTTTACTATTAAAACAGCAAATGCAGGTTTATGAGTTGTAAGAAATATTGTAAACGACTGTTCCTGAGGTCTTTCACTTATAAATTTTCTTATTTTTGTAGAAGCTTTTTTTCGAGTTAAGCACTTGCTTAGTTTAATTTGCATTATTATGAGATGTAATTTGAGATTTTTTCCGTATTTGCTGTTGTTTTTTATGTTCCTCAGGGAAATCATCTAGGTCTTTTTGTGTTTTCCTAACATAATAATGTCTGCCAATTACGATTAAATTCTCGGATGTTGTAATATATCGACCCCTTTGCGCGAAGTTATCGTATGTTACGCTTACATCCATTATTTGCTGATAAAATATTATAGCGATAACAGTTTTAGTTATGGAGACAACACTGTGTAAATTTTTTCGTATGTAGCAGTTTTATTTACGATTTTATTTATTTGAAAATAATAAAAACGCTCTCCTGTAAAATTTTGTTTTTGTAACATACGATAATTTCGCGCAAAGGGGTCGATAGGTTGAGGGCGTAAAAAATTGTTTTCATTATAATTATGACGCTGATCATATCATCGTGTAAAATGACATAGATACTTTTAGTTTTTGATGTAATCTTAACATAATGGAGCTTACTATAGAAAAATCAAATCTTTTGTAGATTTTATATTGGCGTGAATTATGTCTTAAAGGGTCATAAGATGGATAGCCTAAAAACCGTCTCCTACCTTGAAATTTTATTAGAATGCAAACCAATTGTTTTTCGATAAAACTCCAGTAATGTTAACAAATCACATTCAGTTCTTGGATTTATAAAAAGCTGGTCGAAGGAGCCATATATAACAAAACAATTGTTTACTTCTCTGGTCAGGCTTATTCAATAGTAGGGCTTAATAATTTAAGGATCTAACGTGAAAAATTTAAATCAATGGTATTGAATCTGCGCAATAACTATTTCTTCAGAGTAACCAGTTAAGCTCACCAATAAAACCGTAAACGGTAATGGAATGATTTTAAATGGTTGATTCTTAATTTAACACGAAAATTTATGCCTTAATTTTTAAATTTCCAATATCGTTTTTTTCACATAATATTTTTATTTTGTCAACAAATTATGCCAGCTCTGGTCCATTTTTATTAATGTATTGTTTTTTCTTAAAATTTTAATATTGTTAAATCTTAAACAGTTTTAATTTTTAATAACTAAAATTATGTCACCAAAACGTATTTATTAAAACTATTGAAGGATCTAAAAATCAATTGACTCAAATCAAAATTTAATTAAATTTTTGTGACTCTTATATTCTCAAAGGTTCTTGACAGTTTTTGAATTTTTGAATTACATTTGGTTTGTGATGGATCATTACAAAAAGAAGAAAAAGAAGAAGATTTAAAAATGTATTAACTTCTGCTTCCCTCCAAATCCATGCACTCAACGAATTATTATAGTAACCATGTGATCACAGAGATCATATTATATCCTCAATAATAATATTTAGTTATCGAAAACAAGATATAATTTGTTTAAAAAGTTTTTTTTTGTAACTTTTATCAAGCGTTTGTTTAAATTTCATTATTTAATTAATACTTCTAAAAATTTGTTTGACAACAAAAGTACGGCTTTATACAATAATAGAATAGTATGTCTAGCCGGCAAGCTAATTGTACATACATGCAAACACGTGTAAATATTAAATGACAGTCTACTTAAATTGTTTAAATATTTCACAGAAAACAGTAATTTTTTTCTGTAAACTTTTAGCAAAACTTCTTTGTTAAAGTTTTTTTTTGTTAATGCTTAAAAATATGTTAAACGAATGAGTTTTTTATATTTTTATATATTAAAAATTCAAAAGCATTGTTTACCATATTCGAATAAAAGAACCATTTACCTTTTTTATTTCAAATTTACATACAAAACTTTTTTTTGTTTTTTTTTTTTTTGCATATATTTTCACCCTTTTAGCATATTTTTCAACATGTCAGCAATAATGTTTAGTTAAATTTAAAGCATACTTTTGGTGTTCTACGCTGGTAAATTGTAAACGAGTTAAATACTGCGAATGGGAGAGATAAGGAGTTTTTTATGTTTCTACCACAATGGAAAAATACAGTGAAGAACAAAATGTTTTCATAAGTTTTTAGGTTATAAGTATGTATCTGTTAACTGAAATGCAGGAAATACAAGTTAATTTTAAAAGCATTTTTTTTACCAGCTAATCTTGTTACATATAGATGAAATGATAGGAAATGTTTAAAAAAAAGTGGAAAGTATTGAAGTAAATATATTCGTTTTACACGATCTATGATATTATGAATATGAATTTAGCCCTTTATATCAGTTTTATATTACAACGTGGTTTTCTCCAGGATTTAGATTTCCATTAAGTTGATTTCTTGTCTGGGTAAAACAATCTCTGCTATTTACTCATTTTAATCATGAGTAAAAAAAAGTTTATTAATACTATTTGAATTCAAAAATTTCACATTTTATTCAATTAAATTTTTATACTTAATGCTTTAGTTTTAACAGTCACTGTCCTTCTCTATTCGCAAATGTTGTATGCATTTTTATGCAAATGTTATTAGAAATATATGTTTTCTTTATTTGATTTAGAAATCCAGATTTAATAAATACACATAGAATTATGTTTAAAATACTATTTATATTTTTTTAATTTTAAGGAAATAAATTTATATATTTGTATGGTAAAAAATTAGATTAAAGAGAAGTAAGAAGAAGTGTGGAGTAAACATTTTTTTAAAAGAAATTCGTTTTCTCTTACTGTCAATGTTTACACTTATGTAACTGTAACATAATACCATAATATCTATTTAGCTAAATAGCCAGTCATAAAACTGGCTGTAATGAACTAAAAATAAAGAAACTGACATTATCGCAAAATTGATGAGTACTTTCCCTATAATCAATATAGTAGTCAACTGCTAAAATAATGCACTTAAAGTTTACTTTTATTAACAAACTATAAGCTATATATACATGTAGGGGGATACCTAAGCAGACCTCTTCCATAAACGGGTCCCTTTTTGACCACATTCGTTTCCTAGATATTACGAGACTACCAAAAACAAGTAAGAGCACTATATTCGGCTGTGCCGAATCTTTTATACCCACCACCAATTTTCTGTACATTTGAAGCACAAAATTTATTATTTTGTTAATCGCTATGGAATAATCTCTTTATAATAAAATATGTATCACTTTCTTTTAAGGGCCCATGTTGAAGGTGAACTACACCTAGTGTTTAAATTTGTTTTCTGCATTTCACTTGACATTTCTCAATCTCAAACTTACTCAATTTGATCCGTGGACAGATACGCAAATGAGCAACGCTTTAAAGTTATTCAGGTTTTTTATAAAAATGGGCGTTCAAATCAAAATGCATTTTGTGCACTTTGTAATTATTTTGATCGACATAACCATTCAAATTTGTCCACAATCGGGAGAATTGTAACAAATATTTAAATTTCTGCAAAACAGGTCTGTAAAAAATTTTAAAAAATCTGTGAATGCCTTCTTAGTGCGTTGAATGGGAACCACTGATGGTTTTTGCGATAGTGTGGCAAAAGAGCAGTCAACCTCGACTCATCATCATGCCTATCAATTGAGCATCAGCATTGTCATTGAAAATTTGGACCATCAGATAAAGGAGTGGTGCCAAGTATTGGGGAAAGGGGGGGGAGGGGGTTTATTTGGCCGATATTTTGTTGAATACATAATTGAACCATACAAATATTATAATTACAAAAAGAAATAATAATGATATCCTAAATAATTTGTGTTTTATTTAAATTCAACATCGGTCCTTAAAATTTAGCCACCCTTTATAACTTCGATATGCTACTAAAATGCTTTTGTAAATGTAGTCTTTTAGTAAAAGTGGGCGTTAAAGTAGGAGTGTCAATAAAGTTTCTGCTAATATATACAACTTAGATATTTCAATATAGTCCTTTATTTTCCCAGAAACTTTGTAAATAGAGAAATTACATGAATTTAAGATAAACCGTTATATGGGAGGTAGGCGTTAAAGTGAGCGTATCACCTAAACTTTTTGGCACAACAATAACATTGATTAGAAGGATATATGTAGCAAATTTCATTATCATACATCTAATTTTGTCGGCTTTATGAGCTTTTAAATTTCACTAACGGTAGATAAAGTGAAAAGTGGGCGTTATAGTAGACGTGTCAAAGTTGATTTTGCTAATGAGTACAACTTAGATATTTCAATTTAGCCTTTTATTACTCCAAAATCTTTATTAATAGAGAAATTATATGAATTTTAGTTAAAACGTTATATGGGAGGTGGGCGTAAAAGTGGGCGTGGCACAGTAATGACATTGCCAATGGGGAAATACGTAGCAAATTTTATTATCATACTTCTATTTTTGGCGGGTTTATGAGCTTTTAAATTTCATTAACGGTAGATAACGTGAAAAGTGGGCATTATAGTAGGCGTGTCGAAGTTATTTTTGCGAATGGGTTCAACTTAGATGTTTCAATATAGCCCTTTATTATTCCAAAATCTTTATTAATAGAGAAATTATATGAATTTTGGGTAAAACGTTATATGGGAGGTGGGGACAAAAGTGGGTGTGGCACATTGATTTTCCATTAGAACAAAGCATTTGACCAAAAAGCTTTTGTTGCTTTTATGACGTTTTTGTTTTTAAATATACCGAAAAATACACTGTGTTATATAAATTTGTGTACATTTTAATCGATAACTCCTCTCCTAATGCATAATGTAAGCAATTTTTGGGAAGAGATATTGTTTTGACTCGATAAATATATATTCGAAGTTTCATGAGTCTACGTTAATGCGTTTGGACACAATACCATTTTATTCGATGTTCGAAGGACACGGTTTTTTCGACCTACTCTTGCTTTTCGAGCTATAACTCTCTTCCTAATATTCTGATTTGGCCCATTTTCAATACCAAACAAACCTTGTCTATAAGAAAGATTCTGGCAAAATTTGAGCCCCCTAGCTTTTTCGGTGCGACCTCTATCGTGCTTTGAAGACAGACAGACGGACGGAAATAGCTAGATCGTCATTAAATGAAACCCTGATTCAGAATATATATACTTTATGGGGTCTGAAATGGATATTTCGATGTGTTACAAACGGAATGACAAAATGAATATACCCCCACCATTTTTTTGGTAGCGGTTATAATATAATCAAAGTAACTAAATATTTAAATTTTTTTTAAAAATAAAACTTTTTTGTATTGATTAGTTTATTTATTTATTTAATATATATTTTACAAAATCAATTTATTAAATATATTCACAGGGCGCCAGGTAACCAGACCATTTCCGCATACAAAATTTAATTTTAAAAGAGAAAGTTAAAGTTTAGTTCAACTTCATTTCTTGTAGGTGAATAAGCCTTAGATTTCTTAGATATTGTGTGATCGTAAGCTTCCGTGAATTTGAGAAAAATCAATATCAAATGCGATGATTAGTTTTTCCTTATTGAGTTAAATGCTAAGTTTGTCATTAATTTGAAAGATACTTGTTTAATGTCTTATTTAATATGTTCAAATAAACTTAATAATATTTATTTAAAAGCTTTCCATGAAACTTAAACTAAAAATATTAAATGTAGAACTAAAGAAATATGTACATACATACATATAGATGAAATAATATACACATTAACTAATGAAAAATTCCATATGGGAAAAATTATACTTATAATTATATGAATTACATATGATATACATATATTTACAATTTCTATACCATATCGCCATACCATCTTTAAGTTTCATAAAATTGTTATCATTTACCAAACGAATACTTACCATTATACTTGCCATTCTTTCATACATTATCAAATAGCATTGCTTTTACTCCATCTCATTATGGTCTGCAGTACATACAGCGATAAATGCATATGCGAACTTTTGTATGTTTTATGTCAGTTTAAGTAAAATAAATGTTAAAATTTTATTATCCCAAATGACATGTTTTATTTTATTTCACATTATTGTCTGTAAGTATATATGTTTGTGCATTAAAAAGAGGCCATTAAATGCTTGATTAAATAACTCGGCCAATTATTGTGCACAATTTTTACGATAACAATATTAATATGTTATTTTAGATTAAAAGCCATACGCTTTATGATGGTATTTACGAGTTTGTTGGGCAATAACACAAAATTATACGTCAAGATTTATTGACGCCATGAGATAAATATCATTATAATTTGTTTGATTTAAAAAAGGTTATACAAATAAATTTTTATTAGTAGTTCATTTTTATATCATAATATGAACGCTCAAAGTGTCTTAAGATGCTATAAATATTTATTGGATGATTGAACTAAGCGCGCTTAGTTTTTAAAATATCATTATAAATATAAAATTTTACTTGTTTCTAATAATTTGCTTGGTTTAGTTATTTACATATAGAAAAGCTTTTACGTGTCTTTGTATATATAGATATGTTTATATATTCTGAAGTTTTAAATCTTCCTTTTCAAAGGTTAGAAAACATTAATATCATATAATAAATGTAATTAAATTAAATTATTAGCCCCTCAAATTTTAAATTATTATAAGTATTAAACATTAAAAATGCTGTAGCAAATTTATGCATTTTACAATCTCAAGTGAAAGCAACGAAAATGTGATAAACATGATGCTGCATATTTAGTCATTTCATTTAGAAAAGAAAAGTATACATTAAGTATAGGGTATTCCACAATTTAGTTCGAAAGTCATTTAAACAAAAAATTGGGAAACTTAAGTACTGTTTATTTATCCGTGCTTCAGTCCATTCACAAATCAAACCATAATGGCTATAAGTACAATCAATAGCTGTCATTGCACAATGGTTTAAAATCTAGTCTTTCTGGCCAAAATATAAAGCTTTTATCGTCTTCTTTTGCATTTTTAAATCCTTTACCTGTGGTGCCAAAAATATATATTGCTTTATCATTACGTTTGTAATTTCTATATTATTAATTTCCGATCCATAAGGGAAGTACCTTTTGAAAGCTTTTGACTTGGGTAGTCGATTAAGCCAAGTCCGCTTGCCCGTGTATTGGTTACATTCAACTTTAAGAAGTTTTTTTCTTTTGAAAATACCCGGAAAACAATTGCTATTGAAATGCACAGCAATCCTTTTACAACTTTCTTAGATATGAGCAAATAAACTCGACTGCCTCTGTTCTTTTTTAGCACTTGGTTAATTTATAGATACGTTTCTTACCATTTGTAGGTAGAATACGACTCTTGGAATACTCTTTAACTCTTTACTAATTACTCAATAATTTAATAAATAAAAAAATTTATTTTTTTTTAATATATCAATTTAATAATTGTTCCTAATGAATTTTTAAACGATCTAAAGACATCAAAATACAGGCCCTAGTATCAAAAATTTTGTCAAGTGCTTTTCCTAAAATTTTTTCAGTTTTTGTACCACTGAAAGGATATTTATTTAAAAAGAAACGGTTTGACTAGCAAAGTAATCTTCAAGTAAAATCCAAGATGACCACGACTACAAAATGACGAACAATAAATTTATACATTTATAAATTCACTCACTTCAACCCCTTCAGACAGGCCCAGCAGAATACAGTTACTATGAAGAAATTAAAATTCAAGATGGCTTCAGAAATAAAATGGCAGTTATATGGTTGAATATAATAATTACAGCTTTGCACCCTTCAACCCCTCGACAATATTGGCATCAAATGAAAGGTCTTGGCCAGTATAATACAGTTAACTATGAAAAAGTTATAATCCAAGGTAGCGTTCTAAACAAAATACTGATTCTATAAATATTTATTGCAATTTTTTGAATTCTCAAAAATAAATGTACTTTTGTTAGGCAGCCTTTGCATTAAAAACTCGTATCTTTTTTAAATATGAATGCAAAATTGTTCTAAAGAGGTAATTAAATAAGCTATTTTAATTTAGTTTATGAAAACACATGGTAAAAAAAACCTCTCTGAAGATTACATAGTATAAGAAAAAATTAAGTAAGTAAGTATTAATCTTATGATCTTATGAATGAGCAGGAAAGCTGAAAATATTATTTGAGTCGAGCAGCTACTTCCACTGCTTGCTTCTAAAAAAAACAGCGTCAAACTAATAATGCTCAAGAATCTAAAGTACTTTCTTTGCTACGTAACACCTATTAATAATGGATGGTTCAGAGAATTCCTCATGATAGAATGGAAGAAATTTTGAAAAGAATTGAATGCCGAGATGAGGAGGAGACCAGCCCGATGATGTCATGAAATCTAATTATGATTACTAAAAAATTTGGAAATGAAACATAATCGTATGTTCTTTAGGAAAGAAGCAAAGATGACTTAAAACCTTTTCTCGTAACTTAAAAGAATTAAAACACATATCGTCGCTGCTCTGCCGAAAACAGTTATGTGACAGATTTCAAAAAAGTTTTTTTTGCTCTATTTTAAGCCATAATTGGTCGTGCATCTATCTACCAAATCGTTTAAGGATATCTTGATTGGCTTAAGCGTAAGCAATAGTCAGTATGCGTAAGTTAAATACTGTAATGAAAGAAAACTAAATGTTTTTTCGCTCTCCTGAAAACTTAGTAAAAATCACATAACTGAACTTGTTAGAGCAACGACGATATTTTTCAAAAAAATAATGCAGCCTGATAACTGCGACACCCTATTTTACACAACTAATCGTAATGCCAAACGTAGTAGAAAAATTCTGAAAAAAGAAAGTACGTTAAGTTGTTACATGCTCAACGAATGGTAATAAAAACATATAAGATAACACTAAAATTTAAGTACGATACGGTTACAATATATCCGGAAGAAATGCTAGTACCAGTAGTTTTTTTCTCCACTTATTTTTCACACATAAAATTTTTTATATTTTTTTTGTTTTTGCTTAGAAAATATATGAGAAAAGTTTAAAATTAATGCATTTTCTGTTAAGTGCATTGAAAGCAAAATATAAAAACGAAAGCAATACGCAACCAAAAAACCAGTGAAAATAATCATAAAAAAAACAAGTAAGAGCACTATATTCGGCTGTGCCGAATCTTTTATACCCACCACCAATTTTGTGTACATTTAAAGCACAATATTTATTATTTTGTTAATCGCTATAGAATAATCTCTTTATAATAAAATATGTATCACTTTCTTTGTAGAGGGTGGTTAAATTTTAAGGGCCCATGTTGAGGGTGAACCACACCTAAACTTCAACTTTTTTCTTGCATTTCATTTGACATTTCTCAATCTCAGACTAACTCAATTTGAACCGTGGAAAGATACGCAATCGAGAGATGCTTTTAAATATTAAAGATTTTTATAAAAATTGGCGTTCAAATCAAAATGCATTTTGTGCACTTCGTGATTATTTTGGCCAACAAAATCGTTCGAATTCGTCCACAATCGTGAGAATTGTAAAAAATATTTAAATGTCTGCAAAGCAGGTCTGTATGAGATGTGAAAACATTTGTGAATGCCATCTTAGTTCTTTGAATGGGAAACATTGCTGTTTTTCACGATAACGTGGCAAAAGAGCAGGCAACATCGACTCATCAACGTGCCCAACAATTGAGCATCAACAGTGTCATTGAAAATATGGACTATCGGATCGAGGTGTGCCGCCTAGGTTGGGGGGGCCATTTGGCCGATATTTTGTTCCATGCATAATTGAAGCATACAAATATTATCGTTATAAAAATAAATGATAATAATTTCAAAATAATTTTTTTCAAAACTTCGGTATGCTAGAAAAATGTTTTCGTAAATTTAATCTTTCAATGAAAGTGGCCGTTAAAATACGCGTGTCAATAAAGTTTCTGCTAATAAACATAACTTAGATATTTCAATATAGTCCTTTAGTATTCCAAAATCTTTATTCATAGAGAATTTACATGAATTTAAGAGGAAAGTTTTATCTACGAAATAGTGCTAATTTATATTTGTTATCTTATGTTCTCCTGAAGTTATGCTCTATTAAAAATGGGAATTTAGGAAAATTTTGACATAAGTAAAAAAAATTATCTCTAAACATCATAAACAATTTATATTCATGTACTAATGGCTAACAAATTTTAAAATTATACAAAACTTATTTCGTTTGAAAATCTTTTAAAAGCAAAATGTTATAGAAGTTTAAAAATCAAAATCTTACTAATAAATTTCCCGTTTTAGCAAAATGCTGAGAATGTATATTTTGAATCACCGTGTGATAATAATGTAATATGTATCACTTTCTTTGTAGAGGGTGGCTTAATTGTAAGGGCCAATTTTAGAAAGTCTTTGAATGCCTTCTTAGTTCATTGAATGGGAACCACTGCTGGTTTTTGCGATAGTGTGGCCGATATTTTGTTAAATGCATAATTGAACCATA
Organism: Phyto melanocephala; assembly: GCA_941918925.1. Classification (NCBI taxonomy): domain Eukaryota; kingdom Metazoa; phylum Arthropoda; class Insecta; order Diptera; family Rhinophoridae; genus Phyto; species Phyto melanocephala. The sequence goes on from OW799236.1 coordinate 103,676,510, forward strand.
CAAATATTATCATTATAAAAAGAAATGATAATAATTTCTTAAATAATTTGTGTTTTATTTAAAAACAACATCAGCCCTTAAAATTTAACCACCCTTTATAACTTCGATATGCTACTAAAATGCTTTTGTCAATGTAGTCTTTCAATGAAAGTGGGCGTTAAAGTAGGCGTGTCAATAAAGTTTCTGCTAATAAATACAACTTAAATATTTCAATATAGTCCTTTATTTACCCAAAAACTTTGTCAATAGGGAAATTACATGAATTTAAGATAAACCGTTATATGGGAGGTAGGCGTTAAAGTGGGCGTGTCAGCTAAACTTTTTGGCACAACAATAACATTGATTAGAAGGATAACGGTTTTATGAGCTTTTAAATTTCATTAACGGTGTTAAAGTTATTTTTGCGAATGAGTACAACTTAGGTGTTTCAATATAGCCCTTTATTATTCCAAAATCTATATTAATAGAGAAATTATATGAATTTTTGGTAAAACGTTATATGGGAGGTGGGCGTAAAAGTGGGCGTGGCACCTTAATTTTCTGGCACAGTAATGATATTGCCCAGAGGGATATACGTAGCAAATTTTATCATCATACCTCTAAGTTTGGCGGTTTTATGAGCTTTTAAATTTCATAAAGGTTAGATAACGTGAAAAGTGGGCGTTATAGTAGGCGTGTCAAAGTTATTTTTGCGAATGAATACAACTAACATGTTTCAATATAGCCCTTTATTATTCCAAAATCTTTATTAATAGAGAAATTATAGGCACATTGATTTTTCGTTACAAAAAAGCGTCTCACCAAAAACCAAAGTGTGCAAAATTTCAGAGTCGTACATCAAATTTTGCTGCTTTTATGACGTTTTTGTTTTTAAATATACCGAAAAATACACTGTGCGGTATAAATTTTCGTACATTTTGATCGATAACTCCTCTCCTAATACATAGATTTAGATGATTTTCGGGGAAAAATATTTTCTTTACCCAGGAAATATATATTTGAAGTTTCATGAGTCTACGTTAATGCATTTGGACACAATTCCGTTTTGTTCGATGTTTGAAGGACACGGTTTTTTCGACCTACTCTTGCTTTTCGAGCTATAACTCTCTTCCTAATATTTCGATTTAGCCCATTTTCAATACCAAACAAACCTTGTCTATAAGAAAGATTCTGGCAAAATTTGAGCCCCCTAGCTTTTTCGGTGCGACCTCTATCGTGCTTTCAACAGACGGACAGACGGACAGACGGACAGACGGACGGACATAGCTAGATCGTCATCAAATCAAACCCTGATTCAGAATATATATACTTTATGGGGTCTAAAATGGATATTTCGATGTGTTACAAACGGAATGACAAAATGAATATACCCCCACCATTTTTTTGGTGGCGGGTATAATAAGAATTACAAAACATCCAAAAATGGAGTAAAGAAAAAAAATAAGGACCAAGCAACCAAATGCCCTTGGCTAATGTGCACTTTTGTAGAAAAAAGAAGAAAGAAAGCAAAAAAGATTCATCCATGAAACCAAGAGCAACGAAAAGTAAAACGGTAAGATGTGCTTAGTTGTTCACTTGCTGTTGCATGGCAACTTTGGTAACAAGCAATAAACTAGAGAAATACTATGGAAGTAAGAGAAAACGGCTAAAGAAGAAAAAAATTCGCTAATAACACTAACGTTTAAAAGGTGGCCAGGGAAATGTGTATTAGGTGTTGCAAAGCTTCAACGGTGATTTAGGAAAAAATATACAGTTTTCTATACCTGATTAGCATAGTAAGGAAGTGTAATAAAAGACAACAAAAGTCAATTACGCACATTTTTGTTTAAAGCAAAAAAAAAAAAAAAATAGTAATAAAATTCAATAAACTTTTAACGAGCTCATGTTCGAAAGAAATCAATTAGGGGATTGTTTTGGCAAAACTTAATCAGTATGGTGTTTTTGTATACCCTTCACGCAAGAGTGGGAAAGGGTATATATAAAATTGTCATTCTGTTTTTAATTTCTACGGTATTCTTTTCCGACCCCATAAAGTGTATATATTCTGAATTCCTATATTTAGAGAAAATGATTAAGCTAAGTCCATCTGTCCAAGTATATATTCAAAGCAACTTTTTGATGCCCTCACTTGTCCTAAAAACACTTTTATGATGTAGAAAATATATATACCTTTGGCAGCATTTGCAGAATTTCCTAGTGCAATTACCAACAAACACATCGACGGAAAAAAATAACAATTAAGAGTATATATTTAAAATTTCCTAAAAAGTTATCAAAGGTGATCATATTATTCTCTGCTATGGTCTTGAAAATATTGGTGTTGAAAAGTGACAAAATTTAATATAAATTATTGCGTTATAAGCAAATAACTACTTGTAAATCTGCACTTATGCTCTTTTCACGAGAGTCCAAAAGGGTATAAAACGTTGCCTCATCAAAGTGCCGACATTTTCAATACAAACTCTTTAATCTCATGATATAAATACTAAACACCTTTAAAAGAATATTTTCCATATAGATTCTTAAAAATCCAATGGTTTATAAATATATTAACTAAACACTTCTTAAAAATTCATTTAATATTTTTACGTGGAACTAATTATTTTCAAATGTAGAATTTGTGCTATTGCTACTGAATTTTCCAACGAAGATAAAATAACAAACAATAAGTTTTTAAAATGTTTTTAAAAATAAAACACAACATTTGAATGGAATTCCCATATTTAAACCATAAATTGCATACACCCAGAACAGACAATCAAACTCATTTCCAATCGCATGGTTCAGTTCTTACAATCAATAAATTATCACTCGTGACTAGATAAGCAGCATCAAGAAAAAATTTAACGAAATGCCATAAAAGTAGTCTACAGGTGATATATGACAGGAATGAGATAGTCAATTCATAGGTTGCTTAATGCTTGGCTTAAAAAATTATGATTTAATGCTTTATGGGTTGTAACATCATCTCGTTGGAACGATTTCTCCTCCAAATAATTTACAATGTGATGGGTAATAAAAAAATCACAAATTTCTTTCCAGTATCGTTCGCTATTTATGTTTTTGCTGAAAACGGCTTTACGTTCCAAGATGAATAAATAAGGCACGTAGGCCACACCAAACGGTGATTAATTTGGAATGCAATAGAATTTCATGAGGATTTTGCTTAGTCAAAAAATTATAATTGTGCTTGTTTACATACCCGCTAAGACAGAAAATTATTGAGATGATTTGACGATCATTATCTGGTTCAACGCTCAGTTGAATCTCAACCCACACGTCGAATATAAAAACGAAATTAATCGTTCGCTATTTTTAATTGTTGCACCAGCTGTATCTTATATGAATGTAGGTCCAGATATTTCTCCAAAAATGTTGAAGTAGTAGACAGATACAAACCGAGTTGCTGACAACGGCATCGGATGGAAAAATTTAAAACTTTTGTCAAACTCGCGTGGTAATAGCTTCTTCTGTACGCATGGTACGGTCTCGACTTGGATGTTTATTATAAAAAATAAATTTTTTTATGAATTATTTTATAGTTTTGCGTATTATTTGTTTATATGGATGACCATGAGCACCTTAAATTTGACGGAATGCCCTATATGTTTGGATTTGATATGTGATAGAGTTACTGGTATGTTGCATTAAAACGTGCAAATAGTCTTTGTTACTCTGCTCGATTAATTAAATAAGAAAATGATTTAAAAATATTTTGTAATAAAAATAAGGTTTTTTTCTTAAATATTCCTAAACATTAGTTGCGAAATATACTAGGCAAAGAAATTAACAACGGGGGTTAGAAATATAAAACAGATATGAGGGTAGTTCATAGTTTATGATTAGACTGTTTGTTAAATGGCATATATCTTAATTTTATAAATTTAATTGATTTTGGAACTATAATCAGAGCTTCAAGCGTATCTGTCAAAGTTACTCATACAATATGTATGAACATAGCCCTAATAGCATGACGTTAATGATTTTAAATTGGATGATTCGATTTTGATAGAGCGTTATCTATTCTATCAGCTATTGGTTTTCTTTTTTTTATTGTTTAAAAATAATGCCATTTTAGCTATTTTTAGGTCAATATAGCAATTTAAATAAGTTCACATTACTGCTCTTTAGTTGCAGAATGTTGTTGCTCATATTGAAGTAAGTCCTTTTATTGTAAAAGCTAGGCCAATGGTAAGTTCACAATCTGGTTTAAGTTACTCTGTTATTTATATCAAATAACGGGTTTTTGAAAATGTATAACACATTAACGCGAATTGCCTTCTATCAATAGCAGAAATAAAAAAAATAAAAAATTATAAAATAGAATTTATTCCATCTATTTCAAAATAATCCCACCTGCAAGAACTCTTGATTTAACATTACTGATCATAAGCTGACCATTCAAGTTTAATATTCCGATATCTATGTGAATATGTTTCCCGTCCTTGAATATAATAAATTCGTTACGAAAAAAACGTTTCTTGAATCGATTAGTTACTACTTCCCTGTTTTCTAGAGCATTTATAGAAGGCATGGGTCTCTCTAATTTGTCGTTAATAAGCGTTTTTGTATTCGTTTAAGCTCAGCTGAAAATAGTAGCCTTTAGTAAGAAAGGAATATGAAAAATATTCTTTTTCTTCTGCTCAAATAATAAGCAGCACAGAAGACAAACAATTTAAGCACTACTATGAAAGCGATGTAAGGTTAACAAATTAAATCTGCACTTATAAAATTAATGGGGAGTGAAAAATCATTAAGACATTTATATCTACCTTCATCCTATAAAAAAAGACAATATTTACGCTTACACCCAATACATTACTGCATTACCTTCGTGTATACTTGTATATAACCATCTTGCATATTTGATATTCCCTTAAAAAAAATAAAATTGTTGTAAAAATATGGTATTAGCATGTCTATTGCCACGTTGAGTAGCCTTGCAATGAGCCAAAATGTAGTGTAGTTTAAGGATTTTTTCTTACGATAGCTAAGATGCTTAGGAGTAATGCTGTTGCATCTTATGGGAATTTATTTTTCATTTCTTTTTGCTGTGGTCTGAATTTTGAACTTGCAGATTGTTCAGCATGTTGATACTGGAATACTCAGCTGTATTTTGTAGTCAATCTCATGTTATTAGTTAAATATTTAAGCACTGCTGTTCGTTTAATTTTAAATGTATGAATGCAGGTATTTGCAGTGAGTAAAACATTAAGAGCTATATATTATGAACAATTTTTAACTTAGAACGATTTAAGCTAACTTTCTTAAGTATTTCAAAAATGTTTAATTTTAAATCTTGTCAATTAAGTTAGTTATTGTGTGTTTGCTTCTTAAACGATCTCAGAATGCTTAAATATTTTTCTTTTAATTACTAAACGTTTCAACATTCAGGAAATATAAGTCTACAATGAAAAAATAAATAAAAAATAGACAATAGCTGATGGTATTTGTGGCAAACGTTTGTCAACATAAATTCTACCATAAACAAATACACCAATGATAAATCCAATTGTAAACAATTCCCCAAAATTGTAAGATTCGTTAACCACAAAAACTTGTTAAGTTTTCTAAAAGCTTCAAAAAAAGAAACTGTCAGGTTTAAAGCATGCATGCAAATAATACCGGTCTGTGCATGCATAAAATTGAATGGGCCAACAGAATAATGGTTTTTTTTTAATATTTCAAAAATAAAAGAAAACATTTGTTGTATCGTCAACGCTCCTTAAAAAACTGTAAAACTAAGTAACTGACATGAAAAAATGTATATTGCTTTTGGTTTTTATACAGTGGCCGACAAAAGTCTACGTACGACCACAATTTTTGACATTTTAGAAGTCTAAAAACGTTAAATAAAAAACTAATGATGCAGTTTTGTTCCAAATTCAATTTTATTAATATAAGCAAAAAAATATATATTTTCCAACATTAACTTAAAAAATTATCCAAGAAAAACAATTAAAATACGTTGACAAAAGTCTACATACGATATTCGAGATAACATAAAAACTTATTTCAAGTATTAAAAACTACCACTAATTTTTAAAAATTAATACTTAGTTGGGCCACCGTGGGCATCTATGACTGCCTGTTACCTTCTTGGCATCGAATTAACTAAATTTTCTAACTCTGTAGATAAAATATTTTGCCATTCTTCTTGAAGCTTCAGTCTCAGCATTGGGGCACTAGTAATATTATGATTTCTGATTGTTCGTTGTAGTATCTCCCACACGTGCTCAATAACGTTCAAGTCCGGACTTTGTGGTGGTGTGTACAACTGTCGTGGAGCATGGTACAGCAACCAATCTTTGACAATTAACGCCGTATGCTTCGGATCGTTGTCTTGTTGGAATATCCAACTTTCACCAAGACTTAAATTATCAACCGATTGTTTTGTATTGATACCGATCCATATTACCTTCAATAAAAACCAGGTTTCCTTCTATTACACTACTTTCGCCGTGTTTAACTGTACTAACTAAGTTTTTAGGATCCAACGCTATATTTATTTTTCGCAAAACTTTATCTCTCCCATCACTTTCAAATATGTTATATTTGGATTCGTCAGTGAATAAAACTCATTTCCAGAAATCAAATACCATTTTAATATGCTTTTTAGCAAACTCCAGACGAAGCTTACGATTTTTTTTTCACTTATTAGGGGTTTTTTTCTATGAGTTCTGCTGTGGTAACCATTATTATTTAAGGTTCTTTGTATGGTTCGTGGATGTACAATTATTTCTGATCTTCTGGCTTGCTCTTCGGCCAATTTCGAAGCATTGATCTTAGGCTGTTTGTCCACTTTTTTTAAAATAAAGCTAACGTCTCTTCGATTGAGTTTCTTTGGACGACCACTACGCAGCTTACTTTCAATACTACCAGTGCTTTTATAATTGCTAAATATTGTTTGAACAGTAGATTTACTTAAATTTAATAGCTTTGATATTTCACCAAATGATTTTTTTTCATTTCTCTACATTACAACTAAATTTCTTACTTCAATTGAAATTTCTTTGCGACAAGCCATTATTCCGTTTTAATATTAACTAAATCACTCTAATTCACTACGAAAAAGAATATAAATCAATCCTTAAACGCAATAACAGAAGTAAAAAATAAATAACGGCACTTTTATGTTAGTATTCAACAACATTAACAATTGCCTATTTGTCGTACGTAGACTTTTGTCAACGTATTTTAATTGTTTTTCTTGGATAATTTTTTAAGTTAATGTTGGAAAATATATTTTTTTTTGCTTATATTGATAAAATTGAATTTAGAACAAAACTGCATCATTAGTTTTTTATTTACCGTCGTACGTACACTTTTGTAGGCCACTGTATGTTAAGTTAAAGAAAAAATTAGAAAAAATTTACTTTTTATGTGATATAAATAAATGTCGAATTACATTGATCTGATTTTACTGAAACTAAAAGCAATCGGTTTAAAAAAATGTTTTTTATTTTGTCTTAAAATTGAAGATCCGAGCTTTTGTTATACCAAAGTTCACTAGTTTATGCCTAAATATTTTGTTGACGAAAAATTTAGTAGATACATAAACTATTTCTCCTTATTCATCGTCATTACTCTTAATTAACTAATTTTTGCTCAGAAATGAAAAATATTTCGACAAATCGAACGAAAATCGGCGAAGTTATAGACAGAAATAATTTCTAAAAATATATAGATATATCAATTTTTTAGCTCCTGCATACGCTGAAGACAACAGAAGACAAGCCGTAGTCTAAAAATTTTTTGTTTTGATAAACTTACAATTCGGTTTGAAACTAACTGAGATACAAGCACAAATATTATAATGCTTCAGTGTTTTTGCTAACATTTACAAACACTAATCGATAACTAAAAGGATCGATGTGATATCGAAAATAGTGCTTGACTAGAAAAATATAATATATTATAAAATATTTAAAATCCATGATGTTCGCTACAACAAAATGGCGTAAAATTATATAACATACAAATCAAATTTAGTTCAGTAATTGATAATCTACTTTAACTGTCTCAATATTGATACCAAAGAAAATCGCTTGACCAGTGGAAAATAGTAAATTATATCCAAAAGGGTGTCCTTAATAAAATAGCGTTTAATTTTTTTCAACTTCATCAATATTGGTATCAAATTACTGTTAAAAATTTAAAAGTAAAGATTGTGTGAGAAATAATAATTGTGCTTAATGGCGTATAGTATTAAATCTGAAACCAAGGCTAAGCAATGATGTAGTGATTATACCTGTATACATGATGGCGAAAGGTAATATTAGATTCGGCACGTCTGAGTATAAGATTCTAAAATTTTTGCTATGTCGTCGTTGCTCTATCAAATTTAGTTATCTGCTTTTTACTGAGTTTTCAGAAGAGCAAAAACAATATTTTGTATTATGTTACTATACATCATTGATGCCCAAAAATATTTTGCAGCCGTATTGGTGAGAGAATTTTAAAGTACAGTGCTATGAACAAGTAATCTCACAGATTTTAATCAAAATTTAGTCACAAAATATTGTTTTTTTTTTTTTTTTAAATGTACAAAATATAATTCAGACATATAATACAGTTCACACTGAATTTGACTTTTATGAGTTTAAAGAAAAAATAAGTGTAAAGATTTCCACTAAAATCTAATACGAGAAATTCGTCGTGCGGGAGTTTATGTGCTCTATCCGCCATTTTACACATTTCGAGTTAATTATGCCACTTTAGGTTTTCGACACCAAATTTTTCAAATATGTAATCCGTTTTCGGCTATATCATCTAGTTTCTAAGATAAATAGTGTCTGTTTTGTTCTATATCCCTCGAACCAGAATTTTTTTGTGTTTTTTTGCTCTTTACGCCATTCAGTGGCATATAGAGCAAAATTTCAATGTAAAAAGTTGAAATTGATTTTTGATTGTCATTTTGCTCTACGTGTAATTAATATTGCTGAATATAAATATTTTTCGAAATATTTTTCTCTTATAAAGAATTTATAAGAGTTTTTTTTCCAAACAGAATGCTGTTGTAAAGTATACTCTCTCTTTCTCATTAAGAGAGGGATGTACAATTTTTGGCAAAAACTGACCCAACGGAGAATGAAATTAAAGAATTCAATATTCATTGAAATGAGACGAACGGTCTTAAAAGGGAACGTGATGTAGATCGCCAGAATCAAGACCGTTTTACAGTTGTTGTATGTTTTGATTAGCAAAGCACTTTTAACCTTCCTAAAGGTTTTGCATCTTCATTTTATTATAGGTGTAAAATTAATGTTTATAATATGACCGCTACAGTTATTTTCTCCAATAAGGAAAAATTTACTTATTGTTGCGTTTGCGATGAATTTAATAACGGTCGTGGAAGTAACGAAATAAGTTGTTGTATATATAAAATACTAAATAATCTGGTGACAGAATACCCAACTATTGAAAATATAGTTATGTGGAGTGATTCGTGCGTTGCCCAAAATAAAAATCAAATGATATCCACGGCAATTTTAAAATTTATGTCGGACCACTTACAGATCAAAAGTATTGTTCAAAACTTTTCTGAGCCTGGACATTTACAAATCCATTGCGTTCACAGTGCCTTAGATAAATATCTGAAACCTTTGGAAATTCACAGTATTTTGCCCCTCGTTAATTATTTGAAAATTTTTGAAACAAATAAAATAAAAATTAAAATTATTGAAATGCAATTCTCAGATTTTAAGAATTTTTCCAGGATATCTAACCAATTAAATTTTTCTATTGTTCCATTTACTAAAATAAAACTTATTCAATATATCCAAAATAACGTATTTCAAATATCATATAAAAACTCAATCTTGCAGCCCTATTTTCAATTAGCAAAAATATTAAAAAAAGGTTGTCGAAACCAATTATCATCTACGTTAAATAATTTCAAAATAGAGTTAGATATTATTAAAAAGAAAGAAAGAGTTTAAAATGAAAAAATTTCTAATCTAAAGTTGTTATTCAATTTTATATCTGAAATAGACAAAAATTATTATCTGAGCCAGATAAACTAATCTTAATTAAGTGCTTTTGTTAACTTTGTTATAATAATTTGAATATATTTAGTATTTACTTTGTGAATAGTTTTCATTTTTGGTTTTATCAAATGAATATATCGTTTTTTTTTACAAAAATTTTAATTTTGTTTTATTTCTTTGTTAATGTCGTTTTGCTCTACGTGTATGTATTTGCCACGAAATTTGTTTAAGATGGCGTATGGAGCAAACATGATTTTTATTAACTTAAGAAAATATCCCATTATAACTGCCGTCGAGAAATAAAAAATATTTCGTCAGAATCATTTTCTCAAAACAAATATATGGTGTAAAAATTTCAAAATTCTATTGTATAGTTTTTTAACAAATTATGTTAAAACTTAAAGATCGATTTTCTCAAAATACACTTTTGGCATATAGAGCACATAAACTCCCGCACTACGAATTGTTTTGGGTGGATGTAAATAACTAATAAAAATACAGTAAAAGCTGAATTTACTCATTTTTATTTTGTAAAATAGAAAAAATTTTCAATAAATTTTGCAGTTTTAAATTTGAATTTATAAAAATAAAATAGTTTGCCAATTCCATCATAATTTTTTTACTCACTGTGTTTAAATAAATTTCAACTTAAGTGCTAAACATGTGCACTCGTCGCTGTTTCATGGACGACTAAATTAAAGAGCATAAAAATTTAATAGGTGGGATTATAAACAATTGTTTGATGAAATGGTCACTTAAGCTATCTTTTATTTAACTCGATTATTTTTTATTTTTAAGCCTATCAGATATTCTTAAACGGCCTGTTAGGTTGATGTATGAACAATAAAGGTTCTAAATTGAGCATTAAAAAAAAACGTTCACATAAAAGATCAAGTTGGAGCAGCGACGATATATTTAACAGTGTTTATGTAAAATTGTCTGTTATGAATTTCAAACATAGTATGTAAAAGCTTAGAAAATTTACTTGTGCAAATGTCAACACCTTTAAGGTGTAAAAAATTTCAATTAGAGTGTATTATATTTGGTGCTGACAAATCAGCTGACATTAGCTATCTGGCAAGTAAAAAAATTGTGGTGCCAAAAATATATTATTTGTGCTATGTAAATTATTTATATTTAAGAGTGTTTATGTATATTTCTAAAAAAATAAATAAATTTTGGAAACCTTATTTGCAAGAATAAAAAACCACCGAGAAAAATAAAATAAAAATCATCGCAAAAACATATCTGAGCACTTGTAGGTTATGTCAGATTAAACTAGAAACGTAAGTGTGAAAGCAGTAATACTAAACCATCTGTAGATTATCTATTTACTATTTTGACAGCCATGTACAACTATTGATGCATCATTCAAATGATAAAGACAATATAACACATAGTGTGTAAAAGTTCCTTAAACTTTGCAATGGATATGTAGATATAGTACAGTATATTATAGTCTAGATTTTAAAAGAGCAACATGTGCAATAGTTTTATCTAGTTTGAATTATGTTAGAACATTTAATCCGATAAGTGATTTGAGCTATCAAAATGTTACGTTTTTAAGGGGCCAACTGTTTGAGTCCTTTAGTGGTTAAGACATTTAAGTGGTTTTATATTTTCCTTTCATATAAATGCAAATGTTCACTCACGTATTGTCCTTATGAACACATGTCTGTATATGTGCAAAACCATACGCGTATAGCAGAATAAAGATAACTAGCGTAAACAATACAATCATTTAAAGCTTGCTGAGGTTAACTGACAGCACGTAAAAAACAGTTTTAAGTTTACGGTTGTGCTACTAAAGTTTCACACATGAAGAAAAAAATAAGAAAAATATATAGAAAGAAAAACAAAACAATTTAAATTTAACATACGTAGAAACAATTTTACATTTCTCAGCAACTTTAGCAAAACAGAAATCCGGCAAATACCCTTTACTCTATTTTGTGGTCATTTATTAACTAACTAGTAGAGTCTGGGACTTCAGAACACCCTACATTGCAGATAAACTAACTAAATCGAATACTTAAATGTTGCCTATGGTGTTCGTTTTATGACACAGAATAATGCTCATACTTAGTAATATTTTTTATTGTTAACCCTAGAGTGCGAACGTTCGTCGAGCACACACCCAGAAAACAGAAACTCACATTCATTTCCAATCGAGAAGTTCAGTTCCTGCAATCGAATTTTTTATTTGTGATTATAAAATTTCAATTCCAAGAATCATAATTTATTAGTGATGACTACATATTTATATTCCGAAACGAAATTCTGTAGACATAACCGTAAAATTCTACTTTCACAACTATTACTATTACAACTGCGATTAACAACAATTGAGGTATTCACAACCGATTTTGTTTTCTCTGTAAATCTCTCTTATTACTAGTTTTCCTTCTATTACATGCATCGATTACGCTTGCATTTTGTATAGTGTTAGTTGCTGAGTTGCTTTTGCTATAAGCAGTTTTAATACATAAGAGTATACAAAGTCAATACGATCGATTTTGTAGAAAAAAAATGTATTATCTTCAAATCGATAACTGTTAGCTGAATCGAACGTAAAATATGGTTAGTAGGATATATCAGGACAAAATCCGTAGAAGAAATTTTTTTTGTAACCATATTCATAAAAAAGATGATTTTTTTACAATCTGCCGTCAAATTTCGTTATGCATAATTGAACTTTTTATTAGTCCTGATGCAAAACTTTTTAAGTAATAAAATGTAATACACCGATTTGCTTTGCACGACGAGGAATCAACTAACAGCTCTTCTACAAACTTTTTAGAACATCAAGGATACTCTGACAAATTAAAGACGTTATTAAACGAGTAAAAAAATCTGCTAGAAGAAACGGTAGTAATAACGAAGCCTGACATAGACATTAGACATTAACGTCCTGCTCAATAGTGAAATGACGAAAACTTTTTTCATTTTTATATAACTTTTGTATTCAAAGCTTAAGCTAATATTGCAATTTTTCCCCCTTTTTAAAAAAGTTTACATTGTATTTAATTAAATTATGATAGAGGAAAGTTTTCTTATATGAATTTATGATTTTCATGTTGATGAACCCAAAATCAAACTGTCGATATCTTTTTCACAACACATAAGATATTTATTGTATTCACAAGGTGTCTTCTAGGATTTCAAAATAGTTGAATTTACTTATTTACTTGAAAAGCGACAATTGAGCTTTTCAAGTAAAAACACTTTAAATTTTTCATGTAAAATAATACTATTGTTTATGGTACGTTTAATGTGCTGTCATAACTATTCACATACCTGCGGAGAATGGGTAAGAATCGTCTGTAAAAATTGCAAGCTATCGCCTCTGAAATCTGTTGAAAAGATCTGTTATCAAAATTGTCCAAAATCGGCGATTTAAATTTGATATATCATACGTAGTCATAAAGGCTCATTTTCAACAGTTATATATTTTATGTTATTATTTTAAAACATTTAAAGTTGCGACACCTTATGAATACAGCAACTATGTTTAATTCACTAACAATCAATATTAAAAAAATTAATTAGATAATTAAAAACAAATTATTTACATTTGAATTTCTCTGATGATGATGCAACACGAAGAAGAAACGATATAACAAAATTAACCAAATAGTGTTTATTAGTTAGTACAGTGTGGCCAAAAAATCACAAGGGTATTCAAATATTAAGTACCTTTTTTATATATATTTTTATTTTCAGATTATAAAATATACAAACTGAACTTTTTTTAAACTAAGTATAGAATATGATGCCATTTAAATAAACCTTGCTAAGAGCATCTCAAAAATAGGGGTCTGTTTTAGAGCATTTTTCACAACATCTTTCATAATTTGTAGTTATAGCGCTCAAATTTCTGTAACAATTTTCACACTGAATTCAGAGATTATCTTGGGCTTTTTGACATATACTTGCTTCTTCAAAGAACCTCAAAGAATATGTATGGGTGCTCAAAAATCTCGTAACTACTCTAGACAATTAATTTCATAATTTCTAAAAAATTTTTGCTCTCCAAAAATTTTGCGTAAAAATGCCATTGCGTCTCAGGTACCGAGGACAGCAGTATCACTTTTGAGATCTGTTTTTAAAAGCAGGAATTAAGGAAAACTTTCTCTCGTAAGCCGATACCGCTTTGAATTTTCAGTAACAGTACTTCCGTCTTCACTTTCAATGATGTAAGACTCCCCCATATCTAACAAATCCACTCAAATGAAAATTAGCTTCATCACTCATATTTAGATTGACATTGAAGTTGACTTTATTTCTGGCCAACTTTTAAATTATATTTGTCGATGAGCTGTGAATTTTAATTATTGCTCTAATCGCTCCTTATATGGGCTTAACAGTAAACCGTATTTTTAAATTCGACATAGTTAAGTAAAAGCCATTTCTAACTAAGCAGTATTTTAATAGCACTTTGTTCTACAGGTTTAATATTTTTTGTAGTGCAGTGCGAGACAAGTCTCTAAAGGTGCCATGTTGGTAGTGATAATTAAAATTAATTTAAATTTCCGACAATATTACTCTTTTATTACAAAAACTGATCACTGATTTTAATACTTAATAAAATTTTATTTTCTTGTTCTTTGTTGAGTTGTAAATCTCTCCATTATATATTCTCCATGTTTTATTTACATAATCTGGTGGAAACTATATAAAAACGAAAATTATATTAAATTTGAAGCCCCATGATGACTTTTTGGCCAGTTTATAGTTGGTCGGTTGCCAGCCTTTTATTTTAAATAATATTTCTAAGGTGTCTAAAATATTAATGTTTATTGATTTCCTTTGAGTTTTATCACTATAAATGGGAAAATTTTGCATATTTACATGCAAATTGTGCAAAGAATTACCATTAATATTGAACAAATTATTATAGATGATTCTTAGTAGTAATATTCTTGAACGGAAACATGACTTTAAGATGAAATTTGAACATTAATTATGCTCTTTCTCGGCCTAACTAAATTCAACAATCAAGCTTACCTCAATCATCTATCATAAAACACAGTGTTGCTTGTTTAGAGTCCTTTTTTTAAAACGGTACATCAGTACGTTTTATTTTTATATATTTCTTTCTCTCAACGTACATCCTACGTATGCTTATAGTTGTATTAAATGTTGATTATACGTACATATTCGTTACCCTTTGTCTATTAAACGGATATTGCTGATGTGTATTAAATGTTATCCCTTTATACTCTCTACTATCATTAGCTGCAATCTGCAACACATATAAATTTAAAACATGACAATTATATATTTTTTACTTATCGCTCAGTAGAACGTTGGTAAAATGAATGACGAATAAAGGTTCGTATTATTTGGTTTACCAAGTTCAACTTTATATCCCTTTTGTAGCTATTTTTATCACTCATTTCATCAAAAAACAATTGTGATATTATCCATTCCTTTCACAACACAAGATAATAAAACTAAACGGACGTGTAAAATCATAATTATAACAAATGTTTTAACACTTCTTGTGATTATGTTTTAACATGTGTTCACATTTTCGCTCAAACTTCTGATAAGTTTTATTATCTCTTTTTGTGTAATGTGTCATTTAATTGTTAGTAAATGACCAGGTAAACACATTTATTCCGTAACATTAATTTACTTATATTTGACAAAGTTTGGAAGATTTATGTAAGTTGTAGGTATTTTATTTACACTCGGCTGGTTGCGTGTTAAGTTTTTGTATTTAACATGATGAACAATAATGTTGTCTTATGGCATGTGTTTTTCATATTAATCTTAAAGGTATTTTTAGAATGTGTTTCCTTGATAGACATGCAGGCATTAAATTTCTTTAAATGCTTTTTACAGTTATTTAATATTTTAAGTGCCACATAGTTATACAATTCAGTAACTAAATTTGTATGTAAATAGCATAGTTTTTTATGTTTTATAATATATAAAGTTAAAAGTATTATCGCTTAAGATAGTTGGCTTGGAAAATCTAGACTCGCTTTATGCTATTAATTCTTTTCTCTATATGTTTGGTTGCAGGAACTTCATCCTTTGGGTTAATTTAAAAATACAAAATCAGATACAAAGCTTTTGTGAGTGTATGCAATAGAGAGCTACCTGAATAGGTATTTCTGGAATTTTCCCGCAATTGTCTCTATATACAGGGTGGTTCTATCAAAAGTAAGGTTAAGGTGTGAGTATCAATCAACATCTTTCACAATAAAAATGGTTCAACAATTTTGTACTGCTTAACAATACAATATACTATCCTAGTAAAAACTATTATATTGCCTTAAGCAAATTTGTCAGAGAATGCTAAGGTGACTTATAAATCTTCCTGCGTATGGAATTTTCGTTTGTGATGTTCCACTAAGTAGAATTTCCTAAATAGAGAAACAAACAAAATTAGCCATCAGCACAATATTTCTGTCATACATTATTGTATTTGTTACTATGAAACGCATATTTATGCCAGAAGAATAATGTTCTGCTTTAAATGTTTTTCTGAGATACCTTTTTTCACGGGTTCAGACTTTACCTTTAGGATTTCCTTTCTTGTAATTACTTAAGCATTAATTATAAGATTTAAAATATATTATTATTCTCCCTCATAATGCAATTAAAATATAATTTTGACTACTATGTAGGCCACAACAAATATAACTAAAATATTCTTATTTATCTTGTTGAAAATATAAATTAGCTTTTGCATTTTTTATATAATAAAACAATAATCTTTTCCCAAAATTATAATTAACCAACTAATCTGTTTTCACTAAATATAACTTTACGTTTCATTTCGTTAAATTTGTTCTCTTGCTATGAGAATTATTCACGCTTATTTTCCATGACAAATTTCCTATTACTACCATAGTGATAACGGTAATTTCCCCTTCCTTGTTTTGTCGCCAACTAAATACATGTCTTTCGTATAATTGTATATCGAAAGCAAAATATAATTATATATATTAAAGAAACTAATAATCAAGTATTGCAACAAGTTAATTATAAGTTCCATATAATTTAATAAACATTAAAGAATTATTCAAAGCCATTAACTAAAGTTTTCTTTTTTTGGTTTTGCGCACAAAAAACACAGACTTTTCCTTTGCTGTGCTTCTTGAGAGAAAAAAATAAAGTATTTTATAGTGATTAATGTGCGCTTTGGTTTGCAAAAATGTTGCTCTTGAGGTAAGTAAATGATGGGGTATTTAGATGGGTGTAAGTATATTTACAAGACTATATATTTAACACTTTATATGTACTATAAAAACTAACTAATACTCACTTAGTTACCCACGCACACACATTTAGTTTACGGTAATTACACACACACACACACATATATACCTTTAAGTACTGAGACTTCCAGAAAATACGTAACGTAACTTAATGTTACTTACAAATTGATATTAATGACGCAAATATAAAATAAAATAGTGAGTTCTGCTAGCTGTTGTTTTTACTGTTCTTGAAACCTGGCAAATTGTGGTAATAAAGAGGTAAATATTATTTTCAGTGTTCTCTCTCTCTCTCTGTCTTATTTTGAACTTATAGCTGTACTTTCATTAAAGGTTGTGTAGGTGAAAATACACAAAATCTGAGCATAGAATGTACAAGGTATTTGAGGTTTTATTGCAGCGATTAAGTACCCTTTGCAAATCAATTACATAAAACGCGAAAAATATAAAAAAAAAACTTACGAAAATACTTGATAAATAGAATAGAAACGAACATAAATTAATCAAACTATATAAGAAATTTACTGTTTTTGTTGAGTGGTAATTGTATGGCTAAAGCTTATTCAATAGAAATAATTTACGATGTTGTGCGTAAAAAGTATATACAAACAATAAGTACACAAAGGGTTTTTCAGCAAAACCTTTTCTCGGTAGCTGTATAGCATGTCACAGTGTCTTGTTTTAATCACATGATACTGCAATTTGCCAAAAGTTTTCATAGAGAAACCTACATTTATCGAGATAAAAATCTTAATTTTAGAATTTTTTATATGTAATATGTGTAATACAATAATAATTTATAAAATAAATTTATTAATATTTGTAATTAAAAATTTTATATTTAAACGCCTGGTAAAATGCTTAAAATATTTTGCAAAAATTAGAGCTCAAGAATGGACAACGTACGTGGTATCTTCGGGCAACATTTATATCAAATAATCGTTGTAGTTACAAATTTTATATTTATGAGATCAAAATTAACCGCCTGGTAAAATGATAAAAACATTTTGCAAAAATTAGAGCTCAAGAATGGAATACGTACGTGGTATCTTCGGGCAACATTCGGGTAATTAGACTTCAGCTGTCAAAGTACAAAGATAAAACACAATGGTTTTATTATCTTATTTGTTTCAAATACCAAACTTCATATACGGAAACATAAATAAAGACATTCTCTCAGAACTGTGATTACCTTAGGAAAAATTGTACCTTGATTAGCGTATAAGAATTAATGCATTTTTTAAACAAAGTTAAAAAAAAAACTAACTCCCTTTCTGCTCTAGAAATTTTAAAAAATTGTGTGCAAAACGTCAATTCCAGAATTTTGAAAATCTATACACTATAAAGAGGAAACGTGTGTTTGTATGTTATAAGTTTTCTTAAAAACTACTCAATAAATTTCTAAAATATTTTTCACTAAAGCTCTTAGTGTATCCTTCGGAAGGTCATAGGCTTTATATATTAGTATTATGTTTTAGGAGGGCGTGGTACCTCTCATACAAATTGAACTAATTTTATAACTTATTTGAGAACTATAGCAGCTATTCCTTTTAAACTTTGTACGAATAACATTGATAATAGTTTCCTTATGCGAGAAAAAAATGGTTAGTATCGGACCAGAGGACATTGTTTCCCCCACACCAAAAGAATAAATTTGATGTCATAAACTTTAAACAAAATTTAGTTGAAACTTTATACCAACAATTTCTGACGACAATTTCCTTATTATTTATAACCAAAAATAGTTATTTCGAAACGAATGAAATACTTTCTTTCAAAAATCTATAAAAACTAACGAATGGTGGTAGAACAATTTTTAAATTTGCTTAAAAAGATTTAAAATTAATGGATGAAATCTATAATAGTATAGAAACTATCAAAAAGTAAAATTCACATACATACACACCACTATGCATTATTTATACAATAAATATCGAATGAATTTTTCATAAAAACTAATAAAATAAAGAAGAAAAATAAAATATGTAGCAGCTGGTAGATGTGAGCTTTAAATTTTTTATACTGACCGTCAAAATGATTTTAAAAAAATCAAAATAACTCATTTTGGCGTGGACATGTTTAAATGACTTTGCACAACAACTACGTGGAGAAGGCATTTTTTTCAAAATTTTAGCACTAACTTTTCGAGGTAAATACAGTCTAGTAAATGTTGCAGACTGTAGACTTTTATACCTAAAGTCTACAACATCTTGTCTAACCTCGAAAATGATGGCCATGACTATTAATTTTCTAAAAAGTTTTTTTTAGAACAGCAGGCTATAAATATACAACTTGATTCAAAACAGCTTAACATAAAAAATAATCTGAAATGCCGCAGTAAGGCAATTTTCCATCCACTATACTAAAGTGTTCGATTATTTATTTGAGATTTCTTCAGATGAATTTTCAACAAATCTGTCTAAATATTAGATACTCTCTGCAGTACAATATTAACCCCGCTGTTTGGTTTGAACCATTTTGAGCAATTTTAAATTTTTTTAATAGCTTTTAAACCGGTAGCTCACGTTGTATTCTTTTAATGTATTGTATTTACTAAACCTTCTGTTATCTATGAAAAAATAGAAGAGCCAAAAATTAAAAGGTTCAAATCTTAGATTAAGGACTATTTTGATACAATTACAGTTATCGCTTGAAATAAAAAGTTATCAGTATAAGTGGATAAAATGTAAAATGCTGTCAAAATGATCAAAAATTTTTTTGTTGTGTTGTATTATATTTGTATGTAAATTTAATGCAATTGGTGAGCTTACTATTACATATGTCAGCTGCAGGTTCCACCTATTCAAGAATATAAGATTTTTACAAAACCGATTGAAAATAAAACATAACCAGAACCAGTTTTGATTTCAAATTGAGGCATCATTTTTCCATACTTGATTTAAGACAAAATCCAGCTCAGACTATAATAAGATCATCTGCGGAAAGCTACCAGCATCATATTTACATTTTTGTGACAGTTGTACAAAAATTAAAATCTAATTGTTAAACTTATTACAAGTTTTTATCTTTTCTGGGATAAGTGAAGCTTTTAAATGTTTTAAACTTTTACAAGCTTGACTTATACTTGTTGGTATTTACATTTATTATTATTTTTTTCTACCTTAGGTTAAAAGGTGTTGTGAAAATAATAAAAAAAAACTTGCATGGAATTGGTTACGGCTTATTCTGCTGGTCCTGGTGCTATAAATGTGACACCTTCAGCTGAAATTCCAAACCGAGGATCTAAATGGCTGTACTACTTTGAATATATTTTTTGCACTATAAATATAACACTTTTTCTGAACCATATTCATTGTCGTTGCTTTGTTTAAGTTTATTTATTCTACTAAAAAACTTTGTTTAACAGCGGGATTAAACAAATTCATACTAAACTTTTACACTTTTAGTATTCAAGTTTTTAAAAGCTATTTTAAGTAAATTGTTTTCAATAAGTAGGTCCACTTGAACCTATGACAATAGAATATTGATTTGCACTTAACATTGCTATATACTCTACGCCAATTCCACATTTAAATGTCACAGTAAAATCAAGGTCATATAATTTGTGAGAACTCATTTTGTACATACACTTGCTTGTGTACCTGAATCTTTTACTAGTATTTATACAACTTTGCTTAACTAAGAGTAGCAATTTAATATGCAAAATGTTAATAAAAAAAAACTTTGTCCGAGTTGGCAATTGAACTTTACGAAAAATTAAATTGGTCAATAGTTCATGCTTTTATTATATGCGGAAAACTTTCTGCATTCAATCGATTTCTGCTCAATTTCATTAAAATAAAAAACTTTCTACTCTTTCGCATAGAATTTTAATATGAACAAGTAAGAGCACTATATTCGGCTGTGCCGAATCTTTTATACCCACCACCAATTTTGTGTACATTTAAAGCACAATACTTATTATTTTGTTACTCATCATGGAATAATCTTTTTATAATAAAATATGTATCACTTTCTTTGTAGAGGGTGGTTAAATTTTAAGGGCCCATGTTGAAGGTGAACTACAGCCAGTCTTTAAATTAGTTTTCTGCATTTCATTTGACATTTCTCAATCTCAAACTTACTCAATTTGATCCGTGGAAAGATACGCAAATGAGCAACGCTTTAAAGTTATTTAGGTTTTTTATGAAAATGGGCCGTTCAGTTCAAAATGCATTTTGTGCACTTCGTAATTCTTTTGATCAACATTATCATTCAAATTCATCCACAATCGGGAAAATTTTAAAAAATATTTAAATTTCTGCAAAACAGGTCAGTATAAAATGTTAGAAAATCAGTGAATGCCTTCTTAGTTCGTTGAATGGGAACCATTGCTGTTTTTTGCGATAGTGTGGCAAAAGAGCAGTCAACCTCGACTCATCATCGTGCCCAACAATTGAGCATCAACATTGTCATTGAAAATTTGGACCATCAGATAGAGGAGCGGCGCCAAGGATGGGGGCGGGGGCATTTGGCCGATATTTTGTTAAATACATAATTTAACCGTACAAATATTATCATTACAAAAAGAAATAATAATAATTTCCTAAATAATTTGTTTTTTATTTAAATTCAACATCGGCCCTTAAAATTTAACCAACCTTAATAACTTCGATATGCTACTAAAATGCTTTTGTAAATGTCGTCTTTCAATGAAAGTGGGCGTTAAAGTAGGCGTGTCAATAAAGTTTCTGCTAATTAATACAACTTAGATATTTCACAATAGTCCTTTATTTTCCCAAAAACTTTGTCAATAGAGAAATTACATGAATTTAAGATAAACAGTTATATGGGAGGTAGGCGTTAAAGTGGGCGTGTCACTTAAACTTTTTGACACAAAAAAAAAATACATTGATTAGAAGGATATATTTAGCAAATTTGATCATCATACCTCTAATTTTGGCGGTTTTATGAGCTTTTAAATTTCATTAAGTGTAGATAACGTGAAAAATGGGCGTTATAGTAGGCGTGTCAAAGTTGTTTTTGCGAATGAGTACAACTAAGGTGTTTCAATATAGCCCTTTATTATTCCAAAATCTTTACTAGTAGAGAAATTATATGAATTTTAGGTAAAACGTTATATGTTATGGGCGTAAAAGTGTTCGTGGCACCTTAATTTTCTGGATTTACGTAGCAAATTTGATCATCATACCTCTAATTTTGGCGGTTTTATGAGCTTTTAAATTTCATTAACGGTAGATAACGTGAAAAGTGGGCGTTGTAGTAGGCGTGTCAAAGTTATTTTTGCTAATAACTACAACTAAGGTTTTTCAATATAGTCCTTTATTATTCCAAAATCTATATTAATAGAGAAATTATATGCATTTTAGGTAAAACGTTATATGGGAAGTGGGCGTAAAAGTGGGCATGACACCTTAATTTTCTGACATTGCCTGGGGGGATATACGTAGCAAATTTGATCATCATACCTCTAATTTTGGCGGTTTTATGAGCTTTAACATTTCATTAACGGTAGATAACGTGAAAAGTGGGCGTTACAGTAGGCGTGTCAAAGTTTTTTTTGCGCATGAGTACATTTTAGATGTTTCAATATAGCCTTTTATTATTCCAAAATCTTTATTAATAGAGAAATTATATGAATTTTAGGTAAAGCGTTATATGGGAGGTGGGCTTAAAAGTGGGCGTGGCACCTTAATTTTTTTGTACAATAATGACACTGCCTAGGGGGATATACGTAGAAAATTTGATCATCATACATCAAATTTTGTCGGTTTTATGAGCTTTAACATTTCATTAACGGTAGATAACGTGAAAAGTGGGCGTTATAGTAGGCGTGTCAAAGTTATTTTTGCGAATGAGTACATTTTAGATGTTTCAATATAGCCTTTTATTATTCCAAAATCTTTTTTAATAGAGAAATTATATGAATTTTAGGTAAAACGTTATATGGGAGGTGGGCGTAAAAGTAAGCGTGGCATCTTAATTTTTTGGCACAATAATAACATTGCCTAGGGGGATATACGTAGCAAATTTGATCATCATACCTCTAATTTTTGCGGTTTTATGAGCTTTTAAATTTCATTAACGGTAGAAAACGTGAAAAGTGGGCGTTATAGTAGGCGTGTCAAAGTTATTTTTGCGAATGAGTTCATTTTAGGTGTTTCAATATAGCCCTTTATTATTCCAAAATCTTTATTAATAGAGAAATTATATGAATTTTAGGTAAAACGTTATATGGGAGGTGGGCTTAAAAGTGGGCGTGGCACATTGATTTTCCGTGTCAAAAAAGCGTCTCACCAAAAAGCAAAGTGTGCAAAATTTCAGAGTCGTACATCCAATTTTGTTGCTTTTATGACGTTTTTGTTTTTAAATATACCGAAAAATACACTGTGCGGTATAAATTTTCGTACATTTTGATCGATAACTCCTTTCCTAATGATTAGATTTAGGTAATTTTTGGTGAGAAATATTGGTTTGACTCGAGAAATATATATTCGAAGTTTCATGACTGTACGTTAATCCGTTTGGACACAATACCATTTTATTCGATGTTCGTAGGACACGGTTTTTTCGACCTGCTCTTGCTTTTCGAGCTATAACTCTCTTCCTAATATTCCGATTTAGCCCATTTTCAATACCAAACAAACCTTGTATATAAGAAAGATTCTGGCAAAATTTGAGCCTCCTAGCTTTTTCGGTGCGACCTCTATCGTGCTTTCAACAGACGGACAGACGGACAGACGGACAGACGGACGGACATAGCTAGATCGTCATCAAATCAAACCCTGATTCAGAATATATATACTTTATGGGGTCTAAAATGGATATTTCGATGTGTTACAAACGGAATGACAAAATGAATATACCCCCACCATTTTTTTGGTGGCGGGTATAAAAAGGAAAGAATTATTAAACAGTTTAAAAAAACACTATAAACCTGTTGAAGCTGTTTGCCTGTTTGGGTATACTCACTTAAGTAAATTCACAGTAAGTGACGAAAGTTATGTTTTAAGGGGTTTTTTAAATGCATAATACTTACCATGATTAAAGGTTTGCAATTTATTTTTAAGATTCACTTCACTATAATACTTAAGAAAGAGAACTGAAAAGTTTTTTTTGTATTTCTGGAAATAAAAGTTACGTAAAATGAGACATTTGGTGGAGGTCTTAACACTGCTACTACGTTAGGGTCTTTTGATGACCCAAGTCGTATTTAACATTACCGTATTTCTAACTGGTGGAATATATTTGAAAGTTCTTACTACTCAGTGCATCAATTGTTGAAATATATTGAACTCAATTAGTTTTATTATCATTTTAGGCATAGACAATTTTTTATTGCAAGTGTTTACACATATCAAATATATCAAATATATATAAATATATAACAAAATAAGAATGACCGACAAAACGCCCAAAAAAACGCTTGGTTGTTAAAAGAGAGTCAACAAAAACCCTTCGTGCAGAATCATCGTCTCGAACACCTATCTTTTGCGAATGCACTGGAATGCGTTTCCAGTGTAACAGAAGCCTTCAATTTATGACCGTAACTAATGGCACAGAATTTTTTTATAAAAATCGGATACCTTCTTTGCAATGTGTAAGTCGTGCAGCAAGTGAAAATATTCTTTACACAAAATCTGGAGTGACTTCTTATGATATTCATCGTATTTGGAATATTCGTGATATTTTTGATGTATGCCTTACAGAAGCTATGAAAAGTATATAATTCACTACAGCAATTTACAAGGAAGTTCTGATTTCGAAATTGAGTTCGATGCTTACCTAGGAATCCTTATACTCATTGGTATTTATTTACAATATATTTTTTCTTTTATAATTGTATACAGAACATATTATTCTTTTAGGAGGCTAACGGTCATATGGTGAAAGTGTTAACTCCTTGTGGGACGAGTTTCATGGACGTCCTTTTTTGAGAGCAATCATGTCTTTACAGCTATTTAGCAATATTTTTCGTGTACTAGCATTTGACGAAAGGCAAAGTATAAGATCAGAATAAAGAGGAGATAAACTTGCTCCTATTCGCACATTTTATGAGCAATGGACTCAGAACTTACAACTGCTTTACGTTCCAAGTGCTAATATAACGATTAACGAACAGTATATTCCGTTCCGAGGTAGATGTCCTTTCAAAGTATATATCCACGTAAACCTGGGAAATATGACATGAACGAGTGGATAGCAGCGGATTCTGACACCGCGTTTTGCTTACAGTTCCAAATATACTTGGGCAAAGTGGGAGACAATGCTTAAAGGAACCAAGGCGAATGGGTTGTTCTAAACTTAGTGTCTTCATACCGGTGACAAAATGTGACTTCCGATAATTTTTTTACGAGTCATAATCTTTTATTAGAACTACTAAAGCAAAAATTACTATTGTTGGCACAGTAAAAATCAAACGGTTTTTGCTGGTTCATGCAAAAACACAGGAATTGCGTAAGCTTCCAATACACTCAAAAACTGAAGTTTTGTATGTGCCTAAACAATACAGAATGGTTTATTTGCTTAGCATCACCATAACAGCAATATTTGAATACTACAACTCGACAAAAGGCGGAGTCGACACATTGGACCAAATGGTTCGTACATGTTCGTGCAAAAGAAAAACCAATAATTTATTAGATATTTCTGCTCTCAACGCTTTTACAATATTGACCGAAATATATCCTGAATGGCAAAAAAAATAAACTGCACAAAAGGCGCCAATTTTTAGAGTAACTCGGTGAATTTTAAGCTTAAGAACATATGAAGAGGCATAGTCGGCTTCCTCGTGCAGAAGCCTAAATTCATTGGTACGAAGAATTCGAGAAGAAAACAGTGTATCACCATCTACGAATTCGTCTTCTCCAAAACGACAATGCGCTAGTGAATAGAAAGGTGAAAAGGTCATCAACCTGTGCGTCCGTCACACCGACACTCAATCGCTCTAACGATGAGATATTGCATTGATCTTAAGCCTTAAAAGTATTTGTGAGATTTACAAATTTGAATTTTCTCAATAAAAAAATTTGGGGTCAAAATATGACCCGAACATAACATGTGTATTTTTTTTCTAACATAGTAGCAGGTTTAAAAGTGTGTTTGTGTCACTTTAATTTTCTGCTAGATTAATGCGAACTGAATGTAAATGAGCAAATGATTAGTTAATCGCATCATAGTCTGATAATAGGCTGCCATCATCAGACTGCCTTTATATGTTCCGCATTTGCGAACCGTTTAATATATGTACAGAATGCTTACAGATGCAGCAATACGGTCTACAGACACTGTACTGTTCGTGGAACTTTCGGGTCGGGGAGTACAAATTGATTGCATATTTAAAAAAAAAATTATTTGCAGCTGACCTCTTTATTTGTAAAGACCGTTCACTATCCGTAAGCTGTGATATGCCTGGTTACCTTCAGATCGGCAAACGGTTTGCATGAATTAACACACAAGCCACTAAAAATTAGCAAAAAATTCATATTCATTGACTTCAACAGAAAAATTATTTTACAAAGAAAAAGTCATATCTGATTCCTTTTAAATATAAATATTGTTTTAAAAAGTAGTAAGAATGGATCATACACGATTATTTCAATTCCAGCCTTAACCGCTAAAATAACCTAACCTACAAAAAGTACATTTCACACGAGAATATTTTGGTTGCAATTTTTATGAAAATTTAAATGTAGCCTGACAGTTTTTATATGTAACTTATAAATAAGTTTTACATTATTTGTTCATATAGAAAATTTTTTTTGGTCGCTTAAATTATTAACAGCTTAGACTAAAATGTGACCTCAAAAATAACGTAACACACAGAAAATCATTTTAATGGAGAAATTTTTTAATATTTATATTTCTAATTTCTATTATTAAATCACATTCAAAACCTTTTTTTAGCAACTTCATTTAATACTTTTCGTAAATTAAGAAACAAGTTATTAAAAAATTAATCAAAATTTGAGGTCGAATTTTTTAGTTTCACTGCGTACAAATTCTAATTAACATGCCAAACTAAGCGTAAGAATGTTTTACATTTTTATCCGGAAATCCCTAAGAATAATTAAAAAATAATTAATATAAATTACAAATACAAGTGGTGTATAGTGGCAGTAAATTTGTTGAAAACAGTTGGATAAATTTTGACAGTAAAAACTTACACTCCCTGAGTGTATCGTGATCATGAGTTTTTTTTCACGGTTAATTTTTTTATTATATTTTCAATAGCTCAGACATTATATTTATATTTATATTTTATTTTTTATTTTCGGCTGCATGTTCGTAAGCGAAATGTTATTTACGGTTCCATCTCTAGATTAAACGAACTGACAGGTAATAACTCGGTAACTCTCAGACTTTGAAGGTCAGTTACTTCATTTTTGCAGTCACGCACAAAGTTTTTATTAAGTATTCCCTTACGTTAATATTAAATGGCTTGCATTTCTATAACTATTACTACCTTTGATTCAATATTTAGACTATAAAACAATTCTGCACTGCAAAATATTTCTGTACAAAATGGTATTTATCAGTCAGTGTCCCAAACGAGTTGTTGAACAATTTTTGGAGTTGTTAAACAATCTTCAGTGAGCGCTGTAACAAAATCAAACCACTAATATTGTACTCAAGTTTGTTGAAAAGTTATCATGAGTTTAAGTCTGATTTGGCCAAATGTGTACAACTCAATCCAAGAACATTGATTTGCTATCAACCTCAGTTAGCTCAGAAAGTGAGGGCAAGTGACCATCCAATTAATTATGACTTCTTGGTTTCGATCTTATAGAGTTATGACCATTTAAATTTATTCGAAAAAATATTTTTTCCAGCGAGGCGCATTTTTAAATTTCCGTATATCGATATTGGAAAATCAGAACGCCAAAGTTGAGAAGCTAGTGAATCTGTAGATATTGAAAATATCTATAGCTAATAGTACAATATTTTAATCTGCTGCGAGAACCACAAAGTCCTTCTTATGAACTTTTATTAAGCTGAAATGTAAGATATAAATTTAGATAATTTTTTCTTTCAGCAGGATGACATAATATAACAAAATATGCTTATCAGTCAATCGATCTCTTGCATATTAAGTAATATAGTCGTATATCAGAAATCTGGGAGATATTAATTGGACACATCTCTTAGCTGGGATTTCACCGCTTTAGACTTTATGTTGTTCGATCTTGTAAAATATCGATGATACTCGAATACTTTGGAAAAACCATCATATTCATTGGAGGGTAAGTTTTGGAAAATTTTATTGTCAGTTACAGTTACTTCAAGAATAGTCGAAATCTAAAATCATATTTCATTAATACTATTATTATTTGCTGGTTCTTAAAGTCAATAATTTTCCAAAACAATTTATATTGTTTTATTTAGGTTTTCAAAAGACCTTATAGCCTTTATAGCATATAAAGGATGGACGACCTTTGATAAGCTTTTATCAAATTTGATGAAAATAAACGTTTTTTGCAGTGTTTTGAAAATGATATTTTCTATCAACAGATTAATTTAGTTTAAAGTTTCTTTGTCTTTACTACTTATCAATTAGGAGCAGAGATTTTTTGTATGCTACAAAAAATACAAACAGCTCTGTATAAAATCAGTTTAGCTTATCATCAGAAATATTATCTCAATCTAACGTAGAACATTTTTAACAACAGTTGTAATTTTTATCATCACTGTACAAGAGTTGTTTATTTATTATGCTGAACATTATAGTTTAACAAAATTGTTTGTGTTAAATAGTTCATGTTGCTATTTTACCTTGAATTCATATTTTTTGTATATAGTTTTAAACATTCTTAACATTAAAATACTAAAAAAAAACTAAAAAAAAAAAACGTTTATAAACGTGTATGTTCCTGAGCCTGCTGAATTGAAGTGTAAGATTACTTGATGTATTTTATTTTTCTGATTTTTCTTTTCTACATACACCGCACATACTGTTAACATAAACTATTCTACAACACATCTGTACACGAATGAACGTATGCATTTAAATTATTTCCAACCTATTTACGAAATTGAAGGCCATATTGCCATAGAAATATATTTACAATATTGCTTGTATTCGACTACAAAATAAAATACTACGATATTAACATTTTAGCGTATTATTTACGTTTTTTTTCATGTATGATTTTCTTCACATTGAGTGGGCATAGAAAATTTAACAAAAATCTCTTTTACCTAAACAGATGAAGGTAAACTTTGGTTTTGATACAGTAAACTATTAGGCAACAGCAAATCCTACTTTATTAAGACTTTGATAATAGTTGAAACTACCTTAAAGGAAACCACAAATAAGGGGTTAAAAAGTTTTAAATCTTCTTTTGATGACAATATTATTATCACTTTGAGAACATTAAAAGGAAATTATCTAATGGACGGATTATATTCAATCGTTGCAATAAAAAAAAGTTTACTTTGATAACAACTATAAACCGCTTTTAAGGTGATTAATAATTAAGCATTGAACTGTAACCGCATACAAATTTACAACTTCCGGTCAATTACAAATCACCGCAACCATGCAAAGACGAATAATAAGGGGTGGTTGTGTATAAATTATTATTTTCAAATGTGTTTTGATAAACCTCATAAGCAATTTATAGTCCTGTAAATATTGCGCATAACAAGAATGATGAGGGTGATATGCTGTAGTTTTTAAAGTTTTAATGTTCATGATATAAATGTATATGATACGCAATTTAAAGTTATTTAAATTGCCTTAAGGAAAATTTAAATTAGGTTTAAAGGTTTAGCTAGAATACGACCAATTAAATGGTTTTCCTTAACAAATTATTTTTACTGTTTGTATTTAGCGGGACCTTATGTTATACATACATCATAATTATTTACCAATTTGCACACTGGGTTATCTGCATATTAATATTTTGGTTATGCTGCAGAAATGGTTAACTCAAAGACTCACTAGTAGCGAGCAAATTTGAACTACATGTATAAAATATTGGCTCATACCAGCGGTAAAAACAAAGGA
Organism: Phyto melanocephala; assembly: GCA_941918925.1. Classification (NCBI taxonomy): domain Eukaryota; kingdom Metazoa; phylum Arthropoda; class Insecta; order Diptera; family Rhinophoridae; genus Phyto; species Phyto melanocephala. Next base: position 103,706,704 of record OW799236.1, read on the forward strand.
TAGGTAGGCCTTATAAAAGGCCTGATTAATGTGCTGTTTATAGAATGCGAACGCTTACTTTGAGTGGACGTTTTGCCTGTAATTTGTTATTGTAACAAAACAAATTACACGCAAAACGTCCACTCAAAGTAAGCGTTCGCATTCTATAAACACAACATAAGTCTTACTAATAAGAAACAAAGATTTAGATACCCACTGCATAATTATGGGGTCTTTCAGAATCGCTTTTAATAATGGGCTTTCTAGGAGACCTTGATAAAATACTTTATGTTACCCTTTGGAAGAATTGTTCTTAAAAACTTTCTGCTTTTCTTACAGTTCTAGTCAAGTTTAATATGGTCTATTTTCCCCGCCAATTATTCCAAGCCCGTTCTCTTGCTTGTGATTTCGCTAGATGACAACGCGCGGTGTTTAACGTGAATATCTACTCAGAGGCCAATAAAACACGGTGCTCTTTGCACAGGATGATTTCAGTGCATCCACCAACGCACTCATGAATGATATTACCAGTTTAGTGTTATTCATTTTGGAACGTAACACACCCCTTGTTTAGGAGCGTAGCCATCCAGTCTATGAGTTATGGAAACCGAGCTCACGCTTTCCTCATGATTTGGGGTAATCCGCAATCATAACGAAGCTCCCCGAGGGGTCGCACTATAGTCAGGATGGAGCCTGTGGCTTTATGCCTAATACAGTTTTATACAGTATTTTTCTAAGGTTAGCAGTTTTAAACTCATTATTTAAAAGAATTACACACAACTAAATAAAAACTTCTTCAAGTTTGAATAATTTTTGTCTCTTATTTTTTTTTAAATACAAAAATTAAAAATAAATACCTACGATTTTATCTTTATTTTTTTAATTAAAAAGTGGAGGCTTAAATATCTATACGATTTTAAGTAGAGCCTTTAGAGGCTTTCTAGACAACTTTTAAGGGATAGTACGGTAGAATGAGATAAAAAATAACTAAAAAAACGGGTAAATTTGCTTTTCAAAAGGCCTTAATTTTTAAAGACCTGATGGCTTTTACTGCTGAGATAATGCGTGTATATACACATACAAACGCATGTCATTAGACCCAAACACAGACAACTGGATGTCACGTGTTGGCATTATATCATACAACAACATATTGTAGGCTTTATGCAATGCTTCAATAATTCCTATGTTACATTTCCTTTGATTGTCTTAAACTGTGACATAATTTTTTCTTTTCTTTCTTGTAGACAATCTTTAATACGTTTAAATTTCTACTTCTTAATAATCATGATTATAACACATTAATTATACACTTGTTATTTTTCATAAAGGATATTAAACACAAAGTTTTTTTATTCTGTAAAATATTTTATTCCACAAAATTGAGCTTTCTTTGAACATAAAATTTCTTAAATTGTTTCTTTTATATCCGCGATTTTGAAAAAATAAATTTTTAAGGAGAGAAATGCTACTTTAATCTCGTTAAAAAAATATTCAAACCTTTTAATGTAAGCTAATCTTCAAATAGTTCGAAATTAAAATTCCTTATAGAGGGTGCACCAAATGTAACCATGGCGTTGAAACATTTAAAACCCTTTTTTTTAATACTTTTTTTAGACTTTCGAATATACACAATGTTTTTTTTTTAATTATGAAGTATGAAAAATAATATCACTTAAATGACCCCCGTTTTCAGCGTTGCAATAAAAAGTTCGTTCATGAGTATTTTCAATACCATCTCTGTGGCTGTACAGCTCGAATTTCTGCAACTATCTTGACTTTGAAGTCAAGAATTATTTCGAGCATGCTCACATATATCCGCTTCTTTTAATAACCCTAGGTTAGGTTAGGTTAGGTTAGGTTGAAAAGGAGGGGTATAAAAGCCCGAACCCATGACAGGTATACACCTATGCCCAGTTGGCATGTTGTGCGCTCCATGTGGAAAACGGAATTCCCAAACAAAAAACCATAATCATAATTTCCCATAAATAACGGACTAGTCCAAGAAACCAGTCCCCTCAATGTAACGCCTTATGGATCTCCAGTTCGAGTTCCCCAGGTATTCCAAGTTCGGCATATTATCTACTGTAAAATTTTCGAGCCTAATATGCCCAAACGCAGGACAATGACAGAGGTAGTGTACCAGGGTCTCATCCTCTTCCTCACAAGCTCTACATGTCGTCTCCTCAGATAATCCCATGCGTGCTAAATGAGTTCTCAACTCCGTATGACCTGTAATTACACCGGTTAATTTCCTAAGTGTAGGTCTACTTAGTCTCAGAATCTCCTTTGACTTCCCAAGATTTGGGTCACCCCAGAGTGTTCTTGTCACCTTACCGACATCAGTGCTTTGCCATTTTCTGACATGTTCTTCCATTGCCCAACGTTTAAGTTCATCCTTAAATCGTTTAAGGGGTTTGGCGTTCTCCAAATAATAACCCTAAGTCAAATAAGTTGACGACTAACCTGGCAAGCGCATCATTAATTTCCGATTTTATGCAAACTGTTTGCTATTAAACAATCTGATTTAAAAGTGTCATTGTGACCATATCCTCTTGAAACCACATCTCAGGTCTATTTTTAAGAGCAGGGCATAAAGAGTTTTTATCATTAACATATAACGCTCTTCATTTACGGCACTTCCTAATTTATTTTCTAAGAGATGTAAAGCACAATAATATTGTTTGAAATGTATTGCCACACCATATTGTCACCTAATAAGGTAAATTGGTTTAGTTGAAGAGACACAGATTTTTAGGTTTCCAGAATATACAGAACTGCTTATTTTCAAAGCAATTCAAATAAAAATGGGCTTCATTACTTATAATTAGATTTACAAAAAAACATAGTTTCATATGTGTTTAATTGTTGTAGTGCAACCACAAAACTTTAACAAAAAATTCTTGCAATAATTCCAAAATTCAAATGAATTATTTAAATGCTCCATAGTGACGTACAAGTGGGGGCGAAGCATTTTTTATTATATATTTTAGTAACGAGATTTCTCCATCATACTTTTAATGGAGCTTTTAAATTTCATTGGTAGAAGCATATGAGAGAACTCGGTATTAAAGTAGGCGTGTCAAAGTAATTTCTTGTAATGAACTAATATCAGATATTCCAAAATGGAGTCTCTTGTTCTTCTAAAATATTTATACATAGAAAAAATATATGAATTTAAAACAAGTAAGAGCACTATATTTGGCTGTGCCGAATCTTTTATACCCACCACCAATTTTATGTACATTTAAAGCACAATGTTTATTATTTTGTTAATCGCTATGGAATAATCTCTTTATAATAAAATATGTATCACTTTCTTTGTAGAGGGTGGTTAAATTTTAAGGGCTCATGTTGAAGGTGAACTACACCTAGACTTTAAATTTGTTTTCTGCATTTCATTTGACATTTCTCAATCTCAAACTTACTCAATTTGATCCGTGGAAACATACGCAAATGAGTTTAAAGTTATTCAAGTTTTTTATAAAATTGGGCGTTCAAATCAAAATGCATTTTGTGCACTTCGTAATTCTATTGATCAACATAATCGTTTAAATTCGTCCACAATCGGGTGAATTGTAAAAATATTTAAATTTCTGCAAAACAGGTCTGTAAAAAATGTTAGAAAATCTGTGAATGCCTCCTTAGATCGTTGAATTGGAACCATAGTGTGGCAAAAGAGCAGCCAACCTCGACTCATCATCATGCCCAACAATTGAGAATCAACATTGTCATTGAAAATTTGGACCATCAGATAGAGGAGTGGCGTCAAAAATAAGGGGGGGCCATTTGGTCGATATTTTGTTAAATACATAATTGAACCATACAAATATTTTCATTATAAAAAGAAATGATAATAATTTCTTTAATAATTTGTGTTTTATTTTAAATCAACATCGGCCTTTAAAATTTAACCACCCTTAATAACTTCGATATGATGGTAAAATGTTTTCGTAAATTTAGTCTTTTAGTGAAAGTAGCCGTAAAAGTATGCGTGTCAATAAAGTTTCTGCTAATAAATACAACTTAGATATTTCAATATAGTCCTTTATTTTCCCAAAAACTTTGTCAATAGAGAAATTACATGAATTTAAGGTAAACCGTTATGTGTAGGGTAGGCGTTAAAGTGGCCGTGTCACCTAAACTTTTTGGCACAACAATAACATTGATTAGAAGGATATTTGTAACAAATTTCATCACCATACCTCTAATTTTGGCGGTTTAATGTGCTTTTAAATTTCATTAACGGTAGATAACGTGATAAGTGGGCGTTATAGTATGCGTGTCAAAGTTGTTTTTGCTAATGAGTATAACTTAGATGTTTCAATATAGTCCTTTATTATTCCAAAATCTTTATTAATAGAGAAATTATATGATTTTTAGTTTAAACGTCAAATGGGAGGTGGGCGTTAAAGTGGGCGTGGCACCTTAATTTTCTGGCACAGTAATGAAATTGACTAGAAAGCTATACGTAGCAAATTTTATCATCATACCTCTAATTTTGGCGGTTTTATGAGCTTTTTAATTTCATTAGCGGTAGATAACGTGAAAAGTGGGCGTTATAGTAGGCGTGTCAAAGTTATTTTTGCGAATGAGTACAACTTAGGTGTTTCAATATAGCCCTTTAATATTCCAAAATCTTTATTAATAGAGAAATTATATGAATTTTGAGTAAAAAGTTATATGGAAGGTTGGCGTAAAAGTGGGCGTGGCACATTGATTTTCCGTTAGAAAAAAGCGCCTCACCAAAAAGCAAAGTGTAAAAAATTTCAGAGTCGTACATCAAATTTTGTTGCTTTTATGACGTTTTTGTTTTTAAATATAACGAAAAATACACTGTGCGGTATAAATTTTCGTACATTTTGATCGATAACTCCTCTCCTAATGCATAGATTTCAATAATTTTCGGAGAAAAATATTGCTTTAACTCAGGAAATGTATATTCAGAGTTTCATGAGTCTACGTTAATGGGTTTGGACACAATATCATTTTATTCGATGTTCGAAGGACACGGTTTTTTCGACCTATTCTTGCTTTTCGAGCTATAACTCTCTTCCTTACATTGCGATTTAGCCCATTTTCAATACCACACAAACCTTGTCTATAAGAAAGATTCTGGCAAAATTTGAGCCCCCTAGCTTTTTCGGTGCGACCTCTATCGTGCTTTCAACAGACGGGCAGACGGACAGACGGACGGACATAGCTAGATCGTCATCAAATCAAACCCTGATTCAGAATATATATACTTTATGTGGTCTAAAATGGATATTTCCATGTGTTACAAACGGAATGACAAAATGAATATACCCCCACCATTTTTTTAGTGGCGGGTATAAAAAAGCGTGAAAGTAGGCGTATCACCTAACTTTTCTGTTGTTAGAAATCTATTGACTAATAGGTAATGTACTATAAAAGTTTTATTTATTGTATTAAAAATTAATAAAGTACATTCCAAATGTTATTTTTGTTACAAGCTTTTTGTATCTTTTTTACATTTGTTCTCACAGCAACATTCTGAGGATGGTTTTATTTTATTTTAAATTAAATTTAAAAGTTAGAATATGGTTTCTTAAATATATTACTGATTCATATTTTAAATAATTTTCAGTTTATAATTACATCAATGAATGCTACTATGCTACTGGATCATTAATCTAATTCCCCTAAAAATATGTTTGAGTAATTACCACACAGCAAACATACAAATTTACATAAATGTGTGTTACCAGCACTGTTGCCAATTACTGAGAAACTCAAAAATGCGACAATGTGATATTTTATTTTAAAAATTATTTCAAACGTAGTTGTTTTGGAAATACTATTGTTAAATTTTTGTTTTTTTTAAATTGATCATCCTCATAATTTTTTATTTTTTTTAGCATACTATACTAAAATTTAATATGAACTGCCATGCAGTAAATATTGTTCTTTTTGCGATATTGTGGCTGAGGAGCCGTCTACCTAAACTCGTCGTCGTGCCTAACAATTGCACCTCTCAAGCTCGTCGCTGATGAACATTATATTTACATAAAGACTTGCATTTATACACTTACAACGTGCAGTTGACTCAAGAACTAAAGTATCTTGGACATTCCAAACGTCGCCAATGGTCAGAATGTTGGCAAGAAATGGCAATCGTGGATGATCACTTTTCGTAGAAAATTATCTTCTGTGATGAGGCAGCTTTCCACCTCAGTGATTGTCGAAAAACCAATGCACCCACAAGGAGTTACTGTTTGGTTCGGTTTATGGGCTGGCGACACCATCGCGCCATATTTTTTTCAAAATGAGGCCGGTCAGGCAGTTACTGTGAATGGTGTTCGCTATCGTTAGATGATAACGAACTTTTAATGGCCCGAATTGGAAGATATGGATGTGGCTGAAACAGGACGATGCCACTTGCTACACAGCTTGAGCTGCCATTTTGCCGATATTTTGTTCTATACTTAATTGAACTGTACATACTTAATGTAATTGTATTGTAAAAAGAAATGGAAATAAATTCTTAAATAATTTCTGTTTTATTTAAAACCAACATCATCCCTTAAAATTTAACCACCCTTTACAAATCAAACGTATTTGGTACATTGTTTGTAAGTACACTTCTGTGGTTTTAATGGGCAACCACGTATGTCTTAAAATCAAATTTTTCATGAGTGCTACAAAACCGTGTTAGTGCTGAACGATTTTTGAATATATAAAAAGTTACGTTGTTATGCCATTAAAATAATCGGAATGGGTCCATTTTATTTGATAATTTTTAAAACTAAGTTAAGGCAGTATAAAACCAAGCAATATGGCATTATTAGCTCAAAATCGTATAAAATGAACATACGAGGTTGCCCATGAAAACCACAGACTTATTGTTATAAAACATTTTATTAAACTATATTTGGTATATACTCATCAAACTCTATTTTATAGCTTCTGCGGCAGCTGTGCTTGCTCAACTATATAAAAGAGCGTTGCCATATTAATGAACATTTTTTATAGGCTTCTATAACAAAAATATTAAAATAGTAGTGTAACTCTTACTCGCACGTATATTTTTGCTTGTAACAAAAAGCGTAATGCTAATAATCGCTTGTAAAAATCTTAAAATAGACTTAATTTAGATCAATATTAAATCCAGCCTCCTAAAGAAATTAAAACAGAATATATTAAAATTATACATACCTTTTTATACCCTTCACAGAGTGAAAAGGGTATATATAGGTTTGTCATTCCGTGTGAAATTTCTACAATTTTCAGTTCCGACCCCATAAAGCATATATTTTCTGAAAGCTTATGAATAGGGGAGTCGATTAAGCTCTGTCAGTCTGTCAGTCTGCCCGTCTACCCGTCGTCCGAGTGTTGGTTGAAATCAACTATTAAAAGCAACCATATCTTCCACAGATCTGTGTATAGTAGCAATCTTCTAGAAATATCCGGGAATGAATTGCTATTCAAATTCAGCACAATCGACCCATAACTTTCTGATCTATGAGCAAAAAACCACCTTAATTTTTTTTCACAAAAACAACATAACAACAACAACATACATACGTACAAACGTGTATACTGGTTAGAGTAAACGTGGCATCGAACTCCAGCTGAGCCCAAAAAAATTTTTTTTTTATTTTTTTAATATTTTTTTTTATTGGTTTTTTTAATTTTTTTTTTATTTTTTTTTAACATACATAATTAAATTTTTAATTCTACAATGGGTTGTTTTTATATATGTATGTGTTTTATATATGTATGTACGTATTTCATATGAGATGAATGGTGATACAAACTACTGTTATTGCATGACTACACGTTGTGAAGGGTATATAAGATTCGGCATGGCCGAATATAGCACTCTTACTTGTTTAATTCATAAACGTACAAGAAAACTTTAAGCTTTAGCTTAGAAGGTAAAATTAGAGGCCATAATTCGGAATGTGGTGATAAATGTTAGCCCTGTTTGATGATTAAAAATTTTTATATAAAAAAGAAGCATTTTTTTTATAAAAAAGCTGTAATATTTTACATGTCAAAAATATTAAAAAAATAACAAACCTTTTCTTTTTTTTTAACAAATCTGGTATTTTACTTTACAACATTTTTTTATTATAACAAAAACCTTATATATTATAATCCAAAAAAAAATTAACTAAGAACATAAGAGAAATTAAAAGTATATAAAAGAGATCATGTAAGCAAAATATCGTATTAAAACATTCAGGGTATCCATGCACATTGGTTTACTGTAGAACACTATCTTGTTTTGAGTTTACCCCAAGAATATTTTGAATAATTTCCCGTAATAGCCAAGACAGTTTTCGAATATGTTTTAAGTGAGATAAAACTAGTTCTCTCGATAGCTACTTTTAAAGAATGTTCTCTTAAAGTATTTTCAAAATCTCTGGAGGATTTGAGAAGTACAAATGTGTTTGTAAATAACTGTGGAGACATGTCTGCATAAAATTACATAGAGATTTCGGTAACACTAATGTGTATTAACTTTTCATGTATTGCATTACATAAACAAATATGTTTACGTATATGTTGAAAATTTCCAATAAGCTTATTTGCAAAAAAAAAGAAAATAAGCTAAATTTAATTAAAAATCTGAAACAAGAAATAAAAGAAAAACAAGTAAGAGCACTACATTTGGCTGTGCCGAATCTTTTATACCCACCACCAATTTTATGTACATTTAAAGCACAATGTTTATTATTTTGTTAATCGCTAGGAATAATCTCTTTATAATAAAATATGTATCACTTTCTTTGTAGAGGGTGGTTAAATTTTAAGGGCCCATGTTGAAGGTGAACTACACCTAGTCTTTGAATTTGTTTTCTGCATTACACTTGACATTTCTCAATCTCAAACTTACTCAATTTGATCCGTGGAAAGAGCAACGCTTTAAAGTTAGTCAGGTTTTTTTTATAAAAATGGGTGTTCAAGTCAAAATGAATTTTGTGCATAATTCTTTTGATCAACATAATCGTTCAAATTCGTCCACAATGGGAAAATTGTAAAAATATTTAAATTTCTGCAAAACAGGTCTGTATAAAATGTTAGAAAATCTGTGAATGCCTTCCTAGTTCGTTAAATCGGAACCATTGCAGTTTTTTGCAATAGTGTGGCAAAAGAGAAGTCAACCTCGACTCATCATCATGCCCAACAATTGAGCATCAACATTGTCATTGAAAATCTTGACCATCAGATAGAGGAGTGGCGCCAAGGATGGGGTGGGGGGCATTTGGCCGATATTTTGTTAAATACATAATTGAACCATACAAATATTATCATTATACAAAGAAATGATAATAAATTCAACATCGGCCCTTAAAATTTAACCACCCTTCAATATGCTACTAAAATGCTTTTGTAAATGAAGTCTTTCAATGAAAGTGGGCGTTAAAGTAGGCGTGTCAATAAAGTTTCTGCTAATAAATACAACTTAGATATTTCAATATAGTCCTTTATTTTGCGAAAAACTTTGTCAATAGAGAAATTACATGAATTTAAGATAAACCGTTATATGGGAGGTAGGCGTTAAAGTGGCCGTATCACCTAACCTTTTTGGCACAACAATTACATTGATTAGAAGGATACATGTAGCAAATTTCTTCATCATGCCTCTTATTTTGTCGGGTTTATGAGCTTTTAAATTTCATTAACGGTAGATAACGTGAAAAATGGGCGTTATAGTAGGCGTGTCAAAGTTATTTTTGCGAATGAGTACAACTTAGGTGTTTCAATGTGGTCCTTTGTCATTCCAAAATCTTTATTAATAGAGAAATTATATGAATTTAAGCTAAAACGTTATATGGGAGGTGGGCGTAAAAGTGGGCGTGGCACATTGATTGATTGTTACAAAAAAGCGTCTCACCAAAAAGCAAAGTGTGCAAAATTTCAGAGTCGCACATACAATTTTGTTGCATTTATGACGTTTTAGTTTTTAAATATACCGAAAAATACACTGTGCGGTATAAATTTTCGTACATTTTGATCGATAACTCCTTTCCTAATGCATAGATTTAGATAATTTTCAAGGAAAAATATTTCTTTTACTTAGGAAATATATATTCGAAGTTTCAGGAGTCTACGTTGATGCGTTTGGACACAAATCCATTTTATTCGATGTTCGGAGGACACGGTTTTTTCGACCTACTCTTGCTTTTCGAGTTATAACTCTTTTCCTAATATTCCGATTTAGCCGATTTAGTTTCAATACCAAACAAACCTTATCTATAAGAAAGATTCTGGCAAAACTTGAGCCCCCTAGCTTTTTCGGTGCGACCTCTATCGTGCTTTCAACAGACGGACAGACGGACAGACGGACGGACATAGCTCCGTCATCAAATCAAACCCTGATTCAGAATATATATACTTTATGGGGTCTAAAATGGATATTTCGATGTGTTACAAACGGAATGACAAAATGAATATACCCCCACCATTTTTTTGGTGGCGGGTATAAAAAGCATTCATCATCTGTAAGATTATTTTTTTAATTCTTAGTATGGGTGTGAGTATGCTTGCGAAAACAGTATGCATAATTATCAAAAGTTTAGATACAATAACCACATTTAGATACGATTTCATGGCCTTGTAAACATTTGTGGTAAAATTGGTGTTGATTAGATTAATGAATATAAAACCATGGTCACTTTAGTGGTATCTATACATTTCAATTGTAAGTAATACTATTGTATGTGTATGAGTGTATATGACAATATATGTATGTTCGTTTAAATCATTATTTTATACACACTTGTATATCTTATACTATATATATTATATTACGCAAAAAGTATGCTTTGCCTTTAATATTTGGGAAGTAAAAAAGTGAAGACTGCAAGGAGTTAATTGGAAAAAATTTAATGTAGACTAAAATGGTAACTGACAAAACTGTCAAAAATTTGCATAGAGAAAAAGTTTTACACCTTTTAAGATTTATTATTTTGTTTAATCAGAAGTATAATAAATAGAATAATAATTCAGCTAAATATTCAACAATAGGTCTTAAATTGATAACGGTCGAGGACTTTAGATACTATAATTACGCAAAAAATCATTAACTTTTTTCAAACGCTAAGAAATAGTAAAGAGGCTCTTTTTAATTCATTAATTTTTTGTAATTTGGCATTTTTTTTCATAAAACTCTTAGCTTGTCGTGATTTTAGTTTGATTTTTGTCCAGACAAATTTTTGTTAAGACAAATATTATCGGAATATTAATAGCAAATTAATGACAAATTTGGCAAGTTCTCTCGTAAGGCTGCCCTGCTGACTCCACTTTCTACCAGAGCTAGCTATATATATGCTTGGTTTCTGCACGCTGTGATTAATTTAACAAAGTCTACCAATTTCATTTAGAAATCTTATTTTGACAAGAAAGAGAAAGTTTGTTTAGTTAACAATATACTTTCGTAAAATTTTTGATTCAATCTCCAGATGTCATGATAATATCTTGAATTTATAAGAATGAATCAACCTCCTCCAGAATATTTTCTTTTGAAAATTTTAATGGCGGTGCACTTAGTTAGCAATTTGAAATACAAAACACCACCTTTAAGAATCTTTGACTGTGTATGTATTCTTGTTAATCTTCCTGAACTCAATTGGCTCAAAAACTACAAGACGGATTTTGAAACAACTATGACTGTTCTGCGGGATCCACTTAAAAGCAGACCCTGCAATATAAGTGCTTGGTTTTCATATTGTGTGGAATACCAAGTACAGTTTTCGCCTTTGTATTTAAGTGGTGATTGTGATCTGAATCAATTAGAGGCATAATTTTCCGTTAAGAAAAAGTAAAGTACGTTTAACAGCTCAGTTTAACAATCTTATTCTAAGAAGAGGAGAGAAAGTTTGTTCAGTTGACAATTAACTGCTGTGAATTTTTTTTCTAATCGCCAGATACAGTGATATTATCTAAAAGGTAAAATTATGTATTAGCTTCTTTACGCTCTAATTCATAAACATTAAAACCGCTTTATAAAAGGTCTACAAATCAAATTTCCATAGAAGAGTAGTTTTATACACCCCTAATATACATTGTAAAAAAAATTTTCTGTACGAGAAGTATTTTTTTTAAATTTTGCTAATGGTGTATCGAATTATTGATCTACAATACCAAACAACATATTTTATAAACTTTGTTTGATGATGAATTTTGATGCAATTTAGCACATGGTAATTTTTTATTTTATTTTAAAAAAGTAATAGAGGAAGATTAATAGAACAAATTGAACTGGTAACGAAATTTAAATTTATTTCAAACCTTAGAGCACGGAGTAAAGCTTATAACGTAAAGAACAGAGAGGGGTTACTAAATCACCACTTATAAAAGGGGGTTTGTTTAGTTTTGTTTAACATTTTAAATACAAATATTACAAGGACTTTTACTAAAGCACAGACCTTAAAAAATTTATTTTTAGCTAACTATTATCCGGGATTAACCAAAAAAACTTTTTCCATGGTGAGGTTTTAAGTTTCAGTTAAGAGTTCTTCTATCTCCACCATATTCAAAACATCTTTAATGATCAACGTATAGTTTGTCTGGCACGTGAGTATTTATATGTCAGTTTATCGCTGTTGTATACTGCTAACTTTGTTTGATTATACTCCATAATCATATTTGGTTTTTAATAAACTTTGAAACAGAATTCGCAGAAGATTCACCATTGGATACCTTTTCGAACTATATAATAGAAGTGTAAAGGAGTGTGTAAAATATCTTTTTAAAAATTACTTAACTCGCCACATGCTTTAAATAACACTAAACACAAACAATCAAATATGTGAGCGTATTAAATTCAATGGGAATCTATTTAAGTGTTGTGCTATTTTTGTTACTGTATGAAATAGTGTAGTTGGCATATGAGAGATAGGAGTTTTGTGGTATATAATCTCTTTGACCTTGTAAACCATCAATCTAAACTACAAAATTTATAAAACAAAAATGAAAACTTTTCTTTCTATTTTATTATCATTTTTTCTCTTTTGTGTAGAGCTTTAAATATATCAATATTTTGTCATAAAAGCTTAGCACTCACAAGATGAGGTCATACGAGTGTAAATAGATATTGTAAAAGACTAGATTTGATATAAATTATAGACATATAAAAGGGTTTTTAATTAAAGAATTAAAATTAAGAAATTAATTGCAAAAAATCAAACTGCTTTCAAAATACGGGAAGAAAATACTATATATATTTGAAATCAATGTAACAAATAAAAAAAAACTTTTTATATCTTTTTTTACTGTATAAAAATTCCCTGTAAAGTACTACTCGTAAAAACTAGAAATCTTTTTGTGCATACACCAGTACTCAATACACACACATAAGCCAGAAACTATACAAGCACTTACGGTTTGTGTTTGTGTTTTTTATACCATCTTTATAAAAATAAAACTGCATTTTCTTTGTTTTTGTAGCAAGTGTATTGTTTGTTGGTTTTTATACATACTTTTGGTGATAAATGATGTTTGAAACTCCAACAAAAGTATTGAAGTATCTTTTGGCTCGTTTTATGTATTTTTTCTCCCTTAACCAACAACTACTTATGTTAACTGCAGTTTACAATGGGTATGCCAACTCGTCATCAGCACAAGAAATGACAAATGGCTTTGGAAGTAATCCTAGTAAAAATCAACATTTAAGAAGTGAAAATAAAGTTAAATATATTTATTTATGGAATGTGTTGTTGCGGTATAAGTACAAAGAAAAAAAAAATTAACAACAAAATTAAAGTTATATAAAAAATAAATATTCTTTAATATTCTGACTAATCAGTTATAAATCAGCAGAACAGTACTAAATCATTATTTATATAAGTGTCTCTGTTTTTATTTTCGTTTGCTTCCATTTCCTTGGAAATAACAACATCAGTTGCCACTAAGGCGTATGATTAATAATAATTATTATTGTTATGTGCATGAAATAATGATGGGTCCGTAGAAAAAAAAATAAATAAAAAACTATAAATGGTTATGACCAGGCAATGAATTTAATATCCAAATAATTTTTTTTATTTATTTATTATTATTTGTTTTTCTTTTAAGAGAGATAAGTGTTAGTCAGCTTAATATTTTTTATACGAACATATATAACGCTATTTAAAATTTATAATAAATATAGGTATGCCAGTGAACATTTAATTTTGGCACTTAAATGCTCATTACTCTTCCGATTAATTTTTTGATTCCCAGCTGATTCATTTTCCCTAAAGAATTTAGGTGTAAATAGGTACTATTTCGTAAACGTGACTTTATGTTGCGGACGACCCTTAAAAGCATTTTAATTTCTACTCCGTTTTTACAAGCAGTGTTGTCAACAATATTTTAAAAGTAAATTCTTTATTGTGTTTTTTACTTTTAAATAAGCTTCTAAATTATTAATGTTGCTCAAAGAGAAAAATAGAAAATTAAAATTTTAATATATTACAACTCAGTCCTAAAAATTCAAACCGCTTTAAAATTATATAAATAATTTAAAAACGATTTTTAAACATTATAACATTTGTAATATTTTTACCAGTAGCAATTGATTAAAAAAATTGTTTCTGGTTTTTATATATATATATATATATATATATATATCCTTACATGACAAAATTAAATGTGCAGTAATAACAGGTCAGCAAAAAATATTGCCGCAGTTTGTGAAAGTATGCTGAAGAACTGATTGTGTTTATTCTTTGTGCTCACGGACTCACATACATTTGGCGTACAGAAACTTAACACGACAAAGAGCCTAGTGAAGATTGTGAACTGTTACTTTTCGAAAAAGAGACTGATCTACGCAACGGACGAAGGGTCATGGATGTATGATATCAGTTCAGGTGTTCCATAGGTGTTCTTGGTCCACTGCTATTAAATATCATGTATGACGGAGTCCTTAGAACACACCTACCAAGCTCGACACGAATAACCGGTTTCACAGATGACATAGTGATAGTAAGCGTATCGAATAATATCGTGGAATTAGAATCGGCTATAAACGAGGTAATTGTTTGGATCCAGAGATAGCTAGATTCAGAACAGAAGACGCAAACAGTACTAATTACAAGTAGGAAAAAAGTGAAATTTATGGAGGTGAGGGCGGGAAGCCAGGAGATATGTTCTAAACCAACAATCAAATATCTTAGGATCATGATCAATAACAGACTGAAATTCAGATCACACATTCAATATGCGTGCGCGAAGTACACAGTGGTTCAAAGGAGTATGGCTAGAACACTATCTACTATTGGAGAACCAAGGAGTCCAAGGAGTAAGCTTTTGGCTACGGTTACCAAAACTCCAAATTTCTTTACGCAGCCACTATTTGGGCACAGGCTCTGAATATGAAGTATCAAAGAAGGAAAATGTCCTCGGTTCAAAAACTATCAGGCTCAGGATGATAAGTGCTTTTAGGACGTTATCGGACGAGGCGGATTGCGTTACAGCGGCAATGATTCCAATAGACATACAGGCAGCGAAGATCCAGAGAATATACAATAGGCGAACTACAGACAGCAAACGAGGAACATGTCGTATTCCAGTGCCCTAGATACATGGGGTGGAATTCATGTATGACGAATCCTACGGAGGATGTTTCAGAACGTGGAAAACTGAGAAGTCTCTAGTGGAGTGTACCTCCGGATAATTAAGGACCTAAAAAGGCTAGAAAGGCCCAGATGGTCCGAAGACAGAAGGCGTCAATTCCAACGGTCTCCGCTAAATAATACCTAGCGGCAGTCCCGTGGGGATGTCCGTTGATGATCGAGGGCGCACTACGGCGGATTGTACATGCTTGTGGCACGGACTACTAGAATCTATGAACATTTTACACCATCGGCTCGAAAGCAAAAAAAAAAAAAATATAAATTTGCTTCGAAAATAACATCTTTGAAAGATTTTACCTACACTACACAAAGATCACTCCTAATCAAAGGTGCAAGGGCTAGGCTGAATGAGAAAATTTGAAGCAAAATTTCATCAATAGTTGTTCTTAGTTAGCGAAATTTATTTTTGTCAATTCTTTTGTACAAGAAAAAATTTCAGTAGTGTAAACGGAGTACTTTCTGCCACTAAAATAGTAAAAAAAATTCAAACAATACAGAAAAAATCCATTCGGCTAAGCCGAATTTTGTTAACTGAAATTGTTTATGATTATGATTATTTTAAAATTTTTAAAAATGTTTATTTAATGTTCGAACTTGAAAAATTTTTATATAAAAAAAAATTATGCTTGTGATTATTTCTCTACGTAATTTCATTTGATTGCTCTCGCATTTTATTCGATGTCTGCATGCACATTCGTTCTTTGCTTCAAATTTCCTACAGTATTTTAATAATAATTTCGTAGAAAAGTTATCAATAATAAAACGCTAAAAACGTACATAATTTTTAATTCTTCTTTTTTCTTTTATGCCATTCCAGTGTTAAAGTTTGTTAAACTCAATTATATAAAAAACAAAATGTCAAAGTTGTTGATTATTTGTCAAACATTGTTACGTGTTTGCACTTTTAAAATAAGTTTTAGTTTTCATTTTTCTTTTTTGTTGTAAAAGATTATTCATTTTACATGTAACTAGCAGATTTTGTATGCAAAATGAGTGATTTGGATAAAAACTTGTTCCTAAACTTTCTTGCACACTAACAATGACTTGTACACTTAAAATGCCACATTGATTTAGTGCTATTTTGTGTAATAAAATTCTCGCACTTATTTTCAGCATTTTTAATTTACTGATCAGACATTAGAGTTATGAATTATAAATCTTATCTTGCAGTTTTGCGAAAGAAAGGAAATTAAAAGGTCCTCCTTCCTTTAACTTTTACGATAGCAAATATAAAATTTATTTCATTGCTCTTCCGCTTTGAATTTCCTGCCAACGTAGTGTCTAGACTACTAAAGTTCAATGACTCTATCAGTTTTGTTATTATATGGATTGCATATACATACATATCTTGTAAAAAACAAACATTCCTGCAAATTAGATATATGAGATTTATTGTTAACTTATTCTTAGAATAAATATTATTTAAAGTTTTATAGCGTTTTTGCTAAATTAAAAATGTGAAATAATCAACGGTTGGCTGCGTTCACTTATAGGAACTAACACGTGTAAAATGAAGCAACTAGTTGGATAGCATACAACTTCTTGTGATAAATCAAGCTGTTTATCCAAAACTTTAATGATTAGCTCAATGTGCAATATCGTTCGTTGGTAATTAAATCAGTTAAGAACGGCTGCACAGATTTCATTAGTTTTTTTTTCAAATATTTTTTATAACTCAAAATAGGTTTTCAAGGATAAACAAATTTTCCTGGCCCACATTTAAGCCTATTTATTTTTAATTTATATAAAATAAGAGAACAGCTTGACCATTTCGTCCAATTTCTTTTAATATTCGTATTTTAAGTTATATAAGATCTTGAACTGATATGAACTGGTAAATAACACTAGACGTGGCATCTAAATAAAATTAAAATAAAATAAAATTAAGAAAAAATAAAATACATAAAACAAAAATTTATTAATTAATTAGGATACTCTCTCATAGTTTTAAAAATTTTGTTTTATTTGTTGGTGGGATTAAAAAAATTAAATTAAAAAAACAATAAAATTTTTGGTTGGGCTTATTAAGAAGTTTCTGTATTTGTTACTTGTTTAATTTTAAACTAGAAAAGCCCAGTGCGCGTTGCTACGCCCCTTATTGAATAAAAATGCATTCTGAATTTAATTGAATATCAAGTGCAAAAAGCTTAAAATTATAACTTTTTCTAATGGGCGTGGCACTGCCCACTTTTCTAATCACGAAACTGTATAGTCATGACAGCTCAATATGTGTGCATAGTTTTAGAAAATGATAACTTTTTTATGGGCGTGACACTGCCCACTTTTCTATTCAAGAAATTGTATAGTCATAACAACTCAATATGTGTGCACAGTTTCAGAAAAATCGATCTAGTGCAAGTAGCTAAAAATTATTTCTTATGGGAGTGGTACTGCCCACTTTTCTAATCACGAAATTGTATAATTATTAGAGTTAAATATGTGTGTGCAAAGTTTCAGAAAAAGCGGTCAAGTGCAAGTAACTAAAAATGATAACTAATTTTTTATGGGCGTCACACCACCCGCTTTTTACCACCCATAAACTCTCCCTGGAATGTGTACAACAACTTGCTAAAGTTTGGGTCCGATCGGTTTTACAGTTTCGGAATCTATAGCTAACACACACACACACAGATTTTCACTTTAATATATATAGATTCGCAAATTTTAAACAAAGCGCGTAATAGTTTTAATTTAATTTTTATAAATTTTAAATAGATATACCAGCTTAAACCCAATAACTAATAATACAAAAATCTTTGAAAATACATATTATTAGTTATCTGGAAAATTATGACGTCTATAATTTTATAACTTTGTGTGTTTTACTTTTATTTAAGCCTTGTATCATAGACAAAATCGATGCGATCGGAGCAGAGGCATAGATAAAACTCATTAGTTATATGATTTTTTCTAAGAAACATAATAGTTAGAATATTCAATGCTAGTATTGGACATTTTAGTAAAAAATTTTTCTCTTTCCAATAATTATACCAAATAAAATAAGGGATATGGCTCCTACCATACAAGGAAAATATATTTTGTTTCAAAACTGCAGAAATATAATTTAAATACTGTGTAATTGGCTACAATATTAGTTTCTTTTTTCGGTCGTAAAATGGATCAAAGTAAAGGACGTGGTGAACCATATTTGATATCATTTGTGAAAAACTTTAATCCTTATTTGACTTTAACTTATTGCGAGCTAATTTTGATAACATTTTTAAATTTAAATAGAACCAAAATGTTTAAGGATCAAAGAAAGAGAAGTATTACCCTCATTCGAATAAAATTGTATTTATAAAAATTTTGGCAAACTTAATAAATAGTGGCAGGTAATATTAAAATCTATCCCCTATTGAATATACTGCAAAAAATTTATTTGGCCAGCAAAGCGTTACGGGTTTTGCTAGAGATATGATGTTATAAATATGAGCATTAAACACAGCCCCTAAGTATTCAATAACTAGAACACCAACAAACGAAATCAGTATTATAAAATGTAAATCCAAAACTACACCAATTTAAGTGCCTGTTAAGAACTAATCAAGAATAGTTTGGTGATTTGAGCAAACCTCTTAACGGATTGTTGTCAAAATTACTGCAAGGAAAAATCTGAAAAATTTAAAGGAAAAAATTTATGCAAAAATATATAAAAATAAATTAAAATTCCGAAAATTTTGCACAATATATTCAAAGAATACAAAAAATATAGTAAAATAATTTAAAACAAGTAAACGGGCTACATAAGGTCTTGCCAAATATTATATATCATTCAACAATACATTTGTATTAAAAAATTGTTATTGAGTTAAATTTTTTTGCATTAGGTATTTAGTGATAAAAACAAAAAAAAAAACAAATTATTATTGAAAGATGTATTACAATAAATGAGTGTATGTAAATGTTTATGGTCTGGAGATGTATTCAGTTAATGCCACTTGACATACAGCCAGCAAAATATTAGCTGTTTTAACCGAGTTATTAAGTAGCAATTTTATCTCACTTCGTGGTTATGTTAATTGGTGGCGGACAATTACCATGTAATTTGACACCGTTCGACTTCTCTCTTAGGGGATGACTGAAAGAAAAAGTGTACGTCTCTTTATATTTACTTCATATTACGATAAATTCCTTATTTGCTGTCACTACTATGTAATCTTATACAGCCTTTCAATGCTTGCCACAGCTAAAGATATCGTGATATATTAATATTCGCAATAACAAAACTCCATTAATAATGTCACACCTAACACATAAAATATTTTTATCTGTTTGTTGTTGTGTGTTTGTGGGTCTGGTTCTTTTGTTTTTGTATAAATAAAACTCTTTTTATTTATTTTAATTTTAGTTTTAATTAAATCTTATTTAGTTTTATTTTATTCACTTTTTGGTTGTTTTACAATTAGGTTTTATTAATAATTTATACGTTTATAATTTTGTCACTAATTTTGTTACTTGTGTTCACTTTGTTCTCTATATTTGATGTTTTTGTTATTCACTTGTGCACTGTTTTATGTTGATTGTTAGAGTTTTAAAATATTACTGCCGCTGCGTAGCGGTTAACAAAAATTGATAGGCAAAAATTAAGGAATTTAACAGTGGCAAACAAAAGTGAACAAGGATTGTGAACATTCCGGCCCCCATGAGTCGGTGTAAATTGGTGCAGCTTAGTCATTGGTCCAACGAAGAATATACCAAGGCAGTAAATTGTTGTATTTGATGACTACCAGGTCGTTGGTTTTTTGGCTGTTGTTGTGAGTCTTCCATTTATATCTGCGGTGTGCGTCGGTTAGGTACTCGTATTTCCATCTTTGGCAAAATAAGTGGTGAATGACCTTTAAACGTTTCCAGCGGTTGATGAGAGTCCGATTTTCACTGCTTGCATCAGGTTCGGCTGGGGTCAATAATGAAGAACCAATAAGGAAATGTCCAGGGGTCAATGGGTTAAGATCGTTTGGGTCATCGCTAGCAGGACTTAAGGGTCTAGAGTTAAGGCATGATTCTATTCGAGTTAAAATTGTAGACAGCTCTTTGAAAGTAAATTTCATATTCGGCATTAATTTTTTCAAGTGAGTTTTGAAAGACTTCACACCGGCTTTCCAAAGTCCGCCCATGTGTGGGGCTCCAGGAGGGATGAGTTTCCACTCAATATTTTGATGACTATACTGTTGAATTAATCTGTTTTGAAGAGTTTTAATAAATTCTAGACGATTTTTTTTGATTAGTTCTGCTGCTCCGACGAAGTTTTTCCTATTGTCTGAGTAAATGAGAGCTGGACATCCACGCCTTCCAATGAAGCGTGAGAAGGCTGCTAAGAATGATTGGGTCGATAGGTCGCTTGCTGCTTCCAAATGTATGGCTTTGGTAGCGAAGCATACAAAAATGCAGACGTATCCTTTTGTGATAAGACAGGCTCTTCCGGTGAAGTTTCTTATGTCAAAGGGTCCTGCGTAATCTATGCCAGTAGTAGCAAATGGTCTAGATAAATTTGTACGTTCGGGTGGTAATGACGCCATAATTTGGGTTTGGGCGTGTTTTTTGTATAGGACACAAGATTTGCAATGATGAATTACGCTTTTTATCAAATGTTTTAGTTTAAATATCCAATATTCTGTGCGGATGATTCGAGTCATAAGTTGATTACCGCCGTGTATGGTAATTTTATGTGTAAATTCAACTATTAAACGTGACAGTTTGGAACTATGAGGCAGCAATATTGGATGACGTTCGTTGTAAGTCAATGCTGGTGATTGAGCGAGTCGACCATTAGCTCGAATGATATCATTTTGATCTATAAAGGGGTTTAACGACAAGATACTGCTTTTAGAGTTGATGTTTTGTTTTGCTTTTAAAAGCCTATGCTCTTCGGGAAAGTAAGTTCGTTGAGTTAAGACAATAAGACGATTTTTAACTGATTTCATTTCGTCTTTTGTTATTTCTGGCGACGATATTCGAAGATGAGTTCTATTACGGCCTGTATTTCTCCAAAATCGCAACGCATACGCGAGTACCCTGTAAGCGCGTGATAGGTTTGAGAATCGATTTAAAGGATCTTCATATGTTGTGGTTGTAAACGTTTTTACTGATTTTGCTTCTATTTTTGTTTCTTCGGGTTTAATCGGAGACGGCCATAGATTCTTTGGTAATTTTAGCCAGGATGGTCCAAACCACCATAAATTGTGAGTTTCCAACTCTTGTGGAGTGCAACCTCGGCTGGCGATATCTGCTGGGTTTTCTTTGGAGTCAATATGTTGCCAATTTTGGTTTCCAATTTTATCTACTATTTCAGAAACACGGTTCCCGACAAAGGTATTCCAAGTGCAAGGTGGTTTCTTTAGCCAGGCCAACACAATAGTTGAATCAGTCCAATAGTATGTGTTGATTTTTCTGTATGGAAGATTTGGTAAGGTTGCTGATGCAAGGTTTGCCAGCAAGACGGATCCACAAAGCTCTAAACGGGGTAATGAAATCTGTTTTATGGGAGCTACGCGTGTTTTTGAAGCCAGTAGAAATGTGTATATGGTTGAGTCTTCAGATTGTATTCGGACGTAAAGAGTCGCAGAATATGCTTTTTCTGACGCGTCACTAAACCCGTGAATTTCTACTTGACAATCTGGGGTATATTGAATCCAACGAGGAATTTTAAAGGTATTGATGGCAGAACAATTTTTTACAAATTTTTTCCATTTGAGACAAACTATGGGCTTTAATATATCATCCCAGTTGATTTTATCTAACCAAATCTCTTGCATGATTAATTTCGCGTCTACAATTACTGGTGCTATCCATCCACAAGGGTCAAAGAATTTTGCAATAGTAGATAAAACTTCTCTTTTGGTGTAGATTTCTTTGAATTCGATTTCTGGTGCAGTGAATGTAAAGGAGTCTGACGAAATTTTCCATTTTATCCCAAGAGTCTTTGTTCCGGCGTTTTCTGACAAATTTAGCCAATCGAGCGGTAAGAGGTTTTCAATTGGTAAATCCTGAATTACTTGTGGATCATTTGACGTCCATTTCATCAGCTCAAATCCTGCAGATTTTAAGACGGCTATTAGTTCATTTTTAGATTTTATGGCATCGTTCAAAGTGTGTCCTCCAGCTAAAACATCATCCACATACATATTTTGTTGTAAAATGGTTGATGCGAGAGGGTGTGTTGTTTTGACATCTTCGGCTAATTGAAGCAGTGTCCTTATGGCCAGAAATGGTGCGCAATTAACTCCAAACGTTACAGTTAGGAGTTCATAATCCTCAATAGGATCACTTGGAGATTTACGAAACAATATTCGTTGGTAGGGGGTTTGAGTTGGGTCAATAAGTATTTGACGATACATTTTTGTTACATCGGCGTTGTAAACAAAACGATAGAATCTCCACTTTAATATCAAAAGAACAAGATCTTGCTGAAGGATGGGTCCTGGGTATAAAATGTCATTAAGACTATTCTTATTTGACGTCGGGCAAGAGGCGTTGAAAACTACTCTAAGTTTCGTTGTCAGCCTTTCTGGTTTTATTATTGCGTGATGCGGCAGATAATAATTGGGTGCCTTATTTATATCCGAGGGGGAGATCTTTTTCATGTGTCCCAACTCTAAATATTCTAAGATGACCTCATCGTACTGTTTTTTGAGGTCGGGTTTCTGTGTGAGTATGCGCTCCATTCTCATAAACTGTGCCATGGCAATATTTCTAGAGATACCTATCTCTTTGCCATTTTTAAAGGGTAGGGTAACTATATACCTTCCTGAGTTGTTTCTACGTGTTGTCGATTTGAAATTGTTTTCGCAAAATGTGTCCTCGTCTGACCTCAAAATTTGTTTTGGGGGTTCCTCCACCTCCCAAAAGCGTGTGAGGATGTGGTCAAGGGACGATGTGTTAAGCAATGAAATCGTTGATTTCGTATTTGATGGTGTAGAAATTGGTCCCCCCACAATCCAGCCAAATACTGTTTTTTGTGCCAAAAGGGAGCCAATAGACCGCATCGGTGTTTCCATGCAATAGATTGAGGGGCCTAAATCGAGGCCTATTAGCAGGTCGATGGGTCTACTTTTATTGAATTGAGGATCTGCAAGTTCTAATTTAGCAGTCTCATTGAAATGTTGCAAATCTAAGGTTTGTGGTGGTAAATTAGATGGTAGGGTCTTTAGTACGGGAGCCCATACTTCTAATTTAAAGTTTTTATCTACCCTTGAGCAAAGGTTAAATAAACAGGCTTTGTTTGAAGTTTCGGAAATGTTCTGATTCAAACCTGTTACATGAACTAAATTTCGTTTAGTGGGTAGATTTAATCGGTTTTTCAATTTGTCCGATATGAAGGTTGACTGAGATCCAGGGTCGATGATTGCTCTTGCCTGAAATCTTTCGCCTCTTATTTCTATGTGCACAATAGCAGTGAATAACAATGTTTCTCGCTCGGTGGGAGATTGACGAAGTTGTTTATTCTCTTGTAGGGTCAAGGATGTAATATTCGGGATAGAATTATTGGAAGTTGATGTGGGTGTGGACTGTATATTGTTGATTCGTGCTGCGGAGCTTGTACTGGGACGAATTGCAACATAATTTTGATTTGTAAATTGGGCTTCTGAACCCTTATGTAATAAAGTATTGTGTCTTTGATTACATAATCTGCAATTAAATCTGCTTTTACATTCCCTGACACTGTGGTCTATAGAGAGACAATTATAACATGAGTTAGTGACTCTTACAATGTGAATTCTATCACTCACATTTTGTTCTAAAAATTTTGGGCATGATCGCAGATGGTGACACTCTTTACAATGTTGGCATTTTTGATTTGTGTCATTTTTCTGTACCCTGGCTGATGAAAATTGTTTTTTATCTTTTGACCCATTTTCTATATGGGTCGTATGAGTATGAAAAGTGTTTATACGATTTTGTTTAGCCAATGATTTGGTATTTTCCTTTTTTTGTGAGTAAGGCTTGCTAGTTGAATGTGTAATGGCCGCTATTGACTCTAAAGTCTTAGAATTGTGTGTTAGAAATGTGTTAAATTGTTCCCATGTTGGAACTTTTGTAATTTCCTGGAGAGAATTTTCAAATTCTTTTAAAAGAGTTCGGGGGAGCTTTTTTGAGCACATGTATACTAGAATAGGGTCCCAAGTGTCAGTTCCTACACCTAGGGCATTTAACGCCTGAATACATCCATTAACTGTCCGTTGTAATAGTTGAATAGATTGGCCTGATTCTTCGCTAACGTTCGGAAGATCAAACAAAATCTTTAATTGTTCATTGACTTGAACCCGATTGTTCTCGTATTGATCGACGAGATTTTTCCAGGCTATGTCGAAACCTTCATTGGTTAATGGGGCATTTGAAACAATTTTTCTAGCATTTCCTCCTGTCTTTTGTATCAAATGAAGCAATTTCTCAATTTTGCTAAGACGAGTATTTTTTATATATAGCGCTGAAAAAAGGTCACGGAAAGTTGGCCATGTTACAAAATCTCCAAAAAATATATCTGTGTCACATGGTGGTAGTCTAACAAACGAAATATCATTATTTTCTATCGACTCAGAATTAACCGTTGAAATTCGCTCTTGTTTATTTTGATCACTATTTAGGGTCAATAGTATCTGAATATTCGAGTTAATTATTTCCAAACAATGTTTGTATGCTTTAAGAGCTGTGTGATAGCGTTCACGAAGTTTAATTTTATCTATTGGTTTTTCAGCGGTATCTTGTTTTTTGTCCCTACACTCTTCATAGGATCTTTTGACTTGTGCCCATATTGAATCGAGTTCAACACGCAGTACTTCTAGACCATGTACGTTGTCTTCGGACGCGTTTTCGATGTAAACGCTTTCAAACTCTAGAAGATCATTTGTACAATTTACAAATTTTTCGCATGCCATTTTTGGGTCAAAAAAATCAAAATAATAGGGTCAAAATTTTTTAAAAAGTCCCTGCTAGCGATTTTACAACAATAAGTGTCGAAAATTATAATTAATTTATTAATTAATTGTATTTTGAGGGTATTTTATTTTTCCCCGGTAAATTAAAAATATGTGTCGATGGTAACCCTTTTTTATTTTTTGCAATTCTGTCTTGTTGTTTGCGGCAGAATTTTTAGATGTATTTTTTGTTGTATATTAAATTATAATTTTGTACTTACTGTTGTTGTTGTTGGGTCTTTTTTTCTTTTTTGGGTCTTGCTTGTTGTACCTTGTGGATTTTTGTTGTTGTGCCAAAGAATTTACAAGCCGTTACCGTAAATGATTTTGATTTGGATGATGATGATTTTGTTGATGTTGTAACACTTTTTAAACTATTGTAGGTAATTGTTTTTGCAAATTTATGTACATATGTACATATATGTATGTTATCACTATTGTAATTGTTTTTGTAAATTTTTATATTTTAATATTATCACTATTGCAATTTATATTTAATGGTTTTATAAATGTATGTAATTGTTTGTATTGTTTTTTAGCACTATTGTTTGTTATTTTAAGTTTTTTAATTTTCACTATATCTGGTTCGAAGTGACCAAATGTTTGTTGTTGTGTGTTTGTGGGTCTGGTTCTTTTGTTTTTGTATAAATAAAACTCTTTTTATTTATTTTAATTTTAGTTTTAATTAAATCTTATTTAGTTTTATTTTAT
This sequence comes from Phyto melanocephala, assembly GCA_941918925.1. Classification (NCBI taxonomy): domain Eukaryota; kingdom Metazoa; phylum Arthropoda; class Insecta; order Diptera; family Rhinophoridae; genus Phyto; species Phyto melanocephala. Next base: position 103,732,895 of record OW799236.1, read on the forward strand.
TCACTTTTTGGTTGTTTTACAATTAGGTTTTATTAATAATTTATACGTTTATAATTTTGTCACTAATTTTGTTACTTGTGTTCACTTTGTTCTCTATATTTGATGTTTTTGTTATTCACTTGTGCACTGTTTTATGTTGATTGTTAGAGTTTTAAAATATTACTGCCGCTGCGTAGCGGTTAACAAAAATTGATAGGCAAAAATTAAGGAATTTAACAGTGGCAAACAAAAGTGAACAAGGATTGTGAACATTATCTTAACGGTATTTATTAAGTAACATGAAGTTAATTCTATAGGTCTATCGACATAATTTAATTAACTACAAATTATAAATTAAAATTGTTTAATATTATTTTCCAATATGTTAGAAAAACTGTAAATAACATAGAGACAATAAATAATAATTCAATTCACAAACCAAGTTGTATAATACTATTGGTAGAAACTCTGTATATGTTTACAGGATTGTATGCTTGTTGTTGGTATTTCGCATTGCAGCATTTCATATATCAATACAATTCCACATTATATGTTTTTAAATTTACCTACAATTTTTTTTTTGAATTCAAATAAGGATTGGAATAGCATTTTTTTTTTTATTTTTTTTTTTGTTCGCAAAATATTAAATATATAATATTTTTTATAAATATAAAACACTTCTACACTCAAATGCTTTTCTGATTTTTTATACCCATTTTTGACCCCATAAAGTATATATATTCTGAATCAGGGTTTGATTTGATGACGATCTAGCTATGTCCGTCCGTCTGTCCGTCTGTTGAAAGCACGATAGAGGTCGCACCGAAAAAGCTAGGGGGCTCAAATTCTGCCAGAATCTCTCTTATAGACAAGGTTTGTTTGATATTGAAAATGGGTAAATCGGAATATTAGGAAGTGAGTTAAAGCTCGTAAAGCAAGAGTCGGTCGAAAAAACCGTGTTTTTCGAACATCGAATAAAGTGGAATTGTGTCCAAACGCATTAACGTACAGTCATGAAACATCTTATATATATTTTTCGAGTCAAAGCAATATCTCACCCCAAAAATTGCTTACATCTATTTATTAGGAAAGGAGTTATCGATAAAAATGTACGAAAATTTATACCGCGCTGTGTATTTTTCAGTATATTTTAAATTTAAAACCTAATGAAACGGACAAAATTAAATGTACGATTCTGAAAATTTGCACATTTAGCTTTTTGGTGAGCGGCTTTTCTGTAACGGAAAATCAATGTGCCACGCACACTTTTACGACCCCTCCCATATAACGATTAACTAAAATTCATATAATTTCTCTATTAATAAAGATTTTAGAATAATAAAGGACTATACTGAAACATATTAGTTGTACTCATTAGTAAAAACAACTTTGACACGCCTACTATAACGCCCACTTTTCACGTTATCTACCGTTAATGAAATTTAAAAGCTCATAAAACCGCCAAAATAGAGGTGTGATGATAAAATTTGCTACGTTTATCCCTCTAAGAAATATCATTACTGTGGCAGAAAATTAAGGTGCCACGCCCACTTTTATGCCCACCTCCCATATAACGTTTTAACTGAAATTCATATAATTTCTCTGTTAATAAAGATTTTGGGAAAATAAAGGACTATATTAAAATATATATGTTGTATTTATTAGCAGAAACTTTATTGACACGCCTACTTTAACACCCACTTTCACTAAAAGACTAAATTTACGAAAACATTTTACTATCATATCGAAGTTAAAAAGGGTGGTTAAATTTAAGGACCGATGTTGAATTTAAATAAAACACAAATTATTTAGGATATTATTAGTATTTCTTTTTGTAATTATAATATTTGTATGTTTCAATAACAAAATATTGGCTAATTGGCCCCCCCATCCTTGGCGCCACTCCTCTATCTGATGGTCCAAATTTTCAATGACAATGTTGATGCTCAATTGTTGGGCATGATGATGAGTCGAGGTTGACTGCTTTTTTGCCAAACTATCGCAAAAGCAACAATGGTTCCCATTCAACGAACTAAGAAGGCATTCACAGATTTTCTAACATTTTATACAGACCTGTTTTGCAGAAATTTAATTATTTTCTACAGTTCTCCCGATTGTGGACGAATTTGAACAAAATGTGCACAAAATGCTTTTTGATTTGAACGCCCATTTTTATAAAAAACCTAAATTACAAAATTTTTATTTTAGTTGACCTTATTATTTATTTGCTTTAAAGCGTTATTGAATTACTTTAAAATGTTGCTCATTTGCGTATTTTTCCACGGATCAAATTGAGTAAGTTTGAGATTGAGAAATGTCAAATGAAATGCAGAAAACAAATTTAAACACTAGGTGTAGTTCACCTTCAACATGGGCCCTTAAAATTTTACCACCCTCTACAAAGAAAGTGATACATATTTTATTCTAAAGATATTATTCCATAGCGATTAACAAAATAATAAATATTGTGCTTTAAATGTACACAAAATTGGTGGTGGGTATAAAAGATTCGGCACAGCCGAATATAGTGCTCTTACTTGTTTTATTTTTTACTTGGCTAAAAAATTTTGTTTTAAGTTATTTTTTTGTACCTCTGTAAAAGTGAGACTATATCGGTTCCCCAGTCCTGATTTTCTATTTGTCTAACCTTAGATATTAATTACCTTAGATAAATAAAACAAAATTATACTTTAATAGATGTTACAGAATTCAATGGGCGGTTGTGAATTAAACAAATTTTTGTGCCAATTTTCAAGTATATTTTTTTATTACGACAAAAAATGTATATTAGGGATATAAATATTAAAAAGTAATTTAAAATAAAAAAACGCATTTTTCTAAGCTGCCACTTTTTTACACAACCGTGACCTAAATGTTCATGAAAAAGTTCATACCGCTAATTTTCTGTCATAATTTAGCACATGACAAATTACTGCTAATCTTTAAGTGCTTGTACATTTCTCCTCGTCAGAGAAAATACAAGTGCTTATTAATGTGATAAGAAAATAGCAACAGCAGCAGAAATAACAACAACAACAATTACGCCAAAGTAAAGTAAAGTGTAAAGAAACACCAAATACCCAATATAGCTGGGTCATTGAAATTTCCATTGATAACCATTAAAATTAAAATTTATGTATTTGTATTTGTATTTCTTTATCGTTGTTGTTTTTTATTTATGATAAAAATACAAATGAAATTTGTATTAAAAAAATTAATTGTTTTTTTTCTTTCATTGCTAATATGTTACAAACAATTGTGCTTATAACGGTGTGTAGTTGAGTGTATTATAGATTAACACAATAATAATTAAAGAAAAAAATTGAATTAATGGTATTATTTCTAATAATTTTCAACTGAGAAAACAGTTTAGACGTTTGCAGACTAACTAGCAGGTCATACGTTTTCGAAGAACTTCAAAATTAATTTCAAGAAATAAATATTAATAAAATAAAAACCATACCGCAAGAAAAAAAAAATAAAATATTAGTGTTATTTGGTTTAAATTTAAACGGTAATTAATTTTTTATTAAAAGTTTATGTTAAAAAAAATATGTGCATTAAGATTAAATAAAAAAAAAATATTATAAAATTGTCGCAATTAATTTAATACATTCGGCAAACATACCAATACATACAATAGATAAGAAAAAAAGGTTTCAACAACTTGTGTGTCCAACATTAAAAGCTACAACATACAAGAGTATAATTATTAATATAAGTATAGGGTGGACCAAAAGTCCCCGTGGGATTTAAAAATATATAATTTTTTTGTTTATCTATATTTGAATTTATTTTTTTTGCAGATTTTATTATATAACATCAAAAATTAAGTTAGTTGCACTTAAATTTGTACAACAATGTTGGCCCTTAGATTAACAAATGACTTGAGCTTGTTCACATATACTGCCTTCGTCAATTATAAAACACCATCGAATATAGTTGGGCGCTGAAAAATTTCCGATTTTCCTTAAATTATTTGTTCATGAAAATTTTGATTTGAAATTATCATAGTATTTTCAGATTAATGCCACACCACAAAGTAGACGTAATTTAGTGCCATTTTCGTTGATGAATGCCTCTTGAATGTTGAAAACACTAGAACCTACAATTCTGCTTATTAGTAAAGCCATACAAATAAAAATGAACTTTACGGATTTCACCTATCAAAGAGCTGAATCCTCAATTTTATTGAATCTTTGCATATAATTTTTGTTTATCAACAAACATTTTTTTTATTGCCTTAAATTATGACAGTCAAACAAAAAGCAAATATTTCTTAATAATTTTAGTGGTGGTGATTGTACTTATATTCATTTAACATTGCAAAACAATAACCTTATAAAATCTTGTCTGTCCCTATGTCGTATTTTCTGACTACATAAACACGCGTCAGATAAAAACAGCTAAACGGGCTTTGAAAAAATTTACAGTAGACGTCCAATACTACGAATTTCGTTATGAAAAAAATCGTAGTTTTTGACAGCATTTACTTTACAAACAAAGTAGTATTAAAACAGATATAAAAACCCAAAATTATTGAGTCTTATTTAAATTAATTTATTTATACATATCGATGGCGTAATTCGATTTTTTCTACTTTACAGGAGAAAGAAAAAACTGAATAAAATTTAAAACAAGTAAGAGCACTATATTCGGCTGTGCCGAATCTTTTATACCCACCACCAATTTTGTGTACATTTAAAACACAATATTTATTATTTTGTTAATCGCTATAGAATAATCTCTTTATAATAAAATATGTATCACTTTCTTTGTAGAGGGTGGTTAAATTTGAAGGGCCCATGTTTAAGGTGAACCACATCTAAACTTCAACTTTTTTCTTGTATTTCATTTGACATTTCTCAATCTCAGACTAACTCAATTTGAACCGTGGAAAGATACGCAATCGAGCAACGCTTTTAAATATTAAAGATTTTTATAAAAATGGGCGTTCAAATCAAAATGCATTTTGTGCACTTCTTGATTCTTTTGGTCAACATAATCGTTCGAATTCGTCCACAATCGTGAGAATTGTAAAAAATATTTAAATGTCTGCAAAGCAGGTCTGTGTGAAATGTGAAAACATCTGTGAATGCCATCTTAGTTCGTTGAATGGGAAACATTGCTGTTTTTCACGATAACGTGGCAAAAGAGCAAGCAACCTCGACTCATCATCGTGCCCAACAATCGAGCATCAACAGTGTCATTGAAAATTTGGACTATCGGATCGTGTTGTGCCGCCTAGGTTGGGGGGCCATTTGGCCGATAGTTTGTTCCATACATAATTGAAGCATACAAATATTATCATTATTTATAAAAATAAATGATAATAATTTCATAATAATTTTATTCAAAATCAACATAGTCCCTTAAAATAAAACCACCCATTATAACTTCGGTATGCTAGTAAAATGTTTTCGTAAATTTAGTCTTTCAATGAAAGTGGCCGTTAAAATACGCGTGTCAATAAAATTTCTGCTAATAAACATAACTTAGATATTTCAATATAGTCCTTTAGTATTCCAAAATCTTTATTCATAGAGAATTTACATGAATTTAGGAGGAAGAAAGTGAATTTAAGGTTAAATTTTAAGGGCCACAGGGTGATTTAAAATATACATTCTCTGCATTTTTCTAAAACGGGAAATTTATTAATAAGATTTTGGTTTTTAAAATTCTATAACATTTTGCTTTTAAAAGATTTTCAAACGAAATAAATTTTGTATAATTTTAAAATTTGTTAGCCATTAGTACATGAAAACAAATTGTTTATAATGTTTAGAGATAATTTTTTTTTACTTAGGTCAAAATTTTCCTAAATTCCCATTTTTAATAGAGCATAACTTCAGGAGAACATAAGCATAAGTTGTTAGCATGCCATCTAGAAGTTGCTAGTAGAGTCATCTATCTTATCATCTTTATCTTATATTTAGCTACAGTACAATAAATGGCACAGTGTAAGATGAATAAATGCTAATATATATGACTAATATATTTTTATAAAAATTTAAGGAAAAAAGTGTGCGTGGCACATCTGTTTTCCGTTATAACGAAGACTTTGACCAAAAAGCCATGTTTGCAAAATTTCAGAATCGTACATATATACACTGTGCGGTATAAATATTCGTACATTTTTATGTATAACTCTTATCCTAATTCATAGATTTAAGCGATTTTCAGGGAAAAATATTCTTTTGACTCGATAAATATATATTCGAAGTTTCATGACTACGTTTATGCGTCTGGACACAATTCAAAAGTGAAAGTGGGCGTTATAGTAGGCGTGTCAAATTTGTTTTTGCTAATGAGTACAACTTAGGTGTTTCAATATAGTCATTTACTATTCCAAAATCTCTATTAATAGAGAAATTATATAAATTTTAGGTAAAACGTTAAATGGAAGGTAGGCGTAAAAGTGGGCGTGGCAGCTTAATTTTTTGGCATAGTAATGAAACTGCCTAGGGGGATAGACGTAGCAAAATTTATCATCATACCTCTAATTTTAGCGGTTTTATGAGCTTTTAAATTTCATTAACGGTAGATAACGTGAAAAGTGGGCGTTATAGTAGGCGTGTCAAAATTATTTTTGCGAATGAGTACAACTGAGGTGTTTCAAGATAGGCCTTTATTATTCCAAAATCTTTATTAATAGAGAAATTATATGAATTTCAGATAAAACGTTATATGGGAGGTGGGCGTAAAAGTGGACGTGGCACATTGGTTTGAATTTGCAAGAAAGCGTGTGACCAAAAAGCAAAGTGTGCAAAATTTCAGAGTCGTACATCCATTTTTGTTGCTTTTATGACGTTTTTGTTTTTAAATATACCAAAAAATACACTGTGCGGTATAAATTTTCGTACATTTTTATCGATAACTGCTCTCCTAATGCATAGATTTAGACAATTTTTACAGAAAACTATTATCTTTTTCCAAAAAATATATATTCGAAGTTTCATGTGTCTACGTTAAGGAGTTTGGACACAATTCCATTTTATTCGATGTTCGAAGGACACGGTTTTTTCGACCTAATCTTGCTTTTCGAGCTATAACTCTCTTGTCTATAAGAAAGATTCTGGCAAATTTTGAGCCCCCTAGCTTTTTCGGTGCGACCTCTATCGAGCTTTCAACAGACGGACAGACGGACGGACATAGCTAAATCGTCATAAAATCAAACCACGATCTAGAATATATATACTTTATGGGGTCTAAAATGGATATTTCGATGTGTTACAAACGGAATGACAAAATGAATATACCACCACCATTTTTTTGGTGGCGGGTATAAAAAATGTATTGAATTCAAAATTATTTATTTGAATAAAAATCCTTTTTTTTTCAACAATAGAACACTTAATATAATAGAATAATAGAAAACATCAAAACTTGTTTTGTTAAAAATCAAGATACACCTTTTTTATATTTAGCCATCGATATGTAAATTATAAAAAGCACAAAAGTTGTCGCTGCTTTAAGATGAGCCATTTGTTTTTTTTTTTAATTACAAATCGCTGTCTTGAATAATTTCTATTTTTTTACAGATCTTAAATTTTTATAAGGCTCTATATTTTATCTAAATGGCATTTGCGTTTCTGTTTTTTCTTTTTATATTTTTAAATTTTTTAATCTTAATTCTGCATCTGCAAAATCCGGTCGATAAAATTAGGCGCATATTAATATCGTCAGCAGTAATATTGCATGCTATAATTAGTTGGCTCAACTTTCAATTATTGTTATTTTTCGTTGCTCCATAATAACTAAAAACATATTGGCTTGTGTGAAAATATATAACAACTAAATAAAATGTGGCAAAACTGTAAAGCGTTTTTTAAAAGAAAAGCATTAGAAAATACGTTCTGAAAAAAAAATTATAAAGGGTCCGCCATCTAACGTTTTTTTTCTAGGAATTATGTTCTGCGAAGATTTTTAGGTAGAAATTTGTATAGAATTTAAAAATGCTTGAAAATTCTGGGTACGAAAACTTACAAGCGTGACTGACAAGTGTGTTTTTGAACATAAAATCAATTGTAAATTAAAAAGAAATACAAAAAAATATTTTTTTTTGTATAATCTCATTAAAGAGCGTTGGTACTACTGAGCCTCTACTGTACTTTGTTAACCGGTCTTATTTTCATAATATTAGTGATACTTTGTGTTCAATGAATGACAACTTATAATGTGTTTTCTATTTGATTAAAGTTTAATTTTACCAACTTTACGATCCGGGCGCTGTAGCCTAAAATAAGCGAACTTTTATTTATTCTCAAATAGAAAATAATTAACCCAGCGACATATTTGTTTTTTAAAGTATTTTTTTATCATCATGCAATATATATGTCTTGTGTACATACATATATATACATATCTTTCTACTTTTAAAACAGAAGTAATGTAGCAACTAATATGACCTAAATTATTTGCTTATCTTTTAAATCGTATTATATACGATAAGTTTATCGATGGTAACTTATGTAGTTACAACTATTGTTGTATTCCGTTTGTTTAATAACATATTTTTAATTAATACTTAAATAACAAAAGAAGTAATTTAGTTTTACCTAATTAAGAATCTTAATTCTTATCAAACATAAAGAAACTCTAATGCAAATACAAAAATTTAAAGAGCGAGCTTTCTTTTATTCTTCTTCAATGTTACGAATCAATAAGTAAGAGTATTTTTTTAGAATGTGCCAAACCCCAAATACCCTTCATCAATATATAAGAGTATACTAATCCCTTAAATTACCGAGATATTTATTGGGGAGTTTATTATACGTTACGATTTTAAGTACAAGAAAACAAACAAAAAACAAACGACCTTACCATTTGAATCAGTTTTATTTGTACAGTTGTTAGCAATTAAAATTGTAGCGCATTTTGCAACGTTTAAGTAGAGAAAGCAATATCGGTTGATGTTGGTAGATTTTTTCCCAGTCATTAAGTTTAGTTTTGAAAGTAAATTGTATTGTCAGCACTATATAATAAATTATAGTTCTTGAAATAGAAATTTTATAATCTTAAAAGAAAAGTCACCTATGTAAAAATCTGGACAGGTTTTTTTGTCCTTGAACAAACCTTCTGATTATATCACTTTCTGTATGGACTTGACAGGGCATTTAAATCTTTGATATTCTGTGGCACCGAGTGGGTTAAAGGGTGGCACTGGCTTCAATAGCAGTATTTATACGGAGTGTTTTACTATGAGATACGGAGTTGGATTTGTTATGTTCTCTGGTGAACTTGGCCTTCAGAATAAATGCAGCGTTATTCACGCTGAAATATTCACTCTCTAGGAGATACAAAAGACACTGAATGATAGAAACATTCACGGGAATATTGATATTTTCGTCGATAGGCAGGCGGCACTCTTGTCATTGTGGTCATACACTACCATGTCGAAACTGGTAAATCAATGTAGGAAAGAACTTTTAAGATTTGGTATCTGGCCTACTTGCTCTTGTACGGGTCCCAGCGCATTTGAATAATCTGGCTAAGAAAGATCTGCTCCGGATATCTCCAAGGCAAATGCAATCGCTCTCTTTCTGGAGACTATCAAGAGTAAGCTTTTCAAATACTTTATTTAAAAGCGCAGTCATTTGAAAAAAAATTTTTTTTTTAATTTTCACCTGTAACCAGCCGCTGTACTCAGTTCTACTCCGGCAGTATATAATTTTTCTTATTTTTTACACTCTTTTATGTTAGTTTTGTAAACATCGAATAAAAACTCATACTTTTTGGATATTTACCGCTTCTGACTTTATTTTGGCGGTTAATGGGTTAATGATTCTTATAGGAAATTATTAAGTTTGCTAAAGCATCTAATAAGCAGTATTTTTTTTACATCTGACTTGTAAAACTCCCCACTGCTAAAGACGTACATGTCGTGTGTTTGCAATAAAAGATTACTTCTGTAAAACACATGTGCAAGTTATTTAACAACATTTCAATTTGAGCGTGCTCTAATTTGTTCTGACAAGCCACCTGACATCAGTTGTTGGCAGAATTCTCCAATGCCAGAAAACAGTCAGTGGCGATTGAGTGTTAAACAACAATTTTGACAAACATAAACAATTACATATGGATACCAATTTACCAAGTCAGATGGAAGAAACTTGCCGTGCTGCTTGAGCTTAACAACTAAATACTCAAGGAAAGTATTATCGCAATTTTTTATTGATTGAGTTTCATACAAAACATATTTTATGACGTAAAGCACGTGATTGATCATGTGAGAGCGAAAGTTGATAAACAATTATTTTAATCTCAATTAGTGTACTAAGTCAACATTTTAGCAACAATTAATCAAAAATTATTTTATCATTACCATTATCAATGTGATTGATTAAAGACATTTTATAATTTGCAAAGGTGCTAAAAGTAATTGATAACGTTATTAGTCAACTTATATTTTATGTTTTCATTATTTTCTTAAGCACTTATTGTTGACAAGAAACTTTCCCACCATTTGTCATTATTTTAATAGTATTTAAGGTCTTTAATATGCTTTTCATTAAATTGTCAAATTAAAGAATTTACAGTACAATTAAGTGAGTCTTGAGAAGCTTTCAAAAAAAGTTTATTTCTTTTAAATGTGAAATAACAAAAGATATTGTAAATTATTTTTAAAATGTTTTTTAATCATCAGAAATATATTTAACAGACACTTTTAATAACATTTTATTTAAGCTCCCAAACACTTCAGCTATCATCAAAGATTGTATTGAAAATAAATAAATACTGGCGGTAGACAAAAATAAATATAAAACTTGGTATAGCTGACCATATGATACCCTACGTTAAATCCAGCATAAGTTAAAAATAATTATAATATTTATTTATATATATCTCAAATAATAGGCAATTAACTTTAAATAGATAAATTTAAAACAGTTGAGTTTACTTTACAAACAATACATACAAACATACTTATATCAAGATATTTACTTACAGAAGTACAATCTGTTAAGACACATTAAAGTTTACGATAACAATATATGGCAAATACTAACACATTTGTAACAGTACCCAGCAACGCAAATTGTCTTTGTTTTTAAAAGCCAAATAATAAATTAATATAGATTCTAATTTATAATTATATCAAATAATATTTGTTAGATAAGCGTTAGATACAAAAGCAAAAGGAGTTAAGCCAGGGATGGAAAAATGAAATTCTACTTTTTTCAGGTAAAATTAAATAAGTTTTAAGTTTTTAATGTTTAAATTAAAAATTTTATAAATTATTATCGACTTTCAAACCAGCGGCGTCATTTATGAAACAATTTTTTTTTTATTATCTTTTATAATTTAAACATTATTTCTATTAAAAATGTTTCAAGCTTTCTATAAAATAAAAAAGACTTTATCTAAAATTGTAGCTCAGTGTGCAAAGTATCTTTTATAAAATTTCTAAACACACTTAAAGCATAAACACTTGAAACAAGTATTCGTATCTTATCTTTTGCCATTCATCAAAGTGTTTGATTGTCGAACAAATACAATTGCTTATGCTTTTGAAATACAACAAAAAATGTGTAAAGAAATAAATAGAAAGAAACTGCCCGTTTATACTTTATATCAGTGATAGTCATTACAAAGATTTCAATATATAATTTATTTTTTATATATCTATCCTAAACATCTTAAGTTCTGTTGGATAATACACGTTTGTACTTATAATGGTTTCAAACATTAACAAGGGTTTTGAAGTCAATTTAGCTACTATCATCATTCATGTCATAAATAAATATCGTTAGCTTCATTTGTAAAGAAGCTAAGTCCACATATTTTGAAAATTAAGTTTTAAATGCAGAGTAAAGTCAAATGCATTGTTTGCAGAAATAAAGTCCAATATTTGTTTTCTTTTTCAATGAAATGCAAAATTGGACTGGTTTTACACAATTTAATTCTTTTAAAAATTTTCCACATAAAATATATATTCAATATGCTAATACGTTTGAATGCCGTAATTCGGCCCCTGATCTCAAATTTTTGAAATAAAATTTCAAGATTTGCAAACTTTGTTCATTATGTTAGCTTTGGAGTTTATATTTTATGTTTTGATTTATATTTATTTAAAAAAAATTGTATAATCTTCTTTCCAGCTTACGATAACATCTTAAGATCGTCTGAGCCATTATTTTTTGATACATTCAATTCAAGCAGATCTGTTGAAGAGTTATTACGAAAAAACAAGACATGCCACAGAAATTATTAAAATTTAAAATGAATGTTATGCTATTTTACAATTCCTGATTTTTCCAGGAATGATGTCTTGATTGTATATAAGTTTCTGATGACATAAACTAATATTCCACTATGTTATGCTACTGGTTCTCTATTTTCGAAGTTTAAATGTTAATTTATTTGAGATTTGTATACGCAAAAACTGATTACAAATTGTGTAGCCCATCCCAATAGTACAGAAGTGTATAACAAAAATATACAAAATTATTGTATTGCAGGATTTTTTTTACAAAACATTAATGAGATGAAAAGGGGGTCAGTATTTTTTTTTTTTTTTTTGTAAAATATATTTTGGCTTGGAAATAAGCCAAAATTAAAGTTAAAATAAAATCTAATTTATTAATACATATATTAGTGCTATATAATTTGTTCATCCGATGAAATTTTATTTCAAATTATGGGGCAATTATATTTGTATACTGGACCAGGGTTTACTTAACTCGGTAGTTTCAATTAATCAGCTGATCATTAGATGCTTCTTTTCAAACAACTTATTTTTAAACAGTTTCTCTCTCCCCTCATAATTTCCAATTGTCAAACTTTTTATAAAAAGATTTGATTTAAAATATCTCACCTAAATACACGCATCTCACATAGTTGTACTAGCTTTTCCTATAGCATAAGATTTTAAAAATGATTAAAAAAAATCAAAAAATAATTGTGATTTTTTTTTTTTTTTGACTTTCACATTTGTAACTTAAAAGTCTAGTTAAACCCACTTAGTTAAAGAAAATATTAATTTAAGCAAGTATATTACTATATTTATCATTGTTGCTTTATCAAATTTAGTTTTGTCTTTTAGGAGAGAAAAAAAAAAACAGTTTATTTTGTTACCCAGCAAATGAAGACATTCAAAAGAAATAGTGAACGCATGAGTTCAATTCATGATGCATATTTTACTAAGGTGATACATTAATGATTTTAACACTAACGTGTCATCCGAGAGCATTGGTGTATATGAATATGTATATCAATGAAAATCACCTTATTCTAATAAGTGCATAGAACGTACATCAATAATAAGTAACTATTTTGTATTTGGAGAAGGCATTTTGCATGCCTCCTTTGGCACTTAACAAATAGAAGGCATAAAAAATGTTATTCTTATTAAACTACTTCCAAATTTATTTTCCAGGTAATTCATAAGTAGTATTAAACTCACACATATTGACAAGTTTTTATTTTTAAACCAATCAAGATATCCCTAAACGGTTTGGTGGAGAGATGTATGACTAATAGAGGTTCAAAATCTATATATATATATAAATTTGTTGCAAGTGAGTTGTGACTTTTTAACTCAAGAACGGGCTCACCTTTCCGAACCAAATGCTTAGGCTTTGTTCGGACTATTTCGTAGGTGGTTTATAAGAAGTTTGCACAAAATCCGTCGAGCGCTTTACGGGGTAAAAAGGGGCAAAATCGGTAACACAGTAACACACAGGCTTAATAAAGATATCACAAAAATTCAGAAAGGATCAAAGAGCCTGGTTATAATAATTGGATAGTTGTCTGATTCTTTTTGAAAACTTTGAGTTTTAGGGGGGAAAAAAACAGGCAAAAACTGAATTTTGGTACTTTTTTGAACAACATTTATCTTTGAGAGGGATAGCAATATGAAAAATGAAAAAACGTAGTTTTACTCTCCCTAAAACAGTCTATAATAAATAACTTTTTCAAAATCTTGGAATTTAGGGGGAAAAGGGCTAAAAATGGGTAAAATCGGTAATTTTGTATCTTTGAACCTAATACACGTGGTTTTTTTTTTATTATTTCCCTTGATACGTAGCGAATCACGTACCGGGCGGCTAGTAATGTAATAAAAAATTTTAAAAATGTTTACATAATCTATTACTTCGTAGGAAACTTAAGCTAAATTCTATTTTCGTAGGCTACAGTCAACAAATAATTGCCATCGAATGCCATAATTTTTCAGGTCTGAAAACTAAATGCAATTAAATAAACATTAACAAAAATAATTTTATATGTGGCGTATAAATGAGCAAACTGGACAAAGTATACTACTAATATAATAAATTTTTTTAATTGTATTTTGGGATTTCTAGATGTTTTAATTTTCGTTACTAAATCTCACAAAAACTGCTGAACAGAACCTAATACAACTCGGCACACAAATAGATAACAACAAATATTAACAATTTCATCTCAATAGCTACGAAGACGAAGTCACGAACGCAAGATAGTAAATTTAATATTTGTTTGATTTTCAAAACTAATATTTCTAAAAAAATTTCAGATAAAATTATTATTTTTAAATTGAATTTCTACTTTAAGATTATTCTCTGTTGACCAGAGATAAGATTATTTCTTAGAAAAAGGTCGTGAAAAGATTATTTATTACTCATTTTGTTTATAATCAAAATTCTTTAAGACGTTTGAAATTTAACATTAAGAAATAGCTGAACCCGTACCACAATGCTCACCCAGTAAAACTATTGTGTAATTTTTATACTCGTACATAAGTTAATAAGTTTTAACCTTTGTGTTGGTTAAATTCAAAAAATTTTGACAACTGGGCATGTGAAGTTATTAGCCCAGCTGATGGGGCAGCATTTTGTGAAATTTTTTTAATTCACCTTGATTTCAATTATTAATGCAGGGATGGTAAATAAAGTTAATTGTAATTTAGATTTCAGCTTTTAATTTTAAATTTGACTATAGCGCCATCTATCGTATTTCAAAGTATGATATTAATAGGCGCTAGTAGAAAGGCCCTTTGAGAATATCGCAAACATACGAACATACCGAGTTTTATATATATTAGTTAGTTAAACAAAGTTCCCTGTAGTTTGTTTATATGTACACACACAAATGCGATAATTGTAAAAACGTGCGTAAATTACTCATTTTACTTAAGATTCATACCAATAAAACATAATAACATAATTTTATAATAAATAAAAAAATCACTTATTCTTGTTTGGTACGAACGCACTTAGCTATCAACGCTATAACGTAAAGAAGATGTTGTCGGGAAAAGTGTAAAATCCAAGTTTTAGTGCATTTTTATCATTATTATTTAAAATTAAATAATTAATAATTTTTTACTTTTTAACTGAGTTAAGACAAATGTTAGATTTTATTATTTATTCTGTTTTTTAGATTTTTATTAGAAAACACTTGCGTCATGGGGGACATGTTTCGAAGTGAGGAGATGGTCCTGTGCCAAATGTTTATACAACCAGAAGCTGCTTATGCATCTGTAGCTGAATTGGGAGAAAGAGGTTGTGTCCAGTTTCGTGATGTAAGTTAAATCTAGAAAAAAGGTATTTTTTTACAATATTTATATATACTTTTAGCTTAATGCCGATGTGAATGCTTTTCAACGTAAATTTGTTTCGGAGGTAAGAAGATGCGATGAACTGGAACGAAAAATACGTTATATTGAAAATGAGTTGCGCAAAGATGATATTTTGCTGCCTGTTGTTGACGATGATAATGAACCGCCAGCACCAAATCCACGTGAAATAATTGATTTAGAAGCAAAATTAGAATTAATCGAAACCGAGTTGAGAGAACTAAGTCAAAATGCTATTAGCCTGGATACTAACTTCATAGATATGACGGAACTGAAGCAGGTATTAGAGAATACAGCCGGCTTCTTTTCGGATGAAGAGATTTTGAATTTGGATAGCAATCGTTACATGGACCCTTTGGAGCACAACCAGCACCGCGGTCAATTAGGCTTCGTAGCAGGTGTTATTAAATTGGAAAAGTTTTTTGCTTTTGAACGTATGTTATGGCGTATTGGTCGTGGCAATATTTTCATTAAACGTAGCGATTTGAGTGGCATGGTAAAGGATCCTGAAACGGGTCATACCGTTTTGAAGACTGTGTTTATAGCATTCTTTCAAGGTGAACAACTGAAGCAGAGAATAAGAAAAATATGTCAAGCTTTCCATGCTTCAGTGTATCCCTGTCCTAGTGCCCATAATGAGCGTGAAGAAATGGTTAGGGATGTTAACGTAAGACTAGAAGATTTGAAACTGGTTTTGAGTAGTACAGCTGATCATCGTAATCGTGTTTTGTTGGCTGCTGCTCGAAATCTGCAAACTTGGAGTATTATGATTAAGAAAATGAAGGCCATTTATCACACATTGAATATGTTCAATATGGATGTTAGTAACAAATGTTTAATTGGTGAGGGATGGGTACCTACCCAAGATTTGTCTATTGTACAGAATGCCTTAGCTTTGGGTTCAAAAACGGTTGAAAGTACTATACCCTCATTCTTGAATGTCATTGATTCGCACGAACAGCCTCCAACGTATACGCGAACCAACAAATTTACCAATGGTTTCCAGAATTTGATTGATGCCTACGGTATTGCTTCGTACCGCGAAGCTAATCCTGCTTTATACACTTGCATAACTTTTCCCTTCTTATTTGCTGTGATGTTTGGCGATTTGGGTCATGGCTTTATTTTGTTTTTGTTCGCCTTATACATGGTATTGAATGAAGAAAAATTAGGCAAAAATAAGGGTGAAATTTTCAATATATTTTTTGGTGGCCGTTACATTATACTTTTAATGGGTATATTCTCTATGTATACGGGTTTCATATACAATGATATTTTCTCGAAATCAATGAATATTTTCGGTTCCCGTTGGAGAGTGCGTTATAATACAACCACTGTTTTGGAAAACAACTTTTTACAAATGAATCCCGAATACCATGTTAACGGTGTTTACCCAATGGGTATGGATCCCATATGGCAAATGGCAGATAATAAGATTATTTTCCTAAACACCTACAAAATGAAACTCTCTATTATTTTTGGTGTCATTCATATGATATTTGGTGTCTGCATGTCTCTGGTCAATTATATACACTTCCGAAAAGTCATCAATATTTTAATGGACTTTATACCACAAATTTTTTTTCTTACTTTGCTATTTGGTTATATGGTCTTCATGATGTTCTTTAAGTTTGTCACATATTCAGCAACCACACAAGAACAAAAGTTTACACCTGGATGCGCGCCCTCTATTTTAATACTCTTCATTAACATGATGTTATTTAAAAGTCAAGAACCATTAGAAGGCTGCAAAGAATTCATGTTTGAAGGGCAAGATATATTACAAATGATATTCGTGTTAATTGCTCTTATTTGCATTCCTTGGATGTTGTTGGGCAAACCCTTATATTATATGTTTAAACGCAAGGCAGCTACAAATGCTAATGGTTATGAAAATGGTCATAGTGAAATAAGTGGTGATGTCGAGGCAAGGCCTGATATGTCTGCTAAAGTATCTGCAGGTTCTGGTGGACATGATGACGATAATGAGCCTATGGGCGAAATATTTATACAGCAGGCCATTCACACAATCGAATACGTTTTGAGTACCATTTCTCATACAGCTTCGTATTTGCGTTTGTGGGCTTTATCTTTGGCTCATGCTCGTAAGTTTTGAATTTAAGTAGACTTGTTTAACATGACAAAATTAACTATTTAATTCCAGAATTGGCCGAAGTGTGCTGGAGCATGGTAATGCACAATGGTTTGATGATACCACACTATGTTGGCTCAGTAATGATTGTCTTAGTTTTTGCTTTTTGGGCTATATTGACAATTGGTATATTGGTATTAATTGAAGGTCTCTCTGCCTTCTTGCATACTCTGCGCTTGCACTGGTAAATCAGGATTAATTTTTAATTTTAAATTCTATTAATATTTTTGTTTTACTCTTTCACAGGGTCGAATTCATGAGTAAATTCTATGAGGGTTTGGGTTATGAATTTCAGCCATTTAGTTTCAAGACTATTTTAAATAGTAGC
Source organism: Phyto melanocephala (assembly GCA_941918925.1). Taxonomy (NCBI): domain Eukaryota; kingdom Metazoa; phylum Arthropoda; class Insecta; order Diptera; family Rhinophoridae; genus Phyto; species Phyto melanocephala. The sequence continues at coordinate 103,750,913 of OW799236.1, forward strand.
GACGAGACTTAGTGCTGCCTTCTTTTTTAACTTGCACGTTTGATTTAATGGTTATAATTTTGCAGTTTCAATAGCTGAATCAACCAAATAAAAATAAATAATACCATTAAATAATTAGCAAAAAAAGTTTTGTTTTTATATATAGGTAAAATCTGTAAAGAATTAAACGAAATATAATTTCTGTAATATAGTTTATGGTAAAGTTAAAATTTAGAGAAAAAATTGAAAAAACGTTAACCCAACAGACAATAGAATTTATTAAACATCCCAACTTCAATTTTAAAACTTGTTCTTGGCTACTTTAGAGTTTATGAAATTTAGGTTTTTTATTAAGAAAGGAAAATGGATACTGGATCTAAAGGTAGAATCACTGAGACTGCGAATAAATTCACAGTTTAATGTAGTGGCAAGGGTATATATAGCTTTATCATTTCAATAGTAATTTGTACAATAATCATATTTGATTATATAAAATATATAATTTTCTTGTCCATTCGTCCGTATAATAATAATAATATTGCTACGTTTATACCTTTTATAAACGTTGGATTATTTCTTTGAATAATCTTTGAGTTATTTTATTGCAATCAAAAACAGTTGAAATTCGTTATAGAATTAAGAGCACTTTATTTAAATACACTCAGATATTGTTTTTATATCACTTTACTTATTACACTTATGGTTATACAATTTTATTATCAAACTCACTTTGATACACACTTTACAAGCTCTATTGTAATACTGATCATGTTAGCTGTGTTGTTCGGCTATTTATAGTAACATAGTGGTGTTCGGTAACATTCGACAAAGTTCTCGTATGTACATTTTAGTACATTCGAAAACCGTTAAATTTAAATTAAGACGTTAAGTAATATGCAGGAAAAATAGAAGTGCCTAAAAGTATGCTACAAATAATAACAAACATCATGTTCGGACAACCAGCGAAATAAACTTATATAATTAAGACTACATACAGTAACTTTAACTACTACAACTAAAATAAATTATAATGTAAATTAAGCTATTTAGAAATAAATCTATAACAATATATTATACGGACAGATGGACAAAATTACTGGGCATATCTAAATAATAACACAGGCCAACACTCAATTTGCTTCTTTGAATTTATCAACTGATTCTAGTTAATTTGGGTGTAATCAGTTTGTCTATATCAGCTCTAGTTTTCACGATATAGTTTTTTAAGTATTTAAAAAGTAAAACTTTTCCATAGGAATTCAAAAAATAAAAATAACAAGTAAGAGCACTATATTCGGCTGTGCCGAATCTTTTATACCCACCACCAATTTTGTGTACATTTAAAGCACAATATTTATTATTTTGGTAATCATTATGGATAATCTCTTTATAATAAAATATGTATCACTTTCTTTGTAGAGGGTGGTTAAATTTTAAGGGCCCATGTTGAAGATGAGCCACACAAACAACAAGTTTTTTTTGCATTTCATTTGACATTTCTCAATCTCAGACCAACTTAAAAGTGGAAAGATACGCAAATGAGCAACGCGTTAAAGTTATTCAGGTTTTTTATAAAAATGGGCGTTCAAGTCAAAATGCACTTTGTGCACTTCGTAATTCTTTTGATCAACATAATCGTTCAAATTCGTCCACAATCGGGAGAATTGTAAAAAATATTTAAATTTCTGCAAAACAGGTCTGTATAAAATCTTAGAAAATCTGTGAATGCCTTCTTAGTTCGTTGAATGGGAACCATTGCTGTTTTTTGCGATAGTGTAGCAAAAAATCAGTCAACATCGACTCATCATCATGCCCAACAATTGACCATCAACATTGTCATTGAAAATTTGGACCATCAGATAGAGGAGTGGCGCCAAGGATGGGGGGGCCGTTTGGCCGATATTTTGTTAAATACATAATTGAACCGTACAAATGTTATCATTACTAAAAGAAATAATAATAATTTCCTAAATAATTTGTGTTTTATTTAAATTCAACATCGGCCCTTGAAATTTAACCACCCTTTATAACTTCGATATGCTACTAAAATGCTTTTGTTAATGTAGTCTTTTAGTAAAAGTGGGCGCTGAAGTAGGCATGTCAATAAAGTTTCTGCTAATAAATACAACTTAGACATTTCAATATAGTCCTTTATTTTCCCAAAAACTTTGTCAATAGAGAAATTACATGAATTTAAGATGAACTGTTATATGGGAGGGAGGCGTTAAAGTGGGCGTGTAACCAAAATTTTTGGCACAACAATAACATTAATTAGAAGGATATATGTAGCAAATTTCATCATCATACCTCTAATTTTTTCGGTTTTATGAGCTCCTAAATTTCATTAACGGTAGATAACGTGAAAAGTGGGCGTTATAGTAGGCGTGTCAGAGCTGTTTTTGCTAATGAGTACAACTAAGGTATTTCAATATAGTCCTTTGTTATTCCAAAATCTTTATTAATAGAGGAATTATATGAATTTTAGCTAAACCGTTATATGGGAAGTGGGCGTAAAAGTGGGCATGTCACCTAAGTTTGACCATTATACCTCTAATTTTGGCGGTTTTATGAGCTTTTAAATTTCATTAACGGTAGATAACGTGAAAAGTGGGCGTTCACGTAGGCGTGTCAAAGTTGTTTTTGCGAATGAGTACAACTTAGATGTTTCAATATAGCCCTTTATTATTCAAAAATCTTTGTTAATAAAGAAATTATATGAATTTTAGATAAATCGTTATATGGGAGGTGGGCGTAAAAGTGGGTGTGGCACCTTAATTTTTTGGCACAGTAATGACATTGCCTAGGGGGATATACGTAGCAAATTTGACCATTATACCTCTTATTTTGGCGGTTTTATGAGCTTTTAAATTTCATTAACGGTAGATAACGTGAAAAGTGGGCGTTGTAGTAGGCGTGTCAAAGTTGTTTTTGCGAATGAGTACATCTTAGATGTTTAAATATAGCCCTTTATTATTCCAAAATCTTTATTAATAGAGAAATTATATGAATTTTAGGTAAAACGTTATATGGGAGGTGGGCGTAAAAGTGGGCGTGGCACCTTAATTTTCTGGCACAGTAATGAAATTACCTAGGGGGATACACGTAGCAAATTTGATCATCATACCTCTAATTTTGGCCGTTTTATGAGCTTTTAAATTTCATTAACGGTAGATAACGTGAAAAGTGGGCGTTATAGTAGGCGTGTCAAAATCGTTTTTTCTAATGAGCACAACCTAGACGTTTCAATATAGTCCTTTATTATTCCAAAATCTATATTAATAGAGAAATTATATGAATTTTGTTTAAAACGTTATATGGGAGGTGGGCGTAAAAGTGGGCGTGGCACACTGATTTTCCGTTACAAAAAAGCGTTTCACCAAAAAACAAAGTGTGCAAAATTTCAGAGTCGTAGATCCAATTTTGTTGCTTTTATGACGTTTTTGTTTTTAAATATACCGAAAAATACACTGTGCGGTAAAAATTTTCGTACATTTTGATCGATAACTCCTCTCCTAATGCATAGATTTAGATAATTTTTGGAGAGAAATATTGTTTTTACTCAGGAAATATATATTCGAAGTTTCATGAGTCTACGTTAATGCGTTTGGACACAATTCCATTTTATTCGGTGTTCGAGGGACACGGTTTTTTCGACCTACTCTAGCTTTTCGAGCTATAACTCTCTTCCTAATATTCCGATTTAGCCCATTTTCAATGCCAAACAAACCTTGTCTATAAGAAAGATTCTGGCAAAATTTGAGCCCCCTAGCTTTTTCGGTGCGACCTCTATCGTGCTTTCAACAGACGGACAGACGGACGGACATAGCTAGATCGTCATCAAATCAAACCCTGATTCAGAATATGTATACTTTATGGGGTTTAAAATGGATATTTCGATGTGTTACAAACGGAATGACAAAATGAATATACCCCCACCATTTTTTTGGTGGCGGGTATAAAAACACAGAAGTAAAACTGTTTCATACAGATTTATTAAAGTAAATAAAATTCTCAAAAAGCATTAAAAACATAATATAATTATAATTCTAGTTACAGGATGTACAGGATCTGGAATGAACAGCCGGATTAGAGTCTCTTTGCAAATTCCAACAGTAGTCTGCCATCATATGTATATCCCACCTTCCCTGGTACCGATTCTCCATAATTTTGATATCTTGGTGAAACTTTTCTCCTTGTTCTTCGCTTAAAATACCCAAATTTTCGGGAAATCGGTCCAAGTGACTGTGCAAATAATGAATTTTAATACTCATGTTGCAGCCAAGGTCTCTGAACTTATCCAGCATATTCTCCACTCATTGAACATAATTTGGAGCTTTTTTATTTCCCAAGAAATTTTTTATAACTTGCACGAATGATGTCCACTCATTTTGTTCAGTTTCGGTCATTTACTTATCAAAATCGTTGTCATTCATAAACTGCCTTATTTGGGGGCCGTCAAAAACTCCTGCTCTAATCTTATCTCTACTTAGATTAGGCATTTTGCTGCAAATATATGCAAAACATTCCCCATCGTGATTCAGAGCCTTAACAAACTGCTTCATGAGTCCTAATTTGATGTGTAACGGTGGTAGAACGATATTTTCACGTGCAACTAAAGCTTCATTTAGAATATTTTTATCGCCAACAATCATTTTTTCTCTCGTAGGCCAATATTTTTGCCGCCAATATTACACAGATAAAATTCCCGTTAATCAGCTAGCAATTACACAAAAAATAACATTTTCGGAAAAAACGGAATGACAAACTGGTATATACCCTCCTCACTTACAGTGGAGGGTATAAAAATGCTATATCATGAAAACTAGAGAGATAGAGAAAAACTGATTACAGATTTGAATTCAGCGCACCCAAATTAACTAGAATCAGTTGATAAACTCAAAGAAGCAAAAATCGTTTTTAGTTTTGTCGGGCTGTGTAATTCATCCCTAAAATCACTACATACACTATCAAATTAAACAGCTTAAGTAGTAGCATACCGTACATCAATTAAAACTTGGAAACTCAAGATGCCGTGTAAAACAAAACGGCCTTATTTAAAATTTGAAAAAGGATACATAAAAGCAGAAATCTTCGCTATATTATGATAAAGCTATTTGTGGAATTTTAGACTTAACAATGTCAATAATGGTGTAGACTTTATAAAATCGAGCTCTGCCAGCACACAGCACATTTATTTATTTAAGATTAGATGTAATTGATAAAGGAAGCTGTTAATTTTGTTGGAATCTAAATTTATTTTTACTTTGTTGCTGCAATTAATTCAATTAACTTCTTATATGTAAAGTCATGATCCATACCCTAATATGTGCAATTCCACTTCTAACGTAATACTAACTCGATAGTTCATTAAACTTGTGTGAATACTAGGAAATTTAGGCATTCAACGCCACATGGCAGTAACATGTGAGAGGAAAAGAAATTTGTTTAACAATTCACAGACGAAAAAAGCAATGAAAACAATAAGAGTTTTCAGAAATAAGATAGGTCTTTTAGTAGGGCACTGTTTAACCAGGCAAATGTCATTGCTTAATAATTTCCCCATAGCGGCTTCGGCAAGAGTTTTCTCGACAGGAATATTGAACTCAACTTTCTAATTCCATAAAAAAATCTGTGGTGCGAGCCACTTATTTTTATTGATCCGAAAATCATTAAATTTTTTAACTTTTTGAATTTTTATTGTTATTTGCTCTAGTGAATATGTTTCTAACTAAATACTTTTTAAAATTTAAAATTTAAGTTTGTTAAAAAATGCTTAAATAAGTTTACCGCCATCATCGCTCCATCACAGACTATCGCATTATAGCTGGGACTGAAACAATTGCTTTTTAGTCGGATAATAAGTTTGGATTAAAATTAACAGCAACAAATTATTGTAGTTTGGATAACAAGACAAACTGTTGTTAAAACAAGTTCCCACCTAAATTTTTTTAGTTTTGTAAGAAGTGCACAATTCATTTCGTTACCGTGTTGCAGCCATTAATTTTTTGCATATGAAAACATAACAAAGTTTATCGTCTGTACTGTTGTTCATTTTAGCACTAGAAAAATGTAGACAAATTTATTTCAGTAGCAATTTTTTCTGTATAATTCTCCCTAACGTTCTGCGACCTTTTCTACCAGTGCGAAGGGGGAAGGCATGATTAAGTTGTTCAAGAACAACTATTTGATAATGAAATTTTTTGGTGGGTTGCTGACTATCAAAATAGGTAAAGCCGTTGTTCTCTCGTTAAAAGAATTTAGTGAATCACACTTTTGATATTGATGTTTCCATTCGTGTTTTTTTCAGTAGGATCCTTAGGTTTTTGTTTTATTTTAGGCACTGCAATAAATATTCTGACTTCTAAACAATATTTTGCGAACCCAAATTAGAAGTATAATATAATATTTAACTTATAACTTTTTCCATCACTCTATTCTGAAAGACTTTTTAAATATTAGCACCTATTTAAGTTTAAAATATTTAAATCTTGCAAAAGTTTAAATTATACGTATTATCAGAACAAGTGCCTCCTTTTCAAAGTAATTATTAATCTTATTAAACTAAATTATTATAAATTGAATTTTTATTTTGTCGAAAAAAAAAAAAAAAAAAAAAAAAACTAAATTATTATATAATTATTTATAATAAAATAAAAAAAATGGCAAATAAAAGGGATAAATTGAAGCAAACAATTAAAAATAAAAATTTTAGCTTTAACTTTTATATAACAGACAACTTAAAGTCTTGTAAAACTGAAAAATTCTTTTAACATTTTAAAAGTAAATCTTTTAGATCTTATGTAAAATGTATTTTTTCTTTAACATGTCGAAATCACAACTTCATATTTTCTTGTTAAATTCAAAATAGATGAAAAAATGTTTAGAGAAAGAACAAATAATAAAGCATGATGTTTAAACATCTAAAACACACAAATGCACACCAACTATCGGCATCGTTCTTAAAAAAGTCAAGAGTAAAAAAGCATAAGTACTCAAAATGACCATATTTGAAAAATGTCTCAAGGACATTCTTTGGGCTGCCTTAAAAGAGCACTTCATAAGTACATGGAAAATATACTTGTACTCGTACCAACAAAACAATTTCGGTTTTAAAAATATTTTCTTTATAGAATATGTATGTATATTTTACTTATTTTCTTGTGCCTTTTTTTTTGGGGGGGAAAAATTCTGGTACATATTTAAAAATGTTTTATTATGTACTTAATGGTTGTCAAAAGCAATACAAAATAAAATTATATTCGTACACAGTCAAACGTACATGTATTTTGACGGACTGCTGGTGTAAACTGTTTTAGTATGAAGTGGTTAGCTGGTTTAGTATGAAGATGTAGTGAAAAAATCAAAAAAAATTTATTACTTTATAATCAAAAGCCACATAATTTAATATTTCCCAATATTAAAGAAGGAAATATATTTTTTACATTTTTAATTTTTTTTTTTTCTTTTTAAGTAGTACATGTATTATAATGGTTGGAAGATTAACTACCTAACCAAAACAAACCTTAATGGAAATGGACAAAGGGCAGCTATGTATGTGTAAAGCTTTTGCCCTCAGGCTTCAATTAAATATTTAAGCAATGCGTGAAATGAATATAAATATATTTTGACACAAAAAGAAGAAAAAAAAAAGAAATAAAAACAAATACTTAATATTTATTTTTTTAATATTTAAATAGGAAAATTTTCAACATAAACCCACAAAAAATAATAATAAAACAACTATCTGAGAAGAGTAATGATGATTAACTTTATAGTAGATTTTTATAGCCAGTTTATAAGATGCAGCTCTGCTGGTGTGGCTCAAGCCAACGGGGTCTTAAAAAATAGAAAAGGTATGAACCCTACCTAAACTCTACAGCTAACAATCGCTTCTTATGGTGAGACTTGGAAAAGCTAAAGTTTTTTTCTTAAAACATTTATTTATTACAAAGCTGAACAAGCATAAGAAAAATTAACTCAAAATAAAGTGTGTATGTTACTCTCTCATTATAAAAAACAAGTAAGAGCACTAAATTCGGCTGTGCCGAATCTTTTATACCCACCACCAATTTTGTGTACATTTAAAGCACAATATTTATTATTTTGTAAATCGCTATGGAATAATATCTTTATAATAAAATATGTATCACTTTCGTTGTAGAGGGTGGCTAAATTTTAAGGGCCCATGTTGAAGGTGAACTACACCTAGACTTTAGATTTGTTTTCTGCATTTCATTTGACATTTCTCAATCTCAAACTTACTCAATTTGATCCGTGGAAAGATACGCAAATGAGCAACGCTTTAAAGTTTTTCAGGTTTTTTATGAAAATGGGCGTTCAAATCAAAATGAATTTTGTGCACTTCGTCATTGAAAATTTGGACCATCAGGTAGAGGAGAGGCGCCAAGGATGAGGGGGGGGGGGCATTTGGCCGATATTTTGTTAAATACATAATTGAACCATACAAATATTATAATTACAAAAAGAAATGATAATAATTTCCTAAATAATTTCTTTTTTATTTAAATTCAACATCGGCCCTTAAAATTTAACCACCCTTTATAACTTCGATATGCTACTAAAATGCTTTTGTTAATGTAGTCTTTCAATGAAAGTGGGCGTTAAAGTAGGCGTGTCAATAAAGTTTCTGCTAATAAATACAACTTAGATATTTCAATATAGTCCTTTGTTTTCCCAAACACTTTGTCAATAGAGAAATTACATGAATTTAAGATTAACCGTTATATGGGAGGTCGGCGTTAAAGTGGGCGTGTCACCTAAACTTTTGTGCACATTGATTAGAAGGATATATGTAGCAAATTTCATCATCATACCTCAAATTTTGTCGGTTTTATGAGCTTTTAAATTTCATTAACGGTTGATAACGTGAAAAGTGGGCGTTATAGTAGGCGTGTCAAAGTTATTTTTGCTAGTGAGTACCACTTATATGTTTCAATATAGTCCTTTATTATTCTAAAATCTTTATTAATAGAGAAATTATATGAATTTCAGTTAAAGCGTTATATGGGAGGTGGGCGTCAAAGTAGGCGTGCCACCTTAATTTGCGGACACAGTAATGACATTGCCTAAGGGGATATACGTAGCAAATTTTATCATCGTGCCTCTAATTTTGGCGGTTTTATGAGCTTTTAAATTTCATTAACGTTAGATAACGTGAAAAGTGGGCGTTATAGTAGGCGTGTCAAGGTTGTTTTTGCTAATGAGAACTACCTAGGTGTTTCAATATAGTCCTTTATTATTCCAAAATCTGTATTAATAGAGAAATTATATGAATTTTGGGTAAATCGTTATATGGGAGGTGGACGTAAAAGTGGGCGTGGCACATTGATTGATTGTTACAAAAAAGCGTCTCACCAAAAAGCAAAGTGTGCAAAATTTCAGAGTCGCACATACAATTTTGTTGCTTTTATGACGTTTTTGTTTTTAAATATACCGAAAAATACACTGTGCAGTATAAATTTTCGTACATTTTGATCGATAACTCCTTCCATAATGCATAAATTTAGACAATTTTCTGGGAAAAATATTGTTTTTACTCAGGAAATATATACTCGAAGTTTCATGAGTCTACGTTAATGCGTTTGGACACAATTCCATTTTATTCGATGTTCGAAGGACACGGTTTTTTCGACCTACTCTTGCTTTTCGAGCTATAAATCTCTTCCTAATATTTCGATTTAGCCCATTTTTAATACCAAACAAACCTTGTCTATAAGAAAGATTCTGGCAAAATTTGAGCCCCCTAGCTTTTTCCTCTATCGTGTTTTCAACATACGGACAGACGGACGGACATAGCTAGATCGTCATAAAATCAAACCCCGATTCAGAATATATATACTTTATGGGTTCTAAAATGGATATTTCGATGTGTTACAAACGGACTGACAAAATGAATATACCCCCACTATTTTTTTGGTGGCGGGTATAAAAATATACTTACAAAAATATGTGTTTAGAGTGTTTTTTCTTTAAACTTTCCTAAATATTATTATTTATTAAAATTGCTTTTTAATATTTTTACGTTTCTGCATGTATTCTACTTGATATTTTTACGCAAACACTTTATACGCAAAGCTGTACAAAAAAAACTTTTTAAGTGATGATCAATTCATTTTTGGTGATGGCAAGGTCTTGTTATTTTGTTTTATTTATTTTTTCACTGAAACATTGGAAGTGGTGTGCAATAGAAGAAATAACATTTTGATCACCTCTACAATATTTACCAAAAATGATTTTTTTTCCTGCAGCTCCTTTTTAGAAAAATCCACAATTTGTTAAAAATGTTCTGTTTAAAGAGTTCAGCAGCTAGTGGTAATAATCTTGAATACTTTGATATTTTCTTACTGTTTCTTATCTAATCTGGCTAAATCGAATTTAACAAAACATCAGCATTAATTTCTAAGGTAAAAGTTTATCGTTTGGACAGTCATAACAATTTACATTTCCCGTAACTCACTCTGTGGATGCTAGCCCAGGGTGAACCATAAGTTACCACAAGTCTTGAAAATTATATAGTTATTTTTTGTTTTTAAAATTATATCAATAACACTTGGAAAATAAATAGTACAGATATACACAACTGACCAAAGGGCCAGAATAATAGAATTTTATTTAAATATGTGATACATTTTTTTAACGCAAAGAGTATACCATCTACATTTTCATGTAAATGCTGAATGTCGCACTCTGAAGCAATAATTCATTGCTTAGTTCATCGCCACCACCAACAAAGCACCATAAGAATATCGCCTCGAAGAGGTGGATCACATAAACTAAAATTAAACGTGTAAAACAAGGTAATAACGAAGCACCGAAACCATCTACTGGCAGGGGTTCTGCTCAGCTAGACACTTTGCGGATGTCACTACAGCGCACTTAAAAAATATATTATTTGTTACTCTCATAAAAAGTGCATTTGCTGCAAGAATTAAAATTTTTTGTTGTACAAAAGAAAAATCAGCTTTATTGGAAATATGATTATAAGTTTCATCATTTATGATTTTCTTTTTAATGGATTTATTAATTGGCAGGATCATAGATTCTGGGGTTTTGTAAAACCAAAAGCCATTTATTCGTGCTAACGGCTCACCATTAGAAGTTCAATATGTTATGGCATTATATTTGAAAATATTATTGCGCCTTAGTTCTTCGAAAATGAAGATCAGAGCACTGTAAATGTAAATGAAAGGATTCACTGCCCACACTACAGAAAGCACAATGCACTTTTAATTCAAAATTTTGAATAAAAAATCATTTACAGAATTTCGGAGATCAACTGACCAGCGCAAGCGTTTGTCAGCACCATTTGTTTTCTGAAAGTTTATATGTGAACAAGCGCAAGAAAATACCTTAACTCAGTGCAAATACTGTTGCAGAAATTCAAACTCTATAGCTACAAAGTTTAAAATATGGTATTAAAAACGCTCCAAAGCGAGCCCATCAATGCAAAGCTATAAACGGAGGTCATTTAAAAACATTACTATACATTATTCGTGTGATCATATTTTCATTTTGTAGATTTTAAATGGGAAAAATATATAAAAAATATATCGTTGGTGACTTAAATTATTGTTAAGCGTGATTTTTTAAGAGCTATAGGAAAGTTAAAAAAAAACACATAAAATTCAGGAAAATTCAAGAAATTTTTATTTGAGTCGATAGTACGGTCCATATAATTAAATGTTTGAAGATTATTTAATGCAAATGTTGACCGTGACTGCGCCTCAAATTGTCCATTCGCTTAGTCCAATCTTGACCTACTCTTTCTAACATTTCGGCCGGTTTCTCATGAATAACTGCTTCAATGTTGCCATCCAATGCGTCAATTGAAGCGGGCATGTATGTATAGACATAAGCTTTAACATAGCCTAACAAAAAATAGTCTAAAGGCGTTAAATCGCACGATCTAGGCGTCCAGTTGACGTGAAATGAAATGTTCACCGAACTCGCCTCTCATAAGTCCATTGTTAAGCGTGCTGTGTGGCATGTGGCACCGTCTTGTTGAAACCATATGTCATGCAAGTCAAGCTCTTGCATTTTGGGCAAAAAAAATTTGGATATCATCTCACGGTAGCGCTCACCATTCACAGTTACGTTACGATTCGCATCATCTTTGAAGAAGTACAGTCCAATGATGCCACCAGCCCATAAACCTCACCAAACTGTGACTTTTTCTGGATGCATTGATAGCTCTTGCAATGCTTCTGGCTGATCTTCACTCCAAAATCGACAATTCTGCTTAATAACGTACCCATTGAGCTTCGTCGCTGAACACAATTTTTTGATAAGAAGCGCACGATAAACTTTTTTAACAGAGCACGCATTTTGATAATAAAATTCAATGATTTTCAAGCGTGGTTCGTTAGTGAGACCACTCATGGTTAACTTATAGACCAAACTGAAGATGTTTGACAGTGAAACAAAACACGATACGTGCGGCAGCTGTTTAAACCAGTGTTGTCAAAAAGATAATAGCTAAAAAATCACCCTTTACATGAAAAGGTAAAAACGGAATAGAATAATAGTATTATTATACTGTACTTTATTTTGTAATATTGATTATAAAACTGTTAAGTTTGATACTTTATCAGAAAAATTTTGTGTCACTGAAAAAGTTTATTTAATAAAAAATTACAAGTTAGGAACTTTCTGCTTTTGTCCATCCATTAGTAAACGAAAAAGCGATTAAAATTTTAAATTTTGTTGGTCCACTCTAACATCATTAAAATTGAAAAAATTTTAATAAAAAATAAAATTTCGGCCTCCTTTCAGTACCTGCTTAAATTAAGAAATTTAATAAAAAATTTCATTAATTAAAAAAATATAGAAAAAGTTTTGATTAGAAATTTTGTTATAGAGAAACTGTAATGTAACTGAGAGTATACTGTTAATAGAAAGTTTATTTAATTTAATTTACTAGCGATAAAAACTTTGTAAAATTTAATGAGTGTAAAAGCGTGATTCAAAAACTTGCAAAATTATAAATATTCACAAAACATTACTTTTAGCCTGAAAACTTAGAAATCGATTACTGAAAAAATTTTTCACGTGCACAAAAATCCTTCTTTTTAGTACCCTTCATTAAAGGTCAGCTGGAATTTGTGACAAATCACAAAATTTTAGACAAATTTAAAATGCAATTAAATCTTTGGAATGCCATAAAAATTTATCCTTTCGATATGGTCCTCCTTTTGACAACATTTGAATTTGAAATTTATTGAAATCAAATAAAAGCTTTCAAAAACGTAGGCAAACTAGTTAAAGTTAAATTGAAACGTATAAGTAGATTTCAGGAGAAAAAATATACTTAGAATTTGCTTTTCAGCCAGATTGTAAATGCTGTACTCGCATTTTTCGCATAAATCACAAAATAACATTTTTACTGAGGATCATAGTAGCGGAAAATTGAAATATCGTGATTTAACTTTTTAAATTTTTGTATTTTTATTCTGCTCCTTTTTTATGGCTAAAGCAATTTACTGGCCTTTATTCGTCTTTTATTTCAAAACTACCAAAGCTAAGCAAAAGAAAACACAGATTTAAGAAGGATAGGAGAGGGAAAACTAAAAGAAAATAGAAAAAATAAATTATGATGATTCAACCGTTTTAGCAGAATGTCTGTGTTGAAATATTAAGGCTACAAATTTATATGGTTTTTGTGTATGTTTATGTATGTATGTGGTTGAATATAAAATATAAAATGGACAATGTACCTTTGTTAAAGTGCTAATATTTTTTGCGATGTAGTAATAAATTAAACCAAAGAAATATATAAAAGTTACCCACTCCCAGAGTGAAGACAATTAAATGGAAACCTTTAAAAGTATATATAGGGGGTCCAGAAACTTTGATTTTGATATTGATTTAAATTAGTTGACATTTATTAAGTCGGTAGTTTGGGAAAACTTTGGTGTGCTTATGTAAGACATAATTTGTTTTATTAGATATAGCATTATATAATATTACTAGCAATGTCATATATCATGACACATTATTATTACGATTAACAACATGTATATAATCTTTACGTTTATTAAGAACTTTAAAATATTGCAAAATAGTAAACTGTTTTTAGTGGACATTAGCAAATACTGCGTATCCAGGTAATATTTTAAGGATATAAAATAATAGATTTTTTTAATAAAAATATGTACCATTTTATATCAATACTAGCTGACCCGGCAATCGTTGTTTTGCCATATAAATATTCTGTAGTCAAAAATACAATTACTTAATTAGTGTAAGCGTCTGAGGATGTAGTCAGTCATATGAAAGAGTAATGAAGCTCTGACGCAATATAATTCGTACATTACTTATCTTTAGCAATTTTTAATGAGCCTAATATTTAATATCGAGCTCATACTCGAATGCTAGACGATGGAAAGAATCGAATGTAAATGCTGGATGTGCTTGTTGGCGCTATTTGTTATTTGCCTTGTGTATATCAATTAGCAATCAAAAGGCTATTTTTTATTTGTTGTAATCATCTTTGATTGATTTTGATAAGCTTGTCCCTCTTGTGCATGTGATTCACGCATTTTCGCCATTTCTCCACGCAACCTTTCACGTAGTGTTTATCATCACGTAGCAAATTAAATATATTTGCAGTGGATCAGAAAAGAGAACAAATATTGTTACGTTTATACCTTCAAATAAACTGAGATTCTTTTATAGTAAGCAATAATCAGCAGTCTTGAAATTTGCGCTATATAAATTATATTTATTAAAGCACTTTGAAATATTACCACGGTTTATTTAATATTTCACTATTATTTAATTTAACTTGTTCACTTATGTATGTCTTATGTACTCAAGTACAACCAACTGCAACTTGCTGTATTTGTATATATATATTGTGATGCCAGATTAACAATTTTCCAAACAATGCAAGTTATAGAAATAATTATTTAACAAATCTACTGATAGTATGCTATAAAATGTGAATTGTTTATAATTTGAAGTTTGCCAGAGTTTTTAAGTAAAATCTTAATTAGACAAATGTAAATTGGAATTAAGCTGTGAATAAAATTAATGTAAACTAAACAAGTAAAAGTGCTATATTCGGCCGTGCCGAATCTGATAATACCCTTCACCATCATGTACATAGGTATAATCTTGCATCGTAGCTAAACCTTTATTTTATGTTTTACGCCATTTTTCCTTATTATTTCCAACGCCATCCTTGATTTTGCGTTTTTACTTAGTACACTGTATTCTAATAGTCATATCCTTTAATTTGATACCCATATTGATGGGGTTAACAAAATTTGATCCGCCATTTTGTTTTAAACGCCATCTTGGATTTTACATTTTTTAATAATTTACTGTATTATACTGGTCAAGCCCTTTCATTTCATACCAATATTGGGGGGATTCTAGAAGTCATATTTAAAAATATCAGATTTGACCCATTTATAAATTTATTGTCCGCATTTTGTAGTGGCGGCCAACATGAGTTTTAATTTTTTTTAAAGTGCTTATATTTTGCAAGTCAAGTCCTTTCAGATGATATCAATATTGACGCTTTCGGTTGTCTAGAAGCTGAAAAAAATTAATTTTCGTTTGTAAATTTGTAGAATATATATTTTTCAAAAAAAATTTTCACCTATAACTTTACCTATTAAAGTTCGATTTATCAAAAATTTTTCACGAATATTATATCTATAAATAGTAACAAAGGTACCTACAAATTATTCTATGGCTGAAATATTTTAAATTTGGTGTTAAAAATATGGGGGAAAAAAAAAAGCCAATCGCGTATATTTGCTCATATCTCAGAAAGTTATGTGGCGATTTTGCTGAATTTCAACAGCGATTCATCCTCGAATATTTCCAAAAGATTGATATAATACACAGGTCTGAGGAGCATGTGGTTGCTTCTAAAAGTTGATTTCAACCAACACACGGACAGACGGGTAGACGGACAGACGGTCAGGGCTTAATGGTCTCCTATATTCATAAGCTTTCAGAAAATATATACTTTATGGGGTCGGAAATGAAAATTGTAGAAATTACAAACGGAATGACAAAGCTATATATGCCCTTGTTCACCACAGGTGAAGGGTATAATAAACAATATAAGATATAACTAACATTTTTTACAAAACTTTTTTTCGCCAAATATTTTTGTCGCTAATTCACCCATTGAATTAAGATTTTCTACAAATATTGCCAAGGGCTCATATTTTATATGGATGTAACAGTCGTTGTAAGAAGTTCCATATCAGTTGAAAAATCTGAATTTGTTTTGCTAAAAAACAAAGGGCATCTGTTCTTCCACTCACCTCTCAGCTCATCATACTTCCACTTAACTGATGTTTAATAGCAAAATGTTAAATGATAAATTGATACCATATAGGAGTCTGAAGTATATGTGAGGGCTTCAAAAACTTGATTGCAGCATACATACGGACAGATGGACAACCGAAGAATCGAACTAAGCTACGTCAAAAAAATTACGTTTTACACTCTCATATGAAGGGTTTAAAAAGTGACAGTATAACCACACAAAGGGATTATTAATTGAACAAATCAAACGTAATTTTTCAAAACTAATAGAACGTTTGGTGAATGATTTGGAACTCTCAGTAAAAAAGATTTAAAACAAGTAAGAGTGCTATATTCGGCCGTGCCGAATTTTTATACCCTTCAGAACGTGCAGTCATGCAATAACAGTAGTTTGTATCACCATTCATCTCATATGAAATACGTACATACATATATAAAACACATACATATATAAAAACAACCCATTGTAGAATTAAAAATTTAATTATGTATGTTAAAAAAAAATTAAAAAAACCAATAAAAAAAATATTAAAAAAATATAAAAAAAATTTTTTTGGCTCAGCTGAGGTTCGATGCCACGTTTACTCTAACCAGTATACACGTTTGTATGTATGTATGTTGTTGTTGTAATGTTGTTTTTGTGAAAAAATTTAGAGGTAGTCGTGGTTTTTTGCTCATATCTCAGTTACTTATATACCGATATTTATGATTTTTAATGCCGATCTACTCATAAATATTTCTAATATTTTAATATCACACCCGGGTCCACGCGATATCGGGAGGCTTCAAAATGTTGATTTCAACATACACACGGACAGACGGACAGACTGACAAAGCTTAATCGACTCCCCTATTTATAAGCTTTCAGGAAATATATACTTTATGGGGTCGGAAATGAGAATTGTAGAAATTTCACACGGAATGACAAACCTATATATACCCTTCTCACTCTGTGAAGGGTATACAAAAGGATTCTTCATTAATAATGGAACCGAAAAACATATTTCTGTATGATATAATTGCCTAAATATTTACACAAACAAAAAATTAAAAGGAGCGATGTAAACTATTTTTTTTTTTTAAATTTTTACTTAGTGAGCGAAAAAACTGTTACTACAGGAAGAAAAGAATGATCTGTACGATGTTCTTTTAAACCTTATACATTTTTGTAAAGCACATATTTAAAAAATATTTGAAATACGACAATTATTTTCATTTAAAATATTTTATCTGGGGAAATAATAAATTTTTAGTCCTCTAAATTTTTTTTAGCTTAAAATATTTAGCTGAGATTTACAAGTTCTTTTTGTTAGTCAATAATAGACTGAGTTTTATGGAAGACGTAATTTTGTCTGAATTGTGTTATCTTATTTGATGCGTATTTTTATGCTTTAATTTATAGTTAAATGGATTTAAATAGTTAAAAGGCGGAAAAATATACAATATTATATTACGCCCTTAAGCGAAGTTCGTTATTTTGCCGACTCTTAATAAAGAAATTTATTCACAGAAATGTTTTAATAATACTCAATATAAATTCACCTACCCACTACTACATATGCAATGATCTATGAAATGTTTTTTTTTATGTTTAATACTACCACAAAAACTTTCGATACATATATGTATCGAATCATATACAGACATACTACATACACATGTGTAAGAACATTGTACAATTTATATTTATAAACTGTGATTGTTACACACATGTGATTTTATTTGCTCCTATGTAGAGACTTTTTTCCCTTCTTTTTTTTTTTGTCAAGAACTTAAGTGAGTATTTGTTTGTATATGTATTCTTAACTAACAACACTCTTGGGTATTGATACCCATATATCTTTTAATGTTTGTACTTATGCATGTATTCTATGGGAATCTTATCGCTAAAAATTTATCTCGTGCATTAAAAATACAATGTGGCCAATTTCTGTATTGTTTGGTTGTTCATTGTTGTTGGCTTTTTTTATTTTTTGTTCTATTTTTGATTGTTGATGCTGGGCATATTTAATAGCCGAGGTCACAACAAAAAAACAAGTCTATAAATTGTGGCAACCCTTAACCCATTTACGACCGTAGCGGCGTTTTCGCATCAATGACTTTATGAGGTTAATAAGAATTATTCATGCATTATGCTTAAATTTGTATGATACGTTTAAAATAAAGGAAGACGAAAATTAAAAAGATACGGCTTATAAATCAAATGGTTTTAAATTTTATCAATCAAGAACGTTTTATAGGTCCAGGCAGATTTTATTATGCTCTACACCACAATATATTTGTTAGTAATTTTATGAACTTGACTGTGATCTTTGGCAGATGGATTGGCATTAATCGGTAAGTATATTTGTGTTGATATGAAACTTTTTTTTGTTAAATTAATTTATGTATAAATCCCTATCAGGTCTCTCACACACACAGAGGGTATATTCGTAAGATTATTCATGGCAGCAGAAAACACAAAAGAAACTTCAAAAATACAAACATTCTGTTGTTGTTTATATACCTGAATAAGTCACATAATTTATTTTTCTATAATTTTTTTAATTTTTAAGACTTCTTAGTAAAAACCAAGGCATGTTTAGTCATCAGGAAGTCGCAGTTCGAAGAGAACTTTCTTGATTAATTTTTTTTCATATGAGGCTTGACATTTGAACTAAACGTGGGAAGGGAGAACATTATTTTTTTCTATTGACTTTGGCAGCTGTAGCATAAAATAAGCAAAATAAATAATCAATTGATGACCAAGACTCCCTAATGGATAAATTTGCCTTCGTAAAATTTATCGTTTAGGTGTTTTCTAAAACGTTTGAAACCAATTGCAACTGCAAATTATTTATTATAAAGAAAAATTAAAAAAAAATTAAGTTTGACAGATGCAGACAAATTATAAAAAAAAAACATATGGCCTTATGGTAAAACATAAAGTGATCAGCTTTAAAACTAAAAATAATACACATTTTTATGAATTTCATTAAATCATCGATTAAACAACGAAGAGCGCACATACGCCACATATGTGTTTTTTTTTAATGGAAAAACAGATTTTGATTAAAATGTAGAAACATTGTTGGGCATAAGAAAAAAAGCCCTCAAAATAAAGTCGACTGTAACTTACCACTGAATTTGAATACAAAATTACGTTAAGTCGTATGTCTGTATAAATATTTATTATGTTTCAAACTGTCAAAGATTTAATATGCAAATTTCACACTTATTTGAGAAATAAAAGAATCATATCTACTGCGAAATCTCAGTTTCACTTTGGAAGGATATTTGTGTAGAGACTAGATGAAGTTATGGGTTGATAGAAGCATAGATAAAAATAATTTCCAAAAATTTTTAATGCCGTCCAGTTTTTGCTTACATAAAAATGTCTTCGTCTTTTCTTTTGCTGCAACATCCACATCAAGGACAACAAGATTGTCCTCGCTTACTCAACTTAGAACGTATTAATTAGTTAATTAATATAGAAAATAAGTGATTCAAACCAAATTTGTTACGCTTTTCGTTGCACCCTTGTGTCATGCAATAGAAAAAATTGAAGAAAAAAAGCGAATTTATAAAGAAATTTATTTAGTTTTCTATTTATATTTACTATTCTATCTAATTTCGCATTCAAAGAATAACACATGGCAACTTACAACTTTAATCAGGTAGATATTATTTTAAGACTCATTAAATCTTATATGGGATTTTGACTTTCAGCGGTCAATTATATAAAATTTGGCTAATTTGGTAACGTTGCACATTAGATTTAGTTTTTCTTTTGTCTTTCAAATAAAAAATAATTAAAAATGTTGACTTAGTACACTATCTTTATTTTATTAACAGCATTATTTAATTTTAACAGACGTTAATGCCCACAAGAAGAAATGAATATGACAAGAATAGTGTTAAGCACACCTTCTATATAAAATGGATACCTTCGATTAAATTATACAAAAATTAACAAAAAAAATAAATGCATTACATGATGCTGATGGTGGGTGCAAATAATTAGGCTACAGTTGTAAAATGTTATACAAAATACATTCGAAACATTTTAACTTCGACAACTGTGAGAAGATTAATTAAAAAATTCAGAGAGGTTGAATCCCCTGGAGACGCCAAATGCACTTGTTGTCCAAAAATAAGACAATAAAAAAATAACAATGCAGAGTCCTATTATTGCAAATTTAAAAAAAAGCTCTCTAGAGCTTTGGTTATTTTTAAAATGTTGCTCAACAATAAATAAATGTTATTCTATTGTGTAACACTCCATTTACTTACTGTCAGCTGTCAAATTGGTTTTTAAGGTTACAAGCCCTTTACCACGTAAATGGCGTTAATATTCGTAGACTTTTTTTAACTATCTTTTGGCCTTTTGTTTGGCTTTTTTAATTTTGTATTCAAGCTTATGACGCTAGTGGGTTAACATGTTCATACATCGGTAGATTATACTATTTTTTTTTCTTTTTATTTGATTTGAAAGTTGAGTAACGAAAGATTCTTTTAATAAACTTATTTATTTAACAGTTTATTTGCTTTAGTATGTGAGACATCACCGAGAATTATTAATATCTATGTGGCAAAGTTAGAACATTAATTTTACTATACTATGGTATTAAATAATACTTATAAGATAAAAAATGTGGTTGAGATTTGCAAATTGCTAAACAAAAAAATATATGACAAAAAGTCAACCGTTTGTTAAGGTGGAACACTGAAGGTATTTTAAGAAAGAACTGATAAATTTTTTCAAAAACTCATTTTATTATGGGATTTTTACCTAAACATTTTAAAGAACTTCTATGTTGTACCTAAAATATTTAAATTTTACTGATTTTTAGAGCTCATTTTTATCGAAGTTGTCATAACTCAAAAAAATAATAATTCCCAAAATCTCGTTTTTGTAAAAACAAAACTTAAAAAATATTTAAACAACCCTGACAGGTTTTATGTTATTTAAAAAAATTAACTTTTGTTAAATCCTAGAAAATTATGGCAATATGATATGTAAGAACAACTTGTGATTACAGTGTATATGTATGCTTTAAGCTAAACTCACCGTTTCCTATGTGCCTGCTGATTAGGTAGTAATGACCTTTTGTTTTTTCGAATCATGCCTATTTGTGTAAGGTTCCATGAGCTCAAAACACTTACTGCTCCCAAGGGCGACCACATATCTGCATATATTTTACAACGACTTTATAAGATGTGTGTAGTAATTTGCATGATAGGAGTGTAATTTCCACGGTTGAATCGAAGGGATCTCTCTCATGGGGAAAAGCATTAAGAGGTCTAATAGACTTCCTAAAAGCTTAACAGATATCATAATCGAACATGTCTCGAAGAGTAGAAAGGTTCCTCATTTACTAAATAGTAAGGCAGTTTTGAAGGCCTTGAAAGGAATTATGTCAAATCTAGGCTGAATAGTAGAGGTAGAGGTGTTATTGATGTAATTTAGTCTTCTTTAGAGTCAGATTTCGTAAGGGCATTTTGAAGATGTCGGCAATGAAATTGCAGATAAACTGGCGCTCAGTAGAGGACATTGTAAGGCAATCAATAGCCCATCAATAGGCCACTGATGAATCACTTTTTTCTGAACAAATTAGTTCGTTGATATAAGATGGAACTTATGTGTCATAGAAGGAACTGCAGGCAAGAGTAAACTCAGCGGACCCAAATGTACTTCTAGACCTTAATAGGGTATGTTACTGGGCATTTTCCAATAAGGGCTGAAATTAGTAGATTAGAATCGCGCCACTACGCAATTCTGTAGGGTGTGTGAGAATAAAAACGAGATAGAAACAATTGAGCATATTTTCTGAGATTCAAAGATAAATAGAATGATATCACTGGGTGCCCCGGTGAACTAGTCAGTGGAGGACTAGTCAGTAGTATGGGGGTTGCGGCTTCGATTCCCGCCAGAGAATCTGGACTGGTCTGCTTCTCTTTCTCTTCTATTTTAACTCTATTATACTCTCTATTAAGGCGTCACAATTGACAATAATGTTCTCCGGGTGAGGGTGTAAGGGTAACTTTGCACCAGCCTTACCTACCTACCTATCTCGGAGTGTAAACTAGAGAATATTTATAATGACGATAGTTAGTGAAAATAGAACAGGGGCTTATTGGCTGTATTTTCTCTGGATTTCTTTTCATTAAATATCATCTAATTTATTTTTATTAATTTACTCTATTTCTAATACTGGTTTTTACTTTACAATTCTTTATGTTATTTATATTACCAAAGGAAAACACAATGGTTTCCGTGTGTGGTTATTGGTGGTGTCTCTTAGCTTTCCCTCCCCCTCCTTTCCAACATATCTAAAAAGTGCGAAAATGCTTATTTTTTATGTAATTTTTACATCGTTAGATATGGCAGCGCAATAACAGGTGCTTTTATTTTGCGCATAGAAAGTTTAAAACAATGTAAAATATAACTGTTATACTGATAGTCCTAGCTATTATAAAAACAGCAACAAAACGTTTTGCCCAACTTAATTAAGAATTATTATAGTACTCGTTTTTACCTTTCCGGATTTTGATTTATGACACTATTGTAGTAAGTAAGCAGTTTACTATTTATTTGTATGTTCATTCAACTTATTTTGTTTTAAATTGTAATGAATTCAGTCTTATTTTCTTCTAGTTTTGCGCAAGCACTGATCATCACTGTTAGATCATCCAATATTTTTTAACACTAACGACTTTTCATGCCAGTGCTTTGCAAATACGTGAAAATATAAACCAAAACTGTTAAATAAAAGAGATTTTTCAAGTATCAAAGGTTTCTATGTTGAGAAGTGTTTTACCGTCAACATCAATTTAAACAAAATTCTCACTCAAAAATTCTAAAAACGACAATGGTAACAAACAGTATTCATGAACATTTATTTAAAATAACTCAAAGCAACAATCTTTAGTGTTCTAAACATATAAATAATTTTCAAAGAATATTTGTGGGTTATCTTCTCCACATCTTAACAATAAACAAAGTATACAATTTTCATATGCATTATTAATTTATTTTCTTTTTTATTAGTAAAATTTGTTGTCGGATTAAAATTTCAGCCCTACTTTTGTTCATAGAAAACCACTTTACTTCCTCATTTCCTTAATTTCCAGACCACTGACTAAAAACAAATATTAACAAGTTCTTTATAATTATTATGCTATTCAAAAAATAAAAGAAAGGCAAACCCATAGGCACAAATTTTTAATACAAAACTTACGTTAAGTGAATAAGAATAATGTTGATGATGCTTATTTGCTAATAAAATTTAAGCTTAAAATGGTTGTAGCACATTTAATCAGCCATTACAAATAAGAATTGTTTATTTTCTTTTCAATACTATAGAATAGAAATAAAAGGACTAGGAAAAAGCAATACACAATCTAAATTATAAAATGAAGACAAATTATGACATGATAGCATTTTGTCCGTCAAGAATTTAAATGACCCCCACGTTTTAAATTTTGAAATGTTTTATTGTAAGTGTTTTTCCTTCTTTTTTCATCTCCCTTTTATTCATAAATATTATGAATTTATCAATCATTTTGTGTCTGCTTTTGTTTCTTTTTATTCTTTTATTTGTAATAATATAATTTTGGTTTTATTTATGCCCAAGAGAGACCCGGCATGCTTCGCAACAATTTAATTTAAATTAATTACGCTACTGAATAGATTTAACTTTATATTATTTATTAATACCAAAACAATTCGAATAAATTTCGTATTTATTAATAAACCGATTTCTAAAGATTTTTATAAAAACAATAGTTTTATTATGATAGGGAATTTGACCAAGCTCAGCTTAAGCTGCCATTGTATACCAGCCATTTGAATATTTGGACATTTATAAGTTTTAAACAAAAATAGGAAAGTGTTTGTGGGAATTTAAAAATATGTTTTACTTTATATAATAAACATAATATAATACAATACTTTTGACATATATGTTAATAAAAATTATTTTGTTTTTTGAACCTTTTTCTTTAAATAATAACAACAATTATTTCAGCATAGGGTATTTTTTTATGATAAAAATATTGTTTTTTATTTTATTATTTGTCTCAATATTTCGATGCTCTGTTGTTAAGCATCATTAGTTAATTAAATTAGTGTTTGGATTTTAATAATAATTTTGAAACAAATTTAAATTCTTGATAATGCTACACAACGGAGTAGCGAAATATATTCAGATAATAAAACCAAAAACAATATTGTTATTATTAATAAGACCTGCTAAAATAATATTTGCTAATACTTTAATAAAAAAGTATTTAACAATCGAATTTATAACATCAAATAGAAAAGACCTAAAAAAATTTAGAAAAAAAATATTTTTGAAATAGACTTTGGCTATATATACTCACGTGTTAGTTAAAATGGTATAATTTTTAGTTCTGTGCCTATACCTGATCACGCATATATCCCGTAATTTATATTTGACGCTTTTTTGAGTTTTTACATAGTAAATTGTCTTCTAATAGACAAGCTCTTTTTTTAATACTCAAGTTTATATAAAGAGTTGCGAAAAAATATCCGCCATTTTGTTCGGACGTTATATTGGATTTTGCACTTTTCTTCATATCAGTATTTTAGAAGTTGGAGGAAAAATGTGTAATAACTATATCTGACATTATATGTGCCATATTATTTTGACGTTTCGTAAAAAACTGGGTTTGGTGAAGGTTTAAACCCAGAAGTGTAAACTGGCTATATGAGACGGTCATCAAACCGATTCCTTTTTAAGGAACTATGGTTTGGTGGAAGGCAATGGATTAAAGCTGAAATTACATACCATCCGTTCATGCGTTGTTGCGTTTGATACTTTTTCACTATTTTATACGTTTCTAAATTCAAGTTACACACAATGCGTTTTATCAACTTTTTGGTTTTAATCAGCTGTTGTGTTGTTATATTTTTATTAACTAAAAACAATTTTGCAAAAATGAAAAGTGAAATCAACATTTTAAGGGAATTTATGGAATTCAATGAGTTTATGTACATGATATTTTGTGCTACAAGGGCCCGGAAAAAACTTAAAACACGAGCATATATAAGCTTCTCCTTCATTGCACTTGTTTTTTTTTTAATAATTACCAAACAGAGATGACACTCAGCGCATAACAGTTATCGATTAATAGAATAAAAATTTTTGTAATGAAAAAATTTTGTTTAAAATTAGTTTCTGTGTATTTTTTTTATTAAAAGTAATTGTAAACTTTATTTCGAATGCTTTTTCTTTTATTAAAAAGTTTTTTTTTAATAAAAAAAAAAAAACATAAAAAAATATATCCACCACACAATCAGATGAATCGATAAGATAGACAAAAAAATATTATTTGTCACCCATGGCTATCAAAAACAGCTGTCATTTTTTAACCTTTTCTGCGACGGATACAAAAGTAGAAAGTAAATCTTATTTGCTGCGTTGATACGTACATACAATTACACTGATTCTACTTTTTGACAGACGCATAAAAGGGAACAACGAATAGAACGCATGCTATGTAACTCCAGCCTAAGCCGCAAATCGACGACAAGTTCGAAATATTTTACGGATAGTCTAGTTATGGCCATTTCTACTACCCTCGTATACAAAATAAAGGAGAGAAATCATCTGCAGAAAAAAGAAATTGGAGTGCAATAGTCAATGAAAGTTGAGATGAAATCGATGCTAATAATGAAACTTAACCGCACCCATGATCAATGAAACCGATTAGGATGAATGGCCGTAACTAGACTATTAAACGGGGTGAAATACACCTACCCCTCCCTTTTATGAATTTTTTTTGAAACCCCATCCTAAATTTAAAAAAAAACTATCTCTTATAAATATAAAATTAACTCAGTTAAAGATTTTGCAGAAAACAACTATTAAGCTTTTGTCACTACCAAAAAAAATTTAGCTACGTCAATGCCTGGTTTAATATTCGGATGGATCAAAAGTAAGAAGTGCTGTCAGCGGCGGTATCTATATCTGACAATAGCGAGTGAAAATATCTTTCAGCATCCCGGACAAATACAGAATACATCAGGCTGAGATATTTGCAATAATTAAAAAGTAATTCGTAAGAAAATCAAAGACTTTTCCAACAGCTAAGCAGCCAACTGGTCCCTGATTGATGTCTACTTAATATCACATCTCTTCCAAGCATAACTAGTATCAGTGAATTGTATGGTGGTGTTTTTTAAGATCACCCTTATTTGGCAACTGCAGGGCTTTAAATTGATCGTCAGCACAAAAAGCGGTTTCTGTGATTTGACTGTAGCATACATAGCAGTTTCTGGAACTTAGTAAGTACGTGGTCTGTCCGATATGGCGAAGAAAAGTAATTTTAAGGTTTATATAGTCTTGCTTATCTTTATTTATAAGGGAGTCTGGATGGTTCCCTAACTAGCCCAGAATTGGGATATTAGTATTTTCTAGGATAATTTCCCAGAAAATATTTGAAGACCCAATAACCAATTTTCTCTTTATATTATTTTTAAGTGCTAATATTCTTTTGTTTTTGAATCTTTTTTAGGTATCACAAATTGATCAACATAATGGAAACAACTAACCTAACCTAGCACTGCATATTTGTAATCAATATTTAGACATTTCTATAAATACTACTGGTGAAATATATATACAAATAATAATAAATGTCTTTGTAAACTTTTCCATGAGTTAAAAAATATAGCAAAAATATAGTCTGTTTCTAAAAGATTGATTTAAAATCACACAGACAGTTGGACAGACAGACATCACATAATCGATTTCTGTGTTATTAAGATTTTGTCGGTATGATAAAAAAACGACAAATCTTTAAAAATATATCCTTGAAAACATAGATGAAGGATATACAAAATTGAGAAGAAAATACTTTTAAAATTTTTTTTTAGTCTTATTGCAAAAATAGTCAGTGAACCCGAGTACCACAAACAACAGAAAAATTCACTCACTTTTGCAGTCACCTATAAAACAACAATAAACATACAAGCATGCAAATAAACAAACTTAATTCATTTTGGTATACATATATAAAAATTATAATTGCCTCGAACTGATTGTGTCAAAGATTTAGTTCGAAAGGGTTTATAAATAAAATAAAATCTTGTATGATTTATAATCGTAAATAATAAAGTGAAGATGTTAATTAATTCATCTTAAGTTCGATATTTAAAAGATTCTTAATTCATTTTGTATTTGAAGTTTAGTGTGGGCAAATATTACAACATTTTAAAATAGTCCCACCACAATTAACCAAAGTATGCACTTAAAACCATTCTTATATATAGAGAAAAAGCCACGCAATATGTTCTGCCAAAAAATTACATTGGTTGCTCAAAGACTTGCTAAAAATCTAAAATTTATTTTTTGTATTTTAAATACAATTTAGAAAGATAACGGATGTCCTACAGATGTCTTTCTAATTTTTTTTTATTTCTCTTTTATTTGCCAAGAGAAAAAGCTTTTCTGTACCATTTTGTCGGTAGTTTTTGTTCTCAGACAGTAAAATAATAATTTCGACATGTCAGGGATGTATTGCTGTATTCTGTTTTGCTTTTTAAGTTTCTTTTGGTAGCAGTTTTTGTTTTATAATATTTTGTATCAAGAGTTTAATAACTCAGATTTATTAAAAAAAGTCAGTGGGCAAGAGGAGTAAGTATAAAAAAATCATTTTAAAAAACATATATAAGATCTTCCTCAATATCATAACATTTTGTCTTTTTGTAATGAAGAAGATTTAAATGACAATATTACAGCATAGCCACCCATATATTATATCATAAGCATTACAAAAGCATAAATGATACATGAGTGAGTGCGTTAATTTAGTGCTTCAAGAAAACCAATACGTCAGTCAAGTTAGTCTTCTATGAAATGATAAAAATCGTAAGTAATTTAAGAACTTAATGCTCTAAAGATTGCACCAAAACTTTTATGTCACCAACGATGTAAAAAAGAATGGATACAACCACTTTATTGAAATTTTTGCGCAATAACATTGAAACTGGTATATCTGTTGCGCGTAAAAATAATGTTTGTCGAAATTTCATAGTGTGCCAAAAATGGCAACGAAAACCTTTTTTGTAACTTTTACATAAAATGTGAAATAAAATATAATACAAGTTTTTTTGCAAATCAAAATACATTTAAATGCAGAAATGAAAGCATTTTTCAAATTTTAACTTTTTTACAATTTTTAGAATAAAATTTTGATTTTCTTTAAAAGACTGTAATTTTTCATTATTTTTGTTTTTCATTACTTATTTTATTATTACCATAAATATTTTCAAAACAATTTTGTGTGCAAAGAAAGTCACAAAATAAACGATCTTAACTAAAATGATTATTAAATCGTTACCCATTATTCCTTAAAGGTAAGCAAATAGAAATATACATCTTAGACTTACCATTGTCATTGCTGTTCCAAACACAAAACTTATTTAAAAAATTTATAATTGTTTATTTGGGAAACAATTCAAGATTTTTTTTTAGGGAATAGAACTTGGACAAACAACAACTTTCATCCAGTATGACGAATTTGTCGGTAAAAATTGTTTGCGTAAATTCGTCGTATAAAGCATATCCCTTTAACGACGAATGGGACACATATGTCCCTTTTGATTTTTTCATCAATACTGCCATATTTTATAATTTATTTTGACAAAAGCATCTTTTGGTATCCGTGTTAAACTTAATTTTTACTTGCTTGAGTTGTGTTAAGGATGTCTTAAAGTCAAAAATTTGCATTTTGTTTTTTCGAAAATTTTGTTTTTTAATATCTCGGATTCTAATTAATACTTTTGGATAAACTTTTAGCGTTAGATATATTAATTCCTTATGTAAGTTAATTGAATAACGAATGCTGTATCGGTTCTATACTTTTATCGGGAGGACTGAAAATATAATGGGACATATGTATCCCATTCGTCGTTAAAGGAATTTTTGTAATGCATTCTTTTTTTTTTTTTTTTTTTAATATTTTATAACTGAAAAACAAAGAAGGAGCAATCAATTCAGTAAAAAACAAAACAAAACTAAAAATTTAATTTAAAATTATTAATTACTAATTAATTAAAATTTTGATTATCTTACAAATGGTTCATATAAGGAGAATCCAAATTAAACTCAGTTTGAGATTTAAAAAAATTCCTGTTCTTAGCAAAGCACATTGGTTTTTGGCATGCAAAACAAATTGTGTTTGTTCGGCTTTCGATTCCGTTCTTTGTGCAAACAACACATCGCTTCCTGACTCCTCCTTTTATTCATAATATCCAGCTAAATTTGACAATGCCCACGGTCTTTACTTATAGAAAATATTATACATTTCTGCTCACAATAAAGTTTCGTTTGGTGAATTATGTACTGTGCTAATGTATCGAACTTACAAACTGTATTGCAAACTTCTAAAACAAACCGGACCTGCTCATTAGCGTTTACTTTTGGGTTTAAAACCTTTCCATATGTGTAATCAGGGTCGATATAAGACGGCGAAACATAATATTGATTGGGTTTTTTCCAGTGAACTTTAATTAAAATGTTTTTATCGGCCTTAGATTTATTAATATATTTTTCCATTGGCGCATCAGTCTTAGAATTTTTGCTCATTGGAGGTTTTTGGGTTTGGAGAATATCTGCGATTTTCAATTCGGCTCTGATAGCTAAATCAGTGAAATTATCCAAAACACCCCTATCCTCGGTATTCAACTCCAACACATTTTCTTCATCTTCACTATTTGATGAATTTAAAAGCTGTACAATTTTATAAAAACGACGCAATTTGCTCATTTTTAAAAATAACTTATATGGTTTACAACAATAGAATGGAAAACATGTTTTTAAAGTGCAACTTAAAACATGAATTTATGCAGAAATTACGCACTAGAGTATTGCAATGCAAATAAAGCAATACTCTGGTCCATGCGTTAACATGTTTACTGTTTGCAACGACAAAATGCTTTTATATGTTCAATGAATTTGTTCCCAAATTTTTACCTTTGTCGACGAATGGGACACATATGTCCCATGATTTTCCTCGTAAAAGGAGTAAGAATTTTTAAATTTTGACAAAATTTTAGTCAAGAAATGTAGCGTTTCTGAGAAAGAATCCGCAATAAAATTTTAAAAATCTCTAGGCGAAGATTCTTCGTCGTTAAAGGGATATAAACGACGAAAAATCTTACCTGATAAAATGAATAAAATTATTGTGCAAAGAAAAAATATAATAAGAGAAAAATTTTAGTTCTCAGGAAGAGAGTTCGCTGCGTTTAAGGAATTTTCCTAGATGCCAAAATTGTGTGTATTTTCATATACACCAATGTATTTTATTTCTTGTGATGGTCGAAATACTGTCTGCTTTTCTTATTGCAAGTTCTTATAACTTAACACATATTTTAAAAAAAAATTTTTAAATAAAATACAGATATATTTTAGTTTAATTATTTGTTATTTCCTATTTTGTCCAGTATTTCGTTTAAAGTTTTTATTGCTATTTCCCACACTTATTTTATGTAAAGTTTTTGGTATGTTAAATATACACATAAAAAATGCGGCACGTGTTTTCAACCCTTTTTTTTATACATTATAAATCTTCAAATAATCTGTCAAGAATGTAGAAGTATTTTCTATACTGATACGTTTTTCTAAATTATCCTTTTTTAAGAAAGTTAATATTAACAGTAATAAAACAAAATAAACTTGACAGAAATACTGTGACTAGTCACAGTAATCAAATGAGAATTAATAGCCAAGAACATTAAAGATAAAAAAAGGATTGATATATATTTATGTATGTATGTTTGTATGATTGCCTGTAGTTGTAAAATAAAATATAATTTCTAACTAAGAGTCAAACATAAACCAGAGCTTTAAGCGTTAAAATTTTTAATATATTTGTTTGTTGTTGTAAGAAAATAAAACACATGCTTAATTCAAAGGCTTGATGCTCAACGCTCTTGTTTAGATTTGGCTGTAAGAGTTAATTTACATAATGAAAGCAATTTATTTTAAATAATTGACAAGAACTTTAGAGAAGCACAAAGTTTTACGGTACTGCCAGCTCAGATTTTTAATTTTTATATTTAAATTAA
Organism: Phyto melanocephala; assembly: GCA_941918925.1. Classification (NCBI taxonomy): domain Eukaryota; kingdom Metazoa; phylum Arthropoda; class Insecta; order Diptera; family Rhinophoridae; genus Phyto; species Phyto melanocephala. Next base: position 103,782,276 of record OW799236.1, read on the forward strand.
ATATAGTTTATGCATATGTTATTCTCATAAATTTTGTTTTATAAAAATATATATTTTAATTTTATAAAGATATGTTTACATAAGACAAATATTTGAAGAAATTTACTCAACCATCAAGATGTATATAGTTATCCTGTAATAAGCAACTGTTTGTTAAGAATTTGTCTTCATTGAATTGACTTGCAAGATAAATTTTCTTTGGAATGTTTTATTGATATCTGATGTAAGAGAAATTTTTTAAGTAATTATTGAGAAAAAATAGTATTCACATCTTGTTGAGCAAATATTTGCTAAATGTGAACGTAGTTTATGGCGAGCAGTACTTTATATAAAAAATTAGTTACATAAATTTGTATATTTGAAGATTTGTAATGCAAAACTGTTAGTATAGAATTCAGGAATATTTTCTCTGCAAAAATTCTCTTCTGTCTTCAAAAATTCTTATTCAATAAATTGCTTTGTTTGAGGCACACACTTCCTCTTTTTTTAAATTCTATTCCTTAATTTAAAACTGTGTTTTTTTTAGTTTTGGATTTGTGTGTCGTTCTTTTTTTTTTTTTTTGTTATAAAACTCAACACAAAGTTTGTGTCTTTACATTTCATTAACCATTTATCATTTTATTATCAGTAGCATTTGAATGTTTTTCGTTTCTTTTTCTTCTCTGTGTTAAACTTTATTTGACAAATTTGACCTCATTTACAGTGTAAAATAAGTGTCACCATTTCTTTTGTCGTTTGCTGGTGGTGTTGAATATACTTGGTTATACTCGTATTTGTTGTATTTGTTGATATTTTTGCAACAGCTATTAGCATTAGTTAGTATGAGAATGCAGAGCATTTGAATTTTGAATACAACATTACAATAAATTTCTATGTTGAGCAGAAAATGGCTTGTTGGTTTTTCTTTATCATTTGTTAGATGGAATTTGAGAAGTACATAAAATGATACTATACATTTTTCTACAGAAAGTACTACTAAAATACTAATGTAAAATGACTATCGTAGAATTGATTTGAGTTAAAGTTAATAAGCGCTAATTGGAATATAAAAAATTAAATAAAAATTTCATAATTTTTTTTTAATTTAATGAAAGTTATTTTCAAAAAATATGGATGTTTTATTTATTTGTTTGTTATTTAATCAAGACAATTTTAAATAAATATTTATTATTTATAAAATAGAATTTTTTCAAAGAAGTGGAATCAAATAATCACTCAAAGAATTCTAAAGAACTGTATTCATACAGCCAAATTTAAACTTCTCTATTTGAAAGTGGATAAAATTATTTTTATTTTATACCCGTCATCGGTCCATATCTTTGTAAGCAAATTATTGTGTACTATATTTGTATGTTCTATATGCCATATGAAACGCAATAACTTATTAACGACGATATTGCTAGTTTCACACAATAATGTTTTTATACCCGCCACCAAAAAAATGGTGGGGGTATATTCATTTTTTCATTCCGTTGGTAACACATCGAAATATCCATTTTAGACCCCATAAAGTATATATATTCTGAATCAGGGTTTGATTTGATGACGATCTAGCTATGTCCGTCGGTCTGTCCGTCTGTCCGTCTGTTGAAAGCACGATAGAGATCGCACCGAAAAAGCTAGGGGGCTCAAATTTTGCCAGAATCTTTCTTATAGACAAGGTTTGTTTGGTCTTGAAAATGGGCTAAATCGGAATATTAGGAAGAGAGTTATAGCTCGAAAAGCAAGAGTAGGTCGAAAAAACCGTGTCCTTCGAACATCGAATAAAATGGAATTGTGTCCAAACGCATTAACGTAGACTCATGAAACTTCGAATATATATTTCCTGAGTAAAAAAAAATTTTCCCCGAAAGTTGTCTAAATCTATGCATTAGGAGAGGAGTTATCAATCAAAATGTACGAAAATTTATACCGCACACTGTCTTTTTCGGTATATTTAAAAACAAAAAAATCATAAAAGCAACAAAATTTAATGTACTACTCTGAAATTTTGCACATTCTGCTTTTTGGTGAGACGCTTTTTTGCTACGGAAAATCAATGTGCCACGCCCACTTTTACGCCCACCTTCCATATAACGTTTTAACTAAAATTCATATAATTTCTCTATTAATAAAGATTTTGTTATAATAAAGTGCTATATTGAAACACCTAAGTTGTACTCATTCGCAGAAATAACTTTGAGACGCCTACTATAACGCCCACTTTTCACGTTATCTACCGTTAATGAAATTTAAAAGCTCATAAAACCGCCAAAATTAGACAAATGATGATAAAATTTGCTACGTGTATCCCCCTAGGCAATGTCATTATTGTGCCAGAAAATTAAGGTGCCACACCTACTTTTACGCCCACCTCCCATATAACGTTTTACCAAAAATTCATATAATTTCTCTATTAATAAGGATTTTGGAATAATAAAGGGCTATATTAAAACACCTACGTTGTACTCATTCGCAAAAATAACTTTGACACGCCTACTATATCACCCACTTTTCACGTTATCTACCGTTAATGAAATTTAAAAGCTCATAAAACCGCCAAAATTAGATATATGATGATAAAATTTGCTACGTCTATCCCCCTAGGCAGACTAGACTAGGTGTAGTTCACCTTCAACATGGGCCCTTAAAATTTAACCACCCTCTACAAAGAAAGTGATACATATTTTATTAATAAGAGGTTATTCCATAGCGATTAACAAAATAATAAATATTGTGCTTTAAGTGTACACAAAATTGGTGGTGGGTATAAAAGATTCGGCACAGCCGAATATAGTGCTCTTACTTGTTTAAAGTATTTTTATGAAGTCATACATTTACATATATGATTACTGAACGATACTTTAATTAAACATAATAATGATAACTGGTAATGATTATATGTTAAACAATTCAATCATAGTATGATGCTCTTCGATTATCGTTACCACAACCAAGAATGATTAAATAAAGATTACGCCTTGCGCATGATTTACCGTTAGATGACGTAGCAGTCCCCTCGCAAAGGTTATCAAGTCTGTACCGTATGTGAAATTTATAATTTATTACAAAAAATGTATGTATTTTGTAATAGTTGGCAGCACTGTAATTAATTTACTCAGAGAGTTCTAAAAAAAAGTATTACATCGGTGCCTAATAAACAACGAATTTCGTGTCATATTTTATAATAAATACATATAAATAATAATAAAATAATTAAAATTATATAAAAAGTGTTTAAATTTGGTTGTTTAAAAGCTGCAAAACTAATAAAAACAGAAAACAAAATAATGTGAAAGAGAACAAATATGAAATGTACAGTGGGCAAATGCCTGGAAAGTAACAGCAAAAAAACAAGTGAGAAATTATATTAAAATAATTAATTAAAATAATAATTATATAACATAATTAGCGTATTTTTAATAAAAGGTTTGTGTTTTCAAAAGCTGTATCATTTTACAATTTTCTAAAAGATGAAGCTCGAAGGAAGTTATGGGTAATATTTTGCAGACGAGTGAAGTCTGTAAATGTGGATAATGAAAAAATTTATGCTTTACATTTCAAGCAAGAAAATTTTGAAAGAAACTTTAAATTGGAAATGGGTAAATTAAAACAAAATCAATTCTTGCAGTACATTACTTAGGCACTATGAATATAATTTAGTAAACGGCATACAAAAATTGTAAAATCCCATGCAGTTCCGCATTTAGACACTAGTGCTATTGAAAGTAAAACAAAAACTGCTAATGAAACTGAAGTTGCAAATGTATATGAGGGACTACGTAAAACTAAAAAGCAAAATGATATTCCAAATAGTTTTGAGGAAAAATTGGTAGCGGAAAATGCTCCAAGGCCGACTGATCTTGAAGAAGATCGCCTCCAAACTTACACTATATTTTTCAAATTAAATGGTAACAAATTATTACTTTCAAGCAGATATTTACAAAAGCATTTGTTGGAAGCAAAAGAAATTGAAGCTAGTGAAGACGTGAAAAAACTTTTTTTTTAGGTCTCGAATGTATTTTAGAATTAGGAAACTAAATGCCGAAGTCGCTGAAAATAATAATAGTGAAATATGGTAATAAAAATAATGAAAATATATATATATATTTGTTTGCTTTCAAAACGTTTAGTTAGAAAAATAACAATTTGTCCCACTGTCATGTTTTTACACAAACATAATTAGTTATACAGCTGAATTTTATTAGCCAATGAGAACACAGCTTGAGTGACGTCAGAATTCCTACATGCGCAGAAATGTTTTTCATGGCTGCGTGATGGCGTAATCTTTATTTAATCATTCTTGACCACAACCATGTTTTTTCTTTGCGTGTGTATATTGAAATAAATATTTTGAAGTCTCCATGTGTATTTCAGACTCTTATTTGATAATAATTGATCTGATATGCCTTTAAAAATTGTACTACTAAAATCATTTATACTGGTATATGACGAGCTTTGATATGAGCGAAAGGATGCAATTGTCTTTATTTTTTACCAAAGCAAAGCACCATTTTGAAGCTTCTTTAGAACGCTTGCATAGTTTCTTAGGTATATAAAATTTTTATCTTAGGAAACATTTACAGGAGATCTCTTTTGGATAAAAAAGGGTTAATTTAAATCAAATTATCAATTTCCTAATTAAGCTCTGGTCACAACTGCACCATACAATTGTTAGTTGTGGTCATTACATGGTGGTACAATTTATGTGATAGATATATAAGATTCGGTATAGCCGAGTATAGCCCTCTTACTTGTTAATTTTTAAATTTTTTATGTTGTAGAACATCAGATTTTTTGCATAACAAAATGCAGTTGTAGAAAATATATATTTTGAACAATAGAGAATCATTACGAAAAGCTTTAAAACAATTTAGTACCATTTCTAAATAAAATATTTATCTGCATTAGAATTTAGAATACTTAGTTATAGTACGTCAAACAAAAGAAACCATATCTGAATGCACAACATTTCTCATAATGTAAGAGCATTCATTTCAATGAAAGTCTTAACCAAATAAAATTTTTCATCTAAACCAAAAACTTTGCACATACAGTTACCAGTTTGATAAGACTGTAAAAATTTAAAAGAATCATAATATAATTCAAAAACAAAAAATTAGAGAACATTGTGTTCAAGCTGAATAATAAGAAGGATCTCAAAAAACTTTATGTCAAATGTATAGTTTATTTTGGCAAAATACTGCAAAAAAAAATTAATTGTGTAGAGAAAAATAATAAATGTTTGTCTCTGCATTTATGTTTAACAAAAAAATATATGATAAAATAGAATCTTATGCAATTGAGGTTAGTGACCTTCTGACAGACAGAGATTTGTCGGTTACAATTTGGTTTTGTTGAGAAAAATGCATACAAAAGATAAAATGACATTTTAAATAGTTTTGTTATATATCTATATAAATTTTTATTAAAACAAGTTTTGTAAAATTTTTATAAAGCAAATGCTTTAGCTACATGACTTCTAAGAAAAAAAGTTTTACACTAAATGATAAAAAATTTATCGAAAATAGTACAAACTTGTTAAAAACAAATTACAATGTTGTTATAAATAAAATAAGCCTAACACCTCCAAATACCTTTTTTTTCCTAATAGAAAATTCCTTCTTTTACTTTGTTTCGATTAAGACTTTTTATACAAAAAAGCCATATAATTATAATTTACAAAATTTATCTGATTATTAAAATGCCTGCTTTAGCTTATGTGAGGACTAAGTCGTACAAATGTAAAGTACACAGAGAAAATAGTATCGGTTGTGAGTATCAGAACTGTTGCCAATCTTACTGTTTAAATGAAAAACTTTAATAGTTAGCATTTAGAAATTATGATTTCTACAATAGAAATTTTATAACCACTAAAGGAAAATTCGACTGCAAGAACGAAACAATTGAAAATGTCTGTTTTCTGAATGAACTTAGGCAAGATAATTAAAAAAAAAACACTTTTTTATTCTTTTAGAGTTCTTCGCTTATACCTTAGGTATCTACAATAAGTTGTCAATATGTGGAAGTCCTTATCTCGAATTGGCAAATTATTTTTGTTTCTCTTAAGAGCCATTTACTTTAATTAAAATTTAAAAAGCAGACCCATAATCATGGCAACAAACAAATGAAATCAATGATTATAACTTTAAAAGTTTTAAAATTAAATTTTGCCTTTGCGGGCTTTGGTATTATGATATTAATTTTGAAACCTTGTGGGTTATTACTAAAACGTTGTGTTTGAAATTATTGGCCTTTAAAATCCTCGAAGCAAAAACATCCATATTTTTGTTTCCCTTTTGAACTCATATTTAAATAATATTTATTTTAAAATTTCTTTCAAAATTTGTATTTTTTGAGCCGTTAAAGCATTCAAATAAATAATTTTAATTTTGCCAATATTGCATACAGATTATATATATAGATATATGTATATATTTTAGTGTAGTATATTCTAATTATATATTTTTTTTAACTAACAATTTCGCTTGTAGTTCTTTTTTAATAAAATAACTCTGATTCATAGAATATTGAGAAATTATAAAATTATTTATTTGAATGTTTTAGCGGACTTCGAGCTCAAAAAATAATTTTTTTTTAAATAAATTTTAAAATGATTTTTTATTTAAAGGTCGAATAAAGGAAAATATATACTTTATAAAATTTATTTAAATTAGAGTAGGAAGTTCATCTTTAACAGTAAAATAAATGTTACGAAATAATTTTTTTCATTTCTTAGAAAAGAACTGCATAAGCATAAGAAAAGTTACTGACAAGTGTGTATATTACTCTATCATTATTATTTTTTTTTTTATTTGAAAATAAGTAGTATTTATAATACTTTCTAAAAAATTACAATTTTTAAAAAGCTTAAGCAATAATCTCTTATACTCTGAATACAATTTTTAATTATTATTTATTTTAATTTTTTATACAAAATTTGACATGGAATTATATAATTTCAGTCTTATATAAAATAGCGATCTTTGCATATTTGTAGTTTGTTTCCTCTGTAGCCTGAAGTCGTTTACATTTCTTAGGTTGTATGGTTGAACATTTCCTACATAGTTTATATGTTCAGTTAGGCACTCGGCTCCTTTCTTCATTTTCTGAATAAAGTTTATAGTGGTTATTTCCAGTCTTTGTTCTATATTCAACCATTTTAACATATCTTACATTAAATTTATGAACGTAGGACGATTACATATTAAAATTGATCACATTGCTTTATTTTGTGATTGTTGTAGTCTTATTATAAAATACATACTTGCAAAAATATGTGTTTGGCTTAACGATAAAAATATTAATATATATAGAAAAATTTTGGAATAAAATAAGGCTCAACTAAAAAAAGGACGAAGTAGTGCAGTATAACAGTAATAGAACATTTAAAACATAGTAAGATATTTTGGTAGTAGACAAAGATAAATTAATGTTCTGTAAAAGATGTGTTCACATATGTTTAAGAATTGTTAAATTTATTTTTCTCTTAAACTGTCCTTAATGTAATTGCTTAGTAATACTGTTGTTTAATAATTTTAATGATTTTCGTAAGTGTTTTATTGTACTCGATGATTTTGCTATGATCTTCCGTTTCTTTATTTTATTACTAACCATTACTAACAAAGCTGTGCCGAATGATGATTTGAATTTTTTCGTCAAAGTAATCTTTTGTTTATTTTGTTTTTTATTTTTATTTACTCTGGAATATTGTGATTGGATGTAGCGTAAATTAGAATACATAACACTTCGAACATTTTACGCAGATCTTTATTTTATAAAATAACAAATCTAAAAGCATTTTTGTTTTTAATTTTAAAAAATAATAAAATTGATTTTTTAATACCATATTTTTATTTAAAATAGCTCTTATATAATTTCTAAATCAATGATAAATATTTTCTGCCATATTTATTAAAAATATTTCAAGTATATTGATAGCTTATTTAAGAAATTTCTCTACAACATGCAATAAATAAGCCTTAAGTAAACCTAAAATATTTTTAATGAATACGGCAGTTACTTTAATTTGTGTTCGAAAAATTTAGTCTTGAATGTCAGTGATATCATAGAACTTTCTTCTTTAAATTTTTGCTAAACCTAAACACTTTTTTGCTTCTTTATTAAATACAACTAAATTAAAACAAAAAACAAAACATTTGATAAAACTATTTACACATGTCATGTTAACTCTCATTTATTTGTTTTTAATTTACTTTAATTTGTTTCTCTTCAAATTATTTTCACAAAAAAATATAAATAAACATTTAGGTCCTTTTTCCTTTGTTTATTTTAAAAATTGTTACTATAGCAAAAATAATAAATTTATATTGTAAATAAAACCTTGTGTTTGCTTTAGTTTAGTGAAATACGTAGAAGCTACCTTCATGATTTACACCACTTTAGAATTTTCCTAAGATTACATTAACCCATTAAAAATGTAATGACGTTTACATTGATAATTGCATTAAGTATAACATAACATTTGCTATAAAAAAGGAAATAATAACGCTTTTCTGCTCGATAACTACCCTGTTGCATTACAATAATATTTGAATGTAACAACCAGTTATATCTGTGGTTTTCATGGGCAACCGCGTATGTTCATTTTATACGATTTTGAATTCATAATGCCATATTGCTTGGTTTTAAACGGCCTTTACTTGGTCTTAAAAATTTCTCAAATAAGATGGATCCATTCCGACTATTTTAATGGCATAACAACGTAACTTCTACATATATTCAAAAGCCGTTCAGCACTAACACGGTTTTGTAGCTCTCCCGAAAAATTTGATTTAAGACATACGTGGTTGCCCACGAAAACCATAGATGTAACGTTTTTCAAAAATCAAATTAAGTTAATAGGTTATTATTTCAGTTTTATGCCATGCAAAAATAATTAAGTTGGAAATTCCATTAGGAATTATTTATTTGAAAAATACTTTATTTTCTGCTCAAAACTTTTTGCTTATTCTATATTACATACAAAATTATACTAATCACTATTTTAATATCAAGAGTGGTTAAATTTTAAGAGCCAATGTTGATTTTGAATAAAACACAAATTATTTAGGATATTATTGTCATTTTTTTATGATGATAATATTGCTGTGGTTCAATTACGTATGGAACAAAATAACGGCCAAATGGTCCCCGCGACCTTGGCGGCACACCTCTATCCGATGGTCCAAATTTTTAATTATAATGTTGATGTTCAATTATTGTGCACGATGATGAGTCGAGGTTGACTGCTCTTTTGCCACACTATCAGGAAAAACAGCAATGTTTTTTGGTTAACGAACTAAGAAAAAATTCACAGATGTTTTCACATTTCATACATACCTGTTTTGCTGAAATTTAAATATTCTTCACACTTCTCCTGATTGTGGACGAATTTAAACGATTATGTTGACCATAAGAATCACAAAGTGCACAAAATGCATTTTGATTTGAATGATCATTTTTATAACAAGCCTGAATAACTTTAAAGCGTTGCTAGATTGTGTATCTTGTCATGGTTAAAAACAAGTAAGTCTGAAATTGAGAAATGTAAAATTAGATGCAGAAAAAAAACTTGACGTTTAAGTGTGGTTCACATTCAACTTCGGCATTTAAAATTTAACCACCCTTTATTAACAATCCTTTTGAGATCAGTTTGAAAAAGTTTATTTCTAAATGCCGGAAAAGATATACAGATAGACATAAGAAATTTTAAGATGGTGCTGTAGTAGAATTTTTCACAGGTTATCCATTTATTAAAAAGTGACCTAGTGTGTCGAAAAACGGGTTTAGACCTAATAGTGTCTTCTGGTACCTAAAAGGGTGTAGAATAAGACGAATGAGTTAGATTTGTGCTAAAAGTTTATTTACCCCATAAAACGTTGTTGCGTCGGTCACTCGTTGCGGCTTAAGAATTAAGTAACGAGATCATAACAAACAGATCAGCAACAATAGAAAAGGTATTGTCACATATATTTGTTTTTCTCGAAAGCTACTTAAGTGTTTCATTTAAAATCTTTAAAATATATAAATATATATAAATAATAAATATAGTCAATAAATTAAAAAAAAATTCAACTATAATTTTTTCTGAACAGCTTAAAGTATAATTTACACGAATCTTTCGATTGTTAATAAAAGAAATGAAATAATTTATTAAGCTGCTGCAGCTTTTCAAATTAATAATAAGAAAAAAGTAAACAACATAAGGAACTTCAGTCTAAAATCTAAATCAGTATATTGTTCAATATTGAATTTTGGTACTTAATATAAAATACAATTTTCTCTAACCTTTTACAAGAATAATTAGCTTTCTTCCAATAAGAAACTACTCTTCTGCCCAAGCGTATTCACTTCTTAGATTTTTTCAGTTACATAATCTATGCACACCAAGGACTCTTGCTGCAACTTCTTGGAGCAAACGGGAGCTATTTGTACAGCTTAATTGCATATACATTGTGTTAAAGATAGTTGATTAAGTGTTGTTGTACGCCAGGTTGTTTTTAGGCGTCCTCGTCGGCGGGAACCTTATGGATTATATGTCAGAGCGGCTTTTGCGATTGTATTTGTTGATTTGAGCGTGTGGCCGATCCATCCAAATTTTCGCAGCTCAGAGTTACTGATCGTGTTTGGCCAGAAGCATCTGATGATACGACGTAGATAACGGTTGGAGAATGTTTGGAGCCTCCTGGTAGCGCATTTATTCAGGCCCCAGGTTTCACATTCATAAAGAAGGATGAGTTTAATGCAGGTGTTGAACATTTTTACTTTAAGGTCACAGGAAAGATCATTTGATATCCAAACTTTCCTCATCAAGTACTTAGCCTTGCGCGCTTTGTCTATCCGGTTTGCGACGCCTTCGTCTACGCCACTGTTTGTTAAGATTGTGCAGCTAAGATAGCTTAAGGATTAAACATCCTCTATAATAGTGTCATTAAGGAGGAGCGCGTTAGTGTCTTTGTCTTCTTCGTATTGATGCGAAGTCCAACCTTAAGTGCATTTTGATGAAGGAATTGAAGTTTTTCATTTATATGTTTTTTATAAGTCATTGAATTTATTGTAAAATTGTTTATTTGCAAAAAAAATTTTAAGGTGCATCTGCTCCTTGAATTTTAATGCCTGCAGAAAGTATTATTGAAGAAAATAATTGGTTTGGGTAGAAGTATCGTTTTTTTTTTCACCCAACCACGGCCAACCCCCATCCCCCCTCCCCGGAACACCAAACGTATAGCCAGGTTGGGTGATATTTATCTTGTCTTAGTTGACGGTCAATTATATCTGCCTAAGTTAAATCATAAACTGAAATATAATAGTTAAGAATATAAATAGTTACACAAAATGCAAACTAAGCAATAAAACTGGTTATATAAAATTTGTTTCACAGGCTTCAACGATTGTTCAGAACAACATAAATATGATCAAATTTCCTTCAACTTTCTAGAAATCGAGGAGGTGAACTGTCTAGCAATTTACTGCATATTCTTCCTTTAAATCTTATATTAAAAATTGAAATAATTATTTTGCGAAAGGGTTAATCCAAAAACGACCTGTCATATACTAACACCAACATGACAAGAGCAAGATAAAAATACTAAAACACTAAAAGACAAAAGTAAATAATTGCCAAAACAAGCCAAAAAGAAATCGACAAATAAAGAAGAAAAAATCAAAAAATAAAACAAAAGTAAATATTAAGAATAAAACTAAGTAGTTAATTGGGTACATAAAATAATGTGTACTATTACATTAACTTCAATCAAACAAATATTTAGTTTGTGAAACTTAATACGAAACTTAACGTGAACAAAGTGAATGCTTGTCATCATTTTTATCAACATCAACAGCTTAAAGTTCATCATTATTATCATTATTATCATCATTACGATTATCAACAAAACATCATTGTCAACAATACAAACAACAAGAGCATTAACATTGTTAAACAAGAGACTAAAGTTATGTTTGTTTTGGGTAACATACATATTTGTTAAATACACGCAGTCATTTAGCATCTGTATAAAGTGTGTCTTACATAAAGAATTAACGAATGAAAAGTCGTTGTGAAGACCCTAGAGAAATTGTATACTTTTTGTAAAATTGTGAACAAACACAGACTCTGTATGATTTAGTTTTTGAAACTATTTGGTGATAATTTTATTTCTCTTTTTATTATCTACCAAATGCTTTATATTTTCTCAACCAGTATTTTAATAAAATTTGTTGTCTTTTTACTAGATTTTATTGTATTAAATTTATGACTTTACTTTGTTGGGTGTTGCCGCAGAAAACAAAAATATTATTTTGTCACTCCCACTTCTTTAATAGTGTTATTAAGTGTATCATACAAATTCATATAAATTATCTTCAGTTTGGTTTCTAGCAAATCTTTAAAAAAATTATTGGTGTATATGTGGTAGAATTGTATGAGGCTTTTAAAAACGCTTTGTAATAACTGTTTACCTAAATTCTGTGTACAAGGTAAGTTAATAGCGTTAAGATAATCAATATATTTCTTATATAAACATTTAGAAGTCCATATGTTCCTCTGTAATTTTTTTTAATGTTGGTAGAATAAAATTTAAAAAAAAAAATTTTTAATTCCACCGGACCTTTTTAAATTATGATTATTTCTCAATAATAAACTATTGCCTTTGGCCACATGTGGTATTCTGGATTACACTTTAACGATCCATATCATTTTTCAGACATTCATGATGTGAATGAGTTATATTGTCTTTCCGACATATAACGTTACGTTACGTTCTTTAAAAATGATTTTATTTTTATGAAAACTATTCCCTACAAGTCTGGTTATGTCGTCTAACTGGACTAATCGATCTTTTCTATTGTGTGCTTATTTTGGGTGTGTATGGTTTGTCTGCGATTGGCGAGACTGGAGTATATATCTGGTGTAGATATTTGTTATTTGGCCTTTTAGTGTAACAACTTACGTAAAGGCATGTCTTTTTTGTTTAATATAGAATTATTTTTTATTGTTACTCTTTAGGAAATAATTCTATTAAATTATAAAAATTATTTTTTGATTGGCATTTTTGGTACTAAAGGTTTACCAAAAAACTAAAAAGTTCTCTTCAGACATGTTCTATACAAATTTTGTGGCTGTTTGTATAAACACGGCAATAAATCATTTTAGTCAACTATTTTTCAGCTAATAATATTGTTATCACACTACTTTAGACTAAGAAAAAATACTGATGCCTTAAAGAACTAAAGGGTTAAGTTTTTAATAAAAATGGTCTTTTACCGATTAACCACCATAAAAATGTGTAAAAAATGATAAAATTTAAACCTCAAAGAAGAAAACACCAATACACTGTGATCATTTTATTATAGCCTCTGCCAGAATCCCTTTTTCGAATCTAAACTTTTTATAATGTATTGTGTTATAATCACTATATTAAAAACTTTTGTTTACTTTTAAGAATTTCCTTTTTAAGAAAATATATTGTACATTAGGTTCTCATATAATTATATAGAAAAGTGTTCAATAAATTTATCTTGTCGCTTCATAAATGCTCTTTATTATAATGAAGGTTTATGTGTGATATATATTTAACAATTAATTATAATGGAAATTAACTTAATGTTCTTTTACAACATACTTCATAACAAAATGTGGTTGATGGTTTTTATACAAATATTTCTTAAATTACTATCATAAACATGCTAGAGAAAATATGAAAAAACACACACGACATTATCAAGAGAAAAGAAAAATTTACATCAAAATATTGTAAGTTTAACGAAGTGAATAAGTTCATGTAAAAACTTTTGTCATTTGCTGACAAATGATGTAATGATGTTGTGCTCCTTCCCACTATTCCTTTTTTGATTCTTGTTTGCTTTCTTATTGCCCTCGTCTGCTTTATTATTGCAGTCAACATCTTGCAATAAGCATTATTGCGATTTAAGTTTTCTATACATTTTGTATACAGTATGAGAGATTGTAATGATTGTAATAATAATAATTGCAGAACTGAATTTTCTTTAAATTAATTCTGTTAAATAATTGCATTTTTTTATCAACATTTATACAGTATGTCTAGCAATTTATTCGACAAATACAAGTGTGTAAAACACATTTTTTATTTCTGTTATTTTACGACTAAGTACTTGGTTTGCGCAAATCTAGATATTTACATTATATTATTTTCACATATCCTAGAAATTTGTTAAGAGCGTTTTTTGATCGGAGGAGTTGGTCAAGGAGCCAGGCCATATTTTACCCTATACAAAACGAACAGTTTTTATATAAGAAATAAAAAAATGTTGACTGAAGTTTTAGGGTTTAATCGAACTTCTTCTAAAACTTACCGCCACGCCGAGTTAGGTTTTATTTCAATGCTATAGAGAAAAAAATAACTGGCAACATTTTGCGAAATTCATATTAAATATTACTTCTAATTAAAGAGACCATTTGAATGCACCATTATCAAAAAATTAATTAATTGGGCATAAAATCGTTATGCATTGGGGTTCCAACCAAACTCGAAGCAAATTCTAGTGGGTAATATACTTTTATGTGGGAGAAGCAATGAACAGACCACTGTAATTGTTGATCTTCTATCAACCCATTTCACTTATTGCCCTTCCAGCGCCAGCGTTTACTCTAGGCTAGAAAACGACCACATTTCCGACGAGTGACTGTGCACTGGTGATCCACACTTAAAGTGTGCCAGCCTGAGACCTTCAATATTCCTTTAATCTATACTGGACTATTGTATACTGATATCTTAACATCCCGTTGGCACATTCATATAATACAATCCTGCCTAATTTTGCAGGTTAATAGATTTCATCCATTAAAAATTTTTTTCTGCACCAACTCATCACGCTGACTTAAAACGTACGTAGAATTTTTCACATATTCTATTTTAACAAATTTATCTTTTGCTTTATTCCCAGCTAAGTGTGCATATAAAATAATCTACAACAGCGATATCTCATTTATAGAAGCACATATATTGAGTGTTATAATAAACTCAAACATAAGAGATTAGTTCAAAACCATAAGGCATACGAATTTTATAAACAAGTAAGCAAGCGCTACGAGATAATTTGTTCCCTTTTTACAGACACTCCAGCAGATGATCTAACATGTACAGCAAACCTGATATATGAACATGCATACCCACAGAATGCACAAAATAAGATAAACTCAGGTGAGTATTATTCATCTAAATCTATATATATATAAGAGAAACTCTGTGTGTGTGTGTGTGTTAGCTATAAACTCCGAAACTGTAAAACCGATCGAACTCAAACTTTGGCAAGTTGTTGTACACATTTCAGGGAGTGTTTATTCAAAAGTGGGCAGGGCGACGCCCATAAAAATGTTATATTTTTAAGGTACTGGCACTAGACCGATTTTTCTTAAACTTTGCACACATATTGACTTTACAATTTCGTGACTAAAAAAGTGGGCTGTGCCACGCCCATCAAAAAAGTTATAATTTTCAGCTACTTGAACTTCACCGATTTTTCTGAAACTTTGCTCATACATATTAAGCTGTCATGACTATAAAATTTAGTGATTAAAAAAGTAGGCAGTGCCACGCCCATAAGAAATAAGTTATAATTTTTAGCAACTAGCACTAGATAGAATTTTCTGAAACTTTGTACACATATTGAGTTGTCATGACTATACAATTTCTTGATAAGAAAAGTGGCTAGTATAACGCCTATAAAAAAATAATCATTTTCAGCTACTTGAACTTCAACGGTTATTCTGAAACTTTTCACACATATTGAAATGTCATGACTATTGTTCGTGACTAGAAAAGTGGGCAGTGCCATGCCCATTAAAAAAAGTTATAAGTTTTAGCTTTTTGCACTTGATATTCAATGAAAATTCAGAATGCATTTTTATTCAGTAAGTGGCGTAGCAATACGCGCAGGGCTTTTCTAGTTACCTATAAATAAAAATGCTCATGTAACTATCTGTGCACTTGTTGTGCAAAGGTTTATCCGCTATGAGTGTGCTACAGTAGAAATTACTACTACACTATGAGATTTTGTTCATCACAAGAATATACTCTGTTAATTTTTGAGCCAATTTTCTCCCAATAGCAAAGTGGGAATTTTGAATTGGAGTGAGAAATACAAATGGGTGGACAAAAATTAAGTAAACAAAACAGAAGATGTTTTTTCGATTAGAACATCTACTGAACTTTCGGCAAGATCTTTTTTCGATTACAACATCTACTAAACTTTAGGCACTGTTTAATTAAATTACCTGTAGTCTTTAACTTATCTGCATCGGAACTATTAAATTAAAGATAAATAAGTTGTAAATTGGGTTAAAATTTATTACGCAATACCACACGAATAACCGTTTAATGTCCTTCAGTTAAAATGGATAAGTCAACCCATATCAATAAATTTTAGTTTTCCATATAAACTTTCCTTGCGAAAGTTTTACTCCATTACGTAAACTTTAGTTTCATAAATAAATTGCCGTTTTTAAATTAATAATAAATATTTTTATTTTAATTTCTTGTTTTTATTATTTGTTCAACAAAGTTACTAAAAAGTTTTAATTTATAACGAAATTTAAATGAGATGTATATCCAATCTTAATGGAGTATAGTTTACTAAAATTGGATATTTTTTTTTTCATAATTTCAATGCTTTTAAATAACATAATTAACAAACACATATATATTCTTATACGTTTGAAATTTCTAAAGTCATACTAAACCTGGAACTAAGTTTAAGCCTGCACATTCATCCCATAAATTTATTCCAAGTGGGTGTAGAAAAGGACCCCAAGAAAACAAACTTTATCCAATAACTTTAACAAATTAAATTTACTACTTTACTTTTCTTTTACTATTCCAGTACGATTTCTTTTTATTTACTTTCTTTTTTTGTTTTTGGCAAAGGCTTTCGATTAGATCGATAGTAATAAATTCAATTAAAAGTGTCAAGAACATTTTATTTTATCAAAAAGTATTTGTGTTAAAAACAAGTAAGAGCACTATATTCGGCTGTGCCGAATCTTTTATACCCACCACCAATTTTGTGTATATTTAAGGCACAATATTTATTATTTTGTTATCGCTATGGAAAAATCTCTTTATTATAAAATATGTATCCTTTCTTTGTAGAGGGTGGTTAAATTTTAAGGGCCCATGTTGAAGGTGAACTACACCTAGTCTTTAAATTTGTTTTCTGCATTTCAATTGACATTTCTCAATCTCAAACTTATTCTATTTGATCCGTGGAAAGATATGCAAATGAGCAACGCTTTAAAGTTATTCAGGTTTTTTATAAAAATGGGCGTTCAAATCAAAATGCATTTTGTGCACTTCGTAATTCTTTTGATCAACATAATCGTTCAAATTCGTCCACAATCAGGAGAATTGTAAAAAATATTTAAATTTCTGCAAAACAGGCTTGTATAAAGTGTTAGAAAATCTGTGAATGCCTTCTTAGTTCGTTGAATGGGAACTATTGCTGTTGTTTGCGATAGTGTGGCAAAAGAGTAGTCAACCTCGACTCATCATCATGCCTAACAATTGAGCTTCAACATTGTCATTGAAAATTTGGACCATCAGATAGAGGAGTTGCGCCAAGGATGGGGGGCCATTTGGTCGATATTTTGTTAAATACATAATTTAACCATACAAATATTATCATTATAAAAATAAATGATAATAATTTCTTAAATAATTTGTGTTTTATTTAAAATCAACATCGGCCCTTAAAATTTAACCAACCTTAATAACTTCAATATAATAGTAAAATGTTTTCGTAAATTTAGTCTTTTAGTGAAAGTGGGCGTTAAAGTAGGCGTGTCAATAAAGTTTCTGCTAATAAATACAACTTAGATATTTCAATATAGTCCTTTATTTTCCCAAAAACTTTGTCAATAGAGAAAATACATGAATTCAAGATAAACCGTTATATGGGAGGTTGGCGTTAAAATGGGAGTGTCACCTTAACTTTTTGGCACAACAATTACATTGATTAGAAGGAAATGCGTAGCAAATTTTATCATCATACCTCTAATTTTGGCGGTTTTATAAGCTTTTAAATTTCATTAATGGTAGATAACGTAAAAAGTGGGCCTTATAGTAGGCGTGTCAAATTTCTTTTTGCGAATGAGTACAACTAAGGTATTTCAATATAGTCCTTTATTATTCCAAAATCTTTCTTAATAGAGAAATTATATGAATTTCTGTCAAACCGTTATATGGGAGGTAGGCGTAAAAGTGGGCGTGGCACCTTTATTTTCCGGCACAGTAATGACATTGCCTAGGGGGATATACTTAGCAAATTTGATCATCATACATCTAATTTTGGCGGTTTTATGAGCTTTTTAATTTAATAACGGTAGATAACGTGAAAAGTGGGCGTTATAGTAGGCGTGTCTAAGTTATTTCTGCGAATGATTACAACTTAGGTGTTTCAGTATAGCCCTTTGTTATTCCAAAATCTTTATTAATAGAGAAATTATATGAATTTTAGGTAAAACGTTATATGGGAGGTGGGCGTAAAAGTGGGCGTGGCGCCTTAATTTTGTGGCACAGTAATGAAATTGCCTAGGGGGATATACGTAGCGAATTTGAACATCATACATCTAATTTTGGCGGTTTTATGAGCTTTTAAATTTCAATAACGGTAGATAACGTGAAAAGTGGGCGTTATAGTAGGCGTGTCAAAGTTATTTCTGCGAATGAGTACAACTTAGGTGTTTCAATATAGCCCTTTGTTATTCCAAAATCTTTATTAATAGAGAAATTATATGAATTTTAGGTTAAACGTTATATGGGAGGTGGGCGTAAAAATGGGCGTGGCACATTGATTTTCCGTTAGAAAAAAGCGTTTCACCAAAAAGCAAAGTGTGCAAAATTTCAGAGTCGTACATCCATTTTTGTTGCTTTTATGACGTTTTTGTTTTTAAATATACCGAAAAATACACTGTGCGGTATAAATTTTCGTACATTTTGATCGATAACTCCTCTCCTAATGCATAGATTTAAATAATTTTCGGGGAAAAATATTGTTTTTACTCAGGAAATATATATTTGGAGTTTCATGAGTCTACGTTAATGCATTTGGTCACAATTCCATTTTATTCGATGTTCGAAGGACACGGTTTTTTCGACCTACTCTTGCTTTTCGAGCTATAACTCTCTTCCTAATATTCCGATTTAGCCCATTTTCAATACCAAACAAACCTTGTCTATAAGAAAGATTCTGGCAAAATTTGAGCCTTCTAGCTTTTTCGGTGCGACCTCTATCGTGCTTTCAACAGACGGACAGACGGACAGACGGACAGACGGACAGACGGACAGACGGACGGACATAGCTAGATCGTCATCAAATCAAACCCTGATTCAGAATATATATACTTTATGGGGTCTAAAATGGATATTTCGATGTGTTACAAACGGAATGACAAAATGAATATACCCCCACCATTTTTTTGGTGGCGGGTATAAAAAGAAAACAACAGAAGAAAGGGATAAAATGGTTAACAAAAAAACTTTTTGCCAAAAATTTAAAATAATATTTCACAAAGAAAAGGTTAAATGAAAACTAACGTAAAGTTTTATCAGTAAAAAACAACTTTGAAAAAAAAAAAAATAAAACAAATTGTTAAAGAAATAAAACAATTATATCAATGTAGTTTGAATTAAATGTCTGGAAATAAATTTATTGGGGAAATTAAATTTAATGTACTTAAAAATGTGTTGATGTAATTTGAGCAATTTTAAGAGAAATATTGTTTTGGCATTACCTTTTTAAAGATTTAGTTTTCTACCGTTGACTAGTTGTTAAGCACTTGGTTCTTGCTTTGACTTACCTACCGTTGCCACATGCAAGTGCAAGTGAAAAAAAAACCAATACACTAACACTTTTTTACTAACACAACTACACTTTGGCAACCTGCGGCTCAGCTTGCGAAGAAATTTTTAAGCAGGTAAAATTTTTACAGTTACGGCAAGTAAAGTGACAAGCCGAAAAATAGTGTTGTCTAATACTGAGTTTTTTGTTAACTCACTAATATATCATACAGTTGTGGTAAATATTTCAGCTAGTTTTTTTAATAAATATGTATATATTTATATGAAGAATATTAAGAAAAAATATAAATATTCATTTAAAATGTAAGTTTTAATATAAATATCAATTTTTAACAAAAAAAATTATATTAAAAAGTTATATGTCTAAAGGTAACGTTTAATAGTGGCTATTGACAACACTTAATTACCAATTGAAGCAGCACCATTTGTTTTAAATTTGTTTGAAGTTTATTTGTTGACGACATTTTAAAAATGAACTTGCACTGTGCTGTGTAGCCACTCAAAAAATTTCGTTAGTTATACGTATACACTACTTGCAAGTAAATACTTGCTTGTGGCAACGTAGGGTTACTGAACATCAAAATATAGCATCAATTTGTAGAGGAAACATTTTAAAAATACAGTCTAACATTATTAATAGCTGTATTTAGTTATGGAAAGTTAATAATAATTTAGAGATAATATTTCTAGAGTTTTCTAATCTATACTGACTTATACAAAATAATCCTTTTAAAATCTTATATTGTAGGACAGGTTTACACTAATTCTGATTAAGAACTAAACACATTTAGGTCTTGAATTATTTGCGTTATTTAATTTTCTATAATTCTTGTCTTCATAACATTTTCAGGCCAATTTTTTTAAAGATCTTGCAAGCCAACTAGTTGGCAAAATATAATACAAGTATATTTTTTTTCAAAGTGTATTCATTTCACAGCATAATTTAAGTTACAAATATTATTAGTATTATTTTCATTTACAATAATCATATAGAGAATAAAATAATTTAATTTTTAAATTGTATAAAACTCATTAATTGTGGTATGCATAGGAAGAGCTGAACAAAGTATTTTATGTTTGTAGCAAAAAACAAATCACAGAATATTTAGTCCTGACGCATCTGATAAACCGTCTTCTACATAGAAAAATTTAATATTGACTGCAATGTTGCTTTCTTATTTTCGACACCAAATTCAATTTTGAGTTTTTATATAGCTCAATACAACTACTCAACAAACTATTTTTTTTGATATCCATATTGATGGGGTTACAAAAGGAAATATTTAAGTTGGGGCGCCACCGTGAACTTTTTAACTTTTATATTTTTTCTGTATAATTCTGGTCATTTCCAGTGCCTTTCATTTAATATCAAAATTGAGAGGGTTGAAGGGGGAACATTTTAAATATTATATTTAACTCATATATAAATTTGCTGTACGCATTTTTTATAGTATATTATATTTTTATGTTCAAGCGCCTTAGTTCGATATAACTCTCGGTTACATAGGAGCCAAAAAAAATCTATCTTTGTTTGTTAAATATATGGGAAAAAGCAGAGAAATTATTTAGAGAATTATTAAGTGATTGCTCTGTGTTAAAGTAGCGATTAGTTTTCGAATAGTCCTTTGGTGCTACATAAAATCTGTGAAACAAGTAGGAGCTTCTGAAAGTTGAATTAAATGACGAATAAACATATAGATGGACATATGGACATACTTTTGTTGAATCCCCTACCAACAGACTTTTAGAAAATATATACCTTATGGGGAAATAATTAATATAGAGATTACAAACGGAATAAGAAAGGTACAATATATATTCGTTCCTTTTGAACAATTGGTTGGTGAATGGGTATAAAAAAATTTATGGATTCTCAATCTTAATAAGACAATATTTTGCAAGTATCAAATAGTGCGGTATGCAATAAATACATATATTTTCCCCTTATAGTGGAAGATGTTTTATTAAAAGCAAAGTAAAATATAATATTAATATGTTTCAATTTCACTCATCTAACTAGAAACTGAGCAAATGAACCATTTGGCAGCACACTGCTAATTTATTCAAATATTCCTCCACGACTACGCAGCAAGTGGAAAATCCATTAGCTCTAATGTTAGCATGTTTTTGCCAGCATCTTGGCTGGAATCTCATAATTTTGTTTTGTAGAACCGACAAAGTTGTCTAATCGCATGGTCTTTGTAGCTAATAGGCTGCTTAAAAACTTTAGCTTCATTTCTCACCATTATAATTGTGGCACTGACCTCTTAACCACATGTCAACCAAGTCCAATTCCGCATTTTCGAACTAAAAATATCGGCAGTCATCGCATGGCATCTTGCTTCATTTTCTGTAACCTTTTCACCGTTCCTTTAAATGAACGATCTTCATGACACTGGCCGATACAGCATTAACTTTGTATTCGGTACACACGTATACGGATTGGTGGAGTAAGTGAAACTGGTGCAAAATTTGGTCACAATAAGTTGATTACCCGTTCGGTGGCTAGATTAGGACAACCATTAAATGGAAGTATTTTACTAAACACACTTCTCGCACAGATCGAATTCGTAAGCCCGTACAAATCTTATAGATTTGATTTGCGAATTGATGGTAAATGTTAAATACGAACAAGTGTTTATTTTAACAAAAATCTCGGTAAGCTGCATGCAAAATACACTCTTTACATGTTATTTAAAAATTTTATAAAATAATGATTATATCTGTTAAATTTTATTCTGGTTTAAGTTAATACTTTCAAAGCATTTTTTATCAAAATTAAAGTTGTGATAATGGAAAACTAATCAGAAAAAGAGTGACAGGTAATTTAGTGTTGGATGTCTATATTAACTTTTTAAGTCCCGGGCTTTATATTAAATTGAATTTGGTAAAAATTCATTTTTATACTTGTTATGTTTTTTTAACCAGAATTAAAAAATGAAATTTGTCAAGAACAATCTTTTAATAGTTTTGCAATTATCTTTCTTATTATCACTAGTTTTATCCTGCTGTAACTTGAAAAATTAAACGAGAAGTTAACTTAACTTATGAAATCACTATGTGTGCTTTTTTAACAAAGTCAGTGATGTTAAATAACAATTGATTTTGTATATAAAAGCTGAAGAAATTTTTGCATAAATTATTGTTAGTTTCTACAAGTGATTTTTATTGTATTATTTTATTTGGTTTTAACTTATGCAATGACAACAAGCTAAAAGAAATTATTTAAAATATTTTAGTTTTATTACAAAAAACCCCAAAATTTTTAAAATTTCATACTTTGGTACAAAAATGAATGTTGTTTTTTCTACATTTAAAATACCAAGTACATAAGCCAAGTGTCGTAACTCCAATTTTTTTCTGGGGGTTGCAAACTCTAAACTCAGTTAATTTTATATGTATGTTAAATTTCAATTGTTTATTTTTTAAAATTTCTGGTGAAAGAGTTTCAAACCACCCGCTAGAATGGTTAAGTTACGCCCATGTATAATCCTTTGCATGATTTGTTTCTCCATCTGTATGTTAAAACTGGTATAATACATTTCTTTGCTTACAAAGGTATGATTTTTCATACAATTTATTTTAATATAAATAATAATAATAATATTTTATAAAAAATACGTATTTATTTGTGTCTCTACATTTAAATATATGTAATTTAAATTGTTTATGCAATATGTACAATCATATAGAGAACAAGTAAGAGCACTATATTCGGCTGTGCCGAATCTTTTATACCCACCACCAATTTTGTGTACATTTAAAGCACAATATTTATTATTTTGTTAATCATTATGGAATAATCTCTTTATAAAAAAATATGTATCACTTTCTTTTTAGAGGGTGGTTAAATTTTAAGGGCCGATGTTGAAGGTGAACTACACCTAGTCTTTAGATTTGTTTTCTGCATTTCACTTGACTTTTTTCAATCTCAAACTTACTCAATTTGATCCGTAGAAAGATACGCAAATGAGCAACTCTTTAAAGTTATTCAGGTTTTTTATAAAAATGGGCGTTCAAATCAAAATGCATTTTGTGCACTTCGTAATTCTTTTGATCAACATAATCATTCAAATTCATCCACAATCGGGAGAATTGTAAAAAATATTTAAATTTCTTAGTTCGTTGAATGGGAACCACTGCTGGTTTTTGCGATAGTGTGGCAAAAGAGCAGTCAACCTCGACTCATCATTATGCCCAACAATTGAGCATCAACATTATCATTGAAAATTTGGACCATCAGATAGAGGAGTGGCGCCAAGGATGGGGGGGCCATTTGGCCGATATTTTGTTAAATACATAATTAAACCGTACAAATATTATCATTATAAAAAGAAGTAATAATAATATCCTAAATAATTTGTGTTTTATTTAAATTCAACATCGGTCCTTAAAATTTAACCACCCTTTATAACTTCGATATGCTACTAAAATGCTTTTGTAAATGTAGTCTTTCAATGAAAGTGGGCGTTAAAGTAGGCGTGTCAATAAAGTTTGTGCTAATAAATACAACTTAGATATTTCAATATAGTCCTTTATTTTCCCAAAATCTTTGTCAATAGATTACATGGATTTAAGATGAACCGTTATATAGGAGATAGGCGTTAAAGTGAGCGTGTCACCTAAACTTTCTGGCACAACAACAACATTGATTAGAAGGATATACGTAGCAAATTTGATCATCATACCTCTAATTTTTGCGGTTTTATGAGCTTTTAAATTTCATTAGCTGTATATAACGTGAAAAGTTGGCTATATAGTAGGCGTGTCAAAGTTATTTTTGCGAATGAGTACAACTTAGGTGTTTCAATATAGCCCTTTATTATTCCAAAATCTATATTAATGGAGAAATTATATGAATTTCAGTTAAGACGTTATATGGGAGGAGGGCGTAAAAATGGGCGTGACACCTTAGTTTTCTGGCACAGTGATGTCACTGCCTAGGAGGATATATGTAGTAAACTTTATCATCATACCTCTAATTTCGGCGGTTTTATGAGCTTTTAAATTTCATTAGCGGTAGATAACGTGAAAAGTGGGCGTTATAGTAGGCGTGTCAAAGTTATTTTTGCGAATGAGTACAACTTAGGTGTTTCAATATAGCGCTTTATTATTCCAAAATGTTTATTTATAGAGAAATTGTATCAATTTTAGGTAAAACGTTATATGGGAGGTGGGCGTAAAAGTAGGCATGGCACATTGATTTTCCGTCACAAAAAAGTGCCTCACCAAAAAGCAAAGTGTGCAAAATTTCAGAGTCGTACATTTAATTTTGTTGCTTTTATGACGTTTTTGTTTTTAAATATACCGAAAAATACACTGTGCGGTATAAATTTTCGTACATTTTGATCGATAACTCTTTTCCTAATTCATAGATTTAAGCGATTTTCAAAGAAAAATATTCTTTTGACTCGATAAATATATATTCGAAGTTTCATGACTCTACGTTAATGCGTCTGGACACAATTCCATTTTATTCGATGTGCGAAGGACACCGTTTTTTCGACCTACTTTTGCTTTCCGAGCTATAACTCTCTTCCTAATATTCCGATATAGCCCATTTTCAATTCCAAACAAACCTTGTCTATCAGAAAGATTCTGGCAAAATTTGAGCCCCCTAGCTTTTTCGGTGCGACCTCTATCGTGCTTTCAACAGACGGACAGACGGACGGACATAGCTAGATCGTCATCAAATCAAACCCTGATTCAGAATATATGTATATACTTTATGGGGTCTAAAATGGATATTTCGATGTGTTACAAACGGAATGACAAAATGAATATACCCCCACCATTTTTTTGGTGGCGGGTATAAAAAGGGAGCAAAAATAAATTAAAAGCCATTCACTCTTTCAACTTGTGGTTTTCGTATGTGCTAAACCAAAATTGGTATAAACATACAGAAATCTGACAGGCACAGGATTCCGTAACCATATAAAGTATGTGCACGAAATAAAATACTCTACAACAAAGCAGGATTTTTATCAAAACATCAACAACTGATGTGTAGTTGGTGATATTTTAATGGAGTTGGTACAATTATGCAATTTATAATTTTCCATATTTTAAATAATTTTCCTTCCGTGTACTCTCTTCTATTCAAAATATTTATTCGTGCAAAATACACATATTTAATACACTGCATACTGAGTTATAACCATAAATTTACCTGCTTAACAACATTTCATTTTGTGCTGCGTTTTGTTCGCTTCCAACAGACAGTCATATTCAACAAATTGACAACAGCAAACGTGCCAGTGCAATAAACCACCTGCTTTCTCATACCAAGTGGTGGGGTGGGTGCAAAAAAAAAAAACAAGCTTCAAACGTGAAATAAAATACCGTAAGTTATTTGTTGATATTTCCGCCAAAACAAAATTGTTTATGGTCTTAGTACAAGTGTTGCTTTATTAACATGTTGTTTCATAGAGTGAGTTACTAGTCGTTGTTGTTGCTGTCGTTTATATCACTGCTGGCTTGTTATTATTGTAGTTATGTTATTATGTAATATGCCAGTTATAGTGTTCCATTTAAAATTAAGTTGTTGTTCTTGGTTTATTTATATTGCTTACATCGTCATAGTTGCTTTCACTAGTTGTTATATTAAAAAAAATAATAATAATTACATAAATCGGGTAGGTTTAATTTATTGGTGCACTGGTAATAAAAAAAGCTTTTCTGAAACCAAATAGTTGTTGTAGTTGGTTAAACAATCGATGTGATTTTTTGATTAAAATATGTTATTAATCCTTCTAAAATAAAATAAATTTAAAGAACTCTTAACTATTACAAGAAAATAGTGTCACATTAAAAAAATTTCTTCATTGCGACAGTAAAATTAACTAATGAGACACCTAACCTTATTACTGGATTACTAAACTGATTTTCTAATTTGACCAAATGCTGTTTTTTTTGTAATTGAACAAAAAAATTATTTTAGCTGATCTGACTACATAGTGAAGAATTTTCTAACAAAATATTTATTTGCGGATTAGTGATAGTAATTGTGACATTTTGACATATGACATTTAAACAATAATCATTTTTGACACCATAAAGTATAGGTTTTCTGATAGTTTATAATTATAAGAGCCTTTTGAGCCTCTTTACCGTCTGCCCGTGTGTTAGTTAAAATCCACTTTTATAAGCAAAAACCGATTGAAAAGGTTTGGAAATATTGAAGAACGAATCCATCATACACGCCTTATAACGTTCTGAGAAAGGTGCAGTTAATCACGACTGCCACTTGCTTTTCCCATGACAAGAATAAAAAATAATAATCTTAGTCCTTAACTTTTTGGTTGACAAGATTCCTTCCATTTAAATATATGACATGTTTTAAGGGCCATTAGTAAAAAAAATTTGGATAAATCTGTTACTAATCCAAAAACTTATAGGCAAACAAGGTCGTAATTAATTTTTGAGGACTCTGAAGACAGAAATTACAAGCCCGTAGTCTCTGAAATTATAGATGAGAAAAACTAATGATCAGGTTTGAAAGTGACTGAGATATAGGTACGAAAATTCAAAAAGTTCAATTCTTTTCATAAATTTACAAACGCAAATTTACAAAAACAAAAGCTATTTTCGAATTCGGTACGGACAACTATAGCATGCTTACTTGCTAAACTTGGCTTTACATAATATTTACCACAATACTTTTCGATTTATAGTATAGTATTATATAGATATCAAAGGAGAAAAATACTAATATTTTTGAATTTTGAAACCATTATAGTTTAAGGATTTTATCCCGCTGAATCATATTCAAAACTTTTTTATTTATAACTTGTAAAACATTCAGTTTAACTGAAATTATGCACATGTCCCAATTAATTTCTTAGCAAATCAATCAATTTATTAAAAACATGACTTAACATTTTATAATACATTTTATTTAAAATTATTTTAATAGAAATAAAATACTACCTACAAAAATTATATGAAATTATTTCACTGCTTTGGCTTGTTATTACCTCAACCAATATTAGAAAAGTAGGGTTATCTTTTTTCATCTAAACATGCCATAACAAAAATTTAATTTGTATAACTTGTTTGCTACTTCAAATAAATACTCATAAAACATGATATTTATTCACTCCTTTTAAATAAATTTATAACCTTAACATTTGGTTTTGTCTGTTTTTGTTGTTTCATTATGGTTGATGTAGGTTTTTTTTTTAATAAATGCAGTTATATTTTTGTTACCATATTTCTTGTTTTTGGGATTTTTTTTGTATTTATTTTTTGTGTACCAAACAAAATTGGCTTATAATTTTATGTTGTTGGTTTATATTATATTGAGGGAAACGGTTTGTACATATGTATGTATGTAGGTTCTAAAATATAGAAAATAACTAAAATGTTGGCAATTTTTCAGTAATTAGTTTAAATGTTTATGTAAATAACTA
Organism: Phyto melanocephala; assembly: GCA_941918925.1. NCBI lineage: Eukaryota > Metazoa > Arthropoda > Insecta > Diptera > Rhinophoridae > Phyto > Phyto melanocephala. The sequence continues at coordinate 103,810,501 of OW799236.1, forward strand.
CATATAATTGTCTATATAAAATTTGCAATTCTATTACAGAAATGTTCATAAACAAAAAAAAAATATTTTTTTGTGGCGCACAACGTTGCGTATGATTTATATTTGTTTAATATGAAAATCGTTGCGTATAAATTTTTACAGTCGTTCAATTAGAAATTAGGGAGCGAGTTAATTTCTAATTGAACGACTGTAAAAATAATTGATAAAACTTTCAAAGTTCCACAAGTACTTATTAAAAGTAAATACTAAAATGTCAATAAATTTGCATGTAAATTTATACGCAACGATTTTCATATTAAACAAATATAAATCATACGCAACGTTGTACGCCACAAAAAACATTTTTTTTTTCTTATGAACATTTCTGTAATAGAGTTGCAAATTGTATATAGACAATTATATGTAGTTATTTACATAAACATTTAAACTAATTACTGAAAAATAGTTCATAGATAGTGAATATTTGTCGTTTAATGTTTAAACTTTAAAATGCATTCCACTCGGCTAATATCGGAAATAATTTTTTAGAAAGAATATTCCTAAAATGGTTACAATTTAATTTAATTTGAATTATAAAATTAAATAAAAAGAACAAATGAACTTAAGCCAAAATAAAAAATGGTTCACATTAAAATTTAATTTAAACTTTAAGTTTAAATTAAAGTTTTTTTTTTAAAGATTTTCTGTTTTTTTTATACGTAAAACCATTATTTTTAATTTTTAGTGCATATTAATATACCACGAAAGAGAGAATTGCTTTACGTATTCTAAATTGCAAGAGTAATTATTTTAGAAAATTATAGTAGTATATTCATAATTTTGTTAGTTGGTTCAATATAATTCTCTTATTAAATTACTGATTTGATTAAATTTTCTAACCCTAAATGTATTTGGTTCTATGTTTTACTAATATAGACAACAACACAAATTCACCCGCACTTTTGTTTGAATATATAAGAAGATACACCTTAGTAAGGAAAATTCAATGACTCTTGGTTGAGTGTTTGATTGGATGCAAATTGGTCATGTGCAAGTAGCTGTGGTTATGAAATTCTCACACTCAAACATTTCATTCACTGTGAGAAAATATAAGAAGTAGAGAAATATATTGAAAGAAATTAAAATGCATGTTACATCAGCAAACTTATACGTTACATGTAAGTAAACACTGTTAAAGCTTTGTGCACATATATGTTTGCATAGTGGGCTGTAAGGGCGGAGAAAAGTTAAATTCGCTTCTGCGAAAAATAATTTATTGCAGACAAACTTAACAACTTTCAGAAAACTCCAAATGCTTTAAATATCTATTAAGGTATTTAGTTTATAAAAATCTAATCGTTTAATACATTGCAATACTTTGCTAATCATTTTTCAGAAGAAAGTTGCATTAAATTACAATATATTCGAATATACAAGAAGAAGGTAAAAAAGTTAGTTAAGAAAGCGTAACTAAGAGTTTAACAAAAATAATCCTGCTAACAATTATTTTTTTGCAATATTTCTAAATAGACAAAAGAAACTGTGAATAATCTTTTTTAAAATATTTATTTTTTACTTCAAATAAAAAGCAAGTAGTGTGCTAAAATTAAATTAAAGTTATAGGCGTAATCTTAATTCCATTTAACATGGATAAATTTTTTAAAAACATCCGAGTTGATAAAATCATCTACCAAGGTAATGTAGAATAGGTAACCAGACTTGCAGTATTTGCCATTATATCAATTGCATTTATTGTATTATTTATAAGTAATATTTAATTTAATGTAATTTTGAGCAAAAAATTAAAAACATAATTATGTATTAACAAATAAATATGATAATAAATTTAGTGTGCCTCTGTCGCACATATTAACTGGATGTGTAACAAGGTATCCTTGACTTCATTATCTTTAACTAAATTTTTTTTTTTGTATTTTGTTGATATGAAGAAACAATTAGATATATATTTTTTTTTATTAAATTCTTCAACAATAGTTTTTGCTGCATTAAGTATACACAACTCTAGTGAAAATTTTTGAAAAGGCAAGAAGCATGTCAATCCAAATTTAAGAAAAGTTTTATTTCAGAAACATAATTTTTTTTTTCTATAAATTTTATTCTTTCCGATTATAGTGGTATTATTTAGTAACATCTTTAAATAAATATCAAATTATTTTATTTGTATTTATTTTAATTACAATTTTACTTTATATGATATAATTTTTTTAACAAAAAAGAGAAGAAGAAGGAAAGTATGTTGCACGCATGATTGTAAAAACAGAAATCATTTAAATAAAATATTTCTTACATGTAAAATTTGTTTTGTTTATATATAGAAACAATATTAATTAATTTTTAAAATGTAAACAATTGTGTAGGTAATGTGCTAAACAATTTAGTTAAAAATACTGGCAACACTCAAGATTCGAACGTCATTATTACTTTTTTAAAATCTATGTCGATTGAGACTTAAATAATTTCTTAATTGTATATAAAAAAGGTTAAATATTTTACAATTATTTTTTTTTTCTTTATAGTATTGAGCCTTGTATAACTTTACTTCGGATAATATATGACTAATGTCCTAAAAGGTTTGTTCCGTTATAACAAATAAGTTCAAAAAGTTATTGAAACAGACAAGTTAAGAACGCAAAACATTTTATAAACCTAAATAAAGGTATTAAAAAATATGCATACGTTTCCCAATAATCCACTGAATGTTCATATTATATAACAAATTGAAAAAAATTTTAATCTTAGTTCCAAAATAAATTTTCTTTGTGTTTGGGATACGCTTTTTTATCAGTTCTAGAAATTACAAACGCAACATGTGAATCAGTGAAATTTATAAGAAAATATATTTTTTGCGCGAAGCCACGAACAGATTCTTATTTTTTTTATTTATAATATACATAAGATGGAAAATATGAGCACAACAAAAAAACAATTACTGAAATTTGACACGATATTCTCATGTTATTCATTTACATATATGCAGAAAGAGACCACATTAAACTTTATTACTGACTACTGACTCGACTTATTTTTAAGTTTCTCATTTTTTATGAAGAAATTACATTTTATTTGTGACAATGAGATAATGTGCTTGAAAAACTAAGTTTTTATCCCGATACCAGCTTGGCGGAATGAAGTTTTGAAACTAGCTACGGTTTCATCATCACCGCTCTTTGAATGTCTAGGTTTTTGGCTGTAAATAAATATCATCTATTTAACTTAAAAGTATTCATGAAATTGATTCTATAAATCAAATATATCATACCTATTCATATTTACTGTAGTAAGTGAGAATGAATTTAACTTAAGGTTTTTTTGATTATTTTGTTATTCTTTTTTACTTAAAACATTTTATTGTTGCTTTTCAACCATCAATCTGATGGCAAAAACTTAAAAAAAATAGACAGAAATTTGTATGTGCTGGGCAACTAGCCTACTAGATTTACAGCGGCAAGATATTTGACGTAGTTACGTGGTATATAAAATATTTTATGTACTTCCGAATTACGTTTTTGTAGAAACACGATCCAATTACTATCCCTTAAGAACTAGTCATGAGACAAGTACCGTGTTAGTGCTCTACATTCTTTTTGTTTTACTAAATTGAGTTTTATGGAACTTTAAGCACTCATAAACTCGACAAATGCTTCTTCTTATTTTTATTTAATTTAACTTTGGCTCAAATCCGCTGAAGAGTTGGTTAAGCTTAAAAGCATTTTCAATTTAACCACTAGTGTATGTAGTTTAAACTTATTATTTTGGGTAATATTTCAAATACGTATTTTTGAAAACTCTAAAAAGACTCCATTGTCCTAAAGTTCGATCTTAAAACATAAATTATGAGTAAACCACATTTAATCCGTTTGGGATTCAACAATTACTTCACTAGTAACTTTTGAATATTTCATCTAAATCAGGCATACAGATAATATAATTTCGGCTCCACAAAAAGCCCTTCAATGAAATAACTCCCAGGAAACAATCCCCAATGAAGTAAATCCCAAAAAATTGGAAATAACACCCAAAAACAGTGAATGAAATAACATCAAAAAATAAATGAAATAAACCCCAAAGCGAAAACGAAACAACCCCCAATATTTGGGAGTAATTTCATATGAAATAACTCCCAATGATGAAAATGAAATAACCCCCAATGAAATAAACCCCATCAGCAACAAAAAAGAAATTATGCCCAAAATTCATAAAAGAGTCAGTTTCATTAAGGATTTCATGAAGTAAATATGGACCAACAGCAAAATCGCAAATTTATTGATATAAATCGCCCGCAGGCGTCTTCTTCATAATAAGGATATATGCAACCTAAAAAGTGTGCGAACATTCATAATCAATTTTTTTTGGTGAAAGAACATACAAAGCTCGTTTAATAGTGACTACTTTTGGTTTTCTAAATGGACAAGTTCAGTGCAGTTATTTTCCCTTATATGATGGAAGCAATTTAAGATCAGCCACCAACGAGCTATCCTAAAACTTTAGAATGGCTTGAAAATCCAACTCATGGGAGACGTTATTATAGTTGCAATATTGTAAAGAAAGCAGTAATTTTTTGTAATGGAGATGTAAGGAAGTATGGACAAAGAATTGTTTATTATTTCCAATATATTTTTTTTTGAAACCCAACTACCAAAAAATTATTTTCATGTACATAAATAAATAATAAACTTAATACATTATACGTAAAGAATGGTAAAAAAACAAAATGGTTGCTCATGAATTCAAGATGGAAAAAATATACGTTGTATGTGTAAATGCTTTCAGTTGGTTACACATTGTTATTATGTACCTCCTCACTGCTTGGCAGAAGTGGAACCAACAACCGTCCGTAGACTAATTTCGTAGTCTGTTAAGAAGGTCGCACCATCCAAATCCAGAACGTTATCATTTATGTATTTGAAAAGATATTGTAATATATTCACAGGCTAAAAGTTTTCTTGTAAAAGGCCTATTTTTATATAATTTATTTACAAACACCTCCAAAAACCAAAAGCTTTAAAAATGAAATAACCCCCGAATACAAAATGAAATATTACCCAAATTATACACGGTATGAAACAACCCCTGAATTTTAAAAATTTGTTGGGTGTTATTTCATTGGAGATTATTTCATAATTTGAAAACCCCAAATGATAAATGAAATAATTTCCAAAAAAAATGAAAAACGGCCCAAAAAATTGGGAGTTATTTCATATGAAATAACACCCAAAAATGTATGAAAAAAATTTGGAGAATGTTTCATTTCTCGTTTGGGCGTTATTTCATTGGGGGGCTTTTCGTGGAGCCAGAATTTCCATTAAAAGGTATAATAAAACCTGCTTTTTGTTCCTTTCGAAAAAGTAAAGTGAAAATTATAGGCACATTAATTTCTGAAATTTAATGGATAAATACACATGTTTTAGCTTTTATCATACAAAATAAAGTTTCATAAGATCTATGGGTTGATCAAAATATGCAAGCATTTGTAGTAGTTAATGAGAATATGGCGTAAACACATCTGAAAAATGTTTAGTAAAATCTTTAATCATTTCGATCGAAATGTGTAACTGGCCTGCATAGTACTGTGAAACTTTAACCATTGTAAGTTTCTGCTACCAATAGTTGAAACGAATTATAGTTATTATTTCGTTATTCTCATCCCTTTCATAAAACGATAATTTAACTTTGACTATGTTCAATAATTGCTTAACAAACAGTAAAAAGCAACGGAAAATTGTGTAGAATTTCCTTTTAGTCAGCGTAAAAGATAGTTGTTTTTTCATACCCTAATTGGTTTGTTTAAACATCAAGTTTAAATTAAATATGTACACAACACAGAAACAACATATGCATGAGAATTTACTTAAAATAATTTATTTTTAATTTTTAAATTTCTTAATGATTTAACAGTACACCATTAAATAAATATAAGTTCTTTGGCTGGGTTTAGAAAATATATATTTTACTGCTTAGCGTAGTACATAAGCTGCAATTTATCAAATACTACATGTGTAACCATACAAATAATTCACTTCAAACTCTATCTCTCTCTCTCTCTCTCTCTTTCTCTATCTTTTTTCTGTATGTTTTTGTATTTTGCTATATACTAATGGCGTGGTTATTTCGCATTCATTTTTCTTAAAATGTTACAGATTCACATGTGCATTTAACAGTGTATTCATAGCTGTCTCCTGTCATTTTTATTACATTGGTAAATACTTTTATACGTACACAAAATAAATCGTGCACATGCTTATTAGGGTGACTATAAAATATCGAGCAATTTATAATTGTTGGATTTTTTTTTTCTTTTAAGAATCGCGCCTTTTATAATAAACAAATAGTTTCAAAATAAATAAAAACAAGTTAAATGACATATTTAAGTGGACAGTGTGATCTTACATTTTATTGACTTAATTTTTTTTATTATTTTTCAGGCAATTTGGTAATTTTTTTCGTAATGTTCAGAAGATTGCGGTGCATTAAATTTTAATAAATTTGGGTTAGGTAAGGTCAGGTTCAAGGGAAAGGCACTAAAAGCCCAAACCCAAACTTAAACTACAGGTACACTCTGATGCCCAATTGGCATGTTGTGCGCTCCATATAAATAGAATAGTTTGCAGAGAAAGAAAATAGAAGAAAAAGAGGAGCAGACCAGTCTAGAGTCTCCTGAAACTAGCAGACTAGCACACTACTGACCAGTTCACCGGGGCACCCTAATTTGGAGTGGATTAAAGAGGTGACCGTATTTTAACATCTAATTCATCTTTTTCTATTTTATTTGCATAAAAATGTCAATAAAATTTACCTTGGAATGATACATTGCTTATAATTGTGTGCTTTATTTTTATAACATTCTCCAAATTGCTAAGTTGATTAAAATTAAAAAAACTCTTAATTAATTTAACAAATTTTAATAAATTGTTTAACAAATTTTTTATTTAAAAAGTAAAACCTTTACCTAGTTTTACCTGCTTGCAAAAAGTATCAATTCTGTGGTTTTCAAAGGCAACCGCGTCTGCTAATTTTTAATGATTTAACACCAAATCAAATACTGCCATATTGATTAGTTTTAAACGCTTATTACCTGGTTTTATAAATTTCTGAAATAAGAAAGACCCATTCCAATTTTTTTTATTGCATAACAATGTAACTTCTATATATATATTCAAAAAGCGTTCAGCACTAACACAGTATGTTAACTTATGTGTGCTTAACCCATTTTAGTCGACTGGGTATTTAAATACCCACAAAATTTAAAGTTTTAAAAAAATTTCTGCGTTGGCCTTATAAGATATAATGACTGCAAGTTGCTTTTTTATTTAACACTAGAGGTTGATTAATGTAAGAAAAAATTAAAAAAAGTTTTTTTTAATTTTTACCTTTAGTTTGAGAATTGGAAAAATTGATTTTTTTTTCAAAAAATTATCAGAAAAAGTTTTGTCAATTAAAGGATAATGCTAAAAATGAAAAACATCTGCACATTCTAAATAGCTTTAGGTGTCGCATTTGTAGTGTGAAAAAAATAAAAGAGATTTGTTAACACACTTGGCCGTCACACGCTATAAAGTGAAAATGGGTATTTAAATACCCAACCGTCTATAATGAGTTCTAAATTTAACTATTTTCTCTTTATTGAAATAATTCTTTTTAGCGTAAATAAAAGACAAATTTATATTTTTTTAAATTAATTTAAAAAAATTTGAGGTTATTTAGACTTTGTAGTTTTAGATTTATCTTATGTGACACTTTTATGGTAATCAAGGAAGCATGGTTCTGGGTGCGAATTCGCCTGGCACTTCAAACATTCGTACTCTGTTTTGTCACGGCACTACCGGCAGCGATGATGTGCTGAGAGTTTTCTGATTAAATGATTGACGCAATCATAACTAGCTCCGGAAAATCGGCATTTTGCCGATTAAAGGTCATCATTATCATTTCGCCTACTTTCACTTTAAAACGAAATTGAAACATTTGTGGTTTTTTTCATATTGGCAACAAAGCCAATGCAGTTGCCATGCATTCACCATAGTCGCATCGAAAGCGTTTGTAACTAATGCCAATACCACTTTTTTCCCCGAACTCGAATGCGATAATTGTTCTTGGTTTATTGAAAAGGTCCACACCTCCCATGTATTTATTATATTGGATGACTAAATAAGGTTGTTCAATTGCGCGAATCATTGGTGTATGAGTTAAATAATTCGATAATAATGTTACGACCTAAAAAAATAATAATGGAAGCAAATTAATTGATTAACTACGTAAAATATTTCGGTGACTAATGTACCGAATTATCGTTCCAACGTATAGCATTTATGGAATTGTACACATCAGAACTAAAGTCTGAAGTCTTACTGAAGGTTACTGACAAATCACCAATCTCGTGTCCTCCGTATCACTTATGTCGTCGACGTCGTCGGGTGGTAATATACCAACACCAGTTGTATCTGATTATCTTTCAAAATATTCTTCCCCATCGGACCAGCTATAAAGAATTTCTTGTAATTCGGTAGTAGTACGAATTTTCTGATGAAGATTCATTTTTATGTCGGTTATTTATAATTATTTTTTGTAAAAATTTATTTTTTGTAAAAATTTATTTTTTGTAAAAATTTATTTTTTGTGCACTTGTTTTATTGTAAAAAAAAATAACTTGATTTCACCTGTTCACTCAACAAGTCTGAAAAAGGAGCAGCAAACGGGAATTTCCTTTTCGAAAACAAACTACTAAGCTATAGAATTCAAAGATGGATTTACTTTTTACGGCGTAATTTTAAATATTTGTTACGCTCCTCGAAGTAACCCTGTATATTTTTAATGACACAGTAGGGTGTACCGGAATTCAGTGGTCAAAAAATTTATAATTTTGTAGACAAATAAATAGCTCTTTATTTATACTGAAATAAGAAAAACGTAATCTTTTAAAAATATTTAAAAAAGTATATCGCTAAAGACGCTTGGGTATTTAAATACCCATGTCCAATCTCAGGAATGGGGGGAGGTAAATTTTTTTTTTACACCAAGCATTTTCTATGGACCTCCAGGTAAAATTCTGAAAGTTTCGTCAAAATCGTACTAGCGGTCTATGAGCCATCTTTAATGGGTTAATGGCAAATGATTTCACTTTTTAGAAAAACACAAAACCACATACGTTGTTATTTCTGAACACATTTGAAAGTTATTTTATGATAATTTTTCAGTTTACTAGTAGTAGAGTAATTACTTGTGCACAACCTACTTATGTTGACATAGGCTGCTTTATCTGCATACACTTGTAGTCTTCGTACCACCTTGTTTATTTTAGTATTCGCTATGATCTAATTTATAAATGATATTTGTCTAAATTTTTAAAAGAAAATATTAAGATCTTTATTGACATGAATGGTAAAAAAAAGTTTAAAAGGTTCAATACCTAACCCGTTGTTTTATATAAGACGGTTTTGTGGCTCTCCTGAAAGATTTGATTTTAAGGCATACGTGGTTGCCTATGAAAACTACAGAGTTAACGCTTAACATTTTCAAAAATGCACTATATATCCTGAATTTGTATTTCAATATAAAGTTTTTTTTTTAAATAATTTAATATATATATATTTTATTAATCTGTTGACGAACTGCAAGTTTTTGGTATAAATTACTAAGCACGAGGTCTTTTCAAACAATTTTCTTTATTATTAATTTTGTGAATATTTAGCCAACCAAAAGCTGGCATCATCGGGACTCTTAAAATAAAATATAATACTAACATACATATATGACATACATATATAACAAAAGAACTTACAAGTTAGCGACTAAAAGTTAATTACAAAAATAAAGATTTTCTTTTATTTTCTTTTCAGTCCTTCTTTGTGGATCTGTATGATCTAGATGTTGTTCCTTTTGCGTAGTATACTTCGCTATACATGTGTCATTTGGCTATCCTTCTTTTTTTCAATTCATTATATTTTTCTAAGTTTTGATATTTCTTGTCCCATTATTTAAATTTTTTTCTAGTTAAAAGTTGTTTTCAAATTTTTTTTTTAAATTTAAAAAATCAAAACTAACAGAAGATATATCCATCTTGAGTATTATGGCATTTTTTATTACTATTTCGAATTTTAGTTTTTGAAAATTTGTTAAGCCTTACGAAGATTAACAAAATTTTGATCGTGTTGTGTCCATTATGTTTAGAACAAACATCATAACTTTTATATGGAATTCTATAAAAAATAATTTTTCAATGTCGCTCAAACTCTTACCTCTGTAGTAGCCTTTATTGCCATTAAACAAGGTATTTTATATTAATTTCAAAATAATTTCGACGATTTTAAGTATATTGTGTTAATTTGGTAAACTTCCAAATGTATTTGAAATTCATTAATTTTAAAATGATTTTGGACGAAAACAAAAATATACTTAATATGGCCTTACTCTGAAAATGCCATTTAATTGCCATGTATCTGCAAACACCTGAAACTTTTGTTAGTAATTTATTTCATTATAAGAAAATTTTGTAAAAAAAAATAAATAAATAAAGAAAACAGTTACTTTTCACTAAGTTGAAGATAAATAGTGATATAAAACTTATTTGGTTTGTTTTTTAGTTTTTCTAGCCCTTATTAATTTCGAAGCTTTGATTTTTTACACTCTCAGGAACGGTGATTTAGATTTTAATTTTATTGTATAAGAATTTTTCGACAAAATTTCATTAAGTAAGTGTATTTTCAATTATCAAATGTATCTACATAAAAAATCACCGTACTTATATAACTACTTTATTCTTATATTTTGAAAATAATATTACCAAGTAAAATATTATAAGAAACTTTAACGGGTATTATTTGTTTGACTAGAGCCATTTGATAAAATTAGAAAAGTTAATACTATCGTGTGAAGGCTACCCTAATATGCATCAAGATATTCGCTTGTTCGCCTCTGCACCTTATAAGCTTCAAAATAAAGTACCTTTAGGATTAATATTTGAAAACCAGTGACGGTATTAGAGGATAATATAAAGAAGAGAATATTAATGTGTTTGCCACTATCAAACACATATGTACATATTTCCATAATGATAAAGATGTGTGAAAAGTGAGTGAGTAAGAATATATTATACACGTTTTGGTTAGATTTTTTTCCCAAAAAAATATCTTTAAAAAATATATGTATTTTATGAGGTATTTGAATTATTTAAATCTTTTGATGACACACCAGTGTAAGATTTCAATTGCCTCTTGTTTTCACGTTCAAAAAATAATTATAATATTGCTACTTACCAAATTGGAATGTTGGATTAAAAAGTTAATCTATAAATATAAAAAGAAGTGTACACTTTGATGTCATCACTAACTGCGCAAAAGGTCGGACTGATTTCAGTCAACATTTCAGAGTATGTTAGAGACTGTTTGCAGATAGTTTATGTTTGTTGTAGATTTTTCTAAATATTCCTATAAAGTTATCAAAAAAAATTACCTCGATTTTTCATACAAGGATATTTTACTGTCACTTAAAATATTACCAAACCTTTTAAAAAATACCTTATATATACAAAGTCGTTCGGTCTTTCGAATTGGAATATTGAGCTGAGTCCTTTCAGTCGTTGTTTCGATCGTCATTTTAAATGTGCGCAGACCATTTAATGTTTTACTTTCCATAGATCTACATTGTATCATAGGAATGTGCAATTGTTGTTGTTGTTCTTATGCAAACCATGACGTTTTTGATTTGCTTATCACATACGGTTTCTCTCTCTTTATAGTGAACATTTTTTTTTTATAAATGATAAAATAAAAAAATTTTAAGATAACAATCGAGTTCTCTTCAACCACCTTGGAAGAAAAACAACGATTGCCAAGTCAGGTTGTTTTACATAAAGGATGGTCCAACAATAAAGCACGATGTTAATTGTTTGTTACGTCATGTGTTTTACCAACTTAACTTAAGTATAAGAGTAACTTTAATTTTATTTTCTAACTCTTAATATCTGACTGATTAGTCACAAATCCCTGTACAGTCTAGTATCGCCTTATATTCTCGCTCACTTTTTAACGTATATAAAATTTTGATTAGAGTATTCAGGTAGGTTATTACGTCACTTATTATACCCGCCACCAAAAAAATGGTGGGGGTATATTCATTTTGTCATTCCGTTTGTAACACATCGAAATATCCATTTTAGACCCCATAAAGTATATATATTCTAAATCGTGGTTTGATTTTATGACGATCTAGCTATGTCCGTCCGTCTGTCCGTCTGTCCGTCTGTTGAAAGCACGATAGAGGTCGCACCGAAAAAGCTAGGGGGCTCAAATTTTGCCAGAATCTTTCTTATAGACAAGGTTTGTCTGGTATTGAAAATGGGCTAAATCGGAATATTAGGAAGAGAGTTATAGATCGAAAAGCAAGAGTAGGTCGAAAAAACCGTGTCCTTCAAACATCGAATAAAATGGAATTGTGTCCAAACGCATTAACGTAGACTCATGAAACTTCGAATATATATTTCGTGAGTAAAAACAATATTTTTCGCCGAAAATTATCTAAATCTATGCATTAGGAGAGGAGTTATCGATCAAAATGTACGAAAATTTATACCGCACAGTGTATTTTTCGGTATATTTAAAAACAAAAACGTCATAAAAGCAACAAAACTGGATGTACGACTCTGAAATTTTGCACACTTTGCTTATTGGTGAGACGCTTTTTTGTAACGGAAAATCAATGTGCCACGCCCACTTTTACGCCCACCTCCCATATAACGTTTTACCCCAAATTCATATAATTTCTCAATTTATGTAGATTTTGGAATAATAAAGGGCTATACTGAAACATCTCAGTTGTACTCATTCGAAAATACAACTTTGACACGCCCACTATAACGCCCACTTTTCACGTTATATACCGTTAATGAAATTTAAAAGCTCATAAAACCGTCAAAATTAGAGGTATGATGATCAAATTCGCTACGTATATCCTTTTAGGCAATGTCATTACTGCGCCAGAAAATTAAGGCGCCACGCCCACTTTTACGCCCACCTCCCATATAACGTTTTACTTAAAATTCATATAATTCCTCTATTAATAAAGATTTTAGAATAATAAAGTACTATATTGAAACACCTAAGTTGTACTCATTCGCAAAAATAACTTTGACACGCCTACTATAACGCCCACTTTTCACGTTATATACCGTTAATGAAATTTAAAAGCTCATAAAACCGCCAAAATAAGAGGTATGATGATAAAATTTGCTACGTATATCCCCCTAGGCAATGTCATTACTGTGCTAGAAAATTAAGGCGCCACGCCCACTTTTACGCCCACCTCCCATATAACGTTTTACTCAAAATTCCTCTTATTTCTCTATTAATAATGATTTTGGATTAATAAAGGGCTATATTGAAACACCTAAGTTGTACTCATTCGCCAAAACAACTTTGACACGCCTACTATAACGCCCACTTTTCACGTAATCTACCGTTATTGAAATTTAAAAGCTCATAAAACCGCCAAAATTAGAGGTATGATGATCAAATTTGCTGTGTATATCCTTCTAATCAATGTTATTGTTGTGCCAAAAAGTTTAGGTGACACGGCCACTTTAACGCCTACCTCCCATACAACGGCTTACCTTAAATTCATGTAATTTCTCTATTGACAAAGTTTTTGGGAAAATAAAGGGCTATATTGAAATATTTAAGTTGTATTAATTAGTAGAAACTTTATTGACACAGCTACTTTAACACACTTTCATTGAATTTCATTTCATTTAAGGACCGATGTTGTATTAAAATAAAACACAAATTATTTAGGATATTATTATTTCTTTTTATAATGATAATATTTGTATGGTTCAATTATGTATTTAACAAAATATCGGCCAAATGGCCCCCCGATCCTTGGCGCCACTCCTCTATCTGATGGTCCAAATTTTCAATGACAATGTTGATGCTCAATTATTGGGCATGATGATGAGTCGAGGTTGACTGCTCTTTTGCCACACTATCGCAAAAAACAGCAATAGTTCCCATTCAACAAACTAAGAAGGCATTCACAGATTTTCTAACATTTTATGCAGACCTGTTTTGCAGAAATTTAAATATTTTTTACAATTCTCCCGATTGTGGACGAATTTGAACGATTATGTTGATCAAAAGAATTACGAAGTGCACAAAATGCATTTTGATTTGAACGCCCATTTTTATAAGAAACCTGAATAACTTTAAAGCGTTGCTCATTTGCGTATCTTTCCACGGATCAAAATGAGTAAGTTTGAGATTGAGAAATGTCAAGTGAAATGCAGAAAACAAACTTAAAGACTAGGTGTAGTTCACTTTCAACATGGGCCCTTAAAATTTAACCACCTTCTACAAATAAAGTGATACATATTTTATTATAAAGAGATTATTCCATAATGATTAACAAAATAATAAATATTGTGCTTTAAATGTACACAAAATTGGTGGTGGGTATAAAAGATTCGGCACAGCCGAATATAGTGCTCTTACTTGTTTTAATCCAATAATTTGTATTATTTTTATCTGGGAAAAAACAGCATATAATTTTAAAATTATATTTTTAGTAAAAGAATTCTTGTTGTTTTGATTTATTATCAGACATCTAATATTACTATTAAGCATTAGTTGGAGGAAGAGCTGAATAGCAAAAAAATACGATTTATGTTCGAATACAGAAAAATGGCGAGGACCAAACAGATATAATAGAAGAAAATTATAAGCTTCTTTTCCAAAGTTCGCCATTGTTGTTTCGTTGGTCTGACGAAGATGAAATTACAATGTGCGGAATTTGCAACGGAGATACTTCAAGTCTTCTTAGGCTTCAATTTAATAGAATTCTGATCGTTTCGGGTATAATTTTTATAAGGCAGACACTTCCTAACTTTAATAAATTAGTGCAAAAAAATTATTTTTGTTAATTTATAAATTATTTATTCTTGATGTTGTTGAAGTAACACGTTATTTTAAATTTATTTATTATAATTTTTTTTATAAAAATTTTCTAAAATACTGCTTCCGTTTGCGTTTGTCTTCTTTTTTTTAATTTTTTAAATTATACAGTTGAGTCGAGTGGAAGTATGAGAGACTCAAGGTATGCGCTAACGTGATTCATTTTAGATATGATATGTTTCAGTTAGCAAATTTCTATAATGATGTTACAAATCAGCAGACAAAATCTGTCGTATAAGCAATGCCTCTTACTGCGTATTAAAAAAGTAACGTAACTTTTCGTGAGTTGGACATACTGCTAAACAGAAAAAGAGACAACACTATGTTTTTACTAACAAACTTACACATTTTAACGATACAGAGAGCTACAAAGTAAAGCGACATAAATCTACTAACTGAACCATAAAATTTGATAAAGTTGCACAATTAACATAAATTTTAATTTTTTTTTATAAAGGTGATTAGGTTTATTTTAAATTCCAAAAAGCGTCTGTCAAAAATAAAGAATCTGCCAAAAATAACATACGCTCACAAGTTAAAAAGATTAAGTCTGCATTAGTTAGACAGTGCAGAAGGTTTTTGTATCGAAACACTTTAAGAGGTTGTCAGGTAATGTGACCGAGAGTAAGTTTGAGGCATTCAGCTTCATAGTAAACTTTGAGACTCTTAAGCAAATTAAATCGACACTCCTTTTTCAAACTAGTTTTTAATTATATTAAATGTTTGAAGGTTGATACTTTTTCATTGTGCTCAGCTTTTTACTTATTTTATATATTTTATATTTTGCTTTACTACTTGTGCTTTAAGTTAACTCTGTGTTTTGTGCGTACAGTGTTTGTGTCGTTATCATAAAAGCCTGTTCTTTTCTACTGTTTGTTAGTTGATTTTTTGTATTTTCTGCAACAGCTTACTTAAGCATAATAATTTCTATTCTTTATAGTTTGTATTGCTTTATTGCTGTTTGTTTTTTATTTTTTCAACAAATGTGTACAATTACTCATACATGTATATGTACGTGTGTACGTTTATTTTTTGTTTGTTACTCAAACAACTGCATATGCTTTAAAGTTAATAAAACCATTTTGTGCGCATGAAATATTATGTTGAATATGCAGCCATAGCTGCATAACTCTTTACTAAAACAAAAAAAGAAACAGTACAAAATAAAATACGAAAAATAAGCAGCAGTAATGGCAGTTGCAACTGTGAACAAGTAAGAGCACTATATTCGGCTGTGCCGAATCTTTTATACCCACCACCAATTTTGTGTACATTTAAAGCACAATATTTATTATTTTGTTAATCGCTATGGAATAATCTCTTTACAATAAAATATGTATCACTTTCTTTGTAGAGGGTGGTTAAATTTTAAGGGCCCATGTTGAAGGTGAACTACACCTAGTCTTTAAATTTGTTTTCTGCATTTTATTTGACATTTCTCAATCTCAAACTTACTCAATTTGATCCGTGGAAAGATACGCAAATAAGCAACGCTTTTAAGTTATTCAGGATTTTTATGAAAATGGGCGTTCAAATCAAAATGCATTTTGTGCACTTCGTAATTCTTTTGGTCAACATAATCGTTCAAATTCGTTCACAATCAAGAGAATTGTAAAAAATATTAAAGTTTCTGCAAAACAGGTCTGTACAAAATGTTAGAAAATCAGTGGAGGCCTTCTTAGTTCGTTGAATGGTAACCATTGCTGTTTTTTGCGATAGTGTGGCAAAATAGCAGTCAACCTCGACGCATCACCATGCCCAACAATTGATCATTAACCACCCTTAATAACTTCGATATGATAGTAAAATATTTTCGTAAATTTAGTCTTTTAGTGAAAGTGGGCGTTAAAGTAGGCGTTTCAATAAAGTTTCTGCTAATAAATACAACTTAGATATTTCAATATAGTCCTTTATTTTCCCAAAAATTTTGTCAATAGCGAAATTACATGAATTTAAGATAAACCGTTATATGGGAGGTAGGCGTTAAAGTGGGCGTGTCACGTAAACTTTTTGGCACAACAATTACATTGATTAGAAGGATATATGTAGCAAATTTTATCATAATACCTCTAATTTTTTCGGTTTTATGAGCTTTTAAATTTCATTAACGGTAGATAACGTGGAAAGTGGGCGTTATAGTAGGCGTGTCAAAGTTGGTTTTGCTAATGAGCACAACTTAGGTATTTTAATATAGTCCTTTATTATTCCAAAATCTTTATTAATAGAGAAATTATATGAATTTTAGGTAAAACGTTATATGGGAGGTGGGCGTAAAAGTGGGCGTGGCACCTTTATTTTTTGGCACAGTACTGGCATTGACTAGAAGGATATACGTAGCAAATTTTATCATCGTACCTCCAATTTTGGCGGTTTTATGAGCTTTTAAATTTCATTAACGGTAGATAACGTGAAAAGTGGGCGTTATAGTAGGCGTGTCAAAGTTATTTTTGCTAATAAGTACAACTTAGATATTTCAATATAGTCCTTTATTACTCCAAAATCTTTATTAATAGAGAAATTATATGAATTTTAAGTAATACGTTATATGGGAGGTGGGCGTAAAAGTGGGCGTGGCACCTTAATTTTCTGGCACAGTAATGACATTGCCTAGGGGGATATACCTAGCAAATTTTATCATCATACCCCTAATTTTGGCGGTTTTATGAGCTTTAAATTTCATTAACGGTATATAACGTGAAAAGTGGGCGTTATAGTAGGCGTGTCAAAGTTATTTTTGCTAATAAGTACAGCTTAGATATTTCAATATAGTCCTTTATTATTCCAAAATCTTTATTAATAGAGAAATTATATGAATTTTAGGTAATACGTTATATGGGAGGTGGGCGTAAAAGTAGACGTGGCGCATTGATTTTCCGTTACAAAAAAGTTCCTCACCAAAAAGCAAAGTGTGCAAAATTTCAGAGTCGTACATCAAATTTTGTTGCTTTTATGACGTTTTTGTTTTTAAATATACCGCAAAATACACTGTGCGGTATAAATTTTCGTACATTTTGATCGATAACTCCTAATGCATAGATTTAGTACTCAGGAATTACATATTCGAAGTTTCATGAGTCCGCGTTAATGCGTTTGGACACAATTCCATTTTATTCGATGTTCGAAGGACACGGTTTTTTCGACCTACTCTTGCTTTTCGAGCTATAACTCTCTTCCTAATATTCCGATTTAGCCCATTTTCAATACCAAAACAAACCTTGTCTATAAGAAAGATTCTGGCAAATTTTGAGCCCTCTAGCTTTTTCGGTGCGACCTCTATCCTGCTTTCAACAGACGGACAGACGGACAGACGGACGGACATAGCTAGATCGTCATCAAATTAAACCCGGATTCAGAATATATATACTTTATGGGGTCTTAAATGGATAATTCGATGTGTTACAAACGGAATGACAAAATGAATATACCCCCACTATTTTTTTGGTGGCGGGTATAAAAAAGGAAAAGGGATTTAGTTGCCACAACTGCTACTTAAACGACAACAATTGTGCTTATACTTGTGCAAACTTATGCCTTTGCACACATACGTGCATGCAAAACTGATGAGCTTATAACGCTCAAATTTTCTGTACTTAGATAGTTTATAGTTTTTTTCTTCTTTTTTAATAGTGTGACATAGCACAAAATATGTGTATAAATGTTTAAGTTTGCGTATGTGTTTCCGTACCTGTCGAGCTATTGCCATGTATAAGAATGTACATGCCACCTGTCAAATCTATAGCATTTTATATTAGAATTGTACAAGATTAGCAATAAACAAGTAAGAATGCTATAGTCTTCAGTATCGAATTTGATAATATGCTAAACCAACATATGTTTAGATTGTAGAATATATTTTGTTACATGCTACTAGTCAAGTTCTTTAGTTTAATATCTATCTTGGCTGTCTCGGTTGTACAAAATTTAAAAAAATTTTCATTTGCAAATTTTACATAGAACACCTAAGCAGTTTATTTTGTTGCGTATTTCTCAGTTATCTTCAAACCGATTTATTATTTTTTCTAACAAATAGTATGTTTAGAATACGGTTTGTATTGTGATGTCTTTAAACGTGTCCAAAATTTACTAAGATCTAGAAGGTTTGGATATATGTAAAAAAGTATTTATCCGAAAAATTTTTTGACTATAACTTTACCGATTATTGACTGATTTGTCCAAACTTCTTTCATATATTTTAAGAGACACATCATATTCTATAAGTAATCACAAGAGTGTCTTTAAATTATAGCAGGGCTGTACAATTTAATTTTTTTGTTCTAAGAAAAAATGAATAATCAAAGGCAGTACTTTTTATTTATTTGTATTTCAGAAAGTGGGACAAGCCTGTGCTAAATCTTACACACTCTGAGAAGGTTTCATAAATTCAACGTAGTTATGTTAACCCAATATGACCAGGCGCACCCATATGGTAACGCAAAAGACTGTTAAATTAAAATAATCTTAGCAACCCAAATATTTAAAATTTTAACATAAATTCTTTTAGACTGCATCACTAACACACTTGTTTACATTTGCAAACAACCTGTAGGTCAGTTGTGTTTTGTGTTTGAAAGCAAATAATTCTTTTTTGAAGAGCTTAAAAAAACTGTGAAAAAGTGAAAAATGGACTATATGAAAAAGTAAGTTGAACTGTTTTTTGCTTGTGTTATATTTCCGATAAATATTTTATGATATTTATATAGCCAACTAGTGGTATTTATTTTCAGTGTAAATCAAAAAATAAAAAATATATGATTGTTCCATTTTTCATGAACTATATATTCACGTTACCATATGGGTGCGTCAGGCACTACGTACAGTTTTTTTTTGTAATACGTTACTTTGTAGATTTTCTTAAAAAAATATATGTTTTTGATATAAAACACTTTTTTTTTTTTTTAAATTACACTCAAGGAAGCGTTGGACTTTCTTGAAGACCTTGACAGTAACAGTAATGAATTTGTCAAAAAGATTTTTATTGAACCACCACAAAATGATGGTGATGTCAGTGGTGAAGACGATGCTCGGGACGATGAGGATGGAATTCCAGACAATGCGTGTCCGGCTCAGCTTAAGTCCGGTTGCAAAATCGTGTTTACAAATGGTCGACATCTGAGCGTGGATTCAATTGACAATGATGTTATTGAAAAAACTTTAGCAGACGTTATGAATAACTCCGATGCAAACATGTCTATTGATTTGCTTAATAGTAGCATACAGTCTGAACTTTTACCATCCTCTGAACTTTTATCATCCTCAACATTTTAAAAAAAAATAAAACCTCAAATTTCAACGTGCCCTTTTCCACAAGAGCATAGACATACACAATATACTTGGGTAAATAGCAGTTCTATCAGTTCAATTCCAATATTTCCTGACGCCAATTATAAAGACTGTAGCTCTCTTCAGCCACATGAGCAATTTGAAAAATTGTTTGATGATACTTTGATTGAACACATTGTATGTAAATCAAATGAATACGCTGTTTTCCGAAGACAGAAAAACCCACTTATTAAAAAAGAAAAAATAAGGGTATATATTGGGACTTTACTAGTTACAGGGTACAGTGGACCAACAAGATTTCGGGATATGTGGTCTTCTGATGGCGATTTAAATGTTGAGTTTGTGCACAGCAGTATGCGGCGAGACCGTTTTGTTGAGATCTGCAATTCTCTTCACTTTGTCGACACAGGCACACAAAACTCTGATGGAGACAAAATGTGGAAGCTCAGGCCATTAACAGACCATTTGAAGGCCAACATGTTGGACAATTTTCATGCGGAACAAAACCTTTCATACGATGAGAGTATGATTTCATACTTTGGTAGGCATGGCTGTAAACAATATATAAAAGGAAAACCCTTAAGATTTGGATATAAAGTTTGGTCATTGTGTACAGCAAGTGGATATTTAATAAATTTTGAGATATATCAAGGAAAAAATCTAAGAGTAAATAACAAATATGATCAGTGTTTTGGAAAATGTGCAAGTCCCTTGATTAACATGATTGATGATTTTTCTGAAGAAGTTCAAAGTTTACCATTTTCCATTTTTTTGATAATTTATTTACAAGTTTTGCTCTGTTACAATATTTAAAACATCGTGGATATACAGCCACCGGTACTATTCGGGAAAACCGTATACCAAAAACTTGCCCTTTGACTGATAAAAAAATAATTAAGAAAAAAGAAAAACGAGGTTTTTATGCTTCTGTGTCTGCTCAAGATTTTGGAATACATTTGACAAAGTGGAAGGATAATTCAGTTGTCTCAATTGCCTCTACAGCCTTTAGCGTTCAGCCTTTGTCTCACGCTCTACGTTATTCCAAGAATGAAAGAAAAAAAATAAGTGTTAATCGTCCATGCGTTATAACTGAATATAACAAATATATGGCAGGAGTTGATCGTTTGGATCAGAACGTGAACCAATACCGCATTGGATATAAAGGAAGAAAAATGGTGGAGTAGCATTTTTACATGGCTGGTGGATGCTTGCGTTCAAAATACTTGGCAGCTTCACCGAAAGGAGAAAAGTAGCATGAGTCAATTGGAATTCAGACGTCAAATAGCAATTTATTACTGCAAGCATTACGGTGAAAAATCAAAAAGAAGTGGATGTCCTCCAGTTCCCAAACGAGGTCGCGCAGGTTCTGTCCACAACTGTTTGCGATATGATGGAAAGGATCATCTTGTGGTACCAACAAACAACAGACGACGTTGTGCTGGCGACTTTTGTAAAACAAGTGGTCGCACTGCATGTAGCAAGTGCGATGTAGGTCTGTGCATAAAATGTTTTGCAACATATCATACAAAATAATGTGTAAAAATATAATTTTTTCAAATATGTTTGCCAATAAAGCGATATAATTGTATAAAAAAATTGTTTTTCTTTTTACGAAAAAAAATGCATGTAGTGCCGGACGTTACCATATGGTAACGGCCTATTACGCCCGACCCGGGGACCACACAAAAATTTTGTGTACTAAATATATTTTTTTATGCTCTAAATTAATAGATTTAGCGACTTTAATCTAAATTTAAAACAAAAAACATTCCCGGTTATAATGGGTTAAGCTTAAAGCGTAAATTTTTTTTCTATCCGTGTTTAAATACATGCTAAACTTTAAATTGTGAAAACTTATATTGAGGCCTCTTATGACATTATGACATTATTGTTTGTGGCAATTTAATGTATCAAGGACTTTTAGAAAACCATATACACATGTTTAAGCTATATATATTAAAACCTTTGCAACTTTCCAGGTAATAGAAAAATGGAATAAAAATTAAATAACTTTTCATAATAATTTTTAAAACAATGTCTTTTTTAATTGTGAGGGTTGGTATGTGAGTGCGTACGTTAAATTTTATAAATGGATATATATAATTTTATGCTTTACTAACAAACAAATTATTTTAAACTGTTAAAGATGTCTTTGAATTCGTAATGTCATAAATTTGCAAAAAGTTTTCATATAAAATAAATGAAAAAATCATTTTTACCGAGTGAGAAGAATACAATAAGGATTTTCACGCCGAGCTGTATTTTAATATCTATTTCTTTTTAATTTATTATTATATTTTACGATACACACAATATTTTGTAAATATTTCCTCAATCCACAAGGTAGTTAGGTAGGTAGGTAAGGCTGGTGAACAGTTACCCTCACACCCTCACCCGGAGACCATTACGGTCCATTGTGACGCCTTAATGTAGAAATGAAGAGAAGAATAGAATAAGAATAGAAATAGTTAGAATATAAGAGAATGAAAAGCATATCAGTCCAGAGTCTCTGGCGGGAATCGAACCTGCAACCCCCAAACAAGCAGACTAGCACACTACTGACTAGTCCACTGATGTAGCGTCAGTTAATTCACAAACTGTAAGTCAAGTTGTAAGTCACATTTGCGTACACATTTTTTTTGATAATTTCTGCATTAATTATTTCTAAAACACTCATAACAATTTTACCAAAGTATGTCGTATAAATACATCATTCTATAAGCACTCTTGCGATTTTGATTTAATATGTAGAAGTGAATTTCTTACAACATACAACTCCGATGACAGATTATGAAATAAGCAATTATATTATCTAAAAATTTGTACTGCTTGTGTGTATAAATATCTGGTCGTATTGGTTTAATTCTTAGAGACTCAATAGGATATCTGTTTGCTTGATTCATTCTGTGTTATCTCTTAGTTGCTTTCCATTAGCGTCAAAATCATTTTTACTTCTACATGCAGAAATAAGCTTATTTACTTCATATTCACCTTAAAAATATTCATTTACTAACCTCATAGCATATGCCATTGCTGTCTTACTGACCATTTTTGGGTTATGGTCACGATTTTTATCCAAATAATTTAAGAATAATAAACGTCAAGGTTTTTTGTGGGTTCAGCTTTATTGTAAAAGTAGATAATTTAAAGTTTATGTTTTGTTCCCAAGAGAATTAATTAGGTCCAAATCACAATTATTGGAAAATATTTTTTGCTTTGAAGGAATTGAACTCCTCCGGTACATATAATTTGTTATTCGTCAAAGTACAGACAGTAATCAGACAAGTTGATTTTTTATGTTCTTTAGGTAATCGATACGAAGTAAATAAAATATCTATTGTGATGCTTCGATCAGAATTTTTGTCAAGAGCGATCAAAAGATTTACAAGACTCTTGCCTTGGTTCACGTTTCTACAACTGGCATCTTTTATAATGTTAATTTTTCACTAAAATAATTTGTGTGGTGTAACTTGGAGCGACCTCGACTCCAATATATTTTAAATATACTCTTGTCTTTCTTGCAACACAGTACATTGTTCAATATAACGGGTGTCCCAAGTAGAACGCAATTTTTAAATTTGGCGCCATTAGAAGTGTCATTGTTTGATATTTGAACAATTGTTTTTGCTTGCTAGTAGAAGGTACGAGGTTAGTAAAAATGGAGCGCTACACGAATGAACAACGCATTCTCATTGTGAAATTGTTTTACTAAAATGGTGAAAGTTTTGCGGCTACAGTTCGCAAATTGCGATCAATTTGGGGTCACAAGAATGCTCCAAAAGAGTCAACTGTAAAGAGATTAATGGATAAATTTGCCGAAACTGGGTCTGTTAGTGATGTAAAGACAACAACGCGTCTTCGACCAGGTCGATCGACCGAAAATGTCGCAGCTGTATGTAATGATGTCGCTCGAACTCCATCCACCTCAATTCGACACCGAGCTCAGCAAATTGGTGTCTCCAAATCCACTATGCAACGAATTTTGACGAAAGATTTGTATTTTCATGCATACAAATTTCAATTGAATCAGGAACTGAAGCCAGCTGACCATGGACAGCAAAGGGAGTTCGTTAATTGGGTATTGGAAAGACGACATGAAAACGCTGAGACCAGAATTGGCCGCCTAGATCGTGTGATTTAACACCTTTAGATTTTTTTTTTTGGGGTGTTTTGAAGTCGATGGTTTACGCGAATAAGCCGACGATGACTCAAGCCTTAAAAGAGGAAATTGGACGCTGCTTAATGAAATACCGCAGCATTTATGCAAAAAGGTCATTGAAAATTTCAATAAAAGATCGCGTGTGTGCCAGCAAAGCCGCGGCGGCCATCTGCACGATATATTGTTCCATACATAACCTCATTCTGTCTAATTTACGATATAATAAAGTTTCACGATTTTTTTTTAAATATCTGTGTTTTATTTAAAATTTAAAAATTGCGTTATAGTTGGGACACCCGATACAATTCATTTGCTTTAGTGTTTTTATTTGTTTAATTCTCTTTAGCTGTCATTGACTTTTTAATATTTTAATGAATATTGTTTTTGCTGTGAGAAGAGAATCAAAATAATATATCCATGCAGGGGTCTGATAAATACCATGATATCATGAAATAAAAATCTTTATCAAAGGAATGTTAAACACTTACTAATCCTTGTATTTAATTTACAAATATACAAAAAAACAGTATTTTTTCAATGCACGATATACAAGATATTATTTTTTACTTCTTGTTTGCTAGATTTTTTTTCGATTATTGAAATGGCATCTTAAGAACTATATTGATATGTATATTAGCTCTACTGCAAACCAATAAATATTTCCTTACAATTTTCATTAAAAATCTCATTAACATTTGTTGCTCAACACAAACAAGAGAAATACTAATATATAATAAATGTCTATAATGAGCATTTAACCCTAGAAGGCTAACCCACGTAAATTTAACGTGTAGTTTTTTATAATATTGTTGCTACGCAAGCATCCAGCAGCCTAACGGTACCAAATTCAACAAGTGCTTTCTCCAATAGTTTTTGAACAAGCGCAAAAAGAGAAACAAAGAGTTTATATTCGTAAAAGTGCTTTTAGAGCGACAACATTAAAAGCCTATACGTAAAAATTACGTAGTGTTAGTTTTAAGAGTAAAATTTGTGCACGTATTTATAGCCATAATGCAGTGCAAAAAGGGATTAAGCCAATGAACAGAATAGAATTTATGCTCAAACTGCAAGGACAACTTACCCGAATATGGCAGGAGCAACGACTGAGCACGACTTCCGGCTTGCCATTAAAACTACAAATACACCTGCACATGTAGGGAGAATATCGAAGCAGACCACTACTATCACGGGTTCCTTTTCGACCCCTTTGCTCCTCAGTGATTTCGTGTCTACCGATTAGTATACCTTAAATCACTGAGTCCCGCGCCGCCATT
Source organism: Phyto melanocephala (assembly GCA_941918925.1). NCBI lineage: Eukaryota > Metazoa > Arthropoda > Insecta > Diptera > Rhinophoridae > Phyto > Phyto melanocephala. The sequence goes on from OW799236.1 coordinate 103,836,147, forward strand.
AAAACTAAAAGAAAGTATTAAAAATATTGTTCACATCAACCGTGTTTACGAAGAACTTTCTCAGGAACAGGGAAAGAGAACATATTGTAAATATTGCCACCACTCGAAAAAACGTATGAAAATTGCATACTGTCATATTTGTAAAAACGAGGCGCTATGTGGAGAGCATCAGATAAAAATATGCAAAGACTGTTTTAACCAGGACTGATGATACAAACATACACATAAGCATTTATTTTATTGCACCTAGGATTTCATCTCAAACCGTAATTTTAAGTTTTTTTAATAAGTATATGTTGTTGCTTACTTTTACATGAATTGATTTTTATTTTTAATAAACAAAAAGTAAAAACTACAGATTTTACCACATTAAATTGAAGCGCTTTAGAAAAAATTCCTTAGTACGTAAAATTTACGTGGTGTTAGTCTTAACGTATTATTAAAATGCCTTATCCTTCTAGGGTTAATATAGTTACAATTACCGCTGGAGAGATATCTACAAATAAATTAAATTTTATATTTCATTGTTATTTTTCATAGACTACAATGTGTAACAACAGGATGTGTTAACAATATAAACGAAGCATTTAACAAATACAATTTGAAGTTTAATTTACAATTGCAAAATCATTACACAGGCAATATCTTTTTATGCTTTTTTGTAGTAACATTTACAAATATTCATTACAAGTTTTTATCTATTTGCACACATATGAATGCATGTTCTTAAAAAACCCCTTGCATATAAATACTTTCAGATATATAAGTACTTTCATACATGGATATCCTTACAAGTATTACCCTTATTACTTTATTATTTAACAAAAGTTTATTTTCTCGTTTTCACCTTAAATCGAAAAGTAGATTTATAACAAATATTTGTGTATATGCATGGCTGTGTTTATGTTGGTATTTGGTAATCTTCTCTATAATTACACTATTTACCAGCTCATACATAAGCAAGTGGAGTTTCCTCTGTATTGTGTTGTATGTATGTGAAATTTACTTTATTCCTCCCATTTAATCGAGTACTTTGAAATATTTAAACATTTCACATGGGCTCATCTTCTTACAAGTCCCAAATCAACTTGGTTGCAGGCAAAGATGCACAGTGGGCCGGGCTAATATAAAATGTTTACGTAAAAGACAAACACATACTGAATCAAATGTTAATCTTCTTAATATGCAAAAAAAAAGATCTATTTAAAGTCCTTTGATCTTCTATGACAAAAAATTCCATATGATAATAGAAATCACGGTATAATTTTGCAAAATATGACTACAAACAAACTTATACGCATAAAGTTAAGTGCTTTAATCGAACAAAATTAAAACATGTTGTTGTTTTTTCGTTTTGGTCTCTGTGCTCTTACTTATGAAAGTACGTACATGTGTGTGTTTTCAGGATGATTGTTATTTTGTTTGCTTATGCTAGAAGTCATCCATAAGCCAATGTTCCTAAAACTATAGAACACACAGCCATATGTATATTGCACAATTAAATCTGGCACACATGTACATAAATAAGTAAATGACATTGCATAGATGTATTGTGCATGCAACCATAAACATATGTACAGGGTGGGCCAATAGTCACTTTGGGGTTTACAAATTTCGGTTTTATTTTTGTTTTTAAAATATTTGATTTTTGTTAGATTATACGAATTATAAATTAAATAAATTAAAAAATAGTGAGATTCTGAAATAAATAAAAAATAAAATTTTATATTTTAAATCTGCAATTTATTACTTTAGCGCAAAGAGCATATTGTTGATATCATAACGTTAGAATTTCGCCCTCTGAAGCAATAATTTGTTGCTTAGTTCATTGTCACCACCCTAAAAGAACTGGCTAAGAGCGTTGGACTAAATTTAATTCGTATTGTGTAAAATATTGAACGTGTTTGGCAAAGTGCAAACAAAGGTTGAGAAACGTTTACCAGATGCCATTCTACTCACTTTGTTATGGCTCGTACGTCACTTGGCTTATTGTTAAAAAGGTATGGTCTTATTTTAATACATCGTGCACCTGTGCGAAAAAACCGCAGATCAGCGGCAACGTCTAAATTGTACAGTGTAATTACATAAATTGGCTAAAAAATTAATTCTGATTCAAAATTCATTACCAAGAATCAGATTTTCAATAAATTTTCACTTCGATTTGAATATCTTCGTTCATAAGTAGAACTTTAGATTCCTTTTGAAAATCCAGAAGCCATTTATCAACGCCATTTAAACCCCATTAGGAATACAGGATGGGAATATATTTGAAAATATCATTGGGCCTAACTTCCTCAAAAATTAAACTGGAAGTGCTGTTACCGTTAGTTAAAGATAAGAAATTTTTTGCAAACTGAAATGTGGTTTCAGTTGAATACAGTCACTACCCACACTGCCCGAGAAACAATGTCACTTTTAAGTAAAATTTTTGGAAACAAAATTATATGTAGAAATTCGGAAATTAATTAACCAGCGCATTCGCCAGATTTTTCAGAACCATACAATGTTTTTAAGGTTATTTGAAGTAGCAAGTATATGTGAACAAGTGGTGGACAATTCCTGAACTCAGAAACTCGAGGCCAATAACCACAAAATTTAAGATTTTAAAATTAATTAACAATTTTAAAGATGTTACTGCAAATGCTAAAAAAAACTCATCATTTCGAATCTGAATATTTGGGTCATTTATGTTACACTTTCCTCAATAATTAATGTAAACAAATTTCTTTGTGTTTATTTTATGATCTGAAAGAAAATAAAAACCAATACTAAAGACAAATTTTTTATATTTTAAAAATCCATAATGACTTTTGCCTCGCCCTGTACATGCTCATGAAAAGAAATTAAAAGTGCCTGTATAAAAATTTTAATTTTGTATTAAGCCAAGAATGATGAACACTTTCAATAGAAAACTTAAATTTTCATTTGAAAGTTGTTTTCTTTTTGTGAAAATAATTTAACAAAGTCACTATTATAAATAGACCTAGAATATTTAATAATGTATAATTAATTTAAATAATAATCATTGTTTGTAGTTTGGCTTATTCAGCAGATTTGATTCTATTATCGTACTCTTGTATTTGTTATTATAAATAGTTTATCCGAATTTCTATTTGCTGACTTAATGAGTTTCAGAACTAAGAACAAATTTAGGGATTTTGTTGTAAAAGTTAAATTAGTTTTAACAAGAAGGATAATTAACTAAATGTAATTTACTATTCATACCCTTATACTCTTAATAAAAAATGCAATTATTTTACCTATTGCCAAAAAAAAAAAATTGTGTGTGATATAAATATTTTGTCGTTTCGTTTGTAACATGTCGAAATACTTGTCTAAGATCACATAAATTATATGTTTTCTGTATCCTGGCATTTTTTTTAAGGTGGAGTTATGTAAATCAATCCATCTGTTTAAAGCGCTATAGAGCTGTAATGAAAGAGGTTAAATAAGTTAAATTTTGTTTAGATATTTCAAACACTTTTATTTAACTTTAAAATATTTATCTTTTTTATGTCTTCAACGCAAGGCAAAAGGGCTTTAAGTTAAAAAATAGCAGGTTAAATTTTTGACTGAATTTTACTGTATTCGTTGTTTCTCTTATTTTGTATCAATAGTGTTATTAAGTTACGTACACCTGCTCTCAATCTTAATCAATTATTATTTTGGCAATAGTTTAGAAAAATTTATTTTATGTTTGGTATGAAACAAAAACGGCAGTTTCTTATTAAAGACCTTTTCGTTATTTTAAAGATACCTATAACACTAAACTTACCTTTTTTGCTATTCAAAACAAAAATTCTAAATACAGGAGCATATGATTGCCAGAAATACACTTATTTGACAAAATAATAAAATTGTACCAATTAAATACCCTGCAGTCGACCGATTTGCTAACTTTATTTAAATTTAATTCCACCTAGTTAAATAAAGTCACAATAATTGCAGTTACCCTGCTATTGATTTTAAGGGTACAATTGCTTGTGTGTATATAGCAAACAAAATATTACAATACCAGATTTCGTCATTGGATTCCATATCAAAATAACTCAGAAAAAAGACATGCAGAAGAAATAATGAGCGCGTGGCTTTAACCCATGATGAAGTGATTGAGTTTATATGAAAAATACATGATATCATCACTAAAATGTCATTGAAGATCATGTGTTTATATGAGTATATTAAGTAACTGCATTTCATTTCGTAGTACGCATGCTTATAAGGTGAAGCAAAGTCGATTTTTCAGTAGTTTTATTTGTTTGTTAATATGAACTGTATAAAAAGGTTTGAATGCATTTCAATTTATTTTAAGTCACATAATTTTCTTTTTTAGTGAAAATTTTGACAGGGCATAAATAAAATACATGCAGTCTTAAAGCACTTTCCGTTAGAAACAATACATCTACATTTCTGTGAAATGTCGTACTTAAAGAAAAAACGATTGTTCAAAAAAGCCTACTAATTAAAATTAAAATATAGTCGCTTGATTGATTTACAAAAAATTGATTTTAACTAAAAGTTTTGCAGCTAACTTTACTACCTTTATTGAGTACTGATAAAGAGTAGTTTTAAGACTACTCTTATACAATGTAATACTGGGTTAGATGGTCCAGATCTAGGACAACGTTATGTTAAGTAGAGAAATTTTTCTTTATAAATTCAGATGATCTTTTTACTAGTACTAGTATATAGACAAATCGCCTTAACTTTATTTATTATTTTTTAATTCCATTTTATTCTAAATTATAATCAATTGTAACAATAACACATGCGTTGATATTTCAGGACAACATTTTAATGGCTTAACAGGAGGCCTAAAAGTTATTGTGTACGATATAATAGGTGCGATCCCATACAATATATTCTCTCAAAACACAAAAACGTACAAAGTTCAGCTTACAAAAAAAAATTCTATCTTGAAAGAATTTTTGAAGCTCTATAAAAACAACAAAAGCACAACGTGAGAGACAACTGTTTAGTTATTGAAAAAAATTTAGAAAAAATAAGAAAAATACAATTATTTACTTTATATCGTTTGCCAGGCATAAACTTACTTTGTACTTTAGCAGTTTTAAACCAGGATTTTTGTTTGTTATTGCTTATTTTTCAAACAGCTGTTTAATTATTAGCTGCACTAAGAAAATTTCTTTCAATGAAATCACTGTCATTTAGCCAATCGTAGCATACTGAAACAATTTTAGGTGACACTAAGATCAAGCGAATGCCCTACGAGATCACGACAAATAAGTTCAGCTTTTGCTGAACAAAGGAACATACTACTTTGCCTAATTTTATTGATATATTTTACTTGTAATGTTCCTTGCGAAAAGTCTGACAATATAGATTAACACAATTTAAGACAATATATGTATGCTCGCGCTATCTAAAAAACAAGCAACTAATATTCTACATTCTAAGTTTAAAAGATTCATTCATTATGAGTATTTTTAGATTAAACTTTTTTTTTGGCCACCAAACTAAAGTAACATTGAATACTAAAGCCACTAGCTACAAAACATTCTTTCACCAACGAACAAATATATTTGTGTATGCAAATGTGTGTTTATATGTATTTTTGCATAGAAAGTTAACCACGCTTAACGTTTCTAATATTGACATATTACCCGGTGTAGCTTTGATACGTATACTTAAAAACATATTTTAAATTTTTGATTTTTTGAAAAATGTTTTTTTTATTTTATTTAAATTATTTGTCATTACTAAATTAAAATAAAATTTTAGTTTGTTTTTAAACAAATATTAATTAAAGCTTTGATGTTTTTCGTTAATATAACACTACTAAGTTCATGTAAAAGCTGTTTGACTATGATTATTTAAGTATATTCAGCAAATATAAGAGATAACGAATATGAGAGTATCACCAAAGTGGTGAGTATTTCAATAAAGCTTTTGTGTGAGGTGATTTAATAAGCATATGCTTAATACGAGTGTGTATGTGTATGTGTGAATTGTAGACAACAATTTAAAATACTGTGAACACTTTGCGCCTGTACATGTCTAGAAACGTATATTAATATTTTTTAGTTGCGTTGTGTACACCATATTTATATCCTTTACTACACTTTTATACACATATACAATTTCTTCACATCATTTCATAATCATAATTGGCTTTCTGTTTCGCATTTGTAATTAACAAAAAATAATTTAATATTCCTATAACAATAATATACACATGTATAATTTTTTGTCACTCACCATGATTGAAAACAGGAAATACAATTATGAAAAATCAATTTCAACACTCAAACTAATAAACATTTGTTGGGGAGAAAACACAAAAAAAATTGCCTCAAATTTTATTACCAACACAAGTGTACACACACCACATACACCCATAAATATACTGATTAGAAATTAACATACTCATTCGCAATCACTTAGCGATTGATAAATTGTACCTGCAATACTTCCGCACGAAAACTGATTCATATAAATGAATTATAGGCAGGAGCGGATAGAATAGGAAATAAATAGAAAAAAAATAAAAATTATGTTGTAGCATAAACCGTTAAGGGCGTTGTTTTGGATGTACCAAGAGATATACTTATTTATATTTACAAACAAAACCTAATACTTTATAACAAAATTGATTGTTTTATTATACAATTTGCCTGTACGTATACAGATGTACTATGTATGTATAAAAGTATAACTATGTATAGACACACAAGCTTTTTTTAAAATTTATAATTTAATATGAAAATAGCCCAGAAAAATTGACAAGTACTAATGATATGTTTTGGGGGGATTAAATATTTAATACAGTGACGTATTCGTAAGTGCCATAAACTAAAATTTAGCTGATCATTTATTAGCATGTAAATGATACAGAAATGTCAACATGCAAGGTAATAAATATATCGAGAATAATATAAAATTCATAAAATCATATATTTTTAAGTTTTGATTATCATTACACAGTAGTGTCTGTAGTCCTTTAAAAATCGCATTGATATCTATAAATAAAAAAATTTGTTAAAAGTGATTAATAAAGGTATGTTGTTTCAAATATTATTATTTTGTAACCATAAACTTTAATGGTAAAAAGTCACAACTAGAATTTAAGATCTAATTCAAAGGAAATTAAAAAGTCCAAAACAATCACCTGTCCAATGCAAACTTATATAAATAATACCAATATGAATGAAAGAATTTCCTGTATAACCCATTACACTTTCTGAGTGCATAGAATTTGTATTTATACGTATTTGAAAGATAAGCGGAATTCACTCTTGGTAGCATTTTTGCAATTAGTGCAAATATGCACCAATTTTTTGCTACCAAGCGTGAGTGCATTTTTCATGTGTGTTGGAAACTTATATCAACGAGCTGATTTTTTAGGTATTTAAGAAACAACAAATCTTTTTTATACCCGCCACCAAAAAAATGGTGGGGGTATATTAATTTTGTCATTCCGTTTGTAACACATCGAAATATCCATTTTAGACCCCATAAAGTATATATATTCTGAATCAGTGTTTGATTTGATGACGATCTAGCTATGTCCGTCCGTCCGTCCGTCCATCTGTCCGTCTGTCCGTCTGTTGAAAGCACGATAGAGGTCGCACCGAAAAAGCTAGGGGGCTCAAATTTTGCCAGAATCTTTCTTATAGACAAAATTTGTTTGGTATTAAAAATGGGCTAAATCGGAATATTAGGAAGAGAGTTATAGCTCGAAAAGCAAGAGTAGGTCGAAAAAACCGTGTCCCTCGAACATCGAATAAAATGGAATTGGGTCCAAACGCATTAACGTACACTCATGAAACTTCGAATATATATTTCCTGAGTAAAAGAAATTTTTTTACCCAAAAATTATTTAAAGCTATGCATTAGGAGAGGAGTTATCGATCAAAATGGACGAAAATTTTTACCCCACAGTGTATTTTTCGGTATATTTAAAAACAAAACCGTCATAAAAGCAACAAAATTGGATGTACGACTCTGAAATTTTGCACACTTTGTTTTTTGGTGAAACGCTTTTTTTTAACGGAAAATCAATGTGCACGCCCACTTTTACGCCCACCTCCCATATAACGTTTTACCCAAAATTCATATAATTTCTCTATTAATATAGATTTTGCAATAATCAAGGACTATATTGAAACATCTAGGTTGTGCTCATTAGAAAAAATAATTTTGACACGCCTACTATAACGCCCACTTTTCACGTTATCTACCGTTAATGAAATTTAAAAGCTCATAAAACCGCCAAAATTAGAGGTATGATGAATAAATTTGCTACGTGTATCCCCCTAGGCAATTTCATTACTGTGCCAGAAAATTAAGGTGCCAGGCCCACTTTTACGCCCACCTCCCATATAACGTTTTACCTAAAATTCATATAATTTCTCCATTAATAAAGATTTTGGAATAATAAAGGGCTATATGAAACATCTAATTTGTACTCATTCGCAAAAATAACTTTGACACGCCTATTATAACGCCCACTTTTCACGTTATCTAACGTTAATGAAATTTTAAAGCACATAAACACGCCTACTATAACGCCCACTTTTCACGTTATCTACCGTTAATGAAATTTAAAAGACCGCCAAAGTTAGAGGTATGATGATAAAATTTGCTACGTATATCCTTCTAATCAATGAAATTGTTGTGCCAAAAAGTTAAGGTGACGCGCTCACTTTAACGCCTACCTCCCAACGGTTTATCTTAAATTCATGTAATTTCTCTATTGACAAAGTTTTTGGGAAAATAAAGGACTATATTGAAATATCTAAATTGTATTTATTAGCAGAAACTTTATTGGCACGCCTACTTTAATGCCCACTTTCATTGAAAGACTACATTTACAAAAGCATTTTAGTAGCATATCGAAGTTATAAAGGGTGGTTAAATTTTAAGGACCGATGTTGAATTTAAATAAAAAGCAAATTATTTAGGAAATTATTATTATTTCTTTTTATAATGATAATATTTGTATGGTTCAATTACGTATTTAACAAAATATCTGCCAAATGCCCCCCCCCCCCATCCTTGGCGCCACTCCTCTATCTGATGGTCCTAATTTTCAATGACAATGTTGATGCTCAATTGTTAGGCATGATGATGAGGCGAGGTTGACTGCTCTTTTGCCACACTATCGCAAAAAACAGCAATGGTGCCCATTCAACGAACTAAGAAGGCATTCACAGATTTTCTAACATTTTATACAGACCTGCTTTGAAGAAATTTAAATATTTTTTACAATTTTCCCGAATGCGGACGAATTTGAATGATTATGTTGATCAAAAGAATTACGAAGTGCACAAAATGCATTTTGACTTGATTGCCCATTTTTATAAAAAAACCTGAATAACTTTAAAGCGTTGCTCTTTCCACTGATCAAATTGAGTAAGTTTGAGATTGAGATATGTCAAGTGAAATGCAGAAAACAAATGTAAAGACTAGGTGTAGTTCACCTTCAACATGGGCCCTTAAAATTTAACCACCCTCTACAAAGAAAGTGATACATATTTTATTATAAAGAGATTATTCCATAGCGATTAACAAAATAATAAATATTGTGCTTTAAATGTACACAAAATTGGTGGTGGGTATAAAAGATTCGGCACAGCCGAATATAGTGCTCTTACTTGTTTAAATTAATAAGTAAAAAATGTCATGTATGAAATTGAATTTGTGGAGATTTTAAGTGCTGAGAGTAAAAAAATTGTGTATCTGTTGTGCAAATTTGTGTGACATTACTTTGCACTGATTTTTAGTAGTGCATATTTGCTCAAGTGATACAAATTGCAATTTAATAGAATTTGTTTTTATAGTCGTGCACAAGTTAAATTGTTTGCCAGACTTGCACGGTCTGCACGACTTGCAAGGGTAGTTTGTTTCAAAGAGTTATAGTGTTTTCTTATACTTCAAATATGAGTGTCAATACTTATTTAAAGGGGCGTCTAAAAAATTCATTTGACTTAAGTAGCTATTAAAACAAAGGGTGTCTAAATTTGAGATATTGTTTTAATTTAATTTTAGCAAAAAAAAAGTTTTTGTTTTAATTAAATTAATATTATATTAGTTATATTAAAAAAAATATTTTTATTTCAATATATTCCGTTTAAAAAATGAAAATTCTGTCTGTGAAGTAACTGGCTCGACATTCTTGTTCCAAACTTTTTAATAACGTTTTTAAATACCTTGTTTTCAATATTTTTTTATCTTTTCTATAATGTTGCTTTAAGCTCTTGAGCAATTGCGGGATTATTTCTGTACACTTTTAATTTCGAAAACCTTACAAAAATAATCAAAGATAAGATATCGCACGATCCTAATCACCAATTCATTTGTGCTCTATGAAATAGTAAGTTTTTCGAAATTTTCTTTTAAAAGATTCATTGTTTCTCTTGATATATGGCAAGTGGCACCATCCTGTTGAAACCGCATATTCTCTACGTCTTAATTATCAATTTACAACCAAAAAAAGCTTTAGATAATTTATTTGTAGCGGTCTCTATTGGTCATGCCCAATTCACAGTGACTAATCTCAATATAATTAAATCACGGTGCGGAAAATTATAAACTTAAAACAATTTTTTAGTTAGACATTCGTTCACAATAGCTATGATTTATTTATATTATAGGGGACATTAAACAAAATTTAGTTTATTTACAAATTAATAAACTTTCGAAATGGTCCACTTTTCATAGCAACAGGCACTTTTCCTACTTTGCTGGAAAATGTGTCAACACTGTCAGCATCAATTTCTTGAATATTATCATCAGCAAAATGCTTATGATTTGGATAGCGTTATTGCTTGGTTGGTGCTTTTACACTTTCGCTTTGAGAATGAGAAAGAAATAGTGCACAAACTTTTCGAGCATAGACTTGTAAATGTTTGCAAACAAAAACAATGCAATACCAATAATACATCTCTCGAACAAAAACCACTTTTAAAAAATTAGCAAAGTAAACTTTGTCAGTTAAAAAGCAATTATTCAGAAAAGTAGCCTGTGGTCCAGTCAGACCATAAAGTGCATTTATCGAACTTTTTCTTTTGGGAGGTATTTTGAGCCCTAAATCTAATCAAAATGATTCCAAATTTGTTTTATTTGATTCAGAACAACTTACTTGCAGAATTCATTGTCTTGATTTCTCAAAAATTTTGCTACAAAAAAATATATTGCATATGAAAGTCAAATATGGTCTGGCCACACCATGTATGACATCTAAGGGTTAAAAAAGTGAACCTTGTAATGGATCTCTTCAATTTGTAAAAAATTCATCAATTTACCCATATTTTATGTTTTCTTGTTGATGCTGCCGAATTCTTTCCTATACTTTCTTGCATGTGTAAAGTATTTGCTTCATAAAAAAACTTACAGAAAGAGGTTTATTGTTCAAATAGTACAATGACGACACTCTTATTGCGTGAAAACAATTCTTGACGGTTTTTAACATAAAATTAAATATTGTAGTCAGTTGGTAAGCCGTATAGTGATATTTTTAAATATCCTTAAAAAAAATTGGAAAAGTAATGAAAGAGTATAAATTTAGTAGAGTTATACTGCCGTATTCATAAAAATTATTTCAGGTATATTGAAGGCTTTTTTAACAGATGTTTTACAGAAAGTTGTCAAACAAGCCTTCAACATACATATATACATATATTTATATTTTATTTAAAAATTATAAAATATATTTAAAAATCATAAAATATTTTAAAATTATTCACATTTAATTAAAGAAATAACTTTTTCAATTTAACTCTTATCAAAACTGAGTGTGTCTGGTCAGGGTCATCCGTTATGAATGTGAAAATTAAAATATGGATAAGACGAAAGGGTAATAGTTTTTAATGAAAAAAGAATCTATGACAATTTTGTGCGAAGAAAAATATCGGACAAAAGCTTGCCATGGTTTTGATGGTATACTTTTACCCGATGGTACATATTTTCAAAGACAATGCTGAAGTTCAATTGTTGGGAAACACCACTAGTCGAAGCTGACGATTCTTCTGCTATATTATCGCGAATAAAAGCAATGTTTTCCATAGAACAAACTAGGCGAGCTTGCATAGGTGTTTTTGAATTTTCTACAGACACTGCATATTGAAATTTAAAAACAATTCCACTGATTGTGGATGAATTTGGTCGATTATGTTGACAAAAAAATTCACGAAGACTACGAAATGCATTCTGATTTCACCACCAATTATTATTAAAGGCTACTTTATTTTTCGATGGCAGAATTTGTGCAACACCAAAATTAAGGTTTTAATAAACTTAATAATTTTTTTAAATTGAAATACCCCATAGTGTGATTAAGTTTTTTTTTTCAACGCTCCGGCAACTGTTGCAATAAAAAGACATATTTATCGAAATAAGTTTCAGTGTTGTACATTTAAGATGTAAGCATTAGCATTTAGGGGCTGTTTTACTAATTGGCTGTCTGGTTAAATAACTTTTAATAAAATATTTTACAAAATCAAGGAATTTATTTTGTTTTAATTGGACCAAAAAAGTATGTCTGCGACACTTTGTTGGGGATTTTCCTTATTCATATAATTCAGTTAAAAAGTCCTCGCTGTTGTTTAAACTAGTTAAAAATAAGCCAAAAACCAATAGAGTTCTTAGCAGACCATGTGGATATTTTTAAGGTTATATAGAAATGTATGACAGAATACTAAGAATTTATTTCTAATGGTTTAGTTGTTATACATTTGTTTGCTGTAGAGCCATCTTAAAAGCAATACTGAGAACAAAATTATTAATTTTTCAACGAATACTGAATAAAAATGAAGCCATAAAACGCATTGAGATTAGAACTTTAAAAAATGCTTCTAACTAGGATATGGAGAAAAAATTTCTGCGAAGCAAAAATTGGAATCTTAAATGTTAATATTTTGCCAAATATCAAAATTCAAAAAATCGTTGTTCATATTTTTATCTTTATCGATTATTGTTTAAACAAGTTAATGAATCAAGTTATAGAAGATTAACTAATTAATTAATTAATAATTAATTAATTGAAATAAAGTTAAATATACAAACTTTACGCATTTCTTGGGAAGAAGTTCAACATTTGCGACCAGTGTCAAGGCATAAGCGATAGAAAACATTCACGTACTAAGAAAATCGCTTAAATTCTTTCATTAAAATTAACATAATAATCGGTCATAAGGTTTTTTTTTAACTAATATTAAAAAAACTAGTGATGAAAATTTAAGTGAATTTAATAAAAAAAAGATAAAAATTGGATTATTGACAAAAAAATATTGATTCGTTATTTTATTAATAAACTTAAATGTTTAAAAATATAATATATAGCAAGAATTGTAAATAATCTTATTGGTATCCATAAACACATTATTATAAAAAGTTGTTTAAATTTATATGCTGAAATGCAAACTCAAATAAATTAAAAATTTTGTACATTCAAAGTGCATTGACTTAGATAAAGTCAGAGAATAACTTGTTAATATTCACAAACCTTTGAAAATTAAAAAAAAACCTCATATTCTTCATGAGTGAGTCCCACAATGTAAATCAAAAATATAAAAACTTTCTTTTATACTTTAAATTAAAACTTTTTTTATTTTCATTGTTTGCCAACACTAGAAATTGGCTAATAAAACATGTGAAAATATCATAAACCATAAAGTTTGTTATAAACTTTTTAATCAGCAACAAATAAAAGTAGCTGAAGATGTATAAAAAGCATGCAATCCTTAGCTCAAATAGAGTGTGTATTTGGACAAAGGATATAAAAAGTGTGAGATGAGTTTTTAGCTTATAAATTATAAATGATAATAGCTGATATACATACTTAAATTCTTGAGTGCATTAAAAAACAAGAAGTAAAACATAAATGACTTAAGACAAAGAACTAAGTATTTTGGTATATTTCTATGTGTGAAAAATGCTTTAAAGCATCTACAAAACACGATTATTCATTTCTTTTCTCACGAGTTTTGGGACTAAAGGTTTACAAGTATAAGAAAGTTATTTAAATCTGCCGTTATAAAACAAAATATAAAAGAAGAAGAGATATAAACAGATTCTACACTAAACTGAGTTTCATGCTTTCACATGAGTTTTCTCTATACTCTATCGATCTTAGAGTCTAAGACTTAGACTGTCGAATTGTTGTTATCAACTGTCCACATCAAACAGTCGAACTTAGTGCCTCAATACAAAAGAAGATTAATTATAAGAAAGAAATTTGTTCTAAGCATTTTAATTTCGGTAATACGCTTTCTAATTTAATCATCATATCTACATAGAAATAAAAGACCATGTTCTAAATTTAGGTCCTTAATCCCTAAATTAAAACGAAGTTTGTCTGAAAAAACTAAGTCCTAAGTGACTTATAATGTTTTAAGTAATTTTTTATACTTCACATTTCCAATGATAATATTTTAGGTATAAGTAAAAATGCTTTCGAAAATAGCAAGATATTTGACTTTTTATATTTGGTCGCTTATTATTTATATCCTTTTTGCGATAGCGGAAAATTGTATATATAGGCTTTTCTTCATTCACTCCGTAAAAACGTCATAGAAAATTTTATAAATAAAGAATTGACCTGTCATTGGAAACGTGGGGGTTCATTTGACGGATTGTTCTTCATACTTAATTGGAATTATACTTAAAAAATCAGAACTATTTAAAACAAGTAAGCGCACTATATTCAGCTGTGCCGAATCTAATGATATTGCCTAGGGGATATACGTAGCAAATTTTATCATCATACCTCTAATTTTGGCAGTTTTATGAGCTTTTAAATTTCATTAACGGTAGATAACGTGAAAAGTGGGCGTTATAGTGGGCGTGTCAAAGTTGTTTTTGCGAATGAGTACAACGTAGATGTTTCAATATAGCCCTTTTTATTATTCCAAAATCTTTATTAATAGAGAAGTTATATGTATTTTGGGTAAAACGTTATATGGGAGGTGGGCGTAAAAGTAGGCGTGGCAAATTGATTTTCCGTTACAAAAAAGCGCCTCACCAAAAAGCAAAGTGTGCAAAATTTCAGAGTCGTACATCCAATTTTGTTGCTTTTATGACGTTTGTGTTTTTAAATATACCGAAAAATACACTGTGCGGTATAAATTTTCGTACATTTTGATCGGTAACTGCTTTCCTAATGCATAGATTTAGATAATTTTCGGGAAAAAATATTGTCTTTACTCAGGAAATATATATTCGAAGTTTCATGAGTCTACGTTAATGCGTTTGGACACAATTCCATTTTATTCGATGTTTGAAGGACACGGTTTTTTCGACCTACTCTTGCTTTTCAAGCTATAACTCTCTTCCTTATACTCCGATTTAGCCCATTTTCAATACCAAACAAACCTTGTCTATAATAAAGATTCTGGCAAAATTTGAGCCCCCTAGCTTTTTCGGTGCGACCTCTATCGTGCTTTCAACAGACGGACAGACGGACAGACGGATGGACATAGCTAGATCGTCATCAAATCAAACCCCGATTTAGAATATATATACTTTATGGGGTCTAAAATGGATATTTCGATGCGTTACAAACGGAATGACAAAATGAATATACCCCCACCATTTTTTTGGTGCCGGGTATAAAAATACGTGTTTAATTTTAGAACGTTAAAGTGTATTATTACTGAGACATCTTATGGGACAAAATTATTTTGATGTCCCTATGGAATATCAGTGTATAAGTTTTCTCACTTAAAGTATGTTAAGTTGAACGCAACTGCATCAATCATAATCAATTGTAATTTAGGCAATTATTCACAAGAAAGCATTTTTTGTTGGATATTAAGACTTAAAATAATTTTGTATTATTTCAAGGATATGTACGGACATATCTACGCTCATTTTTTGAAATATGTTGCATCTGCATAAATGTGCACTATTTGCCCCGGTATAGCTTATTAAGAATATTTTTTTCTCAAGTAAATTCATTTTTTGTCTTACTTAAAAAAAGATTTACCCATTTTCAAAAAAGTTTTCCAAAGAAAATGTTCTTCAAATGCAAGCAAGTCTTCTATAGAAAAGTAGCACAAATTTTTTCTCTTCATTTTTTTCGAAAAATATCTCATGATAGATTTTTTATTTTATATGTACGTGATGCAGTGCGTTTACCACAGCTCGAAAATGAATTCTAAAAAGTTTGTTTCTATCCACTACTGCTTACTAAGATACCGGCTTATAAATTTACGTGCAGATGTCATAGTTTGTTTCTATTCTCTTTTTATCCAAAATGAAAATATATGAAACAACAAACAAAGGATAAACTAGGGTAAGTACGAGATACGAAAAGAAGAAAAGAAAAATAAAACATCTTAAAACTCTCCACCTTTTCTCGAGTTGTGTTCGTGTGTTTGTTAGAGTTTATTTGAGCACACCTGCTGACAAATGGCGTTACACAGTGTGTCACATCTATCATCAGAGATTTAAGAGTTTTTTCTTTGCACAAACTCGTATACATAAACGCACGTAAATGTTAGCGCATATAATCATACATACATACTTACAGACATATGAAGACAGCTTTTGTGTTTATGTAAATACTTCAATTTTCACGTATAAATTGGCCAAGGAAAAGAAGCAAAATAAAAGAAAAAGTATTATACGATGAGTTTGTTTGAAATGCGTGTATATCTTGAAATAGAGTTAGTGTAAGTGAAATAAATGTTGGAAAAATAAATGCCACTATAAGCTGGAAAATTTGTGAGTTTATTAAAACACTTCGAAACGGTAAAATAAAGTTTATTCAACCAAAAAAAAAAACATTTTTTTTTTTAAAGTGCCGATTTAAAAAAATACTATTTTAAGGAGAATTGCATTCTATATAAAAAAAATATAGTTTTAAATAAAAAACCAAAAAAAAAAAAGGGATAAAATTAAAGTAATAAAAATAACCTTTAAAAAATTGTATATGATATTTTAATCAATTCATTAGACAAGGCTTGGTTTCATTCTTTATGTTATTTTTTTTTTTTTCATTATAATTAATGAATATATATAATTCTTCATCCTTCCAATCATCTAGATCGGTTTTCATGCAATTTAGTGTGTGTATGTACTTAATTAAGAATGAGCCTCCCAATTAGACCCAGCAGGTGTCTTTATAGCACAACACACACAACTATGTGTAAGTTAGTCGGTTAATGCAATGCCAAAGCTTAGTCAGTTGACTGACAAAACTCAATACAGGGGCCCTCACTTTTTATTATTTATATCAGGTAAACAAAGCACTTTGATAGTTTAATAATTTTTTGGATGTATTTTCTCATAGGTAGAATTATTTCATATATTTCTTGTGTTACCAGAGATTTGATTTAAATTCATCTATATGTATTGATAAAGATAGATAGATAGATAGATAGATAGATAGATAGATAGATAGATAGATAGATAGATAGATAGATAGATAGATAGATAGATAGATAAATAGGTAGATAGATATTACTCAAGTTTTTACCCAAAATTGTTTTCTAACAGTTTCTCTAATCTGTAACTATTGCATTTAAAATAAACTGTTTATAAGTTATTTATTAACGTTCTCTTGTAACTGACACACCTTCACTTGTATATGTGCAATTCGGCTCGCTATGTTTAAAAAATGAGTAGAAATATTTGTAATTCTTTAAAGCAAACATATTACATAAACCAATTTTTATGTGTTTTGTGTTATATGAAAAGAAAAAATGCTTGTGTGCATGCTATTTGTAAATTTTATTTAAAAAGAAAATCCATCATTTCTTTTAGTCTTTTAAATTTCACATAGTCTGCCAAACTATAATTTATCTTATTTAAATACAAAAATAGCAGACATTTTCAAAAAAAGGCTAAATGCTTGTGCACATATTCATTTTTAATGTTAAACTTGACATACAGAATTTTGTGCATAAAGGGAATACTACATGGCATTTGAGTAATGAGACAGTAATTTATACAAGTCTTAATATAATGTATATAACTCTGTTTAAAGAATTGTATTTTAAGACGAAAAGTTATTGTTAATTGGAAAGAAAAAAACTATACAAAAAAAAATTTATGTTCCGCATCCTTTGTTATGAAGGTTAAGCTTTCTAAATAATTCTTAACCCGTTATCATTTGATTTGTTATTCGACTTGAACAGAATATTTAATCAGAAAACATGATACCATATCTACCTCTATAATAATGAGTCGCAAAACATGTCTTTATGTTATAAAAATGTCTGCGTATTTGATTAATTGAAAAAAAACGAACTTGTTATTTGCAATGAAAATTACAAAAACAGGTCTATACTTCTCCAAAATTTTCAGCAGCATACAAAAATCTAAGTCACAGTCTCAGTTATATTTTATATAACAATATTTGGTTATCGAGAGCAAGTAATAGTTATTTTTATATTATTTTCTCATCCGTATATCTGAATGGAATGAATGAATTGTTTAATGCAAATTAATCACTTAACCTTTACTTTTAATGAAAACTTCGATATGATTGTCGTTTAAAATTAGTACGATTTACAAAATAGAAAAATAGTTGAACTTTTCGCAAAAATTACATTTTATTTAAGTGTATTTAAAATTACAAAAAACCATTAAATAAAAGTTGAAAAAACTATTTTCAAACGATGTTTTCTGTCGAGACAAATTCGACAAATTCAGGGATGGAAAACTTGTTATTATATGTTAAAATTAAAAAATTTATGAAAAGCACTGATCATTTTACCTGTATTAATTTATCTTGAATTCGTTAAACTATTTTTTTAAGTCGTGATCATTTTACCTGTATTATTTTGTCTTGAATTCGTCAAACTACTTTTTTAAATTCCTTTATTTTGACTTTAACTATACCACTCAATAGCAGTACGGTCACCTACATTTTAAAAAGCCTTGATTCTGGGCAAAGTTTTACGCTAAATCATAATTCAAAAAAACTACTGTCTAAAATATTTGCTCTATATTTATTAAGTTGCCATAGAGAAGTTATTGTTTTGTTTGGTTGGTTGGTTATCGTGGTAGTTCGCTGCACGCCAACAGTCAAGTAGAGTCTGTATGACTCCGTTTTGACAGGACCACATCACTCGTCAGCTTCCAATGTATCTCAGAATAAAATCCAAGAGTAAGGGTACTAGATCCACCCCGTGGCCGTGAGGTATCTCAGTAGATAATTCAGTCCAACTTCAGATATTGCAGAGAGGCCATCTAGTATATGTTCACCCAGAAATCTGTGTCTCTTAGCCGCCAGTGCAGGACATTCGCAGAGAAAGTGGAAAACCGATTCCTCCTTCTCTCTATCCAGACAACTGCGACAATGGTCGTTCGATGGGAGTCCGAGCCGACTTGCATGTTTGCCTAATATCCAGTGACCCGTCAATACCGCCAGCAACCTCGATATGTCCCTCCGACCTCGACTGAAAAGAGGGCCACGTAAGCCGTGCCAACTTACACGTGCTCAGCCCACGCCACCTGTTATCAGCCTTCCGGAGAAAGTGTCTGGAGATTCTGCTTTTAATAGTCCCCAATGGGACTGCAACTGCAATTGCATTAGAGATGTCCAAAGCAGATCCTCCCCTGGCTAGCTCATCAGCACGCTCGTTACCATAGTGGCCCTTATGCGCAGGAATCCAAACTAGAGTAACGTCAGCCCGCTGACCAAGCCTTGACAGTTCCTTTCTACATTGGACAACTAATTTAGAAGTAGTAATGTATGACCTGAGTGACAAGAGTGCCACCTGACTGTCGACAAATATACCAATGCTCCCGTGGATATTCCAGTCATTCAGTATCCTACATGCTTCCCTGATAGCGAGTACTTCCGCCTGAAAAACGCTGCAATATTGTTGTGTTTAGGTTAAAGTAGAGTTTTTCAAACTATATATGCATTTTTTTAATTTCTGTTTCTTTTTTACAAGAAGGGTATAATTTTCCAAATGTGTAGTAAAAAATTGCTCTATATTTTTGTTGTTGCTGCACTCGGTCCTTCCTTCCTTCTTCCAATACCTGGCGTATTTGAAAACATTCTTAAAGAAAATAATGTGCAATTACAAAAAATAAGTAAAACATTGTAACGGCAAAATAAGTACAATATAATGTACTAAGTACTTGATTGCATGCATACATATAAGGATGCAACTTGTAGGTGAAAGCGTTTGTATAGAAACATTGTAAGGACGTATGGTATTATAAAACATTACAAGAGTTGCAAATATTCAAAGCTTTTTACTTGATATAGTTCAGTTGTTAGCAAGTAAGTAGCATATGCTGTTAGGAATGCAAAAGTAAAATATACAATAACTAGTTTAGTTAAAACTTTTGTTGCAAAAGTAAATTTGTATCTACATTAGGGTTTATTTTGTCCGCTGAAATCCTTGAATTAGCACTTTTTTGTGATCAGAAGTTTTTAATTTTAAAATTTAAAAGAAGTTATCACGCTATTTAAACTGGATTTTTAATAATATTATTATATTAATTAGCTTACAGCATACGCTGCAGACAATATTAAAGTATTTGATTCACTGTAGATAAAATGAACCTATCATAGACAACGTTAATTCCAAATGTAGTGATAGTCCATTCGAGTTTAAAACGATTGCTTATAGTGTTATCAATACCTGTATACTGTTCGTGTATATGCTCCATTGACAATTTTTAAATTGTAATTTTACGACTGCTCTTAAATTGTAATTTTACGACTGCTCTAATATAATACAATGCTAGGTTATATTGTTCAGCTCTTTGACATCGTAGTGCTAAATTGGCTATGTTTTTGTGACTATTAGAGTACGACAGGTCAGTCATGGAGCATACTATAGAAGCATGTATTAACTAGTCCGATTATGTACAGGGTACTTATGGATTTATATCAAAGATTTTAAATGAAAGCGCTTACTTTATAGAGAATTGGAAAGTCTTTAATATTTAGGTTGTATAATTTTATTTTAATTTAAAACTCATCATTTATAATACATTTATATATATTTGTATTTTGCAAATAGTGTCTTATTCTAATGAATACTAAATATGGTATGGTGAACATATTTAGAGCAGAAGATTAATGTATATCCTTTTTTGAAAGATCCAAAAACAGAGCTGCATTGAAGTGTATATGCAGTACCATCAACAATGGATATTGAGAATATACATATTATGAAAATCCCAACGAAATAATAGAGCGTTACTACATTATCATCATAGAGAAGGAAGAGTGGGTAGAAATACCCAAGACACCGATCTAAATACAGACTTAAATATCTTAAAATTTGAAGGAGGAACACGTCAGGAAGAAGAAAATCTTGAGAAATAGAAGAAGATTCTGCAACTAAGTAGGCCAACTAATAGGGGATGTAATAAACGGATACGAAACTCACTTAACTCACATGGATCTGTTGGATGAAAAATAAATGTATTGCAAGCGAAGAAGAGAATGATGCGTTAGAATATCAATGTTCTTTGCTTGTGTATATAGCCCACATAATTTTAACATTGACTTTATGCCGAACTTAAAATGCCTTAATAAGTAATTAAAAATTCTTGCGGTATTACATCGAAGGGACTCAGTTTTTTTTTTAAGTCTTGAACTAAAACTTTAGCTTTTGAACACTAAAAGTTATTTCGGAAAAGATAGTAATACGGCCAGCTTGGATATAGCATTCTTGGAAAGTTTAGTTTTAGATAACTTTTTTAAGTTATTAAAAAGGTATCATAGCATATAATCAGGTTGACCAATCACCCGAAGAAACTGAAGTGATGCAGATTTTGACGTCCAATCAGGTGAAACGTATATATATACCCATCGAGGTAAATGTTGTTGTAAGCTAGTTTTAAGTCTGACGTAGGAACCAGAAGGCATGCCAAATAGTCCAATCAAGTGAATGTTTCGTGGATCTGTTGAACTTCGTGTAGGGTTTATGATCCAGCAAAAAATCTTGCTTGCCTAAAGGTAATTTTGTAAAGGAGATAATAAAACTGCATCGTTTGTATATGTGCATTTATAATACAAATTTTTGTTTGCGATATTAATCTCAGACACAATAACTGCCTTATTGAAATAATCGAAAATTTTTCTACATTTAAATCTAAATCTTCTTTTGTTAAAAATAGATTTGAAAAATTTTTGAGAAAATCTATTTTACTCAAAAACCCTTTTTAAATTTTATCATTTAAAGTCATTGCTCTTAGATGCAATAAAGCGCGTTTACGATTCGATGTTAAAAAGATATTTTTTTCCGACCTGCTATTGTATTTCAAGCTATAACTTTATTTTTAATTGACTTATTTAGCTTATTTTTAGTAGCTTACCTTTCTCATGTGCAAAATAAATGGCGCAAAAATGTCATCTACTTAGATTTTTCTTTTTGAGATCTTTCGGGCTTTCAATCGGCGAACAAATAAACACTTTACATTATGGACATAGTTGGATCATTATAGAACGAAACCAGTACTCAGAAAATATATTTCTTTATGCATACAGCAATTAGATTTTACAAAAGATTTGTTAAGCAAATATGTATTAAGAATTCGTAAATTAAATCAAAGTCAATTTATTTAATTAAAATTTTTTGAATTATTGCGTTCGCCACCCACTTAGTTAGTGATCATGGTTCACCTAATGAGGTAAAATCGTTAGAGGAAACACAGCGTTACATTATTTTATTTTTCAAACTATTTACAAAATATATTCTTGTTTCATTTGCTTAACCTTATTCGTTGTACCATGTTACTGATTTTGCTTTTACTTTATCAAGAATACTTTTTTTCAATAGTATCGGAATAGCTATTGATACTACCGATAGTACCAGGGACCGAAAATAACAGTTTTTTTGGAATTTTAAAGCAAAAAAAGCATTCAGAAGTAAATGTCGTAAAACGGATTCAAGTATCTATATTGATCCTTATGCATTAGTCAATCATAAAATATGTTGCTTTTTAAAATTTTGATTTTTATTTTTTTGAGCAAAAATAAAAGTTATTTTTTGATTTTTATTTTTTCGAGCAAAAATAAAAGTTATTTTTTGATTTTTATTTTTTTGAGCAAAAATAAAAGTTATTTTTTGATTTTTATTTTTTCGAGCAAAAATAAAAGTTATTTTTTGATTTTAATTATTTTGAAAAAAAATAAAAGTTATTTTTTGATTTTTATTTTTTCGAGCAAAAATAAAAGTTATTTTTTGATTTTTATTTTTTTGAGCAAAAATAAAAGTTATTTTTTGATTTTTATTTTTTCGAGCAAAAATACAAGTTATTTTTTGATTTTTATTTTTTCGAGCAAAAATAAAAGTTATTTTTTTTATTTTTATTTTTTCGATATTAAATAATATTTAAATGTAACGGTAAAGACGAGTTTTTAACAATGAAAGAAATAATAATAACACTGTACTCGCATTTGTGATTTCTCATATTTATTGTCAGTGATTGTTTAATATCGTTACATACTACTCTAAAAGCTCCTAATAACTCCTCTCATTTTTATCAATTAGTTTTGCTTAGTATTTACAAATTATCAACTATTTTTTTTCAAACTTTGTTATCAACTATTGTCTTTAATTATTAATTATAATGTGATTTTAATTTTTTATTTTTTTTTGTTATTTTTCAGGTTGTTTTAAAAACTTTTCAGCAATCATGTAGGATGATTTACTAAATACCTGAACAACTTCGTAACTCAGGCAAACCAGCGACCACCATTGATATAGAATACATAGTATACAAAAATGAGAGAAATCACAAAAAATGTGATCATCATGGGAATTTTTTATGAACATTAAAATAAATATTTAATATTAACTTAATTATTGTAACACGTACATTTCGTTCGAAAATAAATTTTTTTTGTTGCTCAAAAAAATAAAAATCAAAAAATAACTTTTATTTTTGCTCGAAAAAATAAAAATCAAAAAACAACTTTTATTTTTGCTCGAAAAAATAAAAATTAAAAAATAACTTTTATTTTTGCTCAAAAAAATAAAAATCAAAAAGTAATTTTTATTTTTGCTCGAAAAAATAAAAATCAAAAAATAACTTTTATTTTTGATCGAAAAAATAAAAATCAAAAAATAAATTTTATTTTTGCTCAAAAAAATAATAATCAAAAAATAACTTTTATTTTTGCTCAAAAAATTAAAAATCAACAAATAACTGTTATCATCTGACTCTTATGAAAAAAGGAATAAATATTACGGTCCCTGGATAATACTATTGATTGTTTTGCAGCTCTAGTTTTCAACCCTTTACTTTATATATCTTCATACTAAAAACAAAGTTTGATAACATTTTTACAAAGAAATATAACTGCAAAAGCTTTAAGTATATTCAAATCACTCAAGAAATTTAGTAAGAAAGTTTCATGGAATTTACATTCTCAATGCGATCCTCATTATTAGTTACAATATAAACCTTCGATCCAGTAGATATCAATAAAAATGTCTACATTGAAATATATTTGTATATCGTTATAATGCGACTACACAGACTCCTAGAGGACCTAAAACTTAATCTTTTTCAACTTAAACACCTTAAATGATTATTGGCCGATTTTGTTCATAAGAAAAAAATATACTAATTGTTCCACTACAGCACTACCTGTTGAGAATTTTTCGACCTAATAAACCGGCAGAAGGAAGTATTTAATTTGATGTAGGCGTTTTCAGATTTTATGAAAATGCCATATGTATGTCTTTATGATTTTAGTTCAGTAATACGTAAGAACATTTATTAAACACATTTGATTGCCTGAATTATTTAAAACTTCTCAGTACATAATGATGAATTTAACTCTTGGTCAGACATATTCACATTTATTTATTTGATATGGATAACATATGTCTGTATGTATGTATGTATGTATGTACGTATGTATATGAAAATAAAATATCCTTTAAACTAGAAAAAATTCTAACGTAAATTTATTACTTTTACAACAACAGAATTACAATGCAATAAAAAATACTGTTTACAACAACGCCCACTGAGCTCAAAACACACTCTCAATTGAAGGGGTAGAAAAACAAAGTAGTTAAAGTTTTTCTAAAATACGTGTGTATGTAAATGCATGTAAACTTAGAAGTGCATTTTTTGTGGATGTGTACATATCAGTGTATGCACATGACGTTATAAAATTTGCATATTGTATGGTGTTGTGGTTTTCATTTTTATTTTCATTTTACTTTTTCTTTCTTTTTTGCTTGAATGCATTTATAATGTTACCAATATTAAGAAATTCATCACGCATGCAATTTTACTTAAAGTTTTTTCTCTTTGTGCTTTGAAGCTAAACTAAATATTTGTTATTTGCAATTTTTGCTTTCATATCTCGACTAGTGTACAGTGTAATAAAACATATGAGGTTTTGATAAAATTGTAACTAAATAGTTAAAGTTAACATCAAAGTGTGATTATGTAAAAAATAATATAGATTTTTTTTAAATTATATTAATGATCTGCTTTGAAAATCTATTATATATTTAAAAAAAACATTTTAAAATCCTACTTTTTATGTCCTATACAGTTATCACTATATTTTTTTGTCATGCTTTTAGTTTTGCATTTGCCTCTTTTTTTAAAAGAAGATCCTTTTCTTTTTACTTCTTTTTTGCTGTATTAATATTACCGTGTCAGTTTGTTTACTACTGCTTAAATGTAAGTATTTATAGGAATTACGTAAAACTTAGTAGTATATGTGATCATATTCATATTTATATATGCATGCAGTGTTTGCTAGTAGATAAATGCCAAGTTTACAACAAAGCGATAAAATATTTTTTATGAAAATACATAAAACACATATTCTAGAGTACAAATATGTTACTTGTACGAGGCGCTTTTCTAAGTGGTGCAGAGAAAGTAATGCTGAAAACAGGTACACATGTGAACTTATTCACAAGTGGTTGAGAATTTTAATGGCTATTACGAAGTAATATACTATTTAATGAAGTTAACTGATTGTCAGCAGAATTTATGTTTATCTGCGATTTGAAAGTTACAGTGGCATTAATTTCAGAAATGATGTTAAAATTGCTTATTTCAGAAATTATGTTAAAATTGTTTATTTGCAATTTATGTAAAAGATACAACATAACACATTTTCATTAGTGAGGATGTTTTTACAGTTACGACAAGCAAACTTCATAGATTGTTAGTGGTGCAGTAAAGTTTAATTTAACCAATCAGTTGTGTAACATAACTGATGGTGTTTTCTTTTTTCTGATTTAATGCAATGAAAAAGGAAAAATTCAAAATAAAAGTAATTCAAATATAAAAAAAAACACTTCAAACATTTGTTATATGTTGTATTAGAATTTAAATGCCTAAATTTGCTATTAAACTTTTGAAATTTTACATATCACTTTGAGTTAAAAAAAAATTATTTTCACGCCTATGTACCTCCAAACTTCACTACGCATTATCAAATTACTTAATTCAAATTTAAGTTCAAAATTAAAAGTGGAACACCAACAAGTCTAGGTTTTCAACAGTCAGACATCATCACCGATTCCTCCTTCTCCCTATCCAGACAGCTGCGATAATGGTTGCATGGAAGTCCGAGTTAACTTGCATGTTTGCCTAACATCCAGTGACCCGTCAATATCGCCAGCAACCTCAATATGTCCCTCCGACTTCGATTGGTAAGTCGCAATGTACGCCTGATATCAGAAGAGGCCCCGTAAGCTGTGCCTCCTCGGCCTTCCTAGAAAAGTGTCTAGAGATCCTGCTTTTGATAGCGCCTAACAGGTCTGCAACTGCAATTGCATTACAAAACTGGCTAGCTCATCTGCCCGTTCGTTGCCATAGTGGCCCTTATCCGCAGGGCTGTTTGTCACCATTCACCAGGCAGTCTGTTGACCAAGCCTGGACAGTTCACTTCCACATTAATCGACAGCAGTGCTGCCTAAATATCGAAAAATATACCAAGATTCCCGATAATATGACAAGATACTACAATAACAATTATTAAAATAATGCTGGGTACCGATTTCCATTCAAGGGAATTTAAGCGGGAGTTTGGCGGCTCTCCTTCAAATAGGTAGTTTATTATCAGGCTAGTAAAAATGTTTTCCGAATCTGGAACCATCTTTGAAATATCATTGTATTGTGATTCATGTGCTCTGCTTCAAGACATAATTGCGGCTGAAGGATCATCAATTCAGTAAAATTCAATCGTTTCAAATTAAAACTCATCGGCGCAAAATTGCATAAAATGGCTTTAAAAAGTGTTTGTTTGTATCTGATGATTTTCATATATAGATTATGTCTTAGACATAAATACTCCATGAGACAATATTTCATACAATACAAGTCGATGTGTGGTGTGCAGTCACTGTTTGGTTCTCACTCTGGGACATACTTCTTTAAAGAAAATGATGTAACAGTAATTGTTAACGGGGGCATTATAAAAAGATACTGAATTTTTTTTCCTACACAGAACTATGTCCAAGACGAATCCTTTTAAACAACATTTAGTTCCAACAAGATGGGGAACTCTATACATATTCAGACCGGCTCTGGCGAAACTTAGACAAAAATTGAAAAACAAATTACAACTTAATTTTTATGGAGTTGTGTCAAGCTTGAGGTGTACAAAGCAAAACCAATAAATTTGACTGAATAGAAGCAGTCCATTAAAACTATAACTGAAGCGCTGCCACCTTCAGGCCGCAATAAACTATTTTCTGATGAGGAGTTGTGTCAAGCTTGAGGTGTACAAAGAAAAACCAATAAATATGACTGAAAAGAAGCAGTCCATTAAAATTATAACTGAAGCGCTGCCAACTTCAGGCCGCAATGAAGGAGCATGAAGGAAATATACGGTCTGACATCTTCCAAAATAATTGTTAGTTATATAAAATTAAGTTGAATTATGTGGAAAAAATAATTGTAGTACATTCAACAAAACAACTTATCTAAATTTCGAAAAATTATGATATAAAAATACTTAGAACGCCTTGTTATATTGGTATTAAATTTATAATATAATTAAACATTAAGTTTATTTATGCTATTTAAGAAAACTACTGCTAAGCGCATTATTCCAAATTGTGTTCAAGTTAAGCATTTTTAGCTTTTTCAAGATATGCCTCGTCTCTTCAAGACGTAGCCAGAATTTTAATGCACCTCTTGCCAAAATTTCGAACCATATTTTGCAGGCATTGATGGCATAAATTGTCAAAATATACATCGTCCTCTTAAAACAACAAAAAGTTGCTTGTCAACATTAACATTTTTTTAACAATTAAAAACATTTGAAGAAACACAACTTATGCATAAAAACAAATTTACCTTCGACTGAAAACATGTTCGAGATCATTCAAAAATCACCTTCAGACATAGTTGAACGGAAAGTTAGACGACCAAAAGATGCGTCAAATACACCATGAACGTCTTCATTACTTCCACTACGATAGTAAATAATAATGTACATACCAATATACTCCTGCAAGAATGAGTATAGCAATATTTGCCCGCAATGTGTCTTCATTACCACCAAATTTTACCACCAAATTTTACTTTGCTGATTCTCAGCAGCAAAGTTGGTTTTAGTAATAAATAGGGGATCAGAGCTAGCTGCAGCTGTTTCTAGTTCACTTTGTGTTTAACATTCCTTTGTTTCGTTGTTTTTCGAATCATAGACAATATCCTCGTCTATGATTCGTGTCACTATCTGCATTGACTACTTCACAAACATCATCCTCGTTCAAGTTCCACTGTTTTATCATCTCTTCTGATAGTAAGAGAAAGCAAAACATAAACTGAACAAAGCAGCATAAGAATGCATAAGTTATCATAGAAAATGCATAAAGGGTAATCCCACAACTAAATTTATAGGCTTCAGTCAAGGTGAATTTAGCTTACCCAGTGACATTGATAGCTATGATATCAATGTCACCTTCTAAATGAATTAACCTTAATATATATATGTATATGATTTGTATTGCATATACATACATATGTAATGTTTTTGATGTAGGAGGAGAAATAATGCACTTAAAGTTCCATAATAATACTCATACATTGCATAAAATATTGGTTTAAGTTTTTTATTTTGTTATAAAAAATATATGATACAAACAGTCTTTTAATCTTGAATTCGTCGATTCGGGGTTAATAAATTAAAAAGTATTAAATTCACTTTACAATTAGTGATTTTTTTCTTATAATATATAGTTACTTGTTTAATCTGTTTAAGTGTATGCACATACATTATCGTTTCAATGAAATTTCATTATATTGATTACCAAAATTCTTTTTAATTATCAACGGACAAGCGAAATAATTCATTCCACTCAACTTAAGTAAACAGCGAATGGGAGAACTTTGAAATCTCAAAATCTCTTTTAATTGATTAAATATTATTACAAGTCATTTGAATAGCTCTTCAACATTTTAATGCAATTAGAACTTCTTTCAACTAAAAATTTCGTATGCATTAAAATCAACTTAAGAAAAACACACTCATGCACACTCAATTTATACAAAAACTTAACTAGGATGCGGATTTGTTTTTAATAGAAAAAAAATTGGAAAATGTAACGGGGCGGGGTGTAAGTGAAACAAAAAGATTTGGAAAAAAACAAAATTATTTTATAGAAAAACTTAATCAAGTACTACACGAGAATAATAAAATAAATTAAAAATATATAGAATATTGAGAAAAGAGTTTATACAGCAAATGGTAAACAGACAAATTTCACTCTATTCTGTTTTGTACTTTTGTCCTACACTTCTCTGCATTTCTTGCTTCATCCTCAAAACATAATGTACAAAATATTTCTATTATTTTATTTTTGTTTGTTTCATTTCTACTTTTTCGTAAAGTGGCTTACTAAAAGTGAAGCGGCATTATAACCAACAATTTTTGCAATTTAATTTAAAGCCAAGAAAAATAGGAATGAAACAAGTAAGAGCACTATATTCGGCTGTGCCGAATCTTTTATACCCACCACCAATTTTGTGTATATTTAAGGCACAATATTTATTATTTTGTTAATCGCTATGGAATAATCTCTTTATAATAAAATATGTATCACTTTCTTTGTATAGGGTGGTTAAATTTTAAGGACCCATGTTGAAGGTGAACTACACCTAGTCTTTAAATTTGTTTTCTGCATTTCAATTGACATTTCTCAATCTCAAACTTATTCTATTTGATCCGTGGAAAGATACGCAAATGAGCAACGCTTTAAAGTTATTCAGGTTTTTTATAAAAATGGGCGTTCAAATCAAAATGCATTTTGTGCACTTCGTAATTCTTTTGATCAACATAATCGTTCAAATTCGTCCACAATCAGGAGAATTGTAAAAAATATTTAAATTTCTGCAAAACAGGTCTGTATAAAGTGTTAGAAAATCTGTGAATGCCTTCTTAGTTCGTTGAATGGGAACTATTGCTGTTGTTTGCGATAGTGTGGCAAAAGAGTAGTCAACCTCGACTCATCATCATGCCTAACAATTGAGCTTCAACATTGTCATTGAAAGTTTGGACCATCAGATAGAGGAGTTGCGCCAAGGATGGGGGGCTATTTGGTCGATATTTTGTTAAATACATAATTGAACCATACAAATATTATAATCACAAAAAGAAATAATAATAATTTCTTAAATAATTTGTGTTTTAATTAAAATCAACATCGGCCCTTAAAATTTAACCAACCTTAATAACTTCAATATAATAGTAAAATGTTTTCGTAAATTTAGTCTTTTAGTAAAAGTGGGCATTAAAGTAGGCGTGTCAATAAAGTTTCTGCTAATAAATACAACTTAGATATTTCAATATAGTCCTTTATTTTCCCAAAAACTTTGTCAATAGAGAAATTACATGAATTTAAGATAAACCGTTATATGGGAGGTGGGCCTTAAAGTGGGAGTGTCATCTTAATTTTTTGGCACAACAATTGCATTGATTAGAAGGAAATACGTAGCAAATTTTATCATCATACCTTTAATTTTGGCGATTTTATGAGCTTTTAAATTTCATTAATGGTAGATAACGTGAAAAGTGGGCGTTATAGTAGGCGTGTCAGAGTTATTTTTGTGAATGAGTACAACTAAGGTATTTCAATATAGTCCTTTATTATTCCAAAATCTTTCTTAATAGAGAAATTATATGAATTTCTGTCAAATCGTTATATGGGAGGTAGGCGTAAAAGTAGGCGTGCAACCTTTATTTTCCGGCACAGTAATGACATTGCCTAGGGGGCTATACCTAGTAAATTTGATCATCATACCTTTAATTTTGGCGATTTTATGAGCTTTTAAATTTCATTAACGGTAGATAACGTGAAAAGTGGGCGTTATAGTAGGCGTGTCATAGTTGTTTTTTTGAATGAGTACAACTTAGGTGTTTCAATGTAGCCCTTTGTTATTCCAAAATCTTTATTAATAGAGAAATTATATGAATTTTAGGTAAAACGTTTTATGAGCGATGGGCGTATAAGTGGGCGTGGCACCTTAATTTTCTGGCACAGTAATGAAATTGCCTAGAGAGATATACGTAGCAAATTTGATCATCATACCTCTAATTTTGGCGGTTTTATGAGCTTTTAAGTTTCATTAACGGTAGATAACGTGAAAAGTGGGCGTTATAGTAGGCGTGTCAGAGTTATTTTTGTGAATGAGTACAACTTAGGTTATTCAATATAGCCCTTTATTATTCCAAAATCTTTATTAATAGAGAAATTATATGAATTTTAGGTAAAACGTTATATGGGAGGTGGGCGTAAAAGTGGGCGTGGCACCTTAATTTTCTGGCACAGTAATGAAATTGTCTACGTAGCAAATTTGATCATCATACATCTAATTTTGGCGGTTTTATGAGCTTTTAAATTTCAATAACGGTAGATGTCGTGAAAAGTGGGCGTTATAGTAGGCGTGTCAAAGTTGTTTTTGCAAATGAGTACAACTTAGATGTTTCAATATAGTTCTTTATTATTCCAAAATCTTTATTAATAGAGAAATTATATGAATTTTAGGTAATACGTTATATGGGAGGTGGGCGTAAAAGTGGGCGTGGCACATTGATTTTCCGTTACAAAAAAGCGTTTCACCAAAAAGCAAAGTGGGCAAAATTTCAGAGTCGTACATCCAATTTTGTTGCTTTTATGACGTTTTTGTTTTTAAATATACCGAAAAATACACTGTGCGGTATAAATTTTCGTACATTTTGATCAATAACTCCTCTCCTAATGCTTAGATTTAAATAATTTTCGGGGAAAAATATTGTTTTTACTCAGGAAATATATATTCGGAGTTTCATGAGTCTACGTTAATGCGTTTGGTCACAATTCTATTTTATTCGATGTTCGAAGGACACGGTTCTTTCGACCTACTCTTGCTTTTCGAGCTATAACTCTCTTCCTAATATTCCGATTTAGCCCATTTTCAATACCAAACAAACCTTGTCTATAAGAAAGATTCTGGCAAAATTTGAGACCCCTAGCTTTTTCGGTGCGACCTCTATCGTGCTTTCAACAGACGGACAAACGGACAGACGGACGGACATAGCTAGATCGTCATCAAATCAAACCCTGATTCAGAATATATATACTTTATGGGGTCTAAAATGGATATTTCGATGTGTTACAAACGGAATGACAAAATGAATATACCCCCACCATTTTTTTGGTGGCGGGTATAAAAATAGTGCAAACAGCATACACTCTTACATACAAATGTTGGTAAATGAAGGACGTAGATGAAAAAAAAAAAAGAAATGCACAAGTTAAAATCACTAAATATTTTGGATGCTAAAGTTGCAGATGCATCACTAAGATAATCTTTGTATACAATCTACTAAAAGATGTTTTTAGTTCTTTTTTTTCTTTCATTGTTTTTTTAATGCATTATATAGAGATTTCTTTTTGTATGCCATGTTTATAAGCTTAACAAAGTTAGAGCAGTTTTTCGTGTATCTCCCTATTTCTTCCTTTTAGTATAATAAAACTTAATGTGCATTTATGAATAAAATTTTTTGTGTTTATTTCTTAAAATTATTTAAAAATGGCACAAATGTAAAAAAATAAATTTTTACAAAACGGTAAAAAAAGTATTTTTTATATTCATTTTATCAGTTTAGATTTGCTTCGCTCATTCAGATTCGTTTGCTATTTTGGATAATAACAATGTTTGTAAAAATAAAAAGTATTGAAAACAAAACTAAATTTAATTAAATAAAATATTTAAATTTTATTGCAGATACCAAAATTTGTTTATAAGCCAACTACACATAAGCCAAATTTATTATAGTGATATATTAGGTCAGGCCAAATCTAATAATACCCATCGCCATCATGTACATAGCTTTAACGGCCACATCGTAGCTTGGCTTAAATTTCACTTTCTATGCATATTTTTTTATTATTATTTTCGCGGCCATCTTTTATTTAATCTTTTGCACAGTTAATTATATTCGAGTACACAAACCAGTTTCAGTTGATGTCAATATTCAGGGGGTTTAAAAATATTTTAGCCATTTTGTTTTAGGCGCCATCTTGGATTTTTAATTTTATCAATAGTTACTCATTAAGTTCTTTCCTTTTATATCAATATTGTAGGGGTTAAATGGGGCAAAGCCGTACCTGTTATATTCAACTTATATATCCAGCAAGAAACCTTATTTTTTCCCTTTTTTGTACCTATAGCCCTATCATTTGGTATCAGATAAGACCCTTATATAAGTTTATTGACCACTATTTTATAAGACCGGCCATCATAGATTTAATACTTTGTTCCAATTCATTCTATTTGGATAGTGTTTTCATATGATACCCATATTGGTTCTCTGCTTTCGGTTCCGAAAACGCATTCCACTCTACTAATATCGGAATAGTTTTTCAATATTCTTAAATTATTTTTAAAATCATTTTAAAATTTAATATAGTTTAAAAAATATTTTAGAAATTTAACAAGAAAAAAGTGAACAAATAGTTGACAATAAATTTAATACAAAATTATTAAAAAAAACTAAATAAATAAATAAATAAAATAGTAACAGATTTATAAACAGTAAAAGTGTCAAGTATAGAAAGAGCTATTAAAGAATGAGATCAGTGAAACCTTAACACACATTTTGAATTCCACCTTTCTTCATGCACAAAAATATAACTGTTTATGATCAAGTTTGCATTTAAAAACTTGTCAAATTATGTGTACAAAATAATAGCATAATCGGATTATTAGTTTGTTTGAAAATGGATTCCGAAGAAAAAGTGCGTGAAAAAATAATAACAATTTTTTTAAAAAATCCCAGTCGTACAAAGTCTATTGCAAATGAGATAAAGGTGTCACGACAAACAGTTTCGCGTGTGATAAAAGTGTATAACGAATGTCGTAGTATTAAAAGGAAAGCTGGAAGTGGAGCTAAAAAAGGTATTACTGACCCACAGTTAGCTTCAAAGATTGTTAGTCTTCTAAACCAAAATCCCAATCTCTCAAACCGTAAAGCCGCCTTAAAAGCAAACTGTTCCGATTTTTTTGTAAAGAAGGTTAAAAGATATGAAGGCCTTAAGTCCTACAAGGTTCAGAAAGTGCCAGACAGAAATTCGAAGAAAAACTTGGATGCAAAAAGTCGTGCCAAAGAACTGTTTAGAAATTTTATCAACAAATATGAGTGTTGTATTATGGATGATGAGACTTACGTTCTTGCCGACTTTTCTCAGCTCCCAGGGCGAAGTTATTATGTGGCCGATGGAAGAAGTAATGTCGATGACCAATTTAAGTTCCAAAAAAAGACAAAGTTTCCAAAGAAGTACTTAGTTTGGCAAGCTATATGCACGTGCGGAGAAAGAAGCAGTAAATTTATTACTACTGGGACTATCAACACTGATATTTACATCAAGGAGTGCTTGCAGAAGAGGTTGCTTCCATTCATACGAAAACACAATAAGTCAACATATATTTACTCTCTAAAAATATTGCTGTTACATAGTTAACATTACAAATCGTATTCAGTTTAAAAAATTATAAAAACAACAAAGTGACAAAGTTTTTTATGACTCCTGTAAAATTATAAAAATATAATTTGGGCAGTTTGTACACTAATCCAGTGATATGTTAATCATTTAATACAAGTTTTAGCTAAGAATATATATCTACACATTTTGTAATCGAACTAGGTGTTTGAATTTTTCCTAAGGTCGAAATAAAAACTCGAAAAAAAACTCATTTTAGTATTCGATTTTAAATACCGCTGAATAAAGGCGACGACTACATTTGCAAAAAAAATAAATCTTATGGGCCTGCAAAAATATTTTATATTTAAAGGTGTATAGCAAAATTTTGGATTGTTAAGTATAACTTCATTAAATTCATCTAAAGTAATTTTAAAATTAATTTTTACACATACGGCACGCTTAATTTACTTTTTCGTACAAGCTTTAATTGCTTAGTAACTTCTTCAAAGAGATTTTGCAGAAGGCATTATATTGCGAGTCGATCGTTGTTGTTTTGACAACATAATATTAAAGTATTTGTTAATTAAAAAAATATTTTGTTTTTAAATGCTTTTGGGACTCGAGTTTTCCTCCTATCTCATTCCTTTTTTCGCAATTTAGCCTAATGTAATGTAAAAGACGACCATTTCAGCATTTATTTTTATTAGTTTTGCATATATGTCATGCAAATTTTTATTCTTACTTATAAATTTTTTGTTAATATTTTTAAAATAAAATTGGGATTAGTAAGATTTTCCGTACCATTAACCTTTTTATTAATTTTACCAATATAACAACAAAAGTCAGAGTACTCTTTAAACAAATAAAGAGAACATCCTATTGACTTTAAGTATAAATTGTATATATATTTACTAATTATAAGTATAAAAATTTTTTTAAGAATTATTTTGAAATTAACAAAACAGCAAATAAGTTACTCGTTTAGTACTTAGAAGTTTAGTTCTTGCTTACCAGAATTTAAAAGTTTCTATGAACTTGCAATAAGCATAAAGTTGATTTTTGTAACACAGTTTACACTCACATTATTTAATAAACTTTATTTAAAAATTAATCATTTAAAAAGAATTTTCTTGCAGATGCAGATCGTGTTTAAATCAGTTTAGTGTTATGGGAGTTATACTCGTTTTAAACTGCTACCAAAAGATTAGCAAATCACATAAATGTAATAAAACAACAAATAAACAAAGGCTCAGCAAAGTCAACAGTTCTTTGTATTTCACGCTTTTTGAAAGGCACCTCCTTATAGATTTGTAAACTTGTTTTATCTTGTCTCCTCTGAAAACCACCTAGATATTCTCTAAACTCTCTTCTAAAGATTCGATAGTCATTCTAATTCCCCTTATTTGAAAGGCAAACACAGATGTGTATTCCCTTATTTATATATTTTTGTTTGTTTTCGTATTCTTAACAACTTCAAAAAAAAATTTGAAACCGTTACGAATATTAACAATATAAAATTATAAGATATGAAAAAAGTAAAAAAGAAATTAAAACATTTAAAAATTAACAAGAAGTCATTCAAATGTATTTAAAATCTTTATATAGAGTTTTTGGTAATAGCACTGAGATCAAAACATTAACATTAGTAATAATGTAATATGAATAATATGAATAAGGTGTTGAATAAAATTAAAGAGAAGCAAAAGTATTTTAAAAATTTTGAAATTAGAAAGTCTTTTAACAAGTTTTCACACCAAGACTTCCTTTATGGTCTTCATCAGAAGGTTTTCTAGAACCACTGGTTTTGATATGAGTGTATAACTCCTGGTGTCTGATAAATAAAACTGAATAGGGCCTTGTGTAAGGCCTAATTACCCATTATTTTGCAGCTGGGTTGATGCAAGTTGTTGTTTGTATGTAAGATATGGTTTAAAGGGTTTTTTGTTTTAATGTTTGTTTTTTTTTTTGGTTAAAAATTTATGTTCACAATTCACGTGATTTTTTTCTAAATTTGGGATTGTGTTTTCTGATTCACCTTTTCTATGAATATTATAAAAATGTTTGCAGGTACCAACAAAGCTATCCGGTTTCAGCTAGCATTTATAAATATTGTAAACCTTTTCAAATTTTATTTTATTTTCAATGTATCATTTTAATTACTTTAATGTATTTTCATTATAATAAATATTCGGTAACATAAAACAAACTTTTTATTCTTTAAATTAATCACTAAATGAATTTCATTAAAAATAATGTTTATTGCACCTGGTCTTGCAATTTATATCATTTGCTTCCTTTTTTCATATAATTTTATCTATCGAGCATAAAAGTTTAAAATTTATATACATACATGCTCATATAAGCTCATCAATATCAGAATTTAAGAGACTGATATGTTAAACAAAAACACACACACATACTAACACACATGTATTGTACATTTATTCAAATTTATGTTTAAAAAGTCATTAACAGTTTTGTCAAAGGATATCGTATTAATCGCACATGAGGAAAAAAACCCACTTGTGTTGGCACATCGTGACAAAATAAGAATTCAAGTATCAATCAAGAAGTTAAAAACAGGTTTTTATTTGCGTCAGAATGTGCAAACAGTTTTTCTGAATTGACTTGTTAACAAAATCATATTAGAAAACAAGCTCTAAGAAATATTTCACTATGCTAGTTGCTATTTGTAGTAGACGTTTAAACTAAAATACAATACTTTTTTTAAATACAATTAAACAAATTTCGTTAGTGTTTAAACTCATTAAAAAAATTGTGAAATATTACATTAACATTATTATACTTAATATATATTTATATATTAAGTTAACAGTTGCCTGTTTTCAGTTGTAAAAATATAAAATAAAATTAAGAAGCATATTAAAGTCCATATCGCGTCAGATAGTGAAATTATGTAAAATTTAACTTGAAAAAAATACCACGAAAAGTGGTTGTAGACATAAGGGTTATAAAATAGCAAAAAAAATTAAGAACGAGAAGTATCATATTGCTTACGTTTTTTATGTCGAAAGGTGCATAGTCTATTGTAAAACGTTTTACAATAAGGACGATATTTTTAATGCGTCAATATCTGTCATTTGTTTTTCATTGTATTCAATGGTAATTACAAATTTATTATGAAGAGATAAACTCAAGAACAAAATTTTTAAATTTTTCAGTTTTATTGTTAAAATAATCGTTGGTCAATTGATACTTTTCGTGTGCTTTTGCCATTTTATGATCATAATAATAGTCCAAGTGTGCTCGCTATTCGCCAATTGTTAAAAATTTTGAGCTTACGTTTTCTTTACATAATGTTCAAGTGCCAACAAGACAAAGAACTGCTGGAAGTAATGCAAATATTGTTGCCGTTCAGGCAAGTACTGCTGAAGACCGCAATTTGTGGATTCCAAGACGTTCTCAACAATTGGGACTGCCTTAAAACACAACCGGGCGGATTTTGAGAAACGATTTGAGTTTGCATCCGTATAAAATTATTCTTACTCAAGAACTGAAGCCATTGGAACACCGTAAATGTCGTGAATTTGCTGATTTCAAATTAATGCAAAAAAGGTTTGGAGATTCGATTATTTGAAAAAATTGTTGGCGCTGGAGCTGTAATAATAAGAATATAAAAAAAACAACATTTTTAAACTTGAGCTTGAGTTCATATTAACATTCTTTAACAAAAAGCGCAAAAATAGCGATATAAATGACAGATAATAACACAGAAAAGTAAAAGGGTTGCTGTTTGGTAAAAAATTTTAATTTAACTCATTGTGGTAAAAAATATATGAAAAAGGAAAAACTAAAGTAGTTACCGAATTCAATTAACTTAAGCTCCAGTAGTTAAATAGATGATATTTACAACCAACATGTAACCACCGATTAGAGAGTGCTGATGATGGCTGGTTTCGAAAATGCATTTCACTCGGCTAGTGTCGGTAAAAATATAATTTTTTATTATATTTTAAATTTTTAAATTATAGGCTATAAGTTCAATGTGATAACGACAAGAATATTTAAGGAAAAATTAGTCATCCGATACTAGCTGAGTGGAATGCATTTTCGAAACCAGCTACGGTTTCATCATCAGCACTCTTTTGATCAGAACTACAGGTGTTGTATGTAAATATCAACTATTTAACTCAGTAATGTATTGAAAATTGAAATAAAGAATTATTTGTTCTAATTGATTTCATGTTATATCAAATACATATCATTGAGTTAGTACGAAATTTACCAACATCTGTTTTTCCTGTATTCTTTTTTGCACGTCATTACCACAGTTTTAATGTTTGCCTTTAGCTT
This sequence comes from Phyto melanocephala, assembly GCA_941918925.1. NCBI lineage: Eukaryota > Metazoa > Arthropoda > Insecta > Diptera > Rhinophoridae > Phyto > Phyto melanocephala. Next base: position 103,875,296 of record OW799236.1, read on the forward strand.
AAGATGTCGCTAAAGCAATTTTTTTTTTTTTTTTTGCAATTATGCAGTTGTATTATATATATGTCACATGCTTTAAATAAGATGGTATTAGTTTTAACAATGTTCATTTTACACCAAGCCAATGTGTTTTTTTGTTGTATTTTAATTTTTATGAACTTTTTTCAATTTGTATTATATTTTAAATTTTTAAATTATAGGCTATAAGTTCAATGTGATAACGACAAGAATATTTAAGGAAAAATTAGTCATCCGATACTAGCTGAGTGGAATGCATTTTCGAAACCAGCTACGGTTTCATCATCAGCACTCTTTTGATCAGAACTACAGGTGTTGTATGTAAATATCAACTATTTAACTCAGTAATGTATTGAAAATTGAAATAAAGAATTATTTGTTCTAATTGATTTCATGTTATATCAAATACATATCATTGAGTTAGTACGAAATTTACCAACATCTGTTTTTCCTGTATTCTTTTTTGCACGTCATTACCACAGTTTTAATGTTTGCCTTTAGCTTAAGATGTCGCTAAAGCAATTTTTTTTTTGCAATTATGCAGTTGTATTATATATATGTCACATGCTTTAAATAAGATGGTATTAGTTTTAACAATGTTCATTTTACACCAAGCCAATGTGTTTTTTTTGTTGTATTTTAATTTTTATGAACTTTTTTCAATTTGTATTATATTTTAAATTTTTAAATTATAGGCTATAAGTTCAATGTGATAACGACAAGAATATTTAAGGAAAAATTAGTCATCCGATACTAGCTGAGTGGAATGCATTTTCGAAACCAGCTACGGTTTCATCATCAGCACTCTTTTGATCAGAACTACAGGTGTTGTATGTAAATATCAACTATTTAACTCAGTAATGTATTGAAAATTGAAATAAAGAATTATTTGTTCTAATTGATTTCATGTTATATCAAATACATATCATTGAGTTAGTACGAAATTTACCAACATCTGTTTTTCCTGTATTCTTTTTTGCACGTCATTACCACAGTTTTAATGTTTGCCTTTAGCTTAAGATGTCGCTAAAGCAATTTTTTTTTTTTTTTTGCAATTATGCAGTTGTATTATATATATGTCACATGCTTTAAATAAGATGGTATTAGTTTTAACAATGTTCATTTTACACCAAGCCAATGTGTTTTTTTGTTGTATTTTAATTTTTATGAACTTTTTTCAATTTGTATTATATTTTAAATTTTTAAATTATAGGCTATAAGTTCAATGTGATAACGACAAGAATATTTAAGGAAAAATTAGTCATCCGATACTAGCTGAGTGGAATGCATTTTCGATTTTTTAGATTTATTCTTTCATTTATCACAATTAAAAAAATTCTTTGTAAAAATAAAGAATATTAAAATATGAACTCAAGCCTGATTAAATAAATATAAATTTAAACAGAAAAGTTCGACAAAAATAAAAAAAAAAAAATCAATAACATTTTTTTTTGATAAAAATTATTATTATGCCTTTAAAAGAAGAAAATTAGGAGTTAACACCATTGACTATGTCTTGTGGGGTTATTTGAAATCAGTGGTCTTTTGAAACAAACCACACTATTTGAAAGCTTTACAAGTCAATACTGGACGTGCTATTCAAATTGGGTGTATCGCATTCGTTCCTGCAGAAGAAGTTGTGAAGGTCATTTGAATGACGTTTTATTTAGAACATAATTGTTTCGATTGTTCTTTACATTAAAAAAAAACCTTTTTTGTGTTTTTTTAAGAAATTATTATTGAAATCTTTTAGATATTAACAGCAAAATTTTTTTGTTTTTCAAACTTTGTATATCTAGAAAATAATTTCCACAACAATTTATAATTTTGCATTCCCTGAGCAATTGAACACTGTGGGGCACATGTATTTGTATTTGATTTAACTTAATATCAGAGACAAGCATTAAGTATATTAAGTGCAATTTCCTTAAAAAATAATTGTTGTTAAATATGTATCTCGTACTGCATTCACATACACGTTTTTGTGTAATTGATTAATTAAGTATTTACAAGTGTGCAAATGTAATTATATATGGCATACTGTATTCGTAGAGGAAAGTATAAATTAAATTAATTTAAATATAAAGTTAAATATAAAGCTTATTATTTAAATTCAATTTAACAATATGTTGGAATTGTATATAAGAATTTCATATATGCAGATGTCTATTAAAATGCTCATATGTATGTGTTTCGAATATTCCTTGATATGATAAATTGATAGATAGATAGATAATGAATTAGTAATATTTACAGTATATTAAAAGGCCTTACATGCTAACAATATTTCTTATTTTCGTTATACCAATTATTAAGATAAACAGCTTCTATGGTGCTATAACCAAAAAGTCACTATTTACAAAATAATTAATTAACAACAATTAGTTTATCAATTTGTGGTTTGAATTTATTAAATTGTAATTTATCTATAGAAAAAAATAAACCTTTTATTTGTGATAATAAAAGAACAGATAAATTTCGTCCAGATGTCAGCCTAGAGTAATTCATTTTTTAATGGGAATGCTAAGTGTATGATATAAATTAGTCTCAAAATTTTTTCTGAATAATTAAACTTAATACAAATATGTCGGTTTTAATGCTTTACTGTCATTGTTGATGAGAAAGAAATTAAATACAACTTAATCCTTTTCTGCACCTCTTTTTTATCAGTTTCTTTTTTTGCTTGCATGCTTTTAAAGTTTGATTTTGACCAAAGCTTCATTGAAGTCAAAATTTATTGATATTTCATAAGCATATAATGTTTCTGCCTGTGCAAAAATTTTTTGTTTTGTTTTTAGAATCTTTTATTTATCAAAAAGACTTGGTTTATTTGTGGTATCTTTTATAGAAATTTATTATTTCTATAAATTAAACGTAAATTAAAAAAATGGAAAGGAGGTAATAAGCACTCATAAGCAAATTTCTATGACTTACATACTATGAAAATTAAAAAAAAAATTACTTAGTCTTTGGAAATTTACTAAAATACAAGTTTAAATTTTTTCCTATACCGTGTGTATGAGGAACTTAAAAATGTTTAACACACACTAAAAGAAAATAGACGATTAGAGACGAAACCTGATATAGCGTTTAAATATAAAAGATATCCATTTTATATTTATGAACCTAGAATGATGATGTTGATTGGGATGTTGTTCAGTTTGGCAAAGAAGGCAACGAATCACAATCCAATAGCGGTGGCAATAAAAATATTTTGAAATTCTTTGGGATCAGGTTTAATGCAACGTTTTACCCAACGGATTGAGCGCTTACAGAAAGTCTTTGCTCTAGGTTCACATAATTTGACAAATTTGTCCATGGTGGATAGCAGTTAATTTCAATTACTTTTGATTGCAATAAATTGAACACGAATCTGTTACCGGTATTACTGGTATATTTTTAACAAATATTTATATTTTTATTTGCTGCCACTAGACTTAATAGCACAAAAATAGAACAAAATATCTGATAGTATATTACGTATATGTCTTCGACCTTTTTATATCAATATTTTGTTTTAATCTTTTTGAGCTAAAGAAATTATATTATATTACTATTATTTTATTCCGATATTTTGCTACCACATTGGGTAGCTTCTTTAAGAAGAGCTTTTACATATTTTAAATGAAGATAAACATATTTTCCCGTCTTTTTAAAAAATTTGTTTTTGAACAATTTTAATATTTTTAATTGTGTTATTTGTGTTAAGTGTAAAAACTTTCCCTAAAGTAGCTTCCCAATGAGGTAAAGAAATATAGGAATAAAATGATGAAATAATCAAAGAAATTAAAACAACATATCGGACAGTATAAAATATTTAAATCCGAAAATAAGTTCCCATATTAATTCATTTATAATACAATATGCTGTACCGAAAACAAAACACCGGAATATAATTGACCTACGAGTTTTCCATATTGCCGATTTATCGCCATTAACCAGTGACTTCACGAGACTGACGATAAAAACCTTAAACAGTGTCAAATCTTATGATGTTAAAGCCCAACTGACAGTGCATTTTTCAAAGTAAAATAAAAATTTCAATAACGCAATAATTATTGTCACCAGACACCCTATCCTGTTGAAACCCCATCTAACCCGCATCAATTTAAACCATATTTAAAAAAATTTTTGCTAATGGTGTGCTGACGAATTTTTAGCATGACTTCGATTCGTATAAAAACAAACTTAAATATCAAACGCATCAAATGATAAACTTTTATGGATGCAATAGGGTCTTAAGGATCTGCTGCGGATCAGTCTTAATTTATATGCTGCAATTTTATTAATAAATAAACTCGTTAAGCCAAAAAAAGCATAGAATATAAAAACAATTCGTGGTATAAAATTTTGCAATAAAACATAGGATCGAACGCACAACTGAATTTAAAAGTAAAAAAGGACAATTCGATATTGTTTAAGCGTTAAGACATCCAATTCAATCCCCCTATTTTTGTGTCCATTAATTTATTACATTGTGTATTACATTAGTAATTTCCACTAAAATATTTAAAAAAAAATACATTTTTATTTCATATGACTCATGCGAGGATGGGAGACAATTGTTTTTAGAATACAATTTTTGTTATTGTTTTTATTTATGTATTTGTATTTATTTTTTTACACTTACTGTTCTATTTTTATATTCCTTTTAATTTGCTAAAGAAATTCTCTAATTTTTTGGATTTGTCTGAAAGAACCAACTTTTCTAATCCTGAGTTTTTATTCGCTTGTCATTTAATATTATTTGACATTTATCAACACAACAGACAACAAATGTCACAGTATTTCTAGGCACAAGTAAAGTAATCAAAAAATCATTTTAATTGACGTTACAAAATACAAAAGGGGTTTGTGTATAGACTCCACCAGACATGAAACAAAGCATATTTTCTCCTGTAATTAATAACACCAATTTATCTTATTCATTACTGTGCATCACTGAGTTAAACATAAAATTATCTTAGTAATGAAAACAAAGCATAATTACAGTTATTTTTAGTGCAATCATTGAAAACTTATTAATTTATAAATATGTTCACTACTATGACACATAATCAATTGTTGTCTTATAAATGACATTTATAACAATGCAATAGATAAAAACACAAAAGACTATTTTACCATTAAAGCTTTAACTTTTCAGCACAGTCATGCTTTAGCAAAAAAAAAAGATATAGTTAAAAACATTGAATGACTGAAAAAGAAAAATCCTTTAGATTTGCAACATTGATAAAAAGAAAACTGTATATTTTCGTATTAAAAGATAATGAATGAGTGAATAAATGAATGAATGTTGGATTTTTGCAATATCTGAAAAAGAAAATAGTAAAAAAATACAAGCTTACTCATGTTTTAATCTGCAAAATTCTTTTGTAAGCGCATAAATCTTATAACGGTGCGATATTTCCATCAGCATCTTTATTGATTAAAAATATTAAAAAATATATATTTTATGAACTAAATTTTAAAGTATTCTGTGAGTTCTAAAAATAATGTAATATGGTTTGATTTAGTAATGGAGTTCATATTTTATTTCTATATATATTTTTATATTGATTATGCAATAAAAATTTGAAATGATTTAAAAAAATTTTTCTTCAAGTCTTTTTGAATTTATTCTTTTAAACTCAACATAACGGCCAATTTCTTTTTTGAATTTCATACATAAGCTAGACTACGAACCTCAGGTAGTAAAAAAGCTAAAAAATAATAAAAATAATATATGGTTTTAAATTATGAAACATTTTATTTTTTCACAACTTAAGAGTTATATTATTTTTACTATTTTTGTTTTTGTATTATCTTCTTTTTTCTAACGATTAAAAAAAAAAATTTAATTTTATTACTGAACTAGCTGATCCGGAAAAGTTGTTTTGCCATACAAATTATTTCTAGAAAACATTTTTTTCCTTAAAAAAACGTAAACCGTATGTTTTCTACGGTGTGCAGATCTAGCTTAGTTGAAAGTATCATCGAAGGTGTTACTTTATTTAGGTGAGGCATAAATTGTCCCTTAGAGTGAGTCACCCTTTATATTCTGGAGTATGAAAAATAGATGCTTACCGATTCTTAAACGTTTATTTCTGCATTGGCTGGACTAAAAAATGTGTAAAATTTGAAGAAAAATACTTAAAACTATATCAATGTATGTACATAGTAAAAACTATGGGGGCGTTAAGGTAGGCATGGTAAAAACAAGTATCCTAGTCATCTTATAATATTATCTAAAAATTTCAATAAGATCTATACAGCAGCCTACCTGAGGAAGTATCAAAAAAGCGTGGCGTTGAGGAGTATGAAAAATATATGTTGACCAATTCTCAGGCCTACCCGATATGTACACAAAATTTCATGAAAATCGGTCGAGTCAATTTGGAGGCGGTTAATCACAAACACCACCACGGCCGAATTTTATATATTAGAAATATATAGGGTGTTTCTTTAAGCCCGATAGAACTTGAAATTGTAAAAAATAACACAAAAAATTAAATTGTAATCAAAAATTTTTTTTTATTCGAAAGATCAATACGTGACATTAACATTTGAAAATGATTTCGGGCATATGGGCACCGCGGCTGTTCTTGACGAAGCGCATTCTGGACGCCCAATTTTATCGCAAAATTGTGTTCAGCGATGAGGCGCATTTTTGGCTTAACGGGTTTGTTAATAAGCAAAATTGCCGCATATGGAGCGAGACCAATCCACAAGAGACCCTACAGACTCCATTACATCCAGAAAAATGCACCGTTTGGTGCGGTTTTTACGCTGGTGGCATCATCGGACCTTATTTCTTCAAAAATGAGGCCGGAGATCGCGTTACGGTCAATGGAGATCGTTACCGCACCATGATCAATGATTTTTTGTTTGAAAATATGGATGACATTGATCCGGAGGAGATGTGGTTTCAACAGGATGGCGCTACGTGCCATACGGCGAACGCAACCATCGACTTATTGAAATCAAAATTTGGCGATAAGTTGATTTCGAGAAATGGACCTGTCAATTGGCCTCCAAGGTCGTGCGATTTGACACCTCTCGATTATTTCCTGTAGGGCTACGTGAAGTCACTGGTTTATGCTGATAAACCAGCAACAATTGACGCCTTGGAGGCCAGCATTGTTCGTGTTATTCGTGACATACGGCCAGCAGTGCTCGATAAAGTGGCCCAAAATTGGACGTCCAGAATGCGCTTCGTCAAGAACAGCCGCGGTGCCCATATGCCCGAAATCATTTTCAAATGTTAATGTCACGTATTGATCTTTCGAATAAAAAAAAAAATTTTGATTACAATTTAATTTTTTGTGTTATTTTTTACAATTTCAAGTTCTATCGGGCTTAAAAAAACACCCTTTACAAGTATTACAATACCTACGGCAAGAAGAAAACTGTTAATAACAACATATGCAAAAGTGAAGGTAATCACATGTTTGTATTGCCGAAATCAAAAACTATACTTCAGGCAAAGTTTCAACTATTTTGGACATTTCCAAGCATATAAACTTATTACTAATATATCATCAAAGAACAATATTATTTGGAATAATGACTTATTTACACTTATAATATAACTTAATGTACTAAAATCGCAGAATTCATTTAATAGTCCATTTTTAAAAAAAAATTAATTCTTAAGCTCAACTTAAAAACTTTAATGTGCTCTTCTGGCACAGATATATATTTGCTTTTAACTATTAAAGCAGTCTAAGCTTTAAATTTTTCGATTTGATTATTTAGTGTTAAAGTTTTGTTAATAAAATAATAAAACTTAACTTGAATACATTTTGTTTAATAAATTTTTTCGGCTAATATTTTTTAATTTAAAAAAAAAATAATTTTATATAAATAATTTTTATATTGGCTATAGTTAAATTATTATTTTATTTATATTAAAAATCTTTTGCGATTTTAGCTAAGTGGAATTAATTTTCGAACCCAGCTTCGACTTCATCATTAGCACTCTTTTCCGGTACAGTTATATGTAATTTGATATAAGTATTTATCTAAAATATCGGAAAAGGTTTTCAAGATTCTTAAGCGATTAGAATTTAATTTAATTTAGAATATGTTTTAGAAATTTTAATAATAGAATAAATGAACTTTAATTAAAACAAAATGAGGTTTACAGTCAATTTTATATAAAAAGTGCGAATAAAATATTAATATATAAATTAATACATTTTTTTAAACTTCTTAAACTTATGCCAGATCATTAGTAGACCGTTAAAAACAATATTTTTTTATAATGTTACTAGCTTAATTTGAAAGTTTTCCTTAACAATATGGGAATCTTAAATTAAGTAGAAACTAAAATAAACAACGTTTTAATTAAAATCCAAATTTTTATAGAAAAAATAATTTTTAGAAATAAATAATTTAAATACATAAAAAGTTTATTTTTAGTTAAGGAAAATAGTAAAAAAAATAGTTTAACTTTTTCTAAGGTTACTATTATTTTCCTAAAAATATGCACCACTTATTTACATATTTACTCTTAAATAAGTATTAGCATTGATAACAGCTATTTTATCACTCATACGCCGTATAACACTTATGTACAAAATAGCCAAAACCTAAATTTTACTGCAAAACACCCATTAACATCCTTTAATAAGCAACAAAAAAATAATCTGTTGGCACTTCCATTTTAATTCCTAAAGTCCAAGGAAAACATTATTTTTGTCATTGTGCTCTAGATATGTTTAAGCGTTGACATAGACACACACACACACACAGAACAATTTATCATTAAAGAAAAACTGAAGTTTTGAATTCAGGAAATAAATGAAATTTTAACAAATTCTTATTTTAAGCTAAAAAATGCATAGAAAAAAAAAACATAAATTAAGATAAACTGCTGGTACTTTTTGTTTAAAAGGCATTGAGCAAACACTATCACTAAACGTATGACTGCCGCTGAATTTAAAATGCAATAAATTTTGTTCTGAAGGCGCATTTGCCGTTTGTCTACATCCGTTTGCCTCTATTATATAATACAAAATGGCATTCTCTAGACACACATTTATGTTTTTATTGTTCTTGCTGCTGTCTTTTTTGTTCTTTTATTTTTATGCTTAAACAATACCACTGGCGGCAACTGAATCTACACATGCAAGTGATTTAACACAGATTTTCTTCTCATTCGAATAGAAATACCGATATAACAGATAATAGATACCAACACACAATTATATACCTTCAGATTTGTTATAGTTTATACATTTCAACTCAGCCAGCAACTGGAAATTTAATTTTCGAATAGTAAATATTTCGTCTCTACTAGTCAATGCACACAAAAACCAATTATATTGCTTTTGTATTATAATGATATTTGATTAAAAATTAAATTGTGGATAGATATATATTGCCAGCAGGGTAAATGTTAAATAATATGTGTATGATTGTGTTGTTAGTTTTTAATTTAAATAAAAATTTTGAGAAAAAGGAAAACAATTGAAAATTTTCATTAGACCATGTTTAGTCAGAGTGGGGGAGATCTCTTGATATCTCAATCTGGGATAATGGCTAAAAATAATTGGTTTAAGGTGCCAAACAAAGTGTTTACGAATTTGTTTTTGAACAAGTTAAAAAAATAACTATAAGTTTAGATTTCGCTACAACAAATCTTTTACTTAAATATAAATACATATATTTCAATTCGTTTATTCTTTATTTATATACAGTTAATAACATTTCAACAAAGAGTCCAAAAGTATTTAAAAAGAGGTACCAGTGTTGAGTTATCGATTATGGTGTGAAAAAGTAAGACTTGAAATACTTTAAATTTTACCATAGTCCTTAAAAATAAAACCAACTCTTTCAGCAGTTGTGCCTTTAATTTTTGTTTTATATATGAAACTTATGAAACTAGTCATTTGTGTTTCTAAGTCTAGATTTGAAATAAAATTCCACCAGACTTTTATGTTTTCTTGAAAACTACTCTGAAACTAAGTCAAAGCAATTACCATAACAACATGTAAGATGAAGTGTTTCCATGCAGCAGAATATAGTTGAATAATAAAAACAACAACTAAGAATATAAACTTTATTTTACACCTAAACAAGTATTAGAATAGTCGACCAAGTAATACCATTCGTTTTTACCAATAAACATCTTTAGTTCTTTTATTCAAAAGAAGAAAATTCATTTGTGGGTTTTTTTTGTAATTTTTTTTTAAGAAATCTTGTATGTAAGAAAATATAACAATTAAGATTTATTTCTTTATTCTTATTCATATCATAATGTGTTATTAAGTATTTCAACATTTTCAAAGATCTTACCATCAACTACTGTCATTATAAATATTGCAAGTATATTCCATATTGGAATGTAATGCTGAAATACTATTAGTCATAAGTATCCATTCATACATCTATATAACGTTATTATTTTACCAATCTGCAATCCCTTACACGTTTCTTCTAAACACATAATATCTGCTCTATTTTTGTATGATGCAGCGCTTAAAAAGAAGAGATGAAATAAAATCTACATGTCTGACTGAACATGCAATTTTGCAATAACTTTTCATCAGACAAAAAGGCAAGGAAATGTTAAAACACTTAAATAAATAGACCAAAATATAACATAACAATTGTACAAAAACTTTTACTTACATACACATAAAGACAAGTAACTGGTGACTGTATATTAGGATGACTTTAGTAAAAGATCTTATGGGCTAACGACGGAATGACAATGGAAACAAAAGCAGCAACAAAACTTATTTTAAAAGTAGTGAAACAAACATAATGTAGCCAGACGGTTTATATCTTTTACACAAATAACATATTCAAAATGATATTTCAAAGAGGTTGACCTAAAAATACGCTACATAATTGATATTTGTTATGGTGTCAAAAAAAAATATTTATGGATATATGATTCATTTTTTTCCCCGTAAAGTTACTTTGAATATAAAATATCTAGTAAGCTTTGAAGTAAATGTTGCGTAAAAAGGGATAAAAAGAAAATATTTTAAATATTTGTTAAAAAAAATGTTCAAGTATATTAAAGAAGAATTCACATATTCAGAAAGTGTGTAGTAATAATTGTTAAAATATGCTTAAGTAGAAAATTGAATATTTGTGTACCTATACATTTACATATAAGTATGTACACTAACCCTGCCAGCAAATGGAAGTTTAATTTTGGATAGTTGTGTCTTAATAGTCACTACTTCGACACAACTAGTATATAGTGTCCAATTTCTCAACAAAAAATTACATTGATTTCGATGTCTTCCTTCTGATCAATTTTATTGTAATTTAAACTATCGAAATAGTGACAATTAAGTCACTTAAAAAGTATACTAAAATTATATTAATATGACACTTTTATTGTGCATTAGAACTTACTTTTTGGTTAGTAAACTATTTTGCAAAAACAAAATATAAGTGTTTCGTGTTTTGCTCTTCCTTCTGATCAATTTTATTGTAATTTAAACTATCGAAATAGTCACTTTTTAGTAACAAACCCACTATAATAAAACTACAAAAATATAACCTGTTTTCTATACCTAAAATGTTAGTTTTTGGTTAATTGAAAAATACAAAAACAAATTATATTACTATTGAACTTTGATCCTTTAAATTTTTGCACTAAATAATTTTTGCAAAAACCAAATTAATGCAATTAACAGTTAAATTGAAGAAACATTAGACGCCATTTAGCGTAAATGTTACTTCGGTGGTTAAAAGTCGTCATTATTAAAGTGAATATTAAAAAAAAAATATTTTTCATATATAGCATATTAAAAATAAATAAAAATTTCGTAAAAAATTATAAATGAACATTTATTAAATAACAATAAAAATAAATTAGCAATGTGTAAAAAGTGTTTAAAAAATTTAAAAAATAAGTGAATAAAACTAGTTAAAAATTTAAAAAATACCCTATATTTCATGTTAAACGCCATTTTATTATTTCTGACGCGATTTATTGTTTGCCATTTGGTAGTGGCGGACAACACAAATTTTATCTTTTTATTGGGCTTATATTGCGCTAGTGAAGTTCTCTCAGATGATACCAATATTGACTCTCTCGGTTGTCTAGAAGCTCTTAAGATTTCGAACTAAGAAGCACTATTTTTCCCTAAAGAATTGTATTGTAAAATGCACCAATATGGCAAACGATACTAAAGCGATATTATAAAATGCACCGAAATAAGAGACTTTTTGGATAAGAAAACGATACTGAAGCGATATTATAAAATGTACCGAAATGGGAGACTTTTTCGATAAGAAAACGGTACCAAAGCGATATCATAAAAATACAATAATTCGTAACCGAAGCAGTGTACTACATATGATACTAAGAAAGTCACTAAATAGTCTCATTTAGAAAGTATTATAGAGGTGGAACGTTTCTTCACGAACGGGGAGACTATTTGAATATGAAAATGATATCGAATTCGATGGTTTTCAACTTCCTGCCGTAACTTTGAAGTCTCTTTTTGGATAGAAATTGTTTGAAGGAAATGAAGAAATAAAGCCGTTAAAGATTATTTGTATGTTATGTAAAATATTTCACTTAGACCAAGGCATATTCAAAAGGTATGCATTTAGTTTTTGTACATTTGCATGGATATTTAATTTTTTTTCTTTTGTTCATCAACTATCTTACCTTTCAAAGAAATATTGTGAAATATTGTGAATTCGTCTTTGTTATATCGAATTTATTTTTCTAAATCTGTAATAATAAAATTAAAAAAAAAAATTTAAATTCTACGTTTCATTTCTCGCGTTGACTCTTCAAGAGTACGGACGTGTTCGCTGCGCGAGTGATATACATAGTGAAATTTGTAATAAGTTGCAAAATTTGTAATAGGTAAAAAAAAAAAAAAAAAAAAAAAAAAAAAAAATTTTTTATTTGTGAATGAGTGAAAACTCCAAAAATGTAACTGAGCACAGCGGTCGAAATGCTCATATTGTATTAAGCTCCGACAGTGCCTGTTTTGAAAACATTAGAGATCCGGAATTTAATAGAAATTATTTAACCGTGAAACCTAAAATTACTCCAGCTATAAAATTAAGTGCTAGTGCGCCAAACTTAAATAAGTGTATTGAGCAAGGTGGAAACTTAGCTAAATCTGACTTGAATATACCATTAAGAAGTTCGGAACGTTTGTCCTCATCCCGGTGTTCGCTGTCCAGTGCTGGAGGAGTGACAACTGCTGCAAAAGCCACGCCAAGTCCAAAAAGCATAATAGTTGCAGTAGAAAAACCCAAAACACAGGTAGGAATGGACCGTTACATTACAGTTTTGAAAAGAGGCAGAAGCCCAAAATCTGCGGAAATCGCATCAGCTGCAAAAATTACAAAAGACAGTGAAAAACCCAGATCCCAAAATCGTTTTGCTATACTCCAAGAAGAAATTGACGCCCCAAATGCATTGCACAAATCTATTAAGCCGCCCCCAATTTATTTAAGAGAAAAGAACTCAAATAATCTAGTTAAGATGTTAATTTCTTTGATTGGAGAAAACTCTTTTTATGTGACGCCATTGAAACGTGGGAACATCAGCGAGACAAAAATTCAAGTTAATTGTGAAGGCGATTATCGCAAAACAGTTTCCGAGCTGGAGAGGCATAAAAAGAACTTTTATACTTACCAACTTAAAAGTGCAAAAGGCCTCCAAGTCGTTATCAAGGGTATCGATTCTGATGTTGATCCTCAGGAGTTAAAACTGTGTTTAATCAACAAGGGCTTTAATGTCAAAGCGGTATCCAACATTAGGAACAGGGAAAGGATCCCACAACCACTTTTCCGAGTGGAATTGGAGCCTAATGACATGAAGCTAAAGAAAAGTGAAACGCACCCCATTTACGAACTAAAATACATCATGCACCGTAGAGTTACTGTGGAAGAGCCACATAAACGAACTGGTCCGGTACAGTGCTTAAACTGCCAAGAATATGGTCATACCAAAACTTACTGTAAATTGCCTACTGTTTGTGTTGTGTGTGGAGATTTGCATGAGACATCTAAGTGCAACAAAGCCAGGAACGACTCTAAGGTTAAAAAATGCAGCAATTGCGGTGGTAATCATACTGCCAACTATAGAGGATGCCCTGTTTTTGAGGTCGTCAAACGTTCTTTGACCAACAAAAGTGTTTCTGTTGCTGGACAGTCACAAAAACCACCTATTACAAATATACCCGTCTTGACACACGCAGCCTCAAATCAAATGTCATATGCCTCTATTCTTAAAAATAACCAACCGACAATGCAAAAAGAGATGCCGACCACTAAACAATCAAGTTCCATTTTTAGTCGACTAGAAGGTATGTTGGAGAAGCTGATCAATTCAATGAATCTTTTTATGACGAATACGACCAGCATGATGCAGGAGATGCAAAAAATGCAGTCCACGCTACTGCAGGCTATACTAAATAGGCCATGAACTGTCTAAAAATATGTTTCTGGAACGCAAACGGCATACGCCAACATAAAAACGAACTTGAGTGTTTCCTTGTGAACAACAAAATTGATATAATGCTGATCTCCGAGACTCACATGACATCAAGAAGTACTTTCAAAATAAATGGATACACTTTTTACGACACCAAGGACCCCAGAGATAGATCTTGTGGTGGGTCAGCAATCTTGATCAAATCCAGAATAAAACACCATTTATTGGCTGGTCTTTCTGAAAGTCATCTACAGGCAACAAACATCTGTGTAGTTGACTTTGGCCAAAATCTAATAATATCGTCAGTGTATTCTCCTCCAAGGTTAGCAATAACGAAAAGTCAATATATAGAGTTTTATAAGTCACTCGGTGCTCGGTTCATAGCAGCTGGCGATTACAACGCAAAGCATACTTTTTGGGGTTCACGACTTATTAGTCCCAGAGGCCGCAATTTATATGATTCCATTTCTGAATTGAGACTTAACGTTATTTCAACCGGACAGCCTACTTATTGGCCTACTGATGCTCGTAAAGTCCCTGACCTTATTGATTTCGGCGTTATGAAAGGAATAAACTCTGAACTTATTGAGGCGGAAGCATCGCTGGAGCTTTCGTCGGATCACTCACCAACCATTGTCACTATCTGCAATCCTCACCAAAGGTTAACGGAGAAACTATTTTCCACACGAGTTAATTGGTTAAAATATAAAAAGTACATCAGCACACATTGTACAGAAAATTTGCTTCTAAGAACTACAGCAGACATCGACTCATGTATTGGCAACCTCAAAGAGCAAATGAAAAATGCCGCGGAACTTGCTTCCTATACTTTTCGTCAGCCCAGGTACACTCGTATTTATTCTTCAGATGTACAAGAACTTTTGTCTGAAAAGAGAAGAGTCAGAAGAGAATGGCAGCAACACAGATCGCCCCAACTTAAAATTACTTTAAGAGAATGTACAAAAAAGCTTAGGAAACTGCTAGAATCACAAAGAGAAGCTTCTCTTAATAATTATCTGAAAGGTCTAGATGCAACTACTCAGTCCAATTATTCGTTATGGCGCGCAGCTAGTAAACTCAGGGTACCCGTGACCTCAAAACCCCCACTTCGCAATTTAAATGGCAGTTGGGCGAGAAATGACGAAGAAAAATGTAACCTTTTCGCAAGTCATTTAAAGAATGTATTCACTCCCAATGTAAGTACTGACATCAGTGAACTACCACCTGTTGTTGAAAGACCACCTGTAGAAATAAAATTTCAATACGTAGAGGTTGTTAAGGCTATTGACAACTTAAATATCAGAAAAGCTCCTGGCATTGACAAAATCAGTAATAAAATGCTTTTGCAGTTGCCTCGCACCGCAAAAAGAATTATTCTCTTTCTTTTTAACGCTATCGTTCGCCTTGATTACTACCCGTCAGAATGGAAAGTTGCATTGGTCAAGATGATCCCTAAGCCGGGTAAAGATCCCTCAAAAGTTGAGTCGTATAGGCCAATTAGTCTATTGCCAACAATGTCAAAATTGTTCGAAAAGATGATAATAGCGAAATTGATACCGATATTGAATGTTAACAACTGCATTCCAGATCACCAGTTTGGCTTCAGAAAACAACATAGTACTATCGAACAAACTCACCGACTGGTACAAGTTATAAGAAAAGCCTTTGAAGAAAAGAAGTACTGTTCGGGTCTATTTATTGATGTTTCTCAAGCCTTCGACAAAGTTTGGCATGAAGGCCTCTTACATAAATTGAAGCATAACTTCCCAGTTAATGTTCTCAATCTTCTACAAACATACACTATCGGTCGCCAGTTTCTTATAAAAGAAGGAGACGTTGTTAGCTGCCCCCAACCAATCCTGGCTGGAGTACCGCAAGGGAGTATTTTAGGTCCAATGTTATATTTAATATATTCAGCAGACATGCCAACAAGCAGTTTAACCCATACTTCAACATTCGCTGACGACACGGCTTTTCTCAGCACTCATAAAGATCCAAAAGATGCCTCAAGCCAACTACAGCACCATATAACCGATGTTGAGAAGTGGGCTAAAAAATGGGGAATAAAAATAAATGAACTTAAATGTTCACATATAACATTCACTTTACGTCGGGAATCTTGTCCCCCCATTTTTATTAATAACCAGGTGGTGCCACAACACTCTCACGTTAAATACCTTGGTATTCACTTGGATCGCCGTCTCACATGGAAAAATCATATAGATGCAAAGTTGACCCAATTGAAATTAAGGACTGCTCAAATACATTGGCTTATAGGTCGAAATTCGATATTAAGGCTCGATTGCAAACTTTTGCTCTACAACTCAATTTTGAAGCCAATTTGGTGTTACGGTATTCAATTATGGGGAACTGCATCCTCCTCCAACATAGAAAAAATTCAACGACGTCAAAATAAAATACTACGAATGATAACCGTTGCCCCTTGGTACATAAAAAACAGCAATTTACATAAAGATCTTGATGTTCCGTTGATAAAAAGCGAAATCACTAGACACGTTGGCCGCTACTTAAAAAAGCTGGAAACTCATCCCAACCCACTTGGCCGAAACATCTTACAATATCGCGGACATGTTCGTTTGAGAAGAAGGGACACCATCTCTCTTAGATGAACTAAATAATCGCAATCTCTACAATTTATTTTAATTTCGAAAACCAGATTTAGTCTGGCATTGGCTGGACTTTCATCTACTAATTATAGATTTAAGATTTGATTACTTATTGTTAGTTCATAAACATATATGAAGATACAATAAATATTAGTTTGAAAAAAAAAAAAAAAAAAAAAAAATTCTACGTTTTTAATTTTTTGTTTTTAGTACAATTGAAGTTGAATTGATTAAAAATAACCACCTGTAAATGGTATAAAAAAAAATAATTTGATTGAACACGAGCACCTTATTGATATACCTTGACCTTAAGAAAGCATTTAAAATATTAAAAAAAAAAATCGGCGTAAAAATTTTCCTACTTGAATATAACATGAGAAGCAAAGTCAAGTCAGAATCTATATACAAAAAAAAATTAGTATGACTCAAACAGAGAGAGAATTAGCTTTTATGGTTATGGTTTCTATGTATGTACTGGCTGACCCGGCGAACTTCGTACCGCCCTATAATCAAGAAATATCTGTTACCTTTTTATCTGAATTAAGTTGATTTCTTTATTAAGTATTAATAAATCAAAATTATTCCAAAAACAAAGTGTTTATTATTCTAGTGCTTTATGATACACAATATTCATAGTTTTATTTTCTGCTGCGTATATAAATAGTGTTGTTGGTATTCCCACACGGGAAAAGGCGACATATAGCTGGCCAAAAATGATCATCTACTAAATTTTAGTTATTAAATTTTTTTTTGGAAAAAAGTTCAAGATTTTGAAACTAATTTGTACTCATGTAATGACAATTTAAAACCATATTACACATTACTGATTAAGCCCTGTTTACTTTTTTCAGGCGATTATCCTGTAAAAATCTTTAAGCTCATTTTAAGAAATATTAAACTTCAAAGTTTATAAGTAAAACCGAATTTCGTGCGAAGCGCGATAAATAAATTTGCATTTTGGTTCGTTTTAAATTTAAACTTAAATATTGAGATTTTTGGTATCTTTGATATTTTAAATGATCTTAATTTATTTACATAAAAATTATATGTCTATTTTAGAACACAAAAATAACAGTGAATAAATCAATAAAAAAATTTTTAAAAGTTTTTACAAAACAAACTAGAATTATACAAAAATATTTTAACAAGTAAAGTTTTTAACAAGTAGGAAACTATTAAAATTAAATTAAAAATAAAGACACTACAAGATTCCTTAAAACCCTTCAAAAACTCATTCCTCCAGAAGCTACTCATGTTAAAGCGAAGTAATTCCTCAACAGCTTTTTAACTGATGTGGCTACTCTAGGCCTAAGTTCATAGTTCCTCTTCCGACCATACTAAATACGTAGTATATTAAGGTGTATTATGACAGCATTACTTGTAGACTATGTAACCACAAATGTAATAAAGAACAATAGAAATGATTTAGACAAGACAGAAAATAAAAATAGAATTAAAATTATAAAATATTGTGCATACGACTAGTTGCAAAGGGAAATGTAAAACACTAAAAGGTTTCAGACTATTCACATTTTACTTCCGCTCTCGCTGTACTCCAACATGACATTAGTAAATTGAAAAGGTACACATTTTGTTTCTTTGTTTTAAATTAAGAATGAGTTTCATTTATGTTTGTATTTGTATGTTAAGTATCGAAAAAAATTCTGCAATAGCGAAGCCATCAGTTTGTGGATTATCAGGAAATAAAAAAAATGTTTCTTCACCAAAAAACAATTCTTAAGTATAAAATAAATACAACAAATTATGTGTAGTCCTGTATGTATATTTGTATGTGTGCTAAGTAATAAATACAAGTTAATAAATGTTTGGATTATATTTAATGTGCGTGTAGGTGAAAGCGTGAAATTATGAAATTATTAATGTCTACGATAACTCAAAAAGGTTACAAAAAGCATTTATTTTTTTTTTTTTTGATGTGGTACGTTTACGTAACTCACGACATTCATATTTTTTTTTTTTTTTGTTGTTCAAAGAAATAAATGTAGTGTAATTGAAGCATTATTACGCATGTAATGTATAAAATAAATTTTAGATATTTTCACAATATTTAATTTAAAAGTAAGATCTAAAAAAATAGGTGCACAGTTTAAAAACTGAATGTTGTTTTAAACCAGAGGAAATAACGCCTTTCACTTATATACCGCTCTAATAAGAAAAAAAAAATTGTTTTCAGTTTCGTTTTCAACGAGACTCAAAACCAATTGATAATAGTAGAGAACTGTTTGGGTATAAGCTTAAAACGCCGACTAGAATTGGTAATGGTAGAATGGCTAAAATGCAAAACTTAATCACGAGTGCTGGAGATTACACACAGAGAGACATACTGATCTCTAAAAAATCAGAGAAGATATTTCCTGTATTGAACTTATAACAAACGAAATGTTGAGCATATTTCCCCCTACCCCGTAAAATTTATGACTAGGCGAAATTTTATGACTATGCGAGTCGGCTGAGCATTGCTTGTTTGTCAGTGTATTAGCTGCAGGCAACATTTCAGTGCCCCAGATGTTGTGATATATAAATTCATCACAACCGCACAATAACTTTCTAAGATAAAAGCAAGTAAACACTATCGTCCTTAATTTTTTCCCATAAAAATTAATGTTTTTCAGCCCTAGAATAATTATGAGACACTTTTGCTACAATTTGAAGATAAGCCTTTGTAGCAATCCATAAAAATGTTGGTAAAATCAGTTAATAATTAGAAAAGTTATTAACAAAAATAATTTTTAAAAATATTTATCTTTTTTTTAAATATCAAGTTACTAAAGCGCTTAAAAATTTTTTTAACATGCTAACAACAAAATATAAACTCTAGTCCTTAAAACTATTGCTGACAAAAGCTGGTTATTCATTTAGAGACTAAATTAACTAAACTAAACAATAGAAATGCTTTAATATTTTTCCTGAAATTTTAAAACAAAAAATTGGATTTTTTTCAGATTGTGGATAGGACAGAGCAGCAGTCGAAGTATCGGAAGAAAAAGCTTGACTAGCAAAATGTAGTATTACATTAATAATTTTAAGATCCGTGATGTCCGACACTAAGAAATGGAGTACGAAAATTTATATATGAGTTATATCTGGTATTTAACTATTTCTAACTAAAATATTGGCATTAATTGAAACACCTTAACTAGTGTAGAATACTATTAAAAAGCTTAATTCTAAGATGGTATAAAATGGCTGATATTCACATTCCACCTAAAACCGTTACAATATAGGTAACAACTCTAATGGCTTTTTTAGTAAAATATAGCAAATTATAAAAAGGTAAGGATCTAAGAGAGCACCCGAAACAAAATGGCGGATAATTCGGGAGTTAGAGAAAAGTAATTGACAAGAACAATGTTGAAGCTCGAAGTCAATGATAGCGTTTTTACTAGCTTATAATTTTAAGCAACACCTAAAATAATTGCTTTCATATGCTTTATTGTTTCAAATTTATCTAAATAGATCTAAAGCTTAACATATTTATAGAGAAAATAATCTAATGGTGTCAAATTATATGTACCATGTGACTACTCAAAAGATCCACTGCTTAAATTATTTCGCACGTCAAACAGTTTTCTTATCAATTTATTGTACATCTCGGAGTCTGACATATGACACTATACTGCTGAAGCCACATGTCTGATATAATAATATCTTCTAATTTATGAGCAAAACAATTTAGTGTGAATGTTTCTATACTGCTGACCGTTGATTTTAACGTTTGAAGCATCGTTATTTTTAAGGACACATGGACCGATATTATATAAAGTTTCAACTAGTGCTTATTTCGTGAATGGCAACAATTAGCAATTAGCAATTTGGTCCAGAGAAATAATTGCGCCATTTTTCTTCGAAAATAAGCAAGGCCGTGGTCAATGGCGATCATTATCGAGCCATTTTGAACGAATTTCTGTTCACAATAATTGAAGAGAAGGATATTGGCAACATTTGGTTTCAACAGGACGGCGCTACGTGCCACACAGCCGAAGCTACACTTTTTTTAATAGCATTTTCAAAAAAAAGATATATCAACATTCGAACCGATCAATTTGTTAGAGTTCAACCATGATTTTTAAAATACTTTTGAACATTACATTTTAATCGATAATTGTCCAGCCACGTGTCATAGGAAATTACACCTTTTATTTAAAGTACTCCTATACTCATCCAAATAATCCATCCAATCATCCATCATCCAAAACAGTTCGTGTTACATTTGATATAAATTTTTTTATGAAATTTACTAGTGGACCTCCATACAAAAAACGAGTTTTACCAGTCACCCTCAGTTATAGAATATATTTTAATAACGACTATAAAACAAAAAAAAATTTACCACGACTTAAAATGCTGCTGATTTTTCATCTGGTATATGCCATCACCTTTGTCAGCCCGATGAAAATATAATGTAAAGCGCTATAAATTACTTGAAAAATCTTTAATTTTGTTTTTGGAAGTTTTTATACCCGCCACCAAAAAAATGGTGGGGGTATATTCATTTTGTCATTCCGTTTGTAACACATCGAAATATCCATTTTAGAACCCATAAAGTATATAAATTCTGAATCAGGGTTTGATTTGATGACGATCTAGCTATGTCCGTCCGTCTGTCCGTCTGTCCGTCTGTCCGTCTGTCCGTCTGTCCATCTGTCCGTCTGTTGAAACCACGATAGAGGTCGCACCGAAAATGCTAAGGGGCTCAAATTTTGCCAGAATCTTTCCTATAGACAAGGTTTGTTTGGTATTGAAAATGGGCTAAATTGGAATATTAGGAAGAGAGTTATAGCTCGAAAAGCAAGAGTAGGTCGAAAAAACCGTGTCCTTCGAACATCGAATAAAATGGAATTGTGTCCAAACGCATTAACGTAGACTCATGAAACTCCGAATATATATTTCCCGAGTAAAAAGAATATTTCTCTTCGAAAATTATCTAAATCTATGCATTAGGAGAGGAGTTATCGATTAAAATGTACGAAAATTTATACCGCACAGTGTATTTTTCGGTATATTTAAAAACAAAAACGTCATAAAAGCAACAAAATTGGATGTACGACTCTGAAATTTTTTACACTTTGCTTTTTGGTGAGAGGCTTTTTTGACACGGAGAATCAATGTGCCACGCCCACTTTTACGCCCACCTCCCATATAACGTTTTACCTAAAATTGATATAATTTCTCTATTAATAAAGATTTTGGAATAATAAAGGGCTATATTGAAACACCTAAGTTGTACTCATTCGCAAAAATAACTTTGACACGCCTACTATAACGCCCACTTTTCACGTTATATACCGTTAATGAAATTTAAAAGCTCATAAAACCGCAAAAATTAGAGGTATGATTATCAAATTTGCTACGTATATCCTTCTAATCAATGTAATTGTTATGCAAAAAAGTTTAGGTGACACACTCACTTTAACGCCTACCTCCCATATAACGGCTTATCTTAAATTCATGTAATTTCTCTATTGACAAAGTTTTTGGGAAAATAAAGGACTATATTGAAATATCTTAGTTGTATTTATTAGCATATACTTTATTGACACGCCAACTTTAACGCCCACTTTCAATGAAAGAGAAAATTTACGAAACATTTTACTAAATATTATATCGAAGTTATTAAGGGTGGTTTAATTTTAAGGGCTGATGTTGATTTTAAATAAAACACAAATTATTTAGGAAATTTTTATTATTTCTTTTTGTAGTGATAATACTTGTATGGTTCAATTATGTATTTAACAAAATATCGGCCAAACGCCCCTCCCCCCCCCCATCCTTGGCACCACTCCTCTATCTGATGCTCCAAATTTTCAATGACAATGTTGATGCTCAATTGTTGGGCATGATGATGAGGCGAGGTTGATTGCTCTTTTGCCAAACTTTTGCAAAAAACAGCAATGGTTCCCATTCAATGAAAGAAGAAGGCATTCACAGATTTTCTAACATTTTATACAGACCTGTTTTGCAGAAATTTAAATTTATCTTTCCACAGATCAAATTGAGAAAGTTTGAGATTGAGAAATGTCAAATGAAATGCAGAAAACAAATTTAAAGACTAGATGTAGTTCACCTTCAACATGGGCCCTTAAAATTTAACCACCCTCTACAAAGAAAGTGATACATATTTTATTATAAAGAGATTATTCCATAATGATTAACAAAATAATAAATATTGTGCTTTAAATGTACACAAAATTGGTGGTGAGTATAAAAGCCGAATATAGTGCTCTTACTTGTTAAACTTAACCTCACCTTAGTATATTTATATAATTAATTAAATACTGATTTTGTAATTATCAATATACACTTGTTGTATACAATTAAGTTTTTACTGTAACATTTTCTTTTAACCTGTTCTATATTAATCGTAATAGAGATATGTTTATGTATCATATCGTCCTGCGATTGCTGGCGTATATGAAATTGCTGTTCCTAAATGTTAAAAATAAAAAAAAAGTAAAAAACATTCAAAAAAATAATAAATTTATTACAATATTTCCCATACCTACAACAACATCATGTATACATCACATATACATACTTTTTCTTTGATATTAATGTGGAATACATTTTTCCCTTTGTTGTCGGAATTTATATCTGTACATTCATTCAGAGGCTGTCATAGAAACAATAGCAAATGCAAGTCTTAAATTTGAACCACACTTAATGGTGATGGTGGGTGATGGTTTGTCCTGTGAAATATAACACTCTCATAATTGGTCATAAATCTGACAAATGTAATTTGTCATCATTCAAGCAGCGAAATAGTCAGCCAGCCAAACCAGAGCTAACCTTTCCGGGCACCTACCTAAAACACAACTAGACCAACAACAAGTCGTTAATAGCAAGACATGTTTTTCTTTTTTACTCAACCTACAGATTGTGCTGCTGATGTGGAAGATGATGGCGGCTTTTGTTTGAGAGTTGCTTATAGTACAAACCAACATTTTTCGTTTTTATTCCGACTTCTTTTTAAATTTTTGTGTTCATTACACAACGGGTATTAAATTTTTTTCTTCCATTTTTTTGTTTCCTTTTTTGCTTTCATCTTTCATTTTTGCCCAGCGTACATAAAAATAATAATTATTTTTTTTCTTTGAAACTTATGGTTGTTATGGCTATAGTTTTTGGAACAAATGAAAAATAGTGAAATATTAAATTTGTAACATACTATGTATAAAAACTAGATGATAAAATAATGGTATAACCACTAGTCAGATTGTTCTAGTTTTGTTTCTAAAAAATGGTTGTCAATTTGGTTTCAAGCCATTTTATTTTACTACTTCTCATACTCACTTTATTATTCCTAAAACTCTTTAGTACTTATCTCCATCAACACCAGAGAGAATTACAAACAATGTTTATTATATAAAATGCTGTAATAGATTTTGAGAAAATGTTTAAATATGATTGTAATTTTTATCTTGATTTGTAACATCTATAATTACTTTTGTTCTTTGCTGTAAATTAACATACAATTTCCTCTATGAATGTAAGTTGTACTTTTGCATATTTCCAAGAGACTAAACATGTTTATGTTTACAAAATGTAAAAAAAATATTATATGATTCTTAAGTTTTCTTGGACGCACATTAATACAAGACCACATGACAGCTTGTTTGATATGTTTGATTTTGCAACAGAGTTAGCACTTTTTGAACACTATTTATAGTTTTTAACTGAGGTTCTTTTGTCTGCACATCCTTGCAACAACAAAATTTTTTTATTTTTTTTGTAAGAAATACTTATATGTAATTATAAGCTGTATTATTAAGGCACTGTAACTAACATATATATTGCTTGGTAGTAACCTCTCCTTATCTTCCTTTTTTCCCACTTTGAGTCATCTATTGACAGAGTATATCAATAAATAGAAAGAGTAACCATAGATAACCAGAAAAGAACTGAACACTCAATAAATATTAGGATAAATCTCTGAAAATTGTTTGCTTTAAATGTAATTTACATCGTTCATTTTGGTTGGACCACTCTTTGTGTAGTCTTGTTCTTATTGAGAAATCGTATCATTCGCTGTAATAATAGTAATAATAACTATTCCCTAGACACATATTTACTTTATGTATAACACATAAACTATGTGCTTTGTACATAAACTATCATTTTATTATTATATTAAAAATGATTTAAACCGTGATTTAGAGTTACTAAAAATAGTACATAATTTATTATCTAAATAAAGGTTATCACACTCCTATAAATACTTTGGATTGAAAAATTTTTATAAAGTTGTTCATAAAAGTGTCATGCCGTTATTATTTTTAGAAAAACAAATATTTGCAATACACGAAAACACGGTTTTCAAATAATATTATACAAGTAAAACCGGTTCGAGTAACTGGTTTCTTATGTCATGTTTTTAATTAAATTAAAATTAAAAAACTCATATTATTTAGTTTATTCTTTATTCAAAATTAAGAAGAATTAAAAAAAATTGGATTTTAAATTAAACTCAATTTATAAAATAAAACTTTTCATACATAAACATTATACATTTATGGTCAACAAATAAGAGTGCTTTATTCGGTCGTGGCGATTCTGATATACCATTTGCCATCATGTATATAGGTGAAACGTAGCATACGTGATTAATCTAATTTTTATTTTCACTAATTTAGGTTACACTAGTAGTGACAAGTTGTAGCAGTGCTGATACTCTGGGAAAGAAATATATCTTTCTGAGCAAATTATATATAAAACTTTATGGGTCTGCCTAGACTAATATGAGTGGTAAAATACATAAATGTGTAAGAAACGGATTAAATAGAGCTTAAAAACTTATAATATGAAAGATATTTTTATGGATAAGGCATACATATGTACAAAAGCGAACAAGAGTATTCGGTATTATCGAATAGTTCGGGACATAAAAATCAGTTTCTCGTGCAAATCAAAAACCGCAAACCTAAAACAAATATGAACAAGTAAGAGCACTATATTCGGCTGTGCCGAATCTTTTATACCCACCACTAATTTTGTGTACATTTAAAGCACAATAATTATTATTTTGTTAATGGCTTTCTTTGTAGAGGGTGGTTAAATTTTAAATTTAAAACAGAGGCCGAATTACGGCACTCGAACGTGATTGAAATTTGAAAACTCTTATTAGAATCTATATACCTAAAGCATACTCGATCGTTCGAGTAAAATTTCGATCGATATCGAATGCCGTAATTCGGCCCCAGGTCTGTATAAAATTTTAGAACATCTATGAATGCCTTCTAAATTCGTTAAATGAGAAGCATTGCTGTTTATCGCGATAGTGTGGCAAAAAAACAGTCAACTTCGACTCATCATCGTGCCAAACAATTGAGCATCAGCAATGTTATTTAAAATTTGGACTATCGGATCGAGGTGTGCCGTTGAGGTCGCGGGGCCATTTGGCCGATATTTTGTTCCATACATAATTGAACCATACAAATATTATCATTAAAAAAGAAATGATAATAATTTCCTAAATAATTTGTGTTTTATTCAAAATCAACATCGGCCCTTAAAATTTAACCACCCTTTATAACTTGGATATGCTGGTAAAATGTTTTCGCAAATTAAGTGTTTCAGTGAAAATGGGCGTTAAAGTAAGCGTGTCAATAAAATTTCTGCTAATAAATACAACTTAGATATTTCAATATAGTCCGTAATTCTTCCAAAATATTTATTCATTGAGAAATTATATGAATTTGAAATAAAGCATTATATAGGATGTGGGCGTAAGAGTGGGCGTGTCACCTAAATTTTCTGGCATAACAATAACATTGACTAGAAGGATTTCCGTAGCAAATTTTATCATCATACCTCTAATTTTGTCGGTTTTATAAATTTAAATTTCATTAACAGTAAATAACGTGGAAAGTGAGCGTTATAGTAGGTGTGTCGAAGTTATTTATGCTAATAAATACAACTTAGATATTTCAATAAAGTCCTTTATTATTCGATTTATAGAGAAATTATAAGAATTTGAGAGAAAACGTTGTATGGGAGGTTGGCGTGTCACATTTATTTTCCGTCAGAAGAAAGCCTTTGACCAAAAAGCAATTCCTGCAAAATTTCAGAATCGTAGATCTAAATTTGTCACTCTTATTAGGTTTAAAATTTTTAACATATTGGAAAATACACTGCGCGGTATAAATTTTCGTACATTTTGATCTCTAACTCCCTTCCTAATACATGCATTTAGGCAATTTTTCTTTCTTCCTTATACTCCGATTTAGCCAATTTTCTATTCCAAACAAACCTTGTGTATAAGACATATTCTGGCAAAATTTGAGCCCACTAGCTTTTTCGATGGGACCTCTATCGTGCTTTTAACAGACGGACATACGGACGGACATAGCTAGATCGTCGTCAAATAAAACTCCGATTAAGAATATACATACCATTTTTTTGGTGGCGGATATAAAAACTCAAATACTTCAAAAAAACACTTTACAAAAAAATTTGTTTAGCTCTTTTACTAAAATTTTGCAAAAAATATTTGACCTTGTGTCACAAAAATTGGTCTGGTGATCACGGTCGGATCGTCCCGGGTATACAGTGGGGTATAGGGGTATAGAGGAGAATTTTATCTACTAAATGGTGCTAATTTCTTTTTGTTATCTTATGTTTTCTAGAAGTTATGGTGTATTAAAAAAAGGAATTTAGGAAAATTTAGACCTAAAGATAAAAAAAAAATTATTTCTAAACATTATAAACAATTTATTTTCATGTACTAATGGCTAACAAATTTTAAAATTATACAAAACTTATTTCGTTTGAAAATCTTCTAAAAGTAAAATGTTATAGAACTTTAAAAATCAAAATCTTACTATAAGTTTCCCGTTTTAGCAAAATGCTGAGCATGTCTATTTTGAATCACCCTGTGGCCCTTAAAATTTAACCACCCTTTACAAAAAAATAGATAAATAAAAAAAATTTAGTTAAAATATGTATTTTAAATATTCAAATACTTATTTTAAATCTACTGATGCACAGTTTTTTTAATATTTTTAAATCTTAAACCTCATAAGACTGTGTGTACAACTATATGTAAAGTTGGGCACAAATCATTACTCTAGTTAATTTTTGTCAACAAACTTCGGTCATTTTCGTTTTCACAAACCCCTATAAAATTCCTTTGTAGTTTGTGCAAAAAAATGTTACTAGAGTCATCTAGTGTCCTACGTGATGTTTAGCAAAGACATCATCCTCAGTGTTTGCAAAATGTAGTGGCGCCTTCAACAGATGTCGCCATCTGCAATGAATAAATGCTAATGAATATGACTAATATATTTTTATAAAAATTTAAAAAAAAAGTGGGCGTGGCACATTTATTTTCCGTTATAACGAAGACTTTGACCAAAAAACCATGTTTGCAAAATTTCAGAACCGTACATATAGTTTTGTCAGTTTTATTACGTTTTAAATATACACTGTATACGAAATATACACTGTGCGGTATAAATTTTCGTACATTTTGACCTATAACTCCTTTTCTAATGCATAGATATAAGCAATTTTTGGGGAAAAATATTCTTTTGACTCGAGAAATATATATTCGAAGTTTCATGACTCTACGTTTATGCGTTTGGACACAATTCCTTTTTTTTCGATGTTTGAAGGACACGGGTTTTTCGACCTATTCTTGCTTTACGAGCTATAACTCTCTTTCTAATATTCCGATTTAGCCCATTTTCAATACCAAACAAACCTTGTCTATTAGAAAGATTCTGGCAAAATTTGAGCCCCCTAGCTTTTTCGGTGCGACCTCTATCGTGCTTTCAACAGACGGACAGACGGACAGACGGACAGACGGACGGACATAGCTAGATCGTCATCAAATCAAACCCCGATTCAGAATATATATACTTTATGGGGTCTAAAATGGATATTTCGATGTGTTACAAACGGAATGACAAAATGAATATACCCCCACCATTTTTTTGGTGGCGGGTATAAAAAAAGTTTTTGACTTAATCGTAAATCGGTTTTGACACTCTCAAAAAAACTGCTATTCAAAACCATACTATGTACATTACACTGCAGAAAAATATCGATTATTTTTTTTAAATCCAGTGTTCTGGTAACGTATTTCGGTAAAAAAAAAACAAGAAACAAGTAAGAGCGCTATATTCGGCCGTGCCGAATCTTATGTACCCTTCACACCGTGTAGTCATGCAATAACAGTAGTTTGTATCACCATTCCATATGATATACGTACATACATTTAAAAACCATATATATATAAAAACATCCACATTGTAAAATTATAAATTTACGTATGTATGTTAAAAAAAAAAAAAAAAAAAATTAAAAAAAAAATTAAAAAAAAAAAATTAAAAAAAAAAAAAATTTAAAAAATAATTAATATATATATAATAAATATTAAACAAAAAAAAAATATATAAAAAAAAAATTAAAAAAAAAATAATAAAAATATAAATAATATATTAAATAAAAAATAAAAATAAAAAAAAAAAATTAAAAAAAAAATTTTAAAAAAATTAAAAAAATTTTTTTTTGGCTCAGCTGGGATTCAATGCCACGTTTTCTCTAACCAGTATACACGTTTGTATGTATGTATGTTGTTGTTGTAATGATGTTTTTGTGAAAAAAAATCGAGGTGGTCGTGGGTTTTTGCTCATATCTCAGTTGTTTATGTACCGATGTTTCTGATTTTCAATACCGATCTACTACCGAATATTTCTGATATTTTAATACCTTACCCGGGTCCAAGCGATGTCAGGGGGCTTCAAAAAGTTGATTTCAACATACACACGGACAGACGGTCAGACGGACAGACGGACAGACGGACAGACTGACAGACTGACAGGGCTTAATCGACTCCCCTTTTCATAAGCTTTCAGAAAATATATACTTTATGGGGTCGAAAATCAAAATTGTAGAAATTTCACACGGAATGACAAACCTATATATACCCTTTTTCACTGTGTGAAGGGTATAATAAAAATGCGTGCAACGGCGTGTTGAAATATTTCTTACCGTTATGTAAGAGAGTAAATAGCTTTACTAGATCTTACAAACTTGCTTGATATATCTTATATTACAAATATTAAGAACACATAGTTTCATCCACAGGTATGCTGCACAAACAGGTCAAAAGGGGAAACTTTAACCACACCTAAAATAAAACTCTGAAGCGACCTGCGAAAGCACCGTGTTGTACTGTGTTATCAACACAATAACGCAGACCTTGGTTAAAGATGAACAATATATTTTAAAACCAGTATTGAAGTGCACATGGTACAATTATCAGGTAGCCTCACTAAAACAGCTGATTTTTTTTTCTACCTTAAGGTTTAACTAAAATATCAAATTTTCTTTATGTATGTATATATATTGTGTACGTATATATTCCACCATCAAAAAAACACGCACACACATTTTCTTTTTGAAATTTAAGTCGTCGTTTTCCAACAACAAAATGCATGTAGAATTTCGTTACAGAACTGAGGCTACCTGATGATTGAACCATGGAAGTGCATATAAAATTTTTGATATATTTTTAATTTTATAGCCAATTCTTCTACTATTTAAAATTTATTTTAGGTTACCTTAAATGACTCTTTACTCCTTTGCAGTTTAAACGTATACGTCAAAAAAATAATTACTCTATACACAGAAAAAAATTGATGTGATCTTTTTATACTTAATTAATATTTTAAATTAAATTTTTATTTATTTTTGCTCTTATCATCAAAATGATGCTATTAATTAAATGAAAACTAATTGTTTTAATTAAACTAAAATTAGGAAAAATATCAATTAATAATTTTTAAATATAATTTTAATTAATCCAATCATGCCTATAATCGAAATTTTTAAATTAATTTATATAAAATATTTACCGTTTCAATTAATTTTCTGATAAATAAAAGAAGAACGATTTATGAATTTTATTTATTTATTTTTAGATTTAAGACAAAATTTTACACATATTATAATAAAATTTCTATTACATTTTGTTAATTACATTAAATAGTATTAAAGGAACTAGAATTAATATGTATATTACTTAAGTCTGTATGTTAGTGCATAGGTATTGGCAGCGATTTTTAAAGATGAATTCACACTATGAATTAGTGCCAATGGCCTAGAAAATAAGTAAAAAAGGTCTTTTTAGAAGAACAAGAAGAATTTTTTTAACTGCTTACAAATTAGTTAAATATATCTTTTGCAGAATATAAAGGAAATATAAAGGCATGGTTGGCACACAATTAGCCATTATATTTTATACTACATATTGCTACATAGGAAAACTCTACAAAAAAATTCTATAAAATGTTATGTCACACGCTTTGGTTGGCTTACCTAGTCGTCAAATAATCGACGTAATTATACCCTCAAATAATATATGCAAACTATCCCATATAGCAGCCAATATTTGGTGTGTCGCACCATTCCCCAGAACCCAAATTTAATTTGTGTCCAACAACATTGAAGATTTTATTAAATTAAGAATGTGATTCGTCTAACAAATAGCGTTGCTTCTTAATGTTTTTATTTAAAAATGTATATAATAAGGCACTATTCTGCATATTGGTTGCTTGTTTTTTTCGTTATTTTCCTTTTTTTCATCCAGTTATTTGCAAATTTTTCATCCTTCAAAGGTTTTCTTTAAAAAATATTTTTTGATTTGTTTTCTGAAATTTTCATATTTAAAACAAGTAAGAGAACTATATTCGGCTGTGCCGAATATTTTATACCCACCACCAATTTTGTGTACATTTAAAGCACAATATTTATTATTTTGTTAATGGCTATAGAATAATCTGTTTATAATAAAATATGTATCACTTTCTTTGTAGAGGGTGGTTAAATTTTAAGGGCCCATGTTGAAGGTGAACTACACCTAGTCTTTAAATTTGTTTTCTGCATTTCACTTGACATTTCTCAATCTCAAACTTACTCATGTCCATGATGAAGGTGAACTACACCTAGTCTTTAAATTTGTTTTCTGCATTTCACTTGACATTTCTCAATCTCAAACTTACTCAATTTGATCCGTGGAAAGATACGCAAATGAGCAACGCTTTAAAGTTATTCAGGTTTTTTATAAAAATGGGCGTTTCAATCAAAATGCATTTTGTGCAGTTCGTAATTCTTTTGATCAACATAATCGTTCAAATTCGTCCACAATCGGGAGAATCGTAAAAAATATTTAAATTTCTGCAAAACAGGTCTGTATAAAATGTTAGAAAATCAGTGAATGCCTTCTTAGTTCATTGAATGGAAACCTTTGCTGGTTTTTGCGATAGTGTGGCAAAAGAGCAGTCAACCTCGACTCATCATCATGCCCAACAATTGAGCATCAACATTGTCATTGAAATTTTGGACCATCAGATAGAGGAGTGGCGCCAAGTATCGGGGGGCCATTTGGCCGATATTTTGTTAAATACATAATTGAACCGTACAAATATTATCATTA
This sequence comes from Phyto melanocephala, assembly GCA_941918925.1. Classification (NCBI taxonomy): domain Eukaryota; kingdom Metazoa; phylum Arthropoda; class Insecta; order Diptera; family Rhinophoridae; genus Phyto; species Phyto melanocephala. The sequence continues at coordinate 103,907,808 of OW799236.1, forward strand.
CAAAAATAAATAATAATAATATCCTAAATAATTTGTTTTTTATTTAAATTCAACATTGGCCCTTAAAATTTAACCACCCTTTATAACTTCGATATGCTACTAAAATGCTTTTGTAAATGTAGTCTTTCAATGAAAGTGGGCGTTAAAGTAGGCGTGTCAAAGTTGTTTTTGCGAATGAGTACAACTTAGCCCTTTGTTATTCCAAAATCTTTATTAATAGAGAAATTATATGAATTTTAGGTAAAACGTTATATGGGAGGTGGGCGTACAAGTGGGCGTGGCACATTGATTTTCCGTTACAAAAAAGCGTCTCACCAAAACGCAAAGTGTGCAAAATTTCAGAGTCGTACATCCAATTTTGTTGCTTTTTTCGATAACTCCTCTCCTGATGCAAAGATTTAGATAATTTTCGGGGAAAAATATTGTTTTTACTCAGGAAATATATATTCGAAGTTTCATGAGTCTACTTTAATGCATTTGGACACAATTCCATTTTATTCGATGTTCGAAGGACACGGTTTTTTCGTCCTACTCTTGCTTTTCGTGCTATAACTCTCTTCCTGATATTCCGATTTAGCCCATTTTCAATACCAAAGAAACCTTGTCTATAAGAAAGATTCTGGCAAAATTTGAGCCCCCTAGCTTTTTCAGTGCGACCTCTATCGTCCTTTCAACAGACGGGCAGACGGACAGACGGACGGACATAGCTAGATCGTCATCAAATCAAACCCTGATTCAGAATATATATACTTTATGGGGTCTAAAATGGATATTTCGATGTGTTACAAACGGAATGAAGAAATGAATATACCCCCACCATTTTTTTGGTGGCGGGTATAATAAAGTCATGGTTGGGACACAGTTAGCCATTATATTTTATACTACATATTGCTACATAGGAAAACTCTACAGAAAAATTCTATAAAATGTTATTTCACACGGTTTAGTTGGCTAACCTAGTCGTCAAATAATCGACGTATTTATACCCTCAAATAATATATGCAAACTATTCCATGTAGCAGCCAATATTTGGTGTGTCGAAACATTCCCAAGAACCAAAATTTAATTTGTGTCCAACAACATTGAAGATTTTATTAAATTAAGAATGTGATTCGTCAAACAAATAGCGTTGCTTCTTAATGTTTTTATTTAAAAATGTATATAATAAGGCACTCTTCTGCATATTGGTTGCTTGTTTTTTTTTTCGTTATTTTTCTTTATTTCATCCAGTTATTAGCAAATTTTTCATCCTTAAAAGGTTTTCTTTCAAAAATATTTTTTGATTTGTTTTCTGAAATTTTCATATTTAAAATGATACAATTTGATTTGTTTTTTAATAAAAAAATAATGAAAAATAATTAATAAAGTTTATTAATCAATTATACATTTGATTTAACATTTTTAAATAATATTTTTTTTCTGTGTATAGTAAATGTATTTTAAAATTAAGATTGAAAATTTCAAATAACTATTCATTAAACTTGCTGTATAAAGACGTAAGTACACAATTAAATGTTTAATCAGTTAAACAAATATTATTACGCCTTTATATTCAAATCTAATTACTGTGTACTAAAACACTAAATCGTACATACGAAGAAAACATTTAAGTAATTCGTATCTTAGTAAAACCATAGCGATGTCAGAAATATTTTAAGTATGAATTTCCATAAACTTAGTACAAGAAGCATGACTTTAAAACAAATTTGTTAAGTATAAAAATTGTTTATCCATAAATGGTGTTATATAAAGGATATGAAATTAATATGTATGGTCAATTCTCGTTCTAAGATAATGTAAAGTAAAAACATGTTCTTTACGCTGGCGCTCCACGTAGCAATTTTTATTGCTAAAAGCATAAGCAAAAACGTCGGCAAAATATTGGCACTTTATTGCTAAAGTGTGTCTATTATCATTTGGTGGAGAACTCGACACAAATAACTTATTTATAAATTTTAATATTTTTGTATCACTCTAATACCATAGACAGACGACAGCGTTAATTTGCATTAGAGTCTCACTAATGCAAATTAAAATTTTGCTGTGACAGACGACAGTTTTTGCATTTAGCAAAAATTGTAAACGCACTAGCAATCACAAATCTGAACATGTTGCTAAAAGTTGGGATGGCAGAAGGACACTCTGAAATAAGAGAAAGGGAATTGTAGAAATTCGTAGGTTTAATGGTATCTCTTCATGGAGGTTATAGTTCATATGTGGGTATGGGGTATCTTTTTAAAGAACCGTAACATCACTTTTTGGGAGACTGACGTGCTTACGATGGACGATACCAGTATTAAGGAAAACTTACACCTAAATAGAAAGGCATACCAAAAAATATGTAAAAAATTTCAACATATCGAATTTATTTTAATTTAAGATTTTTAATTTTTTAATTTTTTGATTGATTGCCGACCGTGTTGCCATATTGAAATTGCTAAATTCAGTTTAAATTCAATATGATTTAGTGCATTTACGTGAAATCTTATACACATTGGAATGTGGATAATTCAAAAGTTAATTTGAATTAAGACTTTTAATGCAAGTTAACGCTGTCGTCTGTCTATGGTATAAGTAACGATCATCAGGTGAAATTATTTTAAATTTTCCTTTGTTTTTGAAAAAAAATCCAAAAATTCAGAAAAAATTAAACTACTTTGACAGCTTATTGCCTCAGTAATTACTCAAGCACTCAGCAAAGCAATGATTGTGCAATAAATTGCTGTATATATCAATCTGCGGTCTACATGTTGCACTTTTTATGGAAGCAATCAAATTTGACTATTGCGGCAAAGTTTATTGCTTCGTAGAGACTCCGGGTTCTAACCACTTTTTACTTATTAAAACCAGTTTTTAGATTCTCGTTTCCAATATAATAAGAAATTTTATACAACATACGTTATTTTAAGTATAGTTTTTATAGTATTTGCGCATTGAGTTTTTTTTAACAAAAATATAATGGCAAGCGTTGTTCTTGCCAAAGTGGCAAATTGTTGGATTGACCTACAGCCAATTTCATTAGCTAATGTTCTGTCAAAATTGGATTTTACAACGGTAAGGCGGAGTCGCCACGATATTTTGATTTGCTTCATTTAAGTTGTATGAACATGAGAATCTTGGACAGATAAAACACTCTTACTGCTCTCGTTTACGTTTGGCTACAAGAAAATGTCCTGTAATGCAAAAGAAAAATACAAAATATAGGAATGGGAGTAATTGCAAATAAAATCTTTCTGAAATACACAATTACTGTATATATTTAACTTGTATAAGTGTGATAAAATTTATCAATAATTTTCACTTTATGTTATTCAAAAGTTTTATGAAAACTCGGAAAACACTTTTCATTTTAAAGAAGAAAACAAGCTTGTTTTTTATAAGTTTGAAGAAACCCTAAGTGTAAATCGTAACTTAACTCTCATGCATAATTACAGCTGAATTTAAATATTTAATTCTTTTATTTAGAATGTAGTTTTTCTTTCTGTATATTTTGTTTAGTTTATTTAGTATAATGACCTTAGGGTTAAGTATTATAAGCAAGGTTCTATAGCAGATTAAAATAAATAAATAAATACGAAACGTTATCAGAAATAAGAAAATAATAATTTAATACTAAAAAATATACAAAACGTATAACATTCTGATCATTCAATTGTAGTGAGCGCACCAAACACAGGAATTTTTCTATAAGATTTAATGTAATGAACTTAAGAATGTTCTTTTTTATGGCTCTTATTTGTGGTATTGCGTTTGCATTAATCGAAGGACGCAAAACATCCACCAGACGTCGTAAAACACATCACAGCACAAATTCTTACAATAAAAATAAGCATAAAAGTCATCACAGAAAAGGCAGTCACGATCGCAATTTAGGTATTCCTGAAAGTCACCATAACTCACGTAATGGCAACGAACCTCAAATTGCTTTAGCAGTAAATTCACAACATCAAGGCTATCAGTCAACAGATAGAGGTATTTGTAATATGCATACTAACTGCTGGTTTTTAATAAATAACAAATTTAAAATTGCTCACTTTTTAAATTTTAGAGCTGTCACATTTAGCCGGACGCAGACAAAGACACAAAAGGACTACAACTACAACAATATCTCCCACTATTACAACAACTCTATAAAGTACCAATGCAATACAAATCCAGCAAACCAGTCAATTTTTTTCTTTAAAGTGCCATTAATTACACACACTAACAAAATATATTTTTTAAAGATGTAAAAGATTATCCAGCCAAAACGCACGATGTTTATTGTGAATAAAGTCAAAGGATTTCAGAGAATTATCTTAATATTTTGTATTATGATAGAACGATCTACAACAATAATGTGCTAAACAAAATATCCACCAAATGATCGCAGTGGATTCGGTGTCATATTTCAATCTGAAATATGAAAGGGATCAACTGCAATGATAAATTAAATTGTTGGGTATGATGAAAAGTAAAGGGCGACATCTCTTCTGCCAGACTATCACGAAAATAGCATTGTTTTCGGCAGAATGAAGTGCGCAACCATGCACGTGTGTCTTTACATTTTTTACAGATCCGCTTTGATGAAATTTGCGAAATTTGTACAAAGTGGTCGATTATGCTGACCAAAAAGAAACACAAAGTGCTCGAAATTAATTTTTATTTTAATACCCATTTTCGTTAAAGACTTTGACACTGTCTGTAAGTCGGTTTATTTTTATACATTAACGATACTAAAATATATAAATATTATATCATAATACTGTTCATATTATAATTTTTGTAAAGCTTATTTCAAGCATAAAACCACTATTGGAAATATTGTATTCATTTACGAAGCACATTACTAACAGGCCATGATTCTTTATATTAAGTAATCAAGTTGGCAATGACCCCTTATTACTTCCTTGTGTACGAAATAATGACAACCTATTACATAGTTTCAAAAAGATTTTACCGAGTTGTTTTTGTAAAGAAATAAAAATGGTGACTTAATAAAAAAACTAAAATGTCTATTTTTTAACGAGAGCTTACCCAAAATAATCAAATTTCTTATGTTTGCTATTGCTCAGAAAGTGTGAAAAACTAGTATTTAAAATAGAGAGGTGGTGTTAGTAAGTGCGAAAGCATTTATGTGAAAGAAAAATTTAAAAAAACTAAAAAAATTAAAAATTTTATTTTTCGGTTGCCATTTATACACATTTAGTGTTAACCAGCGGTTAGCCAAATGTGAAATGGATAAGAAAAATAAAATACTTTAATAAGAAAAAAATGTTGGTTGGGTTTTTGAGGGAGTTTTTTATAGATTTTCGTTTAATTTTTGAATTCTTATTTTGTTAGTAAGAATTTAAAAATTAAATTTATAACATTTTAAAACTTTTTCAACAATTTGGGTAAAAGGTCTACTGATGATCTGGTATAAGCACCAGTGAAATGCATATAGATCAGCTTAAATCCAACAACCAAATAAATTACTAAAAAAAAAATAGTTATAAATTTGTTGCAAGGATGGAAAAGATGATACACATATAAGTCTTTTGACGAAAAATGCGATGAGTAGAGTACACAAACTCTCCATCTAGAGATAAGGCAATTTAAATAATATGGCCAATTTAACAATTTTACAGAAAATTAAGTAGTGCAACCAAAAATTATTTTTATTGAAAGCGACGAACATTGTTGTTGTTGGTAATTTTGGATTACGATAATAAATCCGTAAATTCAAGTTTGTAAATTATTCAATAAATTAAGTTTTAGCTGATGATAACGTATTCTTAAAAAAAAAAATTTGATTTTATTCGTACGTAGATTTTATTTTTTTTTATTTTAAAGTTTAACGCATGTCAGTATTATATAAAAAAAGAACAATAATAAAATATTTTTAATTAATGAAAACATTTTATAGTTCTAATTATTTCACTGCTTAATTTGTTGGTGACTTAGTTTCAAATAAATCGTCATTTTCCTGAATATTTTTCAATAATTAATTCACTGTAGTGCTATCTGTAGAAGCTCCGAAATGAGTTTCTCGAAAATTGTCAGCTGCGGTTTCCATGTTCTTCAGTATGTTCATAATAAAGTCAACTTCAATTTCTGACTCTCTTGTGCCCAACATTTTATTATCATATGAAGCATCTACCTTTACCGAACTAATTGGTGTTGCTTTTACTTCATAATTTAAATTATATGTTGCAACTGGACTCTCGGTAGTCGTAGTAAGTAGTTCCTTACTTTTTATTTTGTCCGGATATTTTGAAATATCATTAACCACATTAAAGATAGAGAAAAAGTCTCCACTCAGGGCACGACTAATGGAATAGCCCACAGCATAGTCGTCAGTATCTAAAAAAAAATCAATTTAGGAATAAGTATAAGAAATGTATATGTTAAAAGCGTTCGTATTAACCTTCGTTTAGATCTGTTTTTTCCTCTTCTTTGTCTGTTACGTAAGACACACTAGCTCCAGTTTGACTTATATAAGATGGTCGATTGTTGTAATGATATGGCGTACTGTGAAAGAAACCATGAAAAAAGCCTCCGCTAGTATGTATACTGTTATGACTGCCACCAAAGCTGCTACCGCTACTGCTGCCACTATTACCACTAAATAAACCTCCTCTGCCGCTTGAACTTCTACCACTACTTCTGCCTCCACCACCACCTCTTCCACCCTTACCCTCAGTTATTGCAACCAGTATAAGTACAATAATTACATAGACCCAAACCAATTACTTGTACATTTTATACACTTCAATATTTGCTTTAATTTATTGAAATATTAGTTGTATTTAACAGCAACCTTTTTACGTTGCTGTTCTTTATTTAAATGATAATTGTCTCTCTCCTGATGTTCGACATGAATCAAGTTCTTGCGATATGCAAAATAATATTAATATTCAAATATTAATTCATTGCAAAAATATTGCACTTAATCTATAAAGCTGAAATGATTTAAAAGAATATATAATATACATTGTCAGTTTTTTTTAATTTTTGTACTTTATTTAGCTTTTAACTTATACAAACACATTCGGTAGTTGTTAATCGGTAAAGTCACCATATAATTTGTTGCTGCAAAACTGCCAAACTAAAATATTACAGTTTAACGCTACTAAGGTCGTTAATTAGCTTACAACAACATATCAAGCCTACTTACTAATACACTCCTCTTATATCTCTTTATTATAAATTAGCATTGTAAACTGTAATAACCTTAATGTAATAATATCCATTATTCTATTAATTTTATTCATTTTTTTTTGTGATACAAAAATATAATTTTCTTAAATTTAAAAAAATTCCATTTTCTAATAGGCAAATTCCATTCTTCTTTACTCTTTATCATTCAAACATACATATTGTATTTATATACATATTTGGACTTTCTCACAATATTAATATGTATGTAAGTATGTATGGAATTTGGTGCTCTGTCTGTCAACATATTCATTTAAATTAATATAAATAAATCAATTAGCATTTGGCCATAGTCTTCCATACATGGAAAATTTGCTTAACAAATAAACATACTGTACAATTGGGATAGTACTAAGAGCAGCACAGCTTTTTGGGTTAAATACTTAAGACAAATCGTTTGAATGTGACATCTTTCAAAGACAGTTTTTCGGCATAAGGAATGCTCATTTTAAGTTTTACGTTGTATTTGTAACGCATGTAAATTTTATAAACAAAAATGTATACCCAGTTATTAACATATGTATTTTTACTTTTGGACAAAACTTTTTGTTTTCTGATCAAAAGAAATTATGTCTTCGTAATATTTTTAAACGTTTGACTAACTGACTGACTGACTCATAAACACAAAAATTTCTAAACCATTTTGTTATGTGGGTTAAAGATATTGAAACTAGTAACAATGATGATATTAAATCTCAAATTATTTAAAAGCTGAAATAAAATATTTCAATTACAGGGGCCGAATTACGGCATTCGATCACGATCGAAATTTTACTCGATCGATCGAGTTCGCTGTGCTTCTTTTTTGTATTTTTATTACAATGTTTTTAATAGATTTTTAATACTGGCTGTCAAGTTCATATAATTATTAAGATATTAAATTTTATTTGTGATAATGAAGGAATGCACGGAAAGAGTAAGTTTTTTGCAGAGTTAAATGCGTTTTCGAAACCAGCAACGGTTTTGCCGAATGTAATGTATTTTCGTAACCAGATACGGTATCATTATCAGCACTTTTTTTATTTTGCTTCCAAAATGTCGAATCCTGTGGTAACAAAGTGTCATGTACGAGAAGGTTTGCTTAACTTCTTTTATTTGAAAAAGAAATAAATAAAAAAAAATTGTTGCCAAACCATACCGATTGCCGATGAACGTGTTTCATCAGTTTCAATGTTAGAGAGATGGTTTGTACTGTACGGAATAAGTGATTTTTATACGGAAGGCCAAGATCATCCAAGCCGCTCAAAAATGTTTGAGGACCTCAAGTTTGAGGCAACACTCTATGTAGATTATTTTGAAACCTAACTACAGCTTGTAAATTTATACTAAAGTAGCAGAAGCAGCAGAATACAAAAAAAAAACAGAAGATTGGTTATCATACGAATTCATGTTGAGAGACCTTGAAGGACAATTTATTCCATCCGAAATTCGGCTTGAACGCTATAAGAAAAATTATTTTAGTAACAAATCATTACTTATGATGAAGAATGGATCCATTACGATATCCTGATAAAAGTCAAATATTCTTACTGCTCTGTATTTGGTGGGAGCCTAAGGGTTCTATCTATTATGACCGCCTGAAATCTGACAGAATTATCACACTTGCAATATAACTTATATATTCCATAAAAATATTGTATCATTTCTTCGATCTTCATTGAAATTGAGATCAGATGTTTAAATGAAAAATTATTTTATTATAATCCAATAAAGGGCTATTGATTTAGTGGTTTCAAAATCGCTGGTCTGGCAAGCAATAAAATATATCTCATTAGATGTGCCAATGATTTAGTAAAAGAAAAGAACTACAAACGTGGATGTTTAAATGTGGCTAAAGCTGCAGGTTTTCAGTGCTGATTTCTAGAGCGAAATTTACTTAGGCTACACGCAAATAAAAACCATGGTTACGACATGATCACGACGGTCATATTGATTTTTCTAAAGCAATATTTGGTTGTCGAAAGCAAGCATTATAAATTAAAAATAATCATTAAATAATAGGTGAGACAACAGTATGATTACAAATTAAACAAGATATGATTTTTTTTTTAATAATAATTTGATTTCAACTGTTCTTCTTCTTGCTGAATAAATTTTTTGAAATGTCAAAATTGGTAAGTACAATCAATGGGTACCACAACCATGTTTTTTCTTTGCGTGTATGAAGCTCATTTCCATTGCATGGGAAAAAAAGTATTCTTTGTTAGGCATTATATGGAAAAGGTGTCATTGAGTTGTAAGTTTTTTTTTAATATTACGCTGTAAGAAATGTTTGGAGCATATTTGCAAATGGCAAACCTTATACTATACAAAGAAATGACATTTTAAATGAGAAAACAGCTGACAGCCTTCCCAGACCATCTGTTTTGCGACAACTGAATGGATAAACTTTTATAAAAAGTAAGAAAAGGTATTTAATATTTTAATTAATTAAAACATAACTAACGATTTATATTTTTTATGGCATAAAACAATATTCTAGAATGTTGTTAAAAATGTAAAATCAATATGGCATTGAAGGCTAAGAATACATGCTATTTAATATGAAATATATGCCCATGTTTTGGATTGTAGACACAAAGGCTGTACTAAATTTAAAGAATTAAAACTTTGCGTTTTTTATGCAATTAAAATTACGCAACTAGCTATTTTATTTTTTTTTTATAAAATTTTTGTATTGTGTTTCAATCACGTATACCACTTTAAGCAAATTAAGTCTCATTGCAAACTATGTACCAGAACTGACGTAACTTGTATATAAATTTCAATTAGCAAAAAAATATATTATACTTTCTGTTTAAAACATATAATTATAGGGCATTACAAGATTTCATTTATTATCCACATATCAATGACGCGCCCATATCTTAAATTTCTTTTGATAAATAAATTAAATTAGATCGCACTTCTGGTGCAGTATACATGCTAAATATGTGTGTAACAACAATACGTTTAATCAATTTATTTAAGTCAAATGGCCTTTAGGCTAAAGACTTGAATATAAAATATGATTATGTTGATCATTGTATTTAAAGACACCAAAGTGGAATGATCGCAAAAATAGTGTAAGGTCTACATAAATATTGCATAAAAAGGAAAGAATAAATTATTATTAAAAAAAAATAAGAGAAAAAAAATTATATAATATGAAGTGCACTAAAATTCTTGTGAATATATTAGTCATAGCGATAGTGTTTTTGTCACTATGTGAAGGTCGTGGTGGTAGACGTGGTGGCTCATTTGGTGGTCTTTTCGGTAGTTGGCGTAAATATAAAAAACCTTCATCGGGAAGCGGAAGTTCGCGTAGGATTGTCAGTAGTTCACCAGTACACACGCCCATAACCAAGGCTATGCATGATAATAAAAAACCGACAAATGATAAATTTCTAAAAAACATAAAGCCCAATAATTATTATAATAATTATAATAGTCCACCATTGCCAACAGGAGGATCATATTATCATAATACAGCAGCTTTGCCAGGAAATTCTATATACGTAGCACAAGCTCCACCCAGAGGAGCAGGTTTGTCAATTAATTTTAACTTAAAATATTTTCATAATATTTAAAGGTAATAAATATTCTTGCAGAATTTGGTCACTTTCTAACGGGTTATCTAACCGGCCGTCTTCTAACTATGGGCTTTTCTTCGCCACATCATCATATAACCCATGTTTATAGGGACAATCCCTCTGCAACTGAAAATACTGCCGATCCAAATAAAACCTCTGCACAAGTTGTTATAATAAATGAACCACAGCAGGGAGCTACAGAAAAACCATTTAACGTACCACTGCAAAATTTTACCACCACAACAGAAAGTACAGGTGACAGAGAAGTTAGAAGTACCACAACACAATTACCGTTAAGCACATCAGAACTACCACCGCCTCAATATGGCGTTATCTGTATGCCCATGATGATAAATGACACGAACGCAAATGGTGAAGAAGTACAAAGTGAAAGAATTGTGTGTTATCCGGCTCCAGCACCGCCAACGCCCCAAACTGATTTGAAATCAAAGCCAGTTGAAATTGCTGGTGACATAATGGAGTCATAAATTATTTATGGCACTTTTCAAATACATTTTAAATAATATTATTTTGTAATATAATTTTTTTGAAGATTGATAAATAAACTTAATTTTTTGAAAATTATATAAAAAAATTAATGTGACCCGTATAAAAAATTATTTTAGCAATTCTTTTCTAAATTTAAAATTATTTTATATTTTTATTTAATAGGGAAAATTTTCTGGTAGAGGCAATCCAACATTACGTTTTATGTACAATATTTTTCGCGTTTAATTGGACATAATAATGAAAAGTTGCAACCACTATATATTTAAGCCACAGTCACAGAATTCAATGATGCTCTAATATAAGAATCATCACAATATTTTTATTTGCAATGTGTATTAAATAATATCTTAAGATAATAACAATTTAAATATTTAAGAATTTAACTTGTTCTTGATTTGTAGGATATTCCTAAATTTAGTCGTATTACTGCTTGTTTGAGATAAAAGGCAGCCTGCAGAAGCCCATTAGATGACAGTTAATTTTTATATGCATTTGGAATCAGCGGTTTATACTGGATTTGCAGCTGCAACTAGTAATAGTAACAGTAAACATTTAGAGTATAAATAAACCCTGCTGTAGTTTTAAATAAATAACCGAATCCTAGATAAGGATACTATTTGGTCCATAAATATGTTATAATAAAATAAAAATTTTGCACCAATACTTTATAATGAATTTGATTAAATGTCTCGTTACTGCAATGATATTTGTCCTACTGTATCGTAACATCTAATTCATATCAAGGTAAATTCAATTAGAAGGTACCGTGAATAACAAAGCTAGTTTTTTTGACACTTTGTAAAAAAAAATTCGAATAAATTTTGACTGAACTCTATAAAGTTAGAAATTAATACGGATATTTCAGATTACAAACTGAATATGATTTCAGATTCTAAATTGGCTATAACTCGGAAAATAACGAAACTAGTAATTAAGAAACAGAAAGTGAATCAGACGCGAGTGTAGCTAGCTCCGATCCCCTTCTTTTTACTAAAAACAAAATGGTGTAGAGTGTTATTCCAACCACTATTCAACACATGTGAAATACTGCTGAGGATATTATATCAGCACAACCAGGACCAAATTTTATTTGCAGTATATAGATGCGGAAACATGATGTCAATGACTTTGTATTTCATAAGTCCTTCAAAAGGAAAGATATTAATTAAAAATATGAATAATTACGGCAGATGCAAAATTGGTGAGACATATGGAAAGGTATTGATGAGGACATTGCAGACTTACATTTATAGGATTTAAGTCTATATAAGGGGTCCGCTATCTAACGTTTCTTATTTCAACTAGTGTTTATTTTGTGAATGGTAACACTTAGCTCATGCCTGATTTGACAGATAATTAGTTTTATCCTTCCGCTGAACGAATATGGTTGTGTGTACGCTTGAACAATGCTGGGAAATATTGCGACATTACCTTGGCCGATTTTGTCAGAAAACAATCATCTTTTCTGATTAAGATCATCTTGATCTTGGCGGGTATGTGAACAAGCAAAATTGTCGCATTTTGGTGCACAAAAAACCCGCACGTATGCATTGAAAAGCCGATACGAGTCACTGTTTGGTGCGAATTTTGGTCTAGAGGCATAATTGGACCATTTTTATTCGAAAATGAGCAAGGAGTTGCCGTAAGCAATGGCGATCTTTATCGGGCCATGTTGAAGAAATTTTTGTTCACAAAAATTGAAGAGGAGGATATTGGCAACATTTGGTTTCAAGAGGATGGCGCTACGTACCACATAGCCGAAGCTACACTTTTTTTATAGCATTTAAAAAAAAAAGTTATTTGGCAGACCCTTTACAATCTTGAGTATCAACTACACCCTGAAATCGCCGGGGCATTAACGTAACCAGCTACAAGCTTATGCGGCTGGCAGGGTTTGTCAGTATGGTATGTCATATTTGGGGACCAGTTTTCCTAAAACATCTCACATGTTCGAGTGGGTTGAAGTCCGAAGACTAGGGTGCGAAATTCAGCTCTCTTGGCGCATGGCATATATTTCAGTCTTTAATAACATGTTCGGTGTGCTGGTAGAAAATCTATTTGTCTTTCAGACTCAAGCTTTTAAAGCACAACTTTGCACAACTCAATTTAGATGAAGCGATAGCTGCCTAAACCATAACACTGCCTCCATCGTGTTTTACAGTAGGTATAACATTGTTTGTGTCGGGATCAGTGTTGGGTTTTCTCAAAACATGATTTTCTGAAATACTACACTTACTTTTTTCAGTAAAAGGGTAAGTTTTCTGGAAATCCAGGTCTTTTTTAAATCAGCCTTTACAAATACGAGGCAAAGTTTGCGAGTTTTATACAAAATTAGTGAATTTTGTCCTGCAATCCTGCTCTTTGAGTCATTACTGTGTAAAGCATTTATTAATGTTTTGGATCTTACTGTAGCATTAGAACAACTTGCATTATATGTAATGTGTGTTTATAGTAGTAGTAGTAGTTGTAGTATAACTGTCTATGTTCGCTGGTTAAAATACAGCGAAGGGGAAAGAATACAAAAATGGCGCCCAACGTGGGGCCTGAAGATTTTGATAATCATCAAACTTAACATTCCAACTTTGAATCATTGTTGTGATTCTATCTGGATTTATATTATTAAGGTTTGAAACAACTCTATTGCCATTATCACGATTTGAATTATTAACATGAGAGGAATTATTACTGAAATCATTTCTACGCTCATTTGGCATTTGCAATGGAAGTGCTGGTAACGCTTGTACGTTCTGTTGCATAGGACTAATATTCATATTCATCAATACCCGCTGAACAGTAGTTTCGATCATTTGGGACATTCGATTAAAATTACGACTACTACGACGACCACGAGTAGAGTTTTCTCTAGTATTTCGACTAGAATTCCCAAGATTTGGTGACAAATTTTGTGAAATGTTCTGGTTATCAAGTGAAATATTTAGTAAATTTTCCTGTACAATATTATTCTCTCCTTCTTTATTCTGCGTAGTTTGTAAAAATTCGGTACCTACTTGTTGTAATCTTGATGACCTAGTATTATATACTTTCCTATCTGACCCACGACCTCTACCGCGAAAATTTGTAACGTTTGAATTTGTTACTGTTCTTGAGCTAACTGAAACTAAATCTTTTACATGGCACATTTTCTTACAATTTGGACAATCGTGAGAATTTTTTAACCAATTCGTAATACATTCTTTATGAAATGTATGTTTGCAGATAGTAGAAACACATTCAAAATTATCTTTCATTTCCTTTTCACATAGCGAACATGCTGGCCCTAATGCTGTCTCTATGACTGCTGTCAAATCCTCAGTACTACGTTGCACTGCCATTATAAAAAAATTATTCTATATGCTACAAAATAAGTTTTGCCAATTACAATTTATAACTGCTAAATAGTTAGGCTATTGGAATTAAGATCTTATCCACAAGAACTTTAATTCAAAAACTCTTATATATTTCTTTTCCTTTTAAAATATTAATTAAGAAAGTCTGAATATTTCCTCCAAAAATAGAAAAGAAATGTATTATTGAAAATTATTACTTAAAAAAATTTTTTAGATTTTTTTATTTGCTTATTTATTTATTTATTTCAAATATCGGAAAAATAAAAACTATGTTTAAAGATAAACTATAAGATTTTAATAACAAAATGTATTTAACGACATTCCTTAAAAAGGGGTTGAAAAAAAAAAAATTTTATAATCTTTTTACCTATCAACTTGACATAATATAAAAATAACAAACTGGTCTATTAAGCAGATATATTGATTTAATAATAAAATTTACATTTCAGCTAAAACATCTAATCGGATTGAAATTCGTCTAATAAAACAAATAATCAATATTCCAAGAAAAAATATTCTGAACTCTCCTGTAAAATTAAAATTAATATCAATAACACCTATGAAATTCCAAATGAACCTTTTACTAAACAAGAAGACGCAAAGGAATAATAAATTGCCAACCGGTCGAATCTATTCGTTCCAATATAACGACAAATAGTCGAATTCCAGGAAGGATTTAAGATTGAGTTCATAGAAACACAAATATTTCATCAATATGGGGTTCCAGAGGTGATTGTAAGCGACAACGGAAGCCAGTTTAAGGCAAATGAATTTAATTCATTTTTAACGAAATATGGAATAAATCATACGTATACCGCATTGTATTCGCCACAAAGCAATGCATCGGAAAGAGTGAATAGGTCTATTATTGCAGCAATACGAGCTTATTTAAAAAAGGATCATAGAGAATGGGATGTAAACATATAATATAAATCCAGATAGAATCACAACAATGATTCAAAGTTGGAATGTTAAGTTTGATGATTATCGAAATCTTCAGGCCCCACGTTGGGCGCCATTTTTGTAATGTGTGTTTATAGTAGTAGTAGTAGTTATAGTTTAAAATTTGGGTAAAAATTACATTGGCTAACCCAGGCAGCTCCATTTTTAAATTCTTTCCCCTTCGCTGTATTTTAACCAGCGAACATAGACAGTTATACTACAACTACTACTACTACTATAAACACACATTACATATATTCCGCCAACTTTGGAACGCTTATTTTTAGACGTTGGTCTACTTCTATTATAATACTGCTAAAATCCCTCCTTGAAAGGTTTTTCAGTCGCCTGAAGTTTGGCTTGCTTTTAGTACTGTTGGTGCTTTCATAGATTCTTATAATTTTTAGAACTGTAGCTCGAGTTAGTTTTAAGTTTATTTCATAGGATTTACCTAATTTGCGGATTGTTACCACTAAAATACGTACCGAAGATTCTATTTCCACCTCGCATTTTAAAATAAATTCAAGCTTCAATAAACACTTTTTGTAACTGAACCCAGCAAAAAAACTTTTGCACCAATTTATTGTGAAAAACCTTTTTTATGAATTCTAATTCATAAGTTGAAAACGAGGCATGAAAAATTTCTTCTTAAAATGCAAGACAGTTAGCCTTTAGTGATGTGCTCTAAAATACATGCAAATGCATGCCAAAAATCTTAAAAAATTTATATAAACAAACATTATTAACTCATGAAACATGGCTTTCTTCTCATCTACTATTCATGCGTTCTATTCATTTATTATAATCAAGTGAATTTTATTAATACATGCATATTACCACATGCTCTCCAATGACACGCTAATGTTAAAATCATGTTTCACCTAAATTAAACCACTTCATTATGGGTTGAACTCATGCATTCACTATTTCTTTTGCATGTCTTTTTTTGCTGGGTAACAAAATAAACTGGTTTTTTTTTGCTCTCCTAAAACATATAACTTAATTTTGTTAGAGCAACGACGATCAATATAGTTTTACATTTAATCAAAGGAATATTTTCTTTAACTAAGTAGATTTAGCTAGACTCTTGAGTTTCGAATGTAAAATGTGCTGTGAATGATAGTATTGGTTCTAAAGCAACGCAAATCTGTATAACTTATGGTTTCTTTCATTTCCTGCTTCATTTTAGGAGATGCTGCTACTAAAATTTCCATTTTTTTCATCAGATAATTTTAAATATCAAAGGCTTAATCACTCATATGAAACAAATATCTAGTGTAACCACTAATTCATGAAAACTTAAAAATATCTTGCTACATGCAGGGTTTTTTCCTTAACTGCATAAGATATACTTGTGCCCTTGAAAGCCAGCAATGAAAATTTTTTTTAGCCACTGTAAAGTCTGGTAACGAATCTGCATTATGTACAAAGTTTTACAATAATTGTTTAGGCTAGAAATTTTTGAAGAAGACCCTGTAACAAATCATCTAAATAGAAGGTCAATAAATTACTGACAATTTTTCAAGATTATTTTTGTTGTTGTTTTCTTTTACTTTTTGTATAAACAATATATATTTAAATATTGAATGTCTTATCAGTTGAAGTCATCAGTAAGAATTTATTATTATTATTATATTTATTAATATTTTAACCGTCAGTCTCTTTAAAAGTTATAAACCCTTCTTATCAATTTTTATTAGGAGATTTTATTATCATGTAAAATTGTGCGCAAACATTTTTCTTAAATAACTATTTAGAAAATCGGTAATGATTTACGTACTCGTATAAAGAAATAAAAACAAAATATAAATTAAGGGTCTCATACAAATGCTTTTATACTTAGTCTGTAAATTTTTAATTAATTACATTTGTTATGCATTTAATGAATTTGTTTATGAAAATGTTTTAATAATTTATTTTTATTATTTGTGCATCAGTTTGTAATCATTAAGTGTTTTCTCGTCAGATCTTTAAGAATGTCACTGTAAATACAAAACATTATTATCAATTTATTTACAAGCATTTTCCCATTTATACCTTCATTCCCACATTATATAAAAATACATTTTCTGGAAAACGACTATTTGTTTTTGTTGTTTTTAAAATTACTGTCCTAATTTGTTTATGTTTTGTTACATTTTCCCAGGTTTATTAACTTTAGATGTTTATAAACTAAATAAGAAATAATAAACGGATTAGTCGCTGAAAAGCTATTGCAGTATAAAGATTTATTTATTTAAATAAACACATCATCAATGGAAGCTAAAAGAATAAGGTTTTCTTTACTAGCGGGCATTTTGATAAGTCAATTGTGTAAAGTCAATTGCAATAAAGACAATAATGCATTTCTATCAACACAATTTGAAAGAGTCTCAATAACAAACCACGACACTATTAATCATCTGCTGCCACTGTATCCCAATATGTCTTTTCATAAAAATATACACAATTTACCGGAGAATGCCATATATTGCACGAAGATTATAAAGTCTAATTCTGGTAAACTAAAGAATTTTAACAATTAAATAAAAATGAAATATAATAAATTTTTGTTACAGTAAAATATGAGTTCTTGGAAAAATATTATGCAGCAATTCAAGGGAAATCTGCTGCTTATACAAGCACTTTGAAATGCATTTATCCTAAATCATTGGAGCCTCCTGATTTTGGTGATGAAAAGCCATTTAAAGCAATTACTAAATTTCAAGAAGCCTTACTTGATGATACGAAAAAATTTAGGGAGTTTTTGGATAAGCTGGATAAAGGTGAAAAACCGGAACCATATAAACCATTAGATGTCCAACCTTTTGCCGATGAAATTATGAGTGATATATTTCATCGTAAACCAAATCCTTCAGATAGCTTACAGAAGTCAGCTCCGAATGGCGTAATATGTGAACATCTTATGTTTACTGAAGCAAACAGCGAAGGCATACTAGTAGAAGTGGAAAGACCTGTTTGTTATCCCGCACAAAGGCCACCAATACCTGTTACGTCAATTGCCACCCAAACAACAAAATACCCAATAGTTGCAAATACAGTAAAGAGGAAAGATTCGAAGTTATTGGATAATGCCTGTTATTTTCTTTGTTACACAGGACTTATATATCAACTTTTACCCTGCTGTAAAGACAAATAATTAATATTTGATTTTGAAATGTCAGTTAAAATAAAATTTTCACTCAAAAGGGAAGTTGTAGGGTTTGCCATTTATGCGCAATAGAAATGTGCATAGATTAAAATATTAGCAACTAACATAAGGTGTTTCTGGAATTGTCTTATTTCTTTCAAAATATTTTAAAAAATTTTAACAATTTGCTGCTATGAAAATTAGGAGAAAAAATATGGAAAATTTTAATAAATATTTTACATTAAAACCTAGCAAAAAAAAAACCAAGACAAAATGGCGGATTTTCAGGGGTGCAACTGGTGACGAAGTGATTTAGTTTAGGTGAAAACAAACACTATTGATTTTAACATTAGCGTGTCATTGGAGATCATGTGTTTACATGAATATTTTAATGAACTGCACTCTATTATAACAAGTGCACAGAACTTATGCATAAATGGTGAAAAGCATCCGCTGTTACATGAGTTAATTTTGTTTGTTTACATGAATTGTATAAGAAATTATGCATTATGTTGCATTAATTTTTAAGCATATCGTTTATGGTATATTGCATTGCATATATGGAGTCACTTAGAATTATAACTTTTACACAATTAATTTAGAAGTCTCTGAAATGTAATTCGGTTTGCACTACTTCCAATTTTTTTTTTGCTGGGAAACTATTTAAAATAAATGCTTATTTCGTAGAAATTTTAATTATAAATGTTTTTATACCCGCCACCAAAAAAATGGTGGGGGTATATTCATTTTGTCATTCCGTTTGTAACACATCGAAATATCCATTTTAGACCCCATAAAGTATATATATTCTGAATCAGGGTTTGATTTGATGACGATCTAGCTATGTCCGTCCGTCTGTCCGTCTGTCCGTCTGTCCGTCTGTTGAAAGCACGATAGAGGTCGCACCGAAAAAGCTAGGGGGCTAAAATTTTGCCAGAATCTTTCTTATAGACAAGGTTTGTTTGGTATTGAAAATGGGCTAAATCGGAATATTAAGAAGAGAGTTATAGCTCGAAAAGCAAGAGTAGGTCGAAAAAACCGCGTCCTTCGAACATCGAATAAAATAGAATTGTGTCCAAACGCATTACCGTAGATTCATGAAACTTCGAATATATATTTACCGAGTAAAAACAATATTTTTCACCAAAAATTATCTAAATCTATGCATTAGGAGAGGAGTTATCGATCAAAATGTACGAAAATTTATACCGCACAGTGTATTTTTCGGTATATTTAAAAACAAAAACGTCATAAAAGGAACAAAATTGGATGTACGACTCTGAAATTTTGCACACTTTGCTTTTTAGTGAGAGGCTTTTTTGTAACGGAAAATCGATGTGCCACGCCCACTTTTACGCCCACCTCCCATATAACGTTTTACCTAAAATTCATATAATTTCTCTATTAATAAAGATTTTGGAATAATAAGGGACTATATTGAAACACCTGAGTTGTGCCCATTCGCAAAAGCAACTTTGACACGCCTACTATAACGCCCACTTTTCACGTTATATACCGTTAATGAAATTTAATAGCTCATAAAACCGCCAAAATTAGAGATATGATGATAAAATTTGCTACGTATATCCCCCTGGGCGATGTTATTACTATGCCAGAAAATTAAGGTGCCACGCCCACTTTTACGCCCACCTCCCATATAACGTTTTACATAAAATTAATATAATTTCTCTATTAATAAAGATTTTGGAATAATAAAGGACTATATTGAAACACCTAAGTTGTTCTCATTCGCAAAAACAACTTTGACACGCCTACTATAACGCCCACTTTTCACGTTATCTACTGTAAATGAAATTTGAAAGCTCATAAAACCGCCAAAATTAGAGATATGATGATAAAATTTGCTACATATATCCTTCTAATCAATGTTATTGTTGTGCCAAAAAGTTAAGGTGACACGCCCACTTTAACGCCTACCTCCCATATAACGGTTTATCTTAAATTCATGTAATTTCTCTATTGACAAAATTTTTGGGAAAATAAAGGACTATATTGAAATATCTAAGTTGTATTTAAGAGCAGAAACTTTATTGATACGCCTACTTTAACGCCCACTTTCATTGAAAGACTACATTTACAAAAGCATTTTAGTAGCATATCGAAGTTATATAGGGTGGTTAAATTTTATGTTGAATTTAAATAAAACACAAATTATTTAGGAAATTTTTTATTATTTCTTTTTGTAGTGATAATATGTGTATGGTTCAATTATGTATATAACAAAATATTGGCCAAATGGCCCCCCATCCTTGGAGCCACTCCTCTATCTTATGGTCCAAATTTTCAATGACAATGTTGATGCTCAATTGTTGGGCATGATGATGAGGCGAGGTTGAGTGCTATTTTGCCAAACTATCGCAAAAACCAGCAGTGGTTTCCATTCAACGAACTAACAAGGCATTCACAGATTTTCTAACACTTTATACAGACCTGTTTTGCAGAAATTTAAATATTTTTTACAATTCTCCCGATTGTGGACGAATTTGAACGATTATGTTGATCAAAAGAATTACGAAGTGCACAAAATGCATTTTGATTTGAACGCCCATTTTTATAAAAAACCTGAATAACTTTAAAGCGTTGCTCATTTGCGTATCTTTCCGCGGATCAAATTGAATAAGTTTGAGATTGAGAAATGTTAAATGAAATGCAGAAAACAAATTTAAAGATTAGGTGTAGTTCACCTTCAACATGGGCCCTTAAAATTTAACCACCCTCTACAAAGAAAGTGATACATATTTTATTATAAAGAGATTATTCCATAGCGATTAACAAAATAATAAATATTGTGCTTTAAATGTACACAAAATTGGTGGTGGGTATAAAAGATTCGGCACAGCCGAATATAGTGCTCTTACTTGTTTATTATTGAAATAATTTAAAAACACAACCTTGTCGTCCGTCGACTGTCTGCAGTAAGTTCGTTTGCCCGGCAGTGGATTGCGAGTTCAATTTCGACAGAAACTCTCGTCTGCAACATAACTGCAGATAAATGATCTTTATTTGTCTACTTGACTAATACAAAATTAAATTACTCCCTTTACAAGCCCTGTAACCCTAAAAAATTCATAATCTTTCAAACATACATCTCTAAGACACAAAAATAAAATAGACTGAAACAATTACAAAGAAAAAATAATATTAAAGCATATTTTATTAGTCATACTCTCCACAAGCAAAATCTTCATAACATGTTCATTGCAGGCATTATATGGGATTTTTGCGACTTATTTTAGCATCGCATTTATATAAAGATTTTTTTATTTGCTGCATTAGTTGTTGTTTGTATCTTAAATTTTCTTCTTGAAAAATTTCTTACATGTATTGCGTTATAGGCAGCTGCAATTTATTTCTTGACAACTGATTTAAGAATTTAAGGAAATCATTCCGATGTGACAATATGACATGATAACACTTTCTGTGAATTCACTAAATTATAGACCCCTGTGCGCGAAATTGTCGTATGTAACCAAAAAAAAATTTTACTGGAGAGCGTTTATTACTTTTAAATAAATAAAAACGTAAATAGCACTGCTACATATAATAACATGTACACGGTGTTATCTCTATAACTAAAATAGTTATCGCTATAATGTTTTATCAGCAGATGGACTAATGGATGTATAACCAATTTGCATAAAAAAGTCGATTTATAAAAAGACGTAACATAGAATTATTTCACGCACAGTGGTCGATATGTTTTATAAACTTAAAACTTATATAAACTTCTATAAATTGTATATCTAAACAAACATTTCACAACACTGTATTTTTTTATATTTTTTTTTTACAATAATTACAACCGATATATTGATATTTCACTGTAAATGTTTACGAAATTTATATATACGCAAACACACACATACAAACATTTCCATAAAATAATTGCGATTTCTCCAGAAATTAAGAAATTTTTTACAAAGAAAACAAAAGCGTTATTTAATACAATTTAAGTGTTTACAGCACAGCCCGGCATATGTGTACAATTCACTGAAATGATTTAATTATTTATTAAATAAAGCACACGTGAAACAAATACAAGAAAACACAAGACGAACGCAACTGACACTATAAAATAAAATAAATTGAAAACATCTATGAATTTTATTATCAATAAAGTAATAGTTTAAGTATATAATCAAATTCTTGTATGTATTTGTGAGTAAATTTTACTGCGTGTATGTGTATGTATGTAGTATATCAAATAAAGTGTTTCTTGGAGAGGTGGGGAAATACGGAGATAGTGATAATAATAAGAGATTATTTATTACATTTGAACTCTAGCTCGAGCTTTTTATAAAACATTATTTTTTACGCAGCATTTGCTTAATATTTGTTTATTGAATTTTTTTAAAACAATAAATATAACATTTAGAAAATCGTGAATAACTTTGATCTACTAAGGGCATCATACAACTATCGGATGAACAACAAAATATAACTTATCTAACCCTCCTAGACAAGAATGTTTATTTTTAGAAAATCATTAAAAAACTTTGGCAACTCAATGTAATAAGGATGAAAGAAATTACATTTTTGTTGCACCATGTTGCTATAATTCTGCGCAGTGTAAGACAGAAATCTTCATAATTTAGCTTTAAAGAAATCTGCATGTTTTCGAAAAATTTTCTATTGAAATAAGTGTAAATGATAAAAGTTTAACATCTATCTGATGTAAGTTGTTTTTATATTATTTTAAGATGACCGAATATAGTATTCCTTCTTGTTATTATATATATAATTTTTAATTATGAAAAATATTATTAAAGGTAGCATCACCATTTTTATCGTTGCACAAAAGAATTCTTAAATAGCTCTCTTCCCGAATTTTCAGACACTTTTTCCCTGATCTCAGCATGAACGATTTACTAAAGCTGCTTTAGAGTTTAGGGCTTGTTTGATAACTCCATAGAAAAACAATCAGAGACAGTTAATTGTAATGAATGTGCTGCCCATCTGAATTTTAAATTGTGTAACAAAAAAAAAATAACAATCAAGAAAAAATTGTAATAAATTTATGGCTGACCATATATTTGATCAATGCCTTATGGCAAGTATTGTATGATTTAAAATCAGTTTAAAAAAAATTCGCCACAACATTTCTACGAAAATAAAGCATAAAGTAGGATTATGCTATTTTAACATTTCCATATACGTTACACTGTTTTTTGTTGTTTGTTTTTTTTTAACTAAGAGATAACCTTAGCTATGCATTGAGTCCATACACATAATAATCCGTGTAGAATCTTCTCCTGTTGTCCCAACAATATCTACGAACACCGATTGCAACAAGTATACACAAAAATTACCTTGAAAGTATATTTTTTAAATATGTGATATTGGGTATTGTCACACCAAAAGCGAAAAAAAAACGTCACCACATAGGCATGACGTCACCAAAATCGTCACCCAATCATAACTAACCATACAAAATTGCTTCTCCCAACTGAAGGTGTGTTCACAGTGATAATGCGTTATGAAACTTTAAATGCGTTTTTTTCAAATCTTCATTTTCACACACTAGGTTCCTTTTCTTGGAGAAGTTCACATACATCTACACTCAAAAAAACATTATTACGACATGATTACTACGATCATTTTATTTTTATTTTACAATGTTTGTTATCGATAATATATTCTAGTAATTTTTATTTTTGTTTCAAGATTTGTTTTGTCATAATATTTAAAAGTAATTATTTGAGTTTTTAAATGTAAGGTTCATTACGTCTATAATTAATTTATTCCTTTAATTGGCGATTTTGACATGAAAAACGAAGCTGCTCATAACAGCCAAATAATTTTAAAGGTAAAAATTTGGGGCCATTACTTCATAAGGATTGTTGTCAAATTAAACAAAGCTTGCAAGTTCATTGGGATCAGTATATTTTATCCAAAAACAGGGAAATTTGGAAGCAAACGTATTGAAGCCAAGAGACTTTGAAAGACGATTTGGTAAAGTGCGTAAAATCTATAGTCATAAAAAGTAATTTTTTTAATGAATCAATGATAAAAAAATATTGTAAAGTAAAGGTTTGAACAAACCTTGTATTTTTTGTATTTTTTTATGTCTATCATTAATTTAAATATGAACGTCCGAATTAATTTTATAGTAATGGAATTTGTGAAGTAAATTTTTATAATTAAGAAAACACAAAAATTAAAATAAAACAAATAAAATGAAACATAAAAATTTATTCGAAACTTGCCCTTTAACCACCAACCAAATCATTTTCCTTTAAAATTTATAAACCTAAAACAATACACCCCTACCTTCTAAACATTGAAGTCAATTATATACTCATAGTTAAGTAGTTCTTTTCTCAAAACAAAAGAAAAAGTGAGAATTGCCTGAAAAATGCCCAGAACACGCAGCCATACATGAAATTGTAAAAATCAATCATGACAATGCTCGACTATGCATTGCCATAACTCTTAAAAAATATTTGAAAAGAAGCGTTTGGAATATTTTGCCTCATCCGTCTTATACTAAAATCCCTGACCGTCCGATTGATGCATTACATTCTCTCTGGTAGACGCTTCACTGTAAAGAAGAGTAAACGAAATAGGCTTGACTTTTTCTTGGTCTCATTATATGATCAGTTATTCTGATCCGTAATCTATATGCTTCAAGAATAATGAGAAAGGTCATAGATCATCAATAAATTAATAATATTAATAAAAATTTATTAAATGTATGTCTTTCCTAATTATAACTATTTTAGTATCTGAAAAGACAAAACCTTATAACTTAAACCATGTAAATTGAGTTTACAGTAGTTTTTTCTCTTTTTTAAAAATACGACAAGAGAATAAATACTGACTCTTTACTGACTCTTTTCAATAATGCTCTTTTAGGTCATAATGTAAAGATTGGTTTGAAGCAAACATAAGTAGGTGTTTTAGCCGAAACTAATTATAACAAAAATGTTTATATACGAAAGTAAACAAAACACAAATATCAAGAAAGAAAAAACCTGAAACCAGTATTTGAGTACAAATCCTATAAGTCATCCCTCACTCATAGATACTCACCATTAACGATTCAACAAATGTGTACATCACTAAAATATACAGATCATTATTATTTTTATTAAATATAACAATAACAACAAACACATCATACAAAAATTTAACTCAATACAAATTTAAACAAAACTTAGACAACAAACTACAAAACAATTTAGTGTATTCAGAAGCGTTGAACAAGCAACACGAGAAAAACAATAAAAAAGTGAATTAATTGAATTAATTTCAACATCGTATCGGAATTAAAGTAAGAAATTGAAAAATATGAATAATACAGAAACAACAAAAACAAAAAAACATTAAAATAATAACACATAAAAATTGTGAGAACGAAAAAAAAAAAACAAACAAAAACTCACATAATCCAATACATACGTTGTTGCTGTATATACTTATTTATATACTTTGTAATTATATGTACATACAATATACATACTTAGATCTGAAACAAGTGAATGTGCTTAAACAGCACATGCGTGACCTTTTCAATTGCATTTAAAATAATCTGAAATGGCTAATTCTTATTATTGTTTATACAAGTGAAAAAATATATACAAAAATATAAATGTTATATTAAAATAATAATAAAACGTAATATTGTATATTTTAGCAGCGAGTTAAAATACATAAACTCATTACATTTGTAACATAATAAAAAAAATAAAAAAACAGTTCAATGCAGTGATGACAATTGAGTGAATATATGAAAAATTGAGTTAAATAAAAAATATTTTTAATTTATTTTATATTTTAACTATTCATTAACAAGTAATCTATATCAAAGTGTTTTAAATAAAATAACATAATATATAAAAAATAAAAAGTATTGCTAAGAACTTAAATTAAAGATATTGATTATTCAAAACAAAAAATTTCTTATACAATTAGGAATTAAAACAAATGCTAAGCTTAGCTCTACAAAAAATACGAAGATATAAAGGTGTCTTTCATTACAACGCAAAAAGTATCCGCTTAATGCAAGACGCACAATTGCGACGAACGACGAATTTCATCCAACATGAGGAATTTCGTCTAACACGATGAATACGTCAGTAAAAATTCGCTGTGTAAATTGGTCGTATGAAGCACAATAACGACGAAAGAGTAATTGATAAAATTGTTTACTGTTTGTGCAAATAAAGAACAAAAACAATCGAAGAACTTAAATTTTTGTGAAACTGAACAATATAATAAATATAATTTCTGTCTAGTAACAACTTTTTTACGTGTTTATAAGCAGACGTTTAAAAAGAATCTGCTAGGTGCAGATTGTTTACGTGCAGTAAACAATAATAAAAATTTTGATTTTGTATAATAGCTAATAATGTGACTATATTTAAAAAAAAATCATTAAAAAAATTCAAACATTTAGTCCCCGTTTAGACAGGGAAACATTTGGAAGGGAAACATTTTGTTTGGTAGAGAGAGACGGGTGGGGAAGAGAATATGAAATTTATTTCCCGTTTTCGGAGGCACGTTTTGTTCTTTCATTCTTATTGTTTATATTTGCTATGCTTTATTTCTTTTCGGCGTGATTTGTTCTCTATGTTTTATATTTGACTTTGTTTGAATAAAACCAAAAAATAAAAAATTTACTAAATAAAATTAAAAGTTAAAATATAAACTGGAATGTTTCCAACAACATTGTTTCGCTGTATGACCGCGAAGGAAAATACAAAAGAGAATTCCAGATGTTTCCCTTCCAAATGTTTCCCTGTCTAAACGGGGATCCAAATAGAAACAATTTTTGTAGTTAACTTGTTTAAATATATTTTAAATATTTTAAAATAAAATATGAAATAATTACTAAAGCAAAAACTAACTTTATTTTCTAAAAAACTTGAAAAGTAAAACCAAATTTAATAAAAATGGTCACCTTGTACCAATTTGTTCGTCGTTCGCCGGCGTAAGAAATAGAATTAAAGAGTTCGCCGCGTACAGCGAATTTCGACCGACGTCATAATTTTACGCATTTTCATATACAAAAACGTGTTTTATTTTTGACTACCAATACTCGCAGCGAAAAATTCGTCGTTCATCGCAATTGTGCGCCTAGCATTAGTAGAAAACACTCTCACTTTTGCTAGGCACACAATTGCGACGAACAATGAATTTCGTCCAACACGACGGATTCGTCGGTAAGAATTCGCTATGTAAGCGACTATCCTATTCACAAATTTTCAGAAAATATATACTTCATGGGATCGGAAATCAGTTTCACACTGAATGATAAACAGTTATATACCTTTTCACACTGTCGTATGAAGAGTATAAAAATAATAGATATAATGGAATTACATCGAGCCTTAACCGATAAAATAACAATATAGTAAAAATAGAGACAAATTTTTATGAAACACATGGCTTAACTAAAAAATTTTTTATACCATTTTCATTACAAATTTAATAAAATATTTGACGGCATCATTTGCGTTTATTTGTTGCACAATTAGTTGCATTTGGTGAAGCTTCTTCTTGAAGAACTTTCCGAATACACTGAACTGTAGGCCCTTGTAATTTATTTCGCGACTTTTGGTGTATATGGGGAGCAACAAGTGCTTCAGCAACTTCTAGTAAAGATTGTTTTCCAATAATTGTGTCGAGGAGACAGATGTTGGTAAAAGTAAAAAAGTTTGGTTGCGATATACCGAATATTTTCCTTATTACATTGAATTAAACATCAACATGTGTCTCACAGTCACATATTTGAGTTTTGAACCCAAGGTGGCTTTAATAAGATTAGTAAGATAGTAAGTAATTAAAATATGAGATATTTTTGAAATTTTCACGTACTTGTGATATAAAGTTGAGAGGTGTATAGGATTCGGTGCAGCCTATATATACTACACTTAATTATTTGTTATTCCTTTTATTCCTCATTAAATTTAAGATTCTGCAAATTAAAATTTTGAGTATATTTCGAAAATGAATAATAAAAGAAATCATGCTATACAGAAAAAAAACACATTTGCCTTTGAGTAATAAAGCCATTACTAGCAATTTTTGCATTTAACTCAGTTTTGGTTTTACCTTATTTTCTTAAGCATTGGGATCACAATTTTGTTTTTATATTAAACTGATTTGCAATTAATTTTGCCTAAAATAAATTTAAAATGATTTTCCGGGGTAGGTCTTTTATAAATTTATTTTCAAAATCGAAATTTTAACAGAATAAAGGTAAAAAAATAATTATTGTACAAGTCTGCTGATGCGTCATATATTTTAAGCTTTAGCTCATCGCGCTAGTTTGATTGTATCGTATGTTTACTACTTTAGCGTGACGTCCAATGTTTGGTACTACAAAAAAAAAAATTAATTTTATTCTTATTTATAAAACACAATATTCAGTTCAGTGAATAATTTAAGTTGTATAGTTATGCATTTGTTATAATTATTTATTGGTTTATATTTTTAATAAAAGTTCTATGAATCGACCATAAGCTTGTTGACTTATATTACTCAAAATCTTTTTATAACTTAGAGTGGTAATTACTAATCAACTAGTGTCAGGTTTAATTTAAAATGTTTTCGTTTAAGATCTTTTACATATTTATATGAAGAAATACTTATGACGAGTTAAGAACAGACAATAAGTGAGAAGGTCTTTTTGTAACGAATTATAATAATTTTATATAAACAATACTATAAATAAAATATGCTAAAAATCATTTATTACTCCCACCACTGAAAAAAATGGTGTGGGGTTATATAAAATTTTGTAATTTTACTTTAACTTGATTTTTTGATTTCATTTAATAAAACATTTCTTTCTATAATTGCAGTTTTATTAAGCCTAAATTAAAATGGGCACCCGAAACAAATTAAACTTAATGCTAGTGGCAATGGTTATGCTAGCCATTGTAATGGACATAAATGTACAAGCAAAACGTATGTACAGCTCCAGTAACAGTCGGCGTACGTCAAGTTCGTCTTCCTCAAATGTAAGACGCACTTCATACAATAAGCCTAGTACCAGCCACAGCTATCCAACTCATAGTTCTTCCAGCCATTCAAGTCCATCCCTATCACATACGGGCTTAAGTTCTTTGAGTTATTCAGGGTATAATCAACAGGCCAACAAACGTCCCAGTAGTTCGTTGAGTGCTTCTAGACCAGCTAGTACTAGTAATACTTATAATTCTGCAGCTAGGCCCAACTCTACGCCTATTGGTTGGAATGTTCCTCCAAAACAGGGACCACCACCTGCCTATTCAGCTACAAATCCAGTAGGAGGGGCTAGAACTAATATCCATGAAAAATCTCCAGCATATAATCCCAGCTATTCAGCACCTCCCAATTACCACTCCGCAACTAATACTGCTAATAGACCAATAACACAAACACATCACAACACTCAACAATCTAATTATAATCGCAATCGTTTTAACTCAACTGGAGGAGGTTTTGGTGGCAGTAGTTATAACACTCCCATAAGAGCAACCAATACTAATAATCTACAATCAAGTTATCCTAGACAACAGTTGCCAGCTGGAGCTACCTACTATCCGTCATCCTCTTCTCTACCTGCCGGTGCTACTTATCATTCTTCAGGACATTTACCTGCTGGGGCTACTTACCATCCTGCAGGACATATACCTGCTGGTGCTACTTACCATCCTTCAGGACATCTACCAGCCGGTGCAACATATCATAGTCCTGGTCATATGCCACCAGGAGCTACTTACTATCCATCATCTCCGGTGGCTGCTGCTCCGGCATATTATCCATCCCCAGCAGCTTTACCGGCAGGAGCTACTTTCTTACCAGCTGGCTCAGCGATACCGGCTGGAGCTACATTTATACAACAGCCACAAAAATCTTCAGGCCTAGGTTTTGGTAAGTCGTGATTTTTTCAAACTTATTTAGGAAGTGTTTCATATTGACAACATTTTATATTTTTTTGCAATTTAGGCAGCGGTTTAATTGCCGGTGGTTTAGCTGGTGGTCTTTTGGGCCATGCCTTAACACCGTCACATACTAGAGTCGTAGAACATTCTCCCTCTTATGGTGGTGGTGGCTATAGCGGTGGCGGAGGTGGCTATAATAATGGTGGCGCTGCTGATAATAATGACAAAATAATTATTATTAATAATGGACCTCCAGGATCGGTAACAACTTCTGATGTTGGCGGTGGTACCACTGTTATAAATACAGGTGCAGCACAACCTCAAGCAGCGGCCCCAGCACTAGCACCTATGGCTCCAGCACCCGCATATACACCACCGGCTCCTGCTCCAGCTCCAGCCGCTGAACAACCATCACAATTCACTCCCGTTAGTTCTAATAATATGGAATACACAAATAATGCAAATAATGCTAATACAGCCGCTGCAGGTAATGTTGCAGCAGGCATGGCAGTAGGTGCTGCTGTACCGCAACCATCCCCAGGTAATTCACAACAAGCTGCAGTACCTACATCGGAAACCGGTGAGCAGGCACCTCCACAGGGTGGCATTATTTGTGTGCCAGTGAAAGTACCTGAACCAGATCCAAATGATAGCACCAAAACTATTGAAGTTGAAAAAATAGCCTGCTACCCAGCTCCACCACAAGAACCATCAACACCTGCCCCCATAACAGCAACATCTACAGCAGACACCACTCCAACTGTAGTTAGCACAGCTGTAACTCCTCAAAAATTAACTACCTTAGAGGGAGGTATTGGTCTAGCACCAATACAAACAACAACACCCTTAGTTATACCAGAAGGATCTGTAGCACTAGCTCCACTAAGTCCGTATAGTCAACCGGACATTATGAAATTACCGGGTTACTAAAATGATATGCGCTAATGACAGAAAAGTCGGCTTTTCAGTTTCCATATTAAAATAAATTGAAAATTAATTTTTTAGAAATTATTCTCTTAGAAATCAGTACAAATAGACAATCTTTTAATGAACTAAATCTAACTGAAACTAAATGCTGTTAATTTAACAACTTTTAAACCTAAAAAAATGCTAAATTTTGTTTTTTTTTTGTGGCCATTTTTTAAACTAAATATTTTTGTAATACAATAATAAAAGTAAAGAAACATTTTAATAGCAGGATTATATAAAAATACAATGTGAGAAAGAAAGAGAGCATGCAAACGCTCTCTCAAATATATAATATGTGCAGATTATATTTTAAAAATATTTTCAGGAAAGTAGATACGCTAAACAGTGCATCGAAGAGAAATTTATTTACTACTAAGAGATTATTTTTTGTATATCAATACTGAATACACATAATAGTTTTAATAATTTTATCTAAACAAATAAAGTTTTTTAGTTTAAAAAGTAAAACATTAGAAATTTTTGAATTTGAAAATATCTTGCAGAATTGTAAGCCGTAAGTATATAGCCAAACCTAAACAAGAGCGGCAAGCGGTTTTTGGCTGTAAAACATATTCATGTTCGTACAAATTGTATGAAAATACCGCGGTGGCAACGCTTTGCAATTGGAAAATCCAATCATGTTTGTACAATTTGTATAAAAAAACAGCGGCGGCAATGTTTTGCATTTGGAAAATTCAATCTTGACAAGGTGTTAGGTATGAAAGTTTTCTGCCGTACAACTTTTATTATTTTTTTACCTTTGTAACTGTTGCTATTTTAGCTATTTTATGCCTTATCTAGCGATTTTACTTCTATCTAGTGACTTTTATTAAAAAACATTAGTGGACATTACTGTTCATTATATTTTTAACATTGACGCTTTTGTTTAGGCTTGTCATCTCAGCGTTACCGCTCAGTGAAATATTTTGCAACGCCAACCGCTCTTGTTTAGGTTGATTTTTACTCTGTAGTAATGCTGTGTCAGACATAATCAGGGATGCCAATTTCTAATAGAACTTTAAAATCTTAAGTCAAATTTAAAATAATTTGCCAATAAAAATCATGTTAAAAAAAATATATATTTCAGATCAATGTATGTTCTAAATTTTTTTATTCAAATTTACTGCGCAACAGCTCTGTGTTTGTACTTTAAACAGTAAATTGTAGTCAATAAATAACTTAACTGTCAATACATTGTATTCAAATGAGATAATATAGAAAACTAATGCAGTTGAGGACTACAGAAAGTTAGTGACACTGAAAACATTACTTTCAAAAAAAATTATTTTAAATGTCAACATTTATAAAGGTAGTTTATAATGATCCAGACTTATTTACTTAGTAACACTTTTGTTTAATTAGTAACATAAATCAATGTATTTTGGAGACATTTAAGCACTAATAAATTTGATATATTGATTTTAGTGAAGTATAAAATTAAGAAATGTTCTTTTATCACCCCTTTTATTTATTAAAAGATAATTTGAAAGACTGGTAGGCTTTGGTCCGCTTTAAGAAAGATATGATAGAAAAAATTTTTTCGTTGTGACATTTCTGGCAATAATTGTTTCTTGTTTGCATTTGTATATGAATATAACTTTATAATTTTGTTTTTATAGATTTTATTAAATAAATTACAGTCAAGTCCCGATAATTCGTAATCACAAGGGACCGGCCATTTCTTACGAATTATAGGAGTTTTCGATTTAGCGTGGTTTCGATTTAACGGGGTTAAAATAAAATAATTACGAATTAACGGGGTTTTTCAATTTATTTACTAAAACGATAAAAAGGAACATAAATCACAATTGTTCGAAATAAAACACAAAATAAATAAAATTACATAAAATAAAATAGCAAATTCATTTACTTAGCGTAAAATACGTGTTATTTTAATAGCAAACAAAAAACAATAAAATAAAGATAAAACTGACAAACTCATTTTCTTAACTTGAAATACATAATGTACATATTAACATTATCTAAAATTAATTTTTAAAATAATGAATGATTTGCATTTATTTCAGACTTTTCTTACGGAGGTTGTCTCAGGTATTTTCTATTTTTATTAAGGAATTAAAAATTTCTTCGTCCACAGTATCCAAGCATAAAATCTTAATTTATTAATTGTAAATTTTGAATATCGTTAGCCTTTAGCATTCTTTTTTGTTTCTGTTGTTTTTATTACGAATTATTAGTGGTAGTTAGCAAACAACTACGATTTGTAAGAGGTAAAGAAGATTTTATTTGAAAAAAAAAATTACGAATTAGCGAGGGGACCAAAATGTATGGAAACTCTACGAATTAACGAGATTTTTTCAAGAAACCGACAATTTATTACGAATTATCGGGAATTACAATTTATCGGGGTACGAATTATCGGTATTTGACTGTATTTTTCATTATTAAGCAAATTCAAATAATAATCTACAAAACTAAAATCAAATAATAATGGTAAACACAATCCTTGTTTTTTTTATTCTGTTTTCTGTGGTTGAGTTTTTCTATGGCCCTGATCATGAAAATATACTGGGAACTTGCTAACAGTTGTACTTTGGTAATATACGGTTTCATAATTTTAATAAAAATAATAGAAATTAATTCATATGAACACAAAATTTCTATAGAGCACTATTAAATAGTCTATTGTAAGACTCTCTTGAGTAAAAGACTTACGGCGGATCTCAGTGCAAACTCCGTTAGTAATTTGCCATCAAATATTAGATCCACCTTTTCTGATAACCTTGTTTAATTTTTTGAAAATCCTAAAAAAATTTGTTATCCTGATTTTAATATAATAACTTGGAGTATTTTGAAAAACTGTCTAAATGCTCATGTTGCAAGTTAGATAGCCTCAACTTAAGAGACTCCATGTGGACGTCAGATTTATTTTTTCCAAGGAAATTACTTATAAATGTAACAAATGAATTCCAAGCTTTAGGTTTGCATTAAGTCATTGATTGGAAAATAAAACAACCGCTTGCCATGGTGTGGTTGAGATTTCAATTTAAAATAACATGAGTTCCGTTTTTTTAAGATGTTAGGGCCGAGGATGCCACCAGGATGATGTAAATCACATCAGGGTCTCTTGTAGATTGATCTTATTTATGTTAATTTTGTTTATTATGAACAATCATATATGTGTGTTATAAAAATCATGAATTCGTCTTTAAGTTGCACAAATACTTAAAAATTTAAATTATTTTATAGCGTTATTCCAGCGGAAATCTATCAATGATCATTTGCAGGAGTATACTAGTTAGAAATGACTGAAATTTCTGACGAAGTTCAAAAACACTCATTCTATACATTTTGTATAAATATTTATAACGGTTATAATTTCTACAGATTATTTTTAAACTGAAGAATCTCAAACATATGCGAAACGGTTGTAAAATATATCTTGATTTATAACTCCATAAATAATTCTATAATTTAAATTAATTTAAACACTTTTTAAATCTTGCTATATTTATTTATTTATTCTTTCTGCGTACAATTATATTACCACCATTATTTTATGCTTTTTAATACAATTTATTATTACTGCCAGAAACAAATGTCTTTATTATACAAAACATTTACTTATTTCAAACGCTGAAGTAAGGGGTTCGATATTTTATAAACATTTTTTATCAGGTAAACGGGAATAAAATATTGAATTTAAGGGAGCTAAAGAAATTAAAAAAGGCAAAGATGCACTAAAATAAATTAAAGTTTATTAAGGATAAAATTTAAAAAAATCTGAAAAATAATTTATAGTATGATACAGAAGTGTCATTTTAGTAACAATGCAATGTAACTATATAAATATAACAATAAATGGCGGTTGTTTGTATAAAGATATAGAAATTTAAGGTGGAACAACTTTCTTAATTGCCGACCATTTGTCAGCTGAAAAGTGATTTATGCAAAATTTTTTTTTCGGCATTTCAACATAAATAGAGGAGTAGATTCGGTGGATGGGATTAAAACAAGATTTCTGTTGATCTCAATTTTCATAAGGGAATTTTATTTACCATATTGAGTAGTTTTTCTAATGGTTTTTGCATCAAATGTTACTATATGTTTTCTGTTATATACTCTTAAAACTCTTAGTTTTTTTTCCAAATTTTGCTACCCAAAACACTAAGCACTTAACTTACAAGTCTCTGTAAAAAAACAGGAAATTATAAATTGAATTTTAATAATTTGATTAATATTGTTAATATGGAATTGAAATGCATACATTGATAACTTGAATAGTTTCTTGTGACTTTTATTCTATATTTTTCGTTATTTCTACTATTTACTTAATTTGTATTAAATTTTGTTATGACGAGGTTCGTTGCAATTAATACTTTAACAGTCAATATCTTATTACGGTAAAGTGTTAAAAAAATATTTTTTTTAAAAATTCGTTGCTTTTCAATTTCTTGTTAAAAAATAAAATATTTTTTCTAAAAATTCGTTGTTTTTAAATTTCCGGGTAAAATATACAAAACATCTTGGGATTTTCTGATAGCCATTCAAAATGTTCTAAACCCTAGTTATAATGCATCGCTATTATTTAGTAATTTACATACACACATGTTCGTATATTTTATAATTTTCTCCTTCTCCTGTACGCATATTACTCGTATAATTTTTAAAACTGTTGAAAAGGAGTTTTTGTCCTTTTTCGTTAACCAAAATTTGTTCTGTATGTCTGGAATAAATCTTTTTTAATGCTTTCATATGTAATTATCATAAACACATTCAGATTAATACAACATTTTTTGGAATTTATTTGTGGGTATTAAGTAGTGCGAGTAAAGTTAAAACAAATAAAAAATTAAATAACAAAAATATATGTATATTTTTAATATTAGAGGGTAAATAGGAATAGTTTAAAAAGTTCTTAAATTTTTTAAGTTGTTCAACTGCTAATAAAAATATGCTTGATTTTAAAGGGCTTTAAAGCTGAGGCACAATGAATCCGTCATACACCACCGATTGGCATTTTCAACTGACGAACGAAATTTTGCCACAATAAATACTTTGTAAACGAGACAAGCACACAATAGAAGCTCAACTGATAGCTATCAATTTACTAAACGTACCACATAGGGGCATTTTGCCAATCTAGCCGGACATTTGGTCAAAAGTTAAATTAAAGAAATGTAAAAATTTAATTACGCAACTTTACAGATAATGAAATTTTAAATTGCTTAATGAATTTTTAAGACCTTTGCTTGTGATTTGTCGTTTTGGGACACTGTTAAAGTCAAGAAAGTTGAGTAAATTGCATTGGTACTTATTGACTTTATACGGTTTTGAGAGGTTTACATAATATGTTGTTTTGGCTAATCAGATAAAGATTTTACATTGATTTCTTTTCTCTGCCAAAAACTATACTAGGAGCTGCTTATAATAATATTTATAATTTTTTTTTTTAATTTTTGTTATAAAAAATTCGTTCAAAATCAGCAAACCTGTTTTTTTGCTCACTTGTTGAAAAAAAAAACATCAAAAGTTCTTTAAAAGTGAGAGACGTCGCGATCTTCAAAATGTTATACATGACGATAAAATTTAAAATCTCCACTATTAGACTAAGAACACGAACTTTGCACTTTTTTGCGCAATTTTTGTTATGACTAAAAGTGTATGTTCCGAAAATTGGATTTGGTAACAGCAACGATGGTAACACGAGCAGAAGATTTTTTCCAATCCTGAATTAGATACACAAATAGCAATTATTTACTTACCAATTACCAATTATTGCTTAGACACTGCATAACTTTACGTTGCCGTATATCCCTGGCATCCTATGACACCTAAAGTGCACAAGATTTTAATGTATGACGCAACTGTTACGAATGTGGTCTATTGGAATTTTATCAAAAGAAGGGCTGAGGCGCGAAACAAATATTTTCGGTCCTATAGGCAGAATTTCGCTAGAAAGTTTTCTAGGATTCAGTGCGACATAGACATTTATAATACACTGTTGCTCAGTTCTGGCCCACTGATTGCTAGCATAAGTCTAACTCTAAAAAATAGCCATTACCCCTTACAAAAGATTCAATAACTTTCATTCTTTCACCTGTACTTGACTCTGAAGAGGATTCAGATTCGGAAGAATTCTTTGAAGAAACAGCCGAAAAAGAACCATGACACTCATCATCATGTAAGAGTAAAGTTATTGTAAAGTAATTAGTTGTTATTATTTTAAATAGAAAATATAATTTCTATTACAAATAAGTTAAATCTAAAAAATTAATATTTTGTGAAAATTAGCACACAAAAAAAAAATTACAGAGTCGTTCGGAAGGGGGCGGGTTACTATAGGGGTATACCTCCTTTTACCCATAAACTTATATTAACGATGAAAGATTCATTCATTCAAAAGTATAGGAAAAGTTAAAAAAATAGAATTTTTTAGAGGCAGAATTAGTTTTTCCTAAAATAAAAAAATAGTGAAATCCAGCTAGAGTGGCAAAACACCCCTATGTGCGTAGGTTAAAAATTGTCCAACTTTAATATTAAAAGATACGTACTGGTGAGACAGCAGTATGTATGTGTCTTGTTATAAAGTTATTAATAATAAATGCATTTTATTTTTAATAAACGTTTGGTTTTTGGAAGCCAATGAAATTTTCTTGTGTGTTAAATAATGCGTTCGACAGATATGTCCTTTACAAAATCCAATGAGGCATGTGCTTTGGTATCTTCTTGTTGATGTTGTGTGACTTTGTTCAATATTTTAACCAATGTTTAGAATAGGTCTCTTACAGGTCCATGTTGACGAAAACTTTCAAACAAATAGTTTATTGTTTAAATGATGACGAGTTGGCCGCCGTGACTACAGAATGAAATGTTAATTTGAAAGATGCACATAAAATTCAATTGTTTTGTGACATTGCGTAGTTAAAAAAGTGGTTCAACAGGAATACACTTATACATTTTAAATAGCTTTATTTTATTTTTTATCGGCTTATTAAAAAAGCATGTGAAATATAAAATAAATTATCCGTCATATCGTCCCCCACGACTCTAAGGACCGACCTTTAATCGTTTCATTAAATTTTTAATTACTAAAGAATTGCATGGGGTCCAATCGCATGGTCTTATTGTCCATTTTACGTTAGAATTTCTTGAAATAATTAGCTCTGACGGTAGCGCCGTCTTGCTAAAATCACATTCGCCTAGATCAATGCCGTACAGTTGAGTTCACACAACTCTATTCCTGTAACGAATGCCGTTAACAGTCACTACAAATTTGGTTGATGCAGAGGATGCCTCAATCAATATTTTCAAGAGACAGACGGGTACCTTTATCAATAGGATTGTGGCTGTTCACAACCTATCCAGTTTCTTAAAATCGGTTGACCGCTCTTCGAATAGTTGATAAATTAAAGCCACTTTCTCGACTAAAAAATCTTCGAAGTTTAGAAGTGGCGTTAGCATAACTTTTTAAATTGTTGTAATAAGTGTAATTAGTGTTTTATCATAAGGCGTTCCGCTTTTGTTACTCGGAATAAACTTGTGTGACAGCTGCCAAATTTCAGAGAAATATTAAGAAAGTGAATTCTTACTGTGACACCCTTTACATTTTAAATTTTCCAAGTATTCTTAGCGAAATGTTGCAAACATGCATCGAATATGAATTATTTTACTTATTCTGCCCACCATAATGTGTGTGAGTTATATTCGATTTTAATTTTTGTTTATACATCAGTTTATATAGCTCGCTTTCAAATGTTTTTCTTGAAATCGACTTTAATATATTTTACATAATTAGCAGTAATCATTTTTTAAGGACATTTACATCGTTATTTTCACCCCTTTAGCAGCAAAGTCCATTAATAGGTTTTATCGGAGAAGGAAAAATTTTGCTAAAATTTATATATCTCAGATCTGTAAATAACAAACTTTTACATATCACTGCAAAACAACAATTATTGAAAAAGAATTTATTGATTATTTACTCGCATAAAAATCCAAAGTAGTTGCATTCAAAATTTGAATTGCCTCTAAACAGCATATTTTTACGTGTGATTAACAGCAAAGAGTTTACAAAAATCTAAGCTGATTGTTCTATAAATACAACAAGGATGTACTGTACAATATAGTCACATCGTAACACATCGATATATCCATTTTAGACCCCATAAACTATATATATTCTGAATCGGGGTTTGATTTTATGACGATCTAGCTATGTCCGTCCGTCTGTCCGTCTGTCCGTCTGTTGAAAGCACGATAGAGGTCGCACCGAAAAAGCTAGGGGGCTCAAATTTTGCCGGAATCTTTCCTATAGACAAGGTTTGTTTGGTATTGAAAATGGGCTAAATCGGAATATTAGGAAGAGAGTTATAGCTCGAAAAGCAAGAGTAGGTCGAAAAAACCGTGTCCTTCAAACATCGAATAAAATGGAATTGTGTCCAAACGCCTTAACGTAGACTCATGAAACTTCGAATATATATTTCCTGGCTAAAGGAAATATTTTTCCCCGAAAATTGTCTAAATCTATGCATTAGGAGAGGAGTTATCGATCAAAATGTACGAAAATTTATACCGCACAGTGTATTTTTCGGTATATTTAAAAACAAAAACGTCATAAAAGCAACAAAATTGGATGTACGACTCTGAAATTTTGCACACTTTGTTTTTGGGTAAGGCGCTTTCTTGTAACGGAAAATCAATGTGCCACGCCCACTTTTACGCCCACCTCCCATATAACGTTTTAACTAAAATTCATATAATTTCTCTATTAATAAAGATTTTGGAATAATAAAGGCCTATAATGAAACACCTCAGTTGTACTCATTCGCAAAAATAACTTTGACACGCCTACTATAACGCCCACTTTCACTTTTGAATTGTGTCCAGACGCATAAACGTAGTCATGAAACTTCGAATATATATTTATCGAGTCAAAAGGATATTTTTCCCTGAAAATCACTTAAATCTATGCATTAGAAAAGGAGTTATAAGTCAAAATGTACGAAAATTTATACCGCTCAGTGTATATTTGAGGTTTAAAACGTAATAAAACTGACAAAACTATATGTACGATTCTGAAATTTTGAAAACATGGCTTTTTGGTCAAAGTCTTCGTTATAACGGAAAATAGATGTGCCACGCACACTTTTTTCCTTAAATTTTTATAAAAATATATTAGTCATATATATTAGCATTTATTCATCTTACACTGTGCCATTTATTGTACTGTAGCTAAATATAAGATAAAGATGATAAGATAGATGACTCTACTAGCAACTACTAGATGGCATGCTAACAACTTATGCTTATGTTCTCCTGAAATTATGCTCTATTAAAAATGGGAATTTAGAAAAATTTTGACCTAAGTAAAAAAAAAATTATCTCTAAACATTATAAACAATTTATTTTCATGTACTAATGGCTAACAAATTTTAAAATTATACAAAACTTATTTCGTTTGAAAATCTTTGAAAAGCAAAATGTTATAGAAGTTTAAAAATCAAAATCTTACTAATAAATTTCCCGTTTTAGAAAAATGCTGAGAATGTATATTTTAAATCAACCTGTGGCCCTTAAAATTTAACCTTAAATTCACTTTCTTCCTCTTAAATTCATGTAAATTCTCTATGAATAAAGATTTTGGAATACTAAAGGACTATATTGAAATATCTAAGTTATGTTTATTAGCAGAAACTTTATTGACACGCGTATTTTAACGACCACTTTCATTGAAAGACTAAATTTACGAAAACATTTTACTAGCATACCGAAGTTATAATGGGTGGTTTAATTTTAAGGGACTATGTTGATTTTGAATAAAATTATTATGACATTATTATCATTTATTTTTATAATGATAATATTTGTATGCTTCAATTATGTATGGGACAAAATATCGGCCAAATGGCCCCCATTTGTCATTTTCAATGACACTGTTGATGCTCGATTGTTGGGCACGATGATGAGTCGAGGTTGCTTGCTCTTTTGTAATGTTATCGTGAAAAACAGCAATGTTTCCCATTCAACGAACTAAGATGGCATTCACAGATGTTTTCACATTTCATACAGACCTGCTTTGCAGACATTTAAATATTTTTTACAATTCTCACGATTGTGGACGAATTCGAACGATTATGTTGACCAAAAGAATCACGAAGTGCACAAAATGCATTTTGATTTGAACGCTCATTTTTATAAAAATCTTTAATATTTAAAAGCGTTGCTCGATTGCGTATCTTTCCACGGTTCAAATTGAGTTAGTCTGAGATTGAGAAATGTCAAATGAAATACAAGAAAAAGTTAAAGTTTAGATGTGGTTCACCTTAAACATGGGCCCTTAAAATTTAACCACCCTCTACAAAGAAAGTGATACATATTTTATTATAAAGAGATTATTCTATAGCGATTAACAAAATAATAAATATTGTGCTTTAAATGTACACAAAATTGGTGGTGGGTATAAAAGATTCGGCACAGCCGAATATAGTGCTCTTACTTGTTCCTTTTAACATACAAAAAAACAATTAAGCAACTAAGTTGTGATTTGGCCAAATGCTATTGAATTTTCTGGAGAAAACCAAACCACGCTTTTGTGCGCTAACTTTTTAAAAATAAATTTCTTCAAATACACATTAAAATTTATTAATATATTCTAAGATAAAGTAAGAACCATTATAAACGTAATTTACAACAAAAGTTAAAAAGTCATTTAAATTTAATAGAACCCCTTTTAGTATTTGAAATTTGACTTTTTAAAACACAGTGTGTTATCAACTTAATTGTTCAACATTCATTTGAAGATAACAAATTTTCAAAGTAAATAATACCAACCACCAAGAATTATTTTAAACAAAGCAGAAATGTAAAATGAAAAACTTTTTCTTATGTTAAAGTCAAAATTCAAACTTTTATTTCAACATAAAAAACACACACAAAAAAGAAAAACTTTACTTCCTCTTACTTATATACTCCCACATTTTTACTTTTAACGAGTAATTAGCCCTATATGCTTAACTTATAAGTTGGCACAAGTAGAAAAACCAAACTGTTAATATTATTTTGTTTTAATTTTTCTGATTTTTTTATATTATTTTTAAAATAACTGTAAATGGAAATATTGTTGATACATTTCTGTTTTTTGACTCACATAATTTATGTATCTTAACGAACATAATAGAATATTTTAGTTTGTACATAATTCTTGTAGCATAAGATAAGTATGTGCACACCTTTTAATGGTTATTGTTTATTTTTTAATAAAATTTAGTTATTTTCTTTTGTACTCGTTAAAACTAGTATTTTGTATTTTAAATGACAAAAAGAGACATAAACATTTACAATTACTTGCTTTCCAAACCATTTAACACTTTAAAAGTTTTCTCCTTAAGTGTTTTTCGTACAGTTTCTGTTACATACAAAAAAAACTTTCAAAGGACAAGAAAATGTAAACAATGAGTTTATGCCTCTTCGTATATTTACACTCAAAATAACTGAAGCTAAATAAAAAAAAAAACAGTAAGAAAATATATTGACTTAGTGTTATATTTAAAATAATTTCAGTTACAGTTCAAGTGAAAGAAAGCACTGTTGAAAGTTGTTGCTCTGTTGAAAAGCTATTTACAGCTTAAAGTATCACATGTTTGAATTTCCTAAGTAATGTTGAAAAGTTGCGTCTGCTAACTTATGGATGATTTCTTGGCTGTATTAAAAATTCTAAAGCTTTTGTAAATACTATTTACCTAAAGGTTTTTACATACACTATTTTATAGGCTTTTGTCAAAACAAGTCAGTGTTGCCATAATAAAAAATTTTAAAAGCTTCTAAGTTCGTAATATAAGACCAAAAATTTCTCAGGACTACTTAACTAATTTGCATATCACTACCTTATATTTAATAATTTGTTTAAATGTAATAATTTGTTTTAATAAAATACTTTAATGGATTTAGCGGGATGTATTTTTGAGAATGCTGGATGTTAAATTTTTCAAATTGGAGTCAAGTTCTCCATTATTACCTAGTGTATATAAAGCTTTGTGCATTCTTCTTGAATTTACAAATTTATGCATATTAGATGATGGAGGCGCATAATATACAATGAATTCTTCACCCTTTAAACGCCTTCAATAGGTTAAACATCACTTCCATTTCCAAGAATAGCTTTGACAACAGTAAACAAGAAAGAGGCCTCTTACTAGTTGCGTATGAATAAGAAAATAACTACAAAACTACTTATCATAACCTGATGATGATCCACATTTTTACAATAAGAAATAACTATTTAAACTTTTAACTTTTAACTTTGAAACTTAACACACCTTTGTTGCACACCAAGAGCCAAACAATACTAAAGCTCCTAATCAAATTGTCAGAAAACAAATTTAGTGTCACTATTCATAAGCGACAAAAGGGGAATTCCCCATGTTACAAAAAGAATAAAGTAAAAATCAAACATTTACAGCAAGCTCAAAAAAGTGTGTAGCATGTTGTGTTTAAAAACGCACAAATTGTGCGCATGTATATGATTTTGACAAATGTAGGCAAACTTGCTATATGTTTCTGCCCAATGGTAATTTAACTTCGCACAATGTTATACGTCAATATTTTGAACTTCTAGTCAAAATGCATTAAATTTATAACTATACATAATTAATTAATCGTAATGAGGACTAAGAATCAGTTGGTTTTAACACATTTAATTTTTTTAAATTACTCTAATAGTTTGTTTAAATTATGTTATTTTTTGGAGCATAACGAAAATGCTTCTAAAACGCGAAAGGATAACCAAAAAAAATATATC
The DNA here is from genome assembly GCA_941918925.1 of Phyto melanocephala. Classification (NCBI taxonomy): domain Eukaryota; kingdom Metazoa; phylum Arthropoda; class Insecta; order Diptera; family Rhinophoridae; genus Phyto; species Phyto melanocephala. The sequence goes on from OW799236.1 coordinate 103,952,111, forward strand.
CTTCAAAAAAAATTTTTTTTTAAGTCTTTAAGGTTAAGTACAAACTAAAAAAAAACACAAACATTTTATTTTGAGTAGTTTTTATACTTGATTAAATTGGTGGTAAGTAAAATTAACAATTGGGCAATAATGGGTTAAGTATATTTTAGGTTTTTTTATATTTTTGTGAAAAATTATTACATACTAAATAAATAATATATCGCCAAATCTGGCAACCATATAAAAAGCTTTTTTCTCTTTTAGAGAAAGAAAAATCGAATACATAAAATGTAGCCAATAGAAAACCGCTTTTAACAGATAAAAATGGCAGCTTTTATTACTGTTAACCGTTATACGGAGCTTTTTTACTTTTATTATTTATGCATTTACACTAAAGACAACTTCTCATTTTTATATGGTTTTTAAATAGAATAATAAAAAATCTCTACAACTTAAAAAGTTACAAATATATTACATATATCTAATTATATACATCAATTTAATTTTAATCCAATATTTCGCTACTACATCTTGTAACTTCTTCAGGGAAAGTTTAAACAATTAATCACAAAAATATAAAAAGGAAAATAATTTATTTCTTAATTTAAAATATACGATCAAAAAATTCAAATACAAATATTAAAAATAAAAATTTGTTAAAACTTAAAAGTTTTTCAACGCTATGTCTACAACCGATTACCCGGGTCAGTTTTCTGTTTTCAAATCGATATAACTTCACGACCTGGCAAGATAACAGTTAAAAAATTTAAACATGCTTCTTGAATAAAAATTAGTTCAAAAAAATATTTTCTGGAAGAAAATCTATAGGCTGTTTTAAAAATGTACCCCTTAAGCAAACAATAGACTTACCTGGGTATTCACTTAAGATTCAAATCGGTGCAGATGTTTTCTGATTTTCGATAAATTAAAAAATTTAGCGGTAAATCTGTAAATTTTTCTTTTTGTGAAAACCAGAGTTGGGTTACGACAATTATTTGAAAAGAAAAATTAGCAGTCATTGTATTACAGACGTTCTTAAGTGATGCGATCACCAACTAGCGACATATGATTTTTATTTTCATAAGATAACGGAGACATGTCAATTGATTATTTAATTAAGCATAAATAAAAGGTTCGATAATAATTTTCTTTATGCCTAAGCTACGAAAATTACACTGTTTCTCCCAGGTTTCAATTAAAAAATTGACTTAAGTCATTTTTCAATTAAGCACTCCTTTAAAAATTAAATTGTATTTAATTATATATTTCACAATATTGGTAAAAGAGAAATTAAAAACCCTTGAAAACTTCAAACTGATTTACGTATTCTTGTATAACCTATAAATTGCAATCCATTTGCTAAATTATGCGTTAAATGTAATGAAAAACCGAACAAAAAATTAAATAAAGAAAACTGCTGCTCATTTTAATTGTTCTTATGCCTTGCACGTTTCAATTCACACATTTAATTATTTACTTTTTTATTTCCTTAAATGTTTTGTAAAAAACTGATTAAAAAGAAATTAAAAAATCAATTGATAATTGCAACTGAAAAAAAAGAGGAGAAAAATAAAAATTACAAGCCTTAACTTTAGGGTAAATATAGTTTTTGCTTTATCATTTGCCATTTCAAAATTCATTACATTTAATTGTTCATTTCTCTGTGGTCTTTTATTTGCATATTTAATTGATTTATTTGCAACAGAAGACAATATTTAGCAACACAAAATTGCAAAATAATAGAAAAATAAGTAAAACTGTTTTCGGTTTGGTGCTCTTTAAATTGGTAATCGTTGACCGAAAAACTAAGTGAACTACATAGGAGATGTCATGAAAATGTTAATGTAAATGCAAAGTGGACCAATAAGGGAATTAATCACGTTGAGCATAGGATCGATTAAAATTGAAAATAAGCCAATCAAACAGAAGCTAAGCAAATCTATTCAACTGTTGTAAGTTTATTTAGCTGTTTTTAGTAATAATACAATGATGATATGCAAGTTTATTGTAACGAGTGGTGCAAAAATTAATACAACCCCTAAAATTTTGAAGTAAATACAATTTAATGCAGTGTGATATTATCGTCCATATATAAACACATTCAATGTATTTGTAAATGGGTACACGCAAAGAAAAACCGTGGTTACGACATGATCACGACAGTCATATTATTTTTTCTAAAACAATATTTGGTTGTCGAAAACAAGTAATAGTTATTTTTATTTCATTTCATCATATATTTTCTCACGATAATCAAGCATTTGTTTGAACTGTATCATTTAATGTTTACTTTTCGTAAAAATTTCAAAATGGTTATCATTTAAAAATAGTATGATTTTAAAAAATTAATTTGACAAAAATATTGGTAAACAAGTAAGAGCGCTATATTCGGCCGTGCCGAATCTTATATATCCTTCACAACGTGTAGTCATGCAATAACAGTAGTTTGTATCACCATTCCATATGATATACGTACATACATATAAAAAACATACATATATAAAAACATCCCATTGTAAAATTATAAATTTACGTACATATGTATGTTAAAAAAAAATAAAAAAAAATTTAAAAAAAAATTAAAAAAAAAAAAATTTAAAAAAAAAATTAAAAAAAATTTTTTTTTTAAAAAATATTTAAAATATATAAATATAATAAATATAAAACAAAATAAATAAAAAAAATATTAAAAAAAAAATTAAAAAAAAATAATAATAAAAATATAAATAATATATTGAATAAAAAATAAAAAAAATAAAAAAAAATTTAAAAAAAAAAAAATGAAAATAAATAAAAAAAAATTTTTTTTTGCTCAGCTGGGATTCGATGCCACGTTTTCTCTAACCAGTATACACGTTTGTATGTATGTATGTCGTTGTTGTAATGTTGTTTTTGTGAAAAAAAATCGAGGTGGTCGTGGGTTTTTGCTCATATCTCAGTTGTTTATGTACCGATGTTTCTGATTTTCAACAGCGATCTACTCCCGAATATTTCTGATATTTTAGTACCTCAACCGAGTCCAAGCGATGTCGGGGGGCTTTAAAAAGTTGATTTCAACATACACACGGACAGACGGTCAGACGGACAGATGGACAGACTGACAGACTGACAGCGCTTAATCGACTCCCCTATTCATAAGCTTTCAGAAAATATATACTTTATGGGGTCGGAAATCAAAATTGTAGAAATTTCACACGGAATGACAAACCTATATATACCCTTTTTCACTGTGTGAAGGGTATAAAAATGCAATCAAATTGGCAAGTACAGTTAATATGTGTATGTTACAGCAAAAGACAATAATTTGCCGTAAAAAAGCAGTGATTCTAAGATACTTTAAATTAACATAGTAATGATAACTGGTAACCATTATATGTTTTAACCATAATCATACAATTCAATCAAAGTATGTCGCTCTTCGATTATGGTTGCCACAACCATATTCCTTCTTTGCGTGTAAGAGTATTATATTTAGCTGTGCCATATTTTTGTGTACTACCTTTAAACGATAAAATCTTTTATTTTGTTAATAATTATCAAAGAAATAATCTTTCAATACTAAATTATATTTGAGTTTAATTGTATAAGTCTACTTGCCATTAATATTTTTTATATTTAGTCTCAAAACAGAAACTAAATACTTTTACTAAATGTGTGTCAAAGTTATTGCTTTTAAACTGATCTAAACTAATATAGTTCCTCAGGCTTCAAGATTTTTCGTCCGTAGAGAATTATATGAATTAAAGAAAAATCATTATTAAGGGGTAAGAACTATAGTGAATATCTTGCCTTCATTTCCCGTTATTAAGATGACATTAACTTAAGGCCAACATTCGCAAAATAAAAAACTATTAGAAGAATCTTAATATTTAATATTTTTTATTATGATAAAATAATGTTAATTATGCTTGAAATAAAATGTCGACAAAATTCTTGCTACTGCTTCTGTGGCATATTTCTATTTAGCGGTTCATATTTTCAATGACACTGCGATACATTTGAGATTCACTGTCGTTAATATGCTGAATTATATCATCCTTTAGATTTTAAGTCGATTTTAGCTTTTTCAGGTACATTTTTTATTTTAAATATCCCCACAGAAAAAAGTATAATGGTGTTAAATCACATAATCATGGCGGCCAATTGGCATCGTCTTGCCGTGATATAATACTGCCATTAAATTTCTTGCGCAAAAGAGACATTGTTTCCTTAGCTTTGTGGAAAAAACACCATTCTCTCACATTTCGTCCAGGAAAAAATCACTAATTTCTGGCCACAAGAACTCCATTATCATCGCGCAAATGATAGTTACTAATTCATGATAACAACTTGAGCATCCATATGTTCTAAGAAGTACGGCCCAGAGATGCCGTCAGCTTAAAATCAGTCATTCCTTGTGGACGCATTCGCTTTTCTGCGATCACTCTAGTATTCTCATTTCATGTAATGCAGCATTTCTGTTTGTTAAAGTGTGTCCCGTCGCTAAAGGTGACTTTTTTTTGTTAAGTTACCATTATCACTTTAGATCATTTAAAAAACTATCTGACGCATTGGCGCACCTCAAATGGTCAGAAGTCCTCATGTATTGACTCAACTGACCCATGTAGGAGTGTTAATTTAAATATTTATGCAAAATTCGCAGTGGTGTTCGAGAGAGGTTGATCATTATTCTGGCACGGTGCCGCAAACAACAGCAATGTTTTCCGCAAAATGAATTGGCGAGCATAAAGAGGTGGTTTTACATTTCCTACAGAACTGGTATAATAAAATTTGAACAGAGTTCTCCGCATTGTCATTTATTCTAACCAAAAAACCACGAAGTGTATGTAACGCATTTTGATTTGAACCCCCATTTTCGTAAAAGGCTTCTTAAACCTAAAAATAATTGCATAGCTATCAATAGTAAAATAAGTCAAATACTGAAACATTCCTCTACGTCATTGTGTTTAGACACATTCACAATTTTTTTAAGCCATTATAAAATTAAAAAAAATATATTGTATCAAAAGATGCAACTGTCTCCCTTAGTCATCAACTTTGCCTATTTCTATGCAAAACATTTTCGGTTTATAAGAAAAATTCTACCAAACTTTAAGTCTCCTAGCATTTCTGTTAGAGCCTTATCCTGCTTTTAAGAGACGCACAAAAGGACAAACGGAAGAAAATAGCTAAATCGTCATAATGTGAAACCAGGACATTAGGATCTTAAATGAGTATTTCGATGTTTTACAAACGGAACAACAAAATAAATAAACCCCCAGTAAATTTTTTTTGGTGGTGGGTGTCAAACTATACATTTAAATTGACGAGTGTAAATTTGAAACATAAAAGCCAAAATATTGCCATTTCCTCCAAAGATATATCACAGTTACCCTAAATATGCAAACACTGTTGAAATTAGTTGAATAGGGTTGCATATAAGTAGTAATTGTATAAAAATATTTTAATGCATCGATTTTAATTAACCTGACTGTTAACATGCAAATAATCAATCTGGCATGCCATAGCATTTAAAACATACACCTATTAATATGCACTTTTGCGTAGAAAACCTTCCTAACATTGTCAGCTTTTCAATAGTATTTTTAGATCTATAATTATTCCAAAGCATTGTAATCCCTTCGAACAAATGCGTTTTTTAATATTCAGCAGCATCTTATTCACAATACACTTGTGTCAATATCGTTCTTTTATATCATTATATAAGTAGTATTATCACACATATGCATAGATACACTTAAGTATCAACACATCTGCATTTAGATACAAGTGTAAGATATTTTGCTAAAAGTCGCTACGAGTATATCAAACATAAGTCAGTGGTTATATTTTAAATCCTTTTTCCTTTTGATACCAAATAAATGCTTAACATTTAGCATCTGATTTACACATGAATTTATAAACTATTGTAATACCAATTGATAGACGAGCAAACGTATTGATTTAAATCTATATGTACAAAAACAGAGATGCTCTGAAATATAAAAGAGATGTTATACTTTTGAACAATGTATGCTTAAATATATGTAACGATAACTATGATTAAACGGCTCTAAAAAATATTATTAAAGATTCTATTGCATAAGTATGTCATAAAAATTGTTAACAAAACCTAAAGCTTGCTAATGTAAGTTACGAAATTTTTCTAATTTTTTACGTTTTAAGAATATTTCTTCAGTTACTACGCATTTCATGTGACGATATGTACGCATTCATAAATAAAAAAAATCCAAATTTTATTTACATACAGTACCGTGTATTTAAAAACATATTAATCTTAAACTTAAAAAAATTTCTTTCTCGTTTGAGAATATTATATCTAATAAGGATTTTCTTTTCATTTTTTCAATCTCAATATTCCTATTTAGATCTTATATATTTAAAAATTAGAGTATTTTTGTGGCACCTAAAGGGTATGAAATTTTTACGGAGATTTTTAAGGAGATTGAAGAAGGTAATATTCATCTCCTTTAAAAGCTCTAAGAGATATAGATGACTTATTATTATACTAGTTAATATTCTTAGGGCCATTATTACAACTTGCCGACAAAGTTAATGTTAATAAAAGGTAACTTTTGTTAACGTGAGCAATAAACTGACCATTAAGTATTTTTCGTTATTACAACCTGCCTGTAAAATAAATTGTATTTATTTTAAAGTATGGCAGCACCAAAGCAGCAAAACCAAAGTGGCAACGACAAGCAAATAGTAAACAATTCCCTTATACGGTAGAAAATATGGTAACTTTTAATTTATGAACCTCACGTTAAAAGTTAAAGGTAGAGCGATCTTCCCTTCAACTTATCGGACACTTTTAGGTTAAAGTAAAGTTGTAATAACGAAAAACTAGTTATCTGTCCGATAACATCCTAACTTTAGTTAACGGTAAGTTATAATAATGGCCCTTAGTGTGGACCTAATCAGTTTCAGAATTTTTTTCGATTTCTCAAAATTATAACCACCTAATAGATTGAAGTAAACTTAAAGTTATTTTTAGAAATTCTAAAAGTTTTTATATTTTTCTAGGTGATGGCAAATTTTTTTTTGATAATTTTTCGGATTATTTGTTTTTGAATATACCGTGATGTCATGATATCTATATTATCTCTAGATGGTCAAAATTAGTATGCAAGTTTATTTAACTCTTGCATTGCAGATTCAAGTTTTCGTTTATTAGGGTCTTTATAAATGAATTGCTATTTCATTAAAATTCTCCCGTAAATTCCATAACCTTAGCCTAAAAAAGCAATACTATGATTTGATGAACGGAAGTAATTACATTCAATCTATAATAAATTTTAACAAAATTTGTATTGCAGTAATGAGATTAAGCTTGCAAAGTGTGCTGTATTTTCTTGTAGTTTTATATAACCATTAATTATATAATGATCACTAGTTTGTATATATTTAAAATGTTAACTAAACTTAGGAAATATAGATTATGATATTTTAAAACACATTTTGTTTTCTATTAAAATCGTATTAGAATTTAGATTTTGCCGCTGAATATACTCATCCCTGTGTTTGATTTAGATGGTACAAGTTTGATTTGAGAAGTCAAAGTCAGTACTAGACTTTTGATTAAACTATTTTCATATTAAAGAGGGTGAACATAAGATATTGTTTTAAACATTTTATAACCTTTTGTCAACGAAGAAACTCTTTAGTTAAGCTACAGCATCACGCTATTTTATATTGAAGCTTTAACTGATCACATAGCCAGCCCATAGCGCTTTGAATTGAAATCGTATGTTATTTAGCCAAAATGTTTATATCACTCTTTACTCTAAATATTACCCTGGATGTCTTAGTAATAATGAGGTTTGTTGTAACAATACATTAATATATAAATAAAATATAAATATAAATTCTCACAGAAGTGCAAATTGATCTTGTAGCCGATCAACTGCCTGTACTTTATGCGACGTCCAATTGCTTCGGACTCTAGTCTAGTTTAAGTTAACTGTCAATTCGGTACAGCTACAGTACACTTTAAACTTTTTTATAAAATTTTTGAATTTTGTAAGAAGTGCTGAAATTTTTATCGAAATTAAATGAAAACTACCGAAAATGCCAAAAAAATGTGAAAAAAATTAATTTAAAAAAATCATCAATTTGTTGCCATGAGTAAAGTAGTTTTTAAATATTTTTAAATAATCACGAAACTCTAAATCAAAAATTCTCACTGTTTTAAATTGCACTGTACTTTACTTGTGTTTCATTCTATACTTCTTCATTTTATTAACACAGTCTATGTCTATGTGTTCATTTCCATCTTTGATTCATGTATGTATTTTTATGTGCTTATAAATGTATGCATCATTTATAAGTATGTATGTATGACAGAATCGTGTAATGCAATCAATTTATTTTCATTGAGCTTTACTTCTTGACATTCTGTTTTGCTTTTATCACTGTGACATAAAATTTCAAGCAGTTGACGTTTATACACCGGTGGGGATTATGCAGTGTATATGTATATGTATGCAGGTCTATAGTAAAATATTAAGCCTTTATACACCTTTTTCCCTTGACGAGACATACCTTTTGTGCTGTTAAATTTTACCATTATACAAAATTTAACCCATAAAAATTTTATTAGTTGAGATCCATGTAATTGACAAAAAGCAACACTTCAAGGTTGCAATTTGGGAAATAAATATAAACAACATTTTCAAAGTGGTTTTTAACCGATTTTAAAAGGTAAATAAGTTTTTGTGTTTAAGTCGACTTTAGTCTATGAACAGAAAGGATTTTGTTATAGTACTAAGCATACCCAGCAAAATTAAAAAATAATGAGTTGAAAGTATTAGAAAACCGTTCTTCGCTACTTACAATTTGGCATCTAAACCCATTATTTTAATTACTGTTATAGATAAACAGAAGTCGTTTGGTTCCTCTAAGGAAGGAAATTCGGTTAGATTATTCTGCGATACATTAATTTTAAATATAAAAATCAGCGAAAAAAAAAAATCATCACCTTGCTGATGAAATGCTTTGCCGCTTTGTCAAAATAATTAACTTACATCAAAGGCGTGTTAAACTAAATGTGAATTGTAAAAAGTTATGTATTTTAATGGCTTTTAGCAAATTTCGTATTGTGTGTGTATGTAAACAAATGTCTAAAAATAAGTACTTACGAATCACATAAATGAAGTCATTAATATATCGAAAACTTCTTAGTAAGACGGGCGATCTGTAGTAGTCATTGAAATGTATGTTGTTTAGTAAGAGCAAGACATTACCAAGTTTTTGGTAGGTATGTGTGAAAAAGTTAGTTTATGTATTAAAATGTCTATGATATAAGATTTAAGAACCGAGTTTGTGTAAAAAGGAAATGATAATTCTACTGGGATGATTTTAAAAACAAACATTTTGGAATTAAAAAAAAAATAAGGATGACTGAAGGCAAGTGACTTCTTTCAAAAATCATACGTTTTTAAGCTTAGATATCATGCAATTTTTAACTCTCCCTCTCTCTCTCTCTCTCATATTACTAACATTAAATTTACTAAAAGAAATTAAGAGGACTTCTATGTTACTCTAAGAGAAAATAAATTAACATAAAGTGAAATAGAAAGATTTCATCAAGAGTGGTTACAAATGGGTTAAACCATTTTTGGAGAATTCGTGTCGCTAAGAGAGCGGAGTAATGTTATAAATATATTATTAATATATAAAGTCAAATACGATTATTATACAAAAAACTCATAAAATATGCTTTAATGTATTAAAAATATTTAAACGTGATTAAAAGGGTTAAAAATGTAACAATGTTGCCAAACGTAGACAATTATGTTGGTCGTAAAATGTGAATTTTTACGCACTATTTTGGCACTAAAAACTCACTTGAAACAGTTTTCAGGTAATAAAAACAATAATTGCTATGTACTACAAATGTGGCAGATGTATTTACAGACAATGTATTTGCAGTTTTTAAAAATTAAACAAAATATAAAAAAAACTTATGAATCAAAAATTTATGAATCATACAATGAGTATCCGAAATTTAATGTTGTATCTTAATTTATTTTTTTTTTTTAGTTTTGAAAATCTTCTAAGAATTTATTTTTGTAAATTTTAATGCAATGGAATTCAGACAACTAAATTATTATTTTTTATTGACAATGATGTTCACTGTATACAATACATATTTTTTCATCATTAGAAATATGCAAGTAAATCTCTTCGATTACACATAAGAAATTAAAATAATCAAAAATATTTACAAACAAGCCTCATACAAAGTTGAGATTTTTTTAGCTTTTTATGTGACGGAATATTTATTATGTTTTGTTCGACATTTATACATACAAATTTATGGACTGTGCCATGGTGTAATTACGGCGTAAAGGAGAGCAATTTTTGTCTCTCTTTTTTATGTATGGAGTTTGACAACTTCCGGAGTTCAAATAATTTTTTTAATATCTAGTTTGACATTCTCCAGAGCAAAAAAAAATAATCAGCTGAGCTAGCACCGCCACCTTGTATAATTACACCATGGACTGTGCTACAAAATTAGTTTTACTATATTTTAAAAATAACAACATATTTTCACCAAGAAGTCCTAAAAATATGTTTGAGTCTATGTTTTAAAAGTTTGCCTTTTAGTTTTGTTTTAAGGCAGCTTTAAGATTCTCACTTTTTAAAATCCTTATACTGATTAAGCGTTGAACATCAGGTGATTATTACATCTTAAATATGGGATGTGCTTGGCAGAATTATATAAAATAAAACGCGAAATATTTTATGGAATATTTTTACCCAATTGCTCTTCTATCTTTTATATAAAAAAATAGCATAACTGCCTGAATGTTTGATCATCACATATCTTAAACTCACAGAGCTATAGACAAGAAAGTTTTTTGGAAATACGAACTCTAAGGACAAAAATTGTAAAATCGTTAACCTTGTATCTGCTAAACTTAAAATGATAAAGACTAACTTGAAAAGGTATCTTTTTAAAAAATAATCTAATAGGTTTCTAATCCTTTTTTGAATATTTAACCCACAAGGAGCATAGGTACCCTATTAAACTTAGGTTAGGTTTAAAAGGAGGGGCACTAAAAGCCCAAACTTACGACAGCAATACACTTATGCCCAGTTGGCATGTTGTGCGCCTCATATGAATAGAGTAGTTTGAATAGAAAGAGAATAGAAGAGAAAGAGAAGCAAACTAGTCCAGAGTCTCTGGCTGGAATCGAACCCGCAACCTTCAAACTAGCAGACTAGCACATTACTGACTAGTCCACCGGGGCACCCTATGAAACTTACAAATACATAATAAATTAAAATTGTATTAGTTACTCCAAAAAAAAATTCAACAAGATTTCAATACTTTTTTAAAATTTTGCAACTTTTGGGAAAAACAGAATCAAAGAGTGAAAAAAAGCCGATGCATCTACAAATAGTGAGTGTTTAGTGTGGATTACAGATGGCTGTGGTATCGGGCCATACTCCTTCGAAAATAAAGTCGGCCAAGCAGTTAATGCTAGTGATGTTCGCGAGATGTTAATGGACTTCTTGTGGCCAGAAATTAAGCATATGGACCTGGACAATATGTGATTGTAACAGAATGGTTCCCTTTAAAACACTGATATCGAAGCAATGACGATTTTTCGGATATTTAATGGCTGTGTTAACTAACATGGTGGTGATATTAATTGACCTCCGCATTTATCTAATTTGACACCAGTGGACCACTTTTTTTGGAGATATCGAAAGGAAAATATATAAATCAATAAGCTAAAAATAATTTAAGAGTTAAAGGATGAAATTGAGAAAGGATACTCCAACACTAACGACACTGAAACTCAATTATGTCTGAATGATATATATTCATATAGATCATTGAATAAAATTATGCCATCAAAGTATAACCTAGCTTTTTGCCGATATTTTATTTCACACAAAATTTACATTGATCTTTATATTTAAAAAAAAAAAAATTTTGATAATTCTCTGAAATTATTATGTTTCATTTAAAATTAACATCGTGCGTTTTGGTTTGATTACTCTGTATTTGGATGCCATAAACTTGTCGAAAGCTAATTGACTGCTAACTTCGCACATATTCAGTATAAGCGCTTAAGTGTCACTTAAAACCGGATTTTAGAGTTTTGGCTTTTATCGAAAAACGTGCCTTCACAAATTTCACTATGAGTCACCACATAAAAGAAAATAATTAATAAAACTCTAAATATTAAAAATATAATGAAAAACAGTTTAAATGTTGTGTGCAGATGCGTTATTTTGTATTGATTGCAATATGCAGCTGTAACCTGCACTTTTTCTTTTTAAATTAAAATTTCTTTTAAATAATCACTTGTATACTATCATTGTTTTGGAATCACCGAAGTTTAAACAGTATGATATTCTAAGCATTTGTTGAATAGTCCTTTCTTTCGCATAAAAAACACTGACTCATATTGCTAAACAATTTTGTTTTTTTTTTATTTGTGTATATTATATCGGAAACAAAAATTCGAATGGTCTTTAAGTAAAATTTCAAAAAAAATAAGAAATGTGTTTAAAGAACACTGATTTGTGTTAGTATAATACCATTGATTGATATTGCAATCAATCATGTAAAAAAGGCTAAATTATGTTTATGGACATAAAATCCACTAAATAAAAATACAAATTAAGATAAAAACGCTGGATTGACTTGAAACTAGCTTAAATGACATAACTTTTTAACTACTACAAAATAAACAAAAGCTACATAATAACTATAGTTGTATTGCAACCAGATTCAAAAACTAAGCTCTGTCAGAATTCGATTTTACAATTGCAGAGCGTGTTGCTGCCACTGTATTTTGGTTTGAATCTGTGGTGCCCTTGATATGCTTTAATAATTATAACTACAGTAGCACTGAAAACTTTGTAAAATTTTATAATAAAAAAAAATTAATTATTCTTCTTTTTCCATTTCTAAAGAAAGTTTGACAATAAGTTTTGTTTTATTTAATTTTAAAAAACAACATAAATCGTACAAATTGTATATATATTACCAGGTCATGGCATAGCTAAAAATTTGTTTATAGAGGTGGTTAAGCATAAACATTTTTTATAGGGGATGTGACATAATCTCAGCTAATATGTTTGTATATTAAAGTTTTTCTAATACTTTTAGTGCATTGCATCCCAAGAATTGTCTATTTACAGGGTACATTAAACAAGGTTCCCGCATATTATCAGCTGATCAATTTTTGATTTTATATTAAAATACATGTTTTAAATAACTTGTCAAACTTGATTTGTTTGTTTATTTGGATATATTTAAGTAGTTCGTAGCATACAAGAGACACGATATTTAAAAAAAAAACCAAAAACCAACAAAAATACTTAATATTAATAATAATAGATAACTTTTGCGTTTTAGTTTGGGCTTTTATTCTAAAATTGGCATAAATGTTATTATGGGCTTTTTAAATACATGTGACGATATTTGCATTGAAATGATGTGAAACAAACTTTTTTTATTTGTACAAGACAATGATTTTTTCATTTATGAAAATATTACTTGAACGAAAGAGAGAGAGAGATCAAATATTGCAACCTTAGCAGTCATTGTCTATGCAAATATTTCAGAGGTTATAAATGGGTTGACACAAATGTAAGCTGTGTATAGTTTATAATTATGCGATGACAAGTATTGTTACTGGTTTCATAGTTAATTTGAAATTTGAAAAGTACAATGTCTGGAAAACAGTAATCAAAACTGATGAACAATATTATCTATTGTAGTTAAAATGAACCTTTTCAATATGGGTATCATGAAAAGTATTTTTAATAGTCAGTAGATTTGTTAATATATAAATCAACAGCAACAAAACTCAAATCAGTGTCTCTTAAAAATAGAGGCAATAGAAAACTTTGAAGGTGGACGTTTTTCATATATAGTGTTGAGTGTAACAATATTTTGTCCAATAACAAGACACAATTTAAATGGTCAAGTTCTTACAAATATTTCATAATTATGAGATAACTATAACAACTGTATATTCACGACAAAAAATTATTTTGTTTAATTTCCCGATGTACGCCAAAGCAACAAAAATTTATAAATAATTTTTTTAGCGTGAGTAATAAAATATACTTCTAAATTATTAGAATTATAAATTTTGCAACTTTTTATATAAATTTTATTACAGAATTTTTTTTATTAATTTTTATGATTTTATTGCCCCTTATCAAGGAAAGTTTGAAGTTATAAAGACAGCTAAGGTTAGAAAATCATGCTACAAAGACTGAACGTATTTTAACAAATATTTATTTAAAAAAAAACAAACCTAACTCTCACTTAAATAAGTCAAACATCACTGAAAATTTTTTTTTTAATATAAACAAGTAAGAGCACTATATTCGGCTGTGCCGAGTCTTTTATACCCACCACCAATTTTGTGTACATTTAAAGCACAATATTTATTATTTTGTTAATCGCTATGGAATAATCTCTTTAAAATAATATATGTTTCACTTTCTTTGTAGAGGGTGGTTAATTTTTAAGGGCCCCTGTTGAAGGTGAACTACACCTAGTCTTTAAATTTGTTTTCTGCATTTCACTTGACATTTCTCAATCTCACTCAAGTTGATCCGTGGAAAGATACGCAAATGAGCAATGCTTTAAAGTTATTCAGGTTTTTTATAAAAATGGGCGTTCAAATCAAAATGCATTTTGTGCACCTCGCAATTCTTTTGATCAACATAATCGTTCAAATTTGTCCACAATCGGGAGAATTCTAAAAAATATTTAAATTTCTGCAAAACAGGTCTGTATAAAATGTTAGAGAATCTGTGAATGCCTTCTTAGTTCATTGAATGGAAACCACTGCTGGTTTTTGCGATAGTGTGGCAATAGAGCAGTCAACCTCGCATCATCATCAAGCCCAACAATTGAGCATCAATATTGTCATTGAAAATTTGGACCATCAGATAGAGGAGTGGCGCCAAGGATGGGGGGGCCATTTGGCCGATATTTTGTTAAATACATAATTTAACCATACAAATATTATCACTACAAAAATAAATAATAAAAATTTCCTAAATAATTTGTGTTTTATTTAAATTCAACATAAAATTTAACCACCCTTTATTACTGCGATATGCTACTAAAGTTAAAGTTAAAGTTTCTGCTAATAAATACAACTTAGATATCTCAATATAGTCCTTCATTTTCCCAAAAACTTTGTCAATAGAGAAATTACATGAATTTAAGACAACCCGTTATATGGGCGGTAGGCGTTAAAGTGGGCGTGTCACCTAAACTTTTTGACACAATAATAACATTGATTAGGAGGATATACGTAGCAAATTTGATCATTATACCTCTAATTTTGGCGGTTTTATGAGCTTTTAAATTTCATTAAGGGTAGATAACGTGAAAAGTGGGCGTTATAGTAGGCGTGTCAAAGTTGTTTTTGCGAATGAGTACAACTTAGGTCTTTCAATATAGCCCTTTATTATTCCAAAATCTTTACTAGTAGAGAAATTATATGAATTTTAGATAAAACGTTATATGGGAGGTGGGCGTAAAAGTGGTCGTGGCACCTTAATTTTCTGGATATACGTAGCAAATTTTATCATCATACTTCTAATTTTTGCAGTTTTATGAGCTTTTAAATTTCATTAACGGTATATAACGTGAAAAGTGGGCGTTATAGTAGGCGTGTCAAAGTTGTTTTTGCGAATGAGTACAGCTTAGACGTTTCAATGTAGCCCTTTATTATTTCAAAATCTTTGTTAATAGAGAAATTATATGAATTTTAGGTAAAACGTTATATGGGAGGTGGGCGTAAAAGTGGGCGTGGCACCCTAATTTTTTGGAACAGTAATGACATTGCCTAAATGGATATACGTGGAAAATTTTATCATCATACCTCGAATTTTGGCGGTTCTATGAGCATTTTAATTTCATTAACGGTAGATAACGTGAAGAGTGGGCGTTATAGTAGGCGTGTCAAAGTTATTTTTGCCAATGACTATTACCTAGGTGTTTCAATATAGTCCTTTATTATTCCAAAATCTATATTAATAGAGAAATTATATGAATTTTGGGTAAAACGTTATATGGGAGGTGGGCGTAAAAGTGGGCGTGGCACATTGATTTTCCGTTAGAACAAAGCATTTGACCAAAAAGCCCTGTTTGCAAAATTTCAGAGCCGTACATCCAATTTTGTTGCTTTTATGACGTTTTTGTTTTTAAATATACCGAAAAATACACTGTGCGGTATAAATTTTCGTACATTTTGATCGATAACTCCTCTACTAATGTATAGATTTAGATAATTTTCGGGAAAAAATATTGTTTTTACTCGGGAAATATATATTCGAAGTTTCATGAGTCTACGTTAATGCGTTTGGACTTAATTCCATTTTATTCGATGTTCGAAGGACACGGTTTTTTCGACCTACTCTTGCTTTTCGAGCTATAACTCTGTTCCTAATATTCCGATTTAGCCCATTTTCAATACCAAACAAACCTTATCTATAAGAAAGATTCTGGCAAAATTTGAGCCCCCTAGCTTTTTCGGTGCGACCTCTATCGTGCTTTCAACAGACGGACAGACGGACAGATGGACGGACATAGCTAGATCGTCATCAAATCAAACCCTGATTCAGAGTATATATACTTTATGGGTTCTAAAATGGATATTTCGATGTGTTACAAGCGGAATGACAAAATGAATATACCCCCACCATTTTTTTGGTGGCGGGTATAAAAACAAAAGCGACAGTGTATAAAAATTAGCAACATGTGTAGTTCTGTATCACATTAAAATATGCATTTAGGAGCCCATTAAAAACAACACTTTCTAAGTCTTGATTTCATTATAGGATCTAGCTATGTTCGACCGTCGGGCCGTCCGTTGAAAGCATGATAGTGCTCGAACCGAAAAACTTAGGGAGATAAAATTTTGCAGAATATTTCTTATACGTGTGGTTTTTTTGGTATTGACAATATGCTAAATTTATATGTTAGGAAAAGAATTGTTGCTCGTATTGCAAGAGTAGATAAAAACAATGTCCTTTCAACATCGAATAAATTTCGATTACGTCTAAGCGCATTGCCTAAGAGTGATAAACTTTCTCAAGTATATTTTCTGAGTAAGAAAATATCTTTTTTGAAATCGGTAGACTACGAAAGCAATTATAGATCAAAATATACGAAAATGTATACCGCACAGTGGCTTTTTCAGTCTACGTAAATCTTAAACTTAATAAAACTGAAAAACTAAGCTGTACGATTCTGAATTTTTCAAAACATTGCTGTTGATCTACAGATTTGTTACAGTGGAAAATTAAGGTGACATGTCAACTTTTATGCTTACCTCCCTTATAATGCAATATTTTAAATTCATATAATGTCACTATGGGAAAAGATATTGAAATCATGAAGAAAGTTATATTGAAATTTCAAAATTAAACTGATTAGAAGAAATTACTTTGACACGACTAAGTAAAACCTTTACACATCAATTATATTCAAAAGCTTATAAAAGCCATAGAATTATATGTGTTAGACGATGACTCATTTATAGCTTTCTGGTAAAATTTATTTATTGCCAGAAAATAAAGGTGACACGCCCACCTCCATATAACGCTTTATTTAAAATTCATATTTATTCTATATGGACAAAAATTTAAAAAAAAATTTTAAAACGAAATTATCAACTTCAATTTCCTTAAAAATACAAAATTGTTTTACTCCTAATGTTGAAATACTTAACCTTTCATTGTAAGATTAAACTTAAAAAAAAATAGATTAATAGTAAATTGAAGTTACACAAAGAAAATCAAACATATTTTAGTATAAAGAGATTATACCAAAGTAGTTACTGTTAATAATAACATAATAAATTTTGTGCTTAAAAAGTACACAAAAATGGTGGTGGATGTCAAAAATTCAGCACAAGCGAATACAGTGTTCTACTTAATATAAAAAATATCACACCAGCACAGAAGAGACATTTCTTCAATAAATTTTCACATATTTTCTTTAACATCATAAATTACTAAAAAACTTATTATTTAATTTGTAGAAAAAGTAAAAGTAAAATCAATTTTCATGACTGAGTTCGCAAAAATTGTTCGTTTGCCATATGTGTGCGATTTTGTTAGCTTTCGATACATTTAATATTGATAAATGCGAGTTTTGTTTTATTATTGATTTAATGAAATAAGTTTTTTCCTCTTTCGTGCCGGAAAACAAGTTAACATAATAAAACTTTCTCAATACAAACAATTTAGCTAAATGTATATTGTATGTTGAAAACTTGATCCTTAAGTTGACCACGAGTGAAAAAAGATATTAAAGAAACAAAACACATATAATTGAACATAAGTTTAGTTGGATGAACACAGGTCACTTAAGATTATATATTTACTTTAATTCGAAATAATAGACACTTTTCGTTTTCCTCTACGTATAAGGTAAAGTTGGCATGGGGTAGTTTGTATACATGTATTTATATATGTAAAAAACTACACATAAACATTGTTTCAAGCAGCAGCGACTAAAAGAATTACTTCTCTTCGAGAATATTATATAATATATGCTATGCATTGTATTAAATATTGCCAGGCTTATAAATCACTTCGATAAATCTGCATCTAGAAGTTTGGACTCAAATATATAAAACTTTATTAAAGGTTAAATTTTGCTTTAGAAAACAGTGAATAAGAAAATAATCAATCATATAAAAAACAAATAAGTAAATGAAAGCTTTTATATGATTTTTAGGTAGAGAAGCTAAAATAAACCTCCTATATGGTTTATCGTGTTTCTTTTTGATGATGGAAAGAATAGAAAGAAGCAGTTAAGAAAAAAGAAAGTATTAGAAATAGGATAAATTTATAAAGTTATAATGTAAAAAAGAAAATCTGATAACGAAATTCTTAAAGCTCACATAGTATTTTTACTATGATAGATGCAATGATGGTGTCTAGTTCAAAGTCCTAAATATCTCTCAATTTATCGTGGTATGATATACCTTTCCACCTTACTTTGCGGTTCTCCGGTATCGTCAGACAACTTGCTCTACCATTTCGTATTGATCCTCATCCTATAATAGTGCATTATTCCATGATCTCATCTATTGATTGTAGAGTCGTTATTGGCTCTTAGTTATTCCCTATTTAAATCCATTTGTACGCTATAGTCCACCAAGTTTACTCCTAACAATTAAACTCTTGAGAAAATTGCGTTTTCTTCTGCAAAGTTTTGGTCACTGACGCTAAAGTAGCCAACAATTTCATTTCATTGACAGCTTTCCTACATAACCTTTTTTCATAGACAATTTTTTCGTGGAATTGCACAACCCTAAAACAGTCCACTGGATCCCTGTCACGGATTATATGGTATCCTTTAAGAACTTATCTCTGTGGTTAAGCAGTCTGTTCACTGACACTGAATGTAATTCTGGTGAGCAGTTTTCTGTAAAATCTCAGTGTGTCCGATACTACGTATTTCGCAAATACGCTACTCACCTACACTAGTTTAGTTCCTTAAGTTTGTTGCTTTTGTATATTTTTATACCCACCACGAAAAAATGGTGGGGGTATATTCATTTTGTCATTCCGTCCGTAACACATCGAAATATCCATTTTAGACCCCATAAAGTATATATATTCTGAATCAGGGTTTGATTTGATGACGATCTAGCTATGTCCGTCCGTCTGTTGAAAGCACGATAAAGATCGCACCGAAAAGCTAGGGGGCTCAAATTTTGCCAGAATCTTTCCTATAGACAAGGTTTGTTTGGCATTGGAAATGGGCTAAATTGGAATATAAGGAAGAGAGTTATAGCTCGTAAAGCAAGAGTAGGTCGAAAAAACCATGTCCTTCACACATCGAATAAAATGGAATTGTGTCCAAATGCATTAACGTAGAGTCACGAAACTTTAAATATATATTTTCTGTGTAAAGACAATATCTTTCCCAGAAAATTGCCTAAATCTATGTATTAGGAAAGGAGTTTTATATCAAAATGTACGAAAATTTATACCGCACAGTGTATTTTTCGGTATATATAAAAACAAAAACGTCATAAAAGCAACAAAATTGGATGTACGATTATGAAATTTTGCAAGCATTACTTTTTGGCCAAAAACTTTGTTTTAACGGGAAATAAATGTGACACGCCCACATTTACGCCCACCTCACATATAACGTTTTACCCCAAATTTATATAATTTCTCTATGAATAAAGATTTTGGAATAATAAAAGACTATATTAAAATACCTAAGTTGCATTCATTAGTAGAAATAACTTCTTCACGCCTACTTTAACGCCCACTTTCTTTGAAAGACTAAATTTACATTTACAAAGAAAGTGATACATATTTTAGTATAAAGAGTTTATTCTATAGCGATTACTGTTAATAACAAACAAATATATTTTGTGCTATAAATTGGGTTATTTTCCGGAATTTGATTTATTTAATCTTCCCGATTTACGGGGAATTTTTTTCGGGATCCCGGGAAATAAAAAAGGTGGCTACGATTTGAAAGCAGATGTTTATATTGTTTATATTGAAATTGAATTCTAATGATTTTATTTATAATCTCATAGTTGCAGTACCTTTATTTTTCTTTTTGTGCCCATATTTGATCTTTTATCTAGAGAATAATATCTTTGTCAATTAAATATATTTTTACTCAATTTTCTCATTCTTTATTAATTTTTATAGTTTTGAAGTGTTTTTTTTTACATTATAAACTATTTAATGGTTTTTAATAAGAAGTTTTTTATTAATTAAAAACAAATTTACTTTATGTTTGTTTAGCGGCGGGATCCCGGGATATTAAAAATCAAATCTCGTAATCTCGGGAAACAAAAATTTTCGGGAAAAAAACCCTAGCTATAAAAGAACCGAAAATTGGTGGTGGGTATAAAAGATTCGGCACAGCCGAATATAGTGCTCTTACTTGTTTTATTTTATTTTGAGCTCATTATATTTCACTCTTATTTATTTAGCTTTATTTATAATTTTTTTTCGTGATTTCAGATATGTTAAAGTTATGTTTTCATTTATAAAATTTTATTTCAGTTTTTGTGCTTGTATTTATTTTATTTAATTTTCTTTTATTGTTTTTTTATTATTTTTATTATTTTAACTTTTTTTTGTTCTTTTATATTATTGGATTTAATTTTTTTATTCCATTGAATTATTTTAGTATTTTTACCTTTGCACAAACACACTACCAAACCTTATATATTAACAAAACCTGTGAAGTGCAAGTAAAGTTTGATTCATAATACGTAAAAGTTATTAAGCACTAAAGAAATTGAATTGTTCTAAAGTCTATTGGGAATTCTAAACACGATCTTAAAGATAGAAATGAGTAAATGACTTTTATACATTTAATCAGCTAATTCATTTAGTTTTCAATTAGGAATAGTTTAGTTGTAGAGATGAGTAAGTTTAGTGATAGAATCGTAAGAACAAAATAGGGATTAAGGCAATGAAATTCATTAAGGTCAGGTAACCTTTAACTTATTCATACGAGTAATATTGTACAAAAATCGCTTCTAGGTTATCACAGAGCCACAAATAGTAAACTAAAAAAACAGTGCAGAAGTGCTGAATACAGTCTTGTACTAAATACAGTCTTAGCAAAAAAAAAAAAAAAAACTGTGACATGGATGTGATTTTGAGTGTGTTCAACAGGTTTCAAACTAATTTAACGCAAATGATTCTAACATTTGAAAGTCACTGAAGAAAATGTATTAACTAGAATATATTTATGAACTGCAATAAAAGGGCGTGGAACTAATGCACTAATGTATTTGATAAAAAAAAATTCGGTGATTCATGAGTCGATTTTGTTTGGTAACCTTAATTGTAAAAACATTCATGACAAAGTGATTTAAGTAAGGTGTAAACTTGTATTTTTTATGAAGAGCTTTTTCCAATTCATCACTTAATTTTAAATCCATTTTAAAAATTTCTTTGAGTATAAATGAGAGGGTAGCATCGGCTTTATTTAGATTCATATCACTACGGCAAAGGGCTTCAAGTGTTACCTTTACTGGGTTTAAAATAACTACTAATTGCTTAAATAAAACAAAACCTCATTTTTTGTTGGGGACATTCGAAACATTTTTATGTTTTTACTTTAGCCGTATCTTGCAACCATACATATTGTATCTGCATGAAAAATTTTTCACTAGTGTTAACATCAAGTAAATATAAACTGTTGAACTTTTTATAACTTGATTAACCCATTTAGTTTTACGAATAAAAAATCTGAAAACTTTATTTAAACGACAAATATAAAACAGGATTTCCCGCGATTTTTAAGATAAATGCACGATGTTGTATTCTATTTCAAAGCATATCATTTGTGACAAATTTTTCGCATTAATAGGGCCCATACACAACACCATTAAATTGTGCAATTAAGTGTTTGTGCAATTAAGCTTTTAGCACACACTACACCAGCATGGTGGTATAAAATTAATTTTTTAACCAAAAATTGTGCGGAAAAGTTTGTAATGAATAACGAAAAAATTTGTGAAAACGAATTAGGAGCAAAAAAAAACGTGTTTGGATGAAGAAATGACTATGAATTGGCATTTATATTTAAAATTTTGTATTTTTTTGATGTTTATGCCTTGACGAATTAACTTTTATGACCTAATTTTGCCACGCACGACTAAATCATGCTGGTACAATCAAAGAAATATCAAACTATTTTTGATAAAGCACCATCAGCTGGTACAATCACACCACAACCCCATACACGGTCAATCAGCTAGCACAGTCAATTGATTGCACAATTATTATGGTGTAGTGTATGGGCCCTATAAGACATTTATTTACAATAACTGCTTATCCTCTATTGCCTTAAAAGTCTTGAAAAAGTAATTTACTTTTTAGTTTTACCAATTTTTTTGCTGGGTTTCATGCTGGATAGTCAGTGTAAATAAAAATTATATGATGACAACATTATCACGACGGTCATATTATAGTTTTTACATTACTACGTGGTTATCGAAAATAAGTAATAGTTTTTTTATATTGTTTCATCACAAATATTGGGTCACGTAATCAAAGTTTTTTTGAATTTAATCGTTTAATATTAACTTTTCATGAACACTGCGATATGACTGTCCTTTAAAAATAGTATGATTTACAAAACTATGACGGTCTTAATAAAAGTATTCAAATGTACTCAAGTATTCAAATGTTTCTAAAACTACTAACAACAATTAGATCTTTTGCTTGGGTTTGAGAAACAATTTTTTAAACATATAATTCATTTCATAATAATATAAAATTTATAACTGAGCGCTAAAATGAAAGTAACACTAAAATTCCCTATTTAGGTATATTAGAGATTAGAAGGGGTAATAATTTGTTAATGGATTGGTACCAAAAACCAACATCTTATGAAACCATCATTAATTATTATTCAAAACTTCTCAAGAGAATTAGTACTAATACATCAAAGAATCTAGTTGAGAGGATTATAGAGATTAGTGGTACATAGTTTAATAAAAAGAAAATAGAAAAGATTTAAAATATTTTTGATGAACATAATTATGCAATCCAGGTATTTTATATAGTTATAAGCCAATGTAAAACTAAGAATAATTTTAGCACAGGATCGGCAACTGAAAGATTGAAAAATTCAAAAATTCACGGCAATAAAAACATATAGTAAATTATGCAGACTATTAAGTAAAACAAAAGATAAAATAGATAAATTGGAAATGTCTTAGAGAGTTTTTAAAATACCATGTAATAGTAATGATACTGCGACAAGGTATATCGATGCCTTACTTCCTCAACCTCGTATCTTAAAAAATAAGGTTTTTACTTTTTCATATCAAACTATTGTTTTATGCTTTAACTAAAAACGATTAGTATATTATTACTACTAATATACATAAATACAATCAGTTCCTTAATAATTGCATTTAAACTTTTAACCAAACTCCGTAGTATAAAAAGATGAACCGTTTTTTTCTCTCCTGAAAAATTTTATTTTTTAAGATACGAGGTTGAGGAAGTAAGGCATTGTTAGGTTGAAACTGCAAAAAACCCTAAAACTAGAAGTGCTAGAGATATAATAAAAAAGAAACAGGAACACTACGTTGACACAGAAGGCAGCATTATTATTACATTACGCTAAATCTTATCACTATCCTTGTTTCAAAAATATATTATAATTTGAAACAAAGACAATAAATGCAAATGCAGAAATATGTTAGAATTGTTGCGAATTCTTAATGTACCATTTGCACACCGATTTCACTATAAAACAGATATATAGATTTTAAGTTAATAAAACTTTAAAAAGATCTAATAGTTATTTTTTTAATGTATTATTACCTTATAATATGTGTGTGAAATATTTTTTGGTATTATTACATTTCTAAAATGTTTGTTTACATAATTTGTATATTTACTAGACTCCTGCACAATTCAACATTTTCTGTAAAAATTTCATTTTCAAAGATTTCATGCTTTGCTATGCCATGCGAATTTAAACAAGGTGTTATAACATGTTATGCCAACTCAAACATACTGCCTTAGCATGTCATTGCAACTTAGGAAAGCTGTTGTACGCTGTTGTGTTTAATACTGTAACGGTATTTCAATGAAGCTTTGTTTTTGGATTCGTTTTTTGTTGAATTGTTAGTTTAGATTCGTTCCTTGGAGTGTCAATTTACAAAAATTCAAATGAGTCCGCGTACTACTTTAGAGCAAAGAGAATTGATTTTAAACCATTTCAAAAATGGCCACTCACAGCAAAAAATAGCTGAAATGGTTAACATGAATTCTTCTACGGTCCAAAAAATCATTGAGCGTTTCACACATGAAAATCGGGTTCATAACAAAGGCGAGAAGGCACCGAATAAAATATTTAATGAGCAGGACGAGCGTTATATTTTGCGGAAAATAAAGGCAAACCCAAAACCCAAAAAAAAAACAGCCAAACCCGACACAAAACAAATTGACATTATTAAAATATTTTCTAAATAAATCCTTAAAAGAAATTTCCTTAAAGTATGTAACTACAATTATGTTAAATAAATTTCTGATTTTATTGCATATAATGTTCTATTGCAATGAGTAAAATGCACTATAAAAAACATGTGCTGCATATGTCACACGTGACGCATGTGTTGACTTTCTCATTTTCTATGCTCATGTATGCAATATCACTGTTAGAACTATGTACAGATTTAATTAAACTAAACTGCCTTTATATGTCTTTGTCAAACATGCATTTTCGGCATTGCATGAACTAGCAGTTGCATTATGTGACACATGTTGCTATGTTGTATAGTGCAACAGTTGCAGGCCTTTAATATTTACCTTGAATAAGCTACTTATTACTTGGTCGCTTTTTTTATAAAAAATCAAAATTTAAATCAAGCTTAAGAAAAAGAACTAATTAAATTTAGTTAACAATTATTAATATAAAGGTTAAGAAATTTTGGCAATAATTACTAAAAACTATTTAAAGTTTGTTTAAACAACATCATGACTACAAAGCAATCAAGCTGTTCGTAATAAGAGTATGTTTTCAACTGTTCTTCTTCCTACTAAATAAATTCATTGTTCCAAAAATTAAGGACGTAAGCAAATGTTCAAGGATTTGGAAAAAAATTAAAATGTTTTAGAAATAATAAAAGTAAACGATATAACATAAAACAATATCGGTATAAAAATTGTGATTATAGAAGTGAGTACCATGAGTACAGCAAAGATCGTTTTTTTTTTCATTTATAATTATAATACGTTATAATAATAAATAACCACTATAATATTGAACCACTGTCATACAATTCAATCATAGTATGTTGCTATTCGCTTATTATTACCACAATCATATTTTTCTTTGCGTGTATGGGCACACTCTTCTAAAACTTATGGTTGTAAATTTAAAAACTTTTTTTTTTTTTTTTTCAGATTAATCTTTAATATAAACTTTTACTCAAAATTTTAAAATATTCTAACGAAGTTTTGTAAAACAGAACAAAATTTCCATAATCTCTCTAAATCTTGCACACACAATATTTTATACACAAATTGTAATTAAAGCATGCGGCTCTTTTAACTTTAAGTTATTTTATTCCATTTAATATTTCCTCTTTGTTACCTACTTTACAGCCAAATTATACCTGCATGTATGCTCTTTAGTGTGAATAACATACATGAATACGAGTACATACAAATGCACACAAAATTTTAATGCATTTTCTTTGTAAGGAAATTTAAAAAAAAAACTTTATGTGACATTTTTGCAGAAAGACATCATACAAGACACTAAGAAATTACTTAAAGGGAATTTTAATAAATTTTTGTAAATTCATGTAAGAGGCTTTAACTTTTAATTAAAAAAAAAACTTATTTGCTACCAAAAAAAAAAAAAAAACGAGAGATACATTTTTTCTTTGCCGTGATATGTAAAAAGGAATTTTATAAAGATTTTTTTTGCAATACTTGATTAAAGTTTATTTTTGAAAATGTACGTGTACGAAAACTGAAGGATTTATTCTTTGAAGGGAATTTATTTTCATTTATTTCGTTATCTCTTTTTAATTTCTATAACTCTTATGCGTTGTATAAAACTTTTGAATTAATCATACGCATTGAGGTTCATGTTATGGATATATGCACCCTGCAACAGGCAAGCTTTAATGAAGCATTTAAAAGAAATTTTTTTAACTCAATATGTAACGTAAAATATCTGTTTATAATATTCCACTAAATATCTTTAAAACGTTTTATTTATAACATTAAAAGCGGCTAACGTAATTCTTACAATGACGTTTGTAGAAAACTTGAGTTACCTTAGCCGCTGCTGAAAAAAAAATTATTGTAACGAATAAGGTAGAATGAATTGCTATTTACTAATGAAATAAAACAGTAAATAAGACATAATTTATGTAGCTTTTGCAAGCAATCAAATTTATTATTTACATATTTGCTATACAGAAGGAAAGAATCCAGCACTATTTAAATCATACAAATTTTTTATTTTTTATTATTTTTTTTTGGTGAGTTAATAAATTTCTTAAAAAGTGGTTACACAGGGACTTGAGATATAAGAACTTTTCAATCATTTCCTGTAACCTCATATCCTCATAGTCGTCGCAAAAATATGTACTTTAAAAAAATAATAAAAAAAAATATTTAGAGAAAAAAATATAAATGTCGTAGTGTACCAGATGTAAGTTTATTATTACTTTCAGATTACATGAAATCTCAGCAAAATTTTTCCATTGCGTTTGTGTATTTGTATGGATATTGTTCTGCATACGTTTAAATTCTGCATAAGATGATTCGTATTTTCTGCTGGTTTTTATTTTTCTATGAAACGCTTTAATTTCAGTACATTATCTTCTTTTGTGTTTGGTCAATTCATAATTGTCTACTGGATAGGGATAACTTTATTATTACTGAAGTAATTCATTTAATTTTCCTCAAAATTTTTTTAAAATATGTAAAAAATTAAATAATAAAACAAATGCAAATATCTCCCTTTTGAAATAATATAAAAAATTTAACTTATTAAACGCAATATCATAAATTAAATTAAATCCTCGAAGTCCTCGAAATTTGCTAAAGCCTCTGGTTTTTTCAAAATTTGTATATAGAAAGTAGATGTATTTTTCTCTACTTATTCTATGTGTAATTCCGTTTTAAAGGACGATATTTGTAAGTCCTAGTTTTTATATATGTATTTTTATTTTTAATAATTTTAATGATCAAATTGTTTTTTGCTTAAAAAAAAGAATTTTTGATTCAAAAGCCTTTATATATTTGTCAACAATTAATGAGGAACTTCTAAATGCTTTAACACAGAAAAGCTAATATTAGGTATTTTTTGTGGAAAAAATACAACAACAATTTTTTTTAAAATCAACAAATGTGTAACACACGGAATGTGTCTGTCTGTCTTTCTTTCCATGGACCACCGGCACCCACAATGTTAATTGTATATAAAAAAAGTTTTCCGAGAACTAACTAAATATTTTTTGTTAATATGGAAGAATATATGGTAATTATGCGTGAAAAAGAAATATCGGAAAAATGCTTGCCCTGGTTTTGTGGCATAATTCTATCCGATTGTGTAAATTTTAAACGACACTGAGACATAATAGAGGTTTAATATAGATAATGTGACGAGCAATCTCATCTTGTAGTACTTAAATTATTCTTGTATTTATGATATATACTTTTTTAATATCCACAAAGAAATAAGTACAACGATGTCAAATCACATGATCTTAGTCGGAAATTAACATCGCAACACCTGAAATAATTGAATCTTTCGCCCAAAAGAGCAATTGTTTCAGTGTCTGTGTGGTAAGTGGCACCATCTTGTTGGAACCACATATCTGCGAGCTTCATGCCGTCCATTTCTGGCTACAGGAAGTCTGTTATAATCCCGCCATAGAAAATACTATTTATATTTGCTAATTGGCCGACTTTATTTTCAAAGAAGAACGGTCAAATGACACCGCCAGTCTTTAACTAATCAACAAATAAAAACCAAATAATTACACTTTGTGAAGGCACTGACTTTTCAATAATCTCTCGTAGATTCTCATTATCCTATTGTGATTTCTCATTTTCCTTTTGGCAGAAATTGTGCTTGTTAACGAGGTGTAAATATGCCTGGTTACTGATGATAAATTTTTTTATAGTCGCCATTCTTTTATTTCTTTTACAATAACCATTTAGAGTACTGACGATGCTTAAAATGGTCAATAGGCTTCAGCTCTTGAGCTAATTAAACTTTGTGGGCATGCAAATTCAAACCTTGGTTCAAAATTTTCATCACTAATGTTTGTGAAATGTTTATTTATTAGGCTCGACGACAAGTCAAAGTTAACTATTCTTATTACATCGCAAGCACAGCAATGTTTTCTGCAGAATAAACTCAGCGAGTATGCACAGGTGTTTCTGTTTTTCCCATAGACTCGATTTGATTAAATTCGTGCACAATTCTCCCGACTGTGAACACCTTTTACCAATTATGATGACCAAAATATCACGTTTTATGAAATGCATTTTGATTTGAAAGAGCACTTTCGTAAATTGCTCAAACAATCTTAACGGACTGCTCAATTTTGTACTCCTTCGTGGTTGAAGTGGTCAAACACTGAAACATAGAAATGTCAAATTAAGTTGGGAAAAAACTGGACGTTAAGGCTTGGACCACTTTGGTTGGAGGTTCTTTTTCTGTAATTGTTACCACAAAAGATTATCTTTTTTCTTAAAATATTATTAACAACATACTTAACTATAATTAAAATATTGTATTGGGGTCAATGCTGCATTCAAAGTTCAGGTCTGGAATCGAATGTGTGTCATTGGCCTTATATTTCGTGTAGCATAAAAGAAAAAAGTTTAATGGGTAGCGGTGGCCAAATATGATCGTTTTTTCCGATAGTATTGTTACTTTTGTAGGATGTTGTATTATTGTTTATATGCAATACACTATCTATCTTTATATATAGAGTTGAACGTTTCAAAGTATTAAGATAACGTTTATTTATAACCCTGGTTGTGTTTGCAAATTGTTTTCTTTTTTTTTTTTTGAGAAGCGATTTAACATGTGCAGGGAGATTTAATGAAGATGAAGCAGAATTAAATGTTAAATCAGAAGAAATAAAATTTCATTATTGAATGTAAAAATAAAAAAATTAAAAATTTTTGAATTATATTAATGCTTATTTATGATCATCTATCATGTTTATGTTTATCTATGTGTTTTTGGTCATCTGTGTTAATTCGCTTTAAAAATGTGTATTTAAATTTAACTTTTACATGCTCAAGCACATTTTATACGCGAATGTTTGAATAACATCCAGGAGTATGTCCAAAATAATCTTGGTGTGTGATTCAATAATTTGATTTTAAGGAACAATTTATTGGTTTTAAATGTTCAAAAACGTATTTACATCTTCTCTTAGGAGATAGAACGTAGCATTTTGATGAGCACAAAGATTTATCAACCCTTGATAAAGTATTTTGCAAGAAGTGTAAGAAATAAGAAAGAATTGAGTTAAAAACAGTTTTCTTATAAATTAGTAAAACAAATCGAATCCTTTTTTGGTCATACTAGTGACAAGAATATTAAGACTAGAGTCCTGTATCGCATGCAAGTATCCAATAACTCAAACAAAAGTTTGTTTTTTGATCAATCTACATCATACTATATTTGAGGTAACTTGGTAAAAATTATAGTTAATTTTTGTTCTTTCAATGTAAAACAGCACCTTTTTTCAAACCATGGTAACATTCCGTATTTCTTTTGCAGAACTCTGACAAAATCGGCCTGGGAAGATTTTTCCCACGACGTTAAAAAAATAAATAATAAAAAAATTATATCAGAATAAATAAATAAATCTGCTATTTTGTGGTTAAAATAAAAACGATTTCTGTGCCAAAAATATTTTTATTTTGACCAAAAAAAAAAAAAAAAAATTATTGTGGATTGAAATCCTGTTAACCACCCAGGAGGATTTCGGGTGCAAAAAAGTCAAAGCAAAACTTCTTAAGCTAACATTAATTAATGCAATTTACTTTTCCTACAAATTTAAAAAATCACTCAACTACTGCCGCTATCGAATACAACAGCTGTGACCATCTACAAACAATAATGGTATGATCTTAAGAAATTCAACTTATAACAACGTTTTAAATTTGCTAACACTTGGTGAACAAATGAAAGACACTTAACAATCGTATTTTTGTGACATGACAACTTTATAAAAATACGATGAATGTTATTTTGTTATTTGACATGGAATGAATATCAATAAATTTATGCGAAATTGACTAATAAACAGAGTCATTGATGTTTTGATTTAAATTGTAATTTTTGTTTTGTAGATGAAATTTTTAAACGATTTTGCTTTTTATTTGAATGTTCTTGACAGATGGATGATGTTAAAATTTTATTGAAATCTTATCGCATATTTTTTATGTTCTTTAAGGAATAACTTAAACATAAATGCATACAAAAATCAAAAACAATATTTTGTATGTAGCATTAAACACTACAAGGGAACCAATAGAAGTTATTGTTGAAAATTTAGATGGTGTTAAAATAAATTGCCATTTTATTTTGAGATTTATGTAAAGTTCGTTTTTTATTTAGCTTATAAAATGTAAAGAAATGACATCTTATACCTGTAATAAAATTTCTGCTTATTGCATTTAAGGCATAACATTCTTACCTGATTTTTTACAGCTTTTATAAAAACGTCTATGTAAGCAAGTCTTTTTTTTTATTAAATGTCTTTTTATATACATAGATATGTATTTTCTCTTTAAAATGTGGAAGGATCAGTTCATATGTTTTGTTTTATGAAATTTCTCAAAACAAGTATACGATTTCATGGTATAGAATGTTTGTGAAATTTTATTTTGATTGGAAAAGTTTTCATTCAAACTCTGAAGTTTGAGTTTTTATTTTGTAAACTTTTGCAATTACAAATTTAAAATAAAAATCAAATACACATTACAAATATATAAGTATAAGTATGTGTACAGTGTCGGACAAAACGTTACACACAAAAATCTATTGTTCCGTGTTATTCAACCTTATAACCTTATAAAAGCATAATAAATGTTCCGTTATATCTGCAATTATCAAAAAAATAAATAAAGTTAAAGAATTAAACTGATAAAACATATTGAACAAAACTCGATTACCATTCCCGCTAATTTTATTTTTACTCAAACTACAAATTGTAATCACTTTAGTTGTAAATGTTTTTTAAAACAGCAGTTAAGTAGTAAAAGTGACGAAGTAAAATTTAGGTAACTAATAGATTGGATTATAAAGAATATCAAAATTTAAAAAGTACCAGGTCTGGGTAATTATATTATTCCGAGAAGAAAATGCTGCATGAAAAATAAAAAACTTTTTAAAAATATTTGTTGACACAACCGACTGTAGCATCTATCATTAACAAGTTTAAAATATCTAAAAGTGTCGTCACAGTACATTCTGGAGAATGGCTAAAATGCAGTAAAATATTCTGTAATAATAGTGCATGAGCTATAAAACTATCGTTTTAAATTATTCTAAAGTGTAGAAGATGCCCTGGTTTTAAAAGTAAGCGCTTCGAAAAGTTTGCAGCTGAACTCTTGAAGCCTTTTATTACGAAAAAATATACACTGTATATTTCAGTATATTTTAAATTAAAAACTTAATAAGACGGACAAAATTGGATGTACGATTCTAAAATTTTGCACACTTTGCTTTTTAGTAAGAGGCTTTTCTGTGAAGGAAAATCAATGTGCCACGCCCACCTTTACGCCCACCTCCCATATAACGTTTTACCTAAAATTCATAGAATTTCTCTATTAATAAAGATTTTGGAATAATAAATACCTATATTGAAACACCTAAGTTGTACTCCTTAGCAAGAACAACTTTGACACGCCTACTATAACGCCCACTTCTCACGTTATCCATCGTTAATGAAATATAAAAGTTCATAAAACCGCCAAAATTAGAGGTATGATGATAAAATTTGCTAAGTATATGCCTCTAGGCAATGTCATTACTGTGCCAAAAATAAAGGTGCCACGCCCACTTTTACGCCCACCTACCATATAACGTTTTAACTAAAATTTATATAATTTCTCTATTAATAAAGATTTTGGGATAATAAAAGACTATATTGAAACATCTGAGTTGTACTCATTAGTAAAAATAACTTTGACACGCCTACTATAACGCCCACTTTTCACGTTATCTAAAGTTAATAAAATTTAAAAGCACATAAAACCGCTAAAACTAAAGGTTTAATGGTAAAATTTGCTTCGTATATCCCTCTAGGCAATGTCATTACTGTGCCCAAAAAATTAAGGTGCCACGACCACTTTTACGCCCACCTCCCATATAAGGTTTTACCTAAAATTCATATAAATTCTCTATTAATAAAGATTTTGGAATAATATAGGGCTATATTGAAATACCTAAGTTGAACTCCTTAGTAAGAACAACTTTGTCACGCCTACTATAACACCCATATTTCACGTTATCTACCGTTAATAAAATTAAAAAGCTTATAAAACCGACATAATTAGAGGTATGATGATGAACTGTGCTACATATATCCTTGTAATAAATATAATTGTTGTGCGAAAAAGTTTAGTGACATGCCCACTTTAACGCCTACCTCCCATATAACGGTTTATCTTAAATTCATGTAATTTCTCTATTGACAAAGTTTTTGGGAAAATAAAGGACTATATTGAAATACCTAAGTTGTATTTATTAGCAGAAACTTTGTTGACACTTCTACTTTAACGCCCACTTTTACTAAAAGACTACATTTACAAAAGCATTTTAGTAGGATATCGAAGTTATAGAGGGTGGTTAAATTTGAAGGACCGATGTTGAATTTAAATAAAACACAAATTATTTAGGATATTATTATTATTTCTTTTTATAATGATAATATTTGTATGGTTCAATTATGTATTTAACAAAATATCTGCCAAATGCCCCCCCCATCCGTGGCGCCACTCCTCTATCTGATGGTCTAAATTTTCAATGACAATGTTGATGCTCAATTGTTAGGCATGATGATGAGGCGAGGTTGACTGCTCTTTTGCCACACTATTGCAAAAACCAGCAGTGGTTCCCATTCAACGAACTAAGAAGGCATTCACAGATTTTCTAACATTTTATACAGACCTGTTTTGCAGAAATTTTAATATTTTTTTTACAATTCTACCGATTTTGGACGAATTTGAACGATTATGTTGATAAAAAGAATTACGAAGTGCACAAAATTTAGTTTGATTTGAACGCCCATTTTTATAAAAAATCTGAATAACTTTAAAGCGTTGTTCATTTGCGTATCTTTCCACGGATCAAATGGAGTAAGTTTGAGATTGAGAAATGTCAAGTGAAATGCAGAAAACAAATTTAAAGACTACCTTCACCTTCAACATGGGCCCTTAAAATTTAACCACCCTCTACAAAGAAAATGATACATATTTTATTATAAAGAGATTATTTCATATAATAATAAATATTGTGCTTTTAATGTACACAAAATTGGTGGTGGGTATAAAAGATTCGTCATAGCCGAATATAGTGCTCTTACTTATTTTAATTAAAATTTACATTTAGATTTATATTGAAAAAAAATTTTTTTTTGCTCACAAATTTTTACAAATTTCAAACAAATGTTAAGGTAATTTCTGTTCTAAATAATTTCACTGACACTGTATATATTGTTAAAATTTTTATTGAACAACGCTAAAAAAGTTGTGTGCGAAAAAAAATTTATGTATTGAATTCGCTTAATAGATCGCTTATTCGCTTATATAAGATTTTCAATAAAAACCTTCCACTAACATATAACAAATGTAGTGTCTCTTTATTTTAAATATAAAATCGTTAAAACACATGCGTTTTTGTCGTAATAAATATAATTAAAATTATCTGGAAACGTAAAAATAAAACCTGTTTTAGAGTTATCTAATAGTAAAACTAAGGAATATTTCGGTGATTTTTTAAAATAAAAGTTCAAAGTTTCTTTATAGAAATAAACACAAATTATTTCAAGCCTGAAGAAAATTTTTGTATTAGTTTAAAACAAAAAGTTGGACAGAAAAATTAAATTTATCTGCCTCGGATGTTTCTGAAAATATACAACGTGAACTGGATGAAGGAAAACTAAAGTTCTTAATTCTTCTTGACCACTGAAAAGACTTAGACACTGTTGACCAGGGCACACTTTGCAAAAAACTTCGGCACTTCTTTAAGTTCTCTAACAATTCAACACGTCTTTTGTCATCATATCTTTCAAATCGTTTGCAATTTGTATCTTCTAATAATTTTCAATCATCTTTCAAACCTTTAACAAGAGGTGTGCCACAAGGGTCCATTCTGGGACCACCCCTATTTTCAATCTATGCTAATGATTTGCCAAAACAGCTTTTGCATTGCAAAGTTCACATGTATGCAGATGATGTACAATTATATTTGAACAGTGCAGTACGATCTAATGATACAAATATTGTTAGGGTTAATGATGATTTGGATAAAATTTTCGGTAGGCAACAGCGAATGGACTTTGTTTCAACCCCCATAAATCAAATGTGCCTAATAATTCGAAAGAGATCGCTCGATTCTGTTATCGATGTTAACATTCTAATAAAATGGGAAAGGATTAACATCGTTAATGTTGCAAAAAACTTCGGAATAATGTTTAATAATACACTTACTTGGACAAACCATGTTAATACACTCGTAGGCCAAATTTGTATTAAGCTAATATGCCTTTGGCCGACACAATATTTTACTCCCTTAGGGATAAAAAAAACTTCTTGGGAAATCCTATCTTCTTCCAGGTTTAATTTACGGCTGTGAGCTTTTCGCAAGCTGCTACTCAATAAGTAAAAGAATATTAAACTTTTTATATAATAACATAATACGATATGTGTATGGTTTGAGAAGATATGAACATGCTTCTAATTTTTCCGCTTAACTTTACGGTGTTTCGTTTGATAATCTTCTTAAAATACGCGTTCTATTATTTGTACATAAAATTATTTTTTCAGAAGCTTCTCAGTATCTTAAAGACAAAATTAGGTTTGGCAGATCACTTAGAGGGAGAAAGATTATAATTCTTTACACCGTCTTCATGTATCTGAATGGCACTTCTTTATACACGCGGCGCGTCTTTGGAATATTCATTCCCAAACTCAACCACTCAATAGCAACGCAAATAGCTTTGAGCATTTTTTATTTGATTTTTTTTTTGCACAGCAATGAATTGTAATTAATTGTAATCAATTTGCTATAGTATAATTTTTTTATATAAATGGGTAATCCCTGAATTTAATTTATAAAAACTACTTTCCTATACTTTAAATATAAGATTAAGGGCCATTATTACAACTTGCCTTTAAGTAGTTAAAGGTAAGATTTTTTGTGCCTGATAAATAGCTTCGCATTATTACAACTTCTACTTTTTATTGTTATTATTATTAATAATTATGATATTTAATAAATAGGAAAATAATAAACGAAGGCTTTGTAACGCAAAGCCATTTATCGGTCCGACAAAATCCTGCCTTTAACTAAAGGCAAGTTGTAATAATGGCCCTTAATCTTGTTGTATAGGATTTGGCAAATAAAATAAATAAATAAAAATAAACAAATATAAACAACAGAAGGGCACTATGCTAATGATCATTTATTGTTTATTAATCAACATTATAGAAATGATTGGGCCGGCCTCACAAACGGGAACAATTTTTAAGCGCACGATTTTTGATCTTTTCATAACGCAATGCATTCCCGTAGCATTTTATACTCCATTGATGTTTAGCTATAAGCATATACTTGCATTTGGGCGCATATATTAAAGTAGACACAAATACAGAGAAGGAATGATAAAAATAGTTATAAGCAACTATTTTATGCTGCTGTTATTATTATTATTTCTTTTTATTTATTATTTTTTTTCTCAATATTAACCGTCTTATTTGGTTTCATACCTTCCAATAAAATAACAATTTTTTCTAATGCATCTTTTTTAATATATTTTTAAATGGTCGGGACGAGTCATATTATATACCAGAACGTGCTGTTTTAATTGATTTATTTATTTCAAAGTAGGCTTGCGCGACAAGTCACTTCATCGTTCGAATTTATTATTACACCAGGATAGTTGGCTAGTGACTAGAACGCTCTGTTAAAAAAAGATATCAAAACTCTTTTCTAAATAACCACATACTGGTTTTTGAGCTGCTAGTGCGGAGTTGTTCAGATTTTCCTTTCATTATAACTATTATGATGAATTTGTGTACGTTACATTTAAAGATAAAGAGAAAATTAAAGGCAATAAATAAATAGTATTTCCTAAACAAACATATTTGTATGTAATTAGTTTAGGAAATTCTAGAACTTTTTAAATATATAATATAAACAAAATATATTCAAATAATTTGAACACTGAATATTTTTTTCTCCTGACTACTTCCAGCTTTGCATTTACCACAATTCTTAATAACAGCCTTAGGATTCGTCTGTAATTCTCTTCGCATTGTGTTTGATTGCAAAAGTAAAAGTTTGAATTTATACAGTTTCGTTTACGCTTCGTTTTACATTTTGTTAGCTCTTAATTGTAACAAAAGTCATTAGTAGTCACACATACGTAGTTTTATAGTTAAAAGGAGTTGAATGTTGTATGAAAGTTAAAATTACATTTGTTGAAGGTAACGAATATTTCAAGATCTAGTACAGCATATCATTATACCCGCCACCAAAAAAATGGTGGGGGTATATTCATTTTGTCATTCCGTTTGTAACACATCGAAATATCCATTTTAGACCCCATAAAGTATATATATTCTGAATCAGGGTTTGATTTGATGACGATCTAGCTATGTCCGTCCGTCTGTCCGTCTGTCCGTCTGTCCGTCTGTCCGTCTGTTGAAAGCACGATAGAGGTCGCACCGAAAAAGCTAGGGGGCTCAAATTTTGCCAGAATCTTTCTTATAGACAAGGTTTGTTTGGTATTGAAAATGGGCTAAATCGGAATATTAGGAAGAGAGTTATAGCTCGTAAAGCAAGAATAGGTCGAAAAAACCGTGTCCTGCTAACATCGAATAAAATGGAATTGTGTCCAAACGGATGAACGTAGAGTCATGAAACTTCGAATATATATTTCTCGAGTCAAAAGAATATTTCTCCCCAAAAATTGCTTAAATCTGTGCATTAGAAAAGGAGTTATAGGTCAAAATGTACGAAAATTTATACCGCTCAGTGTATATTTGAAGTTTAAAACGTAATAAAACTGACAAAACTATATGTACGGTTCTGAAATTTTGCAAACATGGTTTTTTGGTCAAAGTCTTCGTTATAACGGAAAATAAATGTGCCACGCCCACTTTTTTTTTAAATTTTTATAAAAATATATTAGTCATATTCATTAGCATTTATTCATTGCAGATGGCGACATCTGTTGAAGGCGCCACTACATTTTGCAAACACTGAGGATGATGTCTTTGCTAAACATCACGTAGAACACTAGATGACTCTAGTAACATTTTTTTGCACAAACTACAAAGGAATTTTATAGGGGTTTGTGAAAACGAAAATGACCGAAGTTTGTTGACAAAAATTAACTAGAGTAATGATTTGTGCCCAACTTTACATATAGTTGTACACACAGTCTTATGAGGTTTAAGATTTAAAAATATTAAAAAAAAATGTGCATCAGTAAATTTAAAATAAGTATTTGAATATTTAAAATACATATTTTAACAAATTTTTTTTTTATCTATCTATTTTTTTGTAAAGGGTGGTTAAATTTTAAGGGCCACAGGGTGATTCAAAATAGACATGCTCAGCATTTTGCTAAAACAGGAAATTTATTAGTAAGATTTTGATTTTTAAAGTTCTATAACATTTTGCTTTTAAAAGATTTTCAAACGAAATAAGTTTTGTATAATTTTAAAATTTGTTAGCCATTAGTACATGAAAATAAATTGTTTATAATGTTTAGAAATAATTTTTTTTTATCTTTAGGTCTAAATTTTCCTAAATTCCTTTTTTTAATACACCATAACTTCTAGAAAACATAAGATAACAAAAAGAAATTAGCACTATTTAGTAGATAAAACTCTCCTCTATACCCCTATACCCCATTTTATACCCGTTACGATCCGACCGTGATCAGCAGACCAATTTTTGTGACACAAGGTCAAATATTTTTTGCAAAATTTTAGTAAAAGAGCTAAACAAATTTTTTTGTAATGTGTTTTTTTGAAGTATTTTAGTTTTTATACCCGCAACCAAAAAAATGGTATATATATATTCTTAATCGGGGTTTTATTTTATGACGATCTAGCTATGTCCGTCCGTCTGTCCGTCTGTTAAAAGCACGATAGAGGTCCCATCGAAAAAGCTAGTGGGCTCAAATTTTGCCAGAATTTGTCTTATACACAAGGTTTGTTTGGAATAGAAAATTGGCTAAATCGGAATATAAGGAAGAAAGTTATAGCTCGTAATGCAAGAGTAGGTCGAAAGAACCATGTCCTTCCAAAATCGAATAAAATGGAGTTGTGTCCACCAGCATCTACGTATGAGTCATGAAACTCCAAATATAAACTACCTGAGCAAAAACAATATATCTACCTAAAAATTGCCTAAATGCATGCATTAGGAAGGGAGTTAGAGATCAAAATGTACGAAAATTTATACCGCGCAGTGTATTTTTCAGTATGTTCAAAATTTTAAACCTAATAAGAGTAACAAATTTAGATCTACGATTCTGAAATTTTGCAGGAATTGCTTTTTGGTCAAAGGCTTTCTTTTGACGGAAAATAAATATGACACGCCAACCTCCTATACAACGTTTGCTCTCAAATTCTTATAATTTCTCTACAAATCGAATAATAAAGGACTTTATTGAAATTTATAAGTTGTATTTATTAGCATAAATAACTTCGACACACCTACTATAACGCCCACTTTTCACGTTATCTACTGTTAATGAAATTTAAATTTATAAAACCGACAAAATTAGAGGTATGATGATAAAATTTGCTACGGAAATCCTTCTAGTCAATGTTATTGTTATGCCAGAAAACTTA
Organism: Phyto melanocephala; assembly: GCA_941918925.1. NCBI lineage: Eukaryota > Metazoa > Arthropoda > Insecta > Diptera > Rhinophoridae > Phyto > Phyto melanocephala. The sequence goes on from OW799236.1 coordinate 103,991,705, forward strand.
GGTGACACGCCGACTCTTACGCCCACATCCTATATAATGCTTTATTTCAAATTCATATAATTTCTCAATGAATAAATATTTTGGAAGAATTACGGACTATATTGAAATATCTAAGTTGTATTTATTAGCAGAAATTTTATTGACACGCTTACTTTAACGCCCATTTTCACTGAAACACTTAATTTACGAAAACATTTTACCAGCATATCCAAGTTATAAAGGGTGGTTAAATTTTAAGGGCCGATGTTGATTTTGAATAAAACACAAATTATTTAGGAAATTATTATCATTTCTTTTTTAATGATAATATTTGTATCGTTCAATTATGTATGGAACAAAATATCGGCCAAATGGCCCCGTGACCTCAACGGCACACCTCGATCCGATAGTCCAAATTTTAAATAACATTGCTGATGCTCAATTGTTTGGCACGATGATGAGTCGAAGTTGACTGTTTTTTTGCCACACTATCGCGATAAACAGCAATGCTTCTCATTTAACGAATTTAGAAGGCATTCATAGATGTTCTAACATTTTATACAGACCTGGGGCCGAATTACGGCATTCGATATCGATCAAAATTTTACTCGAACGATCGAGTATGCTTTAGGTATATAGATTCTAATAAGAGTTTTCAAATTTCGATCACGTTCGAGTGCCGTAATTCGGCCTCTGTTTTAAATTTAAAATTTAACCATCCTCTACAAAGAAAGAGATGTATATTTTATTATAAAGAGATTATTCCAAGCGATTAACAAAATAATAATTATTGTGCTTTAAATGTACACAAAATTGGTGGTGGGTATAAAAGATTCGGCACAGCCGAATATAGTGCTCTTACTTGTTTTAAAATTACTTTTTGCACTTTATATAACAAAAATCCGAAAAGTTGCACTTAAATATTATGTAGTCCAATAGGTTGGTTTGACAAATAATTATAATTACTTGCACTACTTACTAAGATATTTATTTTATTCAACTACCTGATAAATTTCTATTTTAAATTTTTGTTAGTAGACTTCATCTTTTTTTAAAAGGTTTTTAAAACTTCTAATTTATTTTGTTAGAAATTTTTTTATGCAATTACATTACAACTAAAACTTTTAAATTTTTTTTCACTTTTCCCAAACAAATATTTTTATTAATGTTGGGACATAGCCATAGTCTTACACATTTTTAAAATTTTCATATGTAACAAGTTCAATGTGATAATCACACAATACCATACAAAATTAATTTTCCAATCCCACCCGAACGGTTTACAATTTGGAAACCAGCTAGTGTAGGTTATATTTTGTAACTTTTATATTTATCTTATTGGATATGAAAATTTAAATTTACCTTGATTTTTTGTTGTTATTATTAATGATATAATTAATTAGGTAATAAATCTATATACATAAAAGTGAAACTCTGTGTGTGTGTGTGTGTGTTAGCTATAGACTCTGAAACTGTAAAACCGATCGGGCTCAAACTTTGGTAAGTTGTTGTACACATACCGGGGAGTGTTTATGGATGAAAAAAAGTGGGCGGGCCACGCCCATAAAAAATTACTTATCAGTTTTAGCTACTTGCACTTGACCGATTTTTCTGAAACTTTGCACACATATCGAGCTGTCATGACTAAATAATTTCGTGATAAGAAAAGTGGGCGGGGCCACGCCCCTAAAAAAGTTTTAACTTTGAGGTACTTGCACTGGACCGATTTTTCTGAAACTTTGCACACATATTAAGCTGTCATGGCTTTATAATTTCGTGATTAAAAAAATGGGCGGGGCCACGCCCATAAAAAAAGGCTATAATTTTGAGGTACTTGCATCAGACCGATTTTTCTGAAACTTTGCACACATATTGAGCTGTCATGACTAAATAATTTCAAGATTAGAAAACCGATTATTCTGAAACTTTGCACACATATTGAGCTATTATGACTTTACAATTTCGTGATTAGAAAAGTGGGCAAGGCCACGCCCATAAAAACAATTTTAATTTTGGGATACTTGCACTGGTCCGATTCTTCTGAAACTTTGCACACATATTGAGCTGTTATGACTTTACAATTTCGTGACTAGAAAAGTGGGAAATGCCACGCCCATAAAAAATTATAATTTTTAGGTTTTTGCACTTGATATTCAATTAAAATTCAGAATGCATTTCGATTCATTAAGGGGCGTAGCAACGCGCGCCGGGTTTGGCTAGTTAATAATAAAATCAAGCCGTGTTTGTGTTAGAAGTACAGTTTAACTTAAATCACGCAAAAAAGCTTTTTTTACTAACGATTCCACTAAATCAATTAATAATCGATTATTATTTTAAGTAAAAGTTTAATTCAAAAAAATATATTTTTAGATGATTTTTATTTTATGTGATCCCATGCTTGATATCCAAAACATGCTTGATATGTAATATCATTCGATCCTACACGAGACTGAAGTAATCAAAAATTGTAAATAAATTGAAAATTTTTAAAGTGTGTGTGTATATCAAAGCAAATGTTGGATAAATAAAAATTTTTCAGAAAAAAAAGATTAACTGAAGAAGAATTTTTTTTTTTTTGCTATATACATAAAAAGTTATCTTCATTTCTTACTTTCATAATTTTGTAGCGATTTTTTTACAAAATTCGTTATCCAATGAATTTACATAAAGAGTTAATAGATCTAACGCTAAAAGTTTATCCATCAGTATTAATTAGAGTAAGAGATATTAGGAAACTAAATTTATGCAAACAAATAAACATTTTGACATAAGGACGTTTTAATCACAATTCAAGCAAAAAAAACTTAATTCCAACATTAAAGTTAAAGAATGCATTAGGTTTTTGTCAAACAACACCGATTTGGTAAAAATTAATTATAAAATCTGACCGTATTGACAACAAACCCAAATGAGACATATGTGTCGTATTAGTCTTTAAAGGGTTAACAAAACGAAGACTAGCTTAAGAAGTAGTTAATTTTATAAAAAAAAATCCCCTTTTTTACTAATTTATATATGTGTGTAGGGAAAATACACTACTATTATTTTGGATTAATTTATGACACTTTTCGCTCCTTAGTGCTTTCGGTATCCTTTCGATTCGCACAACCGGCATTAAACTTAGGCTGGAAAATAAAATTTAATTTTTTTTAAGAAACCCATAAGTAATAAAAATTATAAAGAAGCTTTTTCTTTATTCAGAATATGAACTTAGAACGTGATTTTTCTTACTGCATATGTTTCCCGTTTCCTATTTGCACTAATTTGTAATTAAAAATTAAATCAAAATCAAAAATTTACATAACAAAAAAGATTGCTTTAAAAAAAAAACTAAATATAAATTGAATAATTACAATTTAATTTGTTTTCGGACTTAAACAAATTATGAAAATAAATTTATGATAAAAAAAAACAGATTTATGAAAAAACTAATTGTCTGCTCATAAGATTTTTAACGAAATTATTTTAAATTTTCTAGATGGTTTTGAAATTCTTCATACACTTTTGTTTTTAAGTTAATGCTTATAAGTTTTTTATTTATTTATTTGATGAACAAAAGCTTCTTCATTTTAAATATGTAATAAATTTAATAGAACATTTTAATATATAATATAATTTATATCTTAAATTTTGGAAATGCTTCAAAAACATTATTTTCTGTGAGACAATACTATTCAACATGCAATATGCTGTTCACACACTTGTCATTCATATATAGTGCAAAATTTATGCATATTCAAGTCAAACAAAAAAAAAATACAAAAGATATGATATGAAAATAATAAAACAGGGTGAAAAGAAAACAAGTAAGAGCACTATATTCGGCTGTGCCGAATCTTTTATACCCACCACCAATTTTGTGTACATTTAAAGCACAATATTTATTATTTTGTTAATCGCTATAGAATAATCTCTTTATAATAAAATATGTATCAATTTCTTTGTAGAGGGTGGTTAAATTTTAAGGGCCCATGTTTAAGGTGAACCACATCTAAACTTCAACTTTTTTCTTGTATTTCATTTGACATTTCTCAATCTCAGACTAACTCAATTTGAACCGTGGGAAGATACGCAATCGAGCAACGCTTTTAAATATTAAAGATTTTTATAAAAATGGGCGTTCAAATCAAAATGTATTTTGTGCACTTCGTGATTCTTTTGGTCAACATAATCGTTCGAATTCGTCCACAATCGTGAGAATTGTAAAAAATATTTAAATGTCTGCAAAGCAGGTCTGTATGAAATGTGAAAACATCTGTGAATGCCATCTTAGTTCGTTGAATGGGAAACATTGCTGTTTTTCACGATAACGTGGCAAAAGAGCAAGCAACCTCGACTCATCATCGTTCCCAACAATCGAGCATCAACAGTGTCATTGAAAATTTGGACTATCGGATCGTGGTGTGCCGCCTAGGTTGGGGGGCCATTTGGCCTATATTTTGTTCCATACATAATTGAAGCATACAAATATTATCATTATAAAAATAAATGATAATAATTTTATTCAAAATCAACATAGTCCCTTAAAATTAAACCGCCCATTATAACTTCGGTATGCTAGTAAAATGTTTTCGTAAATTTAGTCTTTCAATGAAAGTGGCCGGTAAAATAAGCGTGTCAATAAAGTTTCTGCTAATAAACATAACTTAGATATTTCAATATAGTCCTTTAGTATTCCAAAATCTTTATTCATAGAGAATTTACATGAATTTAAGAGGAAGAAAAAAAATTAAGGTTAAATTTTAAGGGCCACAGGGTGATTTAAAATATACATTCTCTGCATTTTTCTAAAACGGGAAATTTATTAGTAAGATTATGATTTTTAAACTTCTATAACATTTTGCTTTTAAAAGATTTTCAAACGAAATAAGTTTTGTATAATTTTAAAATTTGTTAGCCATTAGTACATAAAAATAAATTGTTTATAATGTTGAGATAATTTTTTTTTTACTTAGGTAAAAGTTTTCCTAAATTCCCATTTTTAATAGAGCATAACTTCGGGAGAACATAAGCATAAGTTGTTAGCATGCCATCTAGTAGTTGCTAGTAGAGTCATCTATCTTATCATCTTTATCTTATATTTAGCTACAGTACAATAAATGGCGCAGTGTATAATGAATAAATGCTAATATATATGACTATAATATATTTTTATAAAAATTTAAAGAAAAAAGTGTGCATGGCACCTCTATTTTCCGTTATAACAAAGACTTTGACCAAAAAGCCATGTTTGCAAAATTTCAGAATCGTACATATAGTTTTGTCAGTTTTATTACGTTTTAAATTTGAAATATACACTGTGCGGTATAAATTTTCGTACATTTTTATCTATAACTCTTTTTCCTTATTCATAGATTTAAGCGATTTTAAGGGAAAAATATTCTTTTGACTCGATAAATATATATTCGAAGTTTCATGACTACGTTTATGCGTCTGGACACAATTCAAAAGTGAAAGTGGGCGTTATAGTAGGCGTGTCAAAGTTGTTTTTGCTAAAGAGTACAACTTAGGTGTTTCAATATAGTCTTTTATTATTCCAAAATCTTTATTAATAGAGAAATTATATGAATTTTAGGTAAAACGTTATATGGGAGGTGGGCGTAAAAGTTGATTTGCCGTTACAAGAAAGCGTGTCACCAAAAAGCAAAGTGTGCAAAATTTCAGAGTCGTACATCCAATTTTGTTGCTTTTATGACGTTTTTGTTTTTAAATATACCGAAAAATACACTGTGCGGTATAAATTTTCGTACATTTTGATCGATAGCTGCTCTCCTAATGCATAGATTTAGAAAATTTTGGGGGGAAAATATTGTCTTTACCCAGGAAATATATATTCAAAGTTTCATGAGTCTACGTTAAGGCGTTTGGACACAATTCCATTTTATTCGATGTTCGAAGGACACGGTTTTTTCGACCTACTCTTGCTTTTCGAGCTATAACTCTCTTCCTAATATTCCGATTTAGCCCATTTTCACTACCAAACAAACCTTGTCTATAAGAAAGATTCTGGTAAAATTTGAGCCCCCTAGCTTTTTCGGTGCGACCTCTATCGTGCTTTCAACAGACAGACGGACAGACGGACAGATGGACGGACATAGCTAGATCGTCATAAAATCAAACCACGATTTAGAATATATATACTTTATGGGGTCTTAAATGGATATTTCGATGTGTTACAAACGGAATGACAAAATGAATATACCCCCACCATTTTTTTGGTGGCGGGTATAAAAACCTACGTATGAAATTTCCAAATGACAAAACCCAATAGCGTAATAAGCATCTTTCCAGCATATCGTCGAAAAAAATTAAAAATGTCAAAAAGTTTTAAATAACTAAATAGAAAAATATATTGAAAAAAGGCATTTATGTTTAAAAATAAAATACTTATATTTCAAGAAGATGCTTGCAGTACGCTTTTAACCTTTTGTGTTCGCAAAACCAATTATGTTTTTTTAATGCACAATATTAAGTGAAATTATTTAATTTTGCGGTTTGTTTAATTTAATATAGAAGTTCAAATCAAATACTACTTCGTCTATCCTGGTATACATAATTTTTAAATTCATTTCTTAGTATCGTAGCATCACAATTTCCTAAAATTTAAAAATGAATGAAAAACTTTTGTGTAGGTTATTATAAAACCTTTAAAATTTTTTAAAAATTATGGGCCGTATTCATAAAAAATATTTTAGGGTTATTAAAGGCTTATTTGACAAATTTCTCTACAACATCTGTCAAATAAGCCTTTAATAAACCTAAAACATTTTTTATGAATACGGCCCTATAACTTTAACTTTTACTTCTGCCTGGTTACTTTAGGTTCAACATGAGTTTGTCACAGGACACCAACTAGTTGTATATAAATTTGTACTAGTCTAAATGCTAGATATTCATAGAAAGTGGTAATTTTTTAATTAGTATTAATAAGATTTTTATTTAAAAAACTATATACTGTTGAATTTTTCATTAAACGGAATGGTGAGATAATTAATTTTCCTTGAATACGTGTGAGTTATATATGTATACATTAATCATGTTAGAATTATTTATATGACTGTCCCACATATTCACATATTTTCATTTTCACATCTGTAACGTATGAGTCTTGATACTTTTAAATATTTACAATAAATTCGAAAATAAAAATAAAATTATTTTTCACAGAATCAGAACCACTACTGCTGGTCACTACTGGTGTAATCTGAATTTAACTTAAACTTACTTTTAGCGTTCATACTAAAAACGATATCATAGATGAGAGTGAACTGAATTGATTGAATATAGATATGAATATGGGACAATTTTAATAATTTTTTTTAAATATATTTTTGGTCTATAAATGTGATATTCTAATAGTCGACCAAGTTTCCTTTAATACCATTTCCATGCTTTCTTTATAGTCATTTTAGATTTATGATGGTCTCTTAAATTTCAAGGCTCTAACTTAGTTGCAAATATGCTAGAATAAAGTATCACCTATGCCGTCAGACGAAGGGTTCAACATTTAGCTAAAGGCTGCTTCCTTGTTCATAGAAAAAATAGAAAAGAACAGAGATTTTAAAAATTTTTGGTGTTTTGCAATAAGTATGTACAATATTTTTATTTGTTATGCAGTTTTATTTCTCAACCGAGGTATAACTCAGCAGTGTTGCCAATTTAGCTATTTTATGGCTAGATTTAGCTATTTTTGAACACGCTTAGCTAGGAAAATCTGCTTTTAGCTATAAGCCATTTTTAAGACATTCCTAGATATTTTTTAACCTTTTTTTATCCATTTTTGGTTTTTAGCTTTTAAGTGTTGTTTCGTTTCCTAAATAGTGAAAAAAGCTTCTATAAAACAATGTTTTTTTAACTACTAAAAATTGCATCGATAGGAACCTCTTTAAAATATTACATAAAAAAACAAAAAATCAATCAGTAAAAAAACCAACCAAGCATTTGTATTTAATAAATAAATAAAAAATAAAACATTAAGAAAAATAAACAAAATTTTCCCAAAAGTTTATGAAGGAATGGTTATTCCACCCAAAATTAAAATAATGGATTACAGAAGTTTTTGTAAATATTGTAAATGTAAAATTAATGCAAAATTATATGATTCAACCGTTCACTCTAAAACACATAAATAGTATCGGAAATACATATTATCAAGACCAACCCTTTAACTTTTAATCCAGTGAATTTTAAGCTACAACAGCAGGAGGATACATTAGTAATATAAAAGGGTTTTCAATAAGAGTGATATGATTTCTTTAAAAAAACACACTTATTGTTACGGAAATTCAAAAGTTTTTTATTTAATGTTAAGAACAATCGATACAATTAAGTTCTAAATAAAACCTCATTCAAATGGCCTCCACGACTTCTTTCGCAGGAACGAATTCGATGAACCCAATTTTTGAGTACTTTTTCCACTAACTCAAGTTGTATGTCATGAATGGCTCGTTTAATATTGACTTATAAAGATTGAAGAGAGTTTGGTTTATTTCGAAAGACAAATATTTTATTTTTCCTATATACTTTTTTTAAGATACGGCTTAAAAAGGAGATAAATGCTGTTATCAATATGAAGTACCACATAATTATCTTAAATTGATAGGATCTAAAGAAAATTAAGATGACAATGACAATAATAGCGAGCTAGATGCTGATGATAATTGGTCCTTTTAACGCCATTATAACAATTCTTGTACTTTATAACTAGTCAAAGATATATTGAATATATTACAAACGGTCTTAAATTTTATTATTTATCTTTTAAAATAAATTTTTCTTATTTTTGCTATTAAATTTTTAAAATATTTAGCCATTTTTTAACTTTTTTTAGCTAGTTTCTAGCCATTTTTTTTCCAGAATTTTAGCCATTTTTGCTAATCAAGTTCTGGCATCACTGTAACTCAGCCTGTCCAGGATCGGCTTGAAGATCTGCTAACTTCAAATAAAAACACAGTCATTTAACTGGTCGTATTCAAGATAATACTTATGTACTTCTTAGTGACTGCTTAAGTTTACAAGCTAATTCAGTAAGCCGGTAAAACGATGTTTTAATATGTCGATACAACGATGAGCTGTTGATTGGTGAGACGGTAAACTGATAATACGGTGTTACGGTAGATGAAGCGGTGAACTGTTGAATCGGTGTAACGGTTGATTGATGAAAGGGTAAACTGGTGACATGGTAAATTTGTGAACGGTTGAATCGTTGAAACGGAAAACTAATAGAGCGGTCCTTTACTAGCTGTAGTAGACGGATACAAGAGTATAAAGAAGTCAGTAACTGTTACGCTCGACAACATATTATGCGTACAAAATATAAATGTAAGAAGAATTCGAGAGCTCTAACATTTGTCAAAAAATAACTACTTTAAAAATACGAGTGTAAGAAGAATTCGGTAGCTCTTGCGATCGGCTAACAATAGTTATTTTTCTTTTGTTTTAATGGAACAGAAAAATTTCTTGATTATACACTGGACATTTATGTATATGTAGCGATTTAAAAGGCTACTTTGTTACACTGCAATATAATTGGAAGTAAGATTTGATACACCCTTGTGCAACATGTAAAGAAAAGAAAACGATAACTGTTTCCACTCTTGCATGTATTTTTTTTTAATGAACATAAACCCGCTCGAATGGTAGCATTATTGTAACATATTTGTCGGAATAGAAGACTCCTATATTCTCCTCAAAAATTTTACTCTACTAAACCTTTTATATTTTTTTTGCAAGCAGATATTTGTTTTTTAAATTTCTATAACTATTTTTCATTCGTACAGCGATATATTTTCAAACGTATGCAATATTCATAACAATACAGCTGTTAAAGTGTTAGTGACAGTATTAGAATTGGTAAATAAACTAAAAATACTATGGCAGCCATGATATTAAATGGTTGCGGTTATTAACAGAATAAAAGGTTTTTCTATAATAAAATATCTTTTGTGCTGCAACCAACACAATAAATAACTTAATGTGTCTTAGCTTTTTTATAATGAGCAATATGAAAGTTGTCGGTACAGGTTTTACACTTGTGACAATAACTCATAAAGGCAAAGTTTAAAGTAAAAATTAATCAAATAACACTCTTATAATCTAAAACTTATATAAGTTTTATTGTTAATATTAAAATTTTTTGTGATTACTGTGGTTTATATTGTCAAAAACGAAACAAGTTTTTTAAATCAATGGCGTTTTATAAAAATTCGGTTTAAGAATGAAGATTTTATCTTCAAGACACATGCTTAACGCATATATATATTGCTCCCCTCATTTGATCATATCTTATACACGGAAAAAAATATTCCTTAAATTTTTTTAATTAATTGACCTTTTGACATGTTTTTAAATTCTAATTAAAATTTTACTTAATTTAATTAATTTTTTTAAATGATATAAAATATTTTCAAAAAACATTGAGATATCTGTCAGTTGAAAAAATAAAAAATTTTATTTTAAATGACATTTTTTGAAAATTTGCTTTCGAAGGATGAATTTAATATTTGTTATTCAAGGAGCAGAATAATTAAAAATAGTGGACAATCTACAAGAAATACTTGTGGTAGGTGCACACATTTAATAAATATATCTTGTTTTAAATATAATAATTGTTTCAGTTTCATTCTAGATGTGTCCAAAGACAATATACATATCTTGTATTCTGGTATATTGCTCAAAATTCCCATTTTAATAGGTAAGTCAGTAGTAGTCTACACTCTGAACAAGCTTTCTTACCGGTAAATATTCCATTATGTCTATGTTATTGATGATACCAACTATTTTCAGAAATCCGGTGTTTGACTTGGCATAGTATGTGTACTTGTGGAACCCTACATCCTTTATTAAATTACACTGTGCATGAAATTGACACTTTTTTTTCGTGACAAGCTGGGCACCTAGCGTTTTAACATAATTCGGGTACGCTGAATCCAGTGGTGCCCACGGTTTTTTAAGATTGGCTCTGGTTTTCGAGATATACCGTTATTTCGAAAATGGAGGAGGTTTGAAAAAAAAATTATTTTTCTAAAACGACTGCGAATATTAGAAAGAAGTTTTTTTTTTCTTAAAGGAAATTTTATTGCGGAATTTCGGTTTTTTAAGTTTTTTCAATAAGCTAAAGCGTTTTTGAGTTACGCGAACATATGTTGTGCAACCTCCTCCATTTTCGAAATAACGGTATATCTCGAAAACCAGAGCCAATCTTACAAAACCGTGGGCACCACTGGATTCAGCGTACCCGAATTATGTTAAAACGCTAGGTGCCCGGCTTGTCTGTTTTTTCAACTAGCACAGTGTTATTAGTGTATAAGTAATGAAATGTAATTAAAATATATGTTATGCCAAAATATTAAAAAAATACATATTTTCTTTTTGGATAATTGTATTTAAAACAGTTTCAATAATATAAATTATTGAAACAATAAATTCTTTATTTTTATAAATCGCGAATTTCAATTATAGGCATGATTCAATTAATTAAAATCATTTTTAAAAATTAGGAACATTTTAATTAATTTTTTAATACTGTTTTAATTCATATTTTTCGCAATATTTTTTCAATTACAACTATTAATTTTTATTTAATTAATAGTACCATTTTGATGATTGGAGCACAATTAAACATTTTTTTTTATTAATAGTATTAATTTCGTAATTGAAATTCATATTTATTTTTTTCTGTGTAAGTAAAATAAACAATTATTAGTGAAACAAAAAATTTGACAAATGCTCATATATGGTGGCATATTTTTACCCTATGGTTCATATTTTCAATGACACAAAGATACAATTAAGGTTCAATATCGTCATTCAAACCAAATTAATTGAAATGCTCAATCCTCTCATTCTTTAGCTTTTGAATTGTTATTGGCTTGCTGACGTACACTTTTTCTTTTAAATATCTCCATTGAAAGCTGTCCAGCGCTGTGTTCATGGCAGCCAGTTAACATTTCCGCGACGTTAGCCATTATTTTATTGGAAATGTAGAAAGTGGGACCACCCTGTTGTATCCATATGTGGTCTAGTTCCATATCCTTAATTTCTGAAACCCATTATAAGCTCGCGATAGCCATCGCCAATCACAGTGACTACTTGACCGAACTCACTTTCGATGAAGTGCGGCCCGCTGTCACTGTCAGACTAAAAACTACACCAAACAATCACGCTTGGTGAATGCAGTGCCTTTTCAAAAATCACTCGCTGATTGAGGAGGAAGTTTGCTACATCGCTAAAAATTATTTTCTGTGTAAAGTAAGTTTGTTTAATCAACCATTACATGTATTCAGCCCTTGAATCAATTGAAATCAAAATTTTTATTAAAAATTTGCATCAGTTCGTGAGATATTCAATTGTCGGGCAGGACGATGAGTTTAGGTGACACTATCGCGAACAACAACAATGTTTTCCGCAAAACGAAATGGTCGAGAAAGCACAGATGTTTTTGCATTTTCGATAGATCCGATCTGTTGAAATTTGCGCAAAATTGTCCCGATTTTAGATACATTCGGTTGAATAAGCTGACGAAAGAAGTTAAGAAGTGCACGAAATTTATTTGATTTTGAATACCTATTTTTAAAAGAAAACTCTGACAATCTTTATCACATACGTCCTCACGTTTAAAACTTTCAAACCCTAATATATTAAATAAAGTTGGGTACAAAACTAGACGTTAAAGTGTGAGTCACAATTAACATCGTGCATTATGGTTGGACAATCCTTTAAAAGTAATAGTTTTCTAGGTGTCGCATAAAATTGAGCTGTCACGCTCATTATACTATTCAAGCTAATTTTATGCTACACGAATTAAACTGTGGCAATAATTTTGGAGAACTTAGGTGTCACAGTGCCCTGGAGATACGACAAAAACTGTTGGTTCTGTATTGGAGGTGGATGACATAACTACTTATAATTTGAAGATGAAATGCCTGTAAGAACCATTTTTGAACTTTAGAAAAGAATTAAATAAATCTGTCCAGACGTTGACTGATTTAAAAAATATTTAAAACAGTGGACCTGTTAAATTTTTCTTTCCGCACAAACCCAAGTTGGGTTATGGCAAACATTCGAAAGAAAAAAATAAAATAAATCGGGGCCGGGTTTCTATTTGTTGCGATTACCAACAAACGACATTTGATTTTTATTATAATTGGCTTCAATATTATATTTTAATTCACATAAAAAAATCATATCCTTTGGACATGTTCCATGACTTGGAGATATTTTTTGCGCAGATTAATTGCAATTTTATTTAATATTTTAGCACTAATATTCCTTTCGTTTTCCACAAAAATTAAAGAAAAAAAACAAAAAAATTTATTTAAATTTGTTTTAAAAGTAATTATCCCTTGATGTCCCTATAAATTTTCTAATATACTTATCATGCTTATATTTTTTGTTAATGTGGAAGTTAAACTATATGTTCATTTTAAATATATTTCAATAATACTCAAACTAAAATAATATTCCAACAAATAAACATTTTAATAAAATATTAAATTTTTAAGCAAAGTCTGTTGTTTTTGATTTATTGATCTATCAGAAACATGTAAATATTCATTGTTTGTTTGAACACTAAACAAACAATTATTTTACGTTAAAAATTTATTTTTATGCAGCTATAAAAACTGTTTGTGGTTATGTATTTGTTAATCTAGGAATTGATTTGTTACTTTTTTATCTACAAGTGTATGTTTGTATTTATAAATCATATTTCAAATTAACTACGCACCATTAACTATTCAAGGATCTTTATCAAATAAATAAACATGGCGTAAAATATTCAATTTCAGCAAAAATTTGTATTGATAAAAAATAAAAATAAAATATACAGCAATAATATATCAAGCTGCATAGCATTTAAAAAATTAAAAACCAGATAAATCAAAAAAAAAGTAAGAGCACTATATTCGGTTGTGCCGAATCTTTTATACCCCCCACCAGTTTTCCGTTCTTTTGTAGCTAGCGTTTTTTCCCGAAAATTATTTATTATTCCAAAATCTTTATTCGAAAAGATATTACATGAATTTGAGATAAACCGTTATATGGGAGGTAGAAGTTAAAGTGGGCGTGTCACCTAAATTTTCCGACATAACTATGACATTGACTAGAAGGATATCTACACGCAAAGAAAAAATATGGTTGTGGTAACCATAATCGAAGAGCAACATACTATGATTGAATTGTATGATTATGTTTAAAATAATAATGGTTACCAGTTATCATTATTATATTTAATTTAAGTATCATTCAATAATCATATATATGGCTACAATTGAAATCGACAATCTTTGCTTTGTTACGGCAAATTATTGTCTTTTGCTGTAACATACACATATTCATTTTACTTACCAATTTAGTTGCATTTTTTTACCAATATTTTTTTACATTTTCTCGTTTATTTTTAAATTTATTTTAGTTTTTCAAAATTTTTGTTCCTTTTTTTTGACATCTCAAACTTTTAAAATAATAAAAATTTATTCAGCAAGAAGAAGAACAATTGAAATCAAATTATTATTAAAAAAATCATAGCTTGATTATTTTGTAATCATACTGTTGTCTCATTTATTATATAATGATTATTTTTAATTTTTAATGATTTTGAATATAATGTTATTTTTGTCAAATTAATTTTTTTATATCATACTATTTTTAAATGATAACCATTTGGAAATTTTTACGAAAAGTAATCATTAAATGATACAATTCAAACAAATGCTTGACTATCGTGACAAAATATATGATGAAATGAAACAAAAATTACTATTAATTGTTTTCGACAACCAAATATTGTTTTAGAAAAAATAATATGACCGTCGTGATCATGTCGTAACCATGGTTTTTCTTTGCGTGTATAGCAAATTTCATCATCGTAGCTCTAATTTTGTAGGAATTATGAGCTTGTCACATTCATTTTTCGTTAAAACAAAGCATTTGACCAAAAAGCCATGTGTGCAAAATTTCAGAGTCGTACATCCAATTTTGTTGCTTCTATGACGTTTTTGTTTTTAAATATACCGAAAAATACACTGTGCGGTATAAATTTTCGTACATTTTGATCTATAACTCCTTTCCTAATGCATAGATTTAGGCAATTTTCGAAGAAAAATATTGTTTTTACTCAGGAAGTATATATTCGAATTGTAATGACTCTACGTTAATGCGTTTGGACACAATTCCATTTTATTCGATGTTCGAAGGACACGGTTTTTTCGACCTACTCTTGCTTTAAGAGCTATAACTCTCTTCCTAATATTCCGATTTAGCCCATTTTAAATGCCAAACAAACCTTGTCTATAGGAAAGATTCTGGCAAAATTTGAGCCCCCTAGCTTGTTCGGTGCGACCTCTATTGTGCTTTCAACAGACGGACAGACGGACGGACATAGCTAGATCGTCATAAAATCAAACCCCGATTCAGAATAAATATACTTTATGGCGTCTAAAATGGATATTTCGATGTGTTACAAACGGAATGACAAAATGAATATACCCCCACCATTTTTTTGGTGGCTGACAAAGTACCTTTTACGATCATTATACATATGTTATTGTTGTTTCGTACTTGTCGTAAGAGAGAGAGGGACAGTAAAATTAAAAAGCAAAGCACCTTTAATAAAAGATGGCGGTAAATTTAAAATAATAAAAACAGAATAGAGAAAAAAGCGCCATATTTTGTTCTGCCGATTTCTATTATATTGTATAATAATTTTCTAGAACCAAATTTATTATTTCGTAAATTACTCTGATCACTGTAGTATAATATCTTTACGCTTAAATATATATTAGATTGTTTGTTAAAATTTGATTTTTATAAGGACATAAATAAATTAAACAAACGATAAAAAACTTTTGTTTTTTTCCAAAAAAAAACCTGAGAGAGAAGGTCACCGGTGGTAGATTTATTTTGTATTTCCGATTTAAAAAAATTTAATATAAAAACTTTAAAAAAATTTTAATTTGTAAATTTAAAAGCTTATTTTATCAATCGCGAAAACCACCCATACATTTGTTGTACTACTAAGAAAACTTATTTAATTAAGAATCTCTTTTCAACGTAATAAATTTAATTTGCTTATTAACACCTTAACAACAAAGTATTAACAATGAATTTATTTTCAATTACTTATTGTCAAAAGGAACAAACTTCAATTATTAAGTCGTTTTCAATCTACAAGACAAACAAAACAACGTGAAAGCATTAGTGGAATGTTATCTTTCTTTATTTAATTTAAAACAAAATTATAGAAGTAAGTGTTTTTCCAAGAACAAGTTGATGTCGTTGTTCGTAAATTTAAGGACATGGTAAATTTGTGCATGTGGTTGCTTTGAACAAAAATTATTACCTGTTGTTTTCATTTTGGCTTTAGGATAATATATGTACTTGTATATAATACAAGTAATTATAAAACAAGAACAGTTACTTGTTGATTATACACAACAATGTTGCGCTTAAAACTTGTAAGACATATTTGGTTTTAAAAAAAGTTTGTTTACATAAAAATGAAAATTTATTAAAACTTACTAAATTTTAGTACACAAATTTTAAACAGTTGTTATCCTGCCTTCTGGATTCAAGTTTTTTTAATTAAATTTTCTAATTGTATGAAATTTTTGTATTTTCCAACAAGTGAAAAGAAAAGTTTAAAGTTTTTTTTTCTTGCTGAGAATGTGTTTGTGGTTTTAACAAAATCTGCTTGTGTATTCATTAATGTGTTAATGGCTTTGAAAATGCCTGCCACAACATGTAGTAAGATTTTCATTTGTTTCTTTGTTTTTTGCATTATAAGTTTATTCTAAAAGAAGTTGGCAAAGTTTTACGTAGCCACGTTTTGTTTTACTTTTATTTTGGTAGTGTTTTTTATTTTTCGATAATAGGAAGCAACACCTCATTAAATTAGTTTATCTTTTTATCAGTCTTATATTTCTACACAAATTATTATCAAAGTTGCTGAAAGTTTTAAAAATTAAAAGTTTTGGTTTCTTAGTTCGGAGAATAAGCTTTAACTAATTTATAAATTCTCTTAAAATCCTTAATCATTAGGTATGTAACTAGGTTTACATTTTAGTACGTGCAATTGAACACATTGATATTAAGTTTGACAAACCTTCTAACAGGCTTATATAAATTAATATAGCCACTGGCTTGATTGACCTTTATCTTGATTCACCTTTTGAGCTTCGAGAGCTTGTCCTAGTTTTAAAATCGTCCAAATAAAATAAAGCCCTAGGTCAAGACAGAATTCCTTGTGAGTTCTATAAAAATGCTCCAAAACTTTTTTAAGGAAGTCCTGACTTTGTTAATTAACATCTTCATAAATGAGGACATACCAGATTCCTTCCATCACTCTATTATTGTGCACTTATTAAAAAAGGTTGATGTTAATACCAAATTAAATTACAGAGGACTATCACTTCTCAACTCTATGTATAAATTATTTACAGGCCTCATCCTCAAGCGTATCAATGCCTAGATAGACTATCGCAATATAATTGTCGAATATCAAGCAGATTTCCGCAGGAATTATTCTACTGTAGATAATTTATTTAACTTAACTAATATTGTGCATCTGAATTTTAACCAAAAAAAAAAAAGAAAACTTATGCGTTTTTCGTTGATCGTATGGTACAATACCCATCACAATGGACCGTATTGGTCTCTGGGTGAGGGTGTGAAGGTTACTTCACACCGGCCTTACTTACCTACCTACATGGTACAATACCTTGAAACTTTTTGTTCTATAAGCTAAGTCTATTAGCATTTTTTCAAAAACTGTTACGACTACTTTCGAAGTTGTACTACAATACAACCTGTTAGGTTTTGGATGGCTTCTTATCCTTATCGGACTCGTTCACCGTCACAAGCAAGGGGTTAAGCAGCGGTGCTTTCTTAGCCCAGTGATGTTTTCTTTATACCTGAATGATTTGAATAACCATCAGGTATTACTATATGCAGACGACATAGTGCTATTGTCAGACATTTTTTAAAGAAACTGCTTTTTATACCCGCCACCAAAAAAATGGTGGGGGTATATTCATTTTGTCATTCCGTTTGTAACACATCGAAATATCCATTTTAGACCCCATAAAGTATATATATTCTGAATCAGGGTTTGATTTGATGACGATCTAGCTATGTCCGTCCGTCTGTCCGTCTGTCCGTCTGCACGAAAGAGGTCGCACCGAAAAAGCTAGGGGGCTCAAATTTTGCCAGAATCTTTCTTATAGACAAGGTTTGTTTGGTATTGAAAATAAGCTAAATCGGAATATTAGGAAGAGAGTTATAGCTCGAAAAGCACGAGTAGGTCGAAAAAACCGTGTCCCTTGAACATCGAATAAAATGGAATTGTGTCCAAACGCATTAACGTAGACTCATGAAACTTCGAATATATATTTCCTGAGTAAAAACAATATTTTTCCCTGAAAATTATCTAAATCTATGTATTAGGAGAGGAGTTATCGATCAAAATGTACGAAAATTTATACCGCACAGTGTATTTTTCGGTATATTTAAAAACAAAAACGTCATAAAAGCAACAAAATTAGATGTATGACTCTGAAATTTTGCACACTTTGCTTTTTGGTGAGAGGCTTTTCTGTAACGGAAAATCAATGTGCCACGCCCACTTTTACGCCCACCTCCCATATAACGTTTTACTCAAAATTCATATAATTTCTCTATTAATAAAGATTTTGGAATTATAAAGGGCTATATTGAAACTCCTAAGTTGTACTCATTCGCAAAAATAACTTTGACACGCCTACTATAACGCCCCCTTTTCACGTTATCTACCGTTAATGAAATTTAAAATCTTATAAAACCGCCAAAATTAGAGTTATGATGATAAAATTTGCTACGTATATCCCCCTAGGCATTGTCATTACTGTGCCAGAAAATTAAGGTGCCACGCCCACTTTTACGCCCACCTCCCATATAACGATTTAACTAAAATTCATATAATTTCTCTATTAATAAAGATTTTGGAATAACAAAGGGCTATATTGAAACACCTAAGTTGTACTCATTCGCAAAAATAACTTTGACACGCCTACTATAACGCCCACTTTTCACGTTATAAACCGTTAATGTAATTTAAAAGCTCATAAAACCGCCAAAATAAGAGGTATGATGATCAAATTTGCTACGTATATCCCCCTCGGCATTGTCATTACTGTGCCAGAAAATTAAGGTGCCACGCCCACTTTTACGCCCACCTCCCATATAACGTTTTAACTAAAATTCATATAATTTCTCTATTAATAAAGATTTTGGAATAACAAAGAGCTATATTGAAACACAACAAGTTGTACTCATTCGCAAAAATAACTTTGACACGCCTACTATAACGCCCACTTTTCACGTTATAAACCGTTAATGTAATTTAAAAGCTCATAAAACCGCCAAAATAAGAGGTATGATGATAAAATTTGCTACGTATATCCTTCTAATCAATGTTATTGTTGTGCCAAAAAGTTTAGGTGACACACCCACTTTAACGACTACCTCCCATATAACGGTTTATCTTAAATTCATATAATTTCTCTATTGACAAAGTTTTTGGGAAAATAAAGGACTATATTGAAATATCTAAGTTGTATTTATTAGTAGAAACTTTATTGACACGGCTACTTTAATGCCCACTTTCATTGAAAGACTACATTTACAAAAGCATTTTAGTAGCATATCGAAGTTACAAAGGGTGGTTACATTTTAAGGGCCGATGTTGAATTTAAATAAAACACAAATTATTTAAGAAATTATTATCATTTCTTTTAATAATGATAATATTTGTATGGTTCAATTATGTACTTAACAAAATATCGGCCAAATGGCCCCCCCCATCCTTGGCGCCACTCCTCTATCTGATGGTCCCAATTTTCAATGACAATGTTGATGCTCAATTGTTGGGCATGATGATGAGGCGAGGTTGACTGCTCTTTTGCCACACTATCGCAAAAACCAGCAATGTTTCCCATTCAACGAACTAAGATGGCATTCACAGATGTTTTCACATTTCATACAGACCTGCTTTGCAGACATTTAAATATTTTTTACAATTCTCCCGATTGTGGACGAATTTTAACGATTATGTTGATCAAAAGAATTACGAAGTGCACAAAATGCATTTTGATTTGAACGCCGGTTTTTATAAAAAACCTGAATAACTTTAAAGCGTTGCTCATTTGCGTATCTTTCCACGGATCAAATTGAGTAAGTTTGAAATTGAGAAATGTCAAGTGAAATGCAGAAAACAAGTTTAAACACTAGGTGTAGTTCACCTTCAACATGGGCCCTTAAAATTTAACCACCTTCTACAAAGAAAGTGATACGTATTTTATTATAAAGAGATTATTCCATAGCGATTAACAAAATAATAAATATTGTGCTTTAAATGTACACAAAATTGGTGGTGGGTATAAAAGATTCGGCACAGCCGAATATAGTGCTCTTACTTGTTTTTCTTCGAAATACTCCTAATACTTCATCTAGAAACTGGAATACCTTCACTTTATTTGGAAACTTTAAATATACACTTAAGTATGTAAGGAAAATAGTCGATCTTCCGGTGTCTAGACTCCCGCAAATTTTGGCAGAGCAAACTTTTCAACATAGTACTTTTTGGATACCGCAGAGGAGGGTTCTATTTAGCAGAATTTGTGTTAATTTTGATATTGAGACTTGTAGAAACATCTCAGATTCGCAACACAAGTTTATATTTGATTCATTGAAATACATCGAATACGGAGACTTTGTCTCTAGTGCCAGAAATTCGAGCTTTCATGATTTCTACCCTGCTTTACAATAATAAGAATAACTAATGAAGAATTATTTACTTAGTCATCGTCGTCGCTGAAGTAAAAAAATGATAATTTAATATGGTAATAAAAAATAAATAAATCTTGCTAAAAAATTTTTAAGATATTAAAGATCCTTTATTTATTTTAATAAATTTTATTTACTTTAAAAGAAAGAATTTTTTTAGCTATATAATTGCTAGTATTATTTACTTTGTTTCCAAACGAGTATTACTATTTTAAAAAGCAAACAGGTAAAGGTTTTTTCTTTTACCTAAAGTACTATTTTAATCAAAGAGAATAGGATATAAATTGCTTCTTGCTTTTCCTCGTAGGTCAGGTTATGATACTTTTTTATTATTTGATCAATATGTATTAGTTTTTTGATACTGCTTTATTTTATTTCCCTTAAAATTTATTAGAATAGAAATGAGAATTAAAACAAACTAAAATCCAAGGAAATAAATAAAAAAGTTTATGTGAAAGTATATCACACAATGAAACTATAAAACTAAATATTAAAAAATAATATTAATGCAAACAGAGATATTAATTTATTGCTTCTACTTCAATAAATAAAATAATTATTTTTATACCCGCCACCAAAAAAATGGTGGGGGTATATTCATTTTGTCATTCCGTTTGTAACACATCGAAATATCCATTTTAGACCCCATAAAGTATATATATTCTGAATCAGGGTTTGATTTTATGACGATCTAGCTATGTCCGTCCGTCTGTCCGTCTGTCCGTCTGTCCGTCTGTCCGTCTGTCCGTCTGTTGAAAGCACGATAGAGGTCGCACCGAAAAAGCTAGGGGTCTCAAATTTTGCCAGAATCTTTCTTATAGACAAGGTTTGTTTGGTATTGAAAATGGGCTAAATCGGAATATTAGGAAGTGAGTTATAGCTCGAAAAGCAAGAGTAGGTCGAAAAAACCGTGTCCTTCAAACATCGAATAAAATGGAGTTGTGTCCAAACGCATTAACGTAGACTCATGAAACTTCGAATATATATTTCCTGAGTAAAAACAATATTTTTCCCCGAAAATTATCTAAATCTATGCATTAGGAGAGGAGTTATCGATCAAAATGTACGAAAATTTATACCGCACAGTGTATTTTTCGGTATATTTAAAAACAAAAACGTCATAAAAGCAACAAAATTGGATGTACGACTCTGAAATTTTGCACACTTTGTTTATTGGTGAGACGCTTTTTTGTAACGGAAAATCAATGTGCCACGCCCACTTTTACGCCCACCTCCCATATAACGTTTTACCCAAAATTCATATAATTTCTCAATTTATGTAGATTTTGGAATAATAAAGGGCTATATTGAAACATCTCAGTTGTACTCATTCGAAAATACAACTTTGACACGCCCACTATAACGCCCACTTTTCACGTTATATACCGTTAATGAAATTTAAAAGCTCATAAAACCGCCAAAATTAGAGGTATGATGATCAAATTCGCTACGTATATCCTTTTAGGCAATGTCATTACTGCGCCAGAAAATTCAGGCGCCACGCCCACTTTTACGCCCACCTCCCATATAACGTTTTACTTAAAATTCATATAATTCCTCTATTAATAAAGATTTTGGAATAATAAAGGACTATATTGAAACACCTAAGTTGTACTCATTCGCAAAAATAACTTTGACACGCCTACTATAACGCCCACTTTTCACGTTATATACCGTTAATGAAATTTAAAAGCTCATAAAACCGCCAAAATAAGAGGTATGATGATAAAATTTGCTACGTATATCCCCCTAGGCAATGTCATTACTGTGCTAGAAAATTGAGTTGCCACGCCCACTTTTACGCCCACCTCCCATATAACGTTTTACTCAAAATTCCTCTAATTTCTCTATTAATAATGATTTTGGATTAATAAAGGGCTATATTGAAACACCTAAGTTGTACTCATTCGCCAAAACAACTTTGACACGCCTACTATAACGCCCACTTTTCACGTAATCTACCGTTAATGAAATTTAAAGGCTCGTAAAACCGCCAAAATCAGAGGTATGATGATCAAATTTGCTGTGCATATCCTTCTAATCAATGTTATTGTTGTGCCAAAAAGTTTAGGTGACACGGCCACTTTAACGCCTACCTCCCATACAACGGCTTACCTTAAATTCATGTAATTTCTCTATTGACAAAGTTTTTGGGAAAATAAAGGGCTATATTGAAATATTTAAGTTGTATTTATTAGTAGAAACTTTATTGACACAGCTACTTTAACACACTTTCATTGAATTTAATTTCATTTAAGGACCGATGTTGAATTTAAATAAAACACAAATTATTTAGGAAATTATTATCATTTCTTTTTATAATGATAATATTTGTATGGTTCAATTATGTATTTAACACAATATCGGCCAAATGGCCCCCCCCATCCTTGGCGCCACTCCTCTATCTGATGGTCCAAATTTTCAATGACAATGTTGATGCTCAATTATTGGGCATGATGATGAGTCGAGGTTGACTGCTCTTTTGCCACACTATCGCAAAAAGCAGCAATAGTTCCCATTCAACGAACTAAGAAGGCATTCACAGATTTTCTAACATTTTATACAGACCTGTTTTGCAGAAATTTAAATATTTTTTACAATTCTCCCGATTGTGGACGAATTTGAACGATTATGTTGATCAAAAGAATTACGAAGTGCACAAAATGCATTTTGATTTGAACGCCCATTTTTATAAAAAACCTGAATAACTTTAAAGCGTTGCTCATTTGCGTATCTTTCCACGGATCAAATTGAGTAAGTTTGAGATTGAGAAATGTCAAGTGCAATGCAGAAAATAAATTTAAAGGCTAGGTGTAGTTCACCTTCAACATGGGCCCTTAAAATTTAACCATCCTCTATAAAGAAAGTGATATTTGATTGAAAAAAGATTATTCCATAGCGATTAACAAAATAATAAATATTGTGCTTTAAATGTACACAAAATTGGTGGTGGGTATAAAAGATTCGGCACAGCCGAATATAGTGCTCTTACTTGTTTAAAAATAATTTATTTAGAAAATATTGTTAAAGGAATATTATTTTTATACCCGCCACCAAAAAAATGGTGGGGGTATATTCTTTTGTCATTCCGTTTGTAACACATCGAAATATCCATTTTAGACCCCATAAAGTATATATATTCTGAATCGGGGTTTGATTTTATGACGATCTAGCTATGTCCGTCCGTCTGTCCGTCTGTCCGTCTGTTGAAAGCACGATAGAGGTCGCACCAAAAAAGCTAGGGGGCTCAAATTTTGCCGGAATCTTTCTTAAAGACAAGGTTTTTTTGGTAATGAAAATGGGCTAAATCGGAATATTAGGAAGAGAGTTATAGCTCGAAAAGCAAGAGTAGGTCGAAAAAACCGTGTCCTTCGAACATCGAATAAAATGGAATTGTTTCCAAACGCCTTAACGTAGACTCATGAAACTTCGAATATATATTTCCTGGGTAAAGACAATATTTTTCCCCAAAAATTTTCTAAATCTATGCATTAGGAGAGGAGTTATCGATCAAAATGTATGAAAATTTATACCGCACAGTGTATTTTTCGGTATATTTAAAAACAAAAACGTCATAAAAGCAACAAAATTAGATGTACGACTCTGAAATTATGCACACTTTGATTTTTGGTGACACGCTTTCTTGTAACGGCAAATAAATGTGCCACGCCCACTTTTACGCCCACCCCCATATAACGTTTTAACTAAAATTCATATAATTTCTCTATTAATAAAGATTTTGGAATAATAAAGGCCAATATTGAAACACCTTAGTTGTGCTCATTCGCAAAAATAACTTTGACACGCCTACTATAACGCCCACTTTTCACGTTATCTACCGTTAATGAAATTCAAAAGCTCATAAAACCGCTAAAATTAGAGGTATGAAGATACATTTTGCTACGTCTATCCCCCTAGGCAATTTCATTACTATGCCAAAAAATTAAGGTGCCACGCCCAATTTTACGCCCACCTCCCATATAACGTTTTACCTAAAATTCATATAATTTCTCTATTAATAAAGATTTTGGAATAATAAAGGACTATATTAAGAAATCTAAGTTGTATTTATTAGCAGAAACTTTATTGACACGCCTACTATAACGACCACTTTCACTTTTGAATTGTGTCCAGACGCATAAACGTAGAGTCATGAAACTTCGAATATATATTTATCGAGTCAAGGGAATATTTTTCCCTTAAAATCGCTTAAATCTATGAATTAGGAAAACAGTTATAGATAAAAATGTACGAAAATTTATAACGCTCTGTGTATATTTCATATTTAAAACGTAATAAAACTGACAAAACTACATGTACGATTCTGAAATTTTGCAAAAATGGCTTTTTGGTCAAAGTCTTCGTTATAACGGAAAATAGATGTGCCACGCACACTTTTTTCCTTAAATTTTTATAAAAATATATTAGATATATATTAGCATTTATTCATCTTACACTGCGCCATTTATTGTACTGTAGCTAAATATACTCTAAAAGACTCTACTAGCAACTACTAGATGGCATGCTAACAACTTATGCTTATGTTCTCCTGAAGTTATGCTCTATTAAAAATGGGAATTTAGGAATATTTTGACCTAAGTAAAAAAAAATTATCTCTAAACATTATAAACAATTTATTTTCATGTACTAATGGCTAACAAATTTTAAAATTATACAAAACTTATTTCGTTTGAAAATCTTTTAAAAGCAAAATGTTAGAAGTTTAAAAATCAAAATCTTACTAATAAATTTCCCGTTTTAGAAAAATGCAGAGAATGTATATTTTAAATCACCCTGTGGCCCTTAAAATTTAACCTTAAATTCACTATCTTCCTCTTAAATTCATGTAAATTCTCTATGAATAAAGATTTTGGAATACTAAAGGACTATATTGAAATATCTAGGTTATGTTTAATAACAGAAACTTTATTGACACGCGTATTTTAACGGCCATTTTCATTGAAAGACTAAATTTACGAAAACATTTTACTAGCATACCGAAGTTATAATGGGTGGTTTAATTTTAAGGGACTATGTTGATTTTGAATAAAATTATTATGAAATTATTATCATTTATTTTTATAATGATAATATTTGTATGCTTCAATTATGTATGGAACAAAATATCGGCCAAATGGCCCCCCAACCTAGGCGGCACACTTCGATCCGATAGTCCATATTTTCAATAACACTGTTGATGCTCAATTGTTGGTTACGATGATGAGTCGAGGTTGCTTGCTCTTTTGCCACGTTATCGTGAAAAACAGCAATGTTTCCCATTCAACGAAGTAAGATGGCATTCACAGATGTTTTCACATTTCATACAGACCTGCTTTGCAGACATTTAAATATTTTTTACAATTCTCACGATTGTGGACGAATTCGAACGATTATGTTGACCAAAAGAATCATGAAGTGAACGAAATGCATTTTGATTTGAACGCCCATTTTTATAAAAATCTTTAATATTTAAAAGCGTTGCTCGATTGCGTATCTTTCCACGGTTCAAATTGAGTTAGTCTGAGATTGAGAAATGTCAAATGAAATACAAGAAAAAAGTTGAAGTTTAGATGTGGTTCACCTTAAACATGGGCCCTTAAAATTTAACCACCCTCTACAAAGAAAGTGATACATATTTTATTATAAAGAGATTATTCTATAGCGATTAACAAAATAATAAATATTGTGCTTTAAATGTACACAAAATTGGTGGTGGGTATAAAAGATTCGGCACAGCCGAATATAGTGCTCTTACTTGTTTTTTAATAAATTCTTTTTAAAGCACGCAAACATGTTTGTACATTTCACGTATTCTTGAAGCTCTGCCTGTGTTACAATACCACAAGTCAAAATATATTTCTTAAATTTTGTAGCAGAGATAGGCAATTTACTACTCTTGCATTTTTTATACCCTTCACACAGTGAAAAAGGGTATATATAGGTTTGTCATTCCGTGTGAAATTTCTACAATTTTGATTTCCGACCCCATAAAGTATATATTTTCTGAAAGCTTATGAACTGGGGAGTCGATTCAGCCCTGTCAGTCTGTCCGTCTGTCTGTCTGACCGTCTGTCCGTGTATATGTTGAAATCAACTTTTTTAAGCCCCCCGACATCGCTTGGACGAGGTATTAAAATATCGGAAATATTCGGAAGTAGATCGGTATTAAAAATCAGAAACATCGGTACATAAACAACTAAGATATGAGCAAAAACCCACGACCACCTCGATTTTTTTTTCACAAAAACAACATTACAACAACAACATACATACATACAAACGTGTATACTGGTTAGAGAAAACGTGGCATCGAATCCCATATTTTTTTTTATTTTTTATTTAATATATTATTTATATTTTTATTATTATTTTTTTTTTAATTTTTTTTTAAATTATTTTATTTTAATTTTTTTTTTAATTTTTGTATTTAATTATTCGAGCCTAAGGTCATGCAACAGTTTTATTTTTTTTTTATTTTCTTTTTATAAAAAACAATATTAAACAATCTTTTATTTTCTTCAATATTTCGCTACTCCTTCGTGTAGCATCTTCAGGAAATATTTTTTTTTTTTAACAAAAACAAATTAACAATTAAAATTAATTTGTTTTGTTAAAAAAAAAAAAAAAAAAAATATTTCCTGAAGATGCTACACGAAGGAGTAGCGAAATATTGAAGAAAATAAAAGATTGTTTAATATTGTTTTTTATAAAAAGAAAATAAAAAAAAATAAAACTGTTGCATGACCTTAGGCTCGAATAATTAAATACAAAAATTGAAAAAAGAGGTCGAATAAAGTATAGAATTTTTTTTTAATTTTTTTTAAAATTTTTTTTTTAACATACATACGTAAATTTATAATTTTACAATGGGATGTTTTTATATATGTATGTTTTTTATATGCATGTACGTATTTCATATGGGATGGTGATACAAACTACTGTTATTTCATGACTACACGTTATGAAGGGTATATAAGATTCGGCACGGCTTTAAAATAAGCTCAAAATCTTATGTTAAGACACCATTCACATCATGAATTTATTCTGAAAATTTGCCAAACGTGTAAGGTTCTTTTACAAGTTTACGGCGACTATAATCATCCATCTGAGCGGGTCATATGTAACACAATGAGCCAATTTATAACAACATTTACTCTTTTATATAAAATCAAATCTGTAACATATGTACAGAAGAAGCTTTTACCGCCAGTAATATCTGACGACGTTTTTAGCTTTTTTTCTTGACAAACTTTGTGGAAAGATCTCCACGTACATCCGTTAAAGATCGGTGAATAAGCCAAAAAGCGACTTGAAGTTGAACCAAATTTTTATCCTCATAAAGCTTGTTACTAAGTTCATGCGTATGACAGTAAACATAAGTATAATTTTAGAGAGAACTCGATCCTCATGGGCCTGTTACGACTCCATTAAATCCCGATAAAATCACAATTTGGTGCGGTTTACATTACAAAGGTATCATCGTCTTATTTGTGTTTAAATTAAAAACTGGTGTGATTGTTAGTCTTTGTAGGCATTAAGGACTTAATATTAAAATTTCTAACTTAAACTAAATTTAATTCCAAATTATCTGTTGACAAATTGTGGCTAATACACATCCAAACAGATAGACAACAAAGATACAGATACCCTTAGCTATATATTCTTGATGGTGATGGATAAAAGGTGAGGAAAATACATATAAAATACATCCTCGTGACTTTTTCAGTGAAGTTTTGGCACCAATAGTATTTATAGCAATATTATAATGGGGCAAGTTAGAAATTATAATATTATTGCTTTAATAATATTGCCACCTCAGAGTCACAAATTTAGTTCTCTTAAAAATACAAGAACAACTTTATTTCTGAAAATAAAAATTAAAACAAAAAATAACAATTACTCCTGTAAAAAAGAAATCAAAAAATTATTATCCTTACATGTAAAAAACCAAAAAAAAAAAAAATAATTATCCTTAAAGGTAAAAAAAATCTAAAATATTAGAAGCGTATGGATTAAGTCAGAATACAGTTATAAAGAAGAACAAGTAAGAGCACTATATTCGGCTGTGCTGAATCTTTTATACCCACCACCAATTTTGTGTACATTTAAAGCACAATATTTATTATTTTGTTAATCGCTATAGAATAATCTCTTTATAATAAGATATGTATCACTTTCTTTGTAGAGGGTGGTTAAATTTTAAGGGCCCATGTTTAAGGTGAACCACATCTAAACTTTAACTTTTTTCTTGTATTTCATTTGACATTTCTCAATCTCAGACTAACTCAATTTGAACCGTGGAAAGATACGCAATCGAGCAACGCTTTTAAATATTAAAGATTTTTATAAAAATGGGCGTTCAAATCAAAATGCATTTCGTTCACTTCGTGATTCTTTTGGTCAACATAATCGTTCGAATTCGTCCACAATCGTGAGAATTGTAAAAAATATATAAATGTCTGCAAAGCAGGTCTGTATGAAATGTGAAAACATCTGTGAATGCCATCTTAGTTCGTTGAATGGGAAACATTGCTGTTTTTCACGATAACGTGGCAAAAGAGCAAGCAACCTCGACTCATCATCGTAACCAACAATTGAGCATCAACAGTGTTATTGAAAATATGGACTATCGGATCGAAGTGTGCCGCCTAGGTTGGGGGGCCATTTGGCCGATATTTTGTTCCATACATAATTGAAGCATACAAATATTATCATTATAAAAATAAATGATAATAATTTCATAATAATTTTATTCAAAATCAACATAGTCCCTTAAAATTAAACCACCCATTATAACTTCGGTATGCTAGTAAAATGTTTTCGTAAATTTAGTCTTTCAATGAAAATGGCCGTTAAAATACGCGTGTCAATAAAGTTTCTGTTATTAAACATAACCTAGATATTTCAATATAGTCCTTTAGTATTCCAAAATCTTTATTCATAGAGAATTTACATGAATTTAAGAGGAAGATAGTGAATTTAAGGTTAAATTTTAAGGGCCACAGGGTGATTTAAAATATACATTCTCTGCATTTTTCTAAAACGGGAAATTTATTAGTAAGATTTTGATTTTTAAACTTCTATAACATTTTGCTTTTAAAAGATTTTCAAACGAAATAAGTTTTGTATAATTTTAAAATTTGTTAGCCATTAGTACATGAAAATAAATTGTTTATAATGTTTAGAGATAATTTTCCTAAATTCCCATTTTTAATAGAGCATAACTTCAGGAGAACATAAGCATAAGTTGTTAGCATGCCATCTAGTAGTTGCTAGTAGAGTCATCTATCTTATCATTATCTTATATTTAGCTACAGTACAATAAATGGCGCAGTGTAAGATGAATAAATGCTAATATATATGACTAATATATTTTTATAAAAATTTAAGGAAAAAAGTGTGCGTGGCACATCTATTTTCCGTTAGAACGAAGACTTTGACCAAAAAGCCATGTTTGCAAAATTTCAGAATCGTACATGTAGTTTTGTCAGTTTTATTACGTTTTAAATATGAAAAATACACTGTGCGTTATAAATTTTCGTATATTTTTATCTATAACTGTTTTCCTAATTCATAGATTTGAGCGATTTTCAGGGAAAAATATTCCCTTGACTCGATAAATATATATTCGAAGTTTCATGACTCTACGTTTATGCGTCTGGACACAATTCAAAAGTGAAAGTGGGCGTTATAGTAGGCGTGTCAATAAAGTTTCTGCTAATAAATACAACTTAGATTTCTTAATATAGTCCTTTATTATTCCAAAATCTTTATTAATAGAGAAATTATATGAATTTCAGGTAAAACGTTATATGGGAGGTGGGCGTAAAATTGGGCGTGGCACCTTAATTTTTTGGCATAGTAATGAAATTGCCTAGGGGGATAGACGTGGCAAAATTTATCATCATACCTCTAATTTTAGCGGTTTTATGAGCTTTTGAATTTCATTAACGGTAGATAACGTGAAAAGTGGGCGTTATAGTAGGCGTGTCAAAGTTATTTTTGCGAATGAGCACAACTAAGGTGTTTCAATATAGGCCTTTATTATTCCAAAATCTTTATTAATAGAGAATTTATATAAATTTTAGTTAAAACGTTATATGGGAGGTGGGCGTAAAAGTGGGCGTGGCACATTTATTTGCCGTTACAAGAAACCGTGTCACCAAAAAGCAAAGTGTGCATAATTTCAGAGTCGTACATCCAATTTTGTTGCTTTTATGACGTTTTTGTTTTTAAATATACCGAAAAATACACTGTGCGGTATAAATTTTCATACATTTTGATCGATAACTCCTCTCCTAATGCATAGATTTAGAAAATTTTTTGGGGAAAAATATTGTCTTTATCCAGGAAATATATATTCGAAGTTTCATGAGTCTACGTTAAGGCGTTTGGACACAATTCCATTTTATTCGATGTTCGAAGGACACGGTTTTTTCGACCTACTCTTGCTTTTCGAGCTAAAACTCTCTTCCTAATATTCCGATTTAGCCCATTTTCAATACCAAACAAACCTTGTCTATAAGAAAGATTCTGGCAAAATTTGAGCCCCCTAGCTTTTTCGGTGCGACCTCTATCGTGCTTTCAACAGACGGACAGACGGACAGACGGACAGACGGACGGACATAGCTAGATCGTCATAAAATCAAACCCCGATTCAGAATATATATACTTTATGGGGTCTCAAATGGATATTTCGATGTGTTACAAACGGAATGACAAAATGAATATACCCCCACCATTTTTTTGGTGGCGGGTATAAAAATAGTGTGTCCGACCTGGTTTTACGATATATTCCTCTGGCTGCTTTTTGTTCAAAATCAGAACTAGAATTTATTCTCTCTCCTGAATTCAGCCTTAACTCAATGCTTCCTTAAAATTGTTTTCAAAATACTTAAACCTAAAATTATGCCCTCTAAGCGGACAGTAATATCTCATGAAAATCGTAACAGTTCGCCTCAAATCAAATTTAGAGTAAAGAATAAATTTTTTAAAACATTAATATATATGAAGAGGTAAAAAGCTCGTAAGTCATTGTCGTTATCGTTTAGAGATAACCAGGTCATGCTTTTTTACCTTTCTTCAATCATTTTCTATCTCATCTTTGTTTGTTGGAAACTGTGACAAGAGATAAGTTACTTTAACAATTTCCAGAGACTACCACAAATAACAGCATATTTTTTTAGTCCAGAAATTTTAAAAGGATATAGATAAAACCAATTGTTCTAATAGTTATTTGAATCATTAAAGTCACTGTCTTTGTGTCTACATAATTTGCATTGCTTAATGTAATCTTTAAAATACATATTCAAAAATATTATAGTCTAACATTTGAGCAACTTCACTATGTGGTTATGTGATGCAAGAATCTTTTTTTCTTAACTCGATAGCCAAGATTATGATTCATTTATCAAACCAGCTAAAAGCTTTTTTTTATACCCGCCACCAAAAAAATGGTGGGGGTATATTCATTTTGTCATTCCGTTTGTAACACATCGAAATATCCATTTTAGACCCCATAAAGTATATATATTCTCAATCAGGGTTTGATTTGATGACGATCTAGCTATGTCCGTCCGTCTGTCCGTCTGTCCGTCTGTCCGTCTGTTGAAAGCACGATAGAGGTCGCACCGAAAAAGCTAGGGGGCTCAAATTTTGCCAGAATCTTTCTTATAGACAAGGTTTGTTTGGTATTGAAAATGGGCTAAATCGGAATATTAGGAAGAGAGTTATAGCTCGAAAAGCAAGAGTAGGTCGAAAAAACCGTGTCCTTCGAACATCGAATAAAATGGAATTGTGCCCAAACGCATTAACGTAGACTCATGAAACTTCGAATATATATTTCCTGAGTAAAAACAATATTATTCCCTGAAAATTATCTAAATCTATGCATTAGGAAAGGATTTATCGATCAAAATGTACGAAAATTTATACCGCACAGTGTAATTTTCGGTATATTTAAAAACAAAAACGCCATAAAAGCAACAAAATTGGATGTACGACCCTGAAATTTTGCACACTTTGTTTTTTGGTGAGAGGCTTTTTTGTAACGAAAAATCAATGTGCCACGCCCACTTTTACGCCCACCTCCCATATAACGTTTTACCTAAAATTCATATAATTTCTCTATTAAAAAAGATTTTGGAATAATAAAGGGCTACATTGAAACATCTAAAATGTACTCATTCGTAAAAATAACTTTGACACGCCTACTATAACGCTCACTTTTCACGTTATCTACCGTTAATGAAATTTAAAAGCTCATAAAACCGCCAAAATTAGAGGTATGATGATCAAATTTGCTACGTATATCCCCCTAGGCAATGTCATTATTGTGCCAAAAAATTAAGATGCCACGCCCACTTTTACGCCCACCTCCCATATAACGTTTTACCTAAAATTCATATAATTTCTCTATTAAAAAAGATTTTGGAATAATAAAAGGCTATATTGAAACACAACAAGTTGTACTCATTCGCAAAAATAACTTTGACACGCCTACTATAACGCCCACTTTTCACGTTATCTACCGTTAATGAAATTTAAAAGCTCATAAAACCGCCAAACTTAGATGTATGATGGTCAAATTTGCTACGTATATCCCCCTAGGCAGTTTCATTATTGTGCCAAAAAATTAAGATGCCACGCCCACTTTTACGCCCACCTCCCATATAACGTCTTACCTAAAATTCATATAATTTCTCTATTAATAAAGATTTTGGAATAATAAAAGGCTATATTGAAACATCTAAAATGTACTCATTCGCAAAAATAACTTTGACACGCCTACTATAACGCCCACTTTTCACGTTATCTACCGTTAATGAAATGTTAAAGCTCATAAAACCGACAAAATTAGAGGTATGATGAGGAAATTTGCTACATATATCCTTCTAATCAATGTAGTAGTTGTGCCAAAAAGTTACGGTGACACGCCTACCTCCCATAGAACGGGTTTTCTTAAATTCATGTAATTTCTCTATTGACAAAGTTTTTGGGAAAATAAAGAACTATATTGAAATATCTAAGTTGTATTTATTAGCAGAAACTTTATTGACACGCCTACTTTAATGCCCACTTTCATTGAAAGACTACATTTTCGAAGTTTAAAAGGGTGTTCAAATTTTAAGGGCCGATGTTGAATTTAAATAAAACACAAATTATTTAAGAAATTATTATTATTTCTTTTTGTAATGATAATATATGTACGGTTAAATTATGTATTTAACAAAATATCGGCCAAATGGCCCCCCCCATCCTTGGCGCCACTCCTCTATCTGATGGTCCCAATTTTCAATGACAATGTTGATGCTCAATTGTTGGGCATGATGATGAGGCGAGGTTGACTGCTCTTTTGCCACACTATCGCAAAAACCAGCAATGTTTCCCATTCAACGAACTAAGATGGCATTCACAGATGTTTTCACATTTTATACAGACCTGTTTTGCAGAAATTTAAATATTTTTTACAATTCTCCCGATTGTGGACGAATTTGAACGATTATGTTGACCAAAAGAATTACGAAGTGCACAAAATGCATTTTGATTTAAATGCCCATTTTCATAAAAAACCTGAATAACTTTAAAGCGTTGCTCATTTGCGTATCTTTCCACGGATCAAATTGAGTAAGTTTGAGATTGAGAAATGTCAAATGAAATGCAGAAAACAAATTTAAAGACTAGGTGTAGTTCACCTTCAACATGGGTCCTTAAAATTTAACCACCCTCTACAAAGAAAGTGATACATATTTTATTATAAAGAGATTATTCCATAATGAGTAACAAAATAATAAATATTGTGCTTTAAATGTACACAAAATTGGTGGTGGGTATAAAAGATTCGGCACAGCCGAATATAGTGCTCTTACTTGTTATAAATAAATTTGTATCTTGTTATCTAGAATTTACAAAATTTTTGTGTAATTTAGAATACTGACTTAAATTAATTTTTATATTCTTCTTAAGTATAAACTAAAAACAATTTAAAATGAAATGTACTATTTGTTTTATGCTGTTTTAAATTATTATTTTATAATTTTAGTACTTGACGCAAGAAATTATTTTACCAATAAAGCTGAAAATATTTGGTATTTAAATATAAAATAAAATTAATTCCAACTAAATTTCATAACTTTATACTTTACAATACCCAATAATTTATTCACTCCTTTTTATCTTGTACAATTCGAATATATGCGCTAATGTGTAGAATAATTTTTTGTCATTTGGAGTGACACTAATGTGACACATAAACTTCAAAATGTCATTGACTACATCGCTTCGTCAACAAGTCTTAACATTCGTTTTGTTTAATCTGAGTTACATCAAAAGAAGGGGTTAGTTTTATGTTTATGAGAGTAGAAAAAGCCATATAAAAATATATTTTGTATTTCTACATATGTACAATGTAATGTTTTGTTTGTGTTTATTTATTTATTCATATAAATAGTGTATGCTATACAAAGACATAAATGTCAGTTGTGACAAACAATTTTATTTTTCATTTTTTTAAACTATGATGAGAGAGTTCACTTGCCATAAGTGATCTAGAAATATATGGAAACATACAAATTAGAGTGGTACAAAATTATTTTTCATACTTCAACTGACTTATAATTGTTGAAGAAGTTTAGCTGTTTTAACCGATATATTAGTACATACGAAAAGTATTATAGAAAAGTAGTTCACTAGAGAAGCATTTTAACTGCCATTTGATTGACTTTGATTTCTTATATAACGCGATGTCTTTCTGGTACGGCCGAAGGTTATTTTCATGCCTTATTAATTGTAAGTTGGTTCTCTAAAAGCAGCATTATTAAATAATAAAAAAAATTAAAATGAAGAGGATTTTTTTTCAAAACGTTTTTGAAAAATTGCAAAGTGGTATGATCTTTGAATCCAGAAAAAAATAAAATTGCAAATAAATTTATTTTCCACCACAACAAAAAGATGGTGTGGGATACATACATTTTGACATCACGTGCTCAACACACCAAAATATAAATTTTGTACCTCGTATAGTGTTATTTTCTGAGTCATCGCTACAAATTGATTTATATTTCAGGATCCAAAAATCTTTCCACTTTGAAATTTGTGAGAAGTATCTTTAAAATATGTATTTTTTAAAGGCCGCTTTTAGAGACGTACCTTATAAAAATGCTTAAAGGTCGTGAACTTTGACCTTTCCAAAAATAAGCCATTTATTATATTAAACTAAAGGCTAGCTGTAAACATTTGAAATGCGATCCTGTTTTTATTTTATGTAGTTTAAGTCACGATTCCAATATTTCTTTGTTGTCGCTAAGAATACAATAATTGAAAATTAATACACATGGGAAGGAACAATGCTAAATAATTATCAATTTTACCTCAAATAATATTATTTGCGAAAGACATTTAAAATGTGCTTGTCATTTTTGTTGTCACTATTGACTGGGAAGTTCTTGTTCATTTAAGTAATTCTAGTAAACAACTTTGATAACTTTGTAAAGCGTGATTTTTTAAGAGCTATACGAAAGTTATTGTTGACAATATCTCAAAAAGTGGTCAAAATAGCCGAAAAAAATGGTGATTTGGAGACACTTGACCCCAGTTTCCTCCAGGCGATAATGGCTTAGCACAATTACTCTATTCTTACAAATACAAAACACAAAATTAAATTAATTACGCGTGCAGTGGTTATTGTTCTCTTTACCCTTCTACTGTAGGTATAAAATTCTATTCCAATAATTTCTTAGTGCTGACTTTACATATTGTGGAAATAATTACAACTGAACAATACGATTGACAGGAATTCTAAAACTTGAAAGTGATACTTTTCTTCTGTGTATTTCATAAAATTCAAACTAAACATTCCTGGTCTTTTCCGTACAATGATGAGCCACCCTAATACACACACTCACATATACACAAACATTTCAATGGAACCTGGAAATTTTTATAAATGCTAACTTTTTCAAATGTAACAATTTTACACATCCACAAACCTAGCATACAAAAGAAATATAAAAAAAAAATTACAGTGGTATTGTAGCAATGTTTATAGCTTTTGTTTTATTTAAAGAATTTTCTCGGTTTCATTAGGAAATATTTTTAGAATATTTTAAAGTTTAACAATGGTCTTAGAATATTACTGTTGGTCTGTAAACAAAAATATTATTGTGCTGCCGTAATGACATGTGCAAAAACAACTAACAAGATTTTAATTAGATCTATATTTTGTTCTTTTATGCCACCTGAAATCTCTGACACTGGAAAAGAGACAGCAGCGGTTGACTTTAAAGTGACAATTTTAACAGATATACCTACAAGAATTATATATGAGAATTACTTATATACAAGTAATAAGTTTAAGACATTATGCATATTAGCTGCTTTCTTGAAAAATTGTTCCAATTATTTGCTTCGATTTTAATTAGCACGATATTTCGAAACGATAATATCTTACATACAAATTGACATTTATATGAATAGGAATCTAAATAATATTTTTATACCCGCCACCAAAAAAATGGTGGGGGTATATTCATTTTGTCATTCCGTTTGTAACACATCAAAATATCCATTTTAGACCCCATAAAGTGTATATATTCTGAATCGGGGTTTGATTTTATGACGATCTAGCTATGTCCGTCCGTCTGTCCGTCTGTTGAAAGCACGATAGAGGTCGCACCGAAAAAGCTAGGGAGCTCAAATTTTGCCAGAATCTTTCTTATAGACAAGGTTTGTTTGGTATTGAAAATGGGCTAAATCGGAATATTAGGAAGAGAGTTATAGCTCGAAAAGCAAGAGTAGGTCGAAAAAACCGTGTCCTTCGAACATCGAATAAAATGGAATTGTGTCCAAACGCCTTAACGTAGACTCATGAAACTTCGAATATATATTTCCTGGGTAAAGACAATATTTTTCCCCAAAAATTTTCTAAATCTATACATTAGGAGAGGAGTTATCGATCAAAATGTATGAAAATTTATACCGCACAGTGTATTTTTCGGTATATTTAAAAACAAAAACGTCAGAAAAGCAACAAAATTGGATGTACGGCTCTGAAATTTTGCACACATGGCTTTTGGTCAAATGCTTTGTTTTAACGAAAAATAAATGTGACAAGCTCATAATTCCGACAAAATTAGAGCTACGATGATCAAATTTGCTACAGATATCCTTCTAGTCAATGTCATTGTTATGTCGGAAAATTTAGGTGACACGCCCACTTTTACGCCCACCTCCCATATAACGTTTTACCCAAAATTCATATAATTTCTCTATTAATAAAAATTTTGGAATAATAAAAGACTATATTGAAACACCTAGGTTGTACTCATTAGCGAGAACAACTTTGACACGCCTACTATAACGCCCACTTTCACTTTTGAATTTTGTCCAGACGCATAAACGTAGTCATGAAACTTCGAATATATATTTATCGAGTCAAAAGAATATTTTTGCCTGAAAATTGCTTAAATCTATGAATTAGGAAAAGAGTTATAGATAAAAATGTACGAAAATTTATACCGCACAGTGTATATTTCAAATTTAAAACGTAATAAAACTGACAAAACTATATGTACGATTCTGAAATTTTGCAAACATGGCTTTTTGGTCAAAGTCTTCATTATAACGGAAAATAGATGTGCTACGCACACTTTTTTCTTTAAATTTTTATAAAAATATATTATAGTCATATATATTAGCATTTATTCATCTTACACTGCACCATTTATTGTACTGTAGCTAAATATAAGATAAAGATGATAAGATAGATGACTCTACTAGCAACTACTAGATGGCATGCTAACAACTTATGCTTATGTTCTCCTGAAGTTATGCTCTATTAAAAATGGGAATTTAGGAAAATTTTGACTTAAGTAAAAAAAAATCATCTCTAAACATTATAAACAATTTATTTTCATGTACTAATGGCTAACAAATTTTAAAATTATACAAAACTTATTTCGTTTGAAAATCTTTTAAAAGCAAAATGTTATAGAAGTTTAAAAATCAAAATCTTACTAATAAATTTCCCGTTTTAGAAAAATCCAGAGAATGTATATTTTAAATCACCCTGTGGCCCTTAAAATTTAACCTTAAATTCACTTTCTTCCTCTTAAATTCATGTAAATTCTCTATGAATAAAGATTTTGGAATACTAAAGGACTATATTGAAATATCTAAGTTATGTTTATTAGCAGAAACTTTATTGACACGCGTATTTTAACGGCCACTTTCATTGAATGACTAAATTTACGAAAACATTTTACTAGCATACCGAAGTTATAATGGGTGGTTTTATTTTAAGGGACTATGTTTTATTTTG
This sequence comes from Phyto melanocephala, assembly GCA_941918925.1. Lineage (NCBI taxonomy): Eukaryota > Metazoa > Arthropoda > Insecta > Diptera > Rhinophoridae > Phyto > Phyto melanocephala. The sequence continues at coordinate 104,030,817 of OW799236.1, forward strand.
AATAAAATTATTATGAAATTATTATCATTTATTTTTATAACGGTAATATTTGTATGCTTCAATTATGTATGGAACAAAATATCTGCCAAATGGCCCCCTAACCTAGGCGGCACGCCACGATCCGATAGTCCAAATTTTCAATGACACTGTTGATGCTCGATTGTTGGGCACGATGATGAGTCGAGGTTGCTTGCTCTTTTGCCACGTTATCGTGAAAAACAGCAATGTTTCCCATTCAACGAACTAAGATGGCATTCACAGATGTTTTCACATTTCATACAGACCTGCTTTGCAGACATTTATATATTTTTTACAATTCGCACGATTGTGGACGAATTCGAACGATTATGTTGACCAAAAGAATCACGAAGTGCACAAAATGCATTTTGATTTGATCGCCCATTTTTATAAAAATCTTTAATATTTAAAGCGTTGCTCGATTGCGTATCTTTCCACGGTTCAAATTGAGTTAGTCAGAGATTGAGAAATGTCAAATGAAATACAAGAAAAAAATTGAAGTTTAGATGTGGTTCACCTTAAACATGGGCCCTTAAAATTTAACCACCCTCTACAAAGAAAGTAATACATATTTTATTATAAAGAGATTATTCTATAGTGATTAACAAAATAATAAATATTGTGCTTTAAATGTACACAAAATTGGTGGTGGGTAAAAAAGATTCGGCACAGCCGAATATAGTGCTCTTACTTGGTTTTTATTACAATAAAAATGATACCTCACATTTCGAAATGCTTTACATAGCAGAAATTGGTCATTAAGTAGATAGATCTTATATTAATTTAATTTTTAAATATTAAAAAGGATATTATGAAAGATCACCCGCAGAATAACACATTACAAAGTCATGAGTTGAAAGCACTAGAAAGCAGTTCTTCACTATTTACAGTTTAGCACCCCATTTAATACGGCGATGGCATTGGAGGCAAATACTTACCACACTCGCTTACAAATAAGGACTTAAATAAGTACTTATTACGGTCGCTCATGAATATGGATTTAAATAAGTACTTACTTTTATAGCAATATATAATTACTTGATTGTAATAACTTAAATAAGCCATTACTATTATCGACTTACAGAAGTCGTTTGGTTCTTCTAAGGATAAAAATTCGGTAAGAGTATTCAGTGATACGTTAATTTAAAATTTAAAATCGAATGAAAATCTTAAATCCATTTGAATGGATTCTAGCAAATTTCGCAACAAGAACTTGTATTGTGTGTGAATGTAAGCAAAATATTAAGTCGTTACTACAATACTTCTTAGTAAGACAGACGATAAGTACTAGTCATTGAAAAGTATGTTGCTTAGTAAGAGCAAGTCATTATCAAGTTTTTGCTGGAATACTGTCGTCGAATTAAATAAGACCCGTATTTATGCAGCAATGGCATCGCAGACACAATTCTGTTTAAACTTTATGTTGTAACTTTTTTTTTAGTATTGACTAACGTTTTAATTTTAAAATATTTTAATTAATAACACAATATGAAATAACTTGTCTCTAATACTTTTATTTGATATGCAAAAATATTTTTGGTCTTAGCAGCAAAACAACGGCTGCTAAATTCTTTTTCTAAGATCTCATTAATACATTGATAGTTATTTTTGCTTTTATATGAGTGCCAAAATTAATAAGAAATTAATAATATCTATATTGATAAAGCATCCACAATTTTGTTTGCAAAATTTACTATTGCTCTTTTTATTTTATTAAATTTTATAGGAAACTCCAGATGTATTAAAAATTAAGTGTAGAATTAATTTCTTTGAAACCACAGTGCAATGTTGTTGGTATTAAAAAAAACACAAACAAAATTTTTCCCTATATATGAATTTGTGTGTGTTATTTTATTGTCGTAATAGTTTTCCATCATATTTGGCAACATACTTCTACATATATTTTTTTATTTTTTTTTATTTGAACTACAACAATAAGAACAAGAGTAAAATAACAGGTACAAAGTTCTATTATATACTTTAAATTACTTTATGTGCATAAATGAAAAATAAAAAGAAAATCTCTTAATAATCTGTCAAGTTTAAATTTATTTACTTTTTATGTTTGTTTAGTAAAGCCAGTAAACTTTTTATTTTAAGAAAAGAAAAAAAAAAATTAAAACTTTTAAAACTATAATCTCAAAGTAATCTACTAAAAACTTGACGACAAAGAAAAACGAAACAACTCTTTATTACATACATATGTATTTATATATTTGTCTTATTTAAATAAATATTTAGGTTATTTGTATTAAGAAAATAAAATTTTAGTTTTAAGTTTTTTATTTATTTTTGTAAGTAATTTTAAGAACTTGTTATAAGTAGAAGACATCTTCTTTACTAAAAAGTGCTGCTTGGATTGCTTACTTTGTGCGTACCAGCTTATCAAAGCATTTCTGTAAAGCGTAACTTTTATATTCGATGTCCAACTGCGTAGATTACTATGTCCTTCCCTTATACACTGCTGAAAAATATAGCTGCTCGTAGTGTAGAAAATATAGAAAAAATTACTATTGAAATAAATTTATCTATATTTGCACATACATACTTTGTTGTGCTTACGTATGCAAGCCATTTAAGCATGCCGTTGCAATAAGGTATGGGAATGCATGGTGGGGTATAGACATTATAATTATTTTCCAAAAAAAATCAAACATAGTAAATAATAAATAATAATTCGAAATAAATGGGTAAATAACTTAAGTGCATAAAATTTCCAAAAACAAAACGTTAACACATAGACAGCAGGTTACCGACTAAATGATTGTAAATATTGATGACTGCAGTCGCCGCCGTGTAGTTAGCTTCTCATTTATTTAAAAAACTATAAGAACATCGTTCATTTTGAAATAAAACACATATTTTTTGAGATGTGTTGTTTCTTTTATTTGATTTTAAAAAAGACATGTTCCGATTAGCTATGAAATGAAATATACATCATTTCTGGGGTTTGCAAGGTAGTCCTTTGTACCCTCCTTTTCATTTTCTTAATAGTACTGAAGATCGACTTTTCCTTCAGTCTGATATTGAAAAATTCAGGTTATTTGGTTTGAAATTAACTCAATGTAACTGAACATAAAAAAAATCATCACATTTCCTTTATCAGAATTAAGAAATTGGATTTATTTTACTGCGTCAATGAGTATGAACTTGATAAAGTTCTGACTTTTCTTCATCTTTGTAATTTGTTTGAGCACCAATTTAATTTTCATGACCATATTTCATTAGTTTTTAAAAAAGCAAATGGTGTTCTAAAATTTATGAAAAGGTGTTGCAAAGAATTTCTAGATCCTTATAGTACGAAATAATTATATTCATCGCTAGTTTGACCTATTCTAGCACACGGATTTATTATATGGGATCCTTACTTTAATATTCATACTGATAGTATCGGGTCTACGCAAAAGAAGTTTTTTATATTTTGTCAACGTGGCCTTGGTTGAAATTCGATTTTTCTGTTTCCACATGAAAACAGAATTTGTCTTAAAAAATTACCAACTTCTAAATCATCTTTCAATACTGAATTTTTCATTTGTACTATACCGGATTCAAGGCGATGTCGATTCTGAATCACTGCTAAGTAAAATAACTTTTAATGTTCCAACCAGACCAATTGAAAACTTCCGCCTCCTTAGTTTTAAAAACTATAGATTCAACTACGCTAATAATTATTTTCTTCGTCGAATGTATTAAAACTTTAACTAACTATTATCACTTTATTGACCTTCATGAGAGTAAAAAATTTGTGAAAAATAAATATTATTTTATATCGAAATCAGTAAATTGTATTTTTCTGTAGTTTCTGAGGATATATCTGTGGCTTGGAGCTAATGTCACTTTTTTGCTCTGTTGAGTTAACCATTGCGTTAGATTTGTTTTCTTGCTCTTTCTCATTATGGTAAAACAGTCATACTTAACCCAGAACAGCTTCATAAATAAAATGCTGGCCAATGTCACTATGAAAGCACCTATAAAAGTTAAAGTTCAATTCCAATTTTCTCAAAAGTAAATATTTTGATATTGGTCCTTTTAGCTCACAGCCACAGATATATTCAATAGACAATAAAGAAAAAAATAAATAAAATAACAAAAATAAAATTGGACCCACGGTTCTGATGACAGGCCATTTTTTCTTAAATATAATTTTTAGGACTTTAGCACAGAGATGAGATCCCAACCAAGAAGCGTTCGACCGGTATTTATTGTAAACCTCTATACACATTATTACACCGTGTAACAAAATACAACTTTTTTAACTGAATATCAAAAATTTAATATACATATCAATTTAGTAAGACTGAGAAATTAGATTTTAATTTTCTTAACTTTCTTATTGCCTTCAATTTTAAGGTATGAAAAAAAATTTTTTTTAAATAAATTTCCAAATAATATTAGATATAACTATTTTTCATATGACAGGAAATAAGCCACAAAGTTGAACGAAATAATTTTAATAATAGCATAGAATAAGAAAATGTCCTTTTGAAATAAAATCCTTATAAATCTTTGATATAGTGATATAGTGCTAAAAATGTCTAGATACTTAGTTTAATTTATTTATTAATATTTATATTCAAGTATATTTGCCCCTCTTTCAAATATAGGTTAGTGAGCTACCTATAGTTAAAGTTTTCAGTATAAAAAGTAAAATCTGGCACAAAAAATTATATTTTTATCATGTATTTTTCTTCCTTAAGTATTTAACGACTTTTAATTTTAAATTTCATCAGCGTAATATAGTTCAGTTAGCAGTTACATGTTGTTTTACCTCATAGCTGCATGTTTTAACTGCTTATTATTTCCTTAACCCCATTCATTAAATTTAATATTTCCATATGCAAGAAATCTAATTACGTGTAATTTTATACATTTTACATAGAGGAATTTTCACCAACAATCTTAAGAATCTCTTTCAACATTCTTTATAGATTAAATGTAACATTAAAATGTGAAAACCGCAGACATTTTGTCTACTTGTATTTTTTCTGTTTTTTTTGTCTTCTTTATAAATATAAATACTTTTGAGCAGCAGAAATACTTTATATCTCTGTGCTTACATAAATGCTCTTAGACGTTGAAACAAGAAAAATATTTAAATAATATTTATGTATGCTTGCATAAAGAATGAAAGGCATGCATGTACATTATATATGTACACTTTATATTCTATTTGTATTAGGTTGGCTCCAAAACTCAGTCGTATAGATAATATTAACAGCAATTGTGAAAAAGCACTTACTACGTTTATACACATTACTTCTTGTGTTTTTAGCTTCTATTAACTATGTACGTGTCAAATAGGTTTATCTCTTTTGAAATAATATAATTTTTAATTTATAATAAAAAGGTCCCACTGGGGACTAGTCAGTAGTGTGCTGGTCTGCTAGTCTAGGGGTTGAGTTTTGATTAGCGCTCTGCATCTCTTTCCCTTCTTTTTTATACCACTTTTTCTATTCCATTCTTTCTACTCCATTCTTTTTATTCTATAATTTCTATTCCATTCTTTCTATTCTATGCAGGTATCATCATTTGATTTAGAGAAAAATATATATGGTTTAGTCAAAAGCGTCATAAGTTCCTTCGGGCTTGGTAGAGATGGTTAAAAAACAGATTTTCAAAATATGTATATTATTTTTAAACAATTGCCAAATATTGCCCCCTCGTAAGTTGATTCATTCATTATCGCCAAACTAAAGTAGACTTAAAACAGACGATATTTTACTAGTCACTAGAATAAAGTATTGCCAACCTTCATATCATTTTTGAAATAAACATTCTTTATGTTTCCATCTTAACAAAATGAAATTATAAAAGATAAATTTAGCAATTAGAAGTAAAATTGCATTGCAAAATAACTAATAAATATAAAAGCTTTAAACTAAAGAATAAATAAATGTTTTCATTTTTATTTATATCAATAGTTCTTTTTTATATTGAGCTTGAGATCACTGTTTTTATAAAAAATAGTTTAAATTTTATTTTTCAGTATTTTGCTACCACATTGGGTAGCTTTTTCAGAGAAAGAAGAAGAAGAAAAAGAAATAAAATTTAATAAATTTTTATAAAAACAGTGATCTCAAGCCCAATATAAAAAAACTATTGATAGCTTTAAATTAAATTAAGGAATTTTCATTTAAAAGACAAAAATTTTAAATTTTTTTTGTAATAAAAATAGTTTTGTAAAAATATATTTACTTTTTCTTATTTTCTGACTTAAAGAGAAATCTATATACATAATTGCCTATCACTCATTTGTGCTCCCAACTGTACACGTATATACAAGAGCAAATATACAAGAGTTTAAACTGTTATGTTTTACAGAAAACATTCCTTACAGTTTTTAATGCTTAAGTATGTGTTGAAAAGTTTCAAGGATAATATTGTTAGTGACGTACTATTCATTTACATAGACATATGCTCATTTGTGAATATTGTATCCTTTATAAAATGCACTGTTGAAGACTTAAATAAATTAGCTTGGCTCAAAATGATACCGTATTCTTATAAATATATTCTCGTATCTTTAAAAACATTAATTTTTGGATGTTAATAAGTAATAAGAACATAATCGAAAATAATTTATAAACTCACCACCAAAAAAAATGGTGTAGAGGTATATAAATTTTGTCATTTCATTGTAACACATCAAAATATCAATTTAAGATCCCATTCAGTATAAATTTTATGTTTCCTGGTTTCATTTTCGGACGATCTAGTCATGTGCTTCCGTATGTTCGTCGATATAGAGCTCGTTCAGAAAAAGATTGGAAGATCAAATTTTTCCAGAATATTTAAATGTTTATAAAGGATGGTTAAATTTTAAGGGCTAATGTTGAATGTGAACCACATCTAAACGTCAATTTCTTTTCCGTATTTCATTTGACATATCTCATTTTCAGACTCAATTTGAACCGTTGAAAGATACACAATCAAGCCACTTGGTAATGATATTCAGAATTATTATGAAAATGGGCGTTGAAATCAAAATTCATTTCGTGCACTTCGTGATTCGTGAAAATTGTGAAAAATATTTAAAATTTCAACAAAAACAGGTCTGTATGAAATTTTAAAACATCTGTGAATGCCTTCTTAGTTCGTTGAACGGAAAACATTGCTGTTATCCACGATAGTGTGGCAAAAGCGCAGTCAACTTCGACACATCAGTGTGCCAAACAATTGACAATCAACATTGTCCATCGGCCGATATTTTGTTAAATACATAATTGAACCATACCAATGTTATCATTATAAAAAAATGAAAATAATTTCTCAAATAATTTGTGTTTTATTCAAAATAAACTTCGGCCCTTTAAATTTAACCACCCTTTATATATAAGAAATGCTTGGTGTTGAAAATGGGCTAATCGGTATATAAGAAAGAGGGTTATAGCTTGTAATACTAGAGTACTCAATTACACAATTTACTCTACTAAATATCTTGTATCAAAGAATGACATTTGTTGCAAGTTTGTTTTAAATAGTGGCCTAGATTAATATTTAAGCTACATTTAGTCCTGAAAACCACGCCGACAAATACGCTGAGTACGCACGTAATGAATAAACGTCATTAAATTAATTCACAATCCCAGTTGTATACTATCATTGGAACTACTTTTGTGTGTGCTTACAGTATTACATGACAGTTGTTGGTAATATACATTGAAAGAATACAATATTAATTCAAATGTTTTTAAAGTGTTGCATTGAATTCCTGCAGGGATGGGAAATTGAATTTTTTTGCAGAATCAGCTTATAATTGTCTTAGTATTTTTTTTTGCTCTCAAAATATATTTTAACTCATATAATATGTTAATTTTTTTTTTGCTTAAATTTTTTACAAAAAATTTTTTTTTGTATTTTTTGTAACTGCGAAAGTAAAATTTTCTCAGCCTTCTCATAGCTTAATTTTTATTTGTCTAAAGTTTATCAATTCTAAATGCAGCCAATACAACATAAATTTTATTCACAGGTGAATAAAATAAAACTGTATTTCAAAATACGATACATAATACAAAACGATGTTTTGAATTGAATTAATGTTTTGTTTATTTAGTTATCAAACTGACTTAAAATTTCGAACAATTATGATTTTATTACAATAAAATACTTTGGTTACCGAATAAGGTCGCCAATTATATATAAAAACTAGCACAATTATTGTGATATAAAAAATTATTATAGTATAATAGATTCAAGAAATTAAATTAAAAATATTTTTTAACCAAAAAATCAATTACCCCTTTCAACTTAACAATGCTGTAATAAAACTTAAATTAAATCAGTTTATTGCATATTCAATTTTTATTTCGGAATTTCTTTCAATTTAATATTTTTTTTATGCTTATTTATTTGTTGTTTTCATTTTAATCCTCTTACTTTGTTCGACAGGTTTGCTATGGTTTTAGAAGATAAACAGAAAGTAAATCTGGAAAAACTCAACATTTACCTTCGTTTTTTATTTTCATGCTTTCAAAGATATTTTCTGTAAATTTACTCTATAAAACACGTATGTAGTTATTTTTTATTCCACTCACATATAACTATATGTCAGTGTGAGCATGTATGCAAATGGTCGTAAATTCTAAAAAAAAAATAAACAAATTTCTTTATCTTAATCTCTAACGTAACACTTGACCCGTGTTGTCAATATGTTTGTGGAATGTGGGAATTATAGTGTAGAATTTGGTATACCAGAACAATCACAAACATACAAGTCAATTTAGCTAAATACAAATTAAGTATGCAAAGGTGAATAATTTGAAAGGGACTAAAATTTACGAATATTCGTTATTTTACATATTTTTGTATTATTTTTAGAATAAGTAAGTAGGAAGATAGGTAAAACATACAGCATACAGTTCACTTGGGTCTATCGTGCTAATCTCTTTATTATACCTGCATGAGAATAGACAGAGAAATAATGTATTTAATTATAAGCGTTGGACAAATATTAGGAAAAAGGTAGAAAAGAAGTGAGTTCATTGCCTGGTTTGTCAGTTGCTTCCTTAGAAATCTTATATAATCGTCCTCGATTTCCCAATTCTGCGCTTAACACAGAACCATCTAGACTACATTTTAAAGGCTTAAATTTCATCAAGACTTATTGTTTCCATCTTTGACAGGCTATGTAGTCTGAAATCCATGAAAGTAGACAGTGATGAAGAAAATAATATATGGATTTCTCCTTCTCTTCGTATTCCAATTTTCCTACCATTATTTTTAAAACGGCAGTGACCAGCCAGCGTAGCCATATTTTCGTTCAGCAACTTGATGTAAAATCCCATTATCCACTTGGTGCGCTAAGGATCCATTCTATCTTCTCATTAAATTTAAGAAAAAGATATTTCAAAACATTCTAAAATCACCTACGTTATTAAAACTGTATACAAATATTAGTCTAAATTCAAGACACAAAATGTGTTGTTGTGGGGTTTTTTAAGTTTTTTCGAAAATAAAATTCTTAACTAATAGTAAAATAAATATTTGTCACATCATTCTATAAGTATTTTTAAAGTGGTTATATATAATCTTAATTTAAGTTGTTTTACTCTTCCTTACTTGTGCTTCTATAAACGTATGTGTAACCTTAAATGTAAGGTAATAAGTTAAAAATTATTTCAAGTTTGGTTCCATAACAGTGAGATGAGTTATTTAACTGACACAAAGACAAATGTACAGTTCGTAATATAATATGTTATTAGTTGGGGAATTCAAAAGGTATCATAAACGTCGTATTGTCATAATGTTATAATTTTTTTCGATATTATAAAAGGTTAGCAATATTTTTCAAATGTACATTACATTTGATTTTTATTAATTTTTAACTTTCTGGAAATTGTAGGAATAGAACATTTCTCGTAAATACATCTATTGTAACTAGAGAATTTTCGATTGCAATTATTTTCACATGCTTTTATAGCTAACTGAGCTACACTATTTCACTTTAAAAAAATTATTAACATCCTTTCCGTTTCGTGATCTAAAAAATTTATAGATTTTGGTCAATTTTCTTATCATTTTATTTTCAAGGGAGCATCAGTTTCAATTACAACTTAACTGTTTGTGCTTTGAAAGAAGTGTACTTTTAAAGAAGTATGCTTTAAAAAAGCCTTAAGCTTAAAAATTCTGGCTGCTGACAAGGAAATCAAAATGGACATCTGTTTCATCATATAGCTCTCAAGCCTATCCTTTATTTAGTGAAAATAAATGGACCGAATCTAACCTAACCTAAAGGGTCCGCCAAATAACTTTTTTTATACCCGCCACCAAAAAAATGGTGGGGGTATATTCATTTTGTCATTTCGTTTGTAACACATCGAAATATCCATTTTAGACCCCATAAAGTATATATATTCTAAATCGTGGTTTGATTTTATGACGATCTAGCTATGTCCGTCCGTCTGTCCGTCTGTCCGTCTGTTGAAAGCACGATAGAGGTCGCACCGAAAAAGCTAGGGGGCTCAAATTTTGCCAGAATCTTTCTTATAGACAAGGTTTGTTTGGTATTGAAAATGGGCTAAATCGGAATATTAGGAAGAGAGTTATAGCTCGAAAAGCAAGAGTAGGTCGAAAAAACCGTGTCCTTCGAACATCGAATAAAATGGAATTGTGTCCAAACGCATTAACGTAGACTCATGAAACTTCGAATATATATTTATCGAGTCAAAAGAATATTTTTTCCTGAAAATCGCTTAAATCTATAAATTAGGAAAAGAGTTAGCGATCAAAATGTACGAAAATTTATACCGCACAGTGTATTTTTCGGTATATATAAAAACAAAAACGTCATAAAAGCAACAAAATTGGATGTACGACTCTGAAATTTTGCCCACTTTGCTTTTTGGTGACACGCTTTCTTGTAACGGCAAATCAATGTGCCACGCCCACTTTTACGCCCACCTCCCATATAACGTTTTAACTAAAATACATATAATTTCTCTATTAATAAAGATTTTGGAATAATAAAGGCCTATTTTGAAACACCTCAGTTGTACTCATTCGCAAAAATAACTTTGACACGCCTACTATAACGCCCACTTTTCACGTTATCTACCGTTAATGAAATTTAAAAGCTCATAAAACCGCTAAAATTAGAGGTATGATGATAAATTTTGCCACGTCTATCCCCCTAGGCAATTTCATTACTATGCCAAAAAATTAAGGTGCCACGCCCACTTTTACTCCCACCTCCCATATAACGTTTTACCTAAAATTCATATAACTTCTCTATTAATAAAGATTTTGGAATAATAAAGGACTATATTGAAACACCTAAGTTGTACTCATTAGCAAAAACAACTTTGACACGCCTACTATAACGCCAACTTTCACTTTTGAATTGTGTCCAGACGCATAAACGTAGTCATGAAACTTTGAATATATATTTATCGAGTCAAAAGAATATTTTTCCCTGAAAATCGCTTAAATCTATGAATTAGGAAAAGAGTTATAGATAAAAATGTACGAAAATTTATACCGCATAGTGTATATTTCAAATTTAAAACGTAATAAAACTGAACAACCTATATGTACGATTCTGAAATTTTGCAAACATGGTTTCTTGGTCAAAGTCTTCGTTATAACGGAAAATAGATGTGCCACGCACACTTTTTTCTTTAAATTTTTATAAAAATATATTAGTCATATATATTAGCATTTATTCATCTTACACTGCACCATTTATTGTACTGTAGCTAAATATAAAATAAAGATGATAAGATAGATGACTCTACTAGCAACTACTAGATGACATGCTTACAACTATGCTTATGTTCTCCTTAAGTTATGCTCTATTAAAAGTAAAAAAAAATTATCTCTAAACATTATAAACAATTTATTTTCATGTACTAATGGCTAACAAATTTTAAAATTATACAAAACTTATTTCGTTTGAAAATCTTTTAAAAGCAAAATGTTATAGAAGTTTAAAAATCAAAATCTTACTAATAATATTCCCGTTTTAAAAAAATGCAGAGAATGTATATTTTAAATCACCCTGTGGCCCTTAAAATTTAACCTTAAATTCACTTTCTTCCTCTTAAATTCATGTAAATTCTCTATAAATAAAGATTTTGGAATACTAAAGGACTATATTGAAATATCTAAGTTATGTTTATTAGCAGAAACTTTATTGACACGCGTATTTTAACGGCCACTTTCATTGAATGACTAAATTTACGAAAACATTTTACTAGCACACCGAAGTTATAATGGGTGGTTTTATTTTAAGGGACTATGTTGATTTTGAATAAAATTATTGTGAAATTATTATCATTTATTTTTATAATGATAATATTTGTATTCTTTAATTATGTATGGAACAAAATATCGGCCAAATAGCCCCCCAACCTAGGCGGCACACCACGATCCGATAGTCCAAATTTTCAATGACACTGTTGATGCTCGATTGTTGGGCACGATGATGAGTCGAGGTTGCTTGCTCTTTTGCCACGTTATCGTGAAAAACAGCAATGTTTCCAATTCAACGAACTAAGATGGCATTCACAGATGTTTTCACATTTCATACAGACCTGCTTTGCAGACATTTAAATATTTTTTACAATTCTCACGATTGTGGACGAATTCGAACGATTATGTTGACCAAAAGAATCACGAAGTGCACAAAATGCATTTTGATTTGAACGCCCATTTTTATAAAAATCTTTAATATTTAAAAGCGTTGCTCGATTGCGTATCTTCCACGGTTCAAATTGAGTTAGTCTGAGATTGAGAAATGTCAAATGAAATACAAGAAAAAGTTTAAGTTTAGATGTGGTTCACCTTAAACATGGGCCCTTAAAATTTAACCACCCTCTACAAAGAAAGTGATACATATTTTACTATAAAGAGATTATTCTATAGCGATTAACAAAATAATAAATATTGTGCTTTAAATGTACACAAAATTGGTGGTGGGTATAAAAGATTCGGCACAGCCGAATATAGTGCTCTTACTTGTTTTTTTTGAAAACGCTATAAAAAAGTGTACCTTCGGCTGTGTGGCACGTAGCGCCGTCCTGTTGAAACCAAATGTTGCCAATATCCTCCTCATCCAGTTTTGTGAACAAAAAATTGTACAACATGTCCCGATAACGATCGCCATTGACTAAGGCCAATCCTTGCTCATTTTCGAAGAAAAATGGCCCAATTTTGCCTCTGGACCAAAATCCGCACCAAACAGTGACTCGTTTGGGTGTATCGGCTTTTCAATGTATGTGTTCGGGGTTTCTGTGCCCCAAATGCGACAATTTTGCTTCTATACATAAACCATATTTTTTCAACGGAAGGATTATCTGTCAAATCAGACATGAGCTAAGTGTTACCATTCACGAAATCAGCACTAGTTGAAAAAAAAACGTTAGATGGCGGACCCTTTTATTGCCTCTTTATTGTTCTTTGGGATATACTTTTGAAAACTTCAAACTTAGCAATTGGATAAACAGCAGGAGATATTTCTGATATTATCAATTCATACTAACTGCTCGTAGCTGCCTTAACACAATCATAAATTGATTTAGGATTCAGTATCTTTTCAAAAGAATGTCGTAATGGGTTTAGTAAAAAAAATCTATTTAAGTTAGATGTTAAATTATATTTTAAGTGAAATATTTTAAAATTTCATTCAAGAAATTTACTTGGTAATAAAGAAAATTAATAAAGACGTTATGTTTTACATTATTTTATATAATTTGGGTTATAATTGCTTCATTTAGATGCCATAACAATCATAAGGTTAAATCGAAATGTTCTATCTATGTCAGTGTTAATAATTAAAATTTTTTTTTTTACAAAATACTTAAAAATATTTAAGCTTAAAATTGAAAACAAATGTTGTGTGTATGAATGTAATTTATTTTAGAAATAAATAAAAGCTTGTTTGTTTTAAAACCACACAAAGGCTTAAATAACTTCTTATGCAAAATTTTCTGAGAAGCTTAAGAAACAAGAATTGATACATTCAGTTACCTCGAACCATATGTAACCTTTATCAACAAAAGCTATATATATATATTTCAATATTGAGTTGTAACACTATTAAAATAATAAAGCGACATATAGATTTCTATCCTTTGAGAAACATAATTGTAACACTTATATCTGTCAAGCATGTGTCATACAGACTCCACTGGACTTTGATCTTTAAAAATATATTATATATAAACTTGATTACCAAATGAGGCAGCGTTTTTAATGAAAATATTATAATTACCAAACATTTATTGTCAGTTGTTATGGTATGAAAATCCAAAAACAAGGTGTTAAGCAATAATATTTCAGTATTTGAAAAAAAAAAATAAAAAAATAAAAAAATATTTCCCCTTGCAGTTTGCACAACTTTTTTAATTTTATTCATTGTTAAAAGTAATAAAGATTTTAATAAATGAAATTAAAGAAAAAAATTTAATCTCCTTGGAAACTCTAATCCACCTGGTATCACAGACATTTATTGCTCATAATTTCTCTGCATACGACACATCAAATATTTCTCTCACACTGATGAGTCTCACAGTCACACACCATAAAGTTAAAAAAAAAAAATCAACAAAGTTGTAGAGATTTTTATGTATGTGATATCTTATGATTTTCTTTGCCTTTATAAAAATAAACCTAAAATTACATCCACCGATAATGTGGTATAAATATATTTGAAAATTGCTTTTTTATTTTTATTTTATATTTTTTCATTCAAGAAGGTGATTAGTCTACTACAGCCTGTCACAGAATATTGTCGTTGCCTAGAAAAATCGCCTCTATATGATTAAAGGGCCAATCCTTGCTATGTGATATAGACTTTTTCTGAGTACTTATCATTGTCACAGTATGTGAGAATTCATATGATACTGACCTTTCTTTGCTGCCGAATATTATCTGGAACATCAGAACGCCTCTCCTTTCAGGATTCTTGAAGCATGTTGATACACCCTTGCAATGTCAAAGAATATTACGCATATGCCCGAAGCTAAGCCAGGTGGGTTCTTTGTATTAATCTCTTACTTATAGTTAAAATTAAAATTAATTTAAATCAATTTATGAAATTTGGTTAATGGTTTTTAGGTGAAAAATATCTAAAACATAGAAACATCCTAAGCCCTAGTCTTGGTTGGTAGGTAGGTAGGTAAGGCTGGTACAAAGCTACCTTCACACCTTCACTCGGAGACTATTACGGTCCATTGTGACGCCTTAATAGAGAGAAGAATACAATAAGAATAGAAATACTTAGAATAGAAGAGAAAGAGAAGCAGACAACTCCAGAGTCTCCGGTGGGAATCGAACCCGCAACCCCCAAACAATTCACTTGTCCTTTACTGACTAGTCCACAGGGGCACTCAAGCCCTAGTTTTACCTACATGTATTCATAAAATACCTTTATGGGTTTTTTTATCTGAAAGAAGATTTTAGTGGTTTTGAACGTTTCAAATTATATCTTTTCTTACAGAACATATAAAGAACCGTTTTCGATATTCCCCGTTTATCAATTTAGTACTCAAAAACAATTATCTCAAAGCATAGTAAAAGTTCATTTTTAAATATTTGGTACTTTCTTGTTTCAGCATCTATTTTTCGGAAGAAATGTATTGAGTGTTTAACCAATTTTTTTTTATATTTCTTTTTTGCTGCTTTTTCAACGAAACGAATAAGTTTTAGTGTACAAAATAAATTGTTGTGTTTTCTAGCGCAAAAATTTCGTTAATACCGATAACAAACTTGAAAATATAAGACGATCTTGTAACAAATGCAAAAGGCCTGCACTTAGTCTACATCGTATTACAATTTAAGATAATTCTAGAATTCAAGGTGCAACAGCACCTTTGCCAATAACAAAATTTTCTGTTAATTTAAATTGATTTTTTAATAGAGCGATAGAAATTCAAAAATTTAACCCAGATTACTTTTAAGTGTGCGAAGGTTATAAGGTCATCATGATACATTGTTTTTGTACAGGACTTAAACCTACGGCTTGCAATTTGGGCTTTAGTTACTAAAACATGTTGCCACGCAGATTTTTATATATTTGTTTTGTTTTACCTTAAATGCCTTTATGATGCTCCTAATGCAGCATATTTAAAATTCCTCAAGGCCATGCATTACATTATCCTTTTAAAATTTAAAACGCATTAAAATCCTAGAACTTTTTGTTTAACAAACATCGCAAACACTTTGTTCAAAATCTGTTAAACTTTTTCTTCTCTTACAATTCTTTTTTCCATTAAAAAGTTGAAATAAGAAAAATAGATAAATTCTATACGTTTCTATGGCACAAAAATCACATCATTAGTTTAATGCATTTTCTTAATACTCCCACAATGTTTAGTGTACATTTATATGAGAATAATGTAGTTTTCATGTCTTTTACTTGGAATATTATTCTTATGTATTATTTCGAAATCTAGTATTTTGGTGTTACTCTTAATTGTAGCTAAGTTGTTAGATCATTTATATTTATTAACAAACAAAAGAAATAACTTCTTAAATATCAAAAAGCCATTAGGGTAAAATTACAGCAAGTTAAAGGTAAAAACCTAAAACAAATATAAATGTGTATAATGCGAAAGAAAAAAAATTATAAAGAAGAATGAAAGAACAGATAATTATATTATTGTGAAAAAAATATAAAACGTTATGGATTTAAAAAAATTTAATTTAATAGATTTAAAAAAAATTAGAAACAGCAGCTGTAACAAACTCTAATTGTTCACCAAATACATGCTTATTTCCCATCCAATTTATTAAAATAAAACTCCATGTTTGCACATACGCCTAACTAAGCATTTGTCATTAATTCAAATAAGTCTAACACTTATAACAAACAAACCTATGCTCTCTCGGTAAGAATATTGATTAAAAACAGTTAATTTTAAATTGAGATTGAGAAAATCAGTTCCAACACTCACAGCTACCAAAATTAAAAGCAAAACCAGAGGCAAATCACTATGAATGTATTTTGTTGCATAAAACATATAATGTCAATCAGTTTTTTTTTTCTTTTTGTTAGGATTTACTTTGATTCGAGTTGTTCTTTTCTTGGTGTAGACAATTATCGTAAAGTGAATGTCAAGAAATTCATTAAATTATACAAGAAAAGAATTGTATTTACTGGCAACGTTTTCCTTCCCTCATTGCTAGCAGCTTTGCTGATGATAACAATGATAAAATAAATGATGAATGATGTTGTGTAATACAAAACATTTTTAGCAAATTAAATACAAGACAGTGTTGCCAGAAGAAATTGTAATTTCTATTTGGCTTGTTCAAAGAAGATGTTGGAATGAAAAAAATTATTCTTTTAAATACATTCGCTACCCTTATGGTGATAGCTATACAGATAAAGTCTTGGGCGCACGCTGGACGTAAATATTTTTGATTTATTTATTGTAGTTAAGCTTTATCTCAACATGTACCGAGTATATTTCTTATATTTTAAATTTTATATTTTAGAAGAGTTTTTGAACTATATTTAAATGTTTTAGCGGAAGTGGAATACATGAACCAGAGATGGCTACTTTTCGAATTATAGCTCTTGAAAAAATTTCTTGTACAAAATATATCCTGATATAAATGTTGAACTCAATTACAAACTATATTCTATTTTTACTAATCAAACGGAGAAGCGAGGGGACTCGAACTCGAAAGTATCAGATTGTCAGACTAAAACACTACTAACTAGAAATCAGAGGCATTTTTAATGTTAATAAAATAATAAATAATAATTGTAAATTAAATAATTTTTTTTTTAATACAGGGTGGAGCAAAAGTTACTATGTTTTTTTTATTTTTATATATATTTTTCAGAAAAAAAAAATACACAAAATGAAAATTAGTTTGCACTGAATATATAAACAAATGTATCTTAAAAAATGGTCTCAGAATATCTTTCATACAATCCTTAAAAATTTTCAACTGGAGATCCCAAATTTCTGCAAAAAAAAATGGTTTAGGTTTCAGGCATTATCTCTAGCTTGTTAAAAATATATGTAAATGCTCCTTCAAATTACACTATAGAAAATATTTAGATGCTAAAAAATCTGATTAACGCATTGGCCAATTAGTTTGCAAGTTGCCAGATACTATTTACTATCCATTAATTGATTTTAAAGTGTCATTGTGTCTGAGGCATCGACTCTAACCTGGTAAAAGCAATTTTGAATATGTTTTCAAGAAACCGATTTAAAAACTGTTTCTATTAGAAACAGATGCAGCAAAATTAAAACTTCGCTGAAAATCTTTGGGTTTTAATTTTTGCACTATTTACACGTAATATGGGAACAATGGTGAATCTTTTTTTTAAGTGTGCCATTGATAATAATTATTATTAATTGATCGCTGGTTTAAATAAAAAAAATTCTATCTTCCTAGCCTTAATCAAACTCTTATAAAATATTTTGTAAAAAAAAATTATTAAAATTTTATTAAGTTGATATCTGGATTAATAAATCCTGTACTACCAAAAAAAAAAAAATAATAATAATGGGGCACATTTACTTCAAACAACTAAACGGAGAAATATGAGTCATATTTTTAATTTTAAATGAAAGGGCACAAAATAAAATTTTTTGTTACTCAGGGTAAGAAAAATTTATAGTTAAATAACTAATAAAAAATCATACCAAAGTAGATACATGCACATATGTATATACCTATTTAGGTATCAGTTTCTATATATTCTACTTTTGTGGCCTAAATAAGAAGCAATGGATGGATGTGTGGTGGATGTGACAATCACAATGAAAAACTGAAAACGGTGGTAAAATTTAAGGGCCCATGATGAAGGTGAACCACATTTAAACGTCAAGTTTTTTTTTGCATTTCATTTGAATTCAGACTAACTCAATTTGAACCGTGGAAAGATACACAATCGAGCAACGCGTTAAAGTTATTCAAGCTTATTATGAAAATGGGCGCTCAAATCAAAATGAATTTCATGCACTTCGTGATTGTTTTGGTCAACATAATCGCTTAAATTCGTCCACAATCGGAAGAATTGTGAGAAATATTTGAATTTCAGCAAAACAGGTCTGTATGAAATATAAAAACATCTGTGAATGCCATATTAGTTCGTTAAACATACATTGCTGTTTTTCGCGATAGTGTGGCAAAAGAGCAGTCAAATTCGATTCATCATCGTGCCTAACAACTGAACATCGACATTGTCATAGAAAATTTGAACCATCGGATGGAGATGTGCCGCCGAAGTCGCGGCAGTCATTTAGCCTATTATTCGTTCCATACATAATTATCAATATTATCATAATATTTATAAGATTATGAAAATAATTTCCTTAATAATTTAATTTGTTTTATTCAAAATCAACAACGGCCCTTAAAATTTATCAACCCTTATATCACATTCAGAATTTTTGGTAAAATTATATGAGCTTGCTACTGTGAAATCTCTAGTTTTCAAATTTAAAAACTGGTAAAAAAAAACACATTGAAATATTCCTCTTATCAGTTAAAATAATGCAAAGTCTGCAATAAATTTTAAAGTTTTCTTAATAAATAAAAAACATAATTTTATCTAACACTAAGACATTCCAATCACAAAGTGCTGATGATGAAACCGTAGCTGGTTTAGAAAATGCATTCCTCTCGGCTGGTGTCGGGATAAAACTGACTTTTCCAGTATATTCTTTCATTATCACAATAAAAATTAATTTCTCCATATGAAAAAATGATAAATTAAGTATTAGAATGAACCTGAGCTAGAATAAAAACAAGTAAGAGCACTATATTCGGCTGTGCCGAATCTTTTATACCCACCACCAATTTTGTGTACATTTAAAGCACAATATTTATTATTTTGTTAATCGCTATGGAATAATCTTTTTTCAATCAAATATCACTTTCTTTATAGAGGATGGTTAAATTTTAAGGGCCCATGTTGAAGGTGAACTACACCTAGCCTTTAAATTTATTTTCTGCATTGCACTTGACATTTCTCAATCTCAAACTTACTCAATTTGATCCGTGGAAAGATACGCAAATGAGCAACGCTTTAAAGTTATTCAGGTTTTTTATAAAAATGGGCGTTCAAATCAAAATGCATTTTGTGCACTTCGTAATTCTTTTGATCAACATAATCGTTCAAATTCGTCCACAATCGGGAGAATTGTAAAAAATATTTAAATTTCTGCAAAACAGGTCTGTATAAAATGTTAGAAAATCTGTGAATGCCTTCTTAGTTCGTTGAATGGGAACTATTGCTGCTTTTTGCGATAGTGTGGCAAAAGAGCAGTCAACCTCGACTCATCATCATGCCCAATAATTGAGCATCAACATTGTCATTGAAAATTTGGACCATCAGATAGAGGAGTGGCGCCAAGGATGGGGGGGGCCATTTGGCCGATATTGTGTTAAGTACATAATTGAACCATACAAATATTATCATTATAAAAAGAAATGATAATAATTTCCTAAATAATTTGTGTTTTATTTAAATTCAACATCGGTCCTTAAATGAAATTAAATTCAATGAAAGTGTGTTAAAGTAGCTGTGTCAATAAAGTTTCTACTAATAAATACAACTTAAATATTTCAATATAGCCCTTTATTTTCCCAAAAACTTTGTCAATAGAGAAATTACATGAATTTAAGGTAAGCCGTTGTATGGGAGGTAGGCGTTAAAGTGGCCGTGTCACCTAAACTTTTTGGCACAACAATAACATTGATTAGAAGGATATGCACAGCAAATTTGATCATCATACCTCTGATTTTGGCGGTTTTACGAGCCTTTAAATTTCATTAACGGTAGATTACGTGAAAAGTGGGCGTTATAGTAGGCGTGTCAAAGTTGTTTTGGCGAATGAGTACAACTTAGGTGTTTCAATATAGCCCTTTATTAATCCAAAATCATTATTAATAGAGAAATTAGAGGAATTTTGAGTAAAACGTTATATGGGAGGTGGGCGTAAAAGTGGGCGTGGCAACTCAATTTTCTAGCACAGTAATGACATTGCCTAGGGGGATATACGTAGCAAATTTTATCATCATACCTCTTATTTTGGCGGTTTTATGAGCTTTTAAATTTCATTAACGGTATATAACGTGAAAAGTGGGCGTTATAGTAGGCGTGTCAAAGTTATTTTTGCGAATGAGTACAACTTAGGTGTTTCAATATAGTCCTTTATTATTCCAAAATCTTTATTAATAGAGGAATTATATGAATTTTAAGTAAAACGTTATATGGGAGGTGGGCGTAAAAGTGGGCGTGGCGCCTGAATTTTCTGGCGCAGTAATGACATTGCCTAAAAGGATATACGTAGCGAATTTGATCATCATACCTCTAATTTTGGCGGTTTTATGAGCTTTTAAATTTCATTAACGGTATATAACGTGAAAAGTGGGCGTTATAGTGGGCGTGTCAAAGTTGTATTTTCGAATGAGTACAACTGAGATGTTTCAATATAGCCCTTTATTATTCCAAAATCTACATAAATTGAGAAATTATATGAATTTTGGGTAAAACGTTATATGGGAGGTGGGCGTAAAAGTGGGCGTGGCACATTGATTTTCCGTTACAAAAAAGCGTCTCACCAATAAACAAAGTGTGCAAAATTTCAGAGTCGTACATCCAATTTTGTTGCTTTTATGACGTTTTTGTTTTTAAATATACCGAAAAATACACTGTGCGGTATAAATTTTCGTACATTTTGATCGATAACTCCTCTCCTAATGCATAGATTTAGATAATTTTCGGGGAAAAATATTGTTTTTACTCAGGAAATATATATTCGAAGTTTCATGAGTCTACGTTAATGCGTTTGGACACAATTCCATTTTATTCGATGTTTGAAGGACACGGTTTTTTCGACCTACTCTTGCTTTTCGAGCTATAACTCTCTTCCTAATATTCCGATTTAGCCCATTTTCAATACCAAACAAACCTTGTCTATAAGAAAGATTCTGGCAAAATTTGAGACCCCTAGCTTTTTCGGTGCGACCTCTATCGTGCTTTCAACAGACGGACAGACGGACAGACGGACAGACGGACAGACGGACAGACGGACGGACATAGCTAGATCGTCATAAAATCAAACCCTGATTCAGAATATATATACTTTATGGGGTCTAAAATGGATATTTCGATGTGTTACAAACGGAATGACAAAATGAATATACCCCCACCATTTTTTTGGTGGCGGGTATAATAATAAAGTCTTTAAAACATTTAGTTCAACAATGAAATAGAAATTAATATAATTTATTTTTATTTTTTTTTTTATTTAGGTGGTTTAAAAACACATCTAAATATAATTCCTTATAACCTAAATAAATAAATAAATTAATTAAACTCGGCAACACCAGTACAAGTTCACAGAGCATAAATATAGAATACAAAACTCTATAAACAATAACCTTAACAATATTATTATTCATTATTTCAATATTGTTAAAATATTTGAATTTTAACAAGAATGCCGTAACACTAATTAAATAAATGATTGTAGACAATGTTTCATTGCATGCTGAGTGGAAAATTATTTGATAATAATGAAGGTTAATAAATAAATAAATAGTGGGTGTTTTTCTTTTTAGAAAGTGAAGAATAAAAAGAAAACATTTAATTAGCATTGAAGTCTTAAAATTTTGTTTTGATTTCTTAACCATGACCACTTAAAAAAAAATTTGTTTAAGATTAGTAATGCATATGCTTGATTTAAATGTTTGTTACTAGAGAACATCTAACTAATTTTAAGTTATAACAACTTTTGTGCAGATTTCTAGTGGTTGCTTGACTGCTGAATCCAACCAAGAAAAGTTTTGAATTTCTAAAGCAGTGCAGATTTGATTCGGATGGAAAGGCAAGAATTGTTTGTACACGAAAGTACTACCAAATTTGTATTCAATAATGCTTATTTTATTTCAATAGTATTTTTATTATATTCTTCCTGTACTTTTTGCTTTATTTTCCTTTATTCATTCCTTTTGATAACGAGTTAATTGCAAAACAGAGACTTTCGAAGTAGGATATCGCGCATAAAAATCATGTCTTCTAGTAAATATGGGATTCAAGAAGTGTTTTTCTATAATAAAGTCTTTTGGTGGATAGTTCAGTTTTGAAAACCTGATAATTCTAAGCTTTTTCAACATAAAATACTGCCCTTCATGGGAACTATTTTAAGAAATTCAAAGAGGAAAAAAATCCCAGCTAATTCTATTTAAATTGTAATTTTTAATATAAGTGTCAATTTAGTACAAAGAGAATGAAAAAAATTATTAAATTAAAAATTAATTTCTTTAGTTTGTTATGTATCGTTGCTTTGATTAGGATAATTCATACGATAAATTAGGGAAAGCGTCAAGTGTTAAGAAGCAACAGAAAAATAAGTGGAAAGATTATTAACAATTTTTACTCTTACCTTACAATATTAACTAAGCTTATAACATCAATTTAAATTAAATTAATTTCAAGCAAAGTTGCGACAAAAGTCAAAACTACCATTTATGTATGTATTAAAAAAATTATAGTAGAAAATCACCCCTAAGCCCCTCAACCATATTTGTGGCTAAATCAAATAGTATGATTAATTTATCCCATTATTATGTACACTTTTACCCACAGCAATCTACTGACATATTACATGCGATTATTTTGCTTGCCCAAAGTCAACTAAAACCAATACCGCTAATGCGACATGTAAGGATTATAACCATTATGCTGTAAAATATTTGTAAGGGGATTAGAAGGTCTATTGATATCAAAGGCATACATGTAGTTAAAAAAAATAAACTGATTTTTTATAAACCAATTTTCAGTTGGCTTTTTTAGCTAGAGCACAAAAATGCATTATAAACAATTCTAAAGACTGGTATGAATGAGTCTGCTTTTAGTTGGTCATAGAATAGATATTAATGGATTTTCTTTTAAAGCATAGTTAGTGGTGTTTTCAATATTTCAATAAATTTGTTCTGTCACCTTATGAAAGAAATATGTAACATTTAAAGAACTTAAAATTGAAATATCTAAGTAAAGATATTAAGCAGAAATTACTTTGATACGCTTACATTATCGAACACGTTCCGACATAACCTATTATTAATGAAATTTGAAAGTACATACAAGGGACAGAATTATATTAAATGTTGAAATTTTATCAATGCAGCTTTCTGGTTAATTTTATTATAATGCCAGAAAAAAAGTGAGAAACGCATCTTAACGCCCACCTTTCCTATAACGCTTTATCTTAAGTTCGTATTATTTTCGTATGGACAAAAATTATACAAGAACTTTATAAAGGATTATCTAAGTTGAATTCAAACATTGATTATATTTTTTTTAAAGTAGAAGGTTCCACACCCACACAAAATTAATAATTTTTTTTAACTATCTCTAGCTACCAATTCAAACTCATCAGTTTTCGTCAAAATGCTACATTGTAGTATATAGTGACTAGTTTTACTTCTAATGAAGAAATACTTAAGGTTCCCTTGTAAGACAAAATTTATGAAAATAATTTAACAGAAAATCGAAAAGTAATACATATTTTAGTACAAAAAAATATTCCAATGTTTTCACTGTTAATAATTAGAAATTACTATACAAAATAATGTAGGGTTTATAAAATTTGGAACAGCTAAATCAAATCATCTTTTCAAATGAAGCTCATTTTGATCTTGGCGGGTATGTAAACAAGCAAAATTGTCTCATTTGGGGCACAGAAAACCCGCACACATATATTGAAAAGCTGATACACCCAAAACGAGTCACTGTTTGGTGCGGATTTTGGTCCAGAGGCGAAATTGGGCAATTTTTTTTCGAAAATGAGCAAGGAGTGGCCGTAATAAATGGCAATCGTTATCGGGCCATGTTGAACGAATTTTTGTTTACAAAAATTGAAGAGGTGGAGATTGGCAACATTTGGTTTCAACAGGACGATGCTACGTGTCACACAGCCGAAGCCACACTTTTTTTTATAGCATTTAAAAAAAAAAGTCCGCCAAGGACCCTTTACTTAAACTCAACTTAAAGTTTTACATTGGAATGTTTTTAAACGGATAAAGTCATTATAGATAAAATGAAATTTATGTGTGTACGTATATCATATTAATGAGATGAATGGTGATACTAAAAATTTTTATTGCATGACTACAAGTTGTGAAGGATATAAAAGATTCGGCACGGCCGAATGTAGCATTCTTACATGTTTTTTTTTTTGTTTAACTAATTCTTTGTACTCTAAACGGTACAACAGACCTAAAAGTATTTATAAATTTGATTTAGTTTAGTTTAACTATTTGTTCGTAAGAATATATTCTATATTTGTGGTACTTAAAA
The DNA here is from genome assembly GCA_941918925.1 of Phyto melanocephala. Taxonomy (NCBI): domain Eukaryota; kingdom Metazoa; phylum Arthropoda; class Insecta; order Diptera; family Rhinophoridae; genus Phyto; species Phyto melanocephala. The sequence goes on from OW799236.1 coordinate 104,056,108, forward strand.
GGTAAGTACTGAACTAAAAATATTAATTTTCTTTGAAACTTTTGCTAGATTTTATAAAATAACCAATGCCAGGGAAGCTGTTTAAAGTGCCGAGTACTTTCTGGGAAGCTGTTCGAAAGTAATCAATTATTATATAAAATCTTAAAAACATTTTATTTTAAAATCTCATGCGATAATTTTTTCATTATTACTATTAAATAGGCTAAAGGAATTTCAATGACGTTTATAAAACTTAACCAAATTGAACACTCCACGGATCAAATTACAATATTCGCTTACCAATTATTTTGATTTATTATTGTGCGTCACCTATAATAGCTAAGTACACAATATTTCTAAATTTTTGTCATTTACAAAATTTATTGTTTTTGCTTATTTTATACGGACATACATACATATTTCAAATACATGCAAAAATTCTTTGATAAACGACTTCTTTATATCTATATATATAAAAATCAATGTGTGTTTGTATGTTTGTATGTTTGTTTGTGCTTTATAGACGGCTAAACGGCTGGACCGATTTCCTTGAAATTTTCACAGAATCTTTCTGTATGTCTGGAAGGAACTATAGGCTATACTTTCGTTTGAAATTGTAAGTGGGCGGGGTGCCACGCCCTAGTAAAGAATAAGTATTAAATATTATATTTCACGAAAGTTAATGCAGGTAGAGTCTTCAACTTAAGTACGGTAAGCTTTGACATCCACACGAACATTTGGGTAAAAAATGGGCGGACTTGGAATAGTAGGCGTGGCCACATGAATTGAATACTAAAATTCGTATATTTGGAAAACGAAATCGATTAGAGTAGTAAAATTTCACAAGAGCAACTTTGACATCCAAATAAACATTTCTGGAAAAAATGGGTACATTGGCAATAGTGGGCGTGGCACCTGCCATATGAATTAAATACTAAAATTTGTATATCTGGAAAACGATATCGATTAGAGTACTAAAATTTTGCAAGAGGAACTTTGACATCCAAATAAACATTTCTGGAAAAAATGGGTACATTGGCAATAGTGGGCGTGGCACCTGCCATTTGAATTAAATACTAAAATTTGTATATCTGGAAAACGATATCGATTAGAGTACCAATATTCTACAAGAGCAACTTTGACACCCAAATGAACATTTTTGGAAAAAAAGGGTACATTAGATATAGTGGGCGTGGCACCTGCCATATGAATTAAATACTAAAATTTTTATATCTGGAAAACGATATCGATTAGAGTACTAAAATTTTGCAAAAGTAATTTTGACATCCAAATAAACATTTTTGGAAAAAATGGGTGCATTATCAGTAGTGGGCGTGGCACCCACCATATGAATTAAATACTAAAATTCGTATATCTGGAAAACGATATCGATTAGAGTACTAAAATTTTGCAAGGGCAACTTTGACATCCAAATAAACATTTTTGGAAAAAATGGGTACATTACCAATAGTGGGCGTGGCACCAACATATGAATTAAATACTAAAATTTGTATATCTGGAAACCTATATCGATTAGAGTACTAAAATTGTGCAAGGGCAACTTTGACATACAAATAAACATTTTTGTAAAAAATGGGTACATTAGCAATAGTGGGCGTGGCACCTGCCGTATGAATTAAATACTAAAATTTGTATATCTGGAAAACGAAATCGATTAGAGTACTAAAATTCTACAAATGCAACTTTGACACCCAAGTGAACATTTTTGGAAAAAATGGGTACATTAGATATAGTGGGCGTGGCACCTGCAATATGAATTAAATACTAAAATTTTTATATCTGGAAAACGATATCGATTAGAGTACTAAAATTTTGCCAGTGCAACTTTGACACCTAAATAAACATTTCTGGAATAAAATGGGTACATTAGAAATAGTGGGTGTGGCAGCTCTCATAGCAATTGAATACTAAAATTCGTATATTCGGGAAGCGATAATAGTTAGAGTACCCAAATTTTTGCACGAAAAGCTTTGACATCTATATGACTATTTTGTTAAGAAACGAATGCTTTAGTGATAGTGGGCGTGGCACTTTTCATATGAATTAAATACAAGAAATCGTATATAAAGGAAGCGATAATAGTTAAAGTACCCAAATTTTTCAAGAGACAATTTTATGTCTATATGATTATTTGAATAAGAAATGTTTGATTTAGTAATAGTAGGCGTGACACTTGCCAGATCTGTGATTCCCTGAAACGTTTTTACATTTTATTACCTGTAATTTTTTCGGTATAAGAAATTGTTTGACCTGAAATAAAATTTGTTACCCAATATTCCAAAAATATAAATTTGTAACCCATTAAATTTTGCAACGCAGGTGAATAACTTTTTAACCTGTGATCGGTTCAAAAAATCATTTTTAAAGATTTATTATCCGTAATTACCAAATCTGTGATGCCCGCAAACGTTTTTACATTTTATTACCTGTAATTTTTCCGGTATAAGAAATTGTTTGACCTGAAATAAAATTTGTTACCCAATATTCCAAAAATATAAATTTGTAACCCATTAAATTTTGCAACGCAGGTGAATAATTTTTTGACCTGTGATCGGTTCAAAAAATCATTTTTAAAGATTTATTATCCGTAATTACCAAATCTGTGATTCCCGGAAACGTTTTTACATTTTATTACCTGTAATTTTTTCGGTATAAGAAATTGTTTGACCTGAAATAAAATTTGTTACCCAATATTCCAAACATATAAATTTGTAACCCATTAAATTTTGCAACGCAGGTGAATAATTTTTTGACCTGTGATCGGTTCAAAAAATCATTTTTAAAGATTTATTATCCGTAATTACCAAATCTGTGATCCCCGCAAACGTTTTTACATTTTATTACCTGTGATTTTTTCGGTATAAGAAATTATTTGACCTGAAATAAAATTTGTTACCTAATATTCCAAAAATATAAATTTGTAACCCATTAAATCTTGCAACGCAAGTGAATAATTTTTTTACCTGTGATCGGTTCAAAAAATCATTTTTAAACATTTATTATCCGTAATTTTTTGTTAAAGAAAATTTTCGGACCTGGTAAGAAATTTCTTACCTAAGATTTAAAAAATTATAAATTTGACGTACATTCAATTTTATAATTTAATTGAATCTTTGATTCTGAACAAGTTACAAGTTTTTTTTTTTTGTGAATATATACTGTAAAAAATTACAAGTAAAATGCCTCCAAAAAAAACATCCCTTTCTAAACGCACCAAATCTGCAGAATCATTGCAATCGCAAAGAGAAAATGAAACTTCAGAAGAGCGTGAAGATCGCCTTAGAACTGAAAGAAGTCGAGCTTCAACCTCTAGAGCTGCCGAAACATATGAACAGCATAACGAACGTCTTCAAAGAGAAAGATCACGATCATCAACATCAAGAGCTTCTGAAACACGATCTGAACGCGAAACACGCTTGGAAGGTCTTCGACATCATGCTGTAACAGCACGAGCTAACGAGACACCGTCACAACGGGAAGGGCGTCTTCAAAGTCAGCAAAGTCGTACCTCAATATCACGAGCTACAGAAACATTGTTAGGACGCGTAGAACGCCTAGAAGGTATTCGACATCATGCTGAAACAGTACGAGCTAACGAGACACCGTCACAACGGGAAGGGCGTCTTCAAAGTCAGCAAAGTCGTACCTCAACATCACGAGCTACAGAAACATTCTTAGAACGCGTAGAACGCCTAGAACGTATTCGACATCATGGTGAAGCAGTACGAGCTAACGAGACACCGTCACAACGGGAAGGGCGTCTTCAAAGTCAACAAAGTCATACCACAACATCCCGAGTCACTGAAACACCTTTACAACACGAAGAACATTCTAAATTGCCGCGAATTATTTCACCAGTATATTGTCGATATGTACGCGAAAATTGAAAAGGAACGTCTATTATACATACGACTTAACCAAGCAAAATTACGAGTGGATAACTATATTCATCTTCGGGATGCATTAAATAGCCATAATGACATCAATCCCACTGAAATTGGCCAAGCTATTATTCTTCCAGCAACATTTACTGGCAGCTCACGGCATATGCAGGAGTACTGTCAAGATGCAATGACATATGTTCGATCATATGGACGGCCAGATTTGTTCATTACATTTACCTGTAATCCAAAGTGGGATGAAATAATATCTGAATTGTCCACTGGTCAAACACCAATACATCGGCACGATATAACAGCACGCGTGTTTAAACAAAAATTAAAATCCCTTATGGATTTTATTGTAAAATTTCATGTATTTGGAGAAACACGGTGCTGGATGTATTCCGTCGAGTGGCAGAAACGTGGATTGCCACATGCCCATATTCTCATTTGGTTGGTTGAAAAAATTACCCCAGATCTTATTGATGATATAATTTCTGCAGAGATACCCGATCCAAATGTTGATCCAAGCCTGTACGAAATTGTTATCAAAAATATGATTCATGGTCCATGTGGAACCATTAATGCGAATTCTCCATGCATGGTGGATGGAAAATGCACAAAGAAATATCCACGGCAATTGATTCAAGAAACAATCTCCGGAAACGATGGCTACCCACTTTATCGTCGACGGTCTGTGGATAATAGTGGACGATCAATTTCAATTAAGGTACGTGGAAATGATGTTGATGTTGATAATCGGTGGATAGTACCTTACTGTCCATTGCTTTCAAGAACATTTAAAGCGCATATTAATGTAGAGTATTGTCATTCAGTAAAGTCTATCAAATACATCTGCAAATATGTTACTAAAGGGTCAGATATGGCTGTATTTTCATTACAAAATCCAAACGATGAAATTACGCAATATCAAATGGCCAGATACATCAGTAGCAATGAAGCAGTATGGCGAATTTTGGGATTTACAATTCATGAACGCCATCCAACTGTTGTTCATTTATCAGTGCACTTGGAAAATGGACAACGTGTTTACTTTACAGAAAGAAATGCGCGGGAGAGAGCAACAGCACCCTCAGCTACAACATTAACATCTTTTTTTAATCTTTGCAGAAATGATTTGTTTGCTAAAACATTGTTGTATTCCGAAATTCCAAGGTATTCTGAAACACGATCTGAACGCGAAACACGCTTGGAAGGTCTTCGACATCATGCTGTAACAGCACGAGCTAACGAGACACCGTCACAACGGGAAGGGCGTCTTCAAAGTCAGCAAAGTCGTACCTCAATATCACGAGCTACAGAAACATTGTTAGGACGCGTAGAACGCCTAGAAGGTATTCGACATCATGCTGAAACAGTACGAGCTAACGAGACACCGTCACAACGGGAAGGGCGTCTTCAAAGTCAGCAAAGTCGTACCTCAACATCACGAGCTACAGAAACATTCTTAGAACGCGTAGAACGCCTAGAACGTATTCGACATCATGGTGAAGCAGTACGAGCTAACGAGACACCGTCACAACGGGAAGGGCGTCTTCAAAGTCAACAAAGTCATACCACAACATCCCGAGTCACTGAAACACCTTTACAACACGAAGAACGCCTTGAAGGTCTTCGACATCATGCTGTAGCAGTTCGATCTAACGAGACATCGTTGGAACGTGAAGTACGTATTCAAACTCAGCGAAATCGTACAAGATCATCACGAGCCACAGAAACTTTCTTACAGCGTGAGGAACGCCTTGAAGATATTCGACGTCACGCCACAACAGTACGAGCCACCGAGACACCGTTGGAAGGTGAAGAACGTTTAGAAGCTCAGCGGATTCGAACCTCATCAAGGAGAGCAACAGAGAGGATAGAACAATTGAACTTACGCCGTGAACAAAATCGAAATCGAATGGTTAGTCATCGGAATGCATTTCATTGCATTTAATTACAGGACTGATATTGATTATGCCGAATACCCATTAGTGGCAATAGGTGGCATGAATAAAGTTTGCCAATATTGCAGTGCACTCAAATACAAAAATGAAACACCTGGAATGTGTTGTGCAAACGGTAAAGTTGTTTTGCCTGAATTGCTTCCTCCACCAGAACCTTTACAGTCATTGATTTCAGGTAAGATATTCATGGTCTAATTCATAAACGACTTTGAAATTTATCATAGGTTTACAAATCAAATGTTATAAGTATTAAAATGTTGCTTTATAAACCTTTGATAAATTTAAAAGATGTTTATAAATTAGGCCTTAGATATATATAAATCTATCATATAACCAAAATATTAAATTAAATTTTTAGGAACGAATGTGGATTCACAACATTTTCTTAGTAAAATAAGGAAATATAATTCGTCTTTCCAAATGACATCGTTTGGTGCTACCAAAGTAATTCGACACAATTTTATGACCACTTTTCGTGTTCAAGGTTAAATTTACCATAAAATGGGGTCATTGTTGCCAGTTCCAAATGAAGATCCTAAGTTCTTACAAATTTATTTCATAGGAGAAGCGGATAACAATGACCAAGTGCAACACCGACAGCATTATAACCCTGACACAAAACAATGGATAGTGGCCGAATTACAAGTGATGTTTCATGAACACAACGAATTAGTAAGGATCTTTAAGCAAGCCAAAGATGACCCACGATTGAGGTCAGATGACCATATTATCGCTATTCTTGCTGATAAAACACCATCTGGACAACACCAAGGACGATACAATGCACCTACAATGGATGACGTAGCCATTTTAATGGTAGGTGATCCAGTGGTACCACGAGACATAATTATTCGCCGCCGTAACGAAAGGATCAACAGGATAGCTGAAACTCATCGTTCGTATGATGCACTTCAGTATCCAATTATTTTTCCATTTGGTGAAGATGGATATCACTTTGAATTACGGCAAATTAATCCAGAAACAAGTAAGTTCAGATTTTAAAATCTAATTTTATACTTTTTTTTATTTTGGCCTTTTTTACTTTCAGATGAATCAACAAGGAAAAAAATGAGTGCAATGGATTTCTATGCATATCGAATAATGATACGTCAGAACTCCGTTAATCACATTCTAAATTGCCGCGAATTATTTCACCAGTATATTGTCGATATGTACGCGAAAATTGAAAAGGAACGTCTATTATACATACGACTTAACCAAGCAAAATTACGAGTGGATAACTATATTCATCTTCGGGATGCATTAAATAGCCATAATGACATCAATCCCACTGAAATTGGCCAAGCTATTATTCTTCCAGCAACATTTACTGGCAGCTCACGGCATATGCAGGAGTACTGTCAAGATGCAATGACATATGTTCGATCATATGGACGGCCAGATTTGTTCATTACATTTACCTGTAATCCAAAGTGGGATGAAATAATATCTGAATTGTCCACTGGTCAAACACCAATACATCGGCACGATATAACAGCACGCGTGTTTAAACAAAAATTAAAATCCCTTATGGATTTTATTGTAAAATTTCATGTATTTGGAGAAACACGGTGCTGGATGTATTCCGTCGAGTGGCAGAAACGTGGATTGCCACATGCCCATATTCTCATTTGGTTGGTTGAAAAAATTACCCCAGATCTTATTGATGATATAATTTCTGCAGAGATACCCGATCCAAATGTTGATCCAAGCCTGTACGAAATTGTTATCAAAAATATGATTCATGGTCCATGTGGAACCATTAATGCGAATTCTCCATGCATGGTGGATGGAAAATGCACAAAGAAATATCCACGGCAATTGATTCAAGAAACAATCTCCGGAAACGATGGCTACCCACTTTATCGTCGACGGTCTGTGGATAATAGTGGACGATCAATTTCAATTAAGGTACGTGGAAATGATGTTGATGTTGATAATCGGTGGATAGTACCTTACTGTCCATTGCTTTCAAGAACATTTAAAGCGCATATTAATGTAGAGTATTGTCATTCAGTAAAGTCTATCAAATACATCTGCAAATATGTTACTAAAGGGTCAGATATGGCTGTATTTTCATTACAAAATCCAAACGATGAAATTACGCAATATCAAATGGCCAGATACATCAGTAGCAATGAAGCAGTATGGCGAATTTTGGGATTTACAATTCATGAACGCCATCCAACTGTTGTTCATTTATCAGTGCACTTGGAAAATGGACAACGTGTTTACTTTACAGAAAGAAATGCGCGGGAGAGAGCAACAGCACCCTCAGCTACAACATTAACATCTTTTTTTAATCTTTGCAGAAATGATTTGTTTGCTAAAACATTGTTGTATTCCGAAATTCCAAGGTATTATACGTGGAACGCGTCATCAAAGAATTTTCAACGTCGTAAGCAAGGGAAACCTGTTGAAGGATGGCCAAATTTATATTCAACCGATGCATTGGGCAGGGTGTATACCGTCCATCCTCAAAATGCAGAATGCTTCTATTTAAGAATGCTTCTTATTAATGTTCGGGGGCTAATATCTTTCGAGAACTTGCGTACTGTTGATGGGGAAGTATGTGCAACAAATCGTGAGGCCTGTCAGAAACTGCATTTATTAGAGAACGATTGTCATTGGGAAACAACGCTTGAAGATGCTTCAGTAATAAACCATCCATGGAAAATACGATCGCTATTTTCGATAATATTGGTATCGTGCTCACCTTCTAATCCAAAAGATCTTTGGCACAAATTTAAAACATATATGGCTGAAGATATTTTACACAGAGAGAGAGTTATCACCAATAATGCAACGCTTGAACTAAATGAAACTATGTACAATGAGGTATTAATTTTACTGGAAGACAAATGTTTGGAGATAAAGAGTGTGACACTTATTGAAGTAGGAATGATAGCCCCAATCAGATCAGGAACCCATGCAAACGATCAGGAACTACGACGTGAGAGAGACTATGATCACCAAAATTTGGAAAATTTACTAGAAGTAAATTTACCACATTTGCAACAAGAGCAGAGTATTGTATACAATACTATAATGGCAGCAATAACAAACAAACATGGAGGCCTCTATTTTATTGACGCACCTGGAGGAACTGGAAAAACGTTTTTGATTTCATTAATATTAGCAAAAGTTCGTTCGGAAAAAAATATTGCATTAGCTATTGCATCATCCGGTATTGCAGCAACACTCTTAGACGGTGGTAGAACAGCACATTCTGCACTTAAATTACCCTTAAAGCCTCAATTTTCCAAAGACTACACATGCAACATAAAGAAAAATTCTTCAATGGGTAAAGTACTGCAACAATGTGAAATCATAGTGTGGGATGAGTGCACAATGGCACATAAGAAATCTTTGGAAGCCCTTAATCGTACCTTACAGGATTTAAGAGGCAATAATAGAATTTTTGGAGGTGCCTTAGTTTTGCTGGCTGGCGATTTCCGCCAAACACTTCCTGTTATACCGGGATCAACAACAGCTGATGAGCTAAATGCGTGTCTGAAATCACCACACCTTTGGCAATATGTTCACAGTTTAAAACTTACGACTAATATGCGTGTTCAGTTGCAACGTGATGCTTCAGCTACAACTTTTTCCAAACAATTACTTGATTTAGGTAACGGGAGAATTCCAATGGATCCTACAACGAAATATATAAGTTTTCCATCTGACTTTTGCAGGATGACACAATCTATAGAAGAGTTAATAAATTGTGTTTTTCCCAACATCGGACAAAATTTTAAAAACAATGAATGGTTATGTGAACGTGCGCTATTGGCAGCCAAAAATATTGACGTTAATTCCATCAACAGCAAAATTTTGAACAAAATCGATGGTGACCTGAAAACTTATAAATCGATAGACACAGTAACAAATATTGAGGATGTCGTGAATTATCCAGTTGAATTTTTAAATTCGCTAGATTTACCGGGTTTTCCACCAAATGATTTACGGTTGAAAATTGGTGTTCCCATAATTTTACTCAGGAACATTGATCCGCCTCGACTTTGTAATGGTACTCGACTTACAGTAAAAAAATTAATGAACAATTTAATCGAGGCGACCATTATTACTGGAAAGTTTAAGGGAACTGATGTATTGTTGCCACGTATTCCCATGACAACATCGGAAATGCCATTCGATTTTAAGCGCTTGCAGTTTCCTATTCGCCTAGCATTTGCAATGACCATAAACAAAGCTCAAGGTCAGTCCCTGCAAGTTTGTGGTCTTCACCTAGAAAATCCATGTTTCTCATATGGACAGCTTTACGTTGCATGTTCGCGAGTTGGAAAACCCGCAGATCTCTCTGTGTATGCACCAGGTGGAAAAACCAAAAACATCGTTTATCCTAAGGCATTAGAATAAGAATTAATTAATAGTAAAAATTTTTTATATTATAAACATTTCTATTTTATTGCAGTAATGTTAGCAACTAAGTAAATTAATTTATTATTTTTAAATTGTTGATGTAGACTAATGGTCTTATTAATAAACGATTTTAAAATTTATCAAAGGTTTATGAATTAAATTCTATACGAAAATTTTGCATTATAAACATTTGATAAATTTAAAAGTCGTTTATGAATAAGGCCGTAAATATATTGCATATCACACAATATTAGAGTAATACTAATCTGTAAGAAAAATTTTAGATTTTAATTGCAAAATAAATATATTTTTGAACTATAAAATTTTTATTTCATTACGATGGGGGTGGCGAAGCACACCGGGTATTAGCTAGTATAAAATAAATATTACTTATGAAAAAATACTTATTAAAAAATATCTTTTTTTTACATGATAATGGCTTTAATGTTTATCTCCAACCTTGAGTTGTTTCGTGTATCCTAGATTTACATAGATGTGATTTTTTTGTCAATTGTTTAAATATATTGATTTCAATCACACTACTTTTTATAGTTTTTTAAACCACATTTTCCGTTTATCAATTAAAATAAATTCAAACACAACATAATTTTTGTGTCAATAAATATTACATTTAATAAAAGCACTTAACACCTGCTGTGTATGTTAAGCAATGGTGATAGCTACCAAGCATATGTGTGTATTTTTTATTAACATTTTAACTGTCAATAATTCTTCATATGAACTGCAGCAAATTGATTTAAATTTTTCCCCTTTTGTTAAAGTAAATAGAATTAAGGACATGACAGTAATTGCATTTTAGTCATTTAACAATCATTTACTTGCATTATTAAATTTCACTTCACTGCAAATGGTTAAATAAATTTTATTACCTTATTGTGTGCCTTTGCGCATGACACGGAGGAAGTTAAATATTGGCTAAAGGTTGCATGCAATTCGTGTTGTTTAACGACTGAATGAAATAAGGCAGTTAAAATATCAGGCAGAAATTATATGGCTTAGCCACTTTGTATATAGTCCTGGAACTATGTTCTATTAGGCATTTCCATCGAAACAGAAATTTAGGTAGTTTTTGTTTAATCCTCTTTATTTTAATGATATTCTGTAAAATTATTTTTAGACGTGACAGATTTTTTATTTTTAAAAGCCACATATTTTTTTTAGGAAGAAAGGAGAAAGCAAATAATTATTTGGCGCACTGAAAAGTATGCACATTAAATGATATTGAAAGCAGATCGAAAATATACAAATATCCGCATCGATCAATTCCACTTGAAATATAAAAAACACTTTAAATTGTTTACTTTTTCTCAAGAAGAAAAAATCAGATTCAGATGTAGTTTCGAACGAAATTTTTCTCTGTAACCTGCTTAATACGTTTTCATAACGAAACATATGTGTACAATTTAAATATTTGAGAATGCAACGCATTGCAACAAAGCTGTAAAAAATAGCAAAAAAAAATCTTTTTCGTCTAACGCCAAAGTTAAAATTAAGTGTTTGAGGTGTTCTTTATTCCGACTCCTCACTAGATCCTGTAGGGAAATAGTTTATGCACGTACAATTTTATGTAGAGCAGTTATAATGTATAGCCTACTAGAGTAAAGCTCACTGTTTTTATAGAGTGCATGTTATTGATTGTTAAAAACAAAATCAAAGAGTTTTTACAACAACGTTGCATATCTGGTCTGTTTATATATTTGTATATTGGAAGAATTTTGAAGCAGACAACGACTATCTCAGGTCATTTTCGACCCCATGCGTTCCGCAGTGATTTTTTAGCCATTACTCTGCATACCTCCTTTCACTGGTTTTCATGGAACCACATGCATTTTAAAACGATTTCATATTGCCAGGACATTGCAACAATCCTAGTGACACACATCTGCCATCATCTTCGTTGAACACAGTTTTCCCATATTATTCGCACTTATTGCCTACCTGTGATCCAACGTCTACTTCATCTCTTAAAGTTAAAGTTCCAAGATTCTCTTATATCTCATCAGTCACAACTCAAATTTCCCTAATCACTGCTCTCCTTGAGCATGGATCCATATATTTAAGCATGCGCTATAGCCCCTTGATCACATTCACTCGATTCGTGTGGTCCATCAGCATCAGATTTTCCTAAACCATTTTATGTTCGAGGTCCAGAACTCTCTTACGCCCTAGTAGGAGGTGTTGAGGACTCTTCCATAACCTAACCCACCAACAGGGAAACTTCGCCAAGGTACCATACCTAGGTGGTCTGATCTGCCTTGGTATACATTTTTATGAGCAAACCTTTTTGGTATTTATTTATTAATCCATTTATTACGATCCTTGTTTTCTACAGTGTCTTTTAAACTCTTTTAATTACATTTTTCACTAGTCTGTGTAAAAATAGTCAAAGATAATTTTGGTGTTTGCAGCCATTAATAAAATATAAATTTTTTTGTTATTATTTATATACTACCAATAAAAAAGTGAACAATGATTAATCGAATCAAATAAGTGCGTCATTGAATAGTAGGTCCAAGTAATGCGAGGCTTGATTCTGGTCAACACATAAGACAACACATATTATAAAACAATTTTTTAACTCTTTTTAGACTTCACCCAGAGTACATAAATATGCCTGGAACCAGTATAGCAGCATAAACAATTGTTTTTAGTATTTTATTGACTCTTGTGCAGAACTATATTAACACTGAGTGTTTGATAAATCATGTCTCATCATTGCCTGCAAGTGTAATATGGTAACAGGAAATGTGCGTATATTGTCTGTATATTATTAATATTTTTATTATTCATTGGTATCTGTTAATTTTTGTCACCTGCAGGTGACACTGTGAATTGCCGGGTTAAGCAAAAATAGCAGTTTTCCACTTCAGAACTTTTTTCCTAATTTCAGAGAATTAAAATGACCACTAATTTATTTTTTATAGAACTTCTTTCAATTTTTTCAATTTTATAACATATGCATTACTCAGATTACGTTTTCCCCCACTTAATAAATGCTCTTTTGCTTCAGACCCTTTTTATTATAGACAATAATTAAGTTAAAAGTAATTGAAACAGTTAATGATTTTTATTGCACGTACTTTAATTAGTTAATTAACTTGCAGTTAAATAATAGAACATTTTTAACACCATTACTAGTTGGTATAATAAAAATAATAAAAATCAGTATTGTCTACATTTATAAAAACAATAATGTATAATATAAAATAAAGTCATAAACTATACAAACAGACCACATAAACAAAATTAATCAGTATGTTTGTCAATACTATAAGAATAGTCTTAAGTTAATTCACTTAAAATAACAACATGCTCTTACAAACAGCTCTTACTTATTATGTCCTCAAGTGGAGCCTTATATTGTTTTGGTCATTTAGATAAGTCTCTACTTATTGCGATTAGGATATTAAGATCTGTTTTATTTAGATATTATGCAGAACATTAATCATGTATTCCAGTAGCTTCTTTAGTTATTTTGTCAATAAATTATTTATCGCCTTCTATGTTCTGAGCATAATTGTGTTGCTGTCTAAGTATTCAATGAGGGCGAAAAGACGAATAATGAACAACTCATGCAAAGAATATTAAATTTGTAGACATATGACGCAATGAGGGCTTGACATCAGCGATGGCAACTATTTGCAACCAGTAGTAGCTAGAAATTAACTTAAAACGCGCTAAAATGCGGTAAGATTTTATTCTCCATAAATTTTCTAAACATATTTTAGTGAAAATTATTTGTTTTTTAAATCACCTTAGAGATTATTTTCTGAATTTAGCACGAAAAGTTAACAAACAGAAATAAAAAACAAAGATTTTGGAATACAAATAATATGCATAATAATCCCTTTAACTGTTGTGTTTATTTTTTATTTCAAAACCACACCCCTCCCAAAAAAAATAAAAAATTCTTAAGCTATAAACACAATCAAAGGCTACCGACCATCGACTACCGACTACAAAAGTAGCTGGCTACAAAAATAGCCAAGTCGCCAGCTACTTAATTCTTTTAACGACTACCGACCACTAACAACAAACAAATGAACAGATGATTATTATTTTTCAATGGTGCCACTATAATAGTTTTTCGCGTTTTTAATAGCGATATTTAATGTGTTGCGTTTTTAAAACCACCATTTCATGCATTTATTGTATTGGCAGCACTAATCTGTTTTTTGTAGCCAAGAAAAATAGAAATTAGCCTAAGTTGGCTACGGGCTACAAAAGTAGCCGTGTAGTCGGTAGTCGTGTAGCGGCTAAAAGAATTATTCTCATAAGCACGCATGTATTCTATTTTTGACATCTTGTAGTCGATGGCTGGTGGACTTGATTGTGTTTATAGCTTTAGAGTGTTAAGCCGCATGATCTTGGTAGCTAATTTTTTCAAAAGATCCATTTCTATCTTTGTGTGTCAAATTGCACCATGCAGATGAAACCACATATTCTCTACGTTTAAATCATAGGTGCTCATTTCGTCAAACAAGTGTGTATAACCCCACCTCTTTTATTTAAATGCTCTTAAGTTTAGTCGTCTATGAATTAACGACGAGTGCATATGCTTAGCGGCTCTGTTGATATTTATTCAAATACAGTGCATAAAAAAATTATGATGTAGTTAGCAAAATATTTTATTATACCCGCCACCAAAAAAATGGTGGGGGTATATTCATTTTGTCATTCCGTTTGTAACACATCGAAATATCCATTTTAGACCCCATAAAGTATATATATTCTGAATCGGGGTTTGATTTGATGACGATCTAGCTATGTCCGTCCGTCTGTCCGTCTGTCCGTCTGTTGAAAGCACGATAGAGGTCGCACTGAAAAAGCTAGGGGGCTCAAATTTTGCCAGAATCTTTCTTATAGACAAGGTTTGTTTGGAATTGAAAATGGGCTAAATCGGAATATTAGGAAGAGAGTTATAGCTCGAAAGGCAAGAGTAGGTCGAAAAAACCGTGTCCTTCTAACATCGAATAAAATGGAATTGTGTCCAAACGGATAAACGTAGAGTCATGAAACTTCGGATATATATTTCTCAAGTCAAATGAATATTTTTGTCCAAAAATTGCTTAAATCCATGCATTAGAAAAGGAGTTATAGGTCAAAATGTACGATAATTTATACCGCTCAGTGTATATTTGAAATTTAAAACGTAATAAAACTGACAAAACTATATGTACGGTTCTGAAATTTTGCAAACATGGATTTTTGGTCAAAGTCTTCGTTATAACGGAAAATAAATGTGCCACGCCCACTTTTTTTTTAATTTTTTTTAAAATATATTAGTCATTTTCATTAGCATTTATTCATTGCAGATGGCGACATCTGTTGAAGGCGCCACTACATTTTGCAAACACTGAGGATGATGTCTTTGCTAAACATCACGTAGAACACTAGATGACTCTAGTAACATTTTTTTGCACAAACTACAAAGGAATTTTATAGGGGTTTGTGAAAACGAAAATGACCGAAGTTTGTTGACAAAAATTAACTAGAGAAATGATTTGTGCCAAACTTTACGTATAGTTGTACACACAGTCTTATGAGGTTTAAGATTTAAAAATATTAAAAAAAAATGTGCATCAGTAGATTTCAAATAAGTATTTGAATATTTAAAATACTTTTTTTAGTCAAATTATATTTTTATCTATCTATTTTTTTGTAAAAGGTGGTTAAGTTTTAAGGGCCACAGGGTGATTCAAAATAGACATGCTCAGCATTTTGCTAAAACGGAAAATTTATTAGTAAGATTTTGATTTTTAAAGTTCTATAACATTTTACATTTTAAAAGATTTTCAAACGAAATAAGTTGTGTATAATTTTAAAATTTGTTAGCCATTAGTACATGAAAATAAATTGTTTATAATGTTTAGAAATAATTTTTTTTTTATCTTCAGGTCTAAATTTTCCTAAATTCCTTTTTTTAATACACCATAACTTCTAGAAAACATAAGATAACAAAAAGAAATTAGCACCATTTAATAGATAAAACTCTCCTCTATACCCCTATATCACATTGTATACCCGGGACGATCCGACCGTGATCACCAGACCAATTTTTGTGACACAAGGTCAAATATTTTTTGCAAAATTTTAGTAAAAGCGCTAAACAAATTTTTTTGTAAAGTGTTTTTTTTAAGTATTTTAGTTTTTATACCCGCCACCAAAAAAATGGTATATATATTCTTAATCGGGGTTTTATTTGATGACGATCTAGCTATGTCCGTCCGTCTGTCCGTCTGTTAAAAGCACGATAGAGGTCCCATCGAAAAAGCTAGTGGGCTCAAATTTTGCCAGAATATGTCTTATACACAAGGTTTGTTTGGAATAGAAAATTGGCTAAATCGGAATATAAGGAAGAAAGTTATAGCTCGTAATGCAAGAGTAGGTCGAAAGAACCGTGTCCTTCCAACATCGAAAAAAATGGAGTTGTGTCCACCAGCATCTACGTATGAGTCATGAAACTCTAAATATAAACTACCTGAGCAAAAACAATATATCTACCCAAAAATTGCCTAAATGCATGCATTAGGAAGGGAGTTAGAGATCAAAATGTACGAAAATTTATACCGCGCAGTGTATTTTTCAGTATGTTCAAAATTTTAAACCTAATAAGAGTGGCAAAATTAGATCTACGATTCTGAAATTTGGCAGGAATTGCTTTTTGGTCAAAAGCTTTCTTCTGACGGAAAATAAATGTGACACGCCAACCTCCCATACAACGTTTTCTCTCAAATTCTTATAATTTCTCTATAAATCGAATAATAAAGGACTTTATTGAAACATCTAAGTTGTATTTATTAGCATAAATAACTTCGACACACCTACTATAACGCCCACTTTTCACATTATCTACTGTTAATGAAATTTAAATTTATAAAACCGACAAAATTATAGGTATGATGATAAAATTTGCTACGGAAATCCTTCTAGTCAATGTTATTGTTATGCCAGAAAATTTAGGTGACACGCCCACTCTTACGCCCACATCCTATATAATGCTTTATCTCAAATTCATATAATTTCTCAATGAATAAATATTTTGGAAGAATTACGGACTATATTGAAATATCTAAGTTGTATTTATTAGCAGAAATTTTATTGACACGCTTACTTTAACGCCCATTTTCATTGAAAGACTACATTGACAAAAGCATTTTAGTAGCATATCGAAGTTATAAAGGGTGGTTAAATTTTAAGGGCCGATGTTGATTTTAAATAAAACACAAATTATTTAAGAATTTATTATCATTTCTTTTTTGATGATAATATTTGTATGGTTCAATTATGTATGGAACAAAATATCGGCCAAATGGCCCCCGCGACCTCAACGGCACACCTCGATCCGATAGTCCAAATTTTCAATAACATTACTGATGCTCAATTGTTTGGCACGATGATGAGTCGAAGTTGACTGTTTTTTTGCCACACTATCGCGATAAACAGCAATGCTTCTCATTTAACGAATTTAGAATTTCATAGATGTTCTAACATTTTATACAGACCTGGGGCCGAATTACGGCATTAGATATCGATCGAAATTTTACTCGAACGATCGAGTACGCTGTGCTTTAGGTATAGAGATTCTAATAAGAGTTTTCAAATTTCGATCACGTTCGAGTGCCGTAATTCGGCCTCTGTTTTAAATTTAAAATTTAACCACCCTCTACAAAGAAAGTGATACATATTTTATTATAAAGAGATTATTCCATAGCAATTAACAAAATAATAAATATTGTGCTTTAAATGTACACAAAATTGGTGGTGGGTATAAAAGATTCGGCACAGCCGAATATAGTGCTCTTACTTGTTTTTAAAAAGACAAACTTAAAACAGCAAAATTTATTGAAAATTTTCCATTTTAACAAGTAAACAAATAACAAATTCAGTGTTTACTGCATCTTTATTATTTTTTACACCCAAAAAATGTCTTGTAATAAATTTTAATGGAAATCTTTACGCTTGTTTCTTTTTTAACTAAAAAAAATAGCAAATTCAGTGTGAACTGCATTATTTTACATTTTAAAAAATCAAAAAAAAAAAAAATGTTTGTGACGAAATTTTGATACAAATCTGGGAGCTTACTTTTTTATAGTACTGTACTTTAAAATTCTCTCACCAATACGGCTACAAGCTATTTTTGGGCATCCATGGTTTAAATCTTAATTTTTCCGCAACATAAAGCCTCCAACCATCTTCCTGCCGCGATTTCCGTTGACCCTTAAAACTTAAAATTTGGTCACCCTTTACAGTATTTTATATTGTATCTACACTCTGGGATTAAGAAAAAATGGCACTTAATTTTTGTTATGTTTTATTTCAATTTTCTTTTTTATAATTTAAAAAGCCAGTGTTCTGATAAAAATTCAATTTTGTTACTTTTTTATTATTTTTGATATAGAAGTTATTAGAGTTTTTTTTAATAAGAAAAAAACACTTTTGTTATAAAAAAAATTTGGAAAATTTAAAAAGAGGCAAAAGTTTCTACTACGCTCCTAAGTATGCCATACAATATTACCTCCTTAGCTAAAGGTTAACAATATATTTTATTTTTCTCAAGCTTTTAATTTTTTTTTATATATAAAATTTAATTTTTATATTCCACTATTTCACTACCACATTGGGTGGCTTATTTGCAAAGAATATTTAAATTAAACTATTAATGATAAAAAAATCTGCAAAACAATTTTTTTAAAAGCGGATATATATTTATGTGAACATTTTAAACAAAATGTACCAAATGAATTTATAAATAAAAAATAAATTTTAGCCAAAGGATAAATATGGAAAACATAACAAAAAAGTATTAAGGATATGAAAGAATATGAGCATCGAGCATTTGTCAGTTGGTAGGAAAAGAATTACAAGTTTAGAAATAAATGTTTTGCTTCCCATTTTCTAATTTCATTAAATTGTAATAAAGATAGTAGTTTCAAATTACATATGAATATACCGATAAAAAGTGCTGATGATGAATTTGTAGCTGACTTTGTATTCATTAATGATAACGTTTTAATTAAATTTAAGCTACTTTTGGGAATTTAGTAACAGGAGAATTAATAAAAAAAAAAAATGATTTACAACAATTTTGTGCTTCTTTTACTTATAAATACTATTATTTTTTATTGGTTTGCTTATATAAATACTGTCATGTGGCTCGTTTTAGGGTTAAGATAGTGAATGAAAGTGGAAGAAGAAGAGTAGAATTCTGATGAGATGTAAAGTTCAGCTGATAAGGTAAAGGTATGTTAAGAAAAGATGTCGGAAAATGTTGAAAAAGGCGGGAAAAAAGTTGAAGGGAAATTTGAAGTTGAAGGAGTTTTTTTGAAGTTTAAGATGGGAGAAAGAAGTTTCTGAAAGCGAAGGAAAAAGAAGAGTTTGGTGAATCGAGAAAAGAAAGTGGAGTTTTTAAAGAAAAAAAAGTTTTATTTTGGTCTGTGAACAGTAAAATAAAAAGAATGATGGTTTTAAAAAGAAAAAAAAGGAACACAAAATTTTTTTTTAATTAAAAGATCAAAAAGAAATTAATTAAATTTAAAAAGGAAAAAAAAAAAAAACAAAAACAAGAAACAAAAAACGTTTTCGTTAAATTTTCTTTTGTTAAATAATATATATTTAATTTAAATAAATAAAATTAAATTTTAATAAATACCATATAAATACACACAAGTTTTTTTATTAAGTGAAAGGAAAAGAAATTTTGATTTTGGGTTTTTAACAAAAATAACAAAATCATACATAAATACACACGAATTCTGAAAGAATGAATACATGTTTTATTAAGTAAACAAAACATTTAAACACCACCAACGCATCCTGGTTACACTGCTCTATCACACGACAACTTATAAGGTTTGGTACACAGCAGAGGCTCCCAACCACGGAGGTATCACACCAATTTTGTGCGCGATCGGACTGTGGACTGAGATAGGAAAATACAAGTCGGTAAAATAATTATAGGTATTTACATACAATCTTTAGTGTGGCCCAAAGTTGGCATTTGATTGGTGTCGGGAGAAAAGAGTGAGCTCATTAGTTTCATCTCTGGCGCATATCGTCATCGTAAATCCCACATTGGGGAGTTCTTGTGTTTTTCTGGGCGACGGACTTTAGACGAGACGTGACAAATGCCATGAACGGTGTGTGAATATCCAACGATGGAGTGAGCTGGAAATAAAAAGGTAAGTGAGAAAATCTAAACTGTAGGGCCAAATGTAAATAGGGGCAAATCAGTGTATAAATGGCCGTAGATTTGCCATGGTTAGGGGTGGGCAGGCCAATGCAGCATTCCACCAGCTGCAGGCTAGGAAGTTAAATACCAAAGCGTAAACATAAGAGAACCATGGGACACTGAGGGTTGAAGTTTTGTTTTGTTTTACTTACTTTTTTTGCTCAGGGTCTCGTGGATGGCTTGATGGCGAACCTCACGCGCTCTACCGGAGTAGCCGGACAACTCTAGCTTGTTTTATTTTTAGCGTTGCCATCAGTCATTCACCGGGCTTTGGCCCAAGAGACTCGTGACAATACATCAAATATTTAATACGCACTTTTCAAAAGGATTCATGGATTAACCATGTACTCGTACATATATATTTATATATTTATTTGAAAAGGGAAACCTGACCGTAATCTAATTTTAAAGTAACTCAGTTTTTATACCCGCCACCAAAAAAATGGTGGGGGTATATTCATTTTGTCATTCCGTTTGTAACACATCGAAATATCCATTTTAGACCCCATAAAGTATATATATTCTGAATCGGGGTTTGATTTTATTACGATCTAGCTATGTCCGTCCGTCTGTCCGTCTGCCCGTCTGTCCGTCTGTCCGTCTGTCCGTCTGTTGAAAGCACGATAGAGGTCGCACCGAAAAAGCTAGGGGGCTCAAATTTTGCCAGAATCTTTCTTATAGACAAGGTTTGTTTGGTATTGAAAATGGGCTAAATCCGGAATATTAGGAAGAGAGTTATAGCTCGAAAAGCAAGAGTAGGTCGAAAAAAACCGTGTCCTTCGAACATCGAATAAAATGGAATTGTGTCCAAACGCCTTAACGTAGACTCATGAAACTTCGAATATATATTTCCTGGGTAAAGACAATGTTTTCCTTCGAAAAATGTCTCAATCTATGCATTAGGAGAGGAGTTATCGATCAGAATGTACGAAAATTTATACCGCACAGTGTATTTTTTGGTATATTTAAAAACAAAAACGTCATAAAAGCAACAAAATTGGATGTACGACTCTGAAATTTTGCACACTTTGCTTTTTGGTAACACGCTTTCTTGTGACGGCAAATCAATGTGCCACGCCCACTTTTACGCCCACCTCCCATATAACGTTTTAACTAAAATTCATATAATTTCTCTATTAATAAAGATTTTGGAATACTAAAGGCCTATATTGAAACACCTCAGTTGTACTTATTCGAAAAAATAACTATGACACGCCTACTATAACGCCCACTTTTCACGTTATCTACCGTTAATGAAATTTAAAAGCTCATAAAACCGCTAAAATTAGAGGTATGATGATAAATTTTTCTACGTCTATCCCCCTATGCAATTTCATTATTATGCCAAAAAATTAAGGAGCCACGCCCACTTTTACGCCCACCTCCCATATAACGTTTTACCTAAAATTCATATAATTTCTATATTAATAAAGATTTTGGAATAATTAAGGACTATATTGAAACACCTAAGTTGTACTCATTAGCAAAAACAACTTTGACACGCCTACTATAACGCCCACTTTCACTTTTGAATTGTGTCCAGACGCATAAACGTAGTCATGAAACTTCGAATATATATTTATCGAGTCAAAAGAATATTTTTCCCTGAAAATCGCTTAAATCTATGAATTAGGAAAAGAGTTATAGATAAAAATGTACGAAAATTTATACCACACAGTGTATATTTCAAATTTAAAACATAATAAAACTGACGATTCTGAAATTTTGCAAACATGGTTTTTTGGTCAAAGTCTTCGTTATAACGGAAAATAGATGTGCCACGCACACTTTTTTCCTTAAATTTTTATAAAAATATATTAGTCATATATATTAGCATTTATTCATCTTACACTGCGCCATTTATTGTACTGTAGCTAAACATAAGATAAAGATGATAAGATAGATGACTCTACTAGCAACTACTAGATGGCATGCTAACAACTTATGCTTATGTTCTCCTGAAGTTATGCTCTATTAAAAATGGGAATTTAGGAAAATTTTGACTTAAGTAAAAAAATCTCTAAACATTATAAACAATTTTTTTTCATGTACTAATGGCTAACAAATTTTAAAATTATACAAAACTTATTTCGTTTGAAAATCTTTTAAAAGCAAAATGTTATAGAAGTTTAAAAATCAAAATCTTACTAATAAATTTCCCGTTTTAGAAAAATGCAGAGAATGTATATTTTAAATCAACCTGTGGCCCTTAAAATTTAACCTTAAATTCACTTTCTTCCTCTTAGATTCATGTAAATTCTCTATGAATAAAGATTTTGGAATACTAAAGCAGAAACTTTATTGACACGCGTATTTTAACGGCCACTTTCATTGAAAGACTAAATTTACGAAAACATTTTACTAGCATACCGAAGTTATAATGGGTGGTTTAATTTTAAGGGATTATGTTGATTTTGAATAAAATTATTATGAAATTATTATCATTTATTTTTATAATGATAATATTTGTATGCTTCAATTATGTATGGAACAAAATATCGGCCAAATGGCCCCCCAACCTAGGCGGCACACCACGATCCGATAGTCCAAATTTTCAATGACACTGTTGATGCTCGATTGTTGGGCACGATGATGAGTCGAGGTTGCTTGCTCTTTTGCCACGTTATCGTGAAAAACAGCAATGTTTCCCATTCAACGAACTAAGATGGCATTCACAGATGTTTTAACATTTCATACAGACCTGCTTTGCAGACATTTGAATATTTTTTACAATTCTCACGATTGTGGACGAATTCGAACGATTATGTTGACCAAAAGAATCACGAAGTGCACAAAATGCATTTTGATTTGAACTCCCATTTTTATAAAAATTTTTAATATTTAAAAGCGTTGCTCGATTGCGTATCTTTCCACGGTTCAAATTGAGTTAGTCTGAGATTGAGAAATGTCAAATCAAATACAAGAAAAAAGTTGAAGTTTAGATGTGGTTCACCTTAAACATGGGCCCTTAAAATTTAACCACCCTCTACAAAGAAAGTGATACATATTTTATTATAAAGAGATTATTCTATATCGATTAACAAAATAATAAATATTGTGTTTTAAATGGACACAAAATTGGTGGTGGGTATAAAAGATTCGGCACAGCCGAATATAGTGCTCTTACTTGTTATTATATGTAAACATTTGTGTACATAACTTTAACATAAATATAAATAAAAAGGAAATACAGTATGCTGTGAAATATATCTTGTCAATCGTTAATGCATACTAATTTGTAACTAAGAACGTTTGTGAAATAGCAAACATTTGTGCAGTTCGTACAATAATCTGAACACTCAGAAACTGCTGTATACAATTTTGTAAACAAATATATACATTAATAATGATTGTTTGATTCATTTTTAAATTTAAGTCTGTAATTAACTAAACACTAGTCATAAGCAATTAGTATCGTATGAAATACTACGTCTTACTCTGTACACTTAGAAATGCTAAAACAAACAGTGGTAAAGCTATTAAACCTGCACAAGCAAGCAAATGTGAAGGAAATTTTTCACATGTATACAACACTCCAAACATTTCCACTAACAGACAAGATTTTAAAGGAAATGTGTACAACTGTTTCAGTATTTAATGGCACATAAGGGTTATCAGATTTTTTTTTTTTTTGTTAAATGTAATATTAGTTCTGTAAGCATTTGGGTACTATTTACTTTTTACAATTCTGTATGTGATTGCACTTCTCAACAAGCTGCTAGTCAGAAAGGCTTAAGCAATTGAATATGGGTTCAGTGTCAGGTGCTGTACAAACATGCCTAATAAGAACACATCCAAATAGAGGTATTGTACTTGAGTATTTGATGTCATTAGGGGTAAATTTAAGAAAACCCAATATGGAAAGAGAAGTTTTCAATAATCATAAAACCAAAAAGAATAAAATTGTATTCAGATATTGTAATGTCTTTGTAATTGAGTGTGTTTTATTGATGTACGAGTGCCAGGAAAATAGACAAAAATTTGATAAAAGTTTATTTGCATAAGAAAGGTGCATGTACAGGTAGTTTGTATGCTTTTAGATCAAAAAACACTTCATTTGGTAACTTCCTTTAAATATATATTTTCAATTTATTTATTTTTTTTTTAATTTTCTTAATTTTTTTAAGCAAAAGACAAACATATTTACAGTTGTCTAATGACTAAATAAAACTTTTGTTCAAATATAAATATAAATGGGTATCGGTACGCAGATTTTTATTTATTTCCATAAATGGGTACACGCAGAGAGAAATCATGGTTTTGATATGATCAATATGTATGACAATTATCAGTTATAGAACACAAGCTATTTTTATTTTGTAAGGATAACCGAGGCTCATTTAAAATTCGGATGAATTTTTAAGCAAAAGCAATCATTAAATATTAAGTTTAAAAATAATTTACTTGAAAGCTTTAAGCTATGATAAGTGTTAATAAAAAAAACATTTCCAACGGTCTGTCTCTCTTGTTGAATATTATTTTAATATTTATTTACATATGTGTAGATTTTAAAAATATTAAACATATAAAAAAATAATAAATTGCTTAAAAACAAAGATATAAGTAGAGGTGTGTAAGTACATTTTTTTAAGTTATGTAGCATAGTGTGGCATTATGCATTGTAATGCCAAAACAATATAAAGTACAAAAGAATATCAATTATCAATATGTTGACCGACACATTGACAACAACTCATTGCATGGGATGCCCAATAAACATAACGCTAACAAAAAAATTTATATACAAAAATTTTACTAGTTTAATGTAAATAATATTATCCTTGAGTTCTTATTCACAAGTGCTAGAGAAGGCGTAAATAATGCTTTCTTCAGATGCAAAAATAGTTAGCCTTTAATGATGTGCTCCAAAATTCATGGAAATGTTTGCAAAAAATCTTAAACAGTTCATGTGAAAAACATTACTAACTCATGTTTCATGTGCTTTTTTTCATATACTGCGAATGCGTTCTATGCACTTATAAGAATAAAGTGAATTTTATTTATATATAAGCACATGCACTCCAACGACACGTTAATTTTTAAATCATGCATGCTTCACCTAAATTGAACCACATCATGCGTTGAACTCATGCAGTAACTATCTCTTTATTTATTTTCAATATCCATTTTAAATGATACTTGAAGTTTTCATCTCTTGTAATCAGCGCAGTTATCCAGCTCATCATAGTCCAAATAAAACGAAGTACCTTTACCGTACTCCTGCTTAATGAGCCATTCTTTTTCACCACCTTAGCAAATTTATAGAGATTATCTATTTAAAGACCTTTGGCTGCACCAACGCACCACCCAGAGTAATTGTTGGCTCTTCTTCAGAAAATCAGTTTCACAAAAAAAAAAAAAATTTCAAGAGAAGATTTTCGTTAAAGTGTTTTTTACAACTTTTGATACGGGTTATCTCTACAGGAATGTGTCGATGAATTCAGTTCTTTGTATAGCGATAAAGCACAATAGAAAACCACAGTATAATATATAATGGTGGACGTCTCTGGCGAATTCCGTGAAGGTCGTATAAAATCGGTTGTTGTGGCACAAACCATCAATGAAAAAAGATTTGTCCTTAATTCATCAAAGGCTGTATTGATCATTAAGCGGAGTATTTCATAGAACAATAAAAACGATTTTTATTTAAAAATATAACTAACTATTTTCTATTCACCAAATATAAATAAAAGGCCTCGTAATATATATTTATTTAGCATAAAAAAGTCCAAAGAAGCGTACCTTCCAATTATAGCATCTTATAAAATGCTTTAGAAATTCTTATTTTTGAGTTCTCATAATAAGCTCAAAGAAACAGCAGTTTATTTTTTTATAATATCAGGGTTTAATAAATTAGTTTTTATTTTAAAAGGCATCCGTATTAAATTATTTGTAGATATATGCCATGCAACATTTTGTGGAACTCTCACTTAGTATAAAAAGTTTATGCCCTACTAAATTTTTTTTAAAGCACTTTCTGCAAATTTATGCAAAGCCTTAATATACATACCGAAAAAAAACTTATTTTTATACAAAATTTTTATTACAAAATTATTAAGCTATTTTTTCATCTTAAAGGCCGGGATTACAGTTATTTGCAATTGTATATAAATCTTTGTTTACTAGTTAATATTGTGCTTGTGTAAAATTCTCGATATATACTTTGGTTTGCTACACTGCAACAGCCAAATGATGTTTGATAGTCTGTTCGGTCGGTTAATAAAATTTTAATATAATTTCTAATTGTATTACAATAAAAATAAAAAATCGTTTAATTTATAAAAAAAATTATAATCAATTTTTGCAAAACAATATTATTACAGATACTACTAAAAAATATGCAAACTCAATACTCAGAAGGCATTTTTTATATGCTACACTATTACTATCACACACATATTTCTTAAGTGCTTTAAATTATTACAAGCTTTCTGCAGGGTATAACCTTAATAAATGTGTATAATATTTGTCAACATTTAATTACTGTTGTTTTACAAAAATACAGTTAGGCTTGTACAAAACAAACCTTAGCAATATAAGGCTAATTTTATTTTAGGCTGTAATAGAATAATATTTTTTTTATTTTTTATATAGCGACTTCAATATTTTTAGTTCATTTTTTCTATACTCTACTGTACCAATATACATATAATTACATGTTTTCCCATATGACGTTCTTAGTTTTGGATTCTTTTTTTGCGACACATACCTACAAAGTCACATATGCAATATAACTATAAAGTATTTTGTTTTTGTTTTTTGTACGAGTATGTACATTTTAAAACTTTGCAAGTTTTCTGTACAAGTTTAAATAAAAACAAGACAAATATGTATATATTTGCATATAAAATCAAAAATAAATTTTGTTGTTGTTAGTCTTCTTAATTGTTTGTTCATCTAGACAAGAAAAAACAGCCCAAACAAATCAACAAAGTTTAACTCATGTCACAGCCACTGTTGCAAAATAATTTATTTACATACGAGTATTGACAAAATATTACTGGTTTTTTTGCACATTTACAAAATGCGAAATTTTAAATATTTACTTAAACTAAGTCGGCAGTAAGCTAAGAGAAAATAAATAAATAACAAATAATTTGAACTTAAATTTTGAATTAATAATTTGCGTTACAAAAGAGCAATTAAATGTTAAATACTTAATTTTGCTTTAATGTATACTATTATACATTATATTCAGTACATGTGTAAAAAAAAAACCTCAATAGAAAGTATTTTTTAAGAACTTTTACTGAGAAAGTTAACTTAAAAAAAATTTATAATGGGTAGATTACAAAACAAGTAAGAGCACTATATTCGGCTGTGCCGAATCTTTTATACCCACCACCAATTTTGTGTACATTTAAAGCACAATATTTATTATTTTGTTAATCGCTATGGAATAATCTCTTTATAATAAAATATGTATCACTTTCTTTGTAGAGGGTGGTTAAATTTTAAGGGCCCATGTTGAAAGTGAACTACACCTAATCTTTAAATTTGTTTTCTGCATTTCAATCTCAAACTTATTCAATTTGATCCGCGGAAAGATACGCAAATGAGCAACGCTTTAAAGTTATTCAGGTTTTTTATAAAAATGGGCGTTCAAATCAAAATGCATTTTGTGCACTTCGTAATTGTTTTGATCAACATAATCGTTTAAATTCGTCCACAGTCGGGAGATTGGTAAAAAATATTTAAATTTCTGCAAAACAGGTCTGTATAAAATGTTAGAAAATCTGTGAATGCCTTCTTAGTTCGTTGAATGGGAACCACTGCTGGTTTTTGCGATAGTGTGGCAAAATAGCAGTCAACCTCGCCTAATCATCATGCTTAACAATTGAGCATCAACATTGTCATTGAAAATTTGGAGCATCAGATAGAGGAGTGGCGCCAAGGATGGGGGGGCCATTTGGCCGATATTTTGTTAAATACATAATTGAACCATACAAATATCATTATTAAAAGAAATGATAATAATTTCTTAAATAATTTGTGTTTTATTTAAAATCAATATCGGCTTAAAATGTAACCACCCTTTATAACTTCGATATGCTACTAAAATACTTTTTTAAATGTAGTCTTTCAATGAAAGTGGGCGTATAAGTAGGCGTGTCAATAAAGTTTCTGCTAACAAATAAAAGTTAGATATTTCAAAATAGTCCTTTATTTTCCCAAAAACTTTGTCAATAGAGAAATTACATGAATTTAAGATAAACCGTTATATGGAAGGTAGTGGTTGAAGTGGGTGTGTCACCTAAACTTTTTGGCACAACAATATCATTGATTAGAAGGATATACGTAGCAAATTTGATCATCATATCATAATTTTGGCGGTTTTATCATCTTTGAAATTTCATTAACGGTTTATAACGTGAAAAGTGGGCGTTATAGTAGGCGTGTCAAAGTTATTTTTGCGAATGAGTACAACTTACGTGTTTTAATATAGTCATTTATTATTCCAAAATCATTATTAGTAGAGAAATTATATGAATTTTAGTTAAAACGTTATATGGGAGGTGGGCGTAAAAGTGGGCGTGGCACCTTAATTTTCTGACACAGTAATAACAATGCCAAGGGGGATATACGTAGCAAATTTTATCATCATACCTCTTAGTTTGGCGGTTTTATGAGCCTTTGGAATTACATTAACGACTTATAACGTGAAAAGTGGGCGTTATAGTAGGTGTGTCAAAGTTATTTTTGCGAATGAGTACAGCTTAGGTGTTTCAATTTAGCCCTTTGTTATTCCAAAATCTTTATTAATAGAGAAATTATATGAATTTTAGTTAAAACGTTATATGGGAGGTGGGCGTAAAAGTAGGCGTGGCACCTCAATTTTCTGGCACAGTAATGACAATGCCTGGGGGGATATACGTAGCAAATTTGATCATCATACCTCTTAGTTTGGCGGTTTTATAAGCTTTTAAATTTCATTAACGGTAGATAACGTGAAAAGTGGGCGTTATAGTAGGCGTGTCAAAGTTATTTTTGCGAATGAGTACAACTTAGGTGTTTCAATATAGCCCTTTATAATTCCAAAATCTTTATTAATAGAGAAATTATATGAATTTTGAGTAAAACGTTATATGGGAGGTGGGCGTAAAAGTGGGCGTGGCACATTGATTTTCCGTTACAGAAAAGCCTCTCACTAAAAAGCAAAGTGTGCAAAATTTCAGAGTCGTACATCTAATTTTGTTGCTTGTATGACGTTTTTGTTTTTAAATATACCGAAAAGTACTCTGTGCGGTAAAAATTTTCGTACATTTTGATCGATAACTCCTCTCCTAATGCATAGATTTAGATAATTTTCGGGAAAAAAATATTGCTTTTACTCGGGAAATATATATTCGAAGTTTCATGAGTCTACGTTAATGCGTTTGGACACAATTCCATTTTATTCGATGTTTGAAGGACACGGTTTTTTCGACCTACTCTTGCTTTTCGAGCTATAACTCTCTTCCTAATATTCCGATTTAGCCCATTTTCAATACCAAACAAACCTTGTCTATAAGAAAGATTCTGGCAAAATTTGAGCCCCCTAGCTTTTTCGGTGCGACCTCTATCGTGCTTTCAACAGACGGACAGACGGACAGACGGACGGACATAGCTAGATCGTCATCAAATCAAACCCTGATTCAGAATATATATACTTTATGGGGTCTAAAATGGATATTTCGATGTGTTACAAACGGAATGACAAAATGAATATACCCCCACCATTTTTTTGGTGGCGGGTATAAAAACAATGTTTTGCACGTTAAAACAAAGAGTGTGTAACAATTTCAACTTGGATTTACTTTTAAATTTCTGGGGAACAGCAAAGCGTTTCGGCTTAAGCTAGTGCATTTAAATGTGAACAGTAATATACATTTTGAATAAAATTTCTAATATATTTTTAAACAAAGTTCCGGTCAGCTATCAAAAATATGTTCACCATGAGGGCAAGAGGTCTTTTCTGATACATACGAAAAAAATATAAAATAGAGACTACTTTTAAAATCATGGATATGTATTGTATCGATGCAGCTATCTGCCACTCTTGAAAAGATTGTTTTATTTTCTAAGTTACGCACCGGTAATATAACTCAATTTTGAAAGAAAAACTGACCTATCTAAGCAGTATGTGATTTAATAATGTCAGAACCATCAGAATTGAATTTCTGACGTCCAACTATCAAACCTGTGATTCAATTGCATTACTCAACATGTCACAGGTGGCAATATAATTTACATTAGTTCTTGGTTAGTGTAAATACACATCGCTAAGAAGCTCGGGTGATAAATATCTTACTTGTATCATTTCTCTACGAGGCTATGTAATTATTATCAGAAAAAAAAGAAGATACATATAAATACACCAAGTAACTACTTTTGTTTTGGAAGGGAGGCTAACAGCACCTCTAGACACATTTTTAATTGGCCACAGTCCGCCACTCTCTCCACATCTACTAGCATCAATCACTAACCCTGCAGTTGTCCCCAAAAAAATTTTTAATTGCGTACGTCTACAGTAATTGTCTTATAAAAATGACGTACATGTGATATATGGAGAAAATTTGAAAATACTAAATATTTAACGTTCTGTGCATTACATATAATTCATTTTATTTTAATAATCCTTTCTATAAATTTATTTTGTTGAATATTATTAGAAGTAATTAAAACAATCCATGTGTGTATAATAAAATATTATTATATCACCATCGAAAAAAAGTAAATAATAATACAGATTATAAAAATGGTATTCGATAATTGATGATTATGGCTTTTTTCAGGTATGGACAGCTACTTTTGTGGATTTGATACTGAATTTGATGACAACAATATTACGTTTTTGGAATTGCAGCAGATCGCAGACCGTCTGTTCAGACTTAAGCAATGAGGCTTCATTTATTTTTTAGGACTATGATAAGAGACTTATGCGTAAAAGATGTCGCGGCTTTTACAAGTCTAAACAAGTTATACAAAGCTCATATTACTATACGTCGTTTAAGATATAATGAAATTATTTCTGTATTATTTAATATTTTAAAAACTACATAGTAAAATTTTCCATAATATTTTTTTGTATATTTTAAATTTTTTGAACATGAATAAAGTTAACAAAAAATGATTTTATCATTTTATATCTTGGAAGCCTGCAAATTTTTTTATAAAAATGTTAAGGTCTTATTGAAAAATATCATTAAACTTAGATCACTTCTTTTATTAATTCATACAAATGACTAAAGACAAATTGTGTTTTATATATGTTACTCAAGTGTATCAATCTATTGACTTTTCATCATATATGAAACATTGCACAGTCTAAGGTTTAAACCATCACTGCTGTTAATTATTAGATTTGTATTGGTTATTATGTTATGTTTTTCTCTATATCTGTAATCGCAATGTGTTAGGTTATAAAGGTAAAAATCTCTGCTTTCTAAATTTCTGCCTCACAGAAGGTTGCACTTTATAACACATGAATTGCAAATTTCATCACATGAATCTTAATATTACAAAAGAGGTTTAATTTAAGGTAAGCTTAGTATTTTTACGATATTAAGGTAACCAGAAGAAACATACAATGTTTTTGCAGATTTTGGATACCTTGATACTATATAATAAGTTCTCTTCTTCAAATGCATTAAGCTTACAAACTTTTGAATTACTATCATAACATGCCCTTTTTCGACAAACGTTTGAGTGACATTAACTAAGCAAAACAATTAAAATAAAAATTATTCATGACCATATCTCTCTTCTTTTTTGGAAAATTTTTAATTTTTTTTTCTTCTACTTAACCAATGCGCCTTTTTTTAGCCTAATTTGTAAGGCTCAATTTATGGTTTTTAAGGTAATTATGTGAAAGTCTCTTTACTTCAGACGTTTGATTTATACTCTACATTGCTAGCGGTTGTAGTGATGGATATGAAATTCGATATTTCTTTAAAGTAGTTCAAATAAATAACATTAAGCAACGGTTGAAAATTATTTTAAAAATATCGTAATTACAAAAACAAGCTAATTTGTGGCAAAGATAAGTAGACTTATAATTTTCTGTTCCTTAAAGCAGAAAAAATCAAATTTTCTTATTACCATTCTTTTAATGTTGTTATGTTTGAGTAGTACATAGTAAAGCTTAAAAGTTTTTTATGTTCGTATGTTCAATCATTTAAAAACTAATTTATTTTAACCTAAAAGGAAGTAAAGAAAGTAACTGGAAACCTTTAAGGAAATTACAAAAGTTCAAAATAAAATTTGTGAAGAATTTGAGCTGAATAAAAATACATAAATACGAATTTGATTGTTTAAACTAAACAGCTGGTAACCTAAGTAATGTTTTGTGAATATATTAAGGTAATCTCTAATACATTTCTAGTTATCCCAAAGTCATAGTCATATGAATTCATTACGTTTAGATGTTTGAAATTAAAAAAAAAACGGTTTCTAAACCACAGAGCCCAATAATTATTAGTTGATTGCAAAAACAATGTTTAAGTCTTAATTAATTAAAAAAATTAATGTAGCAAGTTTCTCAATCATTACTTCGGCTAGAAATCTACTGTCTGAAGGAACTGAAAATTGTACTCTCTTTATCAGAATAGTTATAAAACTAATGTCTGACAGGTAGAACTTTATCAAGAAACATATTGTGAAATAACTTTTTCTTTCAACAAATATCAAGGATAATAGCCAAACAACATTAAATTATTTTTTTGACTTTTTAATTTTTTTTCTATTTATTTTTAACAAAAGAAGGCAATTCGGCAGAGATGAAAAATTTCTGTATCAAAATCAATTTAACTTAGGGCATGGAAACACACATAAGTAATAGCTATAATCGTTGCTATTGAAAACTAATTTTAAATTGTTTATTCAAGTTTCTATGATTTCTTTTCAATTCATGTGCAATTACATCAAAGAAATACGGATTGTAAACTAGTGGAAAGACTTGGCGATTTATTAAATAGCGGTTAAATAAAAAATAAATATTTTAAGTGTTCTTTCTGCACACGTTTCCGGCTTCACAGAAAAAAATTAATATTTTAGCCGCAAAATACAAAAGAGAAAATAAGCAAAGCTAAAAAGAAAACTCATATAAGTTCTTCTTTATATTTGGTTAATAACATTTTATTGACAAGTTTTTTTATAACAATTGTGACATATGCTTTATTAGCAATTGTATTAATAGCTAATAAAAAGGGATTTAGTATTGTTATTTGTGTGTGTGTGTAAAAGTATTTTCTTATATTCCCATTCATTCAGCAAGGAAATAGCTGTTACATTTAAAGGTCATTACAAAAGCTTTAAAAGTAAATTCCACAATCGGTGTTTATTTATTTAATAACAACAAAATTTACCTTAGCCATCATAACCTGCGCTACATCAAGCGTATTCAAAGTTAAGAAAATAATGTCACTAGCTTCACCGGGTTCACCACTTGAACCCACGAAGCATTAAATCCGGTCAAATCGCGATGATTGTCATCTGATACACTATACAGACGGTACATAAGCTATTATTACTACTAGAAATGTGGATGACTTAAAACAAAAATCAAATATGATAATGATCTGGACAAAGACACGGTTAGGACAGCATGGGTTAAGTCATGCTACGAAGAAAATAGAGCTCATATTGCTGACACAGTTACATATATACAAGAAGGTAAATTTCGTAGCTTAACCTAGATTTCAGATTGCATGTTATGAGCCATTTTCTATATCTTTAATTTTAAATTCCTATTTTGTTGGCTGTATTCCTGTAGCCAAGCCTTTCATTTGATTGATTGGGTTGCAAAAAGGTCATACTGTTTTAAATGCCATCTTGGGTTTTTCCTTTTTCTATAATTTACTGCATCCTGCTGGTGAAGCCCTTTTAGTTGATATCAAAATTGCGGGGGTTAAAACGTACAAAGTCGTAACTATATTTTACTGATTATTTTTGATTTAATCTTGGATGCCATCTATTTATCCAATATTTTTCAGTAATTTCTCTGCATACCATATCTATAAATAGTCATAAGTGTGTCTATAAGTTATCCTAGGGCTGACAAGTTTTAATTTTTGTGTTAAAAAGGGAAATAAAACGGGGGTAGTCATAATTATGTGTTAATATCTCGGAACGGTAATAGGCAATTGCGGAGATTTTTAATACCGATAAGCTACTGAATTTTCTGCTATTTTAGTACTTTACATCTTGGAGATGTCGGGAGACTTCAGAAATCTGATTTCAACATACAAACGGACAGATGAACAAACGGATAGACGGACAGACAGGCAATGTTAAGTGGACTCCACTAGCCATAGGCATTTACCTTATTGGATCATATATGCATATTGTAGAAATTTCATACGAAATGACAAATTCATTTATACCCTTACGCTCTCTGTGAAGGGTATAAGAACGAATTTGTTTATTTATATATTTTTTTATTTCTCTACACTAATAATGCATTTGCTTAGTATTAACGAATAAATACATGTACACATTCAAAACTTTAATTAATTAATATCAGATTTAGTTAAATATAAGTATGTTTTTATATCACGTTTTTTAAAAATTACTTTCATTCGCGTATGACTTAATCCAATAATATGAAAAATCTTGATATTTGTTAATATATTTATTATACTGTATGTTTCAAGATTGCCAAATTTCCATAGTAATTCTTTCATATGAATTTAATGTACATACATTTATACGTATCTGCCTTGCCTGAAATTATAAAATTCTTCTTCATCGATAGCGTAGATTTTGAGCATATCTTCCCATATATTATCTATAGGATTTTTGTCTGAGAAACAGGCAGGTTATTCCAAGTGTTTTCGGTTCTACTACTACTTCTTCTGTGTACCGCGGCTTTATCCTGCTCGTAAATTTATGATTTTCCTCGATTTCTCTTACGGTTAGGTGTTAAATTTCTCAGGAAAAGAGTTGCGTGTTCTATCAAGTTTATAAGAAAAAAATTCACCCCAAATCATAAGCAAACCACCACCGAAATTTATTTTAGAAAGATAGTGTTGTTACTTACGCAAATCTCTCTACTATGAGTTGCACTTATCCCAACTGTATAAGATAATATTTTTTTGTCGAAAAACTTATCTACAAACAAGCCTTTTTGATTAGCAAATTCTTAATATGCATTTTTACGGGAACGGGGAAGTAGTTGTGGCTTATTCTTAAAATTTTGGCATTGGATGAATTCATTCTGATGTAAAGCACTCTTAATTTACCATGGCACATTTTATCCGCTTTAATAAGCCATTTGCAATAAAAAAAACTTTGAGGAGTTGCTTGGATTTGACACAATTTTGCGTTTGATTTTCTTCCAACTGTTTGTTTTTTTAAATTAATTTTGAATTTGTTTAACTCCAAATGTTTGACCACGAAAATAAACATTAATATTTCAACTTACATGAAAATGTCGAATATATATTTTTTGTTAATAAGTTTAAGTAATTGTGATTGTTCGCTGTTAGAAGAATGAAGATGATTATTTTAAAACATTTTTTTTTGCTATTGTATTGTGTTTTGTAATGGGCTAATTTGTTTTTATAATTGACAAGAACATTCTTTGTATTTAAAAATCATGTTTTATTTAATGCTTACAGCAAACAAGTAGTACATATTATATTTTATTTCAGTTGTAAATACCAAAATAAATTTAACATTGAGTATTAAATAATTATAGCACAATTCAAACATACTTGCAGAGATTAACTTTGTTACTACACATACCAATTTTTAGTGCTAATGCTTAGTACACTTCACACAATTTAGTTGTGATAGATTCGAATTGAGTATAAATTTTTGTGATAAACCAATTTAATTATGAAACATAGTGTTTTGATACAATTGTATTTTTACATTTATAAATATAAAAAATCTGTTTCATTTACAAAGGTTTAATAGTTAAAATTAAATATTATTTCAATTTAAAATAAATTTTTGTTGTTCGAACAGTTTTTCAACCAACATTTTTTTCTGTATGCAGGTCTCGTTTATGGCTTACTTTTCTGTAACTATTACTACTTTTGATTTAACATTTTTACAGACAAGCGGCGTAAGTGTGAAGAACAATTTTGCTTAAAAAATTCAAACAAATTTCACACTCTGTTAATATGAGTTTAGTTGTTGTCGGATATTGGAAACAGGCACAGGACATCCAGGAGGTTTATTAAAACTTTTTATTTATCAAACTTTAAAAACTGCCCTTTCTAATAACAAACAAAAAAACATTAAACCAAATAATAGAAATTTTTTAAAGTTTACATATTCGATATAAGTTTATTATCTGTATAAAGATTTACTTAAATATTAATTATTACACTTTTCTTCTCTTAAAGAAAACACAAATACTTTTAACACATAAAACATGCTGAAGTATGATTTAAAAATTTTTTGCATTGCCCCAAGCAACTTTAGCCACAGCGGTGAAAATTTTCATTAAATATACAATATGCAATAAATTGCGATGGAGCTCTTTTACTCATATCTAAATATGTAAGTTATTTTTAAAGCTCTAGCTATATAATCTAAATAAACCTTATCAGACTTTGTCCAGCGTTTTCTCATAATTAAATCAACACAAGTTTTTATTATTATTTCTACTTTTGAAATAAAAAAAACATAAACCTTAGGCCTGCAGGTATAAATTGTTAGGAACTTGTTAAAATTTATCTGTACAAATAATCTTTATATTTTTCTTCTATGACCCATGTTTTTGATGTTGACGGATGTGTTTTAGCATGAAAGAAAAAACCTTGAGGTTTTTTGTGTATTTTATTAGTTAAACTAAAATGACAAATGTGTTTGTCGTACTGGCACTAGACATATTTTTAAATACATCAGTATCATCAAAGCCCTAACTTAAGCATTTAGATGTTTCTTAAAGTTAATGCCTGAATTTGTTGTTTGTTTTATTTAATTACGAGTGTAAAAACATAACCTGAGGACTTTTAATAAAATTTTAAGGTTTTCATACATTTTTATGGACGGAAACACGTGCTTGTATAATCCAGCGGAAATAACAAAAACAACAGCAATCACAAAAAAAAGGATTTGGGTACATGGAGATAGCCTTTATAGCAGAGAGTGTATAAACACACAGTCATAATGACAATATTATATGTATGTCAAATTTATCATAATTAGGTTTGTCTTTTTAAGTAAGATTATATTAAGCAAATTGTTTCTTTAAAAATTTATTAAATTTCAAGTTGAGAGTTTTATTAAGAACAAATTAATTATAATAACCCACTTAAGGCTTAAATAATACAAACAAGAAAAATAGTTATACGGTTTATAATAGAAGCAAGTTATCGTTATTCTATTTAATTAGTATGGATGGAATAATCATATCTAAGCTATACAGAATATAATACAATAAATATGAGCTCTTACAAAGTTGATATAATTATTTAAGAATATATATTTAATTTTGCTCATACTGATGACAATATTTTAATGAAAATAAATATTTCGTCTAAATTTCTTGATCTTTTTTATTGATTATATATGATTTTTCCAAGCTTGAGATCAACTTTTTTTTTTTTTTTATAAAAGATTATTAATTTTAATCAAAATTTGTATACATATTACCCTGAAAAGCCTACCCATTATTTGGTAGCGAAATATTAGTTAAAATAAATAATTTATTATAAAAAAAAAAAAAAATAAATAAAAAAATAAAAAAATTGATCTCAAGCTTGGAAAAATCATATATAATAGAAAATAAATGTTTTTAATAAAGCATACCAGAAATGTAAATTATTAATGTACACTCTATATCTATAATCAATTTTTATATTTAAAGTCAGTCTTATGAGCCAATTGTAAATTAAAAAAATTTATTAAGCCTTATAATTTTTTATTTAATTTAAGTTATGAACTACACACAGTACGTTAGTGTAAGAATACTTAAAACTACTACTACTACTGTATAATTTAATTAGAAAATATTATTGTTATCTACGTTAGAATTTTACAAAAATTGGTAGAATAAACTGTACTTATTACAAGGATATATTTTCCAAAATATCTGTATCCAAATTAGTAAGGTACAGTCATGATTTAATAACTTTTGACATCGGAGGAACCCAAAAAACTTCAAAACTTTTAGTTGCATTATAATCATATATTAATTATGGGATTTTACTAAAAAGTCAACGCGTCTATTAAAAAATAAGAACAACGAACATACAGGGAACACTCATACTTGTTTATACTCAGCAAAAAAATTTTAAACTAGTTCAACATGAATTTTATTTTAGATGGTTGGATGGTTAATATAATTCACTATTTATTTTCCATGCTTTTTGTGTTGAGTAAAAAAATTTACCTATTTTATTCATACATAATTATAAAGACTTTAAAATTAAAAAAACAGAGT
Organism: Phyto melanocephala; assembly: GCA_941918925.1. Taxonomy (NCBI): domain Eukaryota; kingdom Metazoa; phylum Arthropoda; class Insecta; order Diptera; family Rhinophoridae; genus Phyto; species Phyto melanocephala. The sequence continues at coordinate 104,094,970 of OW799236.1, forward strand.
TCCTACTGAAATTTGATTTATAAGCCTTTTGTAAAACTACTCAAATTTTTACGACTTAGATTATTTAAATTTGGAGTGCTGCTTAATTCTGTATCTTACCATAATGAAGTGAAATCAGTGACTAAAAAAAAAGCACCTAAGTGAATTTGTTAGAAAGCAGAATTGCTGAATTTGGGCAAATGAGAATCCACGATTAATTCATCGCGATTATAAACTCAAATTCTTCCGTTCAGCTCCAGCAGTAACATGACAAACCGTTAAGCTGGAAAGACAACTTTTTAATATGAGCACTTAACGTACAGCAAGCGAGCAATTATCAGATCACTTAAGGCAATGATTATCTTTTTATATCTTGTACATATAGTACATGCCAATACTCACAAACACGTACTAATATAGGGGCACATAATTTACCATACAACACATGTTCTCAATGATTCAAAATAATTCAAGATAATTATTTCAATATTTCATTCAATATAAACTGGCTTAATCTGTTAAGGAAAAAAAATCCGGACTCTTCTTGTCATCTTAACAGATGTCAGATAATAGATTCCAGCATTGTGGTTTGCATTACATTGAACTTTTATATGTGTTTAATACTTTTACTTAAATTGTTTTGTTCATATATTTTGGCGTAAATCGTATGTTAAAAATATTATATATTGGACATTGTACTAACATCCCAATAGGGGAAAATAATCTTATATTTAACAGAAAGAAATATTTCAACAGAACTATGTGTGTTAAATTTTATCAACATTTTTGTGTATCATAATTTTCTCCTTCCATTACAACAAACTTGGTATCCACATTCTTGATTGTAATATTACTTCTTTGATTTAAGCAGTACAACGAGTCGAAAAACAGCCTCAGTATTACAGGTAGTTATTGGCAAGTTGTATGTATAACAATTCGGATAAACACCTTACTGAAATATATGCAGGTGGTCTTAGCAAATAACACTTTCAAATTAAATGAATCAAAAACTTAATAATTTATTATCTAAAAAAAACTATGTTTCTTTAATAGTAGGTTGATATTTTATTACAAAACCACATATATTGCTGCAAAACTACTCAAAGAGGAAAAATATTTTATAATAGTCAGAAAATTATGTTGGTATTGTGTGGGTGGTTGCGGTTTTGGTTGATGTTATAAATAAAAAATACATTAAATTGAAAAATAGACTTTATTCATAACGTTACCCAGTAAATAAAAACTATAACAAAAAAGTGATTTTGCAAAGGTTAAGCTGGAGACGAAGTGCTGTAATTTATGTTAAAACACTAACTATTTTAACATCTGTGTATCATTGGAAAATATGTGCTTACATAAATGCATTCATGAATTGCATTTCAATTTAATAAGTGCATAGAACTTGTTTATATTTGCTGAAAAGAATCCGATGTTTCATGAGTAAATTTTGCTTGTTTTTGGAATGAAATTTTTCTTTTGCATTAAGAAAAACATTTAGAATCAATGTTTTAACACTATTAATTTATGAGTGTCAAAAATGTATTTTGAAATTTTTTGCTGGGAATATAAAAAGTTGTTACAAAAACAATTAAATCAATGTGGACGGATGTTGCGTATTGAAAGAATAAGCAAAAAGCAAAAGAAAAACATAATATATAAATAGTACGAAAGGTTTACGTTTTTTATAAATATATTAAAAGTTTATTTTTATAGAACACCATCTACCCTGCAAAAAAGATTATTATCAATTTAACTAAAATTTTTTTTGCTTGGTTGAATATTGTACACTTTTACGTATAAGCTATATTTATTAATTGCCCATGTGAATTGTTACTCATACGTCAGAGGTTACAAAATAACATTAGTAAAACTGATGGTAAGCGGCAAGCGACAAAACTCAACATTACACACATTTCTGTTATTTTCGTTGCCTGAGCCCATTGTCATACGCAGGTAGTAAGTAATCACTTTACGCTTACGTTTTTTTAATTCACTGTTTTTAACTTGTGTAACTATAATACCGTATATCAAAAATGTCATAAAATTTCTAAAATTTTAAAATCAATGAAAAGTGTGTTCAAAATATTAAATCTAGAAAAATTTTTGTTAAAATAAATGTTATATATTCAGTTGCAATATTGCAATACAAAAGCTTCATTAACATTTAACACATTTAACTTTTAATTATTTTGATGAATGTGAATAAACAAGCTGACTGTATGTTGAAAATTAATCTATACAGTTTAAATAAAGATACAACTCATTAAAGAATGATTTCTGTCTTAAAATTAATTTTTTAACTTATTAACCCATTTACCGCCATTATCCTTGTTAGAGAATGCTTATTTATATACTCACGTAAAGTTTATTTTGTAGTCTAAGTTTTTGTTTATAGAAAACTACCCAGCGAAATAGATATGACGAAGAAGTGATTATACAGTGCTTCAGATGAGACTGAAGTGATACGATAAAGGTGAAGACAGGAATGATTTTCGTATTAGCATGATATTAAAAGTAACGCAGTTATATGAATATATTAATAAGCTGCACTCCATTCTTACAAGTGAGCTGTATGCATGGATACTAATTCAAAATTATGCAATATATCCTGAATTAACGATCTTTGTTTACTTGCACTGTGAACTATATTTTGCATAATTTTACTTTTATAACAAATTATTATTATTTATTTACTTTAATTAATTCTTTTTGAGTACGTACAATTTTTTGCTTGGTTGACTCTTGTACACTTGTACGTATAAGCAATATTTATTAATTGCCCATATTAATTGTTAGTCATACGTCGTCGGTTACAAAATAACATTAGTAAAACATTACACACATTTCTGTGATTCTTGTTGACTGAGCCAATTGTCATACGCAGGTGTTTTCGTTAACAGTAATCACTTCATTCTCACGTTTTTTTTATCCACTGTTTTTTAACTTGTGTAACTATTGCTTTTCTTAATGCCTAACTTTAACATTCAGAAACTAAGTTTTGTTTTTTAAATAAATGTTTTATGAGTTTTAAAGATCAAGGCAAAAAAGGGGTTAAACCTAAACATTATATCAATTTGGGCATCTGAAAAAAATCTTTCTTACAAGAGCAAGTAATATTTTTTTAAAGTTTTAGTGACACAAGTTTATTAAATTTAATGAGTTTATTACTTGTTTGATAATTTTTTAAACATTTTTCGATATTTTTGATGTCTTACTATTGTGTTGTAAATGTGAAGAGATTTAAAAAAAATCAATATTTCAATAAGTAGTAAACATTTAACAGACGTGAATTTATACATGTATTTGAACAAACGCTTTGACTATATAGAGCCATCATATCTAAATTGTTGTTTACATTCGTGCCGTACACAAGCAAAAAAAAATACCTTGAAAATTTTATTACGAAATAAGTAAACATAATACGAATACAAGGATAGAGTTTCCCTTGACCCCTTTCCCTTGTTTGTGATCTGATTTGCATGAAATTTTATGCGCCTATCGCGCATTTCTGAGAATCAGTTAGCATCCTTTTTTCCTACTACTCAACGCAACGACTTATTTCACGCTCCCTCAGGTAGGCCAGACTACTTGACCAAACTTCTTGAAATTATCATATAATATAACAAAGACTCTGATATAATTAAAAGGATACTTTTTTACCAAGCTTACTTTATCGCCCAACTTTTTTAATTATATACTTGCATCGATATAGTTTTTAGTATTTTTCTTAAATTGTACACAATTTATAGTCAAGCCAATGTAGAAATAAACGTTGGATAAACGGTTAACATATATTTTTCATACTCCAAAATATGTAGGATGACTCACTCAAAGGGACAATTTGTGCCTCACCTAAATAACGTAACGACTTCAATGAAATTTTAAACTAACAATGATCTGCATATCGCAGAAAACATGGTTAATGATTTTTTTAATGGAAAAAAATATATCCTAGAAATAATTTATATGGCAAAACGACGTTTGCCGGTATGGCTAGTATTTTTGTAAAATTCATATACAAAATTAGTTGATTATTTTATTTTAATGATATAACTAAATAAAAGTGCTAACCGAAAACTTAAATTGACTGCCAATTTTTTACATAATTTATTTATAGGTTAACCTCAAATAAAACTATCTCAATAAAAATGTCACGTATTGCTGAAAGCTTTTTAATATCATTCTCAGCACACAGTGTTAATGTATAAATAAATAACAATAACGATATTGAATTGGTTAATAAGTTTTTTATACTGAGCTTTTTTTATTAATTTTATATTAAATTTTTCAAAGAAACAGTGCGAAGCAATTTTAGCAATTAACATTTATCTAAATTTATGTTTCGTAAAAATTTACGATAAAAGGAGTCTTTTTTAACTAGGTGCTAGTATAAGTGAAATAATAACAATACACCATTGTAGCAAAAATTTATCCTTATATTTTAAATCACGTAAGTTTTTTAAAATATGTCAGCCATAAGCATTGCTAACTTACTAATGTTCAACTTTCACTTTGGTCAATTGAACAGATAAAATAAAAATATTTTATAAAGAATTTCGAAAAAATTAGCAACAGACCTATAGTTTCATTAACACCAGATTTGACAATTCGTGGTGGCCAAAAAGAGGTAAACTTCTTACAAATAGCATCTAAAAAAAGGCTTAAAAAGGGGAAAGTAAGAGGAGATTTATTAAGCACGTATAATTTTAAACATTCACTAAGAAAATTATGACAGCAAGTGACTGTGTTTTATTCAAAAATTTTTTCGTTAAATTTTTTTTTTTAATGAAGAAATGAGTTAAGTTGCAACGGAAACTTGTTAAAAACATTACTTCAACTAAATACTAACTTTTTATTAAAACTGAAATTTTCAGTAACTTTCATTTCATATTTCAAGTGATCATTGTACGTTAATCTTAAACCTACACAGAGCAATATTTCACCCTACGAGTACCAAGATCATGTGATTGTACATCGTGCGATTTTTCTTAAGATTTTGTGAAATCTCCCCTTAATTGAGAAACAATAAAATCTCTGATAATTAATTAATTAATGCCTAATTTCATACCTAAGCTCAAATTTTTTTCTTTACTATCTGTTTTTTTAAGGAGATGTCAATTAAAATTTAAAAATTCCGATTACGTTCGAATGCCGTAACTTGCTCCTAGAAATATCTTTTAAAATACGATTTTTTTTTAATAAAAAAGTTAACATCAATTTTGTTCACTTAATCTAAAGGATTAATATTTAAATATTTCTTATCAGGTTTTAATTTATAACTAAATATTTTATTTTTGTTATGTTCAGTTTTTAATGAAAATGATTTGTTAAGATTTTATTATTTCTCACTTGCAAATCTGAAATATTTTATCTCTACTGTTTTAAAACAATCGTGCTCTTATATAATTGACTGTCTGATTTCTACTTTAAAATGTAAATGATATAATTAAATCGATACATTTATGGTTTTTGAGCTTATAGGGTTTCATTAAATATAAACTTTCACTAAAAGAAACATATGGAGTACATTTATAACATTTACCTATATAATGTCACATCGCAAAAAACAATGTTTGGCCAATAGCTGTCTTAAAATTTATTTATTCTCTAAAAGGTCTTGCCTTAACGCTTGCCTAACATTGAAAACAAAGTTATCTAAAAGAAATTTGTTGTGTTTATTGTAAGTATAAAAAATTTGGGGTTCCTAATATCGTTTTAAAAAATATAAATATTTTTATTTTTAAAAATGTAACAAGTTCCTAAAATTTTCAAATCAATTAAAAGTATGTTCACTTTATTAAATCTTGAAAATTTCTTGTTGTAACACTTTTGAAATAAATGTTTTAAGTTCAGCAGCAATAATCCAATACAAAAACTTCATTAAGCATCATTTAGCTTTTAATTAATTTGATGAATGCAAATGAACAAGCTGACTGTTTGCTGAATATTCAACTATATCATTTATATGCACATACAGCTTATTAAGAAATGAATTTTTTCTTTAAATTAATTTTCAATTCTATTAAACCATTTACCGCCACCATCCTAGTTTGAGAATGCTTCTTTATATACTCGCGTAAAGTAAATTTTAAATATAATATTCAGTTTATATGTAAATTTCTTTGACAAAGATTGTAACTTTGTTACAAAATGTTAGATTTTTTGATTAACTGTTTAAGTAGTTAAATTTTGTAATTTAATTTATCTGGTTGATAATTTCAATCGTACAAGAAATTTACGCGCTTTTTTAAACCTACATTATTGTATTTATGAATTCGAAGCTTTTTTTAAATATCTGTTTCCTTTTTAGGTAAATCAGAGAATTATTGAGTATTAGGTCCCTGAATGGTTTCATATTTTTTTGTTACTTTTAATTTTCTTGCAATCTCTTGACACCAAACTTTATAATTTTGTATATATTTTGCAATATTAGGTAAAATAACTAAATAATATTACAAATTTATAGTTTTTGTAAATTCTAACAGAAAAGTTTTACAAAAATAACCAACAAGAATCTCACAGAATTTTGCGATTGCGCAATATTGCAAACAACTTTGGGATCTTCGAAAATCCATTGATTGTATTTCGAAGAAAAAGAGTGACCATTGCACTTAGTTTAATCTAGAGAAGATTCCGCCGAGTGTTATCACAGATCAAAAAGAAGGCGATTTAAGTAATATTAAAAAAATCATTACTTCGCGTGACATTCCTGGTAGCGCTTGAGTGTTCGAAAGTAGTAACAAGGCTAAATGAAATAGCAGTGATGATTATCCATTACAAAAATACAAAAAAAAAGAAGTAATTCGGGGAAGCCGTTTTGGCGTAAATGTGACGTGTTTTTTTGCTGTCATATTCTCAAACAAGAATAGCGTTTATAAACGAAATGAAAATATTTTAGACAAGACCAAAGACCACTGACCAAATATCAGTAAATTTTTTTGTTTTTTAAAATGTTTAATAAGCCTCAGATATTTTCTAAAAAAAAAAGACATTTTGGAAATTTTGATTTAAGTTGATATTTGGGATTCAAATACTTAATTAAACCATGTAAATCAAATTATCAAAAAGTTCAAGTTTTATTTTAAGGAAAATGTTGGTCTTGCAGTGCTGGAAAGAAACTGGACTATATTTGTTGCAAACAATATTAATAAACTTTTTCAAAACTTCTAATATAAATAACAAGGCTTCGTTAGTAAGTCTTTTTAAATTTCTACTTCACTTGTAGTGGTTATATTTTCAAAATATCTGTTGGGTAGCGAGTTATGCAGTTGATTAAAAGCATATAACTTCCAGCCCCATATAAATCAATTTGTGTCTCTTATTTGTTTTTTATTATATCGCTCTTCAGTACATATAATAGTCTAATACCCTGTTCAGACAGATATTTTTAATTGTTTCAATTGAGTGTTGATTGATCAATTAAAATAAGTGTTCACACATACTCAATTTATCTTACTCAATTATCATTTGATAGCTGAAAAATACGATGTATGTATTTATACCAAATCAAATAATGCCTTCTTTTCAGTGTTTTCCTGTTGATAAAATATATTTGCAATTATATTTATACATATATATATACTTATATGTATGTATTTGAATTTATTCAAACATTTTTTTAAAATTTTCTTTAACAATTTTTCATTTTCTTAATTTTTATTTTTTGTATATTTATTTGTTTGACATTAGAAATGCCACCTATAGAATTTTCTTCTCACTGAACATACTTCTCAGGAGTTGTATTTCGAGTTTTAGACAATAAGTGAAACAATTAAGTATATATTGCGCAATTTAAAAATAATTTTTAGTATGGGAAATTGAGCTCAATAAGGCCTTTAATTGCGATAATATTATAAATTGACAATTAAGGGGCCTGTGTGAACATAGTATAACTGTTAATTTTCTGGAAACAAAATAAGCCTCGGCAACACATTGGGCATAAAGTACATAGCCTGCAGTATATTAATTGGAGTACATGTAGTTGATCCTCGTAAATAACACAGGATTCTCAGTTTAAAAAGAAATAAACAACTTAGAAATTATTCCCCAAGAAAAAAGTAACCTTACTTACCTTACTGACGTGTAAAGACAATAGTTAATGTTAGAATTAAAGTTACCAAAGCTTGCAAAGGCGTGAGAAACCTATGAGAATTTTAAGCCTGCGTTTATGTGCAAATCCTTGAGGTTTATATCTCACATAAAACCGAAAAGCAATATCCAGTTTTACAATTTAAGTTTTATAAGTTTCCTTTTTTGTTTTTAATTATTGTTTTTTATTTATTTGCCTCTATCAATGTTTAATGTTCGTCCATAAAATGTTTTGTTATTTTTAATGACTCTAAATACACCATCATAATGTAATAAACCAGATGTACAAACAAACCTAATTATCAAGATAAATATTTTCTATTGTAGCAGTAAATTATTGAAACTTCATGGTTAGCTATTTTAATTTATTTACGTTTATTTTATAACAAAGTAATTTTTTCTTTTAATTTTATTGACAAATAATTCATTAACTTTATTTTAACATTTAAGCTCTTATTGTAAACTTTCATTTTCAATCATTATTCATCCATTTTATTACTAAGTTTTTAAAGTACTAAATCTCCAGCTTTTAAAAGAATTCATGCAAAACCATAAAATACACATCTCATTATTTTTAATGACCTTTTTTTTTTATCGAAAACACATTAAAAATGTGTATTGTTTAAAACAAAGAAAATAATTTTAATGAATTTTAATATCAATGCCCAAAACAATTACTGCAATCAACTTGATCTGAAAAAAAATTTTATGGCAAAAAAGTAACAAAATATTACCAAATTACAGCACATTCAAATGCATTGTTAATTAAAACGGACGAAAAATGCTAAATGTTTAACAAAGAATGAACACAAAACGGGCAATAAAAAAACTTTTGTCATTTTAATTACAAAGGGAGTTACCATGGAAAATAAAAAGAAGAAAACTAAAATAAATGATTTAAAATGGTAAGTTTTACCGACGTTATCTATATTGACGACACATTAAAGCCATTTTAAGAATCTCAAATGAAAAAAAGAAAGTTGAGACTGGCACCAACTTAGTCCATGTATATTTACTTAGGCACTATCTGATAAAAAGGCGCATATGTTTAAAAAACTAAAATCAAAATTTGTTACTATGCATACTTTACAGCTTGTGAGATTTTGGTTTATTTATGTAAATAAATTTTTACAAATAATTGTGGCTTATAGTCTACACCTGGGTAACCGTAATTTTTGTTGATTCCTTGTATTTAAGATCAATTGATTTTGTAAAAAATTAAACAGGCTGTTGTGTTCTTATGTCCACATATTATAACCATCAATCAATAATTTAGTTTTCTAGGTCAATATATTTTTCATCTTTTATTAAATAACCATTGCAGAAGCATTTTTGCTTTTTATTACAGAAATAAGTGTGCCGCAAGACAGATTACTCTGTAAAGTTATACCCAGATAATTACATTAATTAATTAAATACAGTATGCGTTTCATATATTACCTTGCCATTATTACAAATGTTAGAAATGTTATTCGTTGTATTAAAAAGTGGTCTACAATTAAATAATTTGGTTTTCTCCGCATTTGAAGCCAAAGCCAAAGTATATTTATAAGGATAGAATAAGCTTACATTATCAGCAAATATATTTAAGCGATTACTTAGATTTAAACTGCTTAAATCATTGAAATAAATTGAATTCGGCAACGGCGCTAGACAGCTACTTTGAGGCATATCACAAAAAATTCCAAAAATTTACTATTCACTACATTAATTTCAACAAACTCCTTTCAATTTATAAAGTAACTTTTAAATAATATCTATATATACAAAAGTGAAACTCTGTGTGTGTGTGTGTGTTAGCTATAGACTCCGAAACTGTAAAACCGATTGGACTCAAACTTTGACAAGTTGTTGTACACATACCAGGGAGTGTTTATGGGTAAAAAAAAGTGGGCAGGGCCACGCCCATAAAAAAAATTATAATTTTGTGGTACTTGTACTGGACCGATTTTTGTGAAACTTTGCACACATATTGAGCTGTCACGTTTTTACAATTTCGTGATTAGAAAAGTGAGCAGTGCCACGCCTATAAAAAAAGTTATATTTTTCAGCTACCTTAGCTTCACCGATTTTTCTAAAACTTTTCACACACATATTGTGGTCTCATGATTAGAAAAGTGGGCAGGGCCACGACCATAAAAAAAAGTTATAATTTTGAGATACTTGCTCTGGACCGATTCTTGTGAAACTTTGCACACATATTGAGTTGTCGTGACTATACAATTTCTTGATTAGAAAAGTGGGCAGTGCCACTCCCATTAAAAAATGTTTAAATTTTTAGCTTTTTGCGCTTGATATTCAATATAAATTCAGAACGCATTTTTATTCATTAAGGTGCATAGCAACGCGCCGGGCTTTTCTAGTTGCAAATATAATTCACTATATTTACCACTGCCTCCTCAGTACCACAGCCCTTTTTAAACTCATACTGGTATTTATAAGAAATATTATTGCTTTCAATGTATGAAAAGAGCTCTTGATAGATTATATTTTCAAATATTTAATTCATAGTGGAAAGAATCGCAACCAAACTAAAATTTTGAATAGTTGATGCTTTTAACATCTTGGCGATTTGAATTATCTTTCTGATTTTTAAATATTCAGGATACTCCGAAGTAGTTATTATTTTGTTGTATAATTAACTAAGACTGATATTGTCTTTTCTTTGCATGTGATAATAAACTTTGGTGTGACGTTGTCATATCCAGCTGATTTTTTTACATTTAAATTACTTATGATTTCATCTATTTCCCCCGAGGAAATAATTTGTAGGGAACAACGGTTCGTGGTCTGACATAATGGTCTAAGATTACAGTTGTCACCCGTAATCACCACTATCTCTTTCCACAAGTTTTTGTAACTAATTTAAACCAATTATTTTATGAAAAAATCGTACATCCCAAATGACGAGTACAGCGGGTTTAAAGGTAACAAACCATATCGATATGATATATATAAGTGAACATCAAGTTAATTTAAATCAAAGTGAAATACAGAAAACATAGAATTAAAATACTAAGACGGTGGTCATTGTTTCGTAGTCAAAAGAATTTTTTTTAAGAAATATGCCAGCGTGTTTAAAGGTGTAAATGCAAAAAAAATAATTCCTTAATAGTTTAAGTTAGCATGCCCAATATATGTTTTAAGCAATTTTTCATATTAGGCTTGGACAATTTGTAATAATCGAAATTATCGACTTTAATGTTAGAAAACAAAATAAATTATGTACCAAAATCATCAAACTCCTTAAACACAAAACAAAAAAAATTAAACTAAGCTGCAAAAATAAACAAAAACATACAAGTTAATGTAGTTGCCATCATAGGAATTATTATAAATTTTTTTCTTGGCTACCTACCTTAACTAGTTAAACATTTAAAGAGGATTTAAATTTATTTTAATCTAGCAAACAAGAGAAACCAGAACCCTGTACAAAATATTCAATTTCTTATCTTTTATTTTACCTTTATTCCAATTTAAAATAAAAACAGCCTTTTTTAAGTAGGTAATAGTTCCAACCCAGTTTTTTTTATTGCATTCCAAATGTTCAAAAAATCTTTGATGTTGGAAATGTTGAAATAAATCAATGTCTTTTTTGCCATAAAATCAAAAACGTATAAAATGTTTGTAAGACGAAAAAAAAAATTAAATCTGTATGTGTACCAGATATAATGAATGTGTTTTCTTAAATAAAATCTAAGAGTAGAGGATTAAATGTAGACAGCAGAAAGCAACCGTAGCTGTAGTCATACCAGTTGTTATAGCAGTATTGGTTTACAATCCTGTCTAAATATTTATTTTAAAGTTTTAGAAATATTCTTCTTAAAATGTCTTCTTTAGTAAAAATATTTGTAGAAGATTCAATACAGCCGATACTAAATAATTTAACTAACATATTAAATAAGAGATTAAATAAATATTGTCACCTCCATCGGTATCACTACATTGAATAAAAAAAATTATTATTTATCGAAATGTTGAAGCAGACACATTTTGAAGTTATGTGTTACAATTAATGCAGAATTAAATCTTGTCTAATTTATGTATATCACTGAAAGTATGTATGTGCCAATGGACACATTTGACATAATCTGTGTTTAGAAAATTCCATTGCCTAATTAGTAGCATAAAGCAATCAGTAACATATGAGTTAGAATTAAGCCATTTAATTAAAATTGTACAAATAAAAACTATCTATATGCAATGATTGGAAGTAACTGAAAGTACACATATAAAGCAGCGAGTACACATCATGTTTTTCTCATCTGACTTGTAGAATTTTCCACTGTAAAACACATGCGCTGATTCATCTCAAAATATTGGAATTAAAGCTTGCTCTATTCTGTTCTGACAAGCCACCTGGCATCACCTGTTGGCTGAAATCTCTGCTGCTGGACAACAGTCAGTGGCGGTTATGTGTTAAGTAACAATTTTGACAGAGTAAAGAATAATCTAAATATGGATAAAAATTAACCAAGTAGGTGTTAAAAATACCCGTACATGTAGATATGTATATGCGTCCTTAATATGAAAGTGGTAGAGGTAAAACAAGTAAGAGCACTATATTCGGCTGTGCCGAATCTTTTACACCCACCACCAATTTTGTGTACATTTAAAGCACAATATTTATTATTTTGTTAATCATTATGGAATAATCTCTTTATAATAAAATATGTATCACTTTCTTAAAGTGTGTTTTAATATAGCCCTTTATTATTCCAAAATCTTTATTAATAGAGAAATTATATGAATTTTAGGTAAAACATTATGTGGGAGGTGGGCGTAAAAGTGGGCGTGGCACATTGATTTTCCGTTACAAAAAAGCGTTTCACCAAAAAGCAAAGTGTGCAAAATTTCAGAGTCGTACATTCAATTTTGTTGCTTTTATGACTTTTTGTTTTTAATATACCGAAAAATACACTGTGCGGTATAAATTTTCGTACATTTTGATCGATAACTCCTCTCCTAATGCATAGATTTAGATAATTTTTGGGGAACATTTTTGTTTTTACTCAGGAAATATATATTCGAAGTGTCCTGAGTCTACATTAATGCGTCTGGACACAATTCAATTTTATTCGATGTTCGAAGGACACGGTTTTTTCGACCTACTCTTGCTTTTCGAGCTATAACTCTGTTCCTAATATTCCGATTTAGCCCATTTTTAATACCAAACAAACCTTGTCTATAAGAAAGATTCTGGCAAAATTTGAGCCCCCTAGCTTTTTCGGTACGACCTCTATCGTGCTTTCAACAGACGGACAGACGGTCGGACATAGCTAGATCGCCATCAAATCAAACCCTGATTCAAAATATATATACTTTATGGGGTCTAAAATGGATATTTCGATGTGTTACAAACGGAATGACAAAATGAATATACCCGCACCATTTTTTTGGTGGCGGGTATAAAAAATATGTATCAGTTACTTCAGATTTTAATAGATGAGATTTCTAAAAACTTAACCTTATAAGATAATTTAAAAAACTGCCTTAGCTGAATCAGAATTCCACATTTTTAATTTTTCACCGAAAATGGCAAGACCAAAAATATTTAGAAATGTTAGATTAGATTCACCAAGACCAAAAATGTAAGAAAAAAATACAGATTGGCTGATGAATTCAAATAACTATTTGTAAGTTTCTGTAAATTATTTTTATTAATTTATTTCATTAAAAATGGCCTCCACTCATTACCGGTTTTAGGGTTGCAGCTGGAATTGTCTCAATTATCGTTTCTCAATTGCTTTAAATCATTCTGATTTATTGGTATTCGTTTGTAAACTTCCGGTTTGAAATAATAATAGAACAATTTGGAGCAGTAAGGTCAGGAGACTTTGAAGGCCAACGAAATGTGGAGTTGCTTGAAATCAGCTTATGGCGAATTTTTGCCGCAATTCTGTCATAATAGGTGTGGCTAGTTGTTTTCCCATCTTGTTGAAACCACATGGCGTTAATGAAACTGCATACCACACTGTGACGCGAAGTAGATGCAATTGCCTCTCATGCTGCATCTGTGGTTTGGAACAACTAAATATTTGTTAACATTTCCGTTTTAATCAAAATTTGCCTCGTTAGATACAAAGATGTTTCCATCCTTTGCCGTCATTTCAATGATATTCTCGCAAAATTAAAAATAAATCGGAAAGTCTGTTGTGTTAAGTTTTCTTTTTAATTGAAGATCATATGGAAATAAGTTTAAATGTCGATGCAAAATTGTCTTCAGTGACTGCATGCTGACACACATTTGAACAGAAAAACTTCTTGCCATAACTCTAGGCTCCGATTGTATGACAGCAGTTACACCAGCGGTAGTTTCATGCATACTAGCTGAGAGATCTTGACAAAATTGTGATTGCGACACTTTCGGCAAAATTATTTATGAAACTCATTAAAGTCGACTTGCTAGGAGGAGTGCCTCAAAACGTTCGCCTATATTATATTTAGACGGCAACTACTGACTCTTAAGCGAGAAAGTGGCGCAATATCCCTATTCCAGCTTCACTGTCCTAATTCTCAATTTTTGTTAAACCTAAAGATTTTTTGGTATCAGCTTTTATCAGCCACCTTTTTTTATGAATCTTAAAATGATAAGAGCTTTAAGTAATAATAATAATAAAATAAATAATAATATTTTTCTTTCATTTATTCTCAGTAAGCGTTCACAAATTACTTTATCTATGTTATTGTTCTTCCGGTTAGGTCACTTAATTTTTAAAATGGTCATAGTTAGTTTAATCTCCGAAAACAATGCACCTATATTAGATGCACTCAAAACAGTACATTTATAAAAAGCTTTAATAAATAAATATAAATCAGGTTTAAGTATATATAAAATGTTGTCCAATATAAAAATATTTTTTAATTTATTCAAACAGAAAACATTAAATACCTCAAATCACACATATGTCTTAAATTATTTAAGGTCGTATATATATATAAGTACGTGTATTAAAAAATATATTTGAATTTGTATATCGGTGGTCTCAAATAGAAAGGCCCTAACTCATATATTGAGTTTTTCTATGATTGTATCATCCAACTCGTGTGTTGGTTTTAATTAAATTTCGAAGCCTACACTAGGGATAAAATTTTTTTGCAATTTTTGAAAATATCAAAATGGGCCTTTCCATATCATGCAGTGCATACAAAAATAATAAGAACTGCATCTTTAGATTTTCGATATCGTTAAAAAAGGTTCCGCGTCAAACTCAATTAAGTGTGGGGTCAGTAAGTTCTAAAACAATAACAAAGTTCACTTAACAGAGATAGTTTTTAGATTGTGATTTTAATTATAATCATCTAATTATTTTAAGAAATGTAAATAGTTAAATAATTATAAAATAAAATATTTTGAACAAATAAAAATTTTTGAAAAAATAAGAAATAAAATCTTAAAGGGCTTTCAGAAGTACCTTAATGTATATCTTGTGTTAACCAATGTGTTAGCCAAATATATGAGGGATTAGAATAATAAAATAACGCAAATTGAATAAAATTGTTGGTTGGGTTTATTAGGAAGTTTTTATTTTTGTTTCTTGATTTATTTAAAATTCTCATATTGTTTATGAAAAATTTTAAATAAAACTTGTAATAATTTTAAACTTTTTAATAAATTTTATGGGTTAAAGGTCTGCTGGTGATCTGGCATAAGGACCAGTGAAATGCATATAGACCAGCTTAAACCCAACAACCAATAAAACTAAAACTTTGAAAATTATTGGGAGAATATCCTAAACAATTAGTAAATTTTTTATGTAAATTTAATTTAATATTTAAAAAAAATTCATAATTTTAAATATAAACGAGGTTATCAAATCAGTATTAAAACCACATTCCTGGTAGATTTGTGGACAGTTTAATCAGATTTGTTTCTTTATTGTAATATTCCATAATTTCCTTTTTTCAAAATATATAAATTACGCAAAAGATATTAAGGTCAATAAAATCTCAAATTTAACACAATAATGTTTTTTTAGTATTCATTTCAAGTTCATGAGTTGTTCAATATTCTTTAACCCTTTTAAAATGGACATTGTTAATTCATGTCAATGCTTTAATTAATTACCGAAATCCTTTTCCAATCTACAATAAAATCTGCTGTATATTGGTATTAAAAAATATAATAAAAAGGAGAGAAAATCACTTAAACATCTCTCCAGTCTTATATCCGGTTTCATTAGTAAAGGAAATTGAATTTGTTTTTTTTTTGCTTTTTGTATTATTTTACACAATCATATTAACATTGTTTTTGTACTTTAACAAGAAGTAAAAATGCTATATTAAGCTACAATGAATTTTTTTACAATTCACAGATGTGTAAATAGGAGAACCTACACATATATTGCATCCAATTTTATTAACTTTTTTATGTTAAAATTTTATGTAAAAACGAAGGTATTTGTAAAATTAGAATTTTAAAAACTATAACTAACAAAATTATATTTCTGCTACTAATTTTCTATTTAGGCATTTTTTTAATTCAAAATTCCTATATATTTCAACGCATACTGTTTTTTTAAAGGTTTAAATTCCCCTTGAGTATGCCTGATAAAGGAAAGGATAAAGACAAGTTTCAAAGTGGGAACCTCTTAATTAGAACTCAGGTTTATGTATGGTAACGTAAATAAAAAGTGTAAAAATTGCAAACGTAGTATCAAACTCATGCATACCGTTACCAAGCATGTAGGTTAAAAAAGGTTCTTTATGTGTGTTTTTTATGTTGTGCTTAAAAAAACAGAAAGATAAAATATATTCAATAAAATATATCTTGGTATCAAAAGCTGTAATTGACTAACAGCAACTTGAATTTAAGACGATTTAAATATAAATAAAAAAGCTATTAATTCTATATACGATATTCAAAATTACCTTGGTATAATATCAATATGTATGTTTACGATAAAATGTATTTTAATAATTTTTATACCCGCCACCAAAAAAATGGTGGGGGTATATTCATTTTGTCATTCCGTTTGTAACACATCGAAATATCCATTTTAGACACCATAAAGTATATTTATTCTGAATCGGGGTTTGATTTTATGACGATCTAGCTATGTCCGTCCGTCTGTCCGTCTGTTGAAAGCACGATAGAGGTCGCACCGAAAAAGCTAGGGAGCTCAAATTTTGCCAGAATCTTTCTTATAGACAAGGTTTGTTTGGTATTAAAAATTGGCTAAATCGGAATATTAGGAAGAGAGTTATAGCTCGAAAAGCAAGAGTAGGTCGAAAAAACCGTGTCCTTCGAACATCGAATAAAATGGAATTGTGTCCAAACGCCTTAACGTAGACTCACGAAACTTCAAATATATATTTCCTGAGTAAAGACAATATTTCCTCCCGAAAATTGTCTAAATCTATGCATTAGGAGAGGAGTTATCGATCAAAATGTACGAAAATTTATACCGCGCAGTGTATTTTTCGGTATATTTAAAAACAAAAACGTCATAAAAGGAACAAAATTGGATGTACGACTCTGAAATTTTGCACACTTTGCTTTTTGGTTAGGCGCTTATTTGCAACGGAAAATCAATGTGCCACGCCCACTTTTACGCCCACATCCAATATAACGTTTTAACTAAAATTCATATAATTTCTCTATTAATAAAGATTTTGGAATAATAAAGGGCTATATTGAAACACCTCAGTTGTACTCATTCCCAAAAATAACTTTGACACGCCTACTATAACGCCCACTTTTCACGTTATCTACCGTTAATGAAATTTAAAAGCTCATAAAACCGCTAAAATTAGAGGTATGATGATAAATTTTGCTACGTCTATCCCCCTAGGCAATTTCATTACTATGCCAAACAATTAAGGTGCCACGCCCACTTTTACGCCCACCTCCCATATAACGTTTTACCTAAAATTCATATAATTTCTCTATTAATAAAGATTTTGGAATAATAAAGGACTATATTAAAACACCTAAGTTGTACTCATTAGCGAAAACAACTTTGACACGCCTACTATAACGCCCACTTTCACTTTTGAATTGTGTCCAGACGCATAAACGTAGAGTCATGAAACTTCGAATATACATTTATCGAGTCAAAAGAATATTTTTCCCTGAAAATCGCCTAAATCCATGAATTAGGAAAAGAGTTATAGATAAAAATGTACGAAAATTTATACCGCACAGTGTATATTTAAAATTTAAAACATAATAAAACTGACAAAACTATATGTACGATTCTGAAATTTTGCAAAGATGGCTTTTTGGTCAAAGTCTTCGTTATAACGGAAAATAGATGTGCCACGCACACTTTTTTCCTTAAATTTTTATAAAAATATATTAGTCATATATATTAGCATTTATTCATCGTACACTACGCCATTTATTGTACTGTAGCTAAATATAAGATAAAGATGATAAGATAGATGACTCTACTAGCAACTACTAGATGGCATGCTAACAACTTATGCTTATGTTCTCCTTAAGTTATGCTCTATTAAAAATGGGAATTTAGGAAAATTTTGACCTAAGTAAAAAAAAATTATCTCTAAACATTATAAACAATTTATTTTCATGTACTAATGGCTAACAAATTTTAAAATTATACAAAACCTATTTCGTTTGAAAATCTTTTAAAAGCAAAATGTTATAGAAGTTTAAAACTCAAAATCTTACTAATAAATTTCCCGTTTTAGAAAAATGCAGAGAATGTATATTTTAAATCACCCTGTGGCCCTTAAAATTTAACCTTAAATTCACTTTCTTCCTCTTAAATTCATGTAAATTCTCTACGAATAAAGATTTTGGAATACTACAAGACTATATTGAAATATCTAAGTTATGTTTATTAGCAGAAACTTAATTGACACGCGTACTTTAACGGCAACTTTCATTGAAAGACTAAATTTACGAAAACATTTTACTAGCATACCGAAGTTATAATGGGTGGTTTAATTTTAAGGGACTATGTTGATTTTGAATAAAATTATTATGAAATTATTATCATTTATTTTTATAATGATAATATTTGTATGCTTCAATTATGTATGGAACAAAATATCGGCCAAATGGCCCCCCAACCTACGCGGCACACCACGATCCGATAGTCCAAATTTTCAGTGACACTGTTGATGCTCGATTGTTGGTCACGATGATGAGTCGAAGTTGCTTGCTCTTTTGCCACGTTATCGTGAAAAACGGCAATGTTTCCCATTCAACGAACTAAGATGGCATTCACAGATGTTTTCACATTTCATACAGACCTGCTTTGCAGACATTTAAATATTTTTTACAATTCTCACGATTGTGGACAAATTCGAACGATTATGTTGACCAAAAGAATCACGAAGTGCACAAAATGCATTTTGATTTGAACGCCCATTTTTTTAAAAATCTTTAATATTTAAAAGCGTTGCTCGATTGCGTATCTTTCCACGGTTCAAATTGAGTTAGTCTGAGATTGAGAAATATCAAATGAAGTGCAGAAAACAAATTTTAAGACTGGGTGTAGTTCACCTTCAACATGAACCCTTATAATTTAACCACCCTCTACAAAGAAAGTGATACATATTTTATTATAAAGAGATTATTCTATAGCGATTAACAAAATAATAAATATTGTGTTTTTAATGTACACAAAATTGGTGGTGGGTATAAAAGATTCTGCACAGCCGAATATAGTGCTCTTACTTGTTTTTGTTTCATTATATTAAGAAATGCAAAAAAAATGGTGTTGTTGACTTAGTTCTTCTGTTACGTTTGTACTGTTTCAAATCATTTCACCTGTGGCGCTAAGCTTTTTTATTCTATTTGTAATTTTTTCAATATCGATTTTCGACCCCACAGTAGTACACATTTTAATATTACAAGGGAAGTCGATTGAGGCATGTCCTTATGTCCGTCTGTCCGTCAGTCTTTCCATCTTTTTCGTCAGATCGTTTATTCGTGTGTTGTTGATAATATCCGATACTACGCCCCATTACTTAATGAGATAAAAGCAAACAAACACGACAGCCTCTGTTTTTTGCCAAACTTTTACCAAAAACCAACATCGCCAGGTTAATTTATAGAGACGCTTGTAACTGTTTATAGTTATGATATGTCACTAGAAATATTCTACAAAATAAGTGTTGGATAAATCTCTGACCAATGAACAAAGTTATAGGAAAAAGTAATTTTAAAAAATATATCCTTTTAATATATCAAATTATTAAAGCACCACATATTGTTACTGCTTTTACGTGGTCGGTTATATTGCTATTTTTTATTTATTTTTTTTTGCCAACAAACAGTTTAAGGATACACTGTTTATATATAGAATATAAAAATACATTATATATTTTTTATCTCTTTAAAATTCTGTAAATATGATATTTTAAATTGCTTATTTTAACGCTATTAATATATAATGTTCTTCGAAGTTTTTCTAATCAATAGATATTGGTTACCAGGAATATCCGTCATTATTTTTTAAATAGCTTTAAGATAATTTTAGCAAAAAAAAAACCTGTAAAACCTTCAATGTGTAAAATGATATTTACTTTATTTAAATACGCACCATGTTTATTATATTTAAATACAAGAATATTTTAAACAAATCTCAAAAGACCCTTCATACGTATGATTGGCAAATATGTATTATAATCTCACATCTACAACGCTGTGTTGCTAAAATCACATATAAAAAAAATCTAGCAAAGTGGAAAAGATTTGACAAATATACAAAGATTTTTCTATTTAATAGACAAATATATCAGCGACATTTATACATGAGTAAATATGTGTGTTTGTTGGTGGGATTGGCAGGAGTAAATGTGGGATAAAATGTTGAACAAACGTACAAATATTTATGTACTTTTGCATGTAAATACAAGTATAACAAATAAATAAAAATTTGTCTCTAAGGATATCGCTTTTATGAATATGTCAAATATTTCCTTTTAAAAAATATATAAAATTACAAGCATAACACATGTTATTCTGTACCAGCATAATAATAGTACTTGTGTTAAGATTTCATATACGAGGGTGAGCTGAAAAGTACAAAGGTTTAGTTTTAAAAATAATTTAGTTTGTTGAACTTAATATAAGGGTGTTTTGACAAGTTATTCATAACTTTTTTTTTAATTTTTTATAAGTGTTTTCAGTAAAAATTCCTTAAAATTTGAAACTGAAATGAAAATAATAGATTTACGTTCACATATATAAAATAGTAATAATATAAAATAGTTTTTCATATAAATAGTCGTTTTGTTTTTTTTTTTTTTTTCTTTTTAATTTTTTTTAATGCACTCTTTTGGTTTACACACAATTTTTCACTTTTAAGTTACGTCGTTGAGTATGGTTAAAGCCTTTTATTTTAATATTGTTTGAACAGAACTTCACAGATATAAAATAGAAAATAAAATCAGCAAAAAAATATTCAGCTGATTCTTTAATTTCACCTGATGTGAATTCGACTTGAAAATAACTGGTAATAGTTATATATCGATGGTCGCAAAGAGAACGGCCCTAACATACGAAATTGAGTTTTTTCAGTGATTTTTCCTGTAAAATTATTATTATATGAGTTAGGACCTTTCTACTTGTGATCAAAGATACATATGTATATATTAGTTGCTCTTTGTAGTTAAACAATTCAAGTTTTCGTCACCTTTTTGGCGAGTGCTAAATTTTGTAATGTCAGTTACGTTATTTATGTAGTCACACCGTAATATTGGTGTTATTTACGTTAAAATTAAATAGTTTGTTTATCTGTAACTACTTCTTCATTTGATTCGCTATTTTAACAAATGAGAACAATTTTTATTTGCAAAAATATGTCAATTATGTTAATTTCGCTGTTAGGTGTCCATAAATTATTTACTGTGTATTAAACTATTAACAACATTAACTTTAGACATGCATAAAATAAAATTAAATAGAGTGAGTATTTCTTATATACAACCACTTTGAATTAGTCTACTATAATTAAAGTTATAAATGTTGGCATTTCATTTTATAAACTGCGATGGTATTACCCTTTCTATGTCTGATGTACATAAACACAACTATTTAAAAAAAGGCGATGTGAAAATAAAAAATTAAAAATTTATCAATTAAATTGGTACAACATTTTTAAAACCTGACGCCATACAAAACCTACGATTGTAAATTTGTCAACATTTTCTACTGGGGTATCTGTATGTATAACAACACGGTTAGTAGTTAGTCATTCAAAACACATCTTACTATGAAGAATAATGAGACCAGCTGTTGCTGTAAACATTTGTAAAATTTTAGCGTATCGGAAGCGTAAAAGATAAATAGGCAATATTTAAATCCTAGCAATAACTTTTGTTGACACAAAACTGTTCATATAATTTCTGCTATTCAGCCAACATAAATACTTAATTTGTGTCATTTAACTAAACATTTGTAAATATTTATACCAGCATTAGGCTTTAAATCATTCTGTAAAAAAAAAAAACAACACCAACAACAACAGATATCTTTATACAGGAAAAAAACGAAAACACATTAATCTTTTCATATTATTTTTTCCGGTCTACCCTGTCAATGTTTTATATGGCTGTGAATAAGAGCTATTTTTTGAGTACACTTACTTTGTATATGTCTGCACAGTGGAAATGAAATATTGTATTTTAATGTATAGTGTTTCCTAATAGGCATCTATAGATTTCTACCTTGTTTCAACAAACATCTATTCATTACAACATAGTTTCAATAAACAACTTGTAAAAATGGTACGAGCTTTTGTTTTCAGGAAAAAAAAAAAACGTAAACAATTTTATACTATTTCTTTTCATACATAGCGTAAATTAAATTTTTGAGTTAAATTGCAGTTGACCAGAAGATAAATTAACATTATTGGCAATCGGATTATGAAAGATTTTTGCAGAATTACAGGTTCTGGGGTACTGAATATCTGAAAGCTATTTATCAACGCTAATTTCACCACATTATTATAGTACTGCATTATATCTGAAAATATTATTGGGTCTAACTTCTTCGAATACGAAAGTTCTGTATAAGCAAATCGAGACCTGCTCTTAAAACCGACCTAAGATTTGATATCGACAGAATTAGGCTTCTGCCGGATCCACAATAGCACAACCAAAAAGCCACTTTGGAAGAGCGATTAACTGTCATAAATAAGAATATTAAATGTCTAACCCTTTCGCCAGATTTGTCAGCAATTGAGTTATATTTTTGATAATTTTAAGAAAAAAAATTTATAGAAAAAAGCCTGAGAAAATCCTTGGAATTTTAATTCAACGTAATTGCAGAAATTTGAGCACTGCAACCTAGATTTTTAAATGATGTTTTAGACAATTAAAAAAATCAAGCCCGTAATTGCGAAGCTCTTAGCGATAGTTAAAAGAATTTGCAACACAACAACCAATATTTTAAAAGAGTAATATTTGCTAACCACTGTAGTATGCTTATTCATGCAGCCGTTTTACACACTCCATTGATAGAATTGATTAAAGGCCTATTGATACAGATATTAAGTGTAAACAATTTAACTTTTAGCTTTATATTGATAAAGCTGTGTTTATTTTAACTTCTATTTCTATTGATTGTATTTAAAGATAAAACTTTAGTTCTCAACTTTGAGCGAAGCATACAGCTTTTCCCAAAGGACTAGTAATGTAAGTATTAATGAGGATGATTTTAACAGTAGCGATTTGTATTGTATTCTTGTGTGAGAAAGATAAAACAAGTCAATTGAGAGTACACATTTACACATATTTGATATTGAACACTATATATGATACATAAAATAATTAAATAATTAAGTATTAAATAGCTACTAAGCTTATAACAAATCTAAGAAAGTTTCAATTACGATTTTAAAGTGAAATTTTCAGCTTTATAGAGCATATATATTTTGGTTTCCTATGAGCGGATGTAAGTATTTTAATACTTTATATATGATAAGATTTGCTTTCGGAAACTAAAAAATAACCTCAGTGGCAAAAACTTTGTTTGCATAAGACATTTAGAAACCTAGTATACGTTTTTGAATGTATGGCCAAATTTGTAGAGTAAACGGATATTTCAGTTTTCGCATTTAAATATTTCCATTGCAATAATCAAAATTGCTAGGCGGTGGCTCTTAATTAATATTGTAAGGCTAACAACTGTAAATACAACCATAATACTCTACAATCAAAGGCAAGCTATACAGGTGACAACATATCTGGTACTCACCACTGAAACTGTTTTTTCTATGCAGAAAAGGCCTTAAGCCCTACTCAAAACAATCTGCACGCACAGAAAAAACATGGCTGTTGTAGTCATAATCAAAAAATATCATACTAATTATTGAATTGCACCATTATGAGTAAAACATTTAAAGATTGCATGTTATCATTATCATATTCAATTTAAGTACCATGCAGTATTGATATTATGACTTATAATAAAATAAACCAATTTTGCTCTCTTCAGAGGTAAATGTTAGTATTTCGTTGTTAATTGTATTGACTATAATAAGCTTTTTAGTTACAAATTTCTATTTCAATATTTTCTTATATATTAAAATTTTTTTAGGATTTTTTTAGTTTTTTTCAATTTTGGTGTTTTTCTTTCGCATGTCAAACTTTTTAAATCATAAAAATGTATTCAGCAAGAAGAAAATCCATTGAAAACAAATTATTATTAAAATATATCATAGCTTGATTGCCTTGTAATTATACTGTTGTTCCACACAACTTTCATAACTATTTGTAATTCTAAATGCTTTTGAATATAATGTTATTTTTGAAAAGACATTATTATCCTTTTGTTATATTAGTTTTGCAAATCATAAATTTTTTACAGAATGACCATATTGAAGTTTTTATGAAGAGTAAACAAATAAATTATATAATTCAAACAATTGCTTAATTACAGTAACGATGTAAAAACTAAAACAAAAAAAAATAAAAAAAATATTTCTTACTTCGATCTTTTCGATATCATACATATTGTTACGGAGAACATACAATGACAGTAGTGATCATGTCGTCACCATGGTTTTACATTGTATGTGTGATTTGGCATTTATGGAACACAAAGTGTAGCAAACAACATTTATAAGATGTGAAGGTGTTGGTAGTAATGGCTGCTTTGTAATCACAATTATTTAGAAGAAAAATGGCTTAGATTTAAGATAAAATAGGCCAGAATCAGGACTTAAGTTTCGATTCAGATGGTTTCTTTTGAAGCTTTGTTTAAAAGTTTGCTGGATCAGCCTAATCGTGTATGTAAGTAACAAAACAAAAAATTATTTACCCTTTCTACGGTCTACTATTATATGTTGCCAATAGCTAAGTTAAGAATGTTATCGGACACTTAACTAGTTGTTTGTTATTACAGCTGAACTTTAACTTTAAGTAATCGATAAGCTAATATTTAATAAGCTACCTTTAATATTTAACATTAGGTTTACGAATTAAAGTTGCCACTTTTTCTATATGAAACAAAATATGACAACCAAATTTATTGATAGTTTTTACTTTTTTTTTTGCAATATCTTAAGGTTTCAAATTTTTACAACAATTAAGAAGAAACATACCAAAAATTTTAAATAAATATATTTTTTTAAGTTGGAAAATAATTAAACACACTTCGATGCTATTACGTATTTCAATTAGTTAAAATCAGTCGCTATTTGCCCCGGTACTGCCATATTTTGAAAAAAAAAATAACTTTTACTCTTACCTTTATAGACAATTTGAAATAATGGCTTTACCAGTTACAATTCATTTTTTCCTTTACAAATTGAGTTTATTTTTTTTTATTTTTGTTGAACTTTTTTGTTGTTCTTCTTCTGTTCTTTACTTTAGCTTTTAAAATTTATCATTAAAAATCAATATGATGAAAACTGGTGATCGGTGTAATAATGGTCGGAGATAAGCAAATTTGAGCTCCGTTTTTGCCAGCTGCTAAATAAAATTTATATTCCTGCCAGTTTAAAATACACTATCTACATCCAATTATATCTACTGCCTTGGTTTGGATAACTAAGAGCTATATAAGTAATAAAAATTTTTTTTTAAATATAAAGAGCAACCGGTCTTATAAAATATCTATAACTGCAGGACTGCCACAGGGACTAGATCAATTTGCCCAATTACATTCTCTTTATGCATCGGATTTTAAATCTGTTTCTGATTGTGATGCAGCATACAAAACAATAAATTTCTTTGTTTCCAGTTTTTCTTAAATATTTTATAATAAATGTGTCCTTGATATATGAGTGTACAATAACTACCTTTTTAATAATTATCGCATCGGTTTTTTGTCATAAACGGGTTTAAAGTGAAGAAAATGCAAAACATGTACATACGCTCTACTATTATAGATAATTTTAACACGGTTTCTTATTTACATTGATATTTAACACGTAAAGAAGACATATTCATATTTTCTGGTATCAGATACTTATCTTACATAGTTTCTATCCCTTTGTAAATTATTCATTAAAATTTGCTGAAATAGAAATGATATTCTCACATCGAAAGTTTTAGTCATTTTTTATGTTTAAGTTTTGTATAAATCTCCAATTTAAGTATGTGTGAAATAATTTCATTAATATTCCTCCCTCACTCTAAACTTCTTTTGAAATCGGATGATGATATGATGTAAAAAGAGGAGAAGTAGACATTTTTCAAATCACATTATATTGCTTTAGAAATTTAAGCCAATATAGATTTGTTCATTGAGTCATGACATGGCACAAGGTAAAATATAATTTTGTATGTTATTGAAGGTTGCTCATAAGAAAAAGGTAAAATATTCATGAGAATGAATAACGAATTTTTTTTAAAAAAGCCCAAAACTTGAAACAGATAAAGTTTTATACTTATAGCAATTGCTTGAAATGTATATAATTTGGTTTTTGGGGAGTTACCTTTGGGTACCAATTTATGCCATCTTGCTCTTCGACTTAATTTATAATAATGAAGCAGTAGTTTTTTATTTGCAATAAACTATAGTGTATTGCTTTGAAATTGCAACAAATAAGTTAAAATGCTATTCGCAATTATATCGCTTATTAAAATTGTTAATAAACACGTAAGTGGTTGTGTTCTCTTTCTTAGTATGAGTGTATGAGATAAACATATCACGTTTCCATCATACAGTTGTATGCAATATTTACATTGTAATTTGAAAAGAAGACAATATGAGATAAACAATAATATTATTGCTTTAGATTTATTTTGATACAGGCGTTGGTTAAAAAAAAACCTTAATATGTATATTTTACAAGCTTGTAAGCTTTACCCCACAGTTTGTACTTTAAACTATTAAAAATTTATTTAGAATTTATTTTCTACTAAAATAATATTTTTTAAATATTTTAGTTCATTTAAAAAAAAAAAATATTATCATAAATCTAGAAAAATATGTTTTCCGCAAAACCAGCTACGATTTCAACATCAGCACTTTTTTGATCGGTGGTTACGTGTTGCATATAAATATCATTAATTTAACTTCTGGAATAATAAGTTTACTGAATTAGGTATAAAATTATGAAAATAAAAAGTAATACATTTATGAAAATAAAAAGTGTTTGGTTTAACTTATATAAATATTTAAATATGCTTTTACAGCGCAGACGCTTGTAATTTTATATTTCGCTTTGAAAGATATGTATGTGACAAAAAAGGACTTGAAAGTATACAACTAACTAATTGTTGCGAGTGCACAGTAGAAACAATCGTCGTTGTAGATGCGAGTGTACCAGAGGACTCGAATTTATCGATCCGATATTTATCTCAGCAACTTGGTCTGGTGGTTTGTTCGTATATTTTTTCTTCGTATAATTGAAATCACATATGCAAATCAATTTATCTAAAACAATAGACCAATAAATTGGCCAATTAGTTCGTGTGATTTAACATCTTCGATCTACTTTTTATAGGTGTATGTAGGTCTAGTTGGGTAGTCTATACTGGTTAAGTATTAAAATTGATCATTTAGAAGCCATAATTGGATGCACTATTGGTGAAGTAAGAACTGTTATTCCTTGTTAAAAAATGGTATGCTTTATACAAAATACTGTTTATATATGTGAGAGAATACAATCCTTCTTTAGCCTAAGATAAAATAATATGAATGGAAGAGTTATTTCGTCAGGGTTTTTACATCTTCAATAGTGTGTATATTTTATCCTTGAAATTTAGTTTATTTACCTTATTTTAGGTCTCAAATTAAATGAAATTTTACTGCCAAATTTAACTTTTTTGCAATTTTTATTTTATCAGACCTTCGGGGTTCATATTTATTTTGAACCTTTAAAAGTAACATTTCCATCTATAAATACAATAACAACAAAATTGCGAAATATAGTGTTATTCAGCTAAGATATGTATATGTGAGTCTTTTCGACATTTTGACAAATTGATATTAATAACGAAAAAAGTTAAACATATAAACTAACATGCATGCTCGTACAATCAAGTATAATAAATTTGAAACTAAAAAGGAATAGTAGCAGTATGAGTTATTGCATAAGTACAGATTATAAGCTAAAATGAAAAATTGAGTTACACTTTCTATGTCATTCATTGTCTAAGAAGAAAATAATAATTTATAATGCTTATATCAGTAAAATACAATATAAGATATAATGTAAAATATAAAGATAATAGTTTTATTTGTTTTTTTTATGTAATATACTTTTGAAAAAACAAACTAATAAAGGGTGTTTTTTTAAGCCCGATAGAACTTGAAATTGTAAAAAATAACACAAAAAATTAAATTGTAATCAAAATTTTTTTTTTATTTGAAAGATCAATACGTGACATTAACATTGGAAAATGATTTCGGGCATATGGGCACCGCGGCTGTTCTTGACGAAGCGCATTCTGGACGTCCGTTGTTTTATCGCAAAATTGTGTTCAGCGATGAGGCGCATTTTTGGCTTAACGGGTTTGTTAATAAGCAAAATTGCCGCATATGGAGCGAGACCAATCCACAAGAGACCCTACAGACTCCATTACATCCAGAAAAATGCACCGTTTGGTGCGGTTTTCACGCTGGTGTCATCATCGGACCTTATTTCTTCAAAAATAAGGCCGGAGCTCGCGTTACGGTCAATGGAGATCGTTACCGCACCATGATCAATGATTTTTTGTTTGAAAATATGGATGACATTGATCCGGAGGAGATGTGGTTTCAACAGGATGGCGCTACGTGCCATACGGCGAACGCAACCATCGACTTATTGAAATCAAAATTTGGCGATAAGTTGATTTCGAGAAATGGACCTGTCAATTGGCCTCCAAGGTCGTGCGATTTGACACCTCTCGAATATTTCCTGTGGGGCTACGTAAGTCACTGGTTTATGCTGATAAACTAGCAACAATTGACGCCTTGGAGGCCAGCATTGTTCGTGTTATTCGTGACATACGGCCAGCAGTGCTTCGTCAAGAACAGCCGCGGTGCCCATATGCCCGAAATCATTTTCAAATGTTAATGTCACGTATTGATCTTTCGAATAAAAAAAAATTTTGATTACAATTTAATTTCTTGTGTTATTTTTTACAATTTCAAGTTCTATCGGGCTTTAAAAAACACCCTTTATCATTTAAAAAATTCTTAACATAAATACTCAAAGAATGATAAGAGTTTATTAATGATGCTTAAAAAAAATTATTAGTTTAACATCTAAGGAAACGAAATTTTAAGAGAGCAGATGTTAAAATATCAAAGTAAAAATAAGACAGTATCTAGAAAAAAAGCTTTTTTGTTTTTTTTTTAAGAATCGCATGCTATTCGTTTAATTTATCCTGGTTTAAAAAAGCAATCTATACATACTAGATTAGATTTAATACAAATTCCCGAAGAAAAACACTGAAAATGTTTATATTACTGAAGTTAATACAAATATAAACAAAAAATTAATCAGATAAAAGAATCTAATTTGAATTGGATATACATATTCCTTCAGAACTTAAAAAATAAAATTATACATATTTTAATTGATTTATTTAGAAAAAAATATGTATACGGCCATCAAACTAGTATGAACTTCAGTTTGTATTGTACTAAATTCAGAGGAATATTATCTTAGAAATGTAATTGTTTTTAAAGGTTTTGAAGAAGATGCACACGATTATTTAAATGTAAATATTTTTATACAAACTTACACATATTAGTATGCATATTTGAATTCCATTGTAAGCATTTCTATGCATTTACTGACTCTTGCTAACAGCATGTCAAAAAAACTTTCTATATGTATTGTAGAGCACTTTGAATTATATACACTTCAATATATTACTTAAATATTTAATAATACCCTTTTTAAATAAATTTTTATGAACACATATTTAACAAAATACATGTACATAATAACAATTCAGTATTTATTAAGACTTTATAAATGATATGTAAATTGTGTTACTCATAAAGTATTTTGCAAAAAAAAAAAAAAAGATAATTTATAAATCTTGTTAAAAATTATTTTAATTTTTCAGTTTGTCACACCAGAACAAAAGGAAATAAATAACGAATTTTTCACTTAATGCATAAAATAGCAAATATGGCACATATAGAGATATATAGATCGTTGTTCTCAATTAGAAATAATTCAAATAATTGCAACTATAAAGGAGAAGGTAAAAACGCAATAGAAACTGTATTATCATAATGTAACTTCTTTTGGAAAATTGCTTGTAAAACTGTTATTTTTTAACTATAGCGTTAAATTCCTGCATAAAGATGTATTTGTGTAAAATTTATTTAAATCATTGAATAACTCAATTTAGTAAAAATGCGAGTTAGGTTCTCTTTACCAGAGACCATCGATATATACTACTGGCTGTACCCAGTTCGCTTTGCTTTCTTGAACAATATTTAAGTATATTTGTTATGGAGAGAAATTAAAAGATTAAATCTCTACTGTCGTATAATTTAAAAAATTTTTTTCTGTTGCCTAAAATCACGTATAAGTATAGGTTACTTCCTAAGGAATGATACAACTTTTAAAAACAAGCAAAATTACTACACATGTGTTACCCCGGAAACTCATGAAACGAGCTCTTATGTAGGATTTAATATAGATGATTTTTTGAAAATTTTGGCATATACATATTTTTTTGTCTTTTTTGTAACCATGTCTCATGCATAAATTGTTCAAGTTTTTATAATTTTTCCACTATAACGTATAAGCGATTATTAATTACTACTTGAATTACATATTACTCATACTCATACTCAAATCTGTTACTCAAAAGTGCATAAAAACTAGGGATGCTAAATGGCACTGATTTTGCGAATCCTGGGATTTGGGTGTTTAAAATTTTATATCCCGGTATTCGGGGATTTTTCAGAACCCCGGGATTTCGGAATTTTTACGGATTTCGGGGTTTATTTTAATATATTTATATTTTGAAAAAAAAAATAACAAACTTAAATAAAAAATTAATAGATTTCAAGTAAAGCAATTGATATTTATTTTATTCATAAAATATTAAAAATACAATAAAAAGGAACACAATTATTATATATTACAGTTTAAGGATAAAAACTGAAAAATTTGTGTAGTAATATTTTTGAATAAGATAATTAATATTTGACCTATTCATTTTTAAAATGGTGTAAGTTTAATCACATTTATATAAAGATATTTTAAAGTTCGTGTTTAAATTTATTCGAAATATTCAAAAAATGGCATGAAGCTAGCTAGCTGCCTTTATGTTTTGTCACCTTTAGTATGTATAATGGCCTTGTACCATTTTCGAAATAAAAGGCTTTATCATGTGTGTATAGAACACATCTTAAGTTTTTTTGAGGTTTTTTCTGTCCTGTAACCATATCTCATGCACAAATTGTTCAAGTTTTTATTATTTTTCACAGCAACGAATGAGTGATAAGTAATAACTACTTGAATTGAATATTGCTCATACTCATTTTATTCATACACTTTCACTCAAAAAAGCATAAAAACTATAGATGCTAAATTGGACTGATTATGCGAATCCTGGGATTTGGGTTTTTAAAATTTTACATCTTGGTATTCGCGGATTTTTCAGGACCCCGACATTTTCGGGATCCAGGGACTTCGGGTTTTTTCAAGATTTTGGAATTTTTCAGGATTCCGCGGTATAATGCATGTATGACAATAAAGATAATTATTATTTGACCTATTCATTTTTTAAATGCTGTTAGCTTATTCACATTAATGAAAACATATTTTAAAGTTCGTGTTTAAATATATTTTAAATATTTTAAGTTTAAAAATAAACTAATGCATTAAAAATTTCATCATATATTTTGATATAATCTTACTACTTATATATAAGTTGCTGAAAAACAGCCTTCACACTTAACGCTTGTGGGTAGTAATTTTAATAAGAAGTTATATGCAGAAGCCTGCATCTCTGCCTCTCCCTCTCTTCCCTGGAGAAGAAAAAAGATCTAATTCCATTTGAAATATTTGTACACATATAATTTTTTTTATATTGTGAAATTTTATAGGACTTTAGCACAGGTCTATAGCTTTATTTAATTTTTTTATTACAGGTAAATTTGAGTCGAAAGTCTGAAATTTTCTACAGACCATATGCTCAAAGTTTCATTACTTTGAGATCGGAATATTACCTTTTAAAATATTTTCAAAATCATATTTTAATTTTGGATTTCTTAATAATACGTTTGCAAATAGGGATATAAATAAGTTCTTATTATTTTGGAAATAAAACAGTATTAAGTATGAATTGTATGAAGTTACAAAAGTTGTTAAATATTTAGACGGGTGACAGTTAAAATGAGATAACAAACCTCAACAATGTTCTACCCTCAATGTCGAAAGCATTACTACATACACGTAAAGTATGTTTAACAATAAAAATAAAAATTTTCATAATATCAAAATTATACAGCATTCTAAGCAAGTGTTTCATAAGTAATTTCCAATTTAGCACATTATAAATCAATTCATTTTTAAAACACTTCTTAATAAGACAGACTGTAAGAAGTGATTATTAAAAATTATGTTTTTCTTCTTTATAGTTTTTAGTTTTTTTATAGTTTTTGCTAGCAACATTTACCACCTAATATAAAATATTAAGCTAGTTTTTACTACTCAATATTCCATTGAAAAATTTTAATTTCTAAAAAAACAATTTATTTTTGTTATAAAACTGCATTGCTGTAAAACCCGAAAACTATTTTTATATAAACGTTAAGACAACATTTGTGCCTATGCAAGCATATCTTGCCATTTTGATTTTATTCTACTACCGGCGACATTAAATGTTCTATGATTTATGAGAAAGTGTTGTTATCGATTTTCTAAATTTTTTTTACCACACTTTTTACAGACTATTTTCACACACCACCAAGTTTATGGCAAAAAGTGCAGCTGATAAAGAGATTTTTTTTATTGCTTTAGGTTTTTGTTTTTTTTCACGCTTATGTTTTTATAAAGAAATAAAGATAAAGAAGTATTAATATTATATTTTTGCACTAATGCATTTTCATAATTCCATCAGAAACACTATACGTAAATGCATTTCACCCATATAGAACTTAATTTTTTACAAATACAAATACATTATGTGTGTGAAAGTACTAGGGTTGTAGATCAAACTACAAAAGTGTTAAAGGAATTGAACAAGAAAAACTACTTAACGACATGGTGTTAGAAGAAATTTCTTGGTTCGATTTAATTGTTAGCTGCAATTTTTAAAAATATGTAGCTTTTTGAATGCCTTTTTTGAAGTTAAGTTTGAGTTTTTAGTTTAAATAAACATAATTTAATGTTTTACATATTAGTGGAGTTTAAAGTTTTTTTACTCACAAGCGTGTGTATAATTTCTTTATACTCTTCGCTTCTGTTTCCAACGGATTATATTGTAACTTCTTTTGTACTTTCAACCATACTCATTTCTGATCCCATAAAATATAAAATTTTTTAAAAGCCTTTAACTACGGGAGTCAATTAAAGTTGGCCATCTGTTTGTGTGTTGGTTGGATTATTTTCTGACTTTGTTTGTAATTTTAACCATATTAGTTTCTGACCCCATAAGTTATATAATTCCTTAAAGTCTTAAACTTAGGGAGTCGATTTCCGTGTGTTGGTTGATACTAACTCTTACGAGACTCCACAAGTTGCACATGTCAGTATTTAATATCAAACTTTTACAATTATCCGAAGATAATTCAGGGCAATCGCTCTATAACTATCTGAGAAATAAACAATAACACTCGAATGTCTTTATTTCTTTTTTCATATTTTTAAAATAAATATGTAAACACGTATGGTATTATTTGTAGATACGATAACCTAAAGAACTATTCGTAAAAACTGTTTTAAATATTTTTCGGCAAGTTTACTGGCAAAAATATATTTTTTAAATAATTTTCTAATATATTGTATGACTAAAATCCTAATACTTTTTTTGACACGCTCTATACACTAAGATTATTTCCAAAAGAAAGCTGACAAATCGGTTGGAAAATAACTGAGATATTAGAAGAAAAATACAACTACTTTGTTGCTTTTTATAAAATTTACAGTCCATTTTTCTAAGCTCCTGGAAAACAGATATTGACACTAAAAGAAAGCACTTGACCTGTAAAATACAATAAACTATAAAAAATTTAAATCCAAATCTAAACAATATGGCGAATGGTTTTTTTCTCAACCCCATCAAATAAAAAAATACTGCTAGCTGAAATCTAGGCTAAGCGGCTAAGTCACGATACCTATGTAAATAGTGTTTTAAAATACGGCATGGCCGAAGATAACATTTTTACCTGTGGCACATGATAATCACCAGTTTACACATGTTATCAATACAAAAACCACCTTCATTTCTGCTGCACTTGTAACTTATTCTTGATTGTCATTTTAACATTATTTGTTATGCTTAGAAACAAAGATATATATTTAAATATTTTAAAAATTCCCCATAAAAATATATGTTTTTTAATTCTGTATTTGTTTTTTTCTTATTTGAAATTTCTATTGAAGTACAATAGCAATAGTGCATATTAGCAATAACAACAATGGAAACGAAAAAGTGATAGTAAATTCAATGTGGTTGGCAACATATGAAAATTTGTAGTATCATCAGCCATGCTTTGGCATAGACGAAAAATTTATTTTGGTCAGTCGTTTGGTTATTTATGTTCAAATCCATTTACTAATTGCAAACTTTTAATTAAATCGGGGAACTGGCACAGTCAAAAGTAACTGCAATAATATGTAAAGCAAGCTAAACGATAAAAAAAACTAAATTGAAATAAAATGGAAGAACACAGAAACTAAAAATGCATGCAGTTCATTTAAGTTTTAAATGCAAATAGAGAAGTGTAAACAAATGTCTAACAAACAATGCACTCTCTATGGGAGAAAAGTAGTAGTTGTTAATAAATGGTTACATCTTGTAAGTGGGTGTAATGGGATAATGTGTAGTGGGCTTTGTGGCATTACATAACTTTACTTGGTATTATTGGGGTCACTAAAAAATTTTTTTTCTGCAACTAAGTTTAAATATTCGAAAACTAATTGGCACTAATATCAGTAAAAACAACAGTAAAGGTTAAAGCACAATCGAAGTAGAAAAAAATATAAAGTTCGTAGTAATAAATCTGCTTACTATAATTGAGTAGATAAATTTTGCCTCAACATAAAATGAGCTCTTTGGTTTGTTATCATGTTGTTCACTATCCATGAACTGTTAACTTCAGTCTATATGACATTGTTTTCAGCAGACCATATAACTCGCCAGATTCGATGCCATTTACAGTAAATAAATGAGAGGAATGCTAAAGTGTGTGTACTTGATATAAACCGTAGCCGTGAGATATCTTATCAGATCGTTCAGACTGGCAGAAGATTTAAAATTTATTCCTCCTTCTCCAAATAAAGACAGCAGCGACTGACAGTGCTCGTTTGAGAGAAATTCGATTAGATTTGCATATTTCCATAAAATCCAATGACCCATTGAAGCCGCCAGCTGTCTCGAGATGTTTGTTCGATCTTAGCTCGTAAGTTGACTGATATCAAAAAAACCACGTTAGCTTGGCTTTTTCAAAAAAGCGACTCGAGATCTTGCTTTCTAAAGCTGTAAATGGGATTGAAACTACCTTTTTGTAATAAAAAAGGTGTTTTTATTAACATAGATCTTTGATTTATTGTTTATTAAAAAATTTCTTCTTCTATACTTATCTTACAAAGTTTAGTATTGAACGATCTCTAAATAACTCAATATTATTTTTATTCTCTTACCTACATCAAATACTTATTCTCAAGCTTTAATTATAACACTCAATAACGCAGTGTCGTGCATAGTTTTGTGTCATCCAAAGATACAAAGAAACGAACTGCATTCAGCGAATTTGATTCCCACTGACCTACATATGTTTCTTATATAAGTCAGTACATAAATACCGCTTGTGTGGAAATCAAAAAAATATTTAATACATTTGTTTATAATAGACTCTACACGTTTCATTACGGTACGTTCTTGCTTAGTTTTAATGGGTTCGTATGCAGTGTTCACATATGAGGTACACAACATCTGCATTAGGGAAGCAAATCCCTCCTAACTAGATGAACAAGCAGCGGAAGCTATGAATATTGAATTGAAACAAATTTATAAAGTATATGTATTGAATAACCTTTTTAAAGTGCACATTTACATTTAACTATAATGTTTCCATTATTGAGATGTGTCCATTTAATGGAAGGTCTTATTAAAGACTTAATATCTCTTAGATTATGTTATAAAAACAAAAAGAGAACATCAAAATTTCAATAAAATTTATACATACATTTAAAATTAATTTAACAAAAGCTTTCTTTAAAAATTTACTAATACTAACGTAGTTTCCTATAATAGACAATGTTTTGTAGTCTCTAATTTGCATTTGTATTAAAATTCAGTTATAGTTTTCTCTATTTACTTATAGGATTCAATAGCTTTAACTTTTTCTAGTCTTGAGTTTTGAAATTTTTTTTTTTCAGAGGTCTAACTTATGATTAATTTATTAAACGCTGAAGACACTACTGATTTGAATATGGCAATGGAAACAATGTATTCATATGAATATATTTGTGATTATTTATGACAAATTATTTCGTTTGGAATCATTAAGAATTAACTTTCGCACTATTGGTTTAGAGGTCTTAAAAACATAATTCATTTTATAGTATTTATAGTTTTTTTCTGGCTGCATATGTATTTGCTTCAAAGTAACCAAATCAAAAATATTTAAAACCAAAACTATGCAAAAGCGATGCCAGATTTACCAAAATAAAAAAATAATATTTATATTCTTATAAACATGAAAATATTCATATGATAGAGGGTTTTCAACCAAAATATGTTCAAATGTCTGTCCATGTCCATATAAGGGATTGTTCACTTACCACAGGTTGATTTTCTTGAAAGCTATTATATGGTATTACTTGTTTTTGTCAACTTATGCGAGGTGTCCTCTAAAGAAAGTATCCACTATAAAGAGTTTTCACTAAATATAAAATCTAATTACATTTCTATTTACTTTAAATATTTCAACATAAAAAAATACAATTATTAAAGTAAAAACTAACTTTATTTTCTAAAAAAGTTAAAAAGTAAAGCCATACTTAATAAAAATGATCACCTCGTACCAGTGTGCTCATCAATCGCCGGCGTAAGAAATATTTGTTTGCATTCTTATATACACAAATGTGTTTTATTTCTGTTTGGCAAATATTTGAGGCAAGAATTATTTCGTCCCAATTGTGCGCCTGGCATTAAAGAGCATAATAATACAAGAGTTTTGTCTCACAAATAATTGTTTGATTAAATCGGGACCAACGATCTAAGCCGAGCGTAACAGAATTTTGATTCTAAACCGTTACAAGGAAATTTCATTCAAATGATAAGTTAGTACGAGTAAACCATATAAAAACAAAATGACTTGCCTATTAACATATAGTGTTATAGCTATACAGGGTGCTATCAACGTAAAACTTTACTATAATTATACCCGCCACCAAAAAAATGGTGGGGGTATATTCATTTTGCCATTCCGTTTGTAACACATCGAAATATCCATTTTAGATCCCATAAAGTATATATATTCTGAATCAGGGTTCGATTTGATGACGATCTAGCTATGTCCGTCCGTCTGTCCGTCTGTTGAAAGCACGATAGAGGTCGCACCGAAAAAGCTAGGGGGCTCAACCTTTGTCAGAATCTTTCTCATAGACAAGGTTTGTTTGGTATTGAAAATGGGCTAAATCAGAATATTAGGAAGAGAGTTATAGCTCGAAAAGCAAGAGTAGGTCGAAAAAACTGTGTCTCTCAAACATCGAATAAAATGGAATTGTGTCCAAACGGATTAACGTAGGCTCATGAAACTTCGAATAATATATTTCCTGAGAAAAGACAATATTTTTCACCGAAAATTATCTAAATCTATGCATTAGGAGACGAGTTATCGATCAAAATGTACGAAAATTTATACCGCGCAGTGTATTTTTCGGTATATTTAAAAACAAAAACGTCATAAAAGGAACAAAATTGGATGTACGACTCTGAAATTTTGCACACTTTGCTTTTTGGTTAGGCGCTTATTTGTAACGGAAAATCAATGTGCCACGCCCACTTTTACGCCCACCTCCCATATAACGTTTTACCTAAAATTCATATAATTTCTCTATAAATAAAGATTTTGGAATAATAAAGGGCTATGTTGAAACACCTAAGTTGTACTCATTCGCAAAAACAACTTTGACGCGCCTACTATAACGCCCACTTTTTACGTTATATACCGTTAATGAAATTTAAAAGCTCATAAAACCGCCAAAATTAGAGGTATGATGATCAAATTTGCTACGTATATCCTCCTTATCAATGTTATTGTTGTGTCAAAAAGTTTAGGTGACACGCCCACTTTAACGCCTACCTCCCATATAACGGTTTGTCTTAAATTCATGTAATTTCTCTATTGACAAAGTTTTTGGGAAAATAAAGGACTATATTTAAATATCTAAGTTGTATTTATTAGCAGAAACTTTATTGACACGCTTACTTTAACGCCAACTTTCAGTGAAAGATTACATTTACAAAAGCATTTTAGTAGCATATCGCAGTAATAAAGGGTGGTTAAATTTTATGTCGAATTTAAATAAAACACAAATTATTTAGGAAATTTTTATTATTTCTTTTTGTAGTGATAATATTTGTATGGTTCAATTATGTATTTAACAAAATATCGGCCAAATGGCCCCCACGTCCTTGGCGCCACTCCTCTATCTGATGGCCCAAATTTTCAATGACAATGGTGATGCTCAATTGTTGGGCTTGATGATGATGCGAGGTTGACTGCTCTATTGCCACACTATCGCAAAAACCAGCAGTGGTTCCCATTCAATGAACTAAGAAGGCATTCACAGATTCTCTAACATTTTATACAGACCTGTTTTGCAGAAATTTAAATATTTTTTACAATTCTCCCGATTGTGGACGAATTTGAAGAATTACGAAGTGCACAAAATGCATTTTGATTTGAACGCCCATTTTTATAAAAAACCTTAATAACTTTAAAGCGTTGCTCATTTGCGTATCTTTCCACGGATCAAATTGAATAAGTTTGAGATTGAGAAATGTCAAGTTAAATGCAGAAAACAAATTTAAAGACTAGGTGTAGTTCACCTTCAGCATGGGCCCTTAAAATATAACCACCCTCTACAAAGAAAGTGATACATATTTAATTATAAAGAGATTATTCCATAGCGATTAACAAAATAATAAATATTGTGCTTTAAATGTACACAAAATTGGTGGTGGGTATAAAAGATTCGGCTCAGCCGAATATAGTGCTCTTACTTGTTAATACAAAGAAGGTTTGATAAAAAAAATTTTTAACCGTCGAAATTTAAACACATTTCATAAAACTAGTTACACTGAATGTTTTATTTATTTATATTTGTGTAAAATAAAAATATCAAATTCAGGTATTTTCAAACTTATACATGTGCAGTATTCTAAGCTAAGAAGAATAAATTAATTATTTATTTAATTAATTAATTAATAATTAATAAAAAACTTCCACAGTAGGAGTATTTTCTTACCGAAGAAGATGTTTTTAAAATTAAGTTTAATTTTAAGAAAGTTTGAATGTTTAACTTTAGAAGTTCTTGTGTCCTTATCGCAACGAACTTCTAGTCCAAAAATAAATTTAATTAAAAATTATATAAATGATTTAATTTTTGGTTTTGTCGATTACGCCCACTCTGCAATTGAAAACGTTCATTATGAATTTTTACATTAAATAAGCGCATATTTATCTAACGAACTTGTGAGGAAAACTTTTTATTAAAATATATAAAAAATTTTATTTTTTAACTGCCAAAACTATAAATTGCCAAAAAAGAAATTAGCTTTCTCTAAATATTATCACATCAACGTGAAAGTGTTTTTTAAGCTTATTTATTTATTTTTATTTTCCTAAAATGCACTTATTTTATTTATCGGCATGACAGCAGAGAACGTATGGGATAAACAATAAACATGAAATGGAAATATGACTAGGGAAGCTTAAAAATATCTGTTGACTTCAGTTTAGTTAGAAGCAAATGTATATTTTAAACAAATTTCCTGAAAGTTACAACAGAATAATTATCCTTGCTCTTAGGCTTCAGAGGAGTTTGTTTAACTGCAAAATATTAGTCTTTGTAGTTATCCATCTGATGCAACTGGTATTAACACATCAGACTACTATATGAAAGAGGAGAAAAAATTTTAGGCAAATAGTGAGATATAATTTGACTAACTTAAATCCCTTTACGTAAGGTGTTCATAATGGAAAGAAAGAAAAGCAAAGAAAATTTTTGTGAATTTTTTTTAGGTTGGCTTAGGCTTTTAAAACGGTTTTTTTTTTAAACAGAGGTGTGCATAAATAATGTTATCATAGTTATTAACACAATTTTGTAACGGGTTTTCCATCTAACTTTTTTTTTCAACTAGTGTTTCTTTCGTCAATGGTAACAAGTAGCTCATGTCTAATTTGACAGATAATTAGTTTTATCCTTCCGCTGAACGAATTCGGTTGTGTATTCGCTTGAACAACGCTGGGAAATATTGCGACATTACATTGGCCGATTTTGCCAAAAAAATAATCTCTTCAGATTAAGCTAATTTTGATCTTGGCGGGTATGTAAACAAGCAAAATTGTCACATTTAGGGCACAGAAAAACCGCACGCATACATTGAAAAGCCGATACACCCAAAACGAGTCACTGTTTGGTGCGGATTTTGCTCCTGAGGCATTATTTGGACATTTTTTTTCGAAAATGAGCAAGGAGTGGCCGTAGTCAACGGCGATGGTTATCGGGCCATGTTGAACGAATTTCAGTTTACAAAAGTGAAGAGTAGAATATGGGCAGAATATTGATAGACATTTGGTTTCAACAAGACGACGCTACGTGCCACACAGCCAAAACTACACTTTTTTATAGCATTTAAAAACAAAAAAAAAGGGCGGACCCTTTATTATTCTAACTCTTTCTTTCTAACTATATGAAATCGACAAAAATTGTATGTAAGTGTAAAAAAAATAAATTTATCCTTGAGAAATTTACTGGAAGGATATCGGTGTCCTCTCTCATCGTTTAACTGATGGTACTCAATTTAAGTACAAAAAAATAAATATCTATCTCCTTCAAAAACTTGCATTTTTGTTTGTTAAATAAAAGCTTGAATCTACATAGAAAAGTGGTATTTGTTTATGCCATTGAACACAGTATGTATGAAAATTAATTAAATGACTGGTATAGTATACCATCGCGCCGGAAAGAGTGAAAGCACGATGAATAAATATTTTGAAATCAGAGTAGATTAATTAACATAAGTAATTACAGTTTTTGCCCTATGCTTAAATCATAAGCTATTAAAATTCACTTAACAGTCTGTGTGTTTATTAAATAACCCATATTGATTTGGTATTATTAGCGAAACTTTAACTAAAAGAATTAGAATGGCAATCAATTAAAAATGTTTGAAAACACAAAAACGCATTAAAAATCTATTCTGCTTATGCAAACCCCTAGTACTAAGTAGACTATACTTTTTTACAAGCTAGCAGCCAGTGACATATATATATAAATTTATGAACGTAATTTGACTGGCTGACTAAGCCTGACGATCACAAGCCCGGTCATTGTAAAAGAGTTTAAGATAACGGAAAAATCCTATGCTGAATAAATTAAGTGCATTCTTCCAGAACTACCAGACGTTATTTTTGACTTGGTAAATCAAATCATATTGCTTTTTCTTTTCTTATTTGATTAAATAAATTTTTGTCCTTTTTCTCTTCTTTTAAAATAAGTATAAGTATTATTATTAAAATTAGTAGTAAGAAATGTTGCCATATATATTTGTGTTATACTGGTTTATTGGCTTTAATGGCTTAAAAAAACTGTGAATTGAATAAATAAATAAATAAATAAAATTATTTTTTTTAAGAAATGGCATTTTCCAATTATTTTAGAACTAAAAAAAAAATTCTTAAATGCAATTCTGGTAAAAAATTTTTAAATATATTTAGTAAAATCCTATAAAGTTTTATGAATGTTAGAGCTTAAATATTTTCATTAATTTCCAGCAAAACTCTATTTTGAGTCTTCCCATATATTAGGAAAATTTTCGGAATATTTTTA
Organism: Phyto melanocephala; assembly: GCA_941918925.1. NCBI lineage: Eukaryota > Metazoa > Arthropoda > Insecta > Diptera > Rhinophoridae > Phyto > Phyto melanocephala. Next base: position 104,137,659 of record OW799236.1, read on the forward strand.
TTCGGCAAATATACAAACGGAAGTTGGATTATTCACTCGGCATACCGAAGACCAAGTAATACTAAACTCTTTTTTTTATATATTTATTTTTATTTGAGTTAAAATTTTAAGAAATTAACACTTAATGCGACTAAACTTGGCTAGATCCAATTTATATATAAACTCAACTTCTTCATCACATTCTAAAAAATCTGGCTTCACACAAAAGTGACAGACTTCGTCTGCGTAGTTATCGGCACAAAATGTATCCTATTAGTGTAATAATTCAGGTTGTCGTATGTATGTGCGACAAACTTCACAATACAATATTTAACATTTAAACATTCAAACATACAAACATTTATATCTATTATATTAGTTGAATAGGATTTAATGCAAATATTTAGGACAAAATACTTTAACAGAAGACCTTGGATGATTTAATTTGTTCCGGAATATTTTTTGGGACAATCCAAATTCTTGCGAAACCGACTAACTAAATATCGTGATAGTGAAAAGCATATGTGTTAATCTAGATTGTTGGCTATCTGTGTAATAAATTTTTGTTTAATTCCGTTCAGCAATTTTTACATGATTTAACATCTAAACATCTAAACATCCAAACTTACAAATGTGAATTATTTAATAAATATTAGTAGGATGAAAAAAAAAAGAACTTACACCGAATCCTTAAGAAATAAAATCAAAAATACTTACTAATGACAAAAAAATATCCAAAAATTTTTTACTGATGTTGAAGGTGAATCCTCAAATAAGCAATTTGTTACCTTTTTTCTTAAACTAACAAAAAATCTGAAACGGTTGCGATTTAAATATTTAAATTTTTTTTCTTTGTAAAGATTTTAGTTGCTGCGATATGTGAATATCTCATAAAAACCATGTGTCAAAAAATTCCTTTCTCACTCAAGCACTTTTTATCAATATTTATTATTACAAACTCTAAAAGCGTTATTTGTTTTTTTAAGATGAACCAAAAAGGGTAAACTAATTTTTTTTATATTTTTACAATATCATAAACTATTTCCAAGCAATTTATACTTCGAAATACTTTAATTTTAACCCATATTCTACCAAATTTAGGAAATTATTTGTTTTTAGTTGCCGTAACAATACTGTTGAGCAATAAATTACTCACACACCATTTGTTTATAAGTATTACTTGTTAAATTTATTGTCATTTTAATCCATTATCCATCATACAAATTGAAATAAAGAGCCAAACGCTGTTTCGCTTTTATTGATTACATTAAAAAATCCAATTAATCAATACAAATAAAGTCTTCGGCATGGTTTGCGGTTACCGCGAGATGAATTGCATCAATTATTTAAAATTTGTTCGACAGTTTCTTTTCTCTGCAACATTTAAAACAATTTGTAATTTTCTTATTTCATTTAATTTAGTTTGTTTTTATTTTCATTTATGGTATTTTGTAATTTTTTTTTTGTATTGTATGCTAGTCGTGACACACAAGGTTTTGAAGAGTAATCAATACCACTTTCAGGAACAAAAAAAGTATATAATAAGTGATACTTTTTAAAACAAGGATTTTAACAAGACAAAACGTTATTGTGAAGTGAGCAGTGCACAGTGGACATAATAGGTTTTTGTATTGCTAAGTATTGTATTTATAGAGTTGATGTAGCGATGAATAGGAATATTTTACCACAAAACTAATGTATGGACTACATACAAACTCAAATGGCAAATGGTCGAGGTGATCAAGAATTTATTAAAAGCTAAAAAAAAATTACACTTAAGCTATAAATGGATCATACGATTTTTGTTCCATTTGTACACCCTTCACCAAAGGAGCCGAGGTATATATGGCTTTATCATTCCGTTCTCAATTTTCACAATAGTCATTCCAACTATATACAATTTTTATTTTCTGATAACTTATCAATAGGGGGTTAGTTGAACAATGTTCGTCCGTCAATTCATCTGTCCTCTTGTCTATGTGTTAGTTGAAATCGTCTCTAAAGCCAGCCCCCACCCCCCACATATTGCAGAGTTCTGCATATAGCATCATATTTTCTCCACATAACTTTCTGAGATATGAGTCAGAAAAAACGACTTCTTCTGTTTATCTCATATTTTTTCTATAAAAATTAAAGTAGATAAAATATGCCTCTACGGATATTCGTAAAAATGTTTGACAAATCCGTCACTAAACGGCAAAGTTATAGGCAAAAATATATTTGAAAATAAGTATATATGTTTTTTAAATGCACGTTAAGATATCAAAATAAAATCTTAAATCTCGAAAATTATTTCTGGGAAAAACTGAAAATTGGTTGGAATTTTTGTTTGATTCTTGACAACAGATAATAGTGACATGGGTGTCTAAGAAACGGCTTAAGTAGCACAACAAAATAAAGTATTACAAAACATAAAATAAATTTATAAATAGGTCAAATCGAATAATTTTAAATTAACCCACTTCAACACCGGCAGTTTTGATCTCAAACAAAATCGCTTGACCAGTTAAATACACCAAACTAAGAAAAAGTTAAAATTAAATATGGCGCCCTAAAAAATGCCGGATTTTTTTTTAACCCCATTATATGGGTATGAAAATGGTAAAAACTCAATATCGAAGATAAGATTAAATCTGAAATCAAGGTAACATTACGATGAGGTCATTATATTCATGTACATTATAATGAAGAGTATTTTCACACTCTTCACGGCCTCAATTATTATTTTTACTTTTTTTCTAATTTTTGCTTCCGCAAGCAAATACAAAATGTTAAAAAACAAGTAAGAGCACTATATTCGGCTGTGCCGAATCTTTTATACCCACCACCAATTTTGTGTACATTTAAAGCACAATATTTATTATTTTGTTAATCGCTATGGAATAATCTCTTTATAATAAAATATGTATCACTTTCTTTGTAGAGGGTGGTTAAATTTTAAGGGCCCATGTTGAAGGTGAACCACACCTAAACTTCAACTTTTTTCTTGCATTTCATTTGACATTTCTCAATCTCAGACTAACTCAATTTGAACCGTGGAAAGATACGCAATCGAGCAACGCTTTGAAATATTAAAGATTTTTATAAAAATGGGCGTTCAAATCAAAATGCATTTTGTGCACTACGTAATTCTTTTGGTCAACATAATCGTTCAAATTCGTCCACAATCGGGAGAATTGTAAAAATATTTAAATGTCTGCAAGGCTGGTCTGTATGAAATGTGAAAACATCTGTGAATGCCATCTTAGTTCGTTGAATGGGAAATATTGCTGTTTTTCACGATAACGTGGCAAAAGAGCAAGCAACCTTGACTCATCATCGTGCCCAACAATCGAGCATCAACAGTGTGATTGAAAATATGGACTATCGGATCGAGGTGTGCCGCCTAGGTTGGGGGGGCCATTTGGCCGATATTTTGTTCCATACGTAATTGAAGCATACAAATATTATCATTATAAAAATAAATGATAATAATTTCATAATAATTTTATTCAAAATCAACATAGTCCCTTAAAATTAAACCACCCATTATAACTTCGGTATGCTAGTAAAATGTTTTCGTAAATTTAGTCTTTCAATGAAAGTGGCCGTTAAAATACGCGTGTCAATAAAGTTGCTGCTAATAAACATAACTATGATAATTCAATATAGTCCTTTAGTATTCCAAAATTTACATGAATTTAAGAGGAAGAAAGTGAATTTAAGGTTAAATTTTAAGGGCCACAGGGTGATTTAGAATATACATTCTCTGCATTTTTCTAAAACGGGAAATTTATTAGTAAGATTTTGATTTTTAAACTTCTATAACATTTTGCTTTTAAAAGATTTTCAAACGAAATAAGTTTTGTATAATTTTAAAATTTGTTAGCCATTAGTACATGAAAATAAATTGTTTATAATGTTTAGAGACAATTTTTTTTGACTTAGGTCAAAATTTTCCTAAATTCCCATTTTTAATAGAGCATAACTTCAGGAGAACATAAGCATAAGTTGTTAGCGTGCCATCTAGTAGTTGCTAGTAGAGTCATCTATCTTATCATCTTTATCTTATATTTAGCTACAGTACAATAAATGGTGCAGTGTAAGATGAATAAATGCTAATATATATGACTAATATATTTTTATAAAAATTTAAGGAAAAGAGTGTGCGTGGCACATCTATTTTCCGTTGTAACGAAGACTTTGACCAAAAAACATTGTTTGCAAAATTTTAGAATCGTACATATAGTTTTGTCAGTTTTATTACGTTTTAAATTTGATATATACACTGAGCGGTATAAATTTTCGTAAATTTTTATCTATAACTCTTTTCCTAATTCATAGATTTAAGCGATTTTCAGTGAAAAATATTCTTTTGACTCGATAAATATATATTCGAAGTTTCATGACTACGTTTATGCGTCTGGAAACAATTCAAAAGTGAAAGTGGGCGTTATAGTAGTCGTGTCAAAGTTGTTTTTGCTAATAAGTACAACTTAGGTGTTTCAATATAGTCCTTTATTATTCCAAAATCTTTATTAATAGAGAAATTATATGAATTTTAGATAAAACGTTATATGGGAGGTGGGCGTAAAAGTGGGCGTGGCACATTAATTTTTTGGCATAGTAATGAAATTGCCTAGGGGGATAGACGTAGCAAAATTTATCATCATACCTCTCATCTTAGCGGTTTTATGAGCTTTTAAATTTCATTAACGGTAGATAACGTGAAAAGTGGGCGTTATAGTAGGCGTGTCAAAGTTATTTTTGCGAATGAGTACAACTGAGGTGTTTCAATAGAGGCCTTTATTATTCCAAAATCGTTATTAATAGAGAAATTATATGAATTTTAGTTAAAACGTTATATGGGAGGTGGGCGTAAAAGTGGGCGTGGCACATTGATATTCCGTTACAAAAAAGCGTGTCACCAAAAAGCAAAGTGTGCAAAATTTCAGAGTCGTACATCCAATTTTGTTGCTTTTATGACGTTTTTGTTTTTAAATATACCGAAAAATACACTGTGCGGTATAAATTTTCGTACATTTTGATCGGTAACTCCTCTCCTAATGCATAGATTTAGATAATTTTCGGGGAAAAATATTTTTTTCACTCAGGAAATATATATTCGAAGTTTCATGAGTCTACGTTAATGCGTTTGGACACAATTCCATTTTATTCGATGTTCGAAGGACACAGTTTTTTCGACCTACTCTTGCTTTTCGAGCTATAACTCTCTTTCTAATATTCCGATTTAGCCCATTTTCAATACCAAACAAACCTTGTCTATAAGAAAGATTCTGGCAAAATTTGAGCCCCCTAGCTTTTTCGGTGCGACCTCTATCGTGCTTTCAACAGACGGACAGACGGACAGACGGACAGACGGACAGACGGACAGACGGACGGACATAGCTAGATCGTCATAAAATCAAACCACGATTTAGAATATATATACTTTATGGGGTCTAAAATGGATATTTCGATGTGTTACAAACGGAATGACAAAATGAATATACCCCCACCATTTTTTTGGTGGCGGGTATAAAAGTAAGAGCACTATATTCGGCTGTGCCGAATCTTTTATACCCACCACCAATTTTGTGTACATTTAAAGCACAATATTTATTATTTTGTTAATCGCTATGGAATAATCTCTTTATAATAAAATATGTATCACTTTCTTTGTAGAGGGTGGTTAAATTTTAAGGGCCCATGTTGAAGGTGAACCACACCTAAACTTCAACTTTTTTCTTGCATTTCATTTGACATTTCTCAATCTCAGACTAACTCAATTTGAACCGTGGAAAGATACGCAATCGAGCAACGCTTTGAAATATTAAAGATTTTTATAAAAATGGGCGTTCAAATCAAAATGCATTTTGTGCACTACGTAATTCTTTTGGTCAACATAATCGTTCAAATTCGTCCACAATCGGGAGAATTGTAAAAATATTTAAATGTCTGCAAGGCTGGTCTGTATGAAATGTGAAAACATCTGTGAATGCCATCTTAGTTCGTTGAATGGGAAATATTGCTGTTTTTCACGATAACGTGGCAAAAGAGCAAGCAACCTTGACTCATCATCGTGCCCAACAATCGAGCATCAACAGTGTGATTGAAAATATGGACTATCGGATCGAGGTGTGCCGCCTAGGTTGGGGGGGCCATTTGGCCGATATTTTGTTCCATACGTAATTGAAGCATACAAATATTATCATTATAAAAATAAATGATAATAATTTCATAATAATTTTATTCAAAATCAACATAGTCCCTTAAAATTAAACCACCCATTATAACTTCGGTATGCTAGTAAAATGTTTTCGTAAATTTAGTCTTTCAATGAAAGTGGCCGTTAAAATACGCGTGTCAATAAAGTTGCTGCTAATAAACATAACTATGATAATTCAATATAGTCCTTTAGTATTCCAAAATTTACATGAATTTAAGAGGAAGAAAGTGAATTTAAGGTTAAATTTTAAGGGCCACAGGGTGATTTAGAATATACATTCTCTGCATTTTTCTAAAACGGGAAATTTATTAGTAAGATTTTGATTTTTAAACTTCTATAACATTTTGCTTTTAAAAGATTTTCAAACGAAATAAGTTTTGTATAATTTTAAAATTTGTTAGCCATTAGTACATGAAAATAAATTGTTTATAATGTTTAGAGACAATTTTTTTTGACTTAGGTCAAAATTTTCCTAAATTCCCATTTTTAATAGAGCATAACTTCAGGAGAACATAAGCATAAGTTGTTAGCGTGCCATCTAGTAGTTGCTAGTAGAGTCATCTATCTTATCATCTTTATCTTATATTTAGCTACAGTACAATAAATGGTGCAGTGTAAGATGAATAAATGCTAATATATATGACTAATATATTTTTATAAAAATTTAAGGAAAAGAGTGTGCGTGGCACATCTATTTTCCGTTGTAACGAAGACTTTGACCAAAAAACATTGTTTGCAAAATTTTAGAATCGTACATATAGTTTTGTCAGTTTTATTACGTTTTAAATTTGATATATACACTGAGCGGTATAAATTTTCGTAAATTTTTATCTATAACTCTTTTCCTAATTCATAGATTTAAGCGATTTTCAGTGAAAAATATTCTTTTGACTCGATAAATATATATTCGAAGTTTCATGACTACGTTTATGCGTCTGGAAACAATTCAAAAGTGAAAGTGGGCGTTATAGTAGTCGTGTCAAAGTTGTTTTTGCTAATAAGTACAACTTAGGTGTTTCAATATAGTCCTTTATTATTCCAAAATCTTTATTAATAGAGAAATTATATGAATTTTAGATAAAACGTTATATGGGAGGTGGGCGTAAAAGTGGGCGTGGCACATTAATTTTTTGGCATAGTAATGAAATTGCCTAGGGGGATAGACGTAGCAAAATTTATCATCATACCTCTCATCTTAGCGGTTTTATGAGCTTTTAAATTTCATTAACGGTAGATAACGTGAAAAGTGGGCGTTATAGTAGGCGTGTCAAAGTTATTTTTGCGAATGAGTACAACTGAGGTGTTTCAATAGAGGCCTTTATTATTCCAAAATCGTTATTAATAGAGAAATTATATGAATTTTAGTTAAAACGTTATATGGGAGGTGGGCGTAAAAGTGGGCGTGGCACATTGATATTCCGTTACAAAAAAGCGTGTCACCAAAAAGCAAAGTGTGCAAAATTTCAGAGTCGTACATCCAATTTTGTTGCTTTTATGACGTTTTTGTTTTTAAATATACCGAAAAATACACTGTGCGGTATAAATTTTCGTACATTTTGATCGGTAACTCCTCTCCTAATGCATAGATTTAGATAATTTTCGGGGAAAAATATTTTTTTCACTCAGGAAATATATATTCGAAGTTTCATGAGTCTACGTTAATGCGTTTGGACACAATTCCATTTTATTCGATGTTCGAAGGACACAGTTTTTTCGACCTACTCTTGCTTTTCGAGCTATAACTCTCTTTCTAATATTCCGATTTAGCCCATTTTCAATACCAAACAAACCTTGTCTATAAGAAAGATTCTGGCAAAATTTGAGCCCCCTAGCTTTTTCGGTGCGACCTCTATCGTGCTTTCAACAGACGGACAGACGGACAGACGGACAGACGGACAGACGGACAGACGGACAGACGGACGGACATAGCTAGATCGTCATAAAATCAAACCACGATTTAGAATATATATACTTTATGGGGTCTAAAATGGATATTTCGATGTGTTACAAACGGAATGACAAAATGAATATACCCCCACCATTTTTTTGGTGGCGGGTATAAAAATTTAACAACAAAAATGTGTCTTTTGGTAGGATTAAAACTACAAGAAATATTTCGTTCCATGATTAAAAGCGGAGATTATACTTCATATTATTTAGTATTTAAAAAAAAACAATACGTCAGGCTTCTAAGATTATGACTTAAGATACTTATAAAATATCAATTATTTTTGATAAAATTAAATATTGTACATAAATTTCAAAACTATTTTTGAATATATTTTTCATTACAGCAGCTTTTATGTATTAATATATTATTAATTTTTATTTTAAATAGCTTTTAAAATTTTAAAAGTTGTTGGTGCTTATACTTGTATCAGAATAAAATACTTCTCTTGCTGTGACCTAACCACTGTTTAAAAAAATATTTTTTTGCAGTTTGAACACGTTTTCAGCAAAAATTTTATTTGCGCTACATTAAAAATGTTTAAAAAACTACACCACTTCACTAAGAACATGCACTATGTTTCGACTACTATTTTTCATATTTTAGTTAAAACTTTTCTTTTTTGGATAGAAACCCATCCTACAATTTGTTAAACGTGTTTGTTGAATATTTTAATGACACTGTAATATTTTTTGGTATAGGTGCTTTGAGTTTTAGTGTCATGGAATTGGGTTGCTCTTGTAGCATTGTCAGTAGTTAAAAATGCTAAAAAATAAAACTTTAAAAACATAAAAAATATACAAATTTTTTTAAAGCAGAGCTGCAAATATTACTATAAATATCTTAATAATTACTGTCTTAGAACCATCAGTCAATAACAGGGATATTATGTTCGGAAATCGAATTCAAGCAGTCCAGCAAGCAACCTCCGATTATGTTGGGGATTATAATAATTTAATTCAAAATTAACTATATTGCCTGAAATCCTTGTCTTTTAACTAGGCGTAAAACGGGATGTGGAGTTTACTCTAGCAAAAACTAGGTAATGTCTTGCTCTTAGTAAACAACGTACTTTTCAATGACTACTACACATCGTATTTCTTGCAGAGAAGTATTTCAGTAATGCCTTGATTTATATTGTGATACGTATGTTCGTATTTTTACTCATATACACTCACAATAAAATTTCTTAATGCAAAATTTGATAGAAGCAATTAAAACTTTTCGTTAAGTTTAACACACTTAGGCCTATTTACGTAATATTCAATTAAATAAATTTAACGTAAAAGTTTACTAACTTTCAGTAAGCTTTACCTGAAGTTTTAATTATAAATTAAAAATGTTCGTTAACAATAGGCAAGAGTTAGTTAACTTGTAGTTATTAATTATTATGAATGAATTTTAAAAAGAAGAAGAAATGTATACATCTGCTAATAAATTTATTAAAAACTTAATATATTTTGAAATAATTTTTGCTCTAAACTTAAAAGTTCTCTTAGATAAACGATATCTCAGGAAAAACTCTGCATCAGGTAAATTAAAATGATCCATTCGAATTTTGTAGTTATATTTTCTTTTCAAACCACAAGAAATGCTTACTTTATATAAATTATACAAATGTGTAAATCCTTTTAATAGTAGAGGCATCTTTCAATTGTTCAAAAATAGCAAAAAAAATTTAATATATATTGATATTCAAACATCAAATATTTTCTTCCAGTTAAGAACTTAAACGCCAAATAGTGCTCGGTTAAATTTAACTGAAATTTGGCAAAATAATCTAAAAGTTATAAGATAACTGAACTTTGTGTTAATGGGTTTTGGCTAACCAAGGTTTAAATTTTGAGTTTAGTGTTAACTGTAGGTTAATTTTTTTATTGTTAACGGCTCTTAGGGTATAAGTAATAATTATTTGGACAACAGCGGAAAAGTATTTCATTAACAAAGTGATGACTTATAAATTTTCATTGATTTTTAGATTTCAAATTAACGTATCGCAGAAAAATCTAAGCGCATTTTCGTCTTTAAAAGAACCGAACCAAGTCCATAATAGTAATGGGTTATTTAGGTTATTAAAATCAAGTACTTATTTATTGCTATAAAAGTAAGTACTTATTTAAGTCCCTATTTGAAAGCAAGCATTATAAGTACTTACACGAATCCCTATTTGTAAGCGAGCGTGGTAAGTACTTGCCTCCAATGATATTGCCGTGTTTCACTGTAACAATTGCTGAGAATTGGCGAAGATCTCCAAATTCGTCATTGCTATCAATTAAATCAGGAAATAGTTTCAACAAACCAGCTTTTTGTTTATAATATTGTGCGAATCTAGATAAGAAAACTGCAAAGTATAACACAGCTTTCAGTGAAGTCTTTTTTAAAAAAATTAATTTTTTTTTTAAATCTTCTTCTCTTATGAACATTGAATTGAAGTTGTCTTATATAATTTATGTATTGTTTTCTTGTGCTTAAGTACACTATATTGCATTTTGATGAAAAGCTCGATTCATCTATGTATTTTGCATAAATGGTTTGTCCGGAGAAGGACTAAAGGTCTATTTGCATGTGGCATGTTTGTAACGAAATAGATTTCATTATCAAATTTATCCCCAAATAAATAAATAAATAAGTATAAAATAATTAAAAGTTTTCCTAATTTAACTCAATTGCAATATCGATATATTGTTTTATGTATTAAAGATATTTATGGTAATTTTAATTCTACAAAAAAATTTTCGAAAATGAATATATCGTGCTGCAGAAGACACCTTTTTCAAAAATTTTCTCTGGACAAAATTTTCCAAAACAAGTGGTTGAATTCAAAATATACTTTATATTTAAAACGTTAATTCATTATTTTATTTTTTTTATCTATATATATAAAAGTGAAACTCTGTGTGTGTGTGTGTGTGTGTGTGTGTGTGTGTGGTGTGTGTGTGTGTTAGCTATAGACTCCGAAACTGTAAAACCGATCGTACTCAAACTTTGGCAAGTTGTTGTACACATACCAGGGAGTGTTTATGGGTGAAAAAAGTGGGCGGGGCCACGCCCATAAAAAATTAGTTATCATTTTAAGCTACTTGCACATGACCGATTTTTCTGAAACTTTGCACACATATCGAGCTCTCATGACTAAATAATTTAGTGATTAGAAAAGTGGGCGGGGCCACGCCCATAAAAAATTTTTAATTTTGAGGTACTTGCACTGGACGGATTTTTCTGAAACTTTGCACACATATTGAGCTGTCATGACTTTATAATTTCGTGATCAGAAAAGTGGGCAGGGCCACGCCCATAAAAAAAAGTTATAAGTTTGAGGTACTTGCACTGGACCGATTTTTCTAAAACTTTGCACACACACTGAGCTGTCTTGACTTTACAATTTCGTGATTAGAAAAGTGGGCAATGCCACGCCCATAAAAAAAGGTTATCATTTTGAGGTACTTGCACTAGACCGATTTTTCTGAAACTTTGCACACATATTGAGCTTTTATGACTTTACAATTTCGTTATTAGAAAAGTGGGCAGAGCCACGCCTATAAAAAAAATTATAATTTTTAGGTTTTTGCACTTGATATTCAATAAAAATTCAGAATGCAGTTTGATTCATTAAGGGGCGTAGCAACGCGCGCCGGGTTCGGCTAGTATTTAATAAATTTCAAAAAATGCGTGTGAAGGCTGCTTTTAAGCAACTAAATCTCAAAAATCTTAATTTTGGAAAAAGATGTTTAAATCAAATATAATCTGAAATTGCTGGCTTTAAATCAAAAATTAAGTTTTTAATTGGGTTTTACGCAATTTTGCATATTTTTTATTTGGTATCAATTACTAAGGTCTGGTACAACAACTTCCAATCGTAATCATTTGTTTTTTAAACCAAAAATATAGATTTTAACTTAAGACTTATTACAAATACTTAAATTTTTTATTAAAAACAATTTCTTAGAATATATCTTAAAATATTTATTTTTAGTTGTATACAATTTTCTCTCAAAAACACTATACATACATTTTGCGAAAATCCTTTGTGACAGTCAAAATATTAATGAAGGAATCATTAAAGCCGTTCAATGCCAGTACATGTCTTTAAATTACAGTTTTTGCTTAACAATGACCATTAAAACCGTATGTATGTGTTCATGTATTTATGTGTATATGGCTACATTGTTGACATACATATATCTGGTAAGAGAAAAACATCACACATGTAAGCTTAACATACGCTTTTACAAATTACATTTTTTTTATTGTGTCCAAATTTTATTTTGTCAACATTCCAGTAGCATTTTAAGTTCTACTCTCTTTGTACGTGTTCTGTTATTCTATAATATTGAAATAACTAAGTATGTTTTTATACGTACAACAACACTGAGCACTTAAAATGATGTGCTGGGTTATGTGAAATACATAAACAAATGTATGTCCAATGTGTATATATTTTTAAGAAGATTTTTTTCATTGCTGTGGTTTGGTTTTCTTTTTTTTAGGTTTTTTGTTTTCTTTTTTAATAATTAATGGTTGTAAATATTTGCAGTTACTTTTCACAAGTTGCCTTGTTAATTTCTTTTTTTTTTCTGTCTCTGTTTTTACAATATTTGAAATGTTGCAATGATGTCAGTAAGTGGCATGTTCAAGAAAAAAAAAGTTTAATTAAAGCTATATGAAGACAAATTAATAATTTAAAGGGTATGTTTTGCTCTAACAGCATTATTTGGAAAAATAATTGTATTATTTTTTTTATATTTTAATTTGTTCAGTTTTTAGATATTTGAGCAGAGTTGAATAATATAATTTTTAATTGTATTTTAAACTGAATGATTACGGTTTAATAAAATTACATAAAATTTAAAATTTTGCAGTCTTTTTTTTTCGTTTTGAACCTGGAGACGAAAACTTTTAAATTTGCTTTCACAATGCTTATAAGTTTATACATATGTCATGAACATATATATTTAAAATAATAAATGTTGGTTAGATTAACTAACCTTTGAATAAAAAAATCTAAATAGTTAAAAACAATATTTTTTTATTTGTTCATAACATTTGTTAAACCGATTTTGTTTAATCATTTGTATTATGCAATACATACCGTACCGCGATAAACTTTTTACAAAACAGCAGGTTTTTAGCAGTGAATTCTTGTAAAATAAATTAAAAGTCAAATTAATTTTTAAGTATTGCTCTATACTAATCTAGCTTTTATATTAAATATTTTTCTTAAGTTCAATCTATACAGAATTCCTCTACTCCACACCAGGCAATTTTGCTAATTGCTATGACAAACGAATTCAAAATTAGTTTAATAGCTAATAATACCAATATAAAAAATTCCACATCTTATTACTCGAAACTTAATATTTATACAATTAATTATAAAACTGTTAGCTTAAAAGACCATATACGCAAAAATTGTCACCTGATTTAATTTTTTTTATGTTAACATTTGTTTTCATCAAGTAAAAAAAATAATATCACTTAAGAGACCACCGAATAATGACAAAATAGGCTTGATTAGTGATATTTTCCATTACTCTCGTCAGAATTTTCAGCATGACAGTTTCATGACAGATATTCTCTTTGTGATCTTTAAATGTTGAGGCTTTTCGAAATAGATTTGCTACTTCAAGAAATTCTATATGAAAAGATCTTATGGTTAAAACGCGCAATCTTGCGAAACAGTGCAAATCATCAAAAAGAAATTAGCTGACCTTGAAATACATCAATTAGAATTTTAATTGTACGTCGTGCTTTATGAGCATTTACTCTTTCAGATTGGAATAATAAATTCTTCATTTATAATTCAAGTAGTTGGGATGGTAGAAAGACAATAAGCATGGCCCTGTAGCACTCACCATTAAAAGTATCAATTTGGACAGCGGCGTCTTCGGAAATGAAGAAACCAGGCATGACGCCAGCGTAAAGAACATACCATACAGTAATTTAAAGCAGCTTTAATGGCTCCTGCTGTACATGGATACGTGAATTTTTTCTATACCAGAAGTAAATATATAGCTTGTTCATTTAGCCATGGACATCGTTGTGCATGACGATGTTTGACGAAAATTTCTCTTCTAAATGGGAACCTATTTCACCAAAATTCTCTATATCGATCGCTAACTGATTCTTAATTATGTGGTCTGTGGGATTCTTAAAGTCTTATGCGATATCTGTAGTCATAGCTACGATATTCTCACCATAACAGCTGCTTTGAAGTCACACAGACTTGACATGTCCTATACTCTTTTGCCTACCCCAGGGGTCATAATTTTTTTGGCTAATATCAAGCCTTGCAGTATTGTTAGTACGGGGTATGGAGGTGAGACCAACATCTCTGGTCAGAGAAGATTGTAAAGGCTGGCCAGAGACTTATGTAGAATATGTTGTGGTTTTTGGTGAGGTCTCTTTGAAGTATACGTGGTTGCTTTTGTTATTACCAAGCGGAAAAGCCGATCTTGCTCGGACTTTGGGCAACCATTAAAATACCATAAATGAAAAAAAAAACTTTTCAAAATAATAAAAGAAAATTTTCTATTTTTGAAATTATTAGAGGCTACAAATACACAAATTAAAATGTATATACTTAAAGCAGATAATCTACGGTATATAACTGACTTGTAAAATATCCCACTACTAAATACAAGCATGTCATATGTAACATTTAAAACATTGATTCGTAATACTCATGTGCAAAGCCATCTGACAAAATTTCAATTTAAGTTTTCTGTATTTCGCTTTGATAAGCATAAGTTGACATAAGTTGGAGGCAGAAATCTATAGAAATCTACCACTAGAAGACAGTTATTGGCACTTGACTGTAAAATAACAATCATATACTTGAAACTTTTCAAATTTAGGGGATCTAAGCTGTAATGAAAAAAGTGGGGGCAAAATGGGTACCTGCTCAACTTAAGTTAAATATAAACACAAACTTTGTGTCATTAAAACTTACATTAATTTAAATTTTATTATAATAAATTTATAAAATATAAAAGGTATGGATCGGGATATTGATCACGATTTCTCAACGTACACGAAGTTAGCTCTGAGGGTTCGTAAAACAAAAACCAAAGAAGCCGTAAATCACCAGACCGCCTCAGAGACATTTTAATCGTTAAAGTATCGTTAAGAAAAATTAAGCAATTCACAGTGATTAAACAATGCAGGACTGTGATTGCTTAAAATTATAAAAAAATAAAAATTTTCATTTAAAATTCTAAACAAACAAAAAATTAAAAAAATTTTGTTTAAACTGCATAAAACATTATGTGAGTCACAAATTGACAAATTGACAGATCAGCTGTAAAAAATAACCCGTAGATTAACTGCTTAACAAAACAACAGAATTTGTGCTAGTCCATAATAGAATCTCTTTGGAACATAATTTAGCCATACGAATATGATAAATCTGGATGCTTGGATTTAGTTACTATTTTAAAAACAATAATAAAATCGACTACATGTGAAAAACTGAATAAATATTTCTTAAAATGAATTTTATATACTGTTCCTTGTGAGCTGTTAAATACCTTAATATTTTCTCACTCATCATCAGTTTTTTTTTTTTAAATCCTATTCGCATTCATGCTTTATATTTATCCTAATTTTACAATAGAAACGAAAAATATTCATTTGCATTTTATCTAAATTTCACACAGTTTCGTAAAGCACAAAATTTATTTTCTAATATTTATCAAATTTATAGGCCATTCTCTACAAAGCATGCAATTTTAATAATATGCCTAAAACAAATTTTTTCCAACATTTGCCATTATAAATCTTTAAGCAATGTATTTGTAAGCAAATTACACACCCAATTGAAAAAATTAGATTTTTTAAATTCTCCGAATGAAGGAATATAAAAGAAATAAGAAAAAAGAAACATATTTTTATTACTTCCACATCACTATGTGATCCATGTTGCAGGGGTGCAGAAATAAACCAACTTTTTTTCTAGAAAACATACTCCTATTTATTCGTTGCTGTTGATACTCATAAAACAGACCAGTAGAATTATTACTCCTACATGGTATTTATTTTTAGTTATCTAAGTAAAAGTTATTACATAGCCGAAAACGTTTATACCCACAAAACAAAACATGTTAAACATGTAGAATTATAGTAAGAAAAAAAGAGACTAACATATCAAATACGAATCTTCATAGTTTACTTACATTTTACAGTATGTTTGTAAGTATCAATATTGTTTATTGGGTTATTTGTATTGAAATAGTAGCATCTACAATTGTAAACTATGTCTACCAAACACTATTGCATTTAAAGGCAATAAATTTGTGTTTAAATGTTGAAGCAATATATCCTTTTAACATATGTGTACGTTGTATGTAAGAATTTGTATACAATTTCATGCATATTTGTCTTACTTTGAACAGTTCACATTCAGGCGTTGAAATTTATAAATGCTAGAATATCTTTAAATGTTTTTAAAAATTGTAGTGCATTGTTTCTCTCTAAATTGTTTTCTAAAAAAAACTGTGGTTTCTTTGTGTTTTGAAAGTGATTTTTAACAGATATTTTTAGATGCCATTTTTACAATAGAAACCATCGAGGCAAAAACAAAGCTTTACATATTTCTATAGAGGAGTAATATATATTGAAAATATATTTATTTAAATAAATGTATTTAAATTGTACGTTTGAAAGGGTATAACTTATTCAATGATTTTTTTAAAAATAAATTGTGTTTAAAAATTCTTGCTCAGTATATTGAACAAAAGCATACTGATCAACCAAATGAGCAGTATTCTGCAGAACAGTTAGTATACGTCGCTTCAAGACGGCTTAATGCAGTTTCAATAAGTTTTGTTTATTTTCAGCAAACGTATTAACAAATCCAAGTGTTAACTTTTAATGTTTTATTACATATTTTTATACCCGCCACCAAAACAATGGTGGGGGTATATTCATTTTGTCATTCCGTTTGTAACACATCGAAATATCCATTTTAGACCCCATAAAGTATATATATTCTGAATCAGGGTTTGATTTGATGACGATCTAGCTATGTCCGTCCGTCTGTCCGTCTGTCCGTCTGTTGAAAGCACGATAGAGGTCGCACCGAAACAGCTAGGGCGCTCAAATTTTGCCAGAATCTTTCTTATAGACAAGGTTTGTTTGGTATTGAAAATGGGCTAAATCGGAATATTACGAAGAGAGTTATAGCTCGAAAAGCAAGAGTAGGTCGAAAAAACCGTGTCCTTCGAACATCGAAAAAAATAGAATTGTGTCCAAACGCCTTAACGTAGACTCATGAAACTTCGAACATATATTTCCTAGGTAAAGACAATATCTTTCCCCGAAAATTGTCTAAATCTATGCATTAGGAGAGGAGTTATCGATCAAAATGTACGAAAATTTATACCGCACAGTGTATTTTTCGGTATATTTAAAAACAAAAACGTCATAAAAGCAACAAAATGGGATATACGACTCTGAAATTTTGCACACTTTGCTTTTTGGTGACACGCTTTCTTGTAACGGCAAATCAATGTGCCACGCCCACTTTTACGCCCACCTCTCATATAAAGTTTTAACTAAAATTCATATAATTTCTCTATTAATAAAGATTTTGGAATAATAAAGGCCTATATTGAAACACCTAAGTTGTACTCATTCGCAAAAATAACTTTGACACGCCTACTATAACGCCCACTTTTCACGTTATCTACCGTTAATGAAATTTAAAAGCTCATAAAACCGCTAAAATTAGAGGTATGATGATAAATTTTGCTACGTCTATCCCCCTAGGCAATTTTTTTTTACTATGCCAAAAAATTAAGGTGCCACGCCCACTTTTACGCCCACCTCCCATATAACGTTTTACCTAAAATTCATATAATTTTTCTATTAATAAAGATTTTGGAATGATAAAGGACTATATTGAAACACCTAAGTTGTACCTATTAGCAAATACAACTTTGACACGCCTACTTTAACGCCCACTTTCACTTTTGAATTGTGTCCAGACGCATAAACGTAGTCATGAAACTTCGAATATATATTTATCGAGTCAAAAGAATATTTTTCCCTGAAAATCGCTTAAATCTATAAATTAGGAAAAGAGTTATAGATAAAAATGTACGAAAATTTATACCGCACAGTGTAAATATTTAAAACGTAATAAAACTGACAAAACTATATGTACGATTCTGAAATTTTACAAACATGGCTTTTTGGTCAAAGTCTTCGTTATAACGGAAAATAGATGTGCCACGCTCACTTTTTTCCTTAAATTTTTATAAAAATATATTAGTCATATATATTAGCATTTATTCATCTTACACTGCGCCATTTATTGTACTGTAGCTAAATATAAGGTAAAGATGATAAGATAGATGACTCTACTAGCAACTACTAGATGGCATGCTAACAACTTATGCTTATGTTCTCCTGAAGTTATGCTCTATTAAAAATGGGAATTTAGGAAATTTTTGACCTAAGTAAAAAAAAATTATCTCAACATTATAAACAATTTATAAGCGACTTACGCTTATGTTCTCCTGAAGTTATGCTCTATTAAAAATGGGAATTTAGGAAAATTTTGACCTAAGTAAAAAAAATTATCTCTAAACATTACAAACAATTTATTTTCATGTACTAATGGCTAACAAATTTTAAAGCTATACAAAACTTATTTCGTTTGAAAATCTTTTAAAAGCAAAATGTTATAAAAGTTTAAAAAACAAAATCTTAGTAATAAATTTCCCGTTTTAGAAAAATGCAGAGAATGTATATTTTAAATCACCCTGTGGCCCTTAAAATTTAACCTTAAATTCACTTTCTTTCTCTTAAATTTATGTAAATTCTCTATGAATAAAGATTTTGGAATACTAAAGGCCTATATTGAAATATCTAAGTTATGTTTATTAGCAGAAACTTTATTGACACGCGTATTTTAACGGCCACTTTCATTGAAAGACTAAATTTACGAAAACATTTTACTAGCATACCGAAGTTATAATGGGTGGTTTAATTTTAAGGGACTATCTTGATTTTGAATAAAATTATTATGAAATTATTATCATTTATTTTTATAATGATAATATTTGTATGCTTCAATTATGTATGGAACAAAATATCGGCCAAATGGCCCCCCAACCTAGGCAGCACACCACGCTCCGATAGTCCAAATTTTCAATGACACTGTTGATGCTCGATTGATGGGCACGATGATGAGTCGAGGTTGCTTGCTCTTTTGCCACGTTATCGTGAAAAACAGCAATGTTTCCCATTCAACGAACTAAGATGGCATTCACAGATGTTTTCACATTTCATACAGACCTGCTTTGCAGACATTTAAATATTTTTTACAATTCTCACGATTGTGGACAAATTTGAACGATTATGTTGATCAAAAGAATCACGAAGTGCACAAAATGCATTTTGATTTGAACGCCCATTTTTATAAAAATCTTTAATATTTAAAAGCGCTGCTCGATTGCGCATCTTTCCACGGTTCAAATTGAGTTAGTCTGAGATTAAGAAATGTCAAATGAAATACAAGAAAAAAGTTGATGTTTAGATGTGGTTCACCTTAAACATGGGCCCTTAAAATTTAACCACCCTCTACAAAGAAAGTGATACATATTTTATTATAAAGAGATTATTCTATAGCGATTAACAAAATAAAAAATATTGTGCTTTAAATGTACACAAAATTGGTGGCGGGTATAAAAGTTTCGGCACAGCCGAATATAGTGCTCTTACTTGTTTTTAATAAAATTTTTAGTTTTTTAATCTAAACACGAACAACTGAAAAAATTAAAAAAAAAAATTTTTGAATTGAGAAAAAAAATATATAAAAAAAGAAATTTTGGAAAAATAAAGAAAACTTAAAGAGAAAATAGAAAAAAAAACAAGTAAGAGCACTATATTCGGCTGTGCCGAATCTTTTATACCCACCACCAATTTTGTGTACATTTAAAGCACAATATTTATTATTTTGTTAATCGCTATGGAATAATCTCTTTATAATAAAATATGTATCACTTTCTTTGTAGAGGGTGGTTAAATTTTAAGGGCCCATGTTGAAGGTGAACCACACCTAAACTTCAACTTTTTTCTTGCATTTCATTTGACATTTCTCAATCTCAGACTAACTCAATTTGAACCGTGGAAAGATACGCAATCGAGCAACGCTTTGAAATATTAAAGATTTTTATAAAAATGGGCGTTCAAATCAAAATGCATTTTGTGCACTACGTAATTCTTTTGGTCAACATAATCGTTCAAATTCGTCCACAATCGGGAGAATTGTAAAAATATTTAAATGTCTGCAAGGCTGGTCTGTATGAAATGTGAAAACATCTGTGAATGCCATCTTAGTTCGTTGAATGGGAAATATTGCTGTTTTTCACGATAACGTGGCAAAAGAGCAAGCAACCTTGACTCATCATCGTGCCCAACAATCGAGCATCAACAGTGTGATTGAAAATATGGACTATCGGATCGAGGTGTGCCGCCTAGGTTGGGGGGGCCATTTGGCCGATATTTTGTTCCATACGTAATTGAAGCATACAAATATTATCATTATAAAAATAAATGATAATAATTTCATAATAATTTTATTCAAAATCAACATAGTCCCTTAAAATTAAACCACCCATTATAACTTCGGTATGCTAGTAAAATGTTTTCGTAAATTTAGTCTTTCAATGAAAGTGGCCGTTAAAATACGCGTGTCAATAAAGTTGCTGCTAATAAACATAACTATGATAATTCAATATAGTCCTTTAGTATTCCAAAATTTACATGAATTTAAGAGGAAGAAAGTGAATTTAAGGTTAAATTTTAAGGGCCACAGGGTGATTTAGAATATACATTCTCTGCATTTTTCTAAAACGGGAAATTTATTAGTAAGATTTTGATTTTTAAACTTCTATAACATTTTGCTTTTAAAAGATTTTCAAACGAAATAAGTTTTGTATAATTTTAAAATTTGTTAGCCATTAGTACATGAAAATAAATTGTTTATAATGTTTAGAGACAATTTTTTTTGACTTAGGTCAAAATTTTCCTAAATTCCCATTTTTAATAGAGCATAACTTCAGGAGAACATAAGCATAAGTTGTTAGCGTGCCATCTAGTAGTTGCTAGTAGAGTCATCTATCTTATCATCTTTATCTTATATTTAGCTACAGTACAATAAATGGTGCAGTGTAAGATGAATAAATGCTAATATATATGACTAATATATTTTTATAAAAATTTAAGGAAAAGAGTGTGCGTGGCACATCTATTTTCCGTTGTAACGAAGACTTTGACCAAAAAACATTGTTTGCAAAATTTTAGAATCGTACATATAGTTTTGTCAGTTTTATTACGTTTTAAATTTGATATATACACTGAGCGGTATAAATTTTCGTAAATTTTTATCTATAACTCTTTTCCTAATTCATAGATTTAAGCGATTTTCAGTGAAAAATATTCTTTTGACTCGATAAATATATATTCGAAGTTTCATGACTACGTTTATGCGTCTGGAAACAATTCAAAAGTGAAAGTGGGCGTTATAGTAGTCGTGTCAAAGTTGTTTTTGCTAATAAGTACAACTTAGGTGTTTCAATATAGTCCTTTATTATTCCAAAATCTTTATTAATAGAGAAATTATATGAATTTTAGATAAAACGTTATATGGGAGGTGGGCGTAAAAGTGGGCGTGGCACATTAATTTTTTGGCATAGTAATGAAATTGCCTAGGGGGATAGACGTAGCAAAATTTATCATCATACCTCTCATCTTAGCGGTTTTATGAGCTTTTAAATTTCATTAACGGTAGATAACGTGAAAAGTGGGCGTTATAGTAGGCGTGTCAAAGTTATTTTTGCGAATGAGTACAACTGAGGTGTTTCAATAGAGGCCTTTATTATTCCAAAATCGTTATTAATAGAGAAATTATATGAATTTTAGTTAAAACGTTATATGGGAGGTGGGCGTAAAAGTGGGCGTGGCACATTGATATTCCGTTACAAAAAAGCGTGTCACCAAAAAGCAAAGTGTGCAAAATTTCAGAGTCGTACATCCAATTTTGTTGCTTTTATGACGTTTTTGTTTTTAAATATACCGAAAAATACACTGTGCGGTATAAATTTTCGTACATTTTGATCGGTAACTCCTCTCCTAATGCATAGATTTAGATAATTTTCGGGGAAAAATATTTTTTTCACTCAGGAAATATATATTCGAAGTTTCATGAGTCTACGTTAATGCGTTTGGACACAATTCCATTTTATTCGATGTTCGAAGGACACAGTTTTTTCGACCTACTCTTGCTTTTCGAGCTATAACTCTCTTTCTAATATTCCGATTTAGCCCATTTTCAATACCAAACAAACCTTGTCTATAAGAAAGATTCTGGCAAAATTTGAGCCCCCTAGCTTTTTCGGTGCGACCTCTATCGTGCTTTCAACAGACGGACAGACGGACAGACGGACAGACGGACAGACGGACAGACGGACGGACATAGCTAGATCGTCATAAAATCAAACCACGATTTAGAATATATATACTTTATGGGGTCTAAAATGGATATTTCGATGTGTTACAAACGGAATGACAAAATGAATATACCCCCACCATTTTTTTGGTGGCGGGTATAAAAGTAAGAGCACTATATTCGGCTGTGCCGAATCTTTTATACCCACCACCAATTTTGTGTACATTTAAAGCACAATATTTATTATTTTGTTAATCGCTATGGAATAATCTCTTTATAATAAAATATGTATCACTTTCTTTGTAGAGGGTGGTTAAATTTTAAGGGCCCATGTTGAAGGTGAACCACACCTAAACTTCAACTTTTTTCTTGCATTTCATTTGACATTTCTCAATCTCAGACTAACTCAATTTGAAGCGTGGAAAGATACGCAATCGAGCAACGCTTTGAAATATTAAAGATTTTTATAAAAATGGGCGTTCAAATCAAAATGCATTTTGTGCACTACGTAATTCTTTTGGTCAACATAATCGTTCAAATTCGTCCACAATCGGGAGAATTGTAAAAATATTTAAATGTCTGCAAGGCTGGTCTGTATGAAATGTGAAAACATCTGTGAATGCCATCTTAGTTCGTTGAATGGGAAATATTGCTGTTTTTCACGATAACGTGGCAAAAGAGCAAGCAACCTTGACTCATCATCGTGCCCAACAATCGAGCATCAACAGTGTGATTGAAAATATGGACTATCGGATCGAGGTGTGCCGCCTAGGTTGGGGGGGCCATTTGGCCGATATTTTGTTCCATACGTAATTGAAGCATACAAATATTATCATTATAAAAATAAATGATAATAATTTCATAATAATTTTATTCAAAATCAACATAGTCCCTTAAAATTAAACCACCCATTATAACTTCGGTATGCTAGTAAAATGTTTTCGTAAATTTAGTCTTTCAATGAAAGTGGCCGTTAAAATACGCGTGTCAATAAAGTTGCTGCTAATAAACATAACTATGATAATTCAATATAGTCCTTTAGTATTCCAAAATTTACATGAATTTAAGAGGAAGAAAGTGAATTTAAGGTTAAATTTTAAGGGCCACAGGGTGATTTAGAATATACATTCTCTGCATTTTTCTAAAACGGGAAATTTATTAGTAAGATTTTGATTTTTAAACTTCTATAACATTTTGCTTTTAAAAGATTTTCAAACGAAATAAGTTTTGTATAATTTTAAAATTTGTTAGCCATTAGTACATGAAAATAAATTGTTTATAATGTTTAGAGACAATTTTTTTTGACTTAGGTCAAAATTTTCCTAAATTCCCATTTTTAATAGAGCATAACTTCAGGAGAACATAAGCATAAGTTGTTAGCGTGCCATCTAGTAGTTGCTAGTAGAGTCATCTATCTTATCATCTTTATCTTATATTTAGCTACAGTACAATAAATGGTGCAGTGTAAGATGAATAAATGCTAATATATATGACTAATATATTTTTATAAAAATTTAAGGAAAAGAGTGTGCGTGGCACATCTATTTTCCGTTGTAACGAAGACTTTGACCAAAAAACATTGTTTGCAAAATTTTAGAATCGTACATATAGTTTTGTCAGTTTTATTACGTTTTAAATTTGATATATACACTGAGCGGTATAAATTTTCGTAAATTTTTATCTATAACTCTTTTCCTAATTCATAGATTTAAGCGATTTTCAGTGAAAAATATTCTTTTGACTCGATAAATATATATTCGAAGTTTCATGACTACGTTTATGCGTCTGGAAACAATTCAAAAGTGAAAGTGGGCGTTATAGTAGTCGTGTCAAAGTTGTTTTTGCTAATAAGTACAACTTAGGTGTTTCAATATAGTCCTTTATTATTCCAAAATCTTTATTAATAGAGAAATTATATGAATTTTAGATAAAACGTTATATGGGAGGTGGGCGTAAAAGTGGGCGTGGCACATTAATTTTTTGGCATAGTAATGAAATTGCCTAGGGGGATAGACGTAGCAAAATTTATCATCATACCTCTCATCTTAGCGGTTTTATGAGCTTTTAAATTTCATTAACGGTAGATAACGTGAAAAGTGGGCGTTATAGTAGGCGTGTCAAAGTTATTTTTGCGAATGAGTACAACTGAGGTGTTTCAATAGAGGCCTTTATTATTCCAAAATCGTTATTAATAGAGAAATTATATGAATTTTAGTTAAAACGTTATATGGGAGGTGGGCGTAAAAGTGGGCGTGGCACATTGATATTCCGTTACAAAAAAGCGTGTCACCAAAAAGCAAAGTGTGCAAAATTTCAGAGTCGTACATCCAATTTTGTTGCTTTTATGACGTTTTTGTTTTTAAATATACCGAAAAATACACTGTGCGGTATAAATTTTCGTACATTTTGATCGGTAACTCCTCTCCTAATGCATAGATTTAGATAATTTTCGGGGAAAAATATTTTTTTCACTCAGGAAATATATATTCGAAGTTTCATGAGTCTACGTTAATGCGTTTGGACACAATTCCATTTTATTCGATGTTCGAAGGACACAGTTTTTTCGACCTACTCTTGCTTTTCGAGCTATAACTCTCTTTCTAATATTCCGATTTAGCCCATTTTCAATACCAAACAAACCTTGTCTATAAGAAAGATTCTGGCAAAATTTGAGCCCCCTAGCTTTTTCGGTGCGACCTCTATCGTGCTTTCAACAGACGGACAGACGGACAGACGGACAGACGGACAGACGGACAGACGGACAGACGGACGGACATAGCTAGATCGTCATAAAATCAAACCACGATTTAGAATATATATACTTTATGGGGTCTAAAATGGATATTTCGATGTGTTACAAACGGAATGACAAAATGAATATACCCCCACCATTTTTTTGGTGGCGGGTATAACAAGATAGAGAAACTTAAAGTAGCAAATAAAAATAATTAAAAAGAAAAAATAAATTATAACACAGAAAAAAACAAGTAAGAGCGCTATATTCGGCCGTGCCGAATCTTATATACCCTTCACAACGTGTAGTCATGCAATAACAGTAGTTTGTATCACCATTCATCCCATATGAAATACGTATGTATGTACAAGCATATAAAAAACACACATATATAAAAACATCCCATTGTAAAATTATAAATTTACGTATGTATGTTAAAAGAATTAAAAAAAAAAATTTTTTTTAAAAAATAAAAAAAAATATAAAAAAAAATTTAAAAAAAAAAATTAAAAAAAAAATTTAAAAAAAAAAATTAAAAAAAAAAAATTTTTAAAAAATAATAAAAATATAAATAATATATTAAATAAAAAATAAAAAAAAATAAAAAAAAAAAATTAAAAAAAATTTTTAAAAATATATAAAAAAAATTTTTTTTGGCTCAGCTGGGATTCAATGCCACGGTTACTCCAACCAGTATACACGTTTGTATGTATGTATGTTGTTGTTGTAATGTTGTTTTTGTGAAAAAAAATCGTGTTGGTCGTGGGTTTTTGCTCATATCTCAGGTGTTTATGTACCGATGTTTCTGATTTTCAATAGCGATCTACTCCCGAATATTTCTGATATTTTAATACCTCACCCGGGTCCAAGCGATGTCTGGGGGCTTCAAAAAGTTGATTTCAACATACACACGGACAGACGGTCAGACGGACAGACTGACAGACTGACAGAGCTTAATCGACTCCCCTATTCATAAGCTTTCAGAAAATATATACTTTATGGGGTCGGAAATGAAAATTGTAGAAATTTCACACGGAATGACAAACCTATATATACCCTTTTTCACTGTGTGAAGGGTATAATAAATATGAATTTCAATTACGAAATTAATACTATTAATTAAAAAAATGCTTAATATTGCTGCAATCGTCAAAATGATACTATTAATTAAATAAAAATTAATAGTTGTAATTGAAAAATATTGCGAAAAATATCAATTAAAACAGTATTAAAAAATTAATTAAAACGTTTCTAATTTTTAAAAATGATTTTAATTAATTGAGACATGCCTATAATTGAAATTCGCGATTTATATAAATAAGCAATTTATTGTATTAGTAATTTATATGATTAAAACTATTTTTAATAAAACTACCCAAAAAGAAAAAATTAATTTTTTAATACTTTTTCTTAACATAAATTTTAATTACATTTCATTACTTATATACTAATAAATAATTTAATATAAGATGTAGGGTTACACAAGTACACATACTATGCCATGTCAAGCGCTGGAGTGGTTTTAAATTCATTCGTCGATTGTAGCGTATTTCCATAGACCTACGACATTAAAAACCCCACAAGAGAAATTTTTGCCAAATCAAATTGCACGTTTTTGATTAACAATTCTCCGTCATCTGTGGAATAGATAATTGAACATTTAAATTGTTTATACAGAACTTTCACTTTAACGTTCACTATGTAACATGTAATAGGGAAGTTTAGTCCACGTTTACATCGTTCGATTTGTTAAAATTCAAAAAAATAATTGGTAGCATCAATAACCTAGACATAATGGAATATTTACTGGTAAAAAAGCTTGATCAGAGTGTAGACTACTACTGACTTACCTATTAAAATAGAAATCTTGAGCAATATACCAGAATACAAGAAATGTTGGCTTTAAACAAATCTTAAATGAAACTGAAACAATTTATTTTATTTAAAACAAGATATATTTATTATATGTTTGCACCTACCAGAACTATCTCTTGTAGATTGTCCACTATTTTTTATTATTCTGCTTCTTGGATGTATTATATTAAATTAAATTATTAAATTTATTCTTCGAAAGCAAATTTTCAAAAAAAGTAATTTAAAATAAAAGTTTTTATTTTTTCAACTGACAGAAATCTCTATGTTTTTTGAAAACATTTTATATCAATTAAAAAAATTAATTAAATTAAATAAAATTTTAATTGGAATTTAAAAAACAAGTCAAAAAGTCAATTAATTAAAAAATTTTAAGCAATATTTTTTTCTGTGTAAGAGAAAATAAATTAAATCGTCTGTTTTGTTTAATGAAATGAAAATTTAAAAAACTCATGCTACAATAAATATAAAACTAAATGCACTAACACACGCAAACAGCTTGCTTTCTTCTGGAAACTCGATCGTATCTTGCAGAGGGATTTCCGTGCAAACTCTAAGGGATTAGACACTGTACTGTAGTACAAAAGAAACTTAGAGAGAAAAGGAAAGCTTAAAACATATAAAAGAGAAAGAATCTTTAGTTAAATTCAGCTCAAACTAAGTGGTATTTTTTTGGTGAATTTGAGTGAATTTTTCAAAATGTCATTAAATATGTTTAATACCTGTAGGGGAAGTATAAGTCGAAAATCCTAAATACAAGGGCCATTGATATGCCATGGTATAGGGTGGTCAGCGCCTAGCAGCATAACATCCGCTGCTACCGGAAATGTTGGGATGGCTAAAAATGTAATTTTAAATTAAGAAAAGATAATTAAAGTATGAGTCAGTTTATTTTTTTCTTTTACCTTTTTTTTTTTTGGCTCAGTGTATTTTGGATGCCTTATTAGCACACCTCACGCATCTCTACCGGAGTAGCCGGACAACTTTAGCATGTTTTTTATACCCGCCACAAAGAAAAGGTGGGGGTGTATTCATTTTTTTTATATCAAGCATTTCCATTACAGTCATCCACCGGTTAAGTCGAAAAGATACTAAACAATTTTATCAAAATCCATCAAGTTGTTTATAATCCCATCAGTTCAGGAAGACAAACATACAGATTTCCTAAAATCTGGTGTTGCGTATACGAGACCTCTCATTATATACACTGACATCAAAATTCTCAACAAAACTCTCATGCACAAATAATATATATTACCAATCTTATTACAAGTAGAGGTTAATGGCATATAATTTTCTTATAAATAGGGCCAAGTGTGTGGATGTTAAAAATATATTTCTCCGTTCTCCAACTCAGCGAAGCTAATTGTACTGAATTGAGACTAAAATTTTTAAATACTTTTACTATTTTAGAGTGCAGTCCACATCATATAATTAAATTACTTTTGGACCTTTCATGTATTAACTATAGAACTCTATTAAAGCAATCGAAAAATTCTTATTATCTTAAAGCATAGATACTGTTCTACTATTAACATATATTCGTTATGCTTAATGCAAGCCAAATGAATTAATTTTTATCTTTACTGACATACTGTAACATTCCTTTCCCAAGATTTTTTCTCACTAATTTTCATATTATGAATTTGTCAAAACTCCTCAAAAAAAAGTTACAAAAAACAAAAATGTCTTTTTAAAATCCTACCCATGTTACATGCATTAATGTTTTACTACACTGAAGATACCATGTCGCTTTTTCAATAGTTTCTATGAAATGTCTAAAATTAGACACATGATAGTTAACTGTGTCTTACAAAGTGAAATGTTTCACTATTCTATTACAGATTCTATTTATTTCCAACTAACTGTGACATTTAACTTTGATTTAGTTTGTTCGTACTTGTAAGAGGTATGTGAAGACATACGTAATAATACTTACATACATTTTGACAAAGATTTAGTTTTTGCATGCACTTTAAGGCAGGTAGACATATAAAAAGGATTTTAAATTTGCAAAGATTGTCAAAGTTGATGAGCATGAGGGTAATGCATATCGCTCTCTTAGGTTGACAATGTGATAAGTCAAGAACAAGAGTTTTAAAAGAAGTTGTTTAGGGAAAAATTACTTTAAAAAAATTTTAAGACATTCCACGGGTGCCCCTATGGACTAGTCAGCAGTGTGCTGTTCTGCTTGTTTGGGGGTTGCGGGTTCGATTCCCGACGGAGACTCTGGACTTGTCTGCTTCCTTTCTATTCTATTCTTACTTTTCTATTCAGGTATCACAAAGGGATCAATATAATGGACCCAAGTGAGCTGCACAGCAGCTGCCTGTTCTACCTAACCTAACCTTAAACAAAAGAACGTACATAACAACACAGAAACATTTATTGTAAGTACATAGAGGAGAATTGTCTATATATACCAATTTATTTTTAGCTGGATTTTATCTGATTCATTACTAAAAATAGATCCAATTTCGAAAGACTAAGCCATTTTGCAGGCTTCTGAAATTTTTCTTAACAGCGTAACCAGCAGTCTTATTCTGTAACTCACTAAAGCTAAATCCCTGTTGCTAAAATCCTAATAAAATGTATTTTAAGAAGTATACCAGAGAAAATTTTATAAAGACAGTAGGCGCTCGGGTATATGAACTAATTTAAACAGAGCCTGTTCACTAAATGTACAAGTTCAAATAATCGAGAGAATATAAAACAAATACAGAATTCAAATGATTTTTATTACTTCACTTAAGTTTGTTCTTTTAATTGGTCGCTAAAATATTTTGCTTTTTCCCTGTAATGAGTTAATTGATAAAGCTTCGCCTCCACCAACGGAATATTTTCCTTTTATTCTGGCCTTCACAATTTGCTGTCACTTCCAAAAACGCCTTGGTTTTTCTTAACAGCATAAATTGTTGACTTGGCCACTTCATATCTGTTTGCAAGAGAAGCAACGCGTACGCATTTGTCCAAGCTTGCAAAAATGTCACTTTTTTCAGATAAAGTTAAAATCTTGCGCTTCATCTCGATGCAATACGTAACAAACACTAATGATCTCAAAAGACAATCACTCAAAACTTTAAGAAAAAAATTAACGGTTGCAGGTTCTTTACACTATTTCGTGAAAAAAAAAATACTTATAATAACACAAACCTTTTAAAAAAAATTTAAAAGCTGTTTACATAACAGAGAGGCTGTGTTTTTTCATTAAAACCTCCTGTGCTTAAATTTTCTTGTGCACTTAGTTTACATAACTGGATATTCATATAACCGAACGGCTACTGTACATCTTTTATAGCTTTATTGATAGAGATTTAGCTTTAGCGAGCTGCACAATACGATTGCAGTGCCGTTTACTAAGAGACTCAGGCTACAAAATTCTCTAAATATATTTTTTAGAGTTTTTGCAATAGAGATTTATCTTTACTTTTTTTTAAATATATAAAAATTAGAAAAAAAATCTTTGAAATTTTTAGTTATGACAGTTACGATGTAAAGGAGCGACAAGTTTTTTTAAAATTTATGCAAATCTTGCATGAACACATTAATACTTACTTGTGTATGTCAGATCATATAATAATTTGAATGTATGTGTAAGTTGCCATGTCTAAGATCATATTTAAACGTAAAGTATAAAGGAAACAATTAGGAAGGTATTCATTTGCTGACACTTAAATTTTGCCAATGCATATAGTTATAAAAAATGATAATGAATCTGGAATTAATTTCAAAATGATTTTTGATAAGACTTGCAGGTGTGATTTTAATTTATTTATTTTTAGCTTAATTTTCTTTATGTTAGTCTTTTTCTGTATTGCGAGTGTAAACCCTAAGTTTTTCTCATTTAAGTAATTATAGAAGTAACAAAATGGTGCCATAATCTTAATATACACTTGTTTGAAATATAAGAAGCTTATGCATTAATAACGACAAATAAATCAAATTTTGTATATTTAATTCACTGCATAATATTGTTTTTACTTGCTTCTGTTTATATTTTTATGGCATTATCTTGTATTACAAATGCTTGTCATTTGTCATGACAATGAAGCACAAGTAGTTTACTTATTTTGTCATATGAAAATTACCTCATGCATAAAGGAAATCGAAAATAACTTAAGCTTTTAAATATCAGAAAGTGTATTTGTAAGGTTATTGATTAATGTTATAGTTGAGCACTATAATAATAAACAGTTTATTTTGAATTTGTTTTCTTATTACCAAA
This sequence comes from Phyto melanocephala, assembly GCA_941918925.1. Taxonomy (NCBI): domain Eukaryota; kingdom Metazoa; phylum Arthropoda; class Insecta; order Diptera; family Rhinophoridae; genus Phyto; species Phyto melanocephala. The sequence continues at coordinate 104,169,077 of OW799236.1, forward strand.
TATAAGATATTTACATATAGAGTGGTGGTCAGCTATTTGGGGAAAATATAATATTGTATACTGGGACGACATTTTAAAAAATGTAAAGCTTTATAAGAGAAATTAAAACAAAAATTAATCGTATATTAAGCGTAATATTGAATTATGAAAATAAAAACTAAATAACAAATGTTTTGTTGTGATGAAAATTAAATATTTAACTGTTTGTATACCCACCACCAAAAAAATGGTGGGGGGTATATTCATTTTGTCATTCCGTTTATAGCACCTCGGAAAATCCATTTTAAACCCCATAAGGTATTTAATTTCTAAGTCCTGGTTTCATCTTACTATGATCTAGCTATGTCCGTTTGTCTGTCTGTCCGTCTGTCTGTACGTCTGTCTGTCCATCTATCCGTCTTTTGAAAGCACGATAGAGGTCGAACCGAAAAAAATAGGAGGCTCAAATTTAAACAGAATTTTTCCTATAAACAAGGTTTGTTTAATATTGAAAATGCGCTAGATCGGTGTATTGGGAAGAGATTTATAGATTGTAATGCAAGAGTAGGTCAAAACACAATCTCCATCCTACATCGAATAAACTGCGATTATGTCTAAACGCATTAAGGCAGAGCGATAAAATTTCAAAAGTGAAAATTGCCCAAATCTGTACATTATAAAAGGAGGCTTGGATCAAAATGTACAAAAATTTATAGCGCTCAGTGTCTTTTTCGGTATATTTAAAATTTAAAAAGTAATAAACGATTCTGAAACTTTGCAAACATTGCTTTTTAATCAAAAGACCTGCAATAGCATAAAACTAAGTTGACACGAACACCTCGCACAAAATGCTTTATCTCAAATTAATACAATTTTTCTATAGACAAAGATTTTGGAAGAATAAGGGACTCTATATTGAAATATCTAACTTGAATCTATCAACAGTACCTAATGTAATTTAAAAGCTCATAAAAGCGACAGAGCTAGATGTACGATGATGATGAAATTCTAGATTTCTCGTCAATTTTTTACAATTTCAAAAACTTAAGGTGGCACGCCCACCTTCCATATAACGCTTTAACTTAAACTCATATAATTTTTCTGTATACAAACATTTTGTAAGAATAAAAGACTATATTGAAATATCTAAATCGAATTTATCAGCAGAAACTACTTCGATACGCCTACTTTAACACTCACTTCTGACACACTGTTAATAAAATGAAAAGCTAAAGAACTATTTTTCGATTAAATAAATAATACTAGTACACATTAGAGAACCTTATAAAAATAACTGTTTCAAAAGACTTTTCCGTTCTAAACTAGAGTGGTTTCAATAATATAAGGTTATAAATAATAACAAAAACCAATAAAAAAAATAATTTTGTTTTGCTTAAAAATTTCCTTTCTAAATAGCTGACCACCACTGTATATGACAAGTAAGAAAAATTTTTTTTTTAATTTAGACTTTATTTAAATGGTTTTATTTTTTTAACGAATATGCTACAACTCCTAACAAATAGTTTTTTGCATATGTTTATCAACAGATGAAAATGCATACTTACACACATATTCACGTACAAATGTACGAATGTGCACATATACATACATTCATTACCACAAACCACAGTCAAAGAAATTTGAACGCATTAATAAAGCCACGTGTGAGCAGCAATTCAAAATGCAAATATTTTTTAGCTTAAAAACAAACATCCATACAGAGCATATAGTCCGTCATTTATTTGCAAATTATAGTGAGAATTTATGAAATCATCGTCAACATTCGAATATAATGACAACATTTGTAAATGTAATATTGCTCATTGCGTGACGAAGACTATGTATGTTATAGTAAACAGTGAGTGATAATGAGGAAAAACGGAGAGGAATTTACAGTGCGATGATTATTTCTTAAGCCTGTGGATTACAATATGTTTATGGCTAAACAAGCTATTGTTTCTAGAGCCATATAGTTTATGTTTCTCACAGACCAGTAAGGAATATATTGCACCATGAGTGAGAATCAAATCGATTGTGTTAAATTGGGCTCTTCATTGGTATTTAAAATCACTAGCGAGGCTATAACTAAAGAGTTTGTTTTGTGTTTATTTTGCAGTTTAAGATCCATTTTATTGGGTAATTTTTCAAATAGGAGACTGTATCTACATGACCAGCATCTGTAAAATAAATTTCTTGACTTACTCCAAGGGCGTCTTTTTTCAAGTCAATGTCATTGGGGTTGTTTATTGCAGGCTAACATTAGACATAAACAACCTTTTTTAAGTCATTCTTATGCAAAATTAATTTTTGAAAGTTTGGACCGTCATTCAATTGGGTTTTTGACGAAACGGTTTGAGCTGGACATGCGCAGGTAAAAATCTATTATGTTTGTGGCAATCATAATGTCAAAGTATCATATTATGTTTAAATAGAGGCAAAAATCTATTATGGTTGTGGCAATCATAACCCAAAAGAACCATATTATATTTCAAAAATAAAACGGTTGAAAATTATTTTTATTATGTTTAACCCTTATGTGAGTGACAAAAAAAACACCTTCTCTAGGGTGACAGGGGTACCCGGGTACCCACACACAAATTGTATGAAAATTGCATATTTTTTCCATAGTGCTGTACGTTAAATTGACATAAAATGATTTTTTGTTCTAAGGATTCATATTATAATATAACATGCATTTTGGTCTTTCCGTTTTTTAAGTTTTTAGTACAAAAATTTACTTAACCACTAGCACTAATATATAAAACCAAAATATTTTAGCAGGAATCCCTACAGCTTAAATTTGGTACATCCCATTTTATGAATTTTAAATTACTACTCGCTATATTGTCATAATAGTTTTTGAACAAAACTTAATATTTGTGATTTCTCTTTTTATGAGCTTTAGCAAATTCAACAACACATAGCCATTATATTGGTGGTTTGCCATTTTATAAACAGTAGCATATTCAACAATACAATGACATCACAATTTCATTCTTAATTGTTTTTGGCCGGGAATAAGTGAATTAAGTTTTATAAAATGACAGACAGAGTCAGTTCTAAAGGATTAAATTTATTGGAAATTTAAAATATATTAAGTGAATGTGAAAGTGATGAGGAAGAATTTATCGTTTCTGGTGATATGAGATCAGAAGCATCAGATGCTGAGTTAGTACCCATGTGTAGAAACTGATGAAAACTCATACGATTCAAATGACAGCGAAGAAGTGGAATCGAATAGTGAACTTTGTGCTAAATATGGAACTTTTTGGTTTCTTGACCCATTTCCAGAATTTCAGTCAATAAACCGGAATATTTTAAGGCAACGCTTTGGCGCAGTACCTGGTTTGCACATTTCTACACCAAAATATATATCCAAAAGTTTTTTTTCCAGCGAAATGTGCGATATAATTTTACGTTAAAAAAACGAAAGGGAAAACGATTAACTGATGAGTACAATGGAAATTTATTTTATTATTATTATATATTAATGGAAATAAAATCTTCACACCATTTATTAAAAATGAGCTAGACGCATTTTTTGGTTTATTGATTGTTTGTGGCGTTTACAAATATAATAAGGAGAATTTGACTGAGTTGTGGAAATCTAATCACCCACCACTTACTCGGGCTGCAATATCATATGATAGGTTTAAAATGCTTTTACGTTTCATACGATTTGATAACGAAGCTACTCGTGAGTCGAGTGTCGAAAATGACAAAGCTGCTGCACTCCGAGATATTTAGAACATGTTGAATTATAATTTACGTAAATATTATGAGCCTGGCAAAAAATATAAATCAAAATACTATACATGTGTGTGGTTTCTTACAGCTTTAAAATATATTAACTATAATCGCAGATATTATATTTTTTATTTTCTAAAATAAATTTCCTCATTTTTTCGAAGAATATGCTTTAGAAAATGTTTTTTAAAATAATAATAACAATTCTTCCATCCACTTTTATATATAAAACTTTGGGTACCTGGGTACCCCTGTCACTCGCCTCAGGGTGTAAAATAAATATCTATATACCTCGCCCATCCAAAGGGATATACTGGACTTATATCAATGAAAATATAAAAACAATAAAAAGTTAAGAGTTCTCAAAAAGTTTGAGCAATGTAAATCATCTGCCACCATAAAAAATTTTTATTTGAAAATGAAATGGGTACCCGGGTACCCTGTCACTCACATAAGGGTTAATTAAATTAGTATATAACAATGTTATTATGAACTACAAATAAAATATAAAATCGTTGCACTTTTGTTGCCATAGCTATGTTAATGTTGCTTTCTTTTTACTTGCAATTTTTGGTACCAATATTTTTATTATTTTTATTATGTTGTTGTTATATTGTTGCTTTTGTATTGTTTCTTGTCTATAATTTTTTTGTCAGGTACGCACTGAAAAACAAACTTCTATCTCCTCAGGGAAACGCTATGGTTTGTGCTTATAAAATCGTTGTCAATTGTTAAGAATAACTATGATAGTAGAATTTTGTGGATGTATTTAAGGAGTTGCATTTCGATGTGAAGTAATCAGTTAAAAATTCTGTTTGACTGCTTCTGATTTAAGCATATGTTCCTTTTCGGAACACAATATTATCAGCGAACAATAAACGATATAAATGTATAAAATCCCACTTATAAAATCAAAATCCCAATTCTGTTAATATTTTGACTAAATCAAAAACATAATCACTTCAATGTAAATGGCGATTCTCAATTTAAATTTCTTAGGTATTCCATGTTCAGTATAGAGTCGACGTTAAAGTTTTAAACTCTCATACGAACAAAATTAGGATATTAGCAAAGGTTTCAACGTCTTATCCTCTTTTTCGCATGCTCATCATTTCATTCTACTGTCCCATTCGAGCTAGATGAGTTCTTTTCTATTTGTAAGCTGTTATTAGTCTAGTTAATTTTCTTAATCTTGACCTACTCTGTTTTCGAATGTCCTTTAAGCGATAATGCCAAAATATTTCACTTTCTTTCATACCGTGCCAAGCGACTGAAATAACTGCAGTCTTGATCTGCATCCAAAAGAGAGCTGTAATAAAGTTTGTCCACTACAATACACAAAATAATGGAAATGAACACCTGTAACTTAAAGTTTAAAATCGATATTGCAATGGAATTTTAAATGTATGGCATCCATATAAATTTTTAAGTTTTTTTCTAAAATTATTATAAAATAATCAAAATTTGTATACATGTTTACCATGAAGAAGCTACCAATTAATTGCTAGCGAAATATTGATCATTAATAAAAAATTTTTTATAATCAGATATTATAATATTTTTAAAGATATCCACTGTACAACAGAAAGCAAACTTAAACATTTAATACATGTAGAAAAGTTTCTATTTACGTTAGATGCGCGAATACGCATAAGTAAGTTTAGATGTATGTTTTGCACTTGAATAGGTGTAATTCTATTACTAGAGTACATAGTCACACGTGGATGTGGTTATATAAATTTTTGCAATTGTAGATTAAAATGTGTAAGCAAATTGCATAGATGTGTTAGTAAGAATGTATGAGATTTCCCTATTTGATATACAACTCCTCCTAATGCAAATGTGTAATAGATGTTATGGTTAGCTTATACCGGTTAAAGAAAAATTATTTAAGTTTATGTCGATCAAAAAAAAAATCAAAAAGTATTATCTCTAAAATTCATTTTCAGTAAAATAGATTTTCTGAAAAAATATTTCAAAAATTATTAATTAATCAGTTGATAGATCGGTCTATAAATTACATTTGAGTTGAAAATTTCAACTTTTTCTTTCGTTTTTCTTTACAACGAATCGACAGTCTTAATTAAAAATTGCTCTGAAATACAATGAAGTTACAAACGGCAACCGAAAAAAATTTCTACAGATTGAAGACCCCATTAACATATATTTAGATGTAGACATCTGTTGCTCTCATGAATATAATAACTTATGTCTTAAAATAATTAAGGTGGTCAAACGGGAAGATAAATTAACACCCAGCATTAAAGTAAAACAAATACAAAGACTTTGTTGCTCTCTTTGTTTTAACGCAAAGAAAAACCGTGATTACAATATGATCACGGCAGTCATATTATAGTTTCTATAATAAAATTTGGTCAGAAACAAATAATAGTTATTTTTATTTTGGTAAATTTTATATTTTGTCACGATTATCATGTGTTGGCTTACATTTAATCAATAAATTTTTACTTTTCATATAAACATTGATGTGGTTGTCCTTTGCTTTAAGGAGTTATGATGATAAAGATAGCATGATGTCTTCGCAAAAGTAGCATTATATTTAAAAACAGCTATGCAATCAATAATTTGTTTTCAACTGTACTTATTCTTCTTGCTGAAAAATCTTTGTTATTTTAAAAGTTTGACATGTGAAAAAATATGCAATAATTTTTAAAAAAGTTTAAAATTAAACAAACAAAAAATAAGTATAAACAATATTGTAAAACAAACTGATAAAATAATAGTGAATATAAAGATGAGTTCAATAAAAATAACTAATAACAACAAATAAAAATTTGCTTAAGAAAAGAGCATATATTATCCATTTAATTTGTAGTCATAATGTGATTTTTAAATGATACTTTAATTAAATATAAAAATAATAACTTTCAACCATAATTCCTTTTCACCACACTCATACAATTCAATCGCACTGTGTTGCTCTCTGGCTGTCATTCTTTCCATGCATTATACTGCTTGTTCACTTCTGTTCTTCTAACTGCGTATTAAATTCAAAAAGTGAGAACTTTCTATCAACATATATAAAACAGATTTAAATATTCTTTTACTCAATATTATTTAGAAAAAATTAAATAATTTAGTAAACTATGTTTCTCTACTTTTGCAAAATTTACTCGGTCCAAAAAACAAATACCAATACACACATATTTAAAATTTAGTGAAATTGTTTAAAGATTTGATTTATTTTATTACTTTTTTATATAAAGGGTGTCCAAATATTAAATTTCATTTTTATTTAGCTGCCATTTTTTCTAGTTAAATTCTAGTTAAATTATATGGTACGATACGTGCAGTAAAAACGAGTTGTTTTAATTTTTAAACAAAATTTTAAAATAGCAAATATTTTGAAGATTTTATTAGTGATCTTAAAACAAAATTCGGTAGAGAAAATTCTCAAACAAATCGTACCATCAAGGTGGTAGTTGAGAAATTTGAAGAATCTAAAACTATTCATAATAACAAAAGAAGAATTGATTAACGTAGCAGTTGTTCAACTAAAAACATAGCATCTGCAAGCAGAAGTATTCTAGAAGATCCAAATACATTCATCTGTTATAGCTTATAGCAATTAAACAACAAATAATCCATATTATTCAAAATTTTGCCTTTATAATCAAGCTGACCTACAAATTGAAATCAGTTGATCACATATTACGACGGCAGTTAATTTTTTGGCCATCAAAAAGCAAGAAGAAAATGTGAACTGTCTCAATATAATAAATTTAAACGAAGCATCGAATTGTTTTAGGAGAAATGAAGAATTATTTTAGGACAACCACTAAATGTTACAGTTTTGTATGGTTTGTGGTAAGAAGGAATTATAGGGACATATTTTTTTTTAAACTAAAGTAGAACTGCGATAACGGTCAATAGAAATCGCTACAGGGCGATAATCTAAAGCTGTTTTATGTTTATAATGAAAAGAGAATATGAAGTTTCAACATATTAGGAAAAAGAAAGAAAAGTTCGATATTCCAATTATTCCTCTTATTCTATAAGTGAGTTGATCAAAACTATCGTGTGATTTGTAGAATTTAGACTATAATTTGTGGGGTTTTTTAAATCAAAAGTGTACAGCAAAAACCCTAAACAATCTAAGAGGTTTAAAACAACATTATTGAGCATATATCATCCATTGTAAAAAACTTATTGAAAAAAGTGATTGAGAATTTTAGTAAAAGATTAGGCGACTACCAAACTAGTAGCAGAGGTCACATTAATACATTCCTAACCGGAACTTATTTGTTGTAAACCAAAATAAAAATATTTTTAATATCTCAAAACAAACCCTTTTTTTCAATTAAATTAAAATGATACCTTAAATTTGTTGATCCTTAATATAATGAAATGATAAATTACCTTCACAGTCAACACCTGAAAAAATATCATCGTCACCACATTTTACTATGGTTGACAGAATGATAAATGCTTGAAATTGATGACATCTACAACTAAATTCATAATTCAAAATATTCACAAAACATTTATTTTTTCGTTGATATTTAGCACATTTTTATTTTGTTTAGATTTTATTTATTTATTCTTTTTTATAATATTTGCAATTATTTTAGTGGAAACAATATTTATTTTCTAAAAAAAAAATTTTAGATTTTAGTTTTATTTTTTGTTTTTATTTTAAAATTGTTGCCGTTTTATTAAGCTGCTTATTTTAAATTTATTTGTTCATTTATTTATATTTTTAAATTAATTTTATCTACAATATTCTTATTTAAAAAAGCTGTATTGTTAAATTCGTTGTGACTGCATACACACATATTTGAATGCGTTATATATAAATAACTTTTAAATAAATAACGCAGTGCAAAAATCACAGACTAAACTAAATACATTGCTTGGATGATTTTAAGCTATTGTAAAAAGAACTTACTATATTTGGATATTTGTTTGATTGAAGATCACAAGATTATCATATTATAAACGAAAACGATAATTAACTAAACCCGTATAATAATTAAATTGCTAAAAATATCAAAAGGTATTTTCGTTTACAAAACAGTTAAAAATTTTTATTATATAAATATACATATTTACGGTCTAATTCATAAAAACTAAAAGAGCTTTATAAGAGGTTTATTACTCAAATTTTTATAGAAAATCAGTTTAATAAACCTTTTATAAATCATTAATAACTTTTATAAATAAGGCAGTTAATATTTATTTATTTATTTATTTATTTATTAACAATTAACTTGCAATTAAAATATATAACTAATTTAATAATAACAGCAATAGCAACATAGGCCTTCAGCTTTACATTATTAATAATAAAACTATAATAAAATATAAAATATGTGCTCTATTGAACATTTTAGTACTTTATTGTTAGACCATGTGAGGTCGTGCTAAAAATGTTCAATTGATTTGGAAAAAGTAGAAATTTTATTAAAAAACAAGGTATAAAAAAAATATTACAACTCACCATGGTGTCAACTGGTGTCCTCATGGGTTATTGATGTTCTAACATGTCCTTGATTTAAAAAAAAAATAAATGTAGATGAGTTCTTAAATTCTTAAATTTTCACTACCAAATTACATCAAATTAAAATACTACAGGTTGTTATAAATAATTTTGTAATAAATTATAACTAATTTTTAACTATTTTTTTTTCAACTAAGTTTTTAAGGAAATAATTTTTATAGCGTTTTAATAGTTTTATGACCAAAATTCGATAACCAATTATTTTAAACTCCTAATGTTTTTCAAATCCATTTGGATATTCAAATAGCAAAAAGTTTGCCATTAACTATAACCACGTTAAATTTTTAACACCAAGATTAAGAAAGAAAACTTTTATTTTGCTTTCTCCTTGTTAATAATTTTGCTGCAGGTTGCTTGAAAATCAATGTAATTAAATCAATAAAGTATCTAATAAAATTTAATCGAAAACTTGTCATGATATTTAAAAATGTTCTCCAATTTCCGGCATTAATAATTAAAGTTAAAATTCTGCAAACTAAAATTGCTAAGTTCATAGTTATCAAGGTTATCAGCCAACAATTTTATAACTCACACTTCTTCCTTTTCTTCTTAAATTCTTATTTATTTATTTTTTTTTGAGTAATTTTTCAAAATTTTTTTATAAACACCAACAAAAAGGAGTGTGGAGTGTGGGGTATATTAATTTTGTCATTCCATTTGTAATGCAAGAGTAGTACATACTTCACTTTATTGTTTTCGAGTAGCTAATTACCACGAAAACTATATTTATTGTATTTAGGACCTTAATCTATATATATAAAAGAGTAACGTGACTGACTGACTGACTGCATGACTGACTGACTGATTCATCATCGCACAGCCCAAACGCAAAGAGCTAGAGACATGAAATTTGGACAATCGTTTCCTCTTTCAATGTGTAGCTCCACTAGGAAGGGATTTTTGGAAATTCGTACTTTAAGGGGGTAAAAAAGGGTAAAAACGGGTAAAATCGGTAATCTTATATCTGCTAAACTAACAATGATACAAATTAAATTGAAAAAGTATTGTAATTTGCACAAAAAATAAGCTGACATGTGTCTGGCCTTTTTTAGAATTTTCAACCCCTAAGGGGGAAAAACGGGTAAAAACTGTAATTTGGTACCTTTTTGGTACCCTATGTAACTTCCAAACCCATAAAGCTAGGAAAAAAATTTAAACTGTATTAGGTAGTCCGCAAAAAAATATTAATAGAAATTTGGCACTTTTTTCAAATTCATATGTATAAGGGGTTAAAATTGTCCCTTTTTTTGGTACTTTTTTTAAAATAAACTTTTCTTATATTATTCAATGGGACAAAATTTGACAATTATTATTTCCTAATAGAATATGGACAACTATTTAGGTGAAATTTTTGGAAACTTTTTTGGGAACAAAAAAGGTACCAAAAAGGGGAAAATTCCGGAAAATGTATGTAGTTCCTAATTAGACGGCCAATTTCCACAAAATTTTTAATTGGGATTTCACTAGACATAAAAAATTATGTAATTTAGTAAAAATTTAAACACATTCATAACAGGGTATAAAAGGGAAAAATCGGGAAGAGTTTGGTACTTTTTAGAACATAATTACTTTTATGCAAAAAAGAGTCGATTTACTGACTTTAAATCATGTCTATTAATATATTTTGTTACATAGATATTTGAACATTTTAAACTTGGAATTTGGAACTTGGACTAAAAATGTACTTTTTCGCTTTTCTATGGTACTTTTTGTATTTTCTACGTTTATAAAGGTAGAATTGTAAAATAAAGGACTATTGATTTCAGGTTAGACTAAAAATGTTATGGGTGACCAAAAAGGTACTTTTTTGAATTTTTATGGTACTTTTTATATATTCTACGTTTGCGAAGCTAGAATTTTAAAATTAGTGGCTATTGATAAAAGGTGAGACCGAAAATCTTATGGTCGACCAAAAAGGTACTTTTTTGAATTTGAATGGTACTTTTTGTATTTTCTACGTTTATGAAGGTAGGATTGTACAATCAAGGACTATTGATACAAGGTAAGACTAAAAATTTTATGGGCAACCAAAAAGGTACTTTTTTGAATTTTTATGGTACTTTTTCTATTTTCAACGTTTGCGAAGCTAGAATTTTAAAATTAGTGGCTATTGATACAAGGTGAGACCGAAAATATTATGGTCGACCAAAAAGGTACTTTTTTGAATTTTTATGGTACTTTTTGCATTTTCTACGTTTATAAAGATAGGATTATACAATCAAGGACTATTGATTCTAGGTGAGACAAATAATGTTATGGGCGACCAAAAAGGTACTTTTTTGAATTTGTATGGTACTTTTTGTATTTTCAACGTTTGCGAAGGTAGAATCTTGAAATTAGTGACAATTGATACAAGGTGAGGCTAAAAATGTTATGGGTGACCAAAGAGGTACTTTTTTGAATTTGAATGGTACTTTTTGTATTTTCTACGTTTATGAAGGTAGGATTATACAATCAAGGACTATTGATACAAGGTAAGACTAAAACTTTTATGGGCGACCACAAAGGTACTTTTTTGAATTTTTATGGTACTTATTGTATTTTTAACGTTTGCGAAGCATGAATTTCGAAATTAGTGACTATTGATACAAGGTAAGGCTAAATATGTTATGGGCGATCAAAAGGGTAGTTTTATGCATTATAATGGGACCTTTTGAATTTCCTACGTTTAAAAAGTTAAAATTGTGAAATAAAGGATTATTTATTCAAGTTTATAATTAAAATGATATTAAAGACACAAAAAAGCCTTTTCGCATTTTTATTGTACTCTTTGTATTTTTACGTTTGTAAACATAGATTGTTAAAATTAGTGTTTTTTGATGCGAGGTCTAAGTCCTAATATTATGGACGACCAAAATTACTTTTTCTCTTTTTATATATTTTGTATACATAGAATTCTAAATAAAGGTAATAATAAACCAAGTGGAAGTTTTATTGAAGGAAAAAATGTTTCTTTTATTATTTTAGGGTAGTTTTTGCAATATATGAATCTTAATTTTTGAAACTCAGTAGCATTGATCTTTTTAGTTAGGAAATATATGCCCGATATATCCTTACTCTACTTTTTATATTTCTAAGTAAATTGAATCAGAGATACAAATTTTCATAAATTGAACCAAAAATATTTAATAATTATAAATAGAACTTGAGCATTCAATAAATAGTAAGAGCTGCGCTAACGAAGTAGCGGGTTAAATGCTAGTATTATATATTTTTACTAAGTCCTGGGAACAAATTACGGTATTCGATTACTATCGAAATATAACTCAAACGATCGAGTTCGCTGTGCTTTTCGTATAGAGAATTTTAAAATTTCCCTTATGTTCCCTTATCTGTAGTACTTATCACAGTAGTAATCTACCAGAAAAATCTAGAAATATAAAATTTCCAGAATACTATAACGTCATTAATATCAAATCTGTTTATTAGGAAGAGAGAGAAGGTAATACAAAATTTCTTTTTATCATCGAACAAAATTGCGATTACGTCTGAACGCAATGCCGTGGATAGATAAAATTATACAAATATATATCCTGAGAAAAAAACATATGTTTAACGAAAGGAGTTAATATATAAAATTTTGAAAAACTTAACCCGCACAGTGTTGTTTTTAGCCTATTTATAACCAAAAATTATTATCACGACTCCTAAATTTAGCAAATACATACAACATTTTGGTCAGTATTATTGCAAAACAAGAAAATGAAGATGATAAACCATATTAAACACCCTCGTTCCGTTTACGTTAAAAGCATTAATTATTACATAATGTGAACTTTATTAGGACCGTCACAAATTTGAATTAAAATGGTTTCACTTTTGAATTTCCTAACGTTTTATTTTACTTTCTTCAGATTTTTTTTAATTTTTTTAGGGCTTAAATTTTTTAAACACAAATAATTTTATATCTTAGGTTGATACTTAGTAATTTTTTAAGATTTTATATACAAAAATATGGAGAAAATCGATGGTCGCACGTAGAAAGGCCCTTAGTAGTAATTTTTACGATAATGTGTTTTTCAATGATTTCAGTACATATCACACAAGTACACCTCGACACAAAAATTTTATGGATAGTATCAAAACTAACAGCTTTAAAAGCAATTCAACAAAATAAATTATATTATAATAAACCAGTTTGTATTATGTTTCTTCCTTCCCCTGTAAAGTTGCAATTATTTGTGCCAGGTCCTTCCTACCTGTGACCAAAGAAAAATTTATTTAGCGTCCCAAATGTATGTATACTAAAATATATTTAACATGAGTCATGTAAATACAAATAAAATATTTAACTAAATTTTTTAAGTTAAACTTGAGAAATAATTTGTTTTAAATTTTCGTTTAACTTCTTCTCAAAAAACAATGTGCAATAAAAATTTATCTTTCGAACGGAATTACTTTTTGAAATAAATCAGAATGTAGGAAAAATATTAAAATTTTAATTTTCTTATGTGCGAAATTGAAGTTACAAGAACAATTCAGCACATATAGTTTAAAATTTTTCATGCAGCAAATGTCATGATTTGTACTCGATCAATTTCAACTTTCTTCTTTTCTATATGCAACCAGCTGACATTTTTTTAACTTTTTTTGCAATAAGTTTGCATACAAATATCTGTAAAACTATTCAAATCATTTTCACATACATATTCATCTATAGCACATCAAAGAAATTGTTCTACTAAAACACATATACCTAATCACATGTGCTTTGCTTTTGCCAAAGAAAGTGTTATCTGCATAAAAATATACAAAGTATTAACATTGTACCTGTTTAGCATAATATCAACATTTTATGTGAAGTGAGTAAAAATTATTCTTGTAAACGAAATAATATGATAACATATACAAATTGCTCTCTTATGCCACGGTGCTACAAGAGGAAGATAAAATAAGCAAATATTTATTCTTAAAAGATAAAAAAAAACTCTGGATTAAGATATTAAAAATTTTAGATGTGTTATGCAATTTTGTTAATGTATACATATTTTTCATTACCTTAAGCATAAAGTACCATGATGACAAGAATTTTTATTGTTCCTAATTTTTTGACTCGTCGGACGCTTGTGTTCGGCCAGACCTTTATTTGTTGGCTATAAACACTTAAAAAAGAAATCTTGGGAGGGATATTGAAGAAAAGTTCTTCGAATATATTACTGCACATATCACATTTACAGTTGTCGACACAATTATTTTCACAAGAAAAAAAAATCACTTATTTCTTTTTAACTTTAAAAAATGATTTGTTGAAATTTGCTTGTGGAAGTCTCACATAAATCTTCTTATTCGATGAATTGTTTTGGAATGATCAGTCCGACGAACTTTTCTTCAAAACTCTACTGGCTTTTTATACCCGCCACCAAAAAAATGGTGGGGGTATATTCATTTTGTCATTCCGTTTGTAACACATCGAAATATCCATTTTAGACCCCATAAAGTATATATATTCTGAATCAGGGTTTGATTTGATGACGATCTAGCTATGTCCGTCCGTCTGTCCGTCTGTTGAAAGCACGATAGAGGTCGCACCGAAAAAGCTAGGCGGCTCAAATTTTACCAGAATCTTTCTTATAGACAAGGTTTGTTTGGTATTCAAAATGGGCTAAATCGGAATATTAGGAAGAGAGTTATAGCTCGAAAAGCAAGAGTAGGTCGAAAAACCCTGTCCTTCGAACATCGAATAAAATAGAATTGTGTCCAAACGCATTAACGTAGACTCATTAAACTTCGAATATATATTTCCTTAGTAAAAACAATATCTGTCCCTGAAAATTATGTAAATCTATGCATTAGGAAAGGAGTTATCGATCAAAATGTACGAAAATTTATACCGCACAGTGTATTTTCGGTATATTTAAAAACAAAAACGTCATAAAAGCAACAAAATTGGATGTACGACCCTGAAATTTTCAACACATGGCTTTTTGGTCAAATGCTTTGTTCTAACGGAAAATCAATGTGCCACGCCCACTTTTACGCCCACCTCCCATATAACGTTTTACCAAAATTCATATAATTTCTCTATTAATATAGATTTTGGAATAAAAAAGGACTATATTGAAACATCTAGGTAGTACTCACTGGCAAAAATAACTTTGACACGCCTACTATAACGCCCAATTTTTACGTTATCTACCGTTAATGAAATTTAAATGCTCATAAAACCGCCAAAAAAAGAGGTATGATGATAAAATATGCTGTGTATATCCCTCCAGGCAATATCATTACTGTGCTAAAAAATTAGGGTGCCACGCCCACTTTTACGCCCACCTCCCATATAACGTTTTAACTAAAATTCATATAATTTCTCTATTAACAACGATTTTGGAATAATAAAGGGCTATATTGAAATATCTAAGTTGTACTCATTCGCAAAAACAACTTTGACACGCCTACTATAACGCCCACTTTTCACGTTATCTACCGTTATTGAAATTTAAAAGCTCATAAAACCGCCAAAATTAGAGGTATGATGATGAAATTTGCTACATATATATCCTTCTAATCAGAGTAATTGTTGTGCCAAAAAGATAAGGTGACACGCCTATTTTAACGCCTACCTCCCATATAACGGTTTATCTTAAATTCATCTAATTTCTCTATTGACAAAGTTTTTGGGAAAATAAAGGACTATATTGAAATATCTAAGTTGTATTTATTAGCAGAAACTTTATTGACACGCCTACTTTAACGCCCACTTTCATTGAAAGACTACATTTAGAAAAGCATTTTAGTAGCATATCGAAGTTATAAAGGGTGGTTAAATTTTAAGGGCCGATGTTGAATTTAAATAAAACACAAATTATTGAGGAAATTATTATTATTTATTTTTGTAATGATAATATTTGTATGGTTCAATTATGTATTTAACAAAATATCGGCCAAATGCCCCCCCCCCCCCCATCCTTGGCGCCTTTCCTCTATCTGATTGTCCAAATTTTCAATGACAATGTTGATGCTCAATTGTTTTGCCACACTATCGCAAAAAACAGCAATGGTTCCCATTCAACGAACTAAGAAGGCATTCACAGATTTTCTAACATTTTATACAGACCTGTTTTGCAGAAATTTAAATATATTTTACAATTCTCCCGATTGTGGACGAATTTGAACGATTATGTTGATCAAAAGAATTACGAAGTGTACAAAATGCATATTGATTTAAACGCCCATTTTTATAAAAAACCTGAATAACTTTAACGCGTTGCTCATTTGCGTTCTTTTTCACTGTTCAAATTAAGTTAGTCTGAGATTGAGAAAGGTCAAATGAAATGCAAAAAAAAACTTGTTGTTTGTGTGGCTCACCTTCAACATGGACCATTAAAATTTAACCACCCTCTACAAAGTGATAATTATTTTATTATAAAGAGATTATTCCATAATGATTAACATAATAGTAAATATTGTGCTTTAAATGTTCACAAAATTGGTGGTGGGTATAAAAGATTCGGCACAGCCGAATATAGTGCTCTTACTTGTTGATATGTGCATTAGCAAAAGCTAAACGCTTGAGTTTGTTTCTTTTTTAATTTATATGAAATATCTCTTGCTATGTAAGTCTAAAAACATGATTCTTTCAAGCGGCGCCGAATCATCAGCTTACTAATTGAAATACTGCATGACTTATTTCATTCATCTGCGGCTCCTTAACGTTTAAACAAAACGTTTGTTTTAAATTTTTCCAAGATGATAAGGTCTTAACTTAGAGTTGTTTTGCGTTTCGCACTGGAACGCGGTAAACTGTATACATTGTTTGTTTATTTGAAAATAAAGAGTTTGACGCGACAAAATGAACTTGTTAGCCATGTCTTTGCCATGAGCTTTGCTACTATTGAAGCTCTAACAACATTAGGTTACTCAGCCGTTGTCACCATATTTTCAAATCGCAGATTAATCGAAATTATAAATGATTACACAAAAAAATAATAATAACAATTTTAGTTGACCTTTCATTGCAAAGAACACACAAGGAAACTGATATAAAGGGCATGTCAAAATACTTATGCCGAAGCGAAAGTTCCTGCCTATTATCATTCTAATCAGCAGTTTAAAAATGCCAAAAATAATGTACAAAATATTTTACATAAGTGTTTTTGATGTGCGCTTTGTTTTGAGCAAAATGAATTGCCGATAGATAAGAGAACGACTTGTCAAGATAATTATGCTTATGACTGTATGTTTCATATCTCTGCAAATAATAAAAAAAACCATACATTTGCTACTTAAAATTAAATAAATTAATTTGTTGGTATTATACCATCGACTATATTTATTATTGTTTGATAATGGTATTTTTTTTAAACATATACATATCGATATATAAATGTAAACACATGTGGTATTTACTAATAAATTTCACAATTGAATTGCTTTAAACTCGCTTATGCTAATACATTTTATCCCTTATTTAAAAAAAAAAACAATTTACAGCTTCATTTTGCTTGTACAATATTAAATAACAACATGTGGATTCTGTCAAAAAGTTTGATTTTCATTCATGCTCACTTTAAAGGAAAAATATAATATTTTAATTTAAATAAATCAATGGCTTTACCCCATACAAATTTAATATGCCAACAATTAATATTAAATATCAGAAAGAGTAAAATATTATTATATTTTAATCATACGAGAGTAAATAGAAGGTACATGTTAATTATTATTAAATTGTGGTTTTACTTTACAATATTAAATTAAAGTATATCATAACATGACAATTTGCACATTTAAATTATTGTTAATTTAACGGAAATTGTTCAACATGTCATACACACTTGACGAGGCTTATCACATAAAATAAAGAGTGAAATAAATGAATAAACAAATAAATGGTGAAAATGGAAAAATATATTAACTAATATTTTTATAATAATAAAAAAAAATTTGCAGGTAATACAAATATTGACATACATTAAGCAAGTTATGGAGTTAATTTTTACATCACATGAAAGTACAATCGTTGAGATTATTTTTGGAATGCGATATCGTTCCAATGTGCGCAGCACAATAAATACTTATTTCAACTGAAAAACCTAGAACTTAGTATTTAATGTTGGTATACAAACCTTTTCATGTTTTGGCGGGTTCGTGTGGATATAACTTCAAAAAAAAGAATTCTTAAGATGTAACGTAATAAGGAGCATTTTGAGGACGAATTTGCCTTCAGTAATTTTGGTGTAACGTATGGTGTTATGAAGTCGAAATTATTGTAAAAATTATTTTATATAATGGCCCCAGAAGTCCAAATTTTTCATGTCTTAAGCTCACAAATCAACCAAAATACTAAGAATTTCATCTTCTAAGTTGGCCTACAAATCTTTAAAAATTTTGGCATGTTCGCGCAGACCAATATATGGTGTAACTCCAAAGAAGTCTTAAGAAGTAAAATTGTACAAATGAAACCAAAACTTAAGACCGAAATTAGCCTTAAATAAATTAGTTGTGTCGTTTTCTGTGTAATTGTTGCGCTGTCTCTTTGGAACGACATATTAGCCAAGTCATGGCGTCAAGCTTCATTTACAAATTTCTAATATAACGATATTTTAGTGCGTCGTTTCCATTACAAAAAAATATTTAATGACATCGCCGGCATTACATCGACAGCAAACCGATAAGACAAGTCTTGTGCATTACTTAGGGCTTCTCACTCAAATAAGTACAATAATTTTGTTTGATTACAAATCCATGGAGTTAGAGGTAAGCATCAGCAGAAATTTGCATAAAACTCAATAAAAATAATTGGAAAACTTGCAAATACTCCCAAATTAAATAGATTAGTTATACTTTTTAGGATTGACGTCTCTAATAGCAAATGTATTGCAAAGTCAACTTCATTACTTTTCTAGAAATATCAAAAACAAAACACGTGGGGTCTACTTTAAATGTCGAAGTAAAAACATAATTAAAAACTTTATATTACAACCCATTTTAAAGATAATTCTCTTCCTGTTGTAAAGAAGTCAAATATACGAGACTTCTATTCTCTCACCATCTATGTGCATTAAACAAAAGGTAACAAAAACACTTGAAGGTGGTACACTATGTGGCATGGCGAAGGAAATAACTACAGCTACCCATTAGGCTGCTGATAGCTTTCTCATACACTGTGCTGACAAAGTTTACACTATGTGTTTAAGTGTTACGCCTCAATAGTAGATATTTAGGAAGAATAGAGGAGAGAATGAAAAATTAGGAATGGTTAAAAGGAAAGGTAAATGTATACCCTACAATCGATCGAAGAGACTGAGGACACTCCTGGCAGCCCCATTACGAATTCTCTAGTCCACAGCCCGAGACATCAAGTTATCTAGTCTTTAAACCTTAGAATTACGAGCTCTGACTACTGCAGATCGTATATTATGGCTGCACTTGATCGAACAACACAACACTTCTTTAAATAGACAACTGCAAAAAGCATGTTGTCAGTTAAATTTTTTAGCCATTAGCTTTTATTGCAAGGACCATGTTGTTGGTATATTTGGATTAATTTTGGATAAGAAGGAAAATTCCAAGCTTTACTTAAGCGAGTTTCTTAGATTTTAACTGCAAATATTGGGTATGAATAAAATATAGAATTTTAAGGACACAACAAACAAACGGTTTAAATATTTTTGTTAGCTAATTTACAATATTCAAAGGCTTTTTGACATTAATAAGATTTAACTTAATGGACTTTAACCAAAAATAAACCAATTTGATTATATGTCACTCGCCGTAATGCCATAACAATGAATTATTTAGTCTGTGATATTTTTTTAACTAATTAAGTTTTGTGTTGTATTGTCTGCCTTTAAAAATAATTTAAGTTTTGTTTTGTGGAGTCTACATTTACGAAGGCGTGATATTATTTAAAAAAAATTTATTTTAACTTTAAAGACGAAATATTAAATAAATATTAAGTCCCTGATGAAGTTGGAAAAAACACCAACGAAACGTGTGAATTATTAAATAATGAAGATATAAAGTCTTTTCGTTACTTTCTACGACCTTAAAAGCCTGGGGGCTGATTCTTGCATTCGTATATGAGCAAAATTGTATTCGAACGTGCGAGTTTTCTTACTTTTAGGATTCTCTCATTCGATATCGAGTATCGACTATCGAAATTTCTAATGATGGCATTCGATAACGAGCTACCTACCTTGCGAGTATGAACTCGTTAGCAAAAAGGCATTCGAGTTAACGTTTTAAAGTATAAAAGTGAACAGAAATAAAATGTAAGTTAAAAATTTATGAAATTTTTTTTTCAAGTAAATTGTTACATTTCCAAGTCAAAGTTAACAAAAAATATATTATTCTCAAAAATAGATCTTTGGGGATTTTTTGGCAAAGCACACAGATTTGGAAAAAAGCCTTTTCCGAACACTTCGTAAGGAAAAGAGAGGCCTAACCAACTTTTGGATCAACTAGTCGCGAAACTTAATGCTTCTGGTCCACCAATAAAAGATTTGAAAATGTGGCGGAAGGTAATATAACAAGAAAAAATTATTTTACTTTTAGTAATGATTATAGCATAAAGAAAAGGGAAACAAAAATTGCTTTGCTAAAAAAAATATGATGACTACAGAGAACTACCAGAAGGAAATGCTAAAGAGATTAAATTCCCTTATAGAAATAAAAAAACAAGACCTCGAATTAAAGCAAAAGAATATTCAGTTAATTGTAATAAAAAAGAAAAGCCTACAAATTAAGGAAGAGGAGCATTACTTAGACAAACAAATCAAAGAAATAGAGTTGCAAATACGAAGAAAGGAGTTAGAAACACTTAATATAGGTATCGAAATGCAATAAAAATAGTAATAAATCCCTATGTACAAAAAATTTTTATAGGCTTTAATTTTTTTTACAACACTGAACTAAAAACTCGATTCATTTCGTATCGAGTAACATCATTAGAAAATTGTACGCTATCAAAATTAATTTCGATACGAGTTGTATTTCGATCACAAATGCGAGAATTAGCCCCCTGATAAGAAAATCGTGTAAATCATTTGATTTTTGGATTTTTATGGATTTGGCATTTTAGTTATAGCACATTCGATGTAACCATAAGTTGGTTTAAAATCTTTAGCCTTAAAAGATACTACTGTTACAAAAACACCAATAATATGTACAGGCAATAGTACAGAAAACTTTATAAAAAAGAAATAATAAAAGCTCTTAAAGTTTCAGGTAATGTTTTTAGCTATTGTGAAGCGTTTTTAATAAGAATATAGGAATTAGATATCAAAAACTTATGTGCTCAAATTTAAAAAAAAAACAAGTAAGAGCACTATATTCGGCTGTGCCGAATCTTTTATACCCACCACCAATTTTGTGTACATTTAAAGCACAATATTTATTATTTTGTTAATCGCTATGGAATAATCTCTTTATAATAAAATATGTATCACTTTCTTTGTAGAGGGTGGTTAAATTTTAAGGGCCCATGTTGAAGGTGAACCACACCTAAACTTCAACTTTTTTCTTGCATTTCATTTGACATTTCTCAATCTCAGACTAACTCAATTTGAACCGTGGAAAGATACGCAATCGAGCAACGCTTTGAAATATTAAAGATTTTTATAAAAATGGGCGTTCAAATCAAAATGCATTTTGTGCACTACGTAATTCTTTTGGTCAACATAATCGTTCAAATTCGTCCACAATCGGGAGAATTGTAAAAATATTTAAATGTCTGCAAGGCTGGTCTGTATGAAATGTGAAAACATCTGTGAATGCCATCTTAGTTCGTTGAATGGGAAATATTGCTGTTTTTCACGATAACGTGGCAAAAGAGCAAGCAACCTTGACTCATCATCGTGCCCAACAATCGAGCATCAACAGTGTGATTGAAAATATGGACTATCGGATCGAGGTGTGCCGCCTAGGTTGGGGGGGCCATTTGGCCGATATTTTGTTCCATACGTAATTGAAGCATACAAATATTATCATTATAAAAATAAATGATAATAATTTCATAATAATTTTATTCAAAATCAACATAGTCCCTTAAAATTAAACCACCCATTATAACTTCGGTATGCTAGTAAAATGTTTTCGTAAATTTAGTCTTTCAATGAAAGTGGCCGTTAAAATACGCGTGTCAATAAAGTTGCTGCTAATAAACATAACTATGATAATTCAATATAGTCCTTTAGTATTCCAAAATTTACATGAATTTAAGAGGAAGAAAGTGAATTTAAGGTTAAATTTTAAGGGCCACAGGGTGATTTAGAATATACATTCTCTGCATTTTTCTAAAACGGGAAATTTATTAGTAAGATTTTGATTTTTAAACTTCTATAACATTTTGCTTTTAAAAGATTTTCAAACGAAATAAGTTTTGTATAATTTTAAAATTTGTTAGCCATTAGTACATGAAAATAAATTGTTTATAATGTTTAGAGACAATTTTTTTTGACTTAGGTCAAAATTTTCCTAAATTCCCATTTTTAATAGAGCATAACTTCAGGAGAACATAAGCATAAGTTGTTAGCGTGCCATCTAGTAGTTGCTAGTAGAGTCATCTATCTTATCATCTTTATCTTATATTTAGCTACAGTACAATAAATGGTGCAGTGTAAGATGAATAAATGCTAATATATATGACTAATATATTTTTATAAAAATTTAAGGAAAAGAGTGTGCGTGGCACATCTATTTTCCGTTGTAACGAAGACTTTGACCAAAAAACATTGTTTGCAAAATTTTAGAATCGTACATATAGTTTTGTCAGTTTTATTACGTTTTAAATTTGATATATACACTGAGCGGTATAAATTTTCGTAAATTTTTATCTATAACTCTTTTCCTAATTCATAGATTTAAGCGATTTTCAGTGAAAAATATTCTTTTGACTCGATAAATATATATTCGAAGTTTCATGACTACGTTTATGCGTCTGGAAACAATTCAAAAGTGAAAGTGGGCGTTATAGTAGTCGTGTCAAAGTTGTTTTTGCTAATAAGTACAACTTAGGTGTTTCAATATAGTCCTTTATTATTCCAAAATCTTTATTAATAGAGAAATTATATGAATTTTAGATAAAACGTTATATGGGAGGTGGGCGTAAAAGTGGGCGTGGCACATTAATTTTTTGGCATAGTAATGAAATTGCCTAGGGGGATAGACGTAGCAAAATTTATCATCATACCTCTCATCTTAGCGGTTTTATGAGCTTTTAAATTTCATTAACGGTAGATAACGTGAAAAGTGGGCGTTATAGTAGGCGTGTCAAAGTTATTTTTGCGAATGAGTACAACTGAGGTGTTTCAATAGAGGCCTTTATTATTCCAAAATCGTTATTAATAGAGAAATTATATGAATTTTAGTTAAAACGTTATATGGGAGGTGGGCGTAAAAGTGGGCGTGGCACATTGATATTCCGTTACAAAAAAGCGTGTCACCAAAAAGCAAAGTGTGCAAAATTTCAGAGTCGTACATCCAATTTTGTTGCTTTTATGACGTTTTTGTTTTTAAATATACCGAAAAATACACTGTGCGGTATAAATTTTCGTACATTTTGATCGGTAACTCCTCTCCTAATGCATAGATTTAGATAATTTTCGGGGAAAAATATTTTTTTCACTCAGGAAATATATATTCGAAGTTTCATGAGTCTACGTTAATGCGTTTGGACACAATTCCATTTTATTCGATGTTCGAAGGACACAGTTTTTTCGACCTACTCTTGCTTTTCGAGCTATAACTCTCTTTCTAATATTCCGATTTAGCCCATTTTCAATACCAAACAAACCTTGTCTATAAGAAAGATTCTGGCAAAATTTGAGCCCCCTAGCTTTTTCGGTGCGACCTCTATCGTGCTTTCAACAGACGGACAGACGGACAGACGGACAGACGGACAGACGGACAGACGGACAGACGGACAGACGGACGGACATAGCTAGATCGTCATAAAATCAAACCACGATTTAGAATATATATACTTTATGGGGTCTAAAATGGATATTTCGATGTGTTACAAACGGAATGACAAAATGAATATACCCCCACCATTTTTTTGGTGGCGGGTATAAAAGTAAGAGCACTATATTCGGCTGTGCCGAATCTTTTATACCCACCACCAATTTTGTGTACATTTAAAGCACAATATTTATTATTTTGTTAATCGCTATGGAATAATCTCTTTATAATAAAATATGTATCACTTTCTTTGTAGAGGGTGGTTAAATTTTAAGGGCCCATGTTGAAGGTGAACCACACCTAAACTTCAACTTTTTTCTTGCATTTCATTTGACATTTCTCAATCTCAGACTAACTCAATTTGAACCGTGGAAAGATACGCAATCGAGCAACGCTTTGAAATATTAAAGATTTTTATAAAAATGGGCGTTCAAATCAAAATGCATTTTGTGCACTACGTAATTCTTTTGGTCAACATAATCGTTCAAATTCGTCCACAATCGGGAGAATTGTAAAAATATTTAAATGTCTGCAAGGCTGGTCTGTATGAAATGTGAAAACATCTGTGAATGCCATCTTAGTTCGTTGAATGGGAAATATTGCTGTTTTTCACGATAACGTGGCAAAAGAGCAAGCAACCTTGACTCATCATCGTGCCCAACAATCGAGCATCAACAGTGTGATTGAAAATATGGACTATCGGATCGAGGTGTGCCGCCTAGGTTGGGGGGGCCATTTGGCCGATATTTTGTTCCATACGTAATTGAAGCATACAAATATTATCATTATAAAAATAAATGATAATAATTTCATAATAATTTTATTCAAAATCAACATAGTCCCTTAAAATTAAACCACCCATTATAACTTCGGTATGCTAGTAAAATGTTTTCGTAAATTTAGTCTTTCAATGAAAGTGGCCGTTAAAATACGCGTGTCAATAAAGTTGCTGCTAATAAACATAACTATGATAATTCAATATAGTCCTTTAGTATTCCAAAATTTACATGAATTTAAGAGGAAGAAAGTGAATTTAAGGTTAAATTTTAAGGGCCACAGGGTGATTTAGAATATACATTCTCTGCATTTTTCTAAAACGGGAAATTTATTAGTAAGATTTTGATTTTTAAACTTCTATAACATTTTGCTTTTAAAAGATTTTCAAACGAAATAAGTTTTGTATAATTTTAAAATTTGTTAGCCATTAGTACATGAAAATAAATTGTTTATAATGTTTAGAGACAATTTTTTTTGACTTAGGTCAAAATTTTCCTAAATTCCCATTTTTAATAGAGCATAACTTCAGGAGAACATAAGCATAAGTTGTTAGCGTGCCATCTAGTAGTTGCTAGTAGAGTCATCTATCTTATCATCTTTATCTTATATTTAGCTACAGTACAATAAATGGTGCAGTGTAAGATGAATAAATGCTAATATATATGACTAATATATTTTTATAAAAATTTAAGGAAAAGAGTGTGCGTGGCACATCTATTTTCCGTTGTAACGAAGACTTTGACCAAAAAACATTGTTTGCAAAATTTTAGAATCGTACATATAGTTTTGTCAGTTTTATTACGTTTTAAATTTGATATATACACTGAGCGGTATAAATTTTCGTAAATTTTTATCTATAACTCTTTTCCTAATTCATAGATTTAAGCGATTTTCAGTGAAAAATATTCTTTTGACTCGATAAATATATATTCGAAGTTTCATGACTACGTTTATGCGTCTGGAAACAATTCAAAAGTGAAAGTGGGCGTTATAGTAGTCGTGTCAAAGTTGTTTTTGCTAATAAGTACAACTTAGGTGTTTCAATATAGTCCTTTATTATTCCAAAATCTTTATTAATAGAGAAATTATATGAATTTTAGATAAAACGTTATATGGGAGGTGGACGTAAAAGTGGGCGTGGCACATTAATTTTTTGGCATAGTAATGAAATTGCCTAGGGGGATAGACGTAGCAAAATTTATCATCATACCTCTCATCTTAGCGGTTTTATGAGCTTTTAAATTTCATTAACGGTAGATAACGTGAAAAGTGGGCGTTATAGTAGGCGTGTCAAAGTTATTTTTGCGAATGAGTACAACTGAGGTGTTTCAATAGAGGCCTTTATTATTCCAAAATCGTTATTAATAGAGAAATTATATGAATTTTAGTTAAAACGTTATATGGGAGGTGGGCGTAAAAGTGGGCGTGGCACATTGATATTCCGTTACAAAAAAGCGTGTCACCAAAAAGCAAAGTGTGCAAAATTTCAGAGTCGTACATCCAATTTTGTTGCTTTTATGACGTTTTTGTTTTTAAATATACCGAAAAATACACTGTGCGGTATAAATTTTCGTACATTTTGATCGGTAACTCCTCTCCTAATGCATAGATTTAGATAATTTTCGGGGAAAAATATTTTTTTCACTCAGGAAATATATATTCGAAGTTTCATGAGTCTACGTTAATGCGTTTGGACACAATTCCATTTTATTCGATGTTCGAAGGACACAGTTTTTTCGACCTACTCTTGCTTTTCGAGCTATAACTCTCTTTCTAATATTCCGATTTAGCCCATTTTCAATACCAAACAAACCTTGTCTATAAGAAAGATTCTGGCAAAATTTGAGCCCCCTAGCTTTTTCGGTGCGACCTCTATCGTGCTTTCAACAGACGGACAGACGGACAGACGGACAGACGGACAGACGGACAGACGGACGGACATAGCTAGATCGTCATAAAATCAAACCACGATTTAGAATATATATACTTTATGGGGTCTAAAATGGATATTTCGATGTGTTACAAACGGAATGACAAAATGAATATACCCCCACCATTTTTTTGGTGGCGGGTATAAAAATATTATTAAAGTCTATGTTAAACTTTAAATAAAGAGATAACATGCCACACACAACCATTAATTAAAAAAAAAGTTTTGTTTTGAATTATTATTTTCTTAGAAAACAAAAACAGACTGACTAAAAAGCCCTTATAAATATTTAAATTTATTGTTGGTATCCTCCCCCTTAATTGCTAAAGACTAAAATACTTTTTATTAACTTGAATATGATTTTTTATTACCAGATTTTTATTTAAAAAATCCGCCAAGTTTTTAATGGCTTTCGGACAGTATATTTACGTCTTTTATGTCCTTTTTTTTTGTAAAAAAATATTATGAGTAAGCAAAAATATACATTATTTTACATTTTAAATGATGAAAATCATAATAAAAATTTTGTAATAAAATTAAAAGAAGTAATAAAATTAATCTGAAGACAAATAAAGAAAACAAAATACATTATTCAGGCACTTTTATTATTGAATTTGTAATGAACGTAATTAATTTAAGTCACTTGGTTACCGTGGTAGTACGCTGCACGCAAACAGTCAAGTAGAATCTGCATGAATCCATCATTTACTTCTGGTACTTTGCTTCAGTATTGACAACATTAATTAAATTAAAAAAATTCCTTATCACTTATCACTATTGTTAGCGTATTAACAAAATTTATCGACAGATTTTTAACAAATATTTGGGGCGACTGTGTACAATACAAAATAATAAATAGATGTGTACTTATACAGGATGTCCGCCGGAAGGTGTGCCATTTTTTGATTAAAAAAGAGAATGGATCTTCTATTGATAAATGTTTTAATTTATGTTGGCAATTATGTATGGAATACAATATCACTGTTTAGCTCACATATGCGACCGCTTTTGATCACATTTTTAATTACATTCTCACACTTTTCACGCGGTATTTAATTAGTTTCATCACGAATATTTTCTTTCAGTTGCTCAATCAGGATTTAGATCTCAAGCCTTCTAGAAGGTGCGTGTATGGAATTTCGTGTTGTAATTTTAATAAACCTGTAAAGGCTTTACTCAGTGTAGCACTGATTTTGGTATTTCTAGATTTTTATAACGGAAAATTTAAAAAAAGAAACTAAAGTTTGATTTTTAAAAGTAATAGAGAAACAAGTAAGAGCACTATATTCGGCTGTGCCGAATCTTTTATACCCACCACCAATTTTGTGTACATTTAAAGCACAATATTTATTATTTTGTTAATCGCTATAGAATAATCTCTTTATAATAAAATATGTATCACTTTCTTTGTAGAGGGTGGTTAAATTTTAAGGGCCCATGTTGGAGGTGAACCACACCTAAACTTCAACTTTTTTCTTGCATTTCATTTGACATTTCTCAATCTCAGACTTACTCAATTTGAACCGTGGAAAGACACGCAATCGAGAGACGCTTTTAAATATTAAAGATTTTTATAAAAATGGGCGTTCAAATCAAAATGCATTTTGTGCACTTCGTGATTATTTTGGTCACCAAAATCGATCGAATTCGTCCACAATCGTGAGAATTGTAAAAAATATTTAAATGTCTGCAAAGCAGGTCTGTATGAAATGTGAAAACATCTGTGAATGCCATCTTAGTTCGTTGAATGGGAAACATTGCTGTTTTTCACGATAACGTGGCAAAAGAGCAAGCAATCTCGACTCATCAACGTGCCCAACAATTGAGCAGCAACAGTGTCATTGAAAATATGGACTATCGGATCGAGGTGTGCCGCCTAGGTTGGGGGGGCCATTTGGCCGATATTTTGTTCCATACATAATTGAAGCATAGAAATATTATCATTATAGAAATAAATGATAATAATTTCATAATAATTTTTTTCAAAACTTCGGTATGCTAGAAAAATGTTTTCGTAAATTTAATCTTTCAATGAAAGTGGCCATTAAAATACGCGTGTTAATAAAGTTTCTGCTAATAAACATAACTTAGATATCTCAATATAGTCCTTTAGTATTCCAAAATCTTTATTCATAGAGAATTTACACGAATTTAAGAGGAAAGTTCTATCTACGAAATAGTGCTAATTTATATTTGTTATCTTATGTTCTCCTGAAGTTATGCTCTATAAAAAATGGGAATTTAGGAAAATTTTGACATAAGTAAAAAAAATTTTCTCTAAGCATCATAAACAATTTATATTCATGTACTAATGGCTAACAAATTTTAAAATTATACAAAACTTATTTCGTTTGAAAATCTTTTAAAAGCAAAATGTTATAGAAGTTTAAAAATCAAAATCTTACTAATGAATTTCCCGTTTTAGCAGAATGCTGAGAATGTATATTTTGAATCACCGTGTGATAATAATATAAAAATATGTATCACTTTCTTTGTAGAGGGTGGCTTAACCCATTAATGGCCATTGTACTCGCACAGGTACAGAAAAACACTCATATTTGAACTGCCATAAATCCAATAATAAATTATTTTGTTCACTATTTGTTTCGATTTTGTGTTATGTGTTCTCTGCTTAATAAAAGCAAATCGAAAAAGCTGCGTCAGCAATTAACGGTACTTCGAATTTTGATTGATTTTGCTTAACCTTTACAAGATTTTCTTATTTTGTGTAGGTCAGTGATTGTTTTACTCTGTTATAAGTGTATTGCATAACAATTAGAAGAGTTTGCACTTGATTTGCAAATAAAAACCCTTGTTTTTTTTTTAATTTAAAATAAGTTGTTCATAAAAAGTGATTTTCCAGGCGAAAGGTAAGTTTGAAAAACAGTGTACTCGCTTGGGTACAGTGGCTATTAACGTAATTATTTTGATTATTTTTTTTTAGTTTTTTTTTAAATCAGTATGTTGTTTAAAAGCATCAATCCATCAATCTTTTATGGGAGAAGATTTAATAATCTAGAAAGCGCTTTGAATTTTGTGGAAGGGGCTTCAAATAATATTTTTTTTTTTGATATTGCGTATATTCCACCAGATGCGGATATCAATACAGATGAGAAGGACGATGATGCTGAGGATCTTTCGCTAACAACATGCCGCAAGATATTTCGGGCGCTGTAGAGGATTTTTACAGCAGCGATAGCGAAGACGATATACCCCTTCAAGAGCATCGCCGGAGAATCCAGCACTCAATACCAGGTCAAAACTATTCCAAATGGTCAAAAAGGGAATGTTCCATTGATATGTGAAAAACAACTTCTATTATACACAATAATGAAATGGTATCGAATTTAGGAGGAAATTCAGAGCTTGAAGTGTTTGAAACTTTGTTTGATTTGGATCAAACTCGCATTTATGTTTCACAGTGTAATGCGCATAATTTTTTATTTGCAGAGAAAGATTTGAAGGTTTTTTGGGAATTCTGTTGTTAAGTGGTTATCACAATATGTATATCGAGAGAAAACATTTACTGGGAATTATCTGAAGATACTCGTAATAGACTTACTGGAGTTTCATCGTGCCATCGACCGGCACTACCTACGAAACTACACCCAACCATCAACATTAGTCGAGTTAGTAGTAGTTGTTCCAAGTGTAGCACTAACTGCTAAAAACCATTTTCCGAAATAATTAAAAGAAACTGTTACCCTGTCGTCAAGGCCACAACCAAATAAGATGGATTTGAGAGCTTTGCGACCTAGCTCTGTGTGTAGAAAAGAAGTGCTTTAAAATTTTTCATACAAAAAAATTAGTATATATGAATACATGCATTGAGCCATTGTACCTGCTTGGGTACAGCCCCAAAAACCTTCAAAACACAATTTTTTATTTTTTTTTTCATATTTGTTAGGTTCTTAATGTTATTTAAATGAATGCTTAATAAACAGAATAAATGATTTTTAATTTTAAAGACAGCTGGCTTTTAATGGGTTAATTGTAAGGGCCAATTTTAGAAAGTCTGTGAATGCCTTCTTAGTTCGTTGAATGGGAACCACTGCTGGTTTTTGCGATAGTGTGGCAAAAGAGCAGTCAACCTCTACTCATCATCATGCCCAACAATTGAGCATCAACATTGTCATTGAAAATTTGGATTATCAGATAGAGGAGGGCGCCAAGGGTGGGGGGGGGTGCATTTGGCCGATATTTTGTTGAATGCATAATTGAACCATACAAATATTATCATTATAAAAAGAAATGATAATAATTTCTTAAATAATTTGTGTTTTATTTAAAAACAACATCAGCCCTTAAAATTTAACCACCCTTTATAACTTCGATATGCTACTAAAATGCTTTTGTCAATGTAGTCTTTCAATGAAAGGGGCGTTAAAGTAGGCGTGTCAATAAAGTTTCTGCTAATAAATACAACTTAAATATTTCAATATAGTCCTTTATTTTCCCAAAAACTTTGTCAATAGAGAAATTACATGAATTTAAGATAAACCGTTATATGGGAGGTAGGCGTTAAAGTGGGCGTGTCAGCTAAACTTTTTGGCACAACAATAACATTGATTAGAAGGATATACGTAGCAAATTTGATCATCATACCTCTAATTTTAACGGTTTTATGAGCTTTTAAATTTCATTAACGGTAGATAACGTGAAAAGTGGGCGTTATAGTAGGCGTGGTAAAGTTATTTTTGCGAATGAGTACAACATAGGTGTTTCAATATAACCCTTTATTATTCCAAAATCTATAATAATAGAGAAATTATATGAATTTTTGGTAAAACGTTATATGGGAGGTGGGCGTAAAAGTGGGCGTGGCACTTTAATTTTCTAGCGCAGTAATGATATTGCCCAGAGGGATATACGTAGCAATTTTTACCATCATACCTCTTATTTTGGCGGTTTTATGAACTTTTAAATTTCATTTCAGATAACGTGAAAAGTGGGCGTTATAGTAGGCGTGTCAAAGTTGTTTTTGCGAATGAGTAAAACTTAGGTGTTTCAATATAGCCCTTTATTGTTCCAAAATCTTTATTAATAGAGAAATTAAATGAATTTTAGGTAAAACGTTATATAGGAGGTGGGCGTAAAAGTGGGCGTGGCACATTGATTTTCCGTTACAAAAAAGCGTCTTACCAAAAAGCAAAGTGTGCAAAATTTCAGAGTCGGACATTCAATTTTGTTGCTTTTATGACGTTTTTGTTTTTAAATATACCGAAAACTACACTGTGCGGTATAAATTTTCGTACAGTTAAATCGATAACTCCTCTCCTAATGCATAGATTTGGGCAATTTTCGGGGAAAAATACTGTTTTCACTCAGGAAATATATATTCGAAGTCTACGTTAATGCGTTTGGACACAATTCCATTTTATTCGATGTTCGAAGGACACGGTTTTTTCGACCTACTCTTGCTTTTCGAGCTATAACTCTCTTCCTTATATTGCGATTTAGCCCATTTTTAATATCAAACAAACTTTGTCTATAAGAAAGATTCGGGCAAAATTTGAGCCCCCTAGCTTTTTCGGTGCGACCTCTATCGTGCTTTCAACAGACGGACAGACGGACGGACATAGCTAGATAGTCATCAAATCAAACCCTGATTCAGAATATATATACTTTATGGGGTCTAAAATGGATATTTCGATGTGTTACAAACGGAATGACAAAATGAATATACCCCCACCATTTTTTTGGTGGCGGGTATAAAAAAAGAATGGATCTTCTATTGATAAATGTTTTATTTATTGTTGGCAATTATGTATGGAATACAATATCAGATAAATGTCCGCCTCTGTTTAGCTCACATATGCGACCGCTTTTGATCACATTTTTAATTACATTCTTACACCTTTCACGCTTATTTAAGTAATTTCATCACGATTATTTTGCTTCAGTTGCTCAATCAGGATTTAGATCTCAGGCCTTCTAGGAGGTGCGTGTATGGAATTTCGTGTTGTGATTTTAATAAACCTGTAAAGGCTTTACGCAGTGTAGCACTGATTTTGGTATTTCTAGATTTTTATAACGGTAAAATTAAAAAAAAAATTAAAGTATGATTTTTAAAAATGATAGAGAAAAAACAAGAGTACTATTAAATCGTTGCATGAAGTAAATAGGTCAAGATTAGACGACAACATTCAATTTCGTTATAAGTCTGTACTAAAAGACAAGAAAGCTCGCAATTGTTATGTTGCAAATAACAATGTTTTATATCTCTATTATTGCTATAGGCAATGTAAGAAACAATTACCTTTTTTATAGGAAAGACAGATAGTAAAACTTTTTCCTTTCTAAAATTTATTTATTTTTATTTTTGTTTTTGTTAATTAACCACATTTTATCTTATTATCAAAAAAAAAACTACGTTATGTTAACAGGTCACTAAATCACACAGCCACCCTTAAACTGTTAAACACAGCCTATTAAATTAGGCACAAAAAAAACAGTTGCTCCTTAAGGATAAAATAATCAAACATTTGCTGAAATAAATTTTAATTATGCCTTACCTGCCTTCGGGCATAAATAAAAAGATTCCTTAAAGTTTTTGTTTAAATAAATACAGATTAATACAAAGATAAAAGTTACATAAACACAACAAATCATTTGACTTACCCATACTCTCACGTAGTCGTTAATTAAGTATTTGGTCTTTTTTTTTGTTTTACATATTTTGCTTGATTAACCTTATGCCAAAAACAATAACTATCGATAAAATAAAAGCAATAGATCACAGTACCCGTACAGTACTGCATAAAACTATATTATGTGAAAACAATATTGCTTAATACATGAACCTTAGTTACCAATTGCTTTGCTTAAAAGTAGAGAATCAACCAAAAAATTGTGCCGTTTTAATATAAAACCATTTGCAATATATTCACTACCATATTTGCGAAATTGTTAGTACTTATTAACGTTACAACCATCGATAATTTTTACCAATAACTTCTTTCATTCGATTTGAAACAGCTTATTAGATTTCTAAAATTTGTTTGCCAATGCTCTTTTTATTTTATATTTTAGGTGGGCGTGGTACCTTCCATACATATTGAGCATATTTTAAAACATATCTTAATAACCACAGGATCTAATCCCTTCAGATTTCGTACATGTTATTTTGATAACAATTTCCTTATTTGGGAAAAAAATGGATAGGATAGTTGCAGGGCGCACAGTATCCCCAATACAAAAAGGTACATTTGTTTTTGATATATAGGAAACTATAAACGAAATTTAGTTGCAACCTTGTACGAACAGTTTTGACTACAATTTCCTTACTACAATTAAAAATGGTTACGATCGGAGCAGAGGTAGTCCTATCCCCCCACGAATTAAAAACTTTCTGTCATAATTATAAAATATCTATCGAATGGTGAATTTACATATTCCTAAATTTGGTTAAATAGCTTTTATAATAATCAATGAAATGTATAATATTATAAAAACTATTTAAAAGTTGAAGGCACATATATAACACATTACTGGAGTGTTTCCATGCATTATATATCTATATAAAACAATTATGTATAAATATTAAAAAAATAATACGAATTTCCTGTTGGGTGTAGCGAAGCGCACCGGGTAAGCTAGTTATTAATATTAACGTGCCTGTTTTTTGATTTTTATTTTCTATGTTTAACTCAAATTTTGTGTAGCTCAAATGGTGAAATATCGCAATTCTTATTCTCAAAAAAACATAGTTTTTCGTTAAATTTATGAAAACAGTTTTCCTAAAATAGTCTTATTGAAAAAATTAGACGTACTCTGGGGATATGGTTTCATAAAAACACTTGATTCAAGTTAGATCAATAGGTTCTGGTTTTGAAATTCTAGAATCATGCACCATAATCATTTCTAAATTCAAGTTGGACCAGAAGTCGCTAATTCCGAAATTCCATATTCATTAACAAATAATAACCATATCATGTTTCAACCAACCTGTTTTGATTCAAACAAATTTAAAAGTAAACCATCTTCTTTATTTTGAATCTTGCTGCGAACTAATAAAAATTTAATTTCATCTCCCATTTTAGAAACAAATTACACTGGTCTGCAAAAAACAAAAAATGTCTGGACTTAAAACAGAAATATGTGGAGTATGGAGACTTTAACACGTTAAATTGAAATCGGCTTTCAGTTTTTTTCTAATGGGCTGAGATTTTTTTCAAAATATGCCTAATATTTCGCCCAAAACAAGGCGGTTATGATGATACATTTCATGAAAACTTGAGAATTATTTGTTCGATTGCACTGGTCTGCAAAAAAAAATTTCACACCTTCGCTGACTGTTTAAGATTAGAATTTGTTTGTTGTGTGTAAACAATTTTCAATTTTCTTTAAAATTATAATTAGCTGGTTCGAATGAACTTAAAAATTACATTAACATAACCAATGAGATTCGTTGACAAAAGGGACTAGTTATATATCATAACGCATAACGCAGTTAAAAGCAATTTTTAATATTTTTCTTAAAATTCTTATGTCTCTTGAACAACTCACAAGCTCTAAATAACTAGAATAAATACAAATTTTTTTATACTAAAGTTACACAAAAATATTCCACTAAATCCCAACTGTTTCTTTATTTATGACAACATGGTTTTAACGATACTTTTTGGTTTTTGCATGCGAAGTAATACCAAATATATTTTCAACTTCTTGCTTTTTAACTGGATTTGTTTGAAAACAGCTTTTGCAATAAATTTTTTATATATTCGATTTGTTGTTAAATATTAAGCAGTGTCACACCTGTTATAATGAAATTGTTAATCAAAAATTTATTATGACTTACACAACAAATTACCTCAAATTAAAGGAAGCACTTACTCAGGGTATATTAAAGCTTATTACAAGGCTAGTGATATGCAGTTTTATTTAAAAATAAATAATTAAATAGTCCTGCTATAGAACAAAACTAATGATTATATAAAAGATAATAACAAACAAAATACAGAAGAGGGCTGCAGTTGGTAGACTTCAATCTAATTTGTGAATAAAAACATAAAAAAATACTTATTGAATTCTATTACCTAAGAAACGTGGAATTTAAGTAGAAATTATTTACATCCCTTTTATATCTATATCCACTATATCCACTAGAATGTATAAAGATGTCAATTGAAAATTCACTTTTCAATAAATAAGAATTGTCCGAACTTCGTGCAGAAAGCAACAACGGAAAATTATTGTCTTTTGCCCTTAGTTACATGTACTGATTATACTGAATTCTTTAATTGCATTTTTTTATCACATTATCTCTTTTTTTAAATCTTTCTAATTGTCTAAAAAATTTTGAATAATTTTCTAACATCTCAAACTCTTAAAATAACAAAAAATTATTCAGCAAGAAAACAGTTGTTGAAATCAAATTATTATTAAAAAATGTCGTAGCTTAATTCTTTTGGAATCATAGTGTTGTCTCATGATTCAATGATTAATAATAATTTAAAATGTTTTTTAAAATAATATTATTTAGGTCATTATAATTCCTTTTAAATCATACTATTGTTAAACGACAACCACACTATTGTGCTGCTATTAGTAATCATATATTGTTAAATAGAATATTGTGATCATGTTGTATCCATGGTTTTACTTTTCGTGTACTCAAACGCGACTAAGCTGACTTACGTTATGAAGCAGTAAATTGTCCGCTCGGAAAACATTGCTTGACCCTACAAGACTATTTATTTTTTGTGTGAATATAATTAGAGTTTTCGAAGACAACGTTACAGCTGCCACCGCGTTTCAAATTTAAATTAAATGATTTTTAAAAAGTAAATGGTAGGTATTATCATCCAAAATAAATATTTTATTAACTTTCACGATTTTCTTTTTTTTTTTACTTCAAAACTCAAACCCAATATATTAAAACAGTAGTTTTACAAAGTTTCAAATTATATATTTAGAGAACAAGCTTTGTGTAGGAAATGTTCTGGCTAAATTTAATCCCCTGAACTTTTTCGTTTCGAGCTTTGTTGTGCTTTCAATAGACGGAGAGACGAACAGACGTAGCTGGAAAACCAGGACTCAGAAAATATATATTTTTTGGGATATTAAATGAATATTTTGAGGTGTTACAAACGCTCATACATAAATACGCTCATAACACTACCCTAAATATAATTAGTTACACTGCTTTTTAATATTTTTTTAAGTTTTCTTGTATGTTTTCTATTGTAGTGAAAGTTTTTGCTAAGTATGATTTACTGTTTCTTTATTTTAAAAACAATTTTTGTTTTAATATTCTACTTTGTTTAGAAACATGAACACCAACAAAGATTTTCGAGTGATGACTAATTATTTTAGTGAGAGTAAAATTTTTTTATTTAAGTTTACACTGAAAAATAGTAGTGTGAAATATCCTCAGGTAGCTTTTTTGTAGAAAACAAACCCTTGATAATTTGATATGGAATTTTCCATATTTATTATTTATTTATTTATTTTCAATTCCTGTACAACAAGACAGTGTCTTATAATTACAGTACAGAAGCGTAAAATATTACTAGAATACTTAATTACATTTGTACAATTATAACAAAATGATAGTATAAGTATAGGTTAGGTAGAAAAGGCAGCTGTTGTGCAGCTTACTTGGCTCCATTATATTGATCCCTTTGTGATACCTGAATAGAAAACTAAGAAAAAAACGGAAAAAAGAGAAAAGAAGCAGACAAGTCCAGAGTCTCTGGCGGGAATCGAACCCGCAACCCCTAAGCTAGCAGACCAGCACACTACAGACTAGTCCCCTGGGGCACCCTAGTACAAGTATAATATTAAAATAAACAAGTAAGAGCACTATATTCGGCTGTGCCGAATCTTTTATACCCACCACCAATTTTGTGTACATTTAAAGCACAATATTTATTATTTTGTTACTCATCATGGAATAATCTTTTTATAATAAAATATGTATCACTTTCTTTGTAGAGGGTGGTTAAATTTTAAGGGCCCATGTTGAAGGTGAACTACAGCCAGTCTTTAAATTAGTTTTCTGCATTTCATTTGACATTTCTCAATCTCAAACTTACTCAATTTGATCCGTGGAAAGATACGCAAATGAGCAACGCTTTAAAGTTATTTAGGTTTTTTATGAAAATGGGCCGTTCAGTTCAAAATGCATTTTGTGCACTTCGTAATTCTTTTGATCAACATAATCATTCAAATTCATCCACAATCGGGAAAATTGTAAAAAATATTTAAATTTCTGCAAAACAGGTCAGTATAAAATGTTAGAAAATCAGTGAATGCCTTCTTAGTTCGTTGAATGGGAACCATTGCTGTTTTTTGCGATAGTGTGGCAAAAGAGCAGTCAACCTCGACTCATCATCGTGCCCAACAATTGAGCATCAACATTGTCATTGAAAATTTGGACCATCAGATAGAGGAGTGGCGCCAAGGATGGGGGCGGGGGCATTTGGCCGATATTTTGTTAAATACATAATTTAACCGTACAAATATTATCATTACAAAAAGAAATAATAATAATTTCCTAAATAATTTGTTTTTTATTTAAATTCAACATCGGCCCTTAAAATTTAACCACCCTTAATAACTTCGATATGCTACTAAAATGCTTTTGTAAATGTCGTCTTTCAATGAAAGTGGGCGTTAAAGTAGGCGTGTCAATAAAGTTTCTGCTAATAAATACAACTTAGATATTTCACAATAGTCCTTTATTTTCCCAAAAACTTTGTCAATAGAGAAATTACATGAATTTAAGATAAACAGTTATATGGGAGGTAGGCGTTAAAGTGGGCGTGTCACTTAAACTTTTTGACACAAAAAAAAAATACATTGATTAGAAGAATATATGTAGCAAATTTGATCATCATATCTCTAATTTTGGCGGTTTTATGAGCTTTTAAATTTCATTAAGTGTAGATAACGTGAAAAATGGGCGTTATAGTAGGCGTGTCAAAGTTGTGTTTGCGAATGAGTACAACTTAGGTGTTTCAATATAGTCCTTTATTATTCCAAAATCTTTACTAGTAGAGAAATTATATGAATTTTAGGTAAAACGTTATATGTTATGGGCGTAAAAGTGTTCGTGGCACCTTAATTTTCTGGATTTACGTAGCAAATTTGATCATCATACCTCTAATTTTGGCGGTTTTATGAGCTTTTAAATTTCATTAACGGTAGATAACGTGAAAAGTGGGCGTTGTAGTAGGCGTGTCAAAGTTATTTTTGCTAATAACTACAACTAAGGTTTTTCAATATAGTCCTTTATTATTCCAAAATCTTTATTAATAGAGAAATTATATGAATTTTAGGTAAAGCGTTATATGGGAGGTGGGCGTAAAAGTGGGCGTGGCACCTTAATTTTTTTGTACAATAATGACACTGCCTAGGGGGATATACGTAGAAAATTTGATCATCATACATCAAATTTTGTCGGTTTTATGAGCTTTAACATTTCATTAACGGTAGATAACGTGAAAAGTGGGCGTTATAGTAGGCGTGTTAAAGTTATTTTTGCGAATGAGCACATTTTAGATGTTTCAATATAGCCTTTTATTATTCCAAAATCTATTTTAATAGAGAAATTATATGAATTTTAGGTAAAACGTTATATGGGAGGTGGGCGTAAAAGTGGGCGTGGCATCTTAATTTTTTGGCACAAAAATGACATTGCCTAGGGGGATATACGTAGCAAATTTGATCATCATACCTCTAATTTTGGCGGTTTTATGAGCTTTTAAATTTCATTAACGGTAGAAAACGTGAAAAGTGGGCGTTATAGTAGGCGTGTCAAAGTTATTTTTGCGAATGAGTACATTTTAGATGTTTCAATATAGCCCTTTATTATTCCAAAATCTTTATTAATAGAGAAATTATATGAATTTTAGGTAAAACGTTATATGGGAGGTGGGCGTAAAAGTAGGCGTGGCACATTGATTTTCCGTGTCAAAAAAGCGTCTCATCAAAAAGCAAAGTGTGCAAAATTTCAGAGTCGTATTTCCAATTTTGTTGCTTTTATGACGTTTTTGTTTTTATATATACCGAAAAATACACTGTGCGGTATAAATTTTCGTACATTTTGATCGATAACTCCTTTCCTAATGATTAGATTTAGGTAATTTTTGGTGAGAAATATTGTTTTAATTTGAGAAATATATATTCGAAGTTTCATGACTGTACGTTAATCCGTTTGGACACAATACCATTTTATTCGATGTTCGTAGGACACGGTTTTTTCGACCTACTCTTGCATTCCGAGCTATAACTCACTTCCTAATATTCCGATATAGCCCATTTTCAATACCAAACAAACCTTGTCTATAAGAAAGATTCTGGCAAAATTTGAGCCCCCTAGCTTTTTCGGTGCGACCTCTATCGTGCTTTAAACAGACGGACAGACGGACAGACGGACAGACGGACGGACATAGCTAGATCGTCATCAAATCAAACCCTGATTCAGAATATATATACTTTATGGGGTCTAAAATGGTAATTTCGATGTGTTACAAACGGAATGACAAAATGAATATACCCCCACCATTTTTTTGGTGGCGGGTATAAAAAAAATTATTAAAAAGGAATATAACATCTTAAATCAAAACAAGTAAGAGCACTATATTCGGCTGTGCCGAATCTTTTATACCCACCACCAATTTTGTGTACATTTAAAGCACAATATTTATTATTTTGTTAATCATTATGGATAATCTCTTTATAATAAAATATGTATCACTTTCTTTGTAGAGGGTGGTTAAATTTTAAGGGCCCATGTTGAAGATGAGCCACACAAACAACAAGTTTTTTTTGCATTTCATTTGACATTTCTCAATCTCAGACCAACTTAAATGTGGAAAGATACGCAAATGAGCAACGCGTTAAAGTTATTCAGGTTTTTTATAAAAATGGGCGTTCAAGTCAAAATGCACTTTGTGCACTTCGTAATTCTTTTGATCAACATAATCGTTCAAATTCGCCCACAATCGGGAGAATTGTAAAAAATATTTAAATTTCTGCAAAACAGGTCTGTATAAAATGTTAGAAAATCTGTGAATGCCTTCTTAGTTCGTTGAATGGGAACCATTGCTGTTTTTTGCGATAGTGTGGCAAAAAATCTGTCAACATCGACTCATCATCATGCCCAACAATTGACCATCAACATTGTCATTGAAAATTTGGACCATCAGATAGAGGAGTGGCGCCAAGGATGGGGGGCCGTTTGGCCGATATTTTGTTAAATACATAATTGAACCGTACAAATGTTATAATTACAAAAGGAAATAATAATAATAATATCCTAAATAATTTGTGTTTTATTTAAATTCAACATCGGCCCTTGAAATTTAACCACCCTTTATAACTTCGATATGCTACTAAAATGCTTTTGTTAATGTAGTCTTTTAGTAAAAGTGGGCGTTGAAGTAGGCATGTCAATAAAGTTTCTGCTAATAAATACAACTTAGACATTTCAATATAGTCCTTTATTTTCCCAAAAACTTTGTCAATAGAGAAATTACATGAATTTAAGATAAACTGTTATATGGGAGGTAGGCGTTAAAGTGGGCGTGTAACCAAAATTTTTGGCACAACAATAACATTGATTAGAAGGATATATGTAGCAAATTTCATCATCATACCTCTAATTTTTTCGGTTTTATGAGCTCTTAAATTTCATTAACGGTAGATAACGTGAAAAGTGGGCGTTATAGTAGGCGTGTCAAAGCTGTTTTTGCTATTGAGTACAACTAAGGTATTTCAATATAGTCCTTTGTTATTCCAAAATCTTTATTAATAGAGGAATTATATGAATTTCAGCTAAACCGTTATATGGGAAGTGGGCGTAAAAGTGGGCATTTCACCTAAGTTTGACCATTATACCTCTAATTTTGGCGGTTTTATGAGCTTTTAAATTTCATTAACGGTAGATAACGTGAAAAGTGGGCGTTAACGTAGGCGTGTCAAAGTTGTTTTTGCGAATGAGTACAACTTAGAAGTTTCAATATAGCCCTTTATTATTCAAAAATCTTTGTTAATAAAGAAATTATATGAATTTTAGATAAATCGTTATATGGGAGGTGGGCGTAAAAGTGGGTGTGGCACCTTAATTTTTTGGCACAGTAATGACATTGCCTAGGGTTATATACGAGCAAATTTGACCATTATACCTCTTATTTTGGCGGTTTTATGAGCTTTTAAATTTCATTAACGGTAGATAACGTGAAAAGTGGGCGTTGTAGTAGGCGTGTCAAAGTTGTTTTTGCGAATGAGTACATCTTAGATGTTTCAATATAGCCCTTTTTTATTCCAAAATCTTTATTAGTAGAGAAATTATATGAATTTTAGGTAAAACGTTAAATGGGAGGTGGGCGTAAAAGTGGGCGTGGCACCTTAATTTTCTGGCACAGTAATTAAATTACCTAGGGGGATACACGTAGCAAATTTGATCATCATACCTCTAATTTTGGCCGTTTTATGAGCTTTAAAATTTCATTAACGGTAGATAACGTGAAAAGTGGGCGTTATAGTAGGCGTGTCAAAATTGTTTTTTCTAATGAGCACAACCTAGACGTTTCAATATAGTCCTTTATTATTCCAAAATCTATATTAATAGAGAAATTATATGAATTTCGTTTAAAACGTTATATGGAAGGTGGGCGTAAAAGTGGGCGTGGCACATTGATTTTC
Organism: Phyto melanocephala; assembly: GCA_941918925.1. Lineage (NCBI taxonomy): Eukaryota > Metazoa > Arthropoda > Insecta > Diptera > Rhinophoridae > Phyto > Phyto melanocephala. Next base: position 104,211,586 of record OW799236.1, read on the forward strand.
CGTTACAAAAAAGCGTTTCACCAAAAAACAAAGTGTGCAAAATTTCAGAGTCGTACATCCAATTTTGTTGCTTCAATGACGTTTTTGTTTTTAAATATACCGAAAAATACACTGTGCGGTAAAAATTTTCGTACATTTTGATCGATAACTCCTCTCCTAATGCATAGATTTAGATAATTTTCGGAAAGAGATATTCTTTTAACTCAGGAAATATATATTCGAAGTTTCATGAGTCTACGTTAATGCGTTTGGACACAATTCCATTTTATTCGGTGTTCGAGGGACACGGTTTTTTCGACCTACTCTTGCTTTTCGAGCTATAACTCTCTTCCTAATATTCTGATTTAGCCCATTTTCAATACCAAACAAACCTTGTCTATAAGAAAGATTCTGGCAAAATTTGAGCCCCCTAGCTTTTTCGGTGCGACCTCTATCGTGCTTTCAACAGACGGACAGACGGACAGACGGACGGACATAGCTAGATCGTCATCAAATCAAACCCTGATTCAGAATATATATACTTTATGGGGTCTAAAATGGATATTTCGATGTGTTACAAGCGGAATGACAAAATGAATATACCCCCACCATTTTTTTGGTGGCGGGTATAAAAAAAAAAAAAGGCATGAGCAATTATGAAAAAAAGTTATATAAAAACATTTTGAAACTGTTAACATTACGATTTAGTTGTTGATTTAGTAGAATAATGTTCCAAAGACAAGCGACATGAATAAAAAACTGCCATTCAGAGACTAAGGTTTGATGCCTTGGAGTTATAATATTATGGTTCCTTTGAGATTGAAAAAAACGTATCTTCTCAAATAAATTTTTGGGGTTTTAGTGTTTGTCACTCTGTGTAAAAAAAATAAGTGTTAGGATTTTCCAAAGAGACTCCATACGGACTGTTTGAAACGGATAAAATACGATCGAAACGTGTTAGACCGTACACATTTCTCAAAATATTGTTAAATAAAGTATTTAATTTTCTTTTGCTTACTGCATCACAGTTTGCAAACAGTTCACATCCATAAATTAAACTAGGAATCAGATATGTCTTGGCAAGTAAAAGTCTTATCCTCAATTGGGTAAGGTATTGTGTCAACCACAGAGCAAGTAACTTAATATAGGACTAACCAACTAAAGAGTTCGCATGATCTTTCCCAGTGAGACTATTGTTAAAAATGATTACCAAATTTTTCGCTGCCTTTACAATCTCAATCTTTTCAACATTTATGACAATATTATCAGCAATGGTGGAAACAATGGTATGGGTAATACTTTTCCTACATATAATAATGCACTTAGATTTGGGCAGATTCAAACACAGCCCGTTTGCAGAAGCCCACAGGTATATTTTGTTTATTTCAGAATTTACAGGTGATATACCCAAAGCAATACTATTCATAGGGCTACTTAAGTAAAGCTGCATATCATCCGCATACATTTTGTTCAACAGTTGGCAAGTAATTTTATCATGGGACTCGGATCCTTTATTTAACTAAATAACTATATTGTGGTTATTAAAAAATAATAATTTTAAAAGTATAAAATTTTGCTAGTTTCTGATACAATTGTTTTTGACTTTTTGCTTCTTAATTGTATATGCATTTATGAAAAAAGTTTTTAGCGTATTTTAAAACTTTACATTCCTTTTTCATCAAATATCTGCTAAATAAAAGCATCCCTAAAAGACAAAAATTAAAACTGAAAACATTGTTTTATATTTTCTTTCAGTTGTCACATCCTTTTCTCTCTCTAATTTTATGCTGCTCAAAAAAAGTTAAAAATAATTTAATCGCTAAACTGATATTATCTACTAGCTTTGCTTTACTGCCAATGTTGATAACAAGAGAAAAAAATCTGATGAAACAAAGTTTCTGCGTAATTGTATTCCTCATCCATTGTTAGAAATGATTAACAAAAACTTTCTTAGATAAAGCAGAAAAAAGTGTACAATAATTAAATTTAATTAAGGAAATATTATTACTCATAAGCTGACATAGTGAAGAAGAACATGAGGGTTGAATCCAAACAATTTTGTAAGATTTTTTAAGTGATATAGTAGGAGTCTTAGATAAAAGCTAATAATAAAGCTCTAATAATTTATAATAAAAGGGCATACAACCGCATATTTTAATAAAAAATTTGACAGTTTTCAGTTAAGGTAAAAAAATTAAAACTAGTAAAAAATAATGTAACTTTTGTTTTAACAATAAGTATTGTATTTTCGTATATAACGAGAGGATTACTTCTTGTATTAACAATACTTTCACTTTATCTTTTAAGCCTAACTAATTGATAAAATTACAGAACACCCCCTTCTCCTAACTAAATTACCAACAGTTTGCTGACACTGTTTTCTATTTTTACCTTATTTCTAATTTTATCAAATTTGTTACCTTAACTGGTGCAATGTACGTACATATTTGTACTTCTAGTTCTTTGCATAAAACGTTTCAAATAACTACAAATTTATGCTAATCCATGTTGTTGTAGTGAGAAAAGAAACTAAGAAAAAACTCTCTTCATTATAAACTTAAGTACCAAAGTTTTTTAAAGCTAGTTTTCAACGTTTGTGAAAATTTGTCGTTAAACACCCAAAAGTTTTTCCATACAATACATGAACATAATTCACATGAACGGGCAAAAAACTTAATTTTAAATAGCAAACGAGAAACACAACAGCGACAAGAATGAAATGTTAAATGGAAAAATGCAAGTACTAAAGTTTTTGCTCGTATACATGACGCAAACATTCACTACATATTAAGAAGTTTTAAGTATTTTGAACGAAAATATAAATAAAAATAAAAGAAAAGCAAAATTGTGAAAAACAGCAGGTATTAAATATGTGTTTCAAGTTTATAAAATTATGGATAAATTTATCATAAATGCGTATATTCTTATACATACATATTGCGCTTACTTTAAAATTTCATAGAAAGGATGTTTGTAAGAGTTTCAAGTCACATTATTGTGATTAGAATTAATATAAGGTGTCGCAAAATTAATCATCATATCCAAGATATTATTTTTTTTTTTTTTTTGTAAATATCTTAGTACTTTAATCATATTAGGCATTTGTGAAAACAGCCAAGCCCTAGAGCCCTCCAAAAAATTTGTCACAATTTCGAGTTGTAAAATATCATGACCGTGTTTTTATTTACGCGGCTATTTCAATAAGCAAAAACAAAGTTTTATTTATATTCATAAAACATAATATATACTCGTACCTAATTTTAGAAAAATTTTGGACCAAAGTTTTTAAATAAAATAAACGTTGACCCAACTAAAACAAATGATGGTATTTGTAAATATAAAATAATAAATAAATAAAAAGTTTTTACAGAATTATATTAATTTTTCATTAATGATATTAGGATGTATGATAATTATGCGAGACACAAAATATATTTTTAATGCTCGTCCCGTCTTTGGTGACATATTTTTATCTGATAGTTCATATTTTCAATGACACTGAGATTCAACTCAAATTCAAACCAGATTAAACCTCATTAATGTGATGAATTACCTCATTCTTTAACTTTAGAATTATACATGGCTTATTGACGTACATTTTTTCTTTTGAGAATAACAGAAGAAGTAAGATCGTGGTAGCCAATTAACATTGCCACGACGTTCGATAGCACGGCCAATGAATATCTTGCGCAAACGATTTATTATTTCTTCAAATGTGTTGCAAATGCACGAAATCTATCTTCTATCTATATATAAAAGTGAAACTCTGTGTGTGTGTGTGTGTGTGTGTGTTAGCTTTAGACTCCGAAACTGTAAAACCGATCGGACTCAAACTTTGGCAAGTTATTGTACACATTCTAGGGAGTGTTTATGGGTAGCAAAAAGTGGGCGGAGCAACGCCCATACAAAATTAGTTATTATTTTAAGCTCCTTGCACTTGACCGATTTTTCTGAAACTTTGCACACATATTGAACTGTCATGACTATATAATTCGTGAATAAAAAAGTGAGCGGGGCCACGCCTATAAAAAAGTTATAATTTTGGGGTACTTCCACTAGACCGCTTTTTCTGAAACTTTGCACACTTATAGAGCTGTCGTGACTATACAATTTCGAGATAAGAGAAGTTTGCAGTGCCACGCCTATAAGAAATAAGATATAATTTTTAGCTACTTGCACTATATCGATTCTTCAAAAACTTTGCACACATATTAAGCTGTCATGACTATACAGTTTTGGTATTAGAAAAGTGGGCAGTGCCACGCCCATTAGAAAAAGTTATAATTTTTAGCTTTTGCACTTGATATTTAATTAAAATTCAGAATTTATTCATTAAGGGGCGTAGCAACGCGTGCCGGGCTTTTCTATTACGTTTTAATTTATATCCGCGTTTTTGTAAAAGTCTACAACAATATTAACGCACTGCTCAATTGTGATGTACGTAATGCCGTGATATTTATCCAATACCACTGTGTGGTACGGTATTTAAACAGGAGGAGTGGTCACAGCAAATCTTTGGAAAATAATGGAAAAAGCAATGAAACGGGACAAGAGTGTATAAATATTAGTTGTAAATAATCAAATACATATTTTCGTTACACAAATCTTTTTAAATCTTTTTTTATCCAAGAAGTTATTCAAAACAAAAACAAAAAAAAAACAAGTAAGAGCACTATATTCGGCTGTGCCGAATCTTTTATACCCACCACCAATTTTGTGTACATTTAAAGCACAATATTTATTATTTTGTTAATCGCTATTGAATAATATCTTTATAATAAAATATGTATCACTTTCTTTGTAGAGGGTGGATAAATTTTTTAGGGCCCATGTTGAAGGTGAACTACACCTAGTCTTTAAATTTGTTTTCTGCATTTCACTTGACATTTCTCAATCTCAAACTTACTCAATTTGATCTGTAGAAAGATACGCAAATGAGCAACTCTTTAAAGTTATTCAGGTTTTTTTTTATGAAAATGGGTGTTTAAATCAAAATGCATTTTGTGCATTTCGTAATTCTTTTGATCAACATAATCATTCAAATTCATCCACAATCGGGAAAATTGTAAAAGATATTTAAATTTCTGCAAAACAGGTCTGTATAAAATTTTAGAAAATCTGTGAATGCCTTCTTATTTCGTTGAATGGGAAGCATGGTTGTTTTTTTCGATAGTGTGGCAAAAGAGCAGTCAACCTCGACTCATCATCGTGCCCAACAATTGAGCATCAACATTGTCATTGAAAATTTGGACCATCAGATAGAGGAGTGGCGCCAAGGATGGGGGGGGGGGCATTTGGCCGATATTTTGTTAAATACATAATTGAACCGTACAAATATTATCATTATAAAAAGAAATAATAATAATATTCTAAATAATTTGTGTTTTATTTAAATGCAACATCGGTCCTTAAAATTTAACCACCCTTTATAACTTCGATATGCTACTAAAAGGCTTTTGTAAATGTAGTCTTTTAATGAACGTGGGCGTTAAAGTAGGCGCAACAATAAAGTTTCTGCTAATAAATACAACTTAGATATTTCAATATAGTTCTTTATTTTCCCAAAAACTTTGTCAATAGAGAAATTACATGAATTTAAGAAAACCCGTTATATGGGAGGTAGGCGTTATAGTAGGCGTGTCACCTAAACTTTTTGGCACAACAACTACATTGATTAGAAGGATATATGTAGCAAATTTCCTCATCATACCTCTAATTTTGTTTGTTTTATTGGGCGTTATAGTAGGCGTGTTAAAGTTATTTTTACGAATGAGTACATTTTAGATGTTTCAATATAGCCTTTTATTATTCCAAAATCTTTATTAATAGAGAAATTATATCAATTTTAGGTAAAACGTTATATGGGAGGTGGGCGTAAAAGTGGGCGTGGCACCTTAATTTTTTTGTACAATAATGACACTGCCTAGGGGGATATACGTAGCAAATTTGATCATCATACCTCTAATTTTTGCGGTTTTATGAGCTTTTAAATTTCATTAACGGTAGATAACGTGAAAAGTGGGCGTTATAGTAGGCGTGTCAAAGTTATTTTTGCGAATGAGTACATTTTAGATGTTTCAATATAGCCCTTTATAATTCCAAAATCTTTATTAATAGAGAAATTATATCAATTTTAGGTAAAACGTTATATGGGAGGTGGGCGTAAAAGTGGGCGTGGCACCTTAATTTTTTTGTACAATAATGACACTGCCTAGGGGGATATACGTAGCAAATTTGATCATCATACCTCTAATTTTTGCGGTTTTATGAGCTTTTAAATTTCATTAACGGTAGATAACGTGAAAAGTGGGCGTTATAGTAGGCATGTCAAAGTTATTTTTGCGAATGAGTACATTTAAAATGTTTCAATATAGCCCTTTATAATTCCAAAATCTTTATTAATAGAGAAATTATATCAATTTTAGGTAAAACGTTATATGGGAGGTGGGCGTAAAAGTGGGCGTGGCACATTGATTTTCCGTTAAAAAAAAGCCTTTTACCAAAAAGCAAAGTGTGCAAAATTTCAGAGTCGTACATCCAATTTTGTTGGTTTTATGACGTTTTTGTTTTTAAATATACCGAAAAATACACTGTGCGGTATAAATTTTCGTACATTTTGATCGATAACTCCTTTCCTAATAATTAGATTTAGGTAATTTTTGGTGAGAAATATTGCTTTGACTCGAAAAATATATATTCGAAGTTTCATGACTGTACGTTAATCCATTGGGACACAATACCCTTTTATTCGATGTTCGTAGGACACGGTTTTTTCGACCTACTCTTGCATTCCGAGCTATAACTCACTTCCTAATATTTATATATATATATATATATATATATATATAATGATATAGCCCATTTTCAATACCAAACAAACCTTGTCTATAAGAAAGATTCTGGCAAAATTTGAGCCTCCTAGCTTTTTCGGTGCGACCTCTATCGTGCTTTCAACAGACGGACAGACGGACAGACGGACGGACATAGCTAGATCGTCATCAAATTAAACCCTGATTCAGAATATATATACTTTATGGGGTCTAAAATGGGTATAACAAGCTTGACCGCAAATTTAATTGCTAAAAACTTAAAAATAATCACAGGTTGGGCCCAAGGGAACTATGAGATTGAAGACTTTAATAACTTTTAGATTTATGTGTTTTTTATTTTTTTATTTTGTTTCTCTTAAAAAATTTTTAGCTTAAATACCCTATAAGCCATGCAGTTATTTAGCTCATCGTACTCCGATTTAAGCCAAGTACTATCAATGTACCTCTATCAACAGGCTAACTAGTTACCAATCTGTTTAAAAGTGGTTCTCCCCATCCATTTATGAATGTTTTAAGAGTTTTCCCATTAAAAGAAGTTTAACTTATTTCACCCAACACCTAGTAAGATTTTGGTTTCTGCTACATAGAATTTGGCTGCAATATCCTTCCGCGAGTTCGTCAGCAGCGTCATGCCTACTTATTCTCGCGTACCCTTTAACTCACAGCAACTTCAATTAATTTTTAAAGGCATACTTTATAAGATATGTTCTAAGTCTTGAAAATTGAAGCACTAATACCAATTTTATTCTTCATTTACTCTTTGTGCATGAATCCTTCCGTTATGAGTACGTGATATATCTTTTAGAATATTATCCTTCAACTCATGCAATCTAATAATATCTGTATCTCCCTTACCTTTTTATTCACTTGGGTTAAGATTTCCGTACGCCCCAAATTTGACTCAAAGTTATATCTTATGCCATCGCTTTGAATACGCATTGCCTGTCTTGCAGCGCCTCTCCTATAAAAATATTCATCGATGGGATTTCTAGCAAATTTCTGAATATACCTAAGCAAATACTACTTAAGCCCCAAATAATTTTTGCCTCATTATTTCTTTGAACGTTACACAAATCTGTTTCTATATGATTTTTCTATACTTGTCTTAACATGACCTTCCAAAGTTAGTTTCATAACTAGCCCAACCTTAAAGTATTTTAAATTCCGACATACATTAATTGCGGTTAAAAAAACATAAAGGATTCACATTATGTGCCCCTCGTTCTCCGCGTGAGAAGCAAAGCGTCCGACTTGCCAGCATTGACACTAACCTTACAACTCTGAAACCCAAAACCTAAAAACATAATTAAAAGTGTGCGATTTTTCTGGTAAGAACGAAAAAACCCAATTATCTGTCAAAATCAAAAAATTTAAAATTCAGTACATACAATAAAAAAATTACATTCGTAAACAAAATGTATGTCATTCTCTTTTTTTAAGCATATTTATATGTACGTCTGTATATGTACATCTGTCATAACAAAGTTAACATTGAACACAACGTGTGTGTGGATCGTAACTAACCTAGAACAATTGTTTTATGAACTTAATATAAACCCCCTACAAAACTTCCCACATTTAAAATCGTTGAGGACATTTTGCGCAGTCTCTAAAATCTCTTCGCCACAGATTAGAAAAGAAACCGGTTGTATTTTGATGCTGTTCTTAACATTACTGGTATGCGATTGTATCATGTAATTTAAACAGCACAAGAGAAATTGATTATATTACATATGCTAACTTCGAATAAAAATCTGAAAATTTTTAACAGTATTAAAATGCATAGAAAAAATTTAAAGCAGGTAATCGAGGATTGTTATTTAACAGAAATTATAACAAAATAATACGTTTAGAGATTTAAGTGAAAGTAGTGATTATGTTAAATATAAAGATTTTTGACCTTTTATGTTGTTAAATTGTGGTGATTGCTCAGCATGAAGTCCACGGTATAAATAAAAACTATCTAACTAGCACGTGTGTGTTTTAAATTAGTGGTTTATTTTCTTTATCTCAATATTTCGCCTCTACTTAGGTCAGCATCTTCAGCAGATATTTTTATACTACACAGTGAAAAAGGGTATATATAGGTTTGTCATTCCGTGTGAAATTTCTACAATTTTCATTTCCGACCCGATAAAGTATATATTTTCTGAAAGCTTATGAATAGGGGAGTCGACTAAGCTCTGTTAGTCTGTCCGTCCAACCGTCTGTCCGTGTGTATGTTGAAATCAACTTTTTGAAGCCCCCCGACATCGCTTGGACCGGGGTGAGGTATCAAAATATCAGAAATATTCGGGAGTAGATCGGTATAGCAAAAACCCACGACCACCTCGATTTTTTTCACAAAAACAACATTACAACAACAACATACGTACATACAAACGTGTATACTGGTTAGAGAAAACGTTGCATCGAATCCCAGCTGAGCCAAAAAAAAATTTTTTTTATTTTTTTTTTAGTTTCTTTTTTATTTTTTTTAAATTTATTTTTATTTTTTATTTAATATATTATTTATATTTTTATTATAATTTTTTTTTTAATATATTTTTTTTAATTTTTTTTTTGTTTTATATTTATTATATATATTTTAATTATTTTTTCTTAAATTTTTTTTTAAAAATTTTTTTTTTTAAATTTTTCCTTTAAATTTTTTTTTTATTTTTTTTAACATACATACGTTTATAATTTATAATTATAATTTATAATTTTACAATGGGATATTTTTATATATGTATGTTTTTCATATATGAATGTACGCATTTCATATGAGATGGATGGTGATACAAACTACTGTTATTGCATGACTACACGTTGTGAAGGGTGTATAAGATTCGGCACGGCCGAATATAGCGCTCTTACTTGTTTACTGAACAATTATTATAAAGCTGTTATCACTCCGTGAGCTTTTGTCAACTAGTATTAATTTTTTTTATTTTTATTGTATATATTTGTACAAATTTCTTAGTTAATTTGTCAAAAAATCTTGACCATCTTATAGAAGTTTAGATATAAGCGCTACAAACGCATTTGATTTTTCCAATTCTCGAGAAATTTGGAAAATAATTTAAGAGAATATTTTTTTCAAAATCTAAGGAGAGATTTGCTTTTACCTCACCTACAATGCAGGCAATATAATCAATAACTGACTTGGATATTACTGGAAATTATTGAAAATATTGTAGGTCTACATACCATGTAACCATCTCCAATAGAAATGGGAATTTTTTATGTCATCGTACGTGACATTTGTTCTCCTATAAAGTGTAGTTATTTTTGCAAAACTAACAGTAACTGAAACAAAATTAAATCTTTGTTCCATTTCAAGGGTACTTTATTTAAAAAAATTAATTATATTCGAATCACTGATGTTTAAACTATCTAGAAAAAAATTAAAATATATCGTACGTGACATAAAACAGAAGTGATTTTGTGATATATGGAATTATCAAAAAAATCTGCGAATCATGGGAGGCATTGTTTCTTTTTTTAATTTCTTACACTAAACCAAATATTTTTCATTTAATATCCATCATACTTAATAGAAATCAATCTTTAAGTAATTTTATAATAAATTAAATTTCATATCGTTTGTATGTCGCAATTGACAAAATTTTCTCTTATAGTATTCCTAGGTAATAAAATTTATGTTATGTTAAGAAAAAAAATTTAAATTCTAAATTAGGTCCTCTTGCGACTGTTCAAATATGAATGCCGGAGACAAATAATGTTTTTGCACTACGTGCGTGACATTAAAATAACATCCAAGGGTAAAAAAAAAGACCGCTTATTGGATTTTATATATTCTTTTTTCTTATGGATCTAATTAATTTTTGTTGTTACCTAATATTTAAGGAATATTTACAACTAGCCAAACCCGGCGCGCGTTGCTTCGCCGCTTAATGAATCGAAATGCATTCTGAATTTTAATTGAATATCAAGTGCGAAAACCTAAAAATTATAATTTTTTTATAGGCGTGGCCTTGCCCACTTTTCTAATCACGAAATTATAAAGTCATAACAGCTCAATATGTGTGCAGTTTCAGAATAATCGGTCCAGTGCACGTACCTCAAAATTATAATTGTTTTTATGGGCGTGGCCCTGCCCACTTTTCTAATCATGAAATTCTAAAGTCATAACAGCTCAATATGTGTGCAAAGTTTCAAAAGAATCGGACCAGGGCACGTACCTCAAAATTATAATTGTTTTTATGGGCGTGGCCCTGCCCACTTTTCTAATCATGAAATTCTAAAGTCATAACAGCTCAATATGTGTGCAAAGTTTCAGAATAATCGGTCCAGTGCAAGTACCTCAAAATGATACCTTTTTTTTATGGGCGTGGCCCCGCCCACTTTTCTTATCACGAAATTATTTAGTCATTACAGCTCGATATGTGTGCAAAGTTTCAGAAAAATCCGTCAAGTGCAAGTAGCTAAAACTGATAACTAATTTTTATGGGCGTGGCCCCGCCCACTTTTTTCACCCATAAACACTCCCTGGTATATGTACAACAACTTACCAAAGTTTGAGCCCGATCGGTTTTACAGTTTCGGAGTCTATAGCTAACACACACACACACACACACACACACACACACACACACACACACTTCACTTTTATATATATAGATTACATTTTATTTTTACAATTTAGTCGCTAAAAAAAATAGTTGATTGCAATTCGTAAGCTCTTAATACTTACGCAAAGTAAAATTTGAGATTTTTTTTATCAATAAACTTATATTGAAAAACTTTCAAGAGTTTTTATCTTTACAGTCGTGGTTGACATATTCGTGGAAATTCCCATATGCCCCTAGCAGACTAAGGTAGAAAATAAAATACTACTGTTTACTCTGCAGTAAGCCAATGTGAATGAACCCTGGATGTACCTGCGATTTTTTTATATGATATAATTTTTTAATTTTTATTTACACTCTAGGATGAATTTAAGATTTCAAGATTTTATTTTTCTTAAAAAAATCTTGAGCAAAGTAGATGCTGGTTTTAATCAGATAATATAAATTTTCGTTTATTTTATTATATTTGATACGAAAAATATTACAGCTTATTATCAATAAGAAAAAATGACGAAAGCGGGTTTTTACAAAAATTTTAAAAATTTAAAGAGGGGTAAAATTTAACACTACGTCACAAACTACACGTCCTAAATATAACCTGCTCAATAAAAGGTTAATTTTGTTTTTGTTTCCTTTTATGTCTGTAAACAAAACAAAAGTGTTTTTACACTTACACAAAGCCCTATGCATTATAACAAACGTTTGCTGCTACCTTCGTCTTATGGATATTTTTGAATTAAAAAATTACCAGCTAGTTAGTTAGCACTTTGATGTTATTATGCATAACGCAGTAAGTAATTTTTAAGATCGCAATATCTAATTACAAAAAGTAAATGTTTTTAAATAACAAAATTATGTGTGGTATTGGTAAACAACTACATATTTAATAAAATAAGCTTAAAGCTTAATGGCTTTGTATATAGTAATAGAAAAACCTTAACGTCAAAAAATTTGTATGCCAATTTGCCAGATGTTAAAAACATAATATTTTTAGCGTAAAATGCAATAAAATATTTTTTTTTTTTTGTAAATTCATAACTTTTGTTCATAAAACATTTATAAACATAAATACAAGAAGTAGTAGCCATAAAAATTGTCTTGCAATTTTAATAAAAGAAAAAAGAACATTAAAAAAAGCAATAAAAAAATTTCGTTAGTGTCGACATTATTTTGGTATTGGTATAGTAAAGCATTTTCCTTTATTTTTAATATGCAAATAAAAACTATAAATAACTTTAAGTCCATAGTTTTTACCAAGTTCAACCAGATTTAAAGATGTTTACATAGAACAGAATTTCACCTCACTAGTCTGCTCCAATCGCTTCCAAATTAGTTGCATTCGATTCAGCACATATTATTTAAGCAAAAATCAAATTCAGCCTGGCTATTTCAAAAGGATAATCCTAGGGTTACAAAAATCATAATATAGAATTTCTAACAGTTAACACGCCAGCGTAATATTCTTAATATTGTTTTAAGTTCTTTCTATTGCAATACCAAATTCAATAAAAATTATAAATAAACCTTAAATTTTATATTCAGAACTATTATATTTTAATAACAAATCACACGTAAAATATTTAAATATTATGTACCTATACTATGCAGTGTGGAAGAAAAATTGCATCAGATCTTTCTTGTTAATCAATCTCAATCAGTGGCAATATGAACCCTGTCAGTTTTTGTTAGTCTTAAATATTTTTATTAGAAGTACTAAGTACATGCTCGCATGAATGGTGAATAAACAAGATATGCTATCATATTGTATTGTCATATTATTAGAATTTAAAAAAACTTAAATATGATTAGAAAAATATTACACCGTTTTTATTAGGTGGTTCCACCAAATTGCACGATGTTAATTGTAAATGCCACAAAAGTTTTCAATGAATTATCTAAATAGTTTTATTATAATAGAAGAATCCACGACAAAATATAGGTCATATGCTTGCCACTTCTTCGGTGGGATACTTCTATCCGATAATCCATATTTTAAATGACTCGGAGATATAATTAGGGTTCAGTATTATTCGTGTGCCAAATTAAGTCATCCCTTAACTTTTAAATTATTTTTGGCTTATTGACGGACAATTTTTTTAAATATTCCCTAAGAAGGTACTTCAACGGTGTCAAATTAACATCCCCATGACGTAAGATAACACATCTATTAAATTTCTTAAGTGAAAGAGCCATTGTTTCTTTGGCTGTGTGGCAATTGGCATTATCCTATTGGAACCACATGCCACCTGCTAGTCCATATTCTTAATTTCTGTTTACAAGAAGCCAGTTATCATCGTGCGATAACGAATACCAGTCAATGTAACTACTTGCCCGATCTTATTTTAGAAGAAGTACGGCCCGATGGCACATTAATCCCATAGACCACACAAAACAGTATCCCTTTATAAGTACACGAGCCTTTTAACAAACACACATGGATTCTAATTTGCCTTAATTTGGCAATAATGGTTGTTAACGAATCTATGGAGGTGAAAGTGTGCTTCATCGCAAAAGGTTGTTTTTCTTGATGAGTTTCCGAATTTCTTTTGCTTTAAACGCCCATTTTTGTAAAAGGCTTCAAAAATCTCTTCGCACTATTCAAATATTTACCGTTAAGTTTGTGAAACACTGAAACAGAAAAATGTCAAATTAAGTCGGTCAAAAAATCTGACATTATGTTGTGACTCATAATTAAAATCGTGCATTATGGTTGGACCACCCTTTAAGGTTAAAACGATTTTAAAATATAAAAAAAAAAATAATTTAAGAAAATATTACAATTCCTTCCCACTTTTTTAACCGCTTACTTTCTGCTTACTACTGCCAAGAGAGCTTGTGAAATGCATAACTTTTATATATGATGCTCCACTTTGTTGGTCCTTTTTTTCAATTAATAAGCGCTTATGTCAGAATTATCATCAACGTTAATCAACCTTTTTTTGAGACTTATAGCTAATTTTATTCGATATAAGGAAATTTTTTTTTACCACTTTCTGGTATTTTCAATCGAAATTGTCATTCTCAAGTTGTAATGAAATGGTTTAGCCAAACAGCGTTTTTTCGAACGAAATATAAGGCATGTGAGTGACAGGGTACCCGGGTACCCATTTCATTTTCAAATAAAACAAGTAAGAGCACTATATTCGGCTGTGCCGAATCTTTTATACCCACCACCAATTTTGTGTACATTTAAAGCACAATATTTATTATTTTGTTAATCGCTATAGAATAATCTCTTTATTATAAAATATGTATCACTTTCTTTGTAGAGGGTGGTTAAATTTTAAGGGCCCATGTTTAAGGTGAACCACATCTAAACTTCAACTTTTTTCTTGTATTTCATTTGACATTTCTCAATCTCAGACTAACTCAATTTGAACCGTGGAAAGATACGCAATCGAGCAACGCTTTTAAATATTAAAGATTTTTATAAAAATGGACGTTCAAATCAAAATGCATTTCGTGCACTTCGTAATTCTTTTGGTCAACATAATCGTTCGAATTCGTCCACAATCGTGAGAATTGTAAAAAATATTTAAATGTCTGCAAAGCAGGTCTGTATGACATGTGAAAACATCTGTGAATGCCATCTTAGTTCGTTGAATGGGAAACATTGCTGTTTTTCACGATAACGTGGCAAAAGAGCAAGCAACCTCGACTCATCATCGTGCCCAACAATTGAGCATCAACAGTGTCATTGAAAATTTGGACTACCGGATCGAAGTGTGACGCCTAGGTTGGGGGGCCATTTGGCCGATATTTTGTTCCATACATAATTGAAGCATACAAATATTATCATTATAAAAATAAATGATAATAACTTCATAATAATTTTATTTAAAATCAACATAGTCCCTTAAAATAAAACCACCCATTATAACTTCGATATGCTAGTAAAATGTTTTCGAAAATTTAGTCTTTCAATGAAAGTGGCCGTTGAAATACGCATGTCAATAAAGTTTCTGCTAATAAACATAACTTAGATATTTCAATATAGTCCTTTAGTATTCCAAAATCTTTATTCATAGAGAATTTAGATGAATTTAAGAGGAAGAAAGTGAATTTAAGGTTAAATTTTAAGGGCCACAGGGTGATTTAAAATATACATTCTCTGCATTTTTCTAAAACGGGAAATTTATTAGTAAGATTTTGATTTTTAAACTTCTATAACATTTTGCTTTTAAAAGATTTTCAAACGAAAAAGGTTTTGTATGATTTTAAAATTTGTTAGCCATTAGTACATGAAAATAAATTGTTTATAATGTTTAGAGATAATTTTTTTTGACTTATGTCAAAATTTTCCTAAATTCCCATTTTTAATAGAGCATAATTTCAGGAGAACATAAGCATAAGTTGTTAGCATGCCATCTAGTAGTTGCTAGTAGAGTCATCTATCTTATCATCTTTATCTTATATTTAGCTACAGTACAATAAATGACGCAGTGTAAGATGAATAAATGATAATATATATGACTAAAATATTTTTATAAAAATTTAAGGAAAAAAGTGTGCGTGGCACATCTATTTTCCGTTATAACGAAGACTTTGACCAAGAAGCCATGTTTGCAACATTTCAGAATCGTACATATAGTTTTGTCAGTTTTATTACGTTTTAAATTTGAAATATACACTGTGCGGTATAAATTTTCGTACATTTTTATCTATAACTCTTTTCCTAATTCATAGATTTAAGCGATTTTCAGGGAAAAATATTCTTTTGACTCGAGAAATAAATATTCGAGGTTTCATGACTACGTTTATGCGTCTGGACACAATTCAAAAGTGAAAGTGGGCGTTATAATAGGCGTGTCAAAGTTGTTTTTGCTAATGAGTACATCTTAGGTGTTTCAATATTGTCCTTTATTATTCCAAAGTCTTTATTAATAGAGAAATTATATGAATTTTAGGTAAAACGTTATATGGGAGGTGGGCGTAAAAGTGGGCGTGGCACCTTAATTTTTTGGCATAGTAATGAAATTGCCTAGGGGGATAGACGTAGCAAAATTTATCATCATACTTCTAATTTTAGCGGTTTTATGAGCTTTTAAATTTCATTAACTGTAGATAACGTGAAAAGTGGGCGTTATAGTAGGCGTGTCAAACTTATTTTTGCGAATGAGTACAAATTGAGGTGTTTCAATATAGGCCTTTATTATTCCAAAATCTTTATTAATAGAGAAATTATATGAATTTTAGTTAAAACGTTATATGGGAGGTGGGCGTAAAAGTAGGCGTGGCACATTGATTTTCCGTTACAAGAAAACGTGTCACCAAAAAGCAAAGTGTGCAGAATTTCAGAGTCGTACATGCAATTTTGTTGCTTTTATGACGTTTTTGTTTTTAAATATACCGAAAAATACACTGTGCGGTATAAATTTTCGTACATTTTGATCGATAACTCCTCTCCTAATACATAGATTTAGACAATTTTCAGGGAAAAATATTGTCTTTGCCCAGAAAATATATATTCGAAGTTTCATGAGTCTACGTTAAGGCGTTTGGACACAATTCCATTTTATTCGATGTTCGAAGGACACGGTTTTTTCGACCTACTTTTGCTTTTCGAGCTATAACTCTCTTCCTAATATTCCGATTTAGCCCATTTTCAATACCAAACAAACCTTGTCTATAAGAAAGGTTCTGGCGAAATTTGAGCCCCCTAGCTTTTTCGGTGCGACCTCTATCGTGCTTTCAACAGACGGACATAGCTAGATCGTCATAAAATCAAACCCCGATTCAGAATATATATACTTTATGGGGTCTAAAATGGATATTTCGATGTGTTACAAACGGAATGACAAAATGAATATGCCCCCACCATTTTTTTGGTGGCGGGTATAAATATTTAATGGTGGCAGATGATTTACATAGCTCAAACTTTTTGAGAACTCTTAACTTTTAACTGTTTTTATATTTTCATTAATATGGGCCCAGTATATCCCTTAGGATGGGTGAGGTATATTGATATTTTTTTTACACCTTTAAGATAGTGACAGGGGTACCCAGGTACCCAAAGTTATATATATTAAATTGCATAGAAGAATTATTATTATTTTTTGAAATAACATTTTCTAAAGCATATTTCTTCGAAAAATGAGCAAATTTAATTTAGGATATAAAAAAATAATTTCTGCGCTAATAGTTAATAGGTTCTAAAGCTGTTAGAAACTACACACATGTATATTATTTTTATTTATATTTTATATTTTTATGTTACTTCATTTCTTGCAATAAAAAATTAAATAATAAAAAATTCATTTGAGACTAAATAAAAAAATAAAGATACATATAATAAAAAGCAAATTGAAATAAAAAATCATTGGGAATCTGTCAAACAGGTGTCGCATATGGGATTATTGATTGTGTGATCGCTACAAACAGCGTTCGAACAACTTGTACAAGCTTTTGGTGTCTTTCTTCTCTTTTGATCTTTTTGTTTACAAATATAGCAACTTCCTACAACTGCGATACGACCACTAGCGTCGCGATTTTGTACGCAGGATATTCCTGCTGCTACATTACGCCCGATTTCTCGCCAAGAACATCTTGTATTGCTGACCGTCTAAGCAATTTTGCACATACCTTTGGATTGTGACTACGTTTTTCTACATTTTCTTTACACATTTTAAAACTTAAATTTTTGAAAAATTGCTTACGACGCGACGGTCACTTGAGGTAAATAGTGGATTGTGTTCCATATCAATAATATATCCTGCCAATGCTACCACGTCGAAAATTTTGTAGAATAATACTAACGGCCATCGGTTTGTTCTGAGTTTAGTTGTATATTCTCCCAATAGCTTATCCATATTATCAACGCCTCCTTTAGTTTACTTGTAATACATTATAATTTAAGGCTTAGCAGTCAAATTTGGTTCTGTTTTGGACTTTGAATGCATAGTAGATAATATAGTCACAGCCTTTTTCTTTTTTGGTACGTAGGAACACATTTTTAGTACATTTTTGTACTAAAAACTTAAAAAACGGAAAGACCAAAATGCATGTTTTATGTTTATTATAAAAGGAATCCTTAGAACAAACAAGTAAGAGCACTATATTCGGCTGTGCCGAATCTTTTATACCCACCACCAATTTTGTGTACATTTAAAGCACAATATTTATTATTTTGTTAATTGCTATGGAATAATCTCTTTATAATAAAATATGTATCACTTTCTTTGTAGAGTGTGGTTAAATTTTAAGGGCTCATGTTGAAGGTGAACTACACCTAGTATTTAAATTTGTTTTCTGCATTTCATTTGATATTTCTCAATCACAATCCGTGGAAAGATACGCAAATAAGCAACGCTTTAAAGTTATTCAGGTTTTTTATAAAAATGGGCGTTCAAATCAAAATGCATTTTGTGCACTTCGTAATTCTTTTGATCAACATAATCGTTCAAATTCGTCCACAATAGGGAGAATTGAAAAAAATATTTAAATTTCTGCAAAACATGTCTGTTTAAAATGTTAGAAAATCTGTGAATGCCTTCTTAGTTCGTTGAATGGGAACCACTGCTGGTTCTTGCGATAGTGTGGCAAAAGAGTGGTCAACCTCGCCTCATCATCATGCCCAACAATTGAGCATAAACATTGTCATTGAAAATTTGGACCATCAGATAGAGGAGTAGCGCCAAGGATGGGGGGGCCATTTGGCCGATATTTTGTTAAATACGTAATTGAACCATACAAATATTATAATTACAAAAAGAAATAATAAAAATTTCCTAAATAATTTGTGTTTTATTTAAATTCAACATCAGTCCTTAAAATTTAACCACCCTTTATAACATCGGTATGCTACTAAAATGCTTTTGTAAATGTAGACTTTCAATGAAAGTGGGCATTAAAGTAGTTTCTGCTAATAAATACAACTTAGATTTCTCAATATGGTCCTTTATTTTCCCAAAAACTTTGTCAATAGAGAAATTACATGAATTTAAGATAAACCGTTATATGGGAGGTAGTCGTTAAAGTGGGTGTGTCACCTAAACTTTTTGGCACACCAATATCATTGATTAGAAGGATATACGTAGCAAATTTGATCATCATACCTCTAATGTTGGCGGTTTTATGAGCTTTGAAATTACATTAACGGTTTATAACGTGAAAAGTGGGCGTTATAGTAGGCGTGTCAAAGTTATTTTTGCGAATGAGTACAACTTAGGTGTTTCAATATAGCCCTTTATTATTCCAAAATCATTATTAGTAGAGAAATTATATTAATTTTAGGTAAAACGTTATATGGGAGGTTGGCGTAAAAGTGGGCGTGGCACATTGATTTTCAGTTACAAAAAAAGCGTCTCACCAAAAAACAAAGTGTGCAAAATTTCAGAGTCGTACATCAAATTTTGTTGCTCTTATGACGTTTTTGTTTTTAAATATACCGAAAAATACACTGTGCGGTATAAATTTTCGTACACTTCGATCGATAACTCCTCTCCTAATGCATAGATTTAGATAATTTTTGAAGAAAGATATTTTTTTTACTCAGGAAATATATATTCAAAGTTTCATGAGCCCACGTTGCGTTTGGACACAATTCCATTTTATTCGATGCTTGAAGGACACGATTTTTTCGACCTACTCTTGCTTTTCGAGCTATAACTCTCTTCCTAATATTCAGATTTAGCCCATTTTTTAAACCAAAAAAACCTTTTCTATAAGAAAGATTCTGGCAAAATTTGAGTCCCCTAGCTTTTTCGGTGCGACGTCTATCGTGCTTTCAACAGACGGACAGACGGACGGACATAGCTAGATCGTCATCAAATCAAACCCTGATTCAGAATATATATACTTTATGGGGTCTAAAATGGATATTTCGATGTGTTACAAACGGAATGACAAAATGAATATACCCCCACCATTTTTTTGGTGGCGGGTATAAAAAAATAATTGTATGTCAATTTAACAATTTTACCTTAAGCACTATGGAAAAAATATGCAATTTTCATACAATTTGTATGTGGGTACCCAGGTACCCCTGTCACTCTAGAGAAGGTGTTTTTTTTGTCACTCACTTAAGGGTTAAAAAATACTTGAGCTCGATAGAAAGAATCCTAAAATGGATTTAAATTAAGCGCGTTAAAATCTCTATAGTTCACATATTTTTTTTTAAGCTGCAGACCAGAGCTGCAGAGAATTTGACAAGTCAGATGTAAAAAACATGCCGTGTATTAGCTCCTTTAAAGCAATCGTATATAATTTTATTTTTTTCCATCTATGGATTTGTAAAAATTTATTATTATTCACATATACATACAGACATACATACATACATACATACATACATACATACATACATACATACATACATACATATATTTACTATGTATGGGTTTAAGGGTATGTGTTTGTATATTAGCACTTATCTTACTGAAGCAGTACGGGTCATTGATTTACGATATGTTTGCAATAATATGTAGATTTTTCTTATTCGCTTATTTTTGCAAATAAGTGTCATCATTTTTTATGGTTTATATTAACGTTTTAATGACGTATCATAATGGAGCAAAGAAATAGTTTTCCTCCTTTTCAAATTTGTTTATTCCAATATAAGAACTGAATATATTTTGCAATATCATTATGGCAAATGATTTTTTATACCATATAATTAGCATATAAAATAATACTACTTCAGATTGACCAAATGAAGGGTGAATACCAATTCGATTAAAAAGTCATCTATTTTTGGACAAGTAAATTTCTGATATAAACAAAACAAAGCATAACAAACTAACTAGATTTAAAAAAAATCGATTATTTTAGTTTGAGAGTGCAGAGAGTAGTTAGAATTTAATTTTTAAAGTTTTTGCAATATAAATTTCTTAACATATCAATTTAATTTGTTGTTCTGAACAAGATTTATAGAAGGCTAAAATTTTTAAATGTTATACGTCATTATACCATGCATGACGAAAGGAGTAACGGATCAAAATGAACGAAAATTTACCATGCACACATAATCTGCTAATAATGAAATTTAAACGGTCTCTTTAAGGACCACCTCCTTTGTATCGATTGTTCGGAAAATCATATACATTCTATATGTAACAAGATTTTGGAGAAAGAAAGGACAATATATTACAATACCTAAGTTGAATTAATCAGAAAAGTTTATTGTGACAATCCTATTTTAATGCCCACTTTTCACTTTCATTTGTGATAAAACAGCTATAGCTAGATATAGGAATATTTCGTAGATATGGGCTTCCAGCCAACATAATAACAAAACTAAAAAAAAAATTGCCACGCCCACATTAATGCCTTCTTCCCATATAAGTTTTTTTTTGTTTTGTATAATTTCTAAATGGATTAACATTTTTATGAATATACAACTTTTTGCTTTAATATTTTAGTTTGATCCAGTAAAACATGTTACTTTTCACATCCACACACATATAACCAATAAATCCCAAAATCGCAAAAAGTTACGGGGTTCCAAAAAATCTTGGGATCTCGGGACTAATAATTTTTAAAGCCCGAATCCCGCAAAATCACTTCCGCTGATCATCCCTAATTATGACAGCATAACAAATATACCACAGTAGTTTTTACTTGCAATAATTTTGTTAAACTATCGAATAAAATGATACGTTAGAACACCTTTTAATATAGTAAAAGTATATAATATAATAAAAGCAAGGTATTTAATACGAATAACTGTTCAAGAAATGTAAATGTGTGAGAATAATAGTCCGCAATTTGTAGTACGCAGCAAGCACTTATATTACTTAGTATGAGTTTGCTAAATTTAAAAGTGATTTTTTATACCCGCCACCAAAAAAATGGTGGGGGTATATTCATTTTGTCATTCCGTTTGTAACACATCGAAATATCGATTTTAGACCTAATAAAGTATATATATTCTAAATCGTGGTTTGATTTTATGACGATCTAGCTATGTCCGTCCGTCTGTCCGTCTGTTGAAAGCACGATAGAGGTCGCACCGATAAAGCTAGGGGGCTCAAATTTTGCCAGAATCTTTCTAATAGACAAAATTTGTTTGGTATTAAAAATGGGCTAAATCGGAATATTAGGAAGAGAGTTATAGCTCGAAAAGCAAGAGTAGGTCGAAAAAACCGTGTTCTTCGAACATCGAATAAAATGGAATTGTGTCCAAACGCTTTAACGTAGACTCATGAAACTTCGAATATAAATTTCCTGAGTAAAGACAATGTTTTCCCCAGAAAATTGTCTAAATCTATGCATTAGGAGAGGAGTTATCGATCAAAATGTACGAAAATTTATACCGCACAGTGTATTTTTCGGTATATTTAAAAACAAAAACGTCATAAAAGCAACAAAATTGGATGTACGACTCAGAAATTTTGCACACTTTGCTTTTTGGTGACGCCCTTTCTTGAAACGGCAACTCAATGTGCCACGCCCACTTTTACGCCCACCTCCCATATAACGTTTTAACTAAAATTCATACAACTTCTCTATTAATAAAGATTTTGGAATAATAAAGGACTATATTGAAACACCTAAGTTGTACTCATCAGCAAAAACAACTTTGACACGCCTACTATAACGCCCACTTTCACTTTTGAATTGTGTCCAGACGCATAAACGTAGTCATGAAACTTCGAATATATATTTATCGAGTCAAAAGAATATTTTTCCCTGAAAATAGCTTAAATCTATGAATTAGGAAAAGAGTTATAGATAAAAATGTACGAAAATTTATACCGCACAGTGTATATTTCAAATTCTGAAATTTTGCAAACATGGCTTTTTGGTCAAAGTCTTCGTTATAACGGAAAATAGATGTGCCACGCACACTTTTTTTCTTAAAATTTTATAAAAATATATTAGTCATATATATTAGTTTATGAATAAATATCTTACACTGTGCCATTTATTGTACTGTAGCTAAATATAAGATAAAGATGATAAGATAGATGACTCTACTAGCAACTACTAGATGGCATGCTAACAACTTATGCTTATGTAATCCTGAAATTATGCTCTATTAAAAATGCGAATTTAGAAAAATTTTGACCTAAGTCAAAAAAAATTATCTCTAAACATTATAAACAATTTATTTTCATGTACTAATGGCTAACAAATTTTAAAATTATACAAAACTTATTTCGTTTGAAAATCTTTTAAAAGCAAAATGTTATAGAAGTTTAAAAATCAAAATCTTACTAATAAATTTCCCGTTTTAGAAAAATGCAGAGAATGTATATTTTAAATCACCCTGTGGCCCTTAAAAATTTAACCTTAAATTCACTTTCTTCCTCTTAAATTCATGTAAATTCTCTATGAATAAAGATTTTGGAATACTAAAGGACTATATTGAAATATCTAAGTTATGTTTATGAGCAGAAACTTTATTGACACGCGTATTTTAACGGCCACTTTCATTGAAAGACTAAATTTACGAAAACATTTTACTAGCATACCGAAGTTATAATGAGTGGTGTAATTTTAAGGGACTATGTTGATTTTGAATAAAATTATTATGAAATTATTATCATTTATTTTTATAATGATAATATTTGTATGCTTCAATTATGTATGGAACAAAATATCGGCAAAATGGCCCCCCAACCAAGGCGGCACACCACGATCCGATAGCCCAAATTTTCAATGACACTGTTGATGCTCGATTGTTGGGCACGATAATGAGTCAAGGTTGCTTGCTCTTTTGCCACGTTATCGTTAAAAACAGCAATGTTTCCCATTCAACGAACTAAGATGGCATTCACAGATGTTTTCACATTTCATACAGACCTGCTCTGCAGACATTTAAATATTTTTTACAATTCTCACGATTGTGGACGAATTCGAACGATTATGTTGACCAAAAGAATCACGAAGTGCACGAAATGCATTTTGATTTGAACGCCCATTTTTATAAAAATCTTTAATATTTAAAAGCGTTGCTCGATTGCGTATCTTTCCACGGTTCAAATTGAGTTAGTCTGAGATTGAGAAATGTCAAATGAAATACAAGAAAAAAGTTGAGGTTTAGATGTGGTTCACCTTAAACATGGGCCCTTAAAATTTAACCACCCTCTACAAAGAAAGTGATACATATTTTATTATAAAGAGATTATTCTATAGCGATTAACAAAATAATAAAAATTGTGCTTGAAATGTACACAAAATTGGTGGTGGGTATAAAAGATTCGGCACAGCCGAATATAGTGCTCTTACTTGTTATACTTTGTTTATAGAGTAAGAAATTAATGACAAAAAACGCTTATTTTTAAAATACATGAATATAGTTTTATTGTTTTGGTTCGTCTTCAATACAGAATTAATATGTAATGTTTTACGATTAAATATTTGTAATTACTGTAGAAACTTCTTGGCTATTCTTTGAATCGTCATTTCCTTTAGCCTAGTAAACCACCGCCAACTCCAATCCCACCATTATTTCCAGCACCGACATTAACATCAGATTTTACATTAACGTCATTTTTGCCATTCAAGCCATTTTGACCATTAGAACCAGCATTCACATTAGTACTAGTTTTGACGTTAGCACCATTTGAGCCATTATTACCATCAGAGTCGGCATTGACATGAGTGCCAGAATTTACGCTTACTCCATTGCTGCCACTTGGTCCATCATTACCATTAGCAGCAACAATCACATTAGTAATAGATTTAACGCTAGAGTCATTTTCGCCATTATCTCCATCTGAGCCGGCATTGACATGTGTACTTGTTTGGACGTTAGATCCATTTCCACCATTAACGCCATTAGAGCCGGCATTGACACTTGTACTACTTTTAACATTAGCACCATTTCCACCATTAACGCCATCAGAGCCGGCATTGACACTTGTACTACTTTTAACATTAGCACCATTTCCACCATTAACGCCATCAGAGCCGGCATTGACACTTGTACTACTTTTAACATTAGCACCATTTGAGTTATTATCGCCATCAGAGCCGGCATTGACACTTGTACTACTTTTAACATTAGCACCATTTCCACCATTAACGCCATCAGAGCCGGCATTGACACTTGTACTACTTTTAACATTAGCACCATTTCCACCATTAACGCCATCAGAGCCGGCATTGACACTTGTACTACTTTTAACATTAGCACCATTTCCACCATTAAGGCCATCAGAGCCGGCATTGACATTTGTACTACTTTTAACATTAGCACCATTTCCACCATTATCGCCATCAGAGCCGGCATTGACACTTGTACTACTTTTAACATTAGCACCATTTCCACCATTAACGCCATCAGAGCCGGCATTGACACTTGTACTACTTTTAACATTAGCACCATTTCCACCATTAACGCCATCAGAGCCGGCATTGACACTTGTACTACTTTTAACATTAGCACCATTTCCACCATTATCGCCATCAGAGCCGGCATTGACACTTGTACTACTTTTGACATTAGCACCATTTCCATCATTATCGCCATCAGAGCCGGCATTGACACTTGTACTACTTTTAACATTAGCACCATTTCCACCATTAACGCCATCAGAGCCAGCATTGACACTTGTACTACTTTTGACGTTAGCACCTTTTCCGTCATTATCTCCATCTGAGCCGGCATTGACATTAGTGCTAGTTTTGACGTTAGCGCCTTTTCCGTCATTATCTCCATCAGAGCCGGCATTGACATTAGTGCTAGTTTTTACGTTAGCGCCTGTTCCGTCATTATCTCCATCAGAGCCGGCATTGACATTAGTGCTAGTTTTTACGTTAGCGCCTGTTCCGTCATTAGCTCCATCTGAGCCGGCATTGACATTAGTGCTAGTTTTGACGTTAGCGCCTTTTCCGTCATTATCTCCATCAGAGCCGGCATTGACATTAGTGCTAGTTTTTACGTTTGCGCCTGTTCCGTCATTATCTCCATCAGAGCCGGCATTGACATTAGTGCTAGTTTTGACGTTAGCACCTGTTCCGTCATTGTCTCCATCTGAGCCGGCATTGACATTTGTACTAGTTTTGACGTTAGCTCCTTTTCCATCATTATCGCCATCAGAGCCGGCATTAACATTAGTGCTAGTTTTGACATTAGCGCCATTATCGCCATCAGCTCCTGTATTGACATTAGTACCTGATTTTACACTAACTCCATTTTTGTCATCGTCGCCATTGTCTTCACCACTATCATCATCTTCTCCATTAGAGCCATCGTTTCCTTGTTTGCCATGTCTGCCACGTCTGCCACGTCTACCATTTTTTCCATTACGTCCACCTTTGCCATTGTTGCTATCATCATCACTGTCATCATCTTCGCTGCTAGTATCACCTTTGCCATTCATACCAGCCTCGACGTTAGTGCCGGATTTTACATTTACACCATTTGAGCCATCTTTGCCATTAACACCAGCTTCGACATTACTATTAGTGCTAACACTTAGGTCAGTTTTGTCGTCATCGCCATGTGGTATGAGTTTATAAATAATGCAATGTACGCCCTTTTCAAACTCATTCTTAATACCTTTGATGTCATATTTTCTAAGTTCTTTTACAATGTATTTTACGCCATTTTCAATTTCTCTACGAAGATCATGTACATCGGAATTGGAGTGAGAATGATAGTGAAGGCTTAAATCAGAAATGTTTTCACCAAAATCCACCAGAAGGTCTACTAATCTGCTATGATTTTGCAAACGTAGATTTCTGCTACAATAGTTTTTACCATAGTAAAGTGGATTAGCCAAAGCAATTCCCAATAAGGACACCAAAACAATCTGATAAATATATATATTATTATTTTTAATTAAGATTAATTCCTGTATAAAATTTGTATTACTTACCAGAATTTTTGCCATTTCTTTATTTTAGTAAATCAGCTGTAACACGATTAACTAAAAATCTTGTACTGAAATATAACATCAACGCAATGAGTATATATGCTAAAAATCACAGCTAAAAATTCTTAGGATTCTTGAACGAAACATAGTTATAACATACAAAAATACACTTTTGTAATCATATATTTTCGTTATCTGTCACTAAATTTACGTGTTTAAAGTTTAGAAGAGACAAATTGATATATGAACATAAATCGAGAAAAATATAATTGTAAATCCACCGGTTGTTTTTGAATGTTTTTCTTTCTTATGTTTATTTGAAAGATAAAATAAGATTAAGTATATTAATTCTACACAGATTAAATTAATCTTTATGTAATTATTTTTATTACTGTTTACCTACATCAACCTTCACATTCATCGCAGGAAATGGTAATAAAAAACAAAAATAATTTATAATAAGTTACTTACTTAATACGATTTTTTTTGTTTTATTTTTTTTTTTGGGCTAAATGTAATATTTATTTACATATTAATGTTTGGTTTTCAGGTTAGTTATTGGGTAAATATCGGCGACCTTTTTTTATAATTTTGTTGTTTTATTTATTACACTCGAGATCAGTTTTTCTAATAAATAAAATAATCTTCCCGTGGTGTTTGTGATTAAGCTCCTCCAAAATAACTTGACCGATTTTCATGAAACTTTATGTGCATATCGTGTAGGTCTGCGAATCGTTCAACATTAATTTTCATATCCACTTTAATTTTATACTTGCATCGAAAATAGTTTTTAGTATTTTTCTCTAAAATGTACACAATTTATAGTCCAGCCAATGCAGAAATAAATGTTTGAGAATCGGTCATCATCTATTGTGCATGCTAGGGTTACTCACCCCAAGGAACAATTTATGCCTCTTGTAACGACTTCGATGAAATTTTAAAATTAGATAGATCTGCATACCGTAGAACACATATGATTAACGTTTTTTCTTTAATGTACTAAGAGTAAGGTAGTTATTTTTACTAAACAAAAAAAGTATTTCCTAGAAATTATTTATAAGGCAAAACAATGTTTGCCGGGTCTGCTAGTTTTTTTATAAAAATAATAATATTTTATTCTTATATTTCGCTACCACATTGGGTAGCTTCTTTAGAGAAAGTTTGTACAATTAACAATATAAAAATTATTCATAAAAAATTTTTAAATTTTTACAAAATCTATTTTAAAAATTGATTCTAATTTTAAAGAGTAACTGTTTTCAATTGTCCTAAATTTTAAATAAAGGATAAATTGAATAAAATATGTATGACTTTTAATTATTTTATTTACAAAAATATAAGATAAAAAACTTGTTATTCTAATCAGGTCTTTAAGATTTTTTTTCTTTCGTATTATTCAAAGACTAGTTTTTCTTATATGCCGAATATGTGATTGGTCTTTCCAAAAAAAAAAAAAATACGTTTACTTCCCCGGCATAAAAAGGCGCGCTTAGGATTTGCGAAAAATAATATGAGTTCAAATCGTAATAAGGTAAGACCACTTTCTTAGTTAAACTAAATATTTTAGAAGTTTTATTAGGAAATAAGTTGTCCGATGAGAATAGATATTACTCCTATCAAAGAGATTTGTGTAAGATACCACACCATTGTTTCTAATAGAAATTCTGGTGGTAGTCCTCAGTTTGCACCAGATAAAGTTGCAATTTCTTTAAAAGAAATCATAGAAAATATATGGTTTTCCAGTAGTATAATACTGTAGTATACAAAAGTATTCAAACCCGACTGTACTAAGGTCAAATAAAATACCACAATTCGAGTGGCCAGACTGTCCTCCAGACCACATCTATGAAAAATTTTTGGAAAATTATGGTGCGGAAAATCTATGATGGAAATAAGCAACGTTGCATAATTATAAAGCTCTGAGCAGCATTTATTGGTTCTTGGAAGATGTTTAGAACCTTTAAAGGCTATGACAAATCGAATCTTCAATTTCATATCCAGAAATTAACGCTCAACTCAATACTGATTTATAAATAATTTATTGTTTTTTTTTTATATGCGGCCATAATAGCGGATTATTACAATAGTGAAAAACAAGTGAATAAAATAAATTTTTATTGGCCATTTTATCATTTATTATACCCGTTACGCGAGGGTGTAAAAGGATATATAAGTTTGTCATTCCGTTTGTTATTTTCACAATACTCATTTGAGATCGTAATAATTTATATATCCTTTATTCCTATAAGGAGCATAAGGTATCTTGGTTTAAGTAATCAATTAGTTCAGGATGAGAAGCTGAATAGGCTTCCACGTTTGATCGTTTATCTGTGAGCGCCATAGCATCTCCAGGAAGGCAAGTTAAGATGACCCAGGTTGGACGTAAGGACCTCAGTAGTTGTCGCTACGCTAGAATAACCCTAGAAAGTATGTATATTCTTCATCCTAATAGCAAAGAAATTCATTTAGCTAAGCCCGTCTGTCCATTTGTATGTTAAAATCAACTTTTCGAAGCCTCCACATATACTTCAGACTTCTATACTCTATCAATTTATCAGATAATTTCGTTATAAGAAAATTGTCACGTTTGTTTTAAAAAATACAGATTTTACAACTCCCGTGCAACTTGTTGAAACGTTTGTTACTGCATCAACGAGATAATAAAAAGTTTAGATTATTGATTTCCTAAATAAGTTTTTATCACTTTTGTGTCATGTAATTTAAAGTTATGGTCTTGAAACTCTTAATGATGAAAAATATTAAAATTTCCACACAAAATACTGAGATGGAAGCAGATAACCATTGGTTTTTTTTGCGATTATACCCTTCATACGAGAGTGTAAATAAAAGGCTATGTATAAGTTTGTCATTCTGTCTGTAAATATGTATCTATGTACATAACGATACATGCTGTAGGGTATAAAAAGGGTATATAAGATTCGTTATAGTCGAACATTGCCGTCCAACTTATTAATTTTAAATGCTCTTTCAGGTGGTATAAATATACATTGTCTGATATTTGTATTAAAAAAAGAGAATTATTTAAATTACCGTGAGGTTATACTATTGCACCGCAGTGCTCTATATAATGAGCTAAAAATTTCGATTGACAATTAAATTTAAAGTTAAAATTTTTAAAAGATAGCTGAAAATTAATATGTGTATTTTAAGTGTTTTCATGGTTGTCGTAGATCAAATTCACGGCCTCACAGCCAAACCCATGAATGTCAAGCGCTAAGCTCTCAAAAGGTTTAGGTTTCGCTGTTACTATCGTGTTCAATAAACCAAAAGAAAAATTGAAAGCATTGATTGCTATTCTTATAAATTTATGATTTGGTAAAGAAATCAATATAACTTATATAATTAACACATATAATTATTTTTTTGCCAACAAAAAATTAATAAATACATATTTTTTATTGAATCTTCGTAAACAACTCCTTAACACAGATAAAACCAAATCTATAAGATTAAGCGAAGAATATAAAACAAAAATGATTTGTCACATAATCTGTTTTAATAGTACCCATATTTAAACGGAAAAAAGTTTATAATAAAACCTATAGGCAAAACAAACAATGTTTTAGTATATTTTATCTCTTTGTTATTTAAAGCGTTATTAAATACTTAGCGACTTTTGTTTATTTTATATAATTTAATTTTATTTTAAGCCAGCAAGTTTAAATATATACTTTGGCCTTGTCATTGATAACAATATGAGAACGTCAATAGCCCTTTTCATTTATTATGGTTCCAGTTTAAGTTAGTTGTGACATTTCATTAACATCATTTATCTCTTCTAATTTTTTTTAATTTGCAACAAAAGAAAAACAACACAAAATATATAAGAGTTTTTATATATTGTTGTGATGAGATATGTTCATTAGATTATTTTTTGTGTTGTAATGTAGTTGAGCTAATGAGTGAGTCTGTGCAAATTTACACTTAGAAAATTTGCCCTACATATTATGACAGATCGGGAGCAAGTATGGCAAACGCTTTTTAAATCCACATCAGACAATAATTTGTTGGGCTATTTTTTTTTTATTTGCTCGCAGAAATTTCGTTACTCAATCCTTGTTTGTATAAGGACATTTTTATAATTTTTCTACATTACGCTTTTTATTTTTTAACAGTTTCTAAGGAAAGACGATTAACCAATTATGCTTAAGAATTTTTTAAATGAAGTGAAGTAAAGTGAAGTTGCAAATGCATAAAATTTTTTTGATGTGCTTAAAAACCTGTTTATATTGATCAAGATTTTTTTAACGATAAAAGCTCTTTGTGCCTAGGTCCAGCATGGTGCCCCGCTGGACTAGTCAGTAGTATGCTGGTCTGCTAGTTTGGGGGTTGCGGGTTCGATTCCCGCCAGAGAATCTGGTGTTGTCTGCTTCTCTTCTCTCTTTTCTATTCTATTCTCACTTTTCTACTCAGGCATCACAGTGGGATCAATAAAATGGACCCAAGTGAGCTGCACAACAGCTGCTTGTTCTACCTAACCTAACTTAGGTCCAGCATGCACCCTGTTTACTTTTAAATATATAACATCTGGTTATGCCCGCTGTTACTAAATTTGTTGTTTTGTATGTTTTCTTTCTATTATTATTACATTTATTTTATTTCAAATGTATTAAAAAATGAATGTAAATATTAACGGATATAAGATAAAAATAAATATATAAAAACCTTAATTTTATATAAAACAAAAACAATAATTTGTTCAACTAATACAATAAATTCTTTATTTAAATTTATCCGAAATTGTAATTAAAGGTGTGATAAGATTAACTAAAACCATTTTTAAGAATTATAGAAATTTTAAATAAATGTGTTTATAAGTTTCTAAGCCTGCTGTTAGTTAAAAAAATAACCAAATTCTATAGTATGAGACCAATTGGTCTATTTACATGTTGAAATAAAAAAGTCAAATCAATATTTTATTTATAAATTATTTTAATATCTCCTTTATGCAATGATATCCTTTATCGTAACAACTATTACATATCAGAGTTAATTCATTTAGAAGTTAACATAGATAAAATATCTAAACATAGTTTTTTTAATTGTCCCTTTGTAAAATGAATTCGAATGAACTTTGACTGAACTCTATAAGTTTAGAAAGTTACCTGGAGATTTCAGATTACAAATCGACTATTCTTCGCAATAATTGAAACAAGTAAATGCGAAACAAACAGTGAACCAGACGTGGTTGCAACTAGCTCTAATCCCCATCTTATTGCTAATAACAAAATGTTGCTGAGTGCTACTCCCACCACTGTTGAACCAATTGGAAATGATGTTCAGAATATTATATTAGCACAACCTGGGCCAATAAGGTTTGCAGTATATAGACTCAGCGACATGATGTCAATATTTTTGTGTTTTATTCCACCTTCAATAGAAAAGATAATAAATGAAAATGATAAAAATTACGGCAGAGTGAAATTTGGTGGAAAAGGGAAAGACATTTAAAAAGACACCTTGCGGACATATATTGATGTCAATATTCTTGCAGAAGTATGTTAATTTTTATTCTAAAAGTTCATCAAAAAATTGCCGTATATAAAATATGTACATGATATTAATTAATTAATTTATTTATTTATTACAGTCTGAAGAACAATATTTATGGTACTTTAATGGCTTAATATTTTATATTTGGAGGACGCAGTCTTTATGCCTCCTCTTGCACTTACGAATTTTTTTTTTGTGGGTAGTTAAGTTAATCAAAATTACAAAAAATAAGTTTTAGTTTTATTAATGGATTTTTTTTTTAATTTAAAAAAATTGCAATATATATTCTGCAAAACATTTACACTTCTTTTGTGATTGATTGATTAAATCAATAACAATTTTTGATTAAATCAATGACAATTTTAGATTAAAAATCAATAACAATTTTTGATTCAATCAAAATGGTTAATAAATAGAATTTGTTTTTTTTTTTTGTTAAGCAGTGTTAAATAAAATTCCAAATTCATTTGCCGACAATTTATGTGTCGGCCTCTGCCGTTGCACAGAGGAGTAATTGGCCTGAAAAGCTGGTCAAAATTATTAAACGTGTTTTTTGAATTAAAAATTTTAATTTTTTGATAGTTTTAGGTGTAGTATTATATAAAGAGTCTAGTGGGAGATTTTGAAAAAATTACACCATGCAACAAAAGTACACTGCGCAACAGAAAAAATTTTTGTCTACCCTAGAACTAAAAGTATGTGGACTATATGGATTTTGATGCCCTTAATTCAAATCTGTTTTCCGTTTTTCGCTAGTACGTAAGGATTTGATTTTAAAGGCGTGGCATATTTCACTCCCTAAATCGTTTGGTTGCCTAATATATTTTGTCATAACTTGTAAACAGGTTCTCAGATCTTTATAGCAGGAGGATCAGAAGATGCACCGGAAAATTCTGCTAAAACTACCTTAACACATTTTGTTTCTATCTATAATAAAAGTCGGTATAAATGGTAAAAATCAATTAACAAATGTTGACTTTAAAAGTTTAAACTCATTATTAACAGACTGTATGTACATGCATACGGTCTAATTAAAACAAAATTTTTTTAAATTGTAAGGCTCTTTTGAAACAGTATTTTTTTTTATGAAAAAAGGCTTTGTTATATTTATTTTATATTATTTAATACTTAATATACGGAAAAGTTTAACTAATAAAAATTCCTTAATAATTATTATGTCGTATGTAAATCCTTATTAGCTGCATCATCGGTGTCAGGAAGAAGAAGTGTGATGGTTTCTGATGAAAAAGATTTTTTATTATTCCGTTCTCTTTGCTTACTGCAGCTTATAAAAGGGTCACTGCTCAGAAATAACCTATTCAAGACATTTCTATTTTTATCGCTTTTGCTGAATTTCCTCGAATAATTCGTACGATATAATCGGAAGTGCTTATTTCTGGCCTCGGCAGCTTCTTCTAACAATTGGATGATACCTGGTTGCCCATGCATTTTTTATGTACCTGTATTTATTTTTTGTAAAATTATTTTTGGGATTAATGGTGGAAATAATTATTGCTATTAGGTCCGTATATTTATTATTTAACAAATAATATTTCGTAGAGCAGGTATATAAAAACATCTTTTATGTGGATGTGTGGGACATTCTCTTATAACTATTATCGACAATAAATCGATAATTTTTCAAATTTATATATATAGGCAGGTATTAACATTGTAAAGTGTTAAAAGTGATGTGAATAACAGTTAAAGTCAATAATTCAAAATACATAAAAGTTTATGTCAATATATTTAAATGTATAAGAAAAAGTGCCTGATGAGCAAAGATGGAAGAAATGTGAAAATTTAAAAAAAATCGTCCAAAATTATGGCGCAAACCTGCGCAAACTTTTTTTTTTGTTTCTAAAATAAGATTAAGATAATTGTGGTATCAAACATAATTCGCAGAAATGCTAACCTCACTTTTAAAAACCTCTTCTTTTTCT
The DNA here is from genome assembly GCA_941918925.1 of Phyto melanocephala. NCBI lineage: Eukaryota > Metazoa > Arthropoda > Insecta > Diptera > Rhinophoridae > Phyto > Phyto melanocephala. Next base: position 104,246,190 of record OW799236.1, read on the forward strand.
TTTTTTTGCAAAAAAAAGTGTATAATTTTTTTTTTAGCTTTTGAACGAATTGTTTCAACATGAATATTCAACATATTTAAATTTTTTTTCTTTTTTATATAACTTATGATCAAGCCTTTCAGCAAAAAAAATGACTGTTAAACCTTTATTCGCTTGGCCACAAAAAAAAATATCATATAAACATGCAGAAGCCGAAAAAAACATTTAAATCTTATATAATTTTCTTCACTTATCTGAATTTAGCAGGGTCTCAGAGCTACAAATCGCAACTAAAAGTCTTCAAAATTTACAATGTAATATAAAATATTGTTGTCTGTTGAGCTGCTTACTTATTTCTTAAGATTTCTTAAAATTCAGTTTTGCCTTTTTGGCCAGCTTTTTAGGTCAAATACTCCTCTGTGCGTTGGTAACTTTTGAAAGCACAGGTTTTAATTCATTAGTTTTAAATCACTTGGTAAGCTGTTTCTGTTGTCACAATTTTTGTATGATTACTTTGGACTGATTTTTAGTTGTGCACATTTGTTCAAGTGAAACAAATTGCATAGAAATATTTTTTGTTAGGCTTACACCATCTGTTCATATTGCATGAGAGATGAAATAAAGAGTGAGTTCCGATAATATGAATAATACAGCTGAATGGTTATTTTCTCTTTTAAAGTGCCTCCGATACTCCTTTACATTAAGATTTATTTGTTGTAATATTTACACACCTCTTAAACGATCAAATTTCAGTTAAAAAAATTTTCTTGAATTCTCTTTTCTAAACGTTCGTTGATGCTTAAATACAGAGATTTTAAGTTGACAAATTTTAACTTGTCTGCATTTATTATCATGTGTGTTTTTATACCTTCACACAGTGAACAAGTAAGAGCGCTATATTCGGCCGTGCCGAATCTTATATACCCTTCACAACGTGAATTCATGCAATAACAGTGGTTTGTGTCACCATTTATCCCATATGAAATACGTACATACATATAAAAACATACATATATAAAAACGTCCCATTGTAAAATTATAAATTCACGTATGAATGTTAAAAAAAACAAAAAAAAAAAAAAAAATTTTAAAAAAATTTAAAAAAAAAATTTAAAAAAAAATTTAAAAAAAAAAAATTTTTTTTAAAAAAAAAATTTTTTTAAAAATTATTATGTATATAATATATATAAAACAAAAAAAAATAAAAAAAAAAATTAAAAAAAAAAATTAAAAAAAAAATAATAAAAATATAAATAATATATTATATAAAAAATAAAAAAAAAAATAAAAAAAAATAAAAAAAAAATAAAAAAAAAAATTTTAAAAAAAATTTTTTTGGCTCAGCTGGGATTCGATGCCACGTTTTTTCTAACCAGTATACACGTTTGTATGTATGTTGTTGTTGTAATGTTGCTTTTGTGAAAAAAAAATCGAGGTGGTCGTGGGTTTTTGCTCATATCTCAGTTGTTTATGTACCGATGTTTCTGATTTTCAATAGCGATCTACTCCCGAATATTTCTGATATTTTAATACCTCACCCGAGTCCAAGCGATATCGGGGGGCTTCAAAAAGTTGATTTCAACATACACACGGACAGACGGTTTGACGGACAGACGGACAGACGGACAGACTGACAGCGCTTAATCGACTCCCCTATTCATAAGCTTTCAGAAAATATATACTTTATGGGGTCGGAAATCAAAATTGTAGAAATTTCACACGGAATGACAAACCTATATATACCCTTTTTCACTGTGTGAAGGGTATAAAAAGGGTATATATAGGTTTGTCACTCCGTGTGAAATTTCTACAATTTTCATTTCCGACCCCATAAAGTATATATTTTCTGAAAGCTTATGAATAGGGGAGTCGATTAAGCGCTGTCAGTCTGTCAATCTATCCGTGTGTATGTTGAAATCAACTTTTTGAAGCCCCCAGACATCGCTTGGACCCGAGTGAGGTATTAAAATATCAGAAATATTCGGGAGTATATCGCTATTGAAAATCAGAAACAGCGGTACATAAACACCTGAGATATGAGCAAAAACCCACGACCACCTCGATTTTTTTTCACAAAAACAACATTACAACAACAACATACATACATACAAACGTGTATACTGGGTAGAGTAACCGTGGCATTGAATCCCAGCTGATCCAAAAAAATTTTTTTTTATATTTTTTTACATTTTTTCTTTAAATTTTTTTTTTTAATTTTTTTTTTTATTTTTTATTTAATTTATTATTTATATTTATATTATTTTTTTAAAATTTTTTTAAATTTTTTTTTTATTTTTTTTTTATTTTTTTTGTTTTATTATTTATATTAATTATTTTAAAAAAATTTTTTTTTTTAATTTTTTTTTTTTTATTTTTTTTTTTATTTGTTTTTAAATTTATTTTTTTTATTTTTTTTAACATACATACGTAAATTTATAATTTTACAATGGGATGTTTTTATATATGTGTGTTTTTTATATGTTTGTACATACATACGTATTTCATATGGGATGAATGGTGATACAAACTACTGTTATTGCATGACTACACGTTGTGAAGGGTATATAAGATTCGGCACGGCCGAATATAGCGCTCTTACTTGTTATTAATATAGATGTGCGAATAAGGAAAGCAAAAAAAGTTTGCGAGTAAAACATTTTTTATATATTCTCATATGCCCTCTACATCTTTACCAACAAGATCAAGAATTCTCAAACTTTGAACGTGTAAGAGATGCATCAGAAAACTTAGTAATGTTAAAGCTAAAATTAGACAGCTGCTTAAATCAAACTTATGGGCAACAATGTATTTGATTATGGATCACTGTCGCCATAACCATAGAAATCAATAGAATTTTTGTTTCTTGTGGCTATGGCATACCATACTTTATTTTATATTTATATGCTTAATTAGTGTAAAAAAAGTTTTAATTTTTCAAATTTAGCCAATATTCCCTAATAAAACTTTACATTTTTAACACCGTTCATGCATAGATTTAAAAAAATATGAAAGATAGAGAATTTTTAAAGATAAATTACGAAATTGTTGCATCAGTTTTTGCTCCGTGTCTAACATATTACCTCGTAGCAACAGAATTGTTTTTATTCAATTAAAGTTTTCATTTCAATAACTAATTTTGTTGCTGTGTTTTTATTTATTTTAATAAAACAGATTAGTTTTTTTATATTTTTCTCAAGAAATAGTAAAATTCACATTTTATAGAAACTTATGAAGAACTGAGTCTTGTAACAGTAATTTGTGTGTAAATCGTAATCTCTATTTTAACATTCTTGATTGCTGCCTGTTTATCGAATTAAAATAATAAAGATTTTTAATCAACAGTAAAATTTAAGACAAAAAATGAAAATAATTATAGATTAGTTAAGGTTGAAATTTAAACCAGTACCGCCTTGACTTCCTTGTTCGCTTTGACTCTCAACTTTTGAAAAACTTTGCTGTTTGTTGAAGCCGCCATTTTCAGCTGATACTTTGTGTTCGCTTTGACTACTCACTTCACTAACACGTCCTTCTTCATCCAATCCATTTTCGTTCATCATTTTGTGCTGGGCTTGACTGCCCATTTTGCTAGAAGATCCAAACTTGTTATGCGTGCTTTGCTCAGACATACTTTCGAATTGGCTTGATTTTTTAAATTTGTCACTTCCTTTTCCGGCCATATTTCCAAAAGTGTCTGCGAAGCCTCCTCCCTTACCGGCCATATTTCCAAACTGGTCTGCAATGCCACTTCCTTTTCCGGCCATACCTCCAATTATGTCTGTAAAGCCACCGTCCTGCCCGGCCATGTCACCAAACATATCTGAAGAGCCACCTCCCTTTCCGCCCATTCCCATTATGTTTTTAGCTACTTTAAGTGGAATACCATATTTAAGCGCAACGTATTTTTTAGCAAGATTGCCAGCAGTTCCAAAAATATCGGAAACACCAGAACTGCCGGACGTTCCATCACCACCACCACCACCACCTAGGAAACCACCGAAATCTGGTATCATTCTACCCTGAAGATTTCCAGGATAGGCCAAAACAGAGCCAAATAAAGCCGCAAAAATTATCTGGTGTAAATATTACATTTCATAAAATTAAAATATATTTTGATTATTATTAATTTGTTAATTTCAATTAATTCAATTTCAATTTATTTACCATAATTTTTGCCATATCCGAAAATTTCAGTAATACTTGCTGCACGATTAATGAAAATCTAGCACTGGCATCGAACTTCAAGACACTAAGTATTTATACTAAAATTTATAATATAAATTCTTAGAAATTCTAAACAAATAAGAACGGAGCTAACAAACAAACTAATATATCATAATATGTATATTTGCCTTATCAGAAAATTTAAGCTTCAAAGTATTATCTGAAGATAATCAAAACAAAAATCATGTTCAAAATAGATGTTTGTCAAACTATAGGTATTTTATTCTTTCTTTTTCATATAGTGGTTTAACAGACATCATCGGATTAAGAATATTTTCGTCAAAAAATTTCCATATGTTTACGTACGTAAATCCTATAAAAATAAGCTTGTTATAAATTCGTTCTTATTCTTCTACATACATAAGCCTTTAGATTAAGAATTATAATCATTTCGTTACATGAAAGGGAAAAACAACAATATTAGCATATAATCTGATCATTACAGATAAGACAAATCGGCCAATTATAAAAAACAAGTCAGCTGTAATTAATGTAGACACTGTAGAATAATTTATTTATTCAAATATATATGTTTATTTTCGTTTTTTTTAGTTTGATTTTCTATAACAGCGTATTTGCTTCATTACTGCCGTATACATAGAAATTACTCAAGGTTTATTAAACGTTTATTATTATTATTATTATTATTATTATTATTATTATTATTATTATTATTATTATTATTATTATTATATTATTATTTTTAGTGCATCTCTAATTATGAATTACCTTCCTAACTTCAACCAAAGCTTGGGTTGAGAGACCATTTGTTCCATTTATATAATAAAATTTAACTTTTTGACCATTATGTTATCTCTAACTTGATTTCATATCTCCTTAAGGCAATAATATTTGTCCTCCTGTGTCATAACTATTTATACATATTAAGGCAAATTCATTTAGAAGAAAGCATGGATAAGATAGCTTTGTAAAAAAAAAATTTGAATGAACTTTGACTGAACTCTTATAAGTTTAGAAAGTTACCCGGAGATTTCAGATTAGAAATTGACTGTGCTGCACAATAAATAAAACAAAAAGTTAATTAGACGTGGTTGCAATTAGCTCTAATCCGTTTCCTATTGCTAACAACAAAATGGTGTTGAGTGCTACTCCTATCACTGCTGAACCAATTGGATATGCTATTCAGAATATTATATCAGCACAACCGGGGCCAATAACGTTTGCAGTACACGGATGCAGTGACTTGATGTTAATATTTTTATATCCGCCACCAAAAAAATGGTGGGATTATATTCATGTTGTCATTCCGTTTGTAACACATCGAAATATCCATTTTAGACCCCAAAAAGGATACATATATATTCTGAATCAGGGTTTGGTTTGATGACGATCTATCTATGTCCATCCGTCTGTCCGTCTATTGAAAGCACGGTAGAGATCGCAACGAAAAAGATAGCGCGCTCAAATTTTGCCAGAATCTTTCTTATAGACAAGGTTTGTTTTTTATTGAAAATGGGCTCAATCGGAATATTAGGAAGAGAGTTATAGCTCGAAAAGAAAGAGTAGGTCGAAAAAACCGTGTCCTTCGTACACCGCCCACCTCCCATATAACATTTTACCCAAAATTTATATACATTCTCTATTAATATAGATTTTGGAATAATAAAGGACTATGTTGAAACATCTAGGTTGAACTCATTAGCAAAAACAACTTTGACACGCCTACTATAACGCCCACTCTTCACGCTATCTATCGTTAATGAAATTTAAAAGCTCATAATACCGACAAAATTAGCGGTATGATGATGAAATTTGCTACATATATCCTTCTGGGCAATATAATTACTGTGCCAGAAAATTAAGGTGCCGCGCCCACTTTTACGCCCACCTCACATATAACGGTTTACCTAAAATTCATATAATTTCTCTATAACAAAGATTTTGGAATAATAAAGGGCTATATTGAAACACCTAACTTGTACTCGTTCGCAAAAACAACTTTGACACGCCTACTAAAACGCCCACTTTTCACGTTATCTACCGTTAATGAAATTTAAAAGCTCATAATACCGACAAAATTAGCGGTATGATGATGAAATTTGCTACATATATCCTTCTAATCAATGTAATTGTTGTGCCAAAAAGCTAAGGTGATACGCCCACTTTAACGCCTATCTCCCATATAACGGTTAATCTTAAATTCATGTTATTTCTCTATTGACAAAGCTTTTGGGAAAATAAAGGACTATATTGAAATATCTAAGTTGTATTTATTAGCAGAAACTTTATTGACACGCCTACTTTAACGCCCACTTTCATTGAAAGACTACATTTACAAAAGCATTTAAGTAGCATATCGAAGTTATAAAGGGTGGTATAATTTTAAGGGCCGATGTTGAATTTAAATAAAACACTAATTATTTAGGAAATTATTATTATTATACCCTTCACCTGTGGTGCACAAGGGTATTTATAGCTTTGTCATTCCGTTTGTAATTTCTACAATTTTCATTTCCGACCCCATAAAGTATATATTTTCTGAAAGCGTATGAATAGACTACTATATGTTCCTCAGATCTGTATATGGTATCAATCTCTTGGAAATATCCAGGAATGAATCGCTATTGAAATTACTATAACTTTCTGAGATATGAGCAAAAAACCACGACCACCTCGTTTTTTTCACAATTACAACAACAACATACATACATACATAAAAAACATGTAAAAAACATACCAAATAAAAAAAATTACAAAAAAAAAATATTAAAAATAAGAAAAAAATAATAAAAAAAAACTACAAAAAAAAAAATTTTAAAAAATTTAAAAAAAAATTTAAAAAAATTTAAAAAAAATTTTTAAAAAAATTTAAAAAAAATAATAAAATATAAATAACATATTAAATAAAATAAAATAAAATTTTTTTGGCTCAGCTGGGATTCGATGCCACATTTATTCTAACGTGTACGTATGCACGTATTTTATATGGGATGAATGGTGATACAAACAGTTGTTATTGCATGAGTACACGTTGTGAAGGGTATATAAGATTCGGCACGTCCGAATATAGCACTGTTACTTGTTTCTTTTTGTAATGATAATATTTGTATGGTTCAATTATGTATTTAACAAAATATCGGCCAAATGCCCCCCTCCCCATCCTTGTCGCCACCCCTCTATCTGATGGTCCAAATTTTAAATGACAATATTGATGCTCAATTGTTGGGCATGATGATGAGTCGAGGTTGACTGCTCTTTTGCCACACTATCGCAAAAAACAGCAATGGTTCCCATTCAACGGACTAAGAAAGCATTCACAGATTTTCTAACATTTTTTACAGACCCGTTTTGCAGAAATTTAAATATTTTTTACAATTCTCCCGATTGTGGACGAGTTTGAACGATTATGTTGATCAAAACAATTACGAAGTGCACAAAATGCATTTTGATTTGAACGCCAATTTTTATAAAAAACCTTAATAACTTTAAAGCGTTGCTCATTTGCGTATGTTTCCACGTGTTAAGTGAAATGCAGAAAACAAATTTAAAGACTAGGTGTAGTTCACCTTCAACATGGGCCCTTAAAATTTATCCACCCTCTACAAAGAAAGTGATACATATTTTATTATAAAGAGATTATTCCATAATGATTAACAAAATATTAAATATTGTGCTTTAAATGTACACAAAATTGGTGGTGGGTATAAAAGATTCGGCACAGCCGAATATAGTGCTCTTACTTGTTTTATTTCATTCCACCTTCAATAGGAAATATAACAATTGATATGCATATAATTACGGCATAGTCTAAGAGAAGCATGTCGGCATGTTATTTATTATACCCTTCACACAGTGAAAAAGGGTATATATAGGTTTGTCATTCCGTGTGAAATTTCTACAATTTTCATTTCCGACCCCATAAAGTATATATTTTCTGAAAGCTTATGCAGAGGGGACTCGATTAAGCTCTTTCAGTCTGTCCGTCTGACCGTCTGTCCGTGTGTATGTTGAAATAAACTTGTTTAAGCCCCCCGACATAGGTTAGACCCGGGTAAGGTATTAAAATATCAGAAATATTTGGGAGTAGATCGGTATTGAAAATCAGAAACATCGGTACATAAACATCTGAGATATGAGCAAAAACCCACGACCACCTCGATTTTTTTTTTCACCAAAACAACATTACAACAACAACATACATACATACAAACGTGTATACTGGTTAGAGAAAACGTGGCATCGAATCCCAGCTGAGCCAAAAAATTTTTTTTTTTAATTTTTTTAAAATTTTTTTTTTTTAATTTTTTTATTTATTTTTTTATTTATTTTTTTATTTTTTATTTAATATATTATTAATATTTTTATTATTATTTTTTGAATAATTTTTTTTTTTTTTTATTTTTTTTTTTTTGTTTTATCTATATATATAAAAGTGAATCTCTGTGTGTGTGTGTGTTAGCTATAGACTCCGAAACTGTAAAACCGATCGGACTCAAACTTTGGCAAGTTGTTGGACACATACCAGGGAGTGTTTATGGGTGGAAAAAAGTGGGCGGAGCCACGCCAATAAAAATTAGTTATAAATAATTTCGTGATAATAAAAGTGGGCGGGGCCACGCCCCTAAAAAAGTTTTAATTTTGAGGTACTTGCACTGGACTGATTTTTCTGAAACCTTGCACACATACTAAGCTGTTATAACAATATAATTTCGTGATTAGAAGAGTGGGCAGTGCCACGCCCATAAAAAATTTTTATAATTTTGAGGTACTTGCACCAGACCGATTTTTCTGAAACTTTGCACACATATCGAGCTGTCATGACTAAATAATTTCTTGGTTAGAAAAGTGGGCACTGCCACGCCCATAAAAAAAAACTGTCATTTTGAGGTACTTGCACTAAACCGAATATTCTGAAACTTTGCACACATATTGAGCTGTTATGACTTTACAATTTCGTGATTAGAAAAGTGGGCAGAGCCAAGCCCATAAAAACAATTATAATTTTGAGGTACTTGCACTGGTCCGATTCTTCTGAAACTTTGCACACATATTGAGCTATTATGGCTTTACAATTTCGTGATTAAAAAAGTGGGCAATGCCACGCCCATAAAAAAAATTATAATTTTTAGGTTTTTGCACTTGATATTCAATTAAAATTCAGAATTCATTTCTATTCATTAAGGGGCGTAGCAACGCGCGCCGGTTTTGGCTAGTATATATTATATATATAATAATTTTTTTTTTTAAATTTTTTTTTAAATTTTTTTTTTATTTCTTTTTTTTGTTTTTTTAACATACATACGTGAATTTATAATTTTACAATGGGATGTTTTATATATGTATGTTTTTATATGTATGTACGTATTTCATATGGGATGAATGGTGGCACAAACTACTGTTATTGCATGACTACACGTTGTGAAGGGTATATAAGATTCGGCACGGCCGAATATAGCGCTCTTACTTGTTTTTTTTTTAGTTCAGTAAAAAATTGCCGTACATAAAATGTATACATGGTATTAAAAAAAATGAAGGCATTCAAAACCGGCGAAGTATGGTTTTAAGTTTTGGTTAGCCGTAAACTTAAAGTCGGGGTTTTCCCGAAGATAATGCCATATCTTTGAAAGGATAGCGTGTTATGTTGAAATAACTGGAAGAGTTGAAAGAGTAAAATATAATTTTTTCTTCTCTGGTTTTGACTTAGCAAAATCTTACTTCTTAGAAAACAAATCTGCAGTTGTATAAGTCTACAATTGGTTTTTGTTGATAAGAGTGTGTCGAAGAAAAAATCAGAGATTGTTTATTATTGTAATTTGACAATTGGTATATTATTTTGTTGTTCGTCTAAAGATGCTTATGGTTTGTTTCTTATAGAAGATTTAGATACTGCTGACGAAATGATTGACTCTATTTCCTAAAATCGCAAAACAAATCGTTTATACTGTATTCTTAGATTGACGATTTATGTTCACTATATGAACGAAACCGTAGGAGGCCAAAGTTTTTGCGTTAGTAATCACTTTATTTAGCTAAAGCGCATAGAGTATGTTTTAAAAATAACTATTATGAAAAAATACATCACATAAAAGAATAATAAATAGGAAAAAGGTTTTTTTTTTAAATTAGCCCAAAGAAACTAAATATTTTTACTTCTGTCAAATAAAAATATATACCAAATGGTCCCTCATCCAAGATAAGTCCAACTTTATGAAAAATACTTTTAATCATAAAACAACTTTGTTCAAAGATAAAATCACGTGAGCTGGATTTGCAAAACAATATTTATTACTGTTTAAAAGTTATTGAGATAACAAGAAAAATTTGGTCTAAATCTAACAGCAGGGTTAAAATGAAATCAAAGTTATTTTTTAATTGGTATTGAAATGCTTAAATCACCCAATCACAATTCACGAAAACATAAGGCTATGTAAAGTTTCACTAAACTCGGTTGCTAGAGGTAGTTACAGATAAATATTGTAACTTAATATAGAAAGGCCCTAACTCGTTCTTCGCATATTTTAATAGATGATTGTATAATACACTACTGGTAAAACATATGTATGTATTTTAACTAAAAATAATGATATTTTAGAAGTTATAAAAAAGTCTTCACTCATTTTAATTTACTGAATTATATTTAGCAAAGTACAATCAAGTCGCAGCTACATGCTGCCTAATGTTACATAAAGTGATATATACGACGTGTTGATATATATACAACTTTTAAGAATATGCTTTACGTTGCGAAGTTTATTTTGTGATTGTTTTTGTAAGAAACATACAGTTTTATTTTATTGAATCTCACAAATTGGAAAATTGATATAATACCAATTTTAAATAGCTGTTGATATTAAATTTGTTAAGATATTTATGTATGTATTAATGTAACTGTTGTCATATTTACATGTTAGTCGAAGTATTGGCTATCCAACTGTAAATATGTTGAGTACATTAGAATTTAAATTGTTTGGCTATTTGCATTCCTACTACAAAACTACTAAAAGACCTTGTGCCTATAAGGACCTAGTCACAAACAAATTTTACACACTCATCATTCATTTTCAACAATTAACATTAATTAATTAATTACATAACATAACATACTTACATATATCAATATTTGTTTACATACATACATACATACATACATACACACGAAGTATGAGAGTCTGTAGCGCCAACAGAGTAATTTCTGTGGGCGCAGCAAACGTTACAGCAGGTATGATATAGACATGATCGCTAATGAAGCGAAAAGGAAGTTTAAAAAGCAAACAGTGATAATTCAGAGAGGTAAATGCGAATCAATAAAAGACAGTAAATCATATAAAGATATCAAATGGATGATGCACATACAAGCTCATTCCAAATATAGGCTGTTGTCTTAGGATTAGGCATATAGCAGTTAATTACGACCTTACACATTTCCTGACATGCTACATAGGGTACTGAAGATTCCTATTAAAATACGGGTACTACGTTGTGAACATGAATTAAGAGGCCGATTAAGTTTTTCCCACCCTGATATTTAATACATCGATATCCAATTTAACAGAAAGTGGTAATAAAGGACGAGGGGGTTTTAGTCGGTAAGAATCCGACATATCCCAGAGCAACTGGCCACATTCCAATCTCCTACCCGTAAAAAAACAAACAAACAAACATACATACATGCATGCTTACATTTTTATTTTACTAGTTTTTTTTTTGTTTATTTTTTTTGATTTGATTATTATTAATTTTATATTAGTTTAACTGCAATAGTAAACAATATGAACCCAATTTTATTTCGGAGCAAACAACAAAATTCTAAAAGGTGAATGGCAAGTGATCCGTTACAATATATGTATGTATAAAAAATATGAATATAACAAAAATAAATATATATATTCGACAAAAAATAAGGATTAGTGCTTAAAGGATTAAAATTAGCATTTTAGAACAAAAATTAAGACATTAATATACAAAAAAGAATTAAGTCAGCCAATGTTAATTTCTGCCATTAAAACCATTTCCACCAGGACCAAAGCCACCATTATTTCCCGGTCCGTTATTAAATCCTGGACCATTATTAAATCCTTGTCCGTTATTATATCCTTGTCCGTTATTGTATCCTTGTCCATTATTATATCCTTGTCCATTATTATATCGTTGTCTGTCATAATAGCCGCGGTTACTGTTACCATTGCCGTGACCACGGTAATTGCCAAACCCGTGATCTTTGAAACCGTTAGCAAATAAACCAAAATGGCGTCCATCCATATTAACATGTTTATGACCACCTTGGTTAGCACTGTTACCGTGACCATCAGGATGGGCCAAAGCAAAGGCAATTAAGGCCACAAATACAATCTGTTAGAGACACTCACATGTAAGTTTTTATTATTTTGAATACATACTTATATAGAAAATTTTTTTTAACAGATTAAATATTTTAATTTACCATAATTTTTGCCATTTTGAGTAAAAACTTGTCGATACTTGTCGATCTCAAATATTGTACTAATGATTTGATTTAAGACAGGGAATATTTATATAAAAAATTACAACAAAATCTTTATAAAATTTATATAAATAGATCAGATGTAATAAGCGGAAAAATTTATTTTAATACACATATTAGCCTTATCAGTAACAAAAATTCTCTTAAAACAACAAACAAATGTATTACAAATTTTAGCCGTTCAGATACAACATTAAGCATTTAAATTAATTTTAGGTTTTATTTTCTTAAAATTATATTACTTTTCCTTATTGTATTTATTTTAAGTTGCGAGTAATAAAACGTATCTAAGATACTATTTTTATATCAGACTAGCAATATATCTGCTTTTTCGCTAGCACAGTTCTAACTACTTCTTCAATACACAAGATCTTTTGTTAAACTATTAACTAAATAATTTTTCGTTAATGATAGTATTATAAAAGCACGAGTTTATTCCTTACTTTAATTATATTCATCCGCTACCAACATATGAAACTCGTTGTTTACACCTGGGTATGCTTTCTTTGGAGATATGACGTAAGATTCAGTCAAAACTGCTTATTTTTGACATATTGAATAGTAATATTGATTGTGCATATCTATGTCGCTCCGCCATTGAGGATGTTTTTCATAGAGGCATAGAATTTTGAAATGGAATAAAAGATGAAATGACATAAAATTTTCTTTATCCGAAAGAAAATCTTCTAGCAATATACTTTAGTTATGACCTCTGGCATATGACCGCCACAGCTGGCTCGGACGTAGTCTAATCTGGAGGTCCAACTTTCGATGACTTTTCTATCATATGTGACCATATATTGGCAATAACGCGGCGAATGTTGTCCTCCAATTTGTCAGCCGTTTCGTTCTTATCAAACTAAAGTAGTGACTTAACATATCCCCACAGAAAATGCACTGGCGGCGAAAAATCGTTTTAACCCATTTTGTACCAGCGGTCGAGATCTCGACCATAAACTTTTGCTGTTTTTCATTAAATAATTAAAAATATTAGGAAGTGGAATTAATTTTTTTTTTTAGTTTATAATTAAGTTTGTCTTATTGGCTCTCGGACTTAAACTTTTTTACCCCCCCTACCCCCTTTAAAATTTTCACCGGGGAGGACAATAAAATAGATTAAAAATAGCCTACTTTTAAATTAGTTGTAACTACTTACAAAAAATAGAAATATAAAAAAATTTTATCATTTTTGATAGACAACATTTCGAATAAACTTTAATATACACAAGCTAGTTATTTCAGTTACTCAAACTTACCGTTAGACAGCCTTGAACTTAGCTGGTCGAGATCTCGACCGTTGGGATAATAAGAGCACCAAATTTTGTTTTATACTTATCTATTTTTTTTTAATTACAAATTTAAAAGAATGTGTATGAGTATGAATATGAGTACAAGTAAAATTTTAGAAATAATTGAGAATTGCAGTGATGATGAGGATAATGAAATGCAGTTGCATAATTTAACCAATGTTGTGTGTTTACCTTCGCCTAACGTTGACGAAGTTTCAGATGAAGAGTTTTTTGATGATGAAGAAATTACAATCAATGAGGCAATGATATGATGTAATACGATTCATTTTTATTTTATTATAATATTTTTTTAAGAATTTGGATATTGCTTCTGTACATGAACCATTGAATGCAATAAAAGATGATATTGTGTTTAATTAGGTATTTTATAATAATGTGTTGCCAATTTAACTTCTTATGACTATATTGCTTGCAGAAGAATATACACCATACCAGCTCTTCTCTCTCTTTTTTGACGATGAAGTTACTCAACATTTAGTAACTGAGACAAACAGATATGCTTCACAACATAATAATAATGGAAATTTGGTTAATATAGCCAGAATGCGCCGATTCTTTGGGATACTGCTACCATTTCGTTCCTAACCGAATTATGGAATTGCTATCATAAAGCAAGTAATGTCACGTAATACGTTCCAAAAAATAAAATCAAACTTCCACATTTGAAATAACAATGAAATCAACAAAAATGACAAATTTGCAAAGGTAACACCACTGTTTAACCTTCTAAATAGTCGATTTATGCAGTTTGGTGTTTTTGAATCAAATCTTTCGATTGATAAGCAAATGGTGACATATTTCGGTCGTAATAGCTGCAAGATGTTTATCAAGGGGAAACCAATTCGTTTTGGATACAAATATTGGTGTTTGTGTTCATCGAAAGGGTATCTTTTCCAACCATATGCTGGTGCATCAGACATGTATAACAAACAACTTGGCCTTGGTGCTAGCGTGGTTATGAGTCTATTGTCGGTTTGTGAGTATCCTAGACAACATACCGTTCATTTCGACAATTTTTTTACCGGATACCACTTGCTTTGTCTTCTAAAAGAAAAAAGTTTTTGTGCAACTGAAACAATCAGAGCAAACAGACTGGTAGGAGCAAACCTAAAACAAAATTACCACGACATGATATGGACTACGCATTCGATCAGGAACATAAGATTGCATTGGTTCGGTGGAGAAACAATGCGGAAGTCACTTTGACTGCGAACTATCATCTGATAGATCCTATTAGAAATGTCATGCGATATGATAGAAAGCAAAAAAACGGATCGCTGTACCTAAAGCCAAACTTATTGCTAATTATAACAAGTTTATGGGCGGAGTTGACTTGCATGATAATGCTGTCGCTAATTATCGGATTGGAATCAGAGGCAAAAAGTGGAGGTGGCCACTTTGGGTTAAGTAAGAAACATACTGCCTATACTTGCACTAAGTGCAACGTAAATTTACGTGTGGGTAATTGCTTCAAGGACTACCACAAAAATTTAAAATAATATTTTTTATACAATAAAAAAAACTTAATAAAAATAATTTGGTTGGCGTTCCCGTTTACACTTTTAGAAAAAAAAAAATATTATTCTTTTCATTTATTAAGCTTACTTAATATCATATCAAACAAAAATTTTATTGCTCTAATTATCCCAGCGGTCGAGATCTCGACCAGCAGTTTTCTTGGGTAATCACCGTCAGAAAAAAAAAAAATAAAAATCTAATAACAATTTCTGGCCCATATCTGACTATCCATGAAAATTTTATTAAGATATTTAAACATTTTTGTACTCTGGTACAAAATGGGTTAAACAATAGGACTTTCCCGTAAACTGTAAAACATGAGTTGGTAGCTGAAGAATAATATAATCTTATAATAACAAAATTGATTAAAAATATATAAATTGTAAACAAATTCAATTAAAATTAGCAACTGAAATAATGGCCTTCGTTTTTGTTTAAAACCTTTATCCATATAGAAAATATATGAAAATATATAAAAAAAAAAAAGTAAAAAAAAAAAAATTAAAATAATAAAAAAAATAAAAATAATAAAAATGAATAAAGAAATTTTGTATCTCTATTTGGATTCGATCCTACGTTAATCCAGTTTGTATTGGTGTGAAATGACGAGGTGGTTTAGAGTTTTTCGTCATATCTCAGTTGTTCGTAAAGCGATTATTCTGATTTTCAATAGCGATCTGCTCCCGAATTCAAATTTATATTTTGGTACCTTACACGGGTCTTGAAAATATCTGGGGCTTCAAAAAGTTGATTTCAAAATACACACGGACAGAACGACAGCCCTTAGTCGACTCCCCTATTTATAAGATTTCAGAAAATATATACTTTATGGGGTCGGAAATGAAAATTGTAGAAATTTGACACGGAATGACAAACCTATACAAGCCCTTACACTCACTGAGAAGGGTATAAAAAGAACAAAAAAATCTAACACGATCACATTGAGCACATTGAGCACACCTACCCAACCGTGGCCTTTGTCAATTTAGTACAATTTTGCTGCCCAACTGTCATCTCAAATGGTGCAAAATATATACATAGGTAGTATTGCCGCTTTGAACAAATACTCTAGGTTCAATTTTGAGACTAAGTAAATGTAAGAAAATAAATTTAAGCCAACTTAAACAAAGTATATAATAAAATTTTTAGTAATAATTCAAAATTTTATAGTGATTACAGTTGTTTACAAAATAATTATTTTTATAAATCTACTACACAAATCTTGTTCAAGTTAAAAAAAATAACTTTATGATTTTATTATGAATAGAATATCAACTTTTGTTATTTTAAATCTTCTAATACAGGTGTTTTTATACCCGCCACCAAAAAAATGGTGGGGGTATATTCATTTTGTTATTCCGTTTGTAACACATCGAAATATCCATTTTAGACCCCATAAAGTATATATATTCTGAATCAGGGTTTGATTTGATGACGATCTAGCTATGTCCGTCCGTCTGTCCGTCTGTCCGTCTGTCCGTCTGTTGAAAGCACGATGGAGGTCGCACCGAAAAAGCTAAGGGGCTCAAATTTTGCCAGAATCTTTCTTATAGACAAGGTTTGTTTGGTGTTGAAAATGGGCTAAATCGGAATATTAGGAAGAGAGTTATAGCTCGAAAAGCAAGAGTAGGTCGAAAAAATCGTGTCCTTCGAACATCGAATAAAATGGAATTGTGTCCAAACGCATTAACGTAGATTCATTAAACTCCGAATATATATTTCCTGGGTAAAGACAATATTTTTCCCTGGAAATTGTCTAAATCTATGCATTAGGAGAGGAGTTATCGCTCAAAATGTACGAATTTATATCGCACAGTGTATTTTTCGGTATATTTAAAAACAAAAACGTCATAAAAGCAACAAAATTGGATGTACGACTCTGAAATTTTGCACACTTTGCTTTTTGATGGAATGCTTTTTTGTAACGGAAAATCAATGTGCCACGCCCACTTTTACGCCCACCTCCCATATAACGTTTTACCTAAAATTCATATAATTTCTCCATTAATAAAGATTTTGGAATAATAAAGGGCTATATTGAAACACCTAAAATGTACTCATTCGAAAAAATAACTTTGACACGCCTACTATAACGCCCACTTTTCACGATATCTACCGTTAATGAAATTTAAAAGCTCATAAAACCGCCAAAATTAGAGGTATGATGATCAAATTTGCTAAGTATACCCCCCTAGGCAATATCACTACTGTGCCAGAAAATTAAGGTGCCACGCCCATTTTTACGCCCACCTCCTATATAACGTTTTACCTAAAATTCATATAATTTCTCTATTAATAAATATTTTGGAATAATAAAGGGCTATATTGAAACAACTAAGTTGTACTCATTCACAAAAAGAACTTTGACACGCCTACTATAACGCCCACTTTTCACGATATCTACCGTTAATGAAATTTAAAAGCTCATAAAACCGCCAAAATTAGAGGTATGATGATCAAATTTGCTAAGTATATCCCCCTAGGCAATATCACTACTGTGCCAGAAAATTAAGGTGCCACGCCCATTTTTACGCCCACCTCCCATAAAACGTTTTACCTAAAATTCATATAATTTCTCTATTAATAAAGATTTTGGAATAACAAAGGGCTATATTGAAACACCTAAGTTGTACTCATTCGCAAAAACAACTTTGACACGCCTACTAAAACGCCCACTTTTCACGTTATCTACAGTTAATGAAATTTAAAAGGTCATAAAACCGCCAAAAAGTTTAGGTGACACGCCCACTTTAACGCCTACCTCCCATATAACGGTTTATCTTAAATTCATGTAATTTCTCTATTGACAAAGTTTTTGGGAAAATAAAGGACTATATTGAAATATCTAAGTTGCTTTTAATAGTAAAAACTTTATTGACACGCCTTCTTTAACACCCACTTTCATTGAAAGACTACATTTACAAAAGCATTTTAGTAGCATATCGAAGTTATAAAGGGTGGTTAAATTTTAAGGACCGATGTTGAATTTAAATAAAACACAAATTATTTAGGATATTATTATTATTTCTTTTTGTAATTATAATATTTGTATGGTTCAATTATATATTTAACAAAATATTGGCCAAATGCCCCCCCCATCCTTGGCGCCCCTACTCTATCTGATGTTTCAAATTTTCAATGGCAATGTTGATGCTCAATTGTTGGGCATGATGATGAGGCGAGGTTGACTGCTCTTTTGCCACACTATCGCAAAAAACAGCAATAGTTCCCATTCAACGAACTAAGAAGGCATTCACAGATTTTCTAACATTTTATACAGACCTGTTTTGCAGAAATTTAAATATTTTTTACAATTCTTCCGATTGTGGACGAATTTAAACGATTATGTTGGTCAAAAGAATTACGAAGTGCACAAAATGCATTTTGATTTGAACGCCCATTTTTATAAAAAACCTGAATAACTTTAAAGCGTTGCTCATTTGCGTATCTTTCCACGGATCAAAATGAGTAAGTTTGAGATTAAGAAATGTCAAATGAAATGCAGAAAACTAATTTAAAGACTAGATGTAGTTCACCTTCAACATAGGCCCTTAAAATTTAATCACCCTCTACATAGAAAGTGATACATATTTTATTATAAAGAGATTATTCCATAGCGATTAACAAAATAATAAATATTGTGCTTTAAATGCACACAAAATTGGTGGTGGGTATAAAAGATTCGGCACAGCCGAATATAGTGCTCTTACTTGTTTTTATTGTATTTAAGTTTCTTCTGACAATATACTGCCAGTACAAAGTAATTTATTATATTGTGTTTTTCTTTTTTATACCCGCCACCAAAAAAATGGTGGGGGTATATTCATTTTGTCATTCCGTTTGTAACACATCGAAATATCCATTTTAGACCCCATAAAGTATATATATTCTGAATCGGGGTTTGATTTTATGACGATCTAGCTATGTCCGTCCGTCTGTCCGTCTGTCCGTCTGTTGAAAGCACGATAGAGGTCGCACCGAAAAAGCTAGGGGGCTCAAGTTTTGCCAGAATCTTTCTTATAGACAAGGTTTATTTGGTATTGAAAATGGGCTAAATCGGAATATTAGGAAGAGAGTTATAGCTCGAAAAGCAAGAGTAGGTCGAAAAAACCGTGTCCTTCGAACATCGAATAAAATGGAATTGTGTCCAAACGCCTTAACGTAGACTCATGAAACTTCGAATATATATTTCCTGGGTAAAGACAATATTTTCCTCCGAAAATTGTCTAAATCTATGCATTAGGAGAGGAGTTATCGATCAAAATGTACGAAAATTTATACCGCACAGTGTATTTTTCGGTATATTTAAAAACAAAAACGTCATAAAAGCAACAAAATTGGATGTACGACTCTGAAATTTTGTACACTTTGCTTTTCGGTAATACGCTTTCTTGTAACGGCAAATTAATGTGCCACGCCCACTTTTACGCCCACCTCCCATATAACGTTTTAACTAAAATTCATATAATTTCTCTATTAATAAAGATTTTGGAATAATAAAGGGCTATATTGAAACACCTAAGTTGTACTCATTCGCAAAAATAACTTTGACACGCCTACTATAACACCCACTTTTCACGTTATCTACCGTTAATGAAATTTAAAAGCTCATACAACCGCCAAAATTAGAGGTATGATGATAAAATTTGCAACGTATATCCCCCAAGGCAATGTCATTACTGTGCCAGAAAATTAAGGTGCCACGCCCACTTTTACGCCCACCTCCTATATAACGTTTTACCTAAAATGCATATAATTTCTCTATTAATAAAGATTTTGAAATAATAAAGGGCTATATTGAAACACATAAGTTGTACTCATTCGCAAAAACAACTTTGACACGCCTACTATAACGCCCACTTTTCACGCTATCTACCGTTAATGAAACTTGAAAGCTCATAAAACCGCCAAAATTAGAGGTATGATGATCAAATTTTCTACGTATATCCCCCCAGGCAATGTCATTACTGTGTCAGGAAATTAAGGTGCCACGCCCACTTTTACGCCCACCTCCCATATAACGTTTTACCTAAAATTCATATAATTTCTCTATTAATAAAGATTTTGAAATAATAAAGGGCTATATTGAAACACCTAAGTTGTACTCATTCGCAAAAACAACTTTGACACGCCTACTATAACGCCCACTTTTCACGTTATCTACCCTTAATGAAATTTAAAAGCTCATAAAACCGCCAAAATTAGAAGTATGATGATCAAAATAAAGGACTATATTGAAATATCTAAGTTGTATTTATTAGCAGAAACTTTATTGACACGCCTATTTAACGTCTACTTTCATTAAAAGACTACATTTAAAAAAGCATTTTAGTAGCATATCGAAGTTATAAAGGGTGGTTAAATTTTATGTTGAATTTAAATAAAACACAAATTATTTAGGAAATTGTTTTTATTTTTTTTTGTAGTGATAATATTTGTATGGTTCAATTATGTATTTAACAAAATAGCGGCCAAATGCTCCCCCCCCCCATTCTTGGCGCCACTCCTCTATCTGATGGTCCAAATTTTCAATGACAATGTTGATGCTCAATTGTTGAGCTTGATGATGGTGCGAGGTTGACTGCTCTTTTGCCACACTATCGCAAAAACCAGCAATGGTTCCCATTCGACGAACTAAGAAGGCATTCACAGATTTTCTAACATTTTATACAGACCTGTTTTTCAGAAATTTAAATATTTTTTACAATTCTCCCGATTGTGGACGAATTTGAACGATTATGTTGATCAAAAGAATTACGAAGTGCACAAAATGCATTTTGATTTGAACGCCCATTTTAATAAAAAACCTGAATAACTTTAAAGCGTTGCTCATTTGCGTACCTTTCCAGCGATCAAATTGAGTAAGTTTGAGATTGAGAAATGTCAAGTGAAATGCAGAAAACAAATTTAAAGACTAGGTGTAGTTCACCTTCAACATGGGCCCTTAAAATTGAACCACCCTCTACAAAGAAAGTGATACATATTTTATTATAAAGAGATTATTCCATAATGATTAACAAAATAATAAATATTGTGCTATAAAAGTACATCAAATTGGTGGTGGGTATAAAAGATTCGGCACAGCCGAATATAATGCTCTTACTTGTTTGTAATGGAGGCTACTAAATAATAAATAAATAATTAATTTCGCGTCACTAGTTTAACATTTAGAGAACAAAGACGTCATGCAAATGCTGTCTGTGTTAAAGTTCAAGGTAATTTCGGTAACTAGAACAGCAGTTTCGTGTAGAAATAGTCGAACTAAATAAAGAAATAATTTATATATGTTGGTTGTTACGTAAATAAGAATTGTATTTTCGCAAAGCTATAACTGTTTACATGTAAATCTCTGGCATTTGTAAAAACATAAAAATTACATTCTTTAAATCTGTTAATTTGTAAAAATTTTATATGTGTGTACAAACAGATAAGTAATAGATAAGAATTGTTATATATGAATTTATTATGATGTTTTTTTTTTGTGTTTTAATTTAAGTGTTTTTTAATTTATGTCCACAAAGTAAATATTTACAAATATTGTTGCAAACATATTATTGTCAAATCTGGAAATACCCTACACCAACATGTACATATGTAAATAGATGGCATCGTAGCGTAGATTAGATTTCAGATCTTATGTTATACGCCATTTTGATTTATTATTCCGACGCCACCTTTGATTTTAAATTTTATTTGATATTCAAAAAGAAATTATCCTCCATTTTATTTTTGACACTATATTGAATATCGATGCCTTACTTCCTCAACGTAAAATCTTAAAAAATAAAATTTTTCAGAACAGACAAAAAAAAAACGGTTTATCGTTTTATACTTCGGTGTTTGGTTAAAAGTTTAAATGCAATTATTAAGGAATTGATTGTATTTATGTATATTAGTAGTAATAATATACCAATCTTTTTTAGTTAAAGCATAAAACAATCGTTTAATATGAAAAAGTCAAAACCGTATATTTTAAGATACGAGGTTTAGGAAGTAAGGTATCGATATACACTTTTTAATAGTTTCCTGTATTCTTCTGGTCACACTCTCTCGTTCTATATTAGTATTGTGGTTATGAAATAGATATATTTTTAAAAACCAAATGACCCATATTTATAATTCATATTATTTTTTTTACGACATTTTATACTGACGTACATAATGGATTCCTAATTTTTAATTTTATTCAGCCATTTCATACGATACTCATGTTGATACATTCAGTTGTCTTTAGGCTGAAAAAAAAATATTTTCCTTGCTTAGTTTTAAGAAAATCTCCAAAGCAATTGTTTTTTTTTTCCTTTGCCTATATCTCAGTTAGTTTCTAACCATTTAGTCTGTTTTTCTTAGCAATTATTTAAGGGTACAATTTTAACGTGTCTAGAAATTAACTTGGAACCTAAATAGCTTTGGTGTTTAGTGACCGATATGTTTAAAATATTTTTCTGCCAGTCCTAGAGACATATTATACCAACAAACAGTAACAACCGTGTCTAAAAGGACACAAATTATAATTTTTGTGGTACAAATAAAGGAAAAACAGAGCACGAAATTAATGGGGCGGTAAAACTGAATTTCAATACCCATATAATACAATTTTACATATTTAAAAAAAAAGTAATACTACACACGGGTCTATATAACATACTAGGTCTTCTTAAAGGTAACGCAACCCAACACACAGACAGATGCAAATTTTTTGTTTATGGTGGCGGAAGTAAATATTAGAGAATTAAAAAAAAGGAAACACAAATTTAATACTTTAAATTCTTTATAAATAAAATATTATTTCTACTAAATATTTAAAACCTAAAAAATAAAATAAAAACATTAAACATTTTTTCCTTCACTGCATTTGGAGTCATAATCTAAACTTCTAAGTATTATTAAAAACAAGTAAGAGCACTATATTCAGCTGTGCTGAATCTTTTATACCCACCACCAATTTAATGTATTTTATAGCACATAATTTATTATTTTGCTATAAACAGAAATCGCTATGCAATAATATCTTTATACTAAAATATATATCACTTTCTTTGTATAACTTCGATATGCTAGTATAATGTTTTCGTAAATTTAGTCCTTCAATGAAAGAGGGCATTAAAGTAGGTGTGTCAATATAAATTCTGCTAATAAATAAAACTTAGAAATTTCAATATAGTCCATTATTCTTCCAAAAACTCTGTCTGAAATTATATGAATTTAAGATTAACCAGGAGGAAGACGTTAAAGTGGGCGTGTCATCTAAATTTTCTGGTATAACAATGACCTTGACTAGAAGGATATCTTTGGCAAATTTCATCAACATAGAGGTATGTATGTAGGTATGTATGGTATGCTATAGGTTTTATGAGCTTTTAAAGTTCATTAACGGTAGATAACTTGAAAGGTGGGCGTTATAGTAGGCGTGACGAAGTTGTTTCTAAATGAATACAACTAAGATATTTCAATATAGTCCATTATTAGTCCAAAATTTTCATTCATAGAGAAATTATATGAGGAGGTGGGCGCAAAAGTGGGCGTGTCATATTCATTTTCTATTACAACAAAGATTTGACCAAGAAGCAATGCTTGCAAAATTATAAAATAGTACTTCTAATTTTGTTAGTTTTAAAATTTTAAATATACCAAAAAAATACACTGTGCAATATAAATTTTCGTACATATTGATCTATAACTCCTTTCCTAATGCATAAATTTAAGCAATTTCCAGATAAAGATATTGTTTTTACTCCGAAAATATATATTCGAAGTTTCATGACTCTACGTTAATGCGTTTGGACTCAACTGCATTTTATTCGATGTTTGAGGTATAACTCTCTTCCTAATATTCCGATTCAGCCCATTTTCAATAGCAAACAAACCCTGTGTAGAAGAAATTTTCTGGCAAAATTTGAGCCCCTAGCTTTTTTGTGCTTTCAACAGACGGACAGATGGACGGACATAGCTAGTTCGTCATAAAACCAACCCCCGATTCAAAATATATATACTTTATAGGGTCTAAAATGAATGGAATGACAAAATTAATATGCCCCACCATTTTTTTTGTGGCGCGTATAAAAAATTAAAACACGTTATGATTGTGTTGAATCATGTGATGACAATTTAGAACTCCTTTATATAAATCAATTATGATAAAATAGTAAACAAATATAATCATAAGAAATTATATTATTATTAGATGGGATTATTTAGCGTTATGTGAATATTATGATTCAATACGATAAGATAAAATGATACAGCATACGATGTAGAGGTAGTACACCAGAACACTGATTGCTAAAAGCATTCACACAAATTTTGTATACAAAATCAACGATATAATTAATTAGTAACTAAATAGTAAAAGCTGCTGTTTATTATTATTTTTTTAATTTTTTACAATAATACTTTTTACCTATAAATCGATAACCATAATAGTTAAGATTAGCAAAATGCCATAACAGATCACAAACAAAATTAAAAATAAATAAATGGTCAACGGATCATTAAATCTTACAGCTAAAACATGAGAATTTGGTAGAAATGAAGGAGGAAAATTTGTTTTATCAATAATACGATATAGAAAATATAAAATAACTCATATCAATAAAGGGTCTTAATAAAAATATTAATCAAGAAATGTGACGGATTAATTTAATATAAAGTTGTAGCACTTAAACGATTACCGCATTTTTGGTTTTATTATTCATTATTTTTAGTTGTGCCAAAAAGTTTATAACCCTAACCAACACGGACTTCAACTTCAACACCAGTTTCTTATTCGGATCAAGAACCACCCTTTTGTCCAAGTATAACAGCACGAACTTTATCTCCATTAAGAGTTTGTCCATTACGAAGCCCACCTGAAGCAAGATTCTGTCCAATTACAATGACACGGGCTCCAGTTAAGTCACCAGCACGGAGTCCACCTGATGTACCTTGCTGTCCACCAGAACCACGAGGGCGTGGTTTACCTGAACTGCGCTGATTTCCATTTTTACCACGACGACGTACGCCATTCTTTGCTCCACCTTTTCTTTTAGCCTTTTGTTTTTCTGCAGCACCATTTTTTTCTTTTGAATCAGCATCACTTTTACCATTTGAACCAGCAGAACTACCACCATCACTACCACCAGCACCATCAGCACCACCTTTTCCATCTGATTTGGCATTAGGATTTTCTGCAGTGCTGGATTTTTCATCAGAACCCCCACTAGAATTTCCACCTGAAGCAACATTGAGCTGACCTGCAGCACCATCTTTTCCACCTGAACTAGCATTAAGGCTTCCAGCAGCACCACTTTTGCCATTTGAAGCGGCACTCAGTTCACCAGAAGCACCACTTTGTCCATTTGAACCTGCAGCCGTATTCAGTGAACCTGAGGCACCAGATTTTCCATCAGAACCACCACTAATATTTCCACCTGAACTAACATTGAGTTGACCTGTAGCACCATCTTTTCCACCTGAACTAGCAGTTAGGTTTCCTGAAGCACCACTTTTTCCATTTGAAGCGGCACTCAGTTCACCTGAAGCACCGCTTTGTCCATTTGAACCTGCAGCAGTATTCAATGTACCAGAAACACCAGCGTTTCCACCGATACCAACGCTAGCATCAGGATCGGCCAAAGCTATGGCAACAATTGCGAAAAAAATTATCTGATGCAGACATTCACATGTAAATATCCATAAAGTACAATTAAATTTTTATATATTTATTATAAGTATTTTCCATCACTACTAGTTTTTCATATTTACCGTTATTTTTAACATTTCATCTAGCTGCTATAAATACTTGTTAAACGCACAAGCCTAATTATGAAAACAATGTACAAATAAATTAATATTTATATTAAAAAAAAAGCAAACAGCAAAGAGCGCTTTCGACAACTCTATTTGCGCCTTAAAATTTTAATGAATTACGCTTAACATACATAGATTAATGTTGTGTTTTCTTTCTTTATTAAGTTGATTTAACAGATTAAGCCAGATTATAAACAATTATTCGAATTCTATTTTTTCTTTTTGTGATATAAACTTTTATGCTCAAGTTTATTACAGGGCTTTCAGATATCGCAATTTGTCATCAAAATGTGGAAATTTTTAGCGCTATTGGCGACAAAATTCAGAGTTTGGCGACAAAGCGTTGTTGGGACTTTTTTTTAGCAAAGTGGACAAATATTAGGCAAACTTTTTTATTAAAGAAGTGTTTTCCATGGCACCAAATCACTGTTTATTATTAATTTATTAAATACGTTGGGGTGTTAGTTGTCATTCTCTTTTCTCATTTTTCATTTAACTGCACAAGGACTTCTTTTCACAGTTTCACAAACCGAGAGTTGACACCCTAAAATCATCAGTAATAATGTTTATGTTTTGTTATCACACTTAGGAACATTAATTCAACTTGCCTATAACGTTAGTTTTAGTAAAAGGTAACTTTGGCTAACGTGATCAATAAAGTGACCTTGAAAAATTTTTGTTACCATAACATTATTTTAAAATATTTTTCTTTTTTAATATAACAGTATTAGACCAAAACGCGACAACTTTCAACAAACTAAAATACCTTGTGACAAAAAATATACCCGCCACTAAAAAATGGTGGGGGTATATTCATTTTGTCATTTCGTTTGTAACACATCGAAATATCCATTTAAGACCCCATAAAGTATATATATTCTGAATCGGGGTTTCATTTTATGACGATCAAGCTATGTCCGTCCGTCTGTCCGTCCGTCCATCTGTTGAAAGCACAATAAAGGTCGGACCGAAAAAGCTAGGGGCTTAAATTTTGCCCGAATATTTCTTATGCACAAGGTTTGTTTGGTATTGAAAATGGGCTAAGTCGGAATATTAGGAAGAGAGTTATAGCTCGTAAAGCAAGAAAAGGTCGAAAAAACCGTGTCCTTTCAACATCGAATAAAATGCAATTGTATCCCAACGCATTAACAAAGAGTGGTGAAACTTCGAATATATATTTGCTGGGTAAAAAAAATATCTTTTCTTAAAAATTGCTAAAA
This sequence comes from Phyto melanocephala, assembly GCA_941918925.1. Lineage (NCBI taxonomy): Eukaryota > Metazoa > Arthropoda > Insecta > Diptera > Rhinophoridae > Phyto > Phyto melanocephala. The sequence continues at coordinate 104,273,687 of OW799236.1, forward strand.
CCTATGAATTAGGAAAGAAGTTATAGATTAAAATGTATGAAAATTTGTACTATGCAGTGTATTTTTCGGTATATTCCAAATTTAAAACGTAATAAAACTAGATTAGATGTATGATTCTGAATATTGAAACCATTGCTTTTTGTTCAAAGGCTTTGTGCTAATGGAATATAAATATTACACGCCCACCTACCACATAACGCTTTTTCTCAAATTCATATAATTTCTCTATGAATAAAAAATTTGGAAGAATAAAGGACCATATTGAAATACATAAGTTGTATTTATAAGCAGAAGCTTTATTGACACGCCAACTTTCATTCAAAACCTAAAATTACGAAAATATTTCACTAGCATATCGCAGTTATAGCGATAGTCCATAGCGATTACTGTTAATAACAAAATAATAAATTCTGAGTTATAAAAGTACATTAAATTGGTGGTGGGTATAAAGGATTCGGCACAGCCAGTGCTCTTACTTGTTATTATAATAATAATATTGGTTAGATTGAACTATGCATGAAAAAAAATGCCGGCCAAATGGCTACCGCAAAATCGGCGGCACACCTCCAACCGATGGTTTAAATTTTCGATGACGCTGAGGTATATTTGAGGTTGTATGCCGTTAATGTGCCAAATTATCTCATCCATTGAATGCTGGCTTATCGACGTACAAGTTTTCTTTCAAATAACTCAAAAAACAAAGAAGTGCAATGGTGTCAAATAATATGATCTCGGCTGCCAATTGACATCGCCACCACGTGAGGTAACACGGCCATTGAATTTTTCGCGCAAAACAACCATTGTTTCGTTAGCTGTATGGAAAATGGCACCGTAGTATGGAAACCACAAATCGTCTACATCCATATTTTCTAATTCGGGCCATAAAAAGTTCGTTATCATCTCACGATAGCGAACATCATTCGCATTAACTACCTGATCGGCCTGCATTTTCAATTATTATCTTTCTTATTGAAGGTGAAATAAAACACAAAAATATGTACATCTAGTCAGTGCATCTATAAACTACAAGCCTAGTTGACCCTGGTTGTGCTGACATAGTATCCTCCACAGCATTTCAAATGGGTAAAGTAGTGGTGAGAGTAGAACTCAACATCATTTTGTTTTTATCAATAGAAAGAGGATCAGAGCTACTTGCACCTACGTCTGGTTAACTTTCTAATTCTCAATTATTTGTTTCGTTATTTTCCGAATAACAGTCAATTTCTACTCTGAAATCTCCCAGGCACTTTATAGGTTTATAGGCTTCAGTAAAAATTCATTCGATTTCATCTTACAAAGTTTCAATAAAAGAACTAGGCTTTGCTATGTTATCCATGTTACTTTCTTAATGAATTTGCCTTGATATGTGATATAGGAGGACAATTATCATTGCATTATGAATACAGTCAATCAAATAAGATAAAAAAATATTGGTTTAATATTAAAATTTTATTATAACAAATGTATGGTCTAAGTGGTCCTCTAATCTAAGATTCGGAAAGTTCGACTGGCGGTAGCTTAAAATTGTGTATATTGAGTAAATGATCTAATCTCTTCTGGTACAGATATATATTAAATTGTTGATGGTAAGTATCTTACATCTAAAATCATCTGCCTTTTGGTAATCTTCAACAGGATATATTTTTTCATTGCTTTTTATTGTAAATATTTTGTAAAACTGCTAAACGAAGGAGGCCGGAAAGAATACAATAACTTAAAACATAAATTTTAAGCGCTTGATAGAGAACTTAAAATTGAAAGTTGAATGTTGAGCTTTTTTTTATTTTAATTTATTTCATTTTGAATTCGAATACTTAATATTTATGTATCTCGTTATTTTACATTAAAAAATCTGTGGATTTCATGAAAATAATAAAAAAGAATTTAATCCAACAACAAAACAATACTAATAGATAGAAAATAACAACAACGAATAAAAGTGTTAATCATTAGATTGTGGCGAACAAATTTTACATCAATCATTTAGTTGAATACCGCCTAGCTGGGAAATTCTTTGTTATACTTATTTTCTAGAAAACTAACGACGACGTGATGAATCAATATCCAGTTGTCCGGAAGCACCACCTCTTCCGCCTGAGCTGGCACTCAGTTGACCCCCAGAAGCACCGTTTCCTCTGGAACCAGCACTTAGCTCGCCTGAAACACCACTGTGTCCATGTGGACCTGTACCAGCATGTACTTTACCTGAAGCGCCAGATTTTCCACTTGAGCCAACATCGAGTTTGCCTGAGGCACCACCTCTACCACCTGAACTGGCATGTAGCTTTCCCCCAGCACCACCTCCACGATTCGAGCCAGCACTTAGTTCACCTGAAACACCACTGTGTCCATGTGGACCGGTACCAGCCTTCAGTTTACCTGAAGAACCAGATTTTCCATCTGAACCAACACTGAGTTTTCCTGAGGCGCCATCGCTTCCACCTGAACTAGCTTGTAGTTTTCCAGATGCATCACCTTTTCCATTTGAACCAGCATTCAGTTCACCTGAAACACCACTACTTCCATTTGCTCCAGCACCAGCATTCACCTTACCTGAAGCTCCAGCATGAGCATTTACCAAATTAATGGCTAATAGGGCGACAAAAATTATCTGTTAAAGAGACATTCACAAAAATGTATGTATTAGGCAAAATATAAACCTATTTAGTTCATCTTATTTACAGTGAATTTTGTCATCTTGATAAATCAATGTAGATATCTGTCACCCGAATAACTGCAAATATTGTACTGATATGAAATATAAATTCAATGAATATTTATACAAAAAATTACAATTGCCACTGTTTACATTTCAAATAAAATCCACTAAACATACAAATGTGCCTTATCAAAATCCCTTTTTACACCTTAAAAAATAAAAATAAATTTATACCAAACAAAAAAATTAAACAAACATTATTCTAAACCAGATTAGCGCTGTGTTTTTTATTTTTTTTATGTCGATTAAACAGATTAAGCGAGATTATGAATATTTTTGTCAATATATATCCCATAAAGATAAGTATTTTCTTAATTCCATTGGAGTTGTAAACTTTGTTGTTCAAAGTTATGTACTTAATTGTCACCTATAGTTTTGTTCTTGAAAAACTTATTTTCCTGTTGATGTTTTGTTTTAAAAATTATATTTATTTTATGACTTATAGTCAGAAAATAAAAATATTTAAGTTGATTTTGTTTAAATAGATATTAATAATTTTGATACAAACTGCGTAAAATAAAACAAGAAAAAAATAAACATTAAACAAAAATGATTTTTTTATAGAGATAAAGACAAAAAAGTATAATTTTAATATACTTATAACTAGCATTTAACCCGCTACTTCTTTAGCGCAGTTCTTACTATTTATTGAATACTATTTCAGAATTCTATGTAAACAAAATATATAAAAAGAGAAAAAGTAATTTTGTTCGTCCATAACATTAGGAGTTAGACCTCGGATCAAAAAACACTACTTTTAAAAATCTATGTTTACAAACGTAAAAATTCAAAGAGTACAAAAAAAAATGCGAAAAGGCTTTTTTGTGTCTCCAATATAATTTTAATTTTCAAATTGAATCAACAATCCTTTATTTCACTATTTTAGCTTTATAAACGTAGGAAATACAAAAATTCCCATTAAAATTCAGAAAAGTACATTTTTGATCGCCCATAACATATTTAGCCTTACCTTGTATCACTAATTTCGAAGTTCTTGCTTCGCAAACGTTAAAAATACAAAAAGTACCATAAAAATTCAAAAAAGTACCTTTGTGGTCGCCCATAACATTTTCAATTTCACCTGGAATCAAAAGTCCCTGATTGTAAGCACCTACCTTCATAAACGTAGAAAATACAAAAAATACCTTAAAAATTTAAAAAAGTACCATCTTGGTCGCCCATAACACTTTCAGTTTCACCTGGAATCAAAAGTCCTTCATTGTACAATCCCACCTTCATAAACGTAGAAAATACCAAAAGTATCATAAAAATCAAAATAGTACTTTTTTGGTTGCCCATGACATTTTCAGTCTCAACTTGTATCAATTGTAACTTATTTCAAAATTCTAGCTTCGCAAACGTTGAAAATACAAAAAGTACAAAAAAAATTCAAAAAAGTACCTTTTTGGTCACACAGAACATTTTTAGTCTCACCTGGAATCAATAGTCCTTGATTGTACAATCCTACCTTCATAAACCTTGAAAATATAAAAGGTACCGCAAAAATTCAAAAAAGTACCTTTTTGGTCGCCCATAACATTTTTAGTCTCACCTGGAATCAATAGTCCTTGATTGTACAATCCTACCTTCATAAACGTAGAAAATCCCAAAAGTACCACAAAAATTCAAAAAAGTACCTTTTTGGTCGACCATAACATTTTCGGTCTCACCTTGTATCAATAGCCACTAATTTTAAAATTCTAGCTTTGCAAACGTTGAAAATACAAAAAGTACCATAAAGATTCAAGAAAGTACCTTTTTGGTCGCCCATAACATTTTTAGTCTTACCTGGAATCAATAGTCCTTTATTTTACAATTATACCTTTATAAACGTAGAAAATACAAAAAGTACCATAGAAAAGCGAAAAAGTACATTTTTGGTCCAAGTTCCAAATTCCAAGTTTAAAATGTTCAAATATCTATGTAACAAAATATTTTAATAGACATGATTTAAAGTCAGTAATTCTACTCTTTTTTGCATAAAAGTAATTATGTTGTAAAAAGTACCAAACTCTTCTCGATTTTTCCCTTTTTTACCCTGTTATGAATGTGTTTCAATTTTTACTAAATTACATAATTTTTTATGTCTAGTGAAATCCCAATTAAAAATTTTGTGAAAATTGGCCGTCTAATTAGGAATAACATACATTTTCCGGAATTTTCCCCTTTTTGGTACCTTTTTTGTCCCCCGAAAAGTTTCCAAAAATTTCACCTAAATAGTTGTCCATATTCTATTAGGAAATAATAATTGTCAAATTTTGTCCCATTGAATAATATAAGAAAAGTTTATTTTAAAAAAAGTACCAAAAAAAGGGAAAATGTTTACCCCTTATACATATGAATTTGAAAAAAGTGCCGAATTTCTATTAATATTTTTTCGCGGATTACTTAATACAGTTTAAATTTTTTTCCTAGCTTTATGCGTTTGGAAGTTACATAGGGTACCAAAAAAGTACCAAATTATAGTTTTTACCCGTTTTTTCCCCTTAGGGGTTGAAAATTCCAAAAAAGGCCAGACACCTGTCAGCTTATTTTTTGTGCAAATTACAATACTTTTTCAATTTAATTTGTATCATTTTTAGTTTAGCAGATATAAGATTACCGATTTTACCCGTTTTTACCCCCTTAAAGTACGAATTTCCAAAAATCCCTTCTTAGTGGAGCTGTACATCGAAAGAGGAACCGATTGTCCAAATTTCATGTCTCTAGCTCTTAGCGTTTGGGTTGTGCGATGATGAATCAGTCAGTCAGTCAGTCACGTTACTCTTTTATATATATAGATTTCTATATATTATGTATGTGGTAATAGGGAAAACCTGTTGAACACGACATAAGATAAAATTGCAATAGTAATTCTCTGCTATTCCGTAATTTTGTTATGAATCCATATTATGGGCATCCCTTTGGGTGTAATAGTATAAGTATCTAGAAATTCTTTGCACCACCTCTTTATAAATTCAAGTACACCCTTTGGCTTGTTAACAATTAACGAAAAATGGTCACGAAAATTTAATTGGTGATCAGGCAAAATACCAAGACGACCTCATGAATATGGATATCAAATGAAAGGGCTTGACTTGTAGAATACATTTAATTATATAAATTATTCAAAATCAAAGATGGTATCTGAAATAATAAACCAAATGACACAAATAGCATGAAATCTGAAATATGGGGTAAGCTACGATGTTGTCATTGTACCCATGTACATGCTAGTAAAGAGAGTACATGATAGTAAAGCGTGGCGGAATGTAGCACTGTTACTTGTTCAAAATATTAATCGTGTTCTTTGTATTTTCTACGTTTATGAATTAAGATTTTTATGAACTATTGATTCAAGTTGAAATTAAAAGTATATTGGGCAACACAATAGAAACTTTTTGATATTTTCATGTTACTACCTATACTACCCATGATATCTACTATCTAAAAAGTTTTTCAATAAGAGTGATGACTTCAAAATGACCATACAAGAAATATTCTAATCGTGTTAAATCACAACTTCTTGGAGGCCATTAAATATCATAAGTCCTTAAAATAATCGAATCTCCAAACTTTACTCGCAATATTTTAATTGTTGCATTTGGTGTGTGGCAAATCAATTTCTTCCAATTTTGGCTATAAAAATTTGGTCTTTATCGATCTATTCCGCTCTCCATCAACGGTGAGAGCGTAACGGTGGAGAGCAACGGTGTTACCAGCTTCATTTCGAAAGAAGTACGGACTAATAAAATACCACCACATTTAGGTAAATGTAATGGTAAACGTTTATTGGTCTTTCGAAATAAACCAAACTTTTTTCAAGATTTAGAAGTCAATGCTGAATATGCCATTCATGACATACGACTTAAGTTAGTGTAAAAAGTGATCGAATTCTTTACTACAAAAGAAATCGTGGAGGCCATTTGAATGACGTTTTATTAAGAACTTAATTGTATTGATTGTACTTCATATTAAACAAAAAACTTTTAAATTTCCTTAACAATAAGTGTGTTTTTTTTAAAGAAATTATAACGCAATTATTGAAAACCTTTTACTTTCCTGAAGCTAGAACTTTTAAATAAGGGACTATTAATTATTTTAGCAATTTTTTAATTTTCTGGTGTCATGAATTTAAAAAATGGAAACTTGAAGCCTTTTCCTTTGGCAAAAAAATTTTTAGCTTCTACTTTTTAGTCTTTTAGACTTTGAGCACAGTTTTTTTTTATATTAAAAAATATTATTGCTACTTCCATACTTATTATTGATAATTCCACACTTCGGTGGAATTTATAAATTTTTCAATTCGAATACTATAAACAAATATATAAGTCTAAGCTTTAAAGAAATAATACAAATTAAATACATACCGGGTGTATTTATATTTAGTTTAGTTTGGCATTTAAGAAATAATGAACCGACGCCTGAACAATGATTCCAAACTATGAAAATTTATTATCAAGATCATATTTGAAATACGTGATCCTAATTTTAAAAGGGGAATTTTGTTTAGCGATTAAGCTCACTTTTGTTTGTATGAATACGTTAATAAACAAAACATTCATACAACAACGTTACATCTTAACCAATTAAACTTAGTCTTTGGTGTGCTTTATGGGCTGGTAGAATAACTGATCACAACTTCTTTAAAATTGATAGTGGTCAGAACGTTACAGCTAATGGTGACCGCTATAGAGACTGACTTTTTACTTCATCAATCGAACAACCATGATATGCAGGAGCTGTGGTTTCAACAAGATGACAAAACATGTTACACAATTGATTTATTAAAGAAACGTTTGGTAATCGCATATTTTAAAGCTTAGGACCCGCGAATTGGCCTCCTTGATCATGCGATTAAACGCATCTATACTATTCGTAGTGGGAATATGTGACGTTGATATCCAACGTTGATTACCCCGAAAAGATTGACCAATTTCAGGATAACATCTGCTGCATTATTGATAATATACGGCAACACATGTTGAAAAACGTCATAGAAATTTGGACCTCCACATTAGACTATGTATGATCCAGTATTGGTGGTCATATGCTAGATGTCATACTTAAATATCTGAAGATATTTTTCCGATAAAGTAACTTGTATGTCAATTTAAGAAACTCATCTTTATTTTATTTCATTTCTAATATCTTTTCACAGCCTCTAATATTTGGTTAGTATTTTTAAAATTTAAAATAACACATATTTCTGAAGCCTTTTGGTATGTCTATAAAACATTTTTTTAAAACACAAAAATTAAAAATTAGTTTTAAAATAGCTCACTCTATCTAACTAGAATTAGATCAGAATTTTCGTGAGATTAAATATATATTTTTTCATTAATTTAGAATACAAAAATTTCAAAAATATGGGTTTATGTATAACAAATAGTACTGGTACTCCGGTACACACATCTAAGTATGTGTTGCAGCTTATCGCTTATGAAATATATTATATTACATAAATATATATTACATAAAACTGTGATTGCTATGCTATGTAGCTGAGCAGTGATAGAAAAGTAGAAACTGTTGCAACACCCGACAATTCAATATTACAAAAACATGGCAATGATTGAATAATGCATTGATTTTAACTATTTTCAGCAAGATATATTTCTTTTACTTCAGAAATGTACTTATCGCATACTGCTAAATGCCAAAAATAAAAACATTTTGGCATGAGGTACTTTTGCATTTTAGTGCACAACATCCTCGCAAACACCCGCTAGTCTCTTTTCAATATCAAATATTTCTGATGTATTTTAGCCAAATTCCATACTCTCAGCTTATTTCTATTCGAGCTTCATCGCACTTTTTAAAAGAAGGACAGACAACAGGACGTAGAAGAATCGAACTACTATAACATCAAGACACTTTGATGTGTTACAAACGCAGTGATAAAATTAATAAACGCCTAGTCATTAGATATTTTTTTAAAAAATCAAATTTTAGAAAAAAAACACGATACTACATTTCGAGCCAGTGAAAGAAAAACATGGAATTTTTGAACCTTACTGTGTTGCTTTCACCAAAAATGAAGCACAAAAAATTTTATTCGTTTTCGCAATTACAAAACTGGTTAGTTTCATAATATACTGTCACAGACAACAAACAGAACTAAATCAAGTAACAGTCCTATATTCGGCCGTGCCGAATCTTAAATACCCTTCACAACGTGTAGTCATGAAATAACAATAGTTTGTATCACCATTCATCTCATATGAAATACGTACATACATGTAAAAAACATACATATAAAAAACCATTGTAAAATTATAAATTGAGTTTACGTATGTATGTTTCTAAAAAAAATTAAAAAAATATATATTAAAAAAACCACAAAAAAAAATTAAAAAAAATTTAAAAAAAAAATTAAAAATAAATATATAAAAAAAAATATAAATAATATATAAAATAAAATAAAAATGTTTTTGGCTCAGCTGGGATTCGATGCCACGTTTACTCTAACCAGTATATATGCATGTTGTTGTTGTAATTGTAAAAAAAAAACGAGGTAGTCGTGGTTTTTTGCTCATATCTCAGAAAGTTAGCGGGCGATTGTGCTGAATTTCAATAGCGATTAATTCCCGGATATTCCCAAGAGATTGATACCATATACAGATCTGAGGAACATATAGTTGCTTCTAAAAGTTGATTTCAACCAACACACGGACAGACGGGCTTTCAGAAAATATATACTTTATGGGGTCGGAAATGAAAAATGTAGAAATTACAAACGGAATGACAAAGCTATATATACCCTTGTGCACCACTTGTAAAGGGTATCAAAATACTATCAGTAGTACGCTAAAACATATAGTTGTTGCTTATCTAATTTAATTATAGTTAATTAAATAATATTATTTCTATTGAAATCTGAGAACTTTATAGAAATGGGCACAGAAAGGATCACATAATGTTAAGTGATATAAAAAAGTAATTACAATTAAAACGGTTAATAAGAAAATAGTTGTAAATGAACTTAGTATCAATTTCTGTCTTTATTATTTCAGTTTTTGCAAAAAAGTTTGGATAAAACTAACCAACACGTACTCCAGCAGAACCGCCAGATTGTCCACCAGCACCGAGTCCACCTGAAGCACCAAGGCGTCCACCTGAACCACCACGAGTTCCAACTGAAGCACCAAGGCGTCCACCAGAACCACCACGATTTCCAGCAGAACCGCCGGATTGTCCACGAGCACCGAGTCCACCGGAAGCACCAAGGCGTCCACCGGAACCACCACGACTTCCAGCTGAACCACCGGATTGTCCACGAGCACCAAGTCCACCGGAACCACCAAGGCGTCCACCGGAACCACCACGACTTCCAGCTGAACCACCGGATTGTCCACGAGCACCAAGACCACCGGAACCACCAAGACCACCGGAACCACCAAGTCGTCCACCGGAACCACCACGACTTCCAGCTGAACCACCAGATTGTCCACGAGCACCAAGTCCACCGGAACCACCAAGGCGTCCACCGGAACCACCACGAGTTCCTGCCGAACCACTGGATTGACCACGAGCACCGAGTCCACCGGAACCACCAAGGCGTCCACCCGAACCACCACGAGTTCCAGCTGAACCACTGGATTGACCACGAGCACCGAGTCCACCTGAACCACCACGAGTTCCAGCTGAACCACTAGATTGTCCATTAGCATGAATTCTATGCGAACCACCACGGTGTCCACCTGAACCACCATGGTGTCCACCAACACCACCATTTAATCCACCTGATGCACCAGAACGAGCACCACCACTTGAACCAGCACCACCACTTGAACCAACACCACCACTTGAACCAGCACCACCACTTAAACCAGCACCACCACCTGAACCAGCGCCACCAGAAGCACTACCATCACCACTAGAACTACCACTCACACCATTTTTTCCACTACCACCACCACCTAGATCAGCTGAAGCACCAAAACTTCCATCGCTGCTAACCTGAGCATCAGCATACGTCAAAGCAATTGTCAGTAGGGCCACACAAAAAATAATCTGAGAGAAATATTCACATACAAATATTAATAAAAAATTAAAATTTTTTACAAATAAACAAACTTTAACATTAAGTTAAAGTTAAGTTAGGTTAAGTTTTTCCTATTTACCGTAATTTTTGTCATTTTGTTAAATTAGTAGAAATACTTGTCAGGCAGTTAACTGCAAATATAGTACTAACTTGCGAACTAAATTCAATGAATATTTATACAAAAAACACTATAATGTATATTTTTTGGACTTCATACGTTTAAAAACAAATAATCGTTATTTACGCCTTGAAAATTTACATGAATTAATTACAGAAAAAATTGAAACAAACATTTTTAGATAGAATAAAGTTGTTTTTTCTTATGTTGATTTAACAGATTATAGTAGATTATGTATATTTTTGTCAATATTTATACATACCTACGAACATACATCCATGCATACATATGAACAGACCTTTAGACAACAAAGATAACTTTGTTTTTGTTTTTCTTTTAATTTCATTTAAGTCATAAACCTTCGCGCTCATAATTGGTAACTGAAAATTTCTTTAAACCTGTTGTTGTTTTCTTACTACCTAATTTGTAATTAATTTTTATAAATAAGTCTATCAAAGTTAATCCTACTAAGGTTTTATTTAACAATTAAAGTCTGCGGAAAACTACTATATTGGAGATTTGGAAAATTTTAAATATTTTTTAATATTATTTTGGTATAGAGATCAAGTCAAGAAAAAAAATTATATTTATTTTAAAATAGTAAGAATTAAACGATATAACAGACATAGTTATATATGTATGCAGAAGTTTAACTACTGCATAAATAACCTCATAAAGGGTTTTTCAGTAAGAGCACTACAAAAGTTTTTTCTTAAATAAAACAAAAACGGTTTTAGAAAGTGAAAAGTACGATCGATACCATTATGTATGGAACTCGATTTCTTTTGCATGGCCACCACGGGCACGCTTGAAGAAGTCAAGACGCTGAACCCAATTTTCGACGTTTTTCAAGCATAAATCGGGCGATAGTGCTGCAATTTCACGTTCGATATTCGTACGAAGTTCATCAATCGTCGCTTGCTTGTTGGCACAGACCATAGACTTGACGTAGCCCCACAGGAAATAGTCTAACGGCGTCAAATCTCACGACCGAGGTGGCCAATCGACTGGACCATTTCGTAAATTAACACGTTCTCCAAACTTGGTTTCCAATAAATTGATTGTGACATTCGCTGTGTGGTTTGTGGCGCCATTTTGTTGGAATCACATATCCTCCAAGTCCATATCATCTAATCGAACGGTAGCAATTCCCATTCACAGTAACGTGCCGGTGTTAATCATCACGGAAGAAGTACGGCCCAATGACGCCGCCGGCCCATAAACCAAACCATTTTTTTTTTTTTGGGATGCAATGATGACTCATGGAGTACGAGTGGATTGCTGTTTGACCAATAACGAATATTTTGCTTATTTACGAAGCCATTCAGCCAGAAATGAGCCTCATCGCTGAAGATGATTTTTCGATGTTGCTCATCCGAATTCACGAACATACAACGCTTCTGGTGGTCAAGCGGCTTCAGTTCTTGCGTCAATTTGAATTTATAAGGATGTAGGCCAAGAACTTTTCGCAAAATTCGCGACAACGACGTCAATGCTTGAGAACGACGTGTGAGAGACACATTTGAGCTTTCTTCAACTGAATCTTCAGCGGCAACAATATTCTCGACACTACGGGCACTTCTTTTTCTCACTGGCACGGGAACATTTTGTACTGTGCCTGTGCTTTCAAATTTTTCCACTAGACGCTCAATTGTTGATTTGGTAGGACGATTATGATGACCATTAATTGGACATAGCGCTCTTAACGTTGAGGCCACTGACTCCGATTTTTGGTGGTAAATTTTAATAATTTTGACTCGTTGTTGGCTCGTATATCTTTCCACCATGAAATGGCAAACCTTACTGAAGAGAAATGTCAAAAGAGCGGCGTTTGCTGTCCCTATCAGTCTACTTTTGTTGCGTTCCTGTTGAAAACCCCTTTATAATAATCATATTCATGTGTCTCTTTATAAACATCCAACAACGTACACAAACTTCCATACTTAGAACATGTTCGCTCAAGTTTAATATCAATAGCACACCTGCAACACATTCAGATTAAAGTTTGAAAACTTTTGATCATGCGGTATAAGAACTAGGAGTCATGCTCTACTTGCAAATTCTTGACGTTCAAAAAAATGGTGTAGGAGTATATTCATTTTGTCAATCCGCTTGTATCCGTTTAAAATATCCATTTTAGACCTCATTAAGTATATATTTTCTAAATCCATTTTAGGACGAGCTAAATATGTTCGGTCGTCTCTCCGTTTGTTGCAATCACGATAGTGCACGAACGGAAAAAGTTAGGTGTAGCAAATTTTGTAAGAATTTTTCTAATACCTTAGAAATATTTAATATTCAAAATGCGTTAAATTGGCAGATTGAGAATAGTGTTAAAGCTTGTAATATTAATAATAGTAGGTCAAAATGTGTTCTTTACGTCGAATGAATTGCGAAATTCTCTTAACGCATTAACGTCCAGCGATCAAATTTTACTCTTATATTTCCAGAATAAAAAAAATATCTTTTCCTTAACCCTTTGACGACCAGAGGCAAACATACTTGCCCAGGGGTTTTCATCATATAATTGTTTCCGTAGGAGATCGAGTAAATTTGTTCAATACTGGTTTGCAGCAGACGATAGTGGCAACACAAATGTTGTAGGTGGTAGGTTCTTATCTGCCCCTATTTGCCCGCTAGGTGGCCTCAAAGTTGGTCAAAAAGTCAACTTACTTTAGAAGGGTACTGTGGAGAGACCGTAGGATGCATCTGTCTGAAACTAAGGCATATTTTGGCGGCACCTCTTACCTTTAAAAAAATATATTAGCCAGGTTTGTGTAAGTTTCGAGCTGTCCACAACTTTGCCAAACTTTTTTGGCAAGTATGTTTGCCTGTGGGCTGAAACGGAAAAAAATGCACCTAAAAATAATCAAATGTTTGTTGCTTATTTTCATCATTATATGTATTTCTGAGTATACAGTTTTTAATTTTTTGGTGCATGTCTGTTTTTAATTGTTAATAATGAAATTCAATTGAACAAATCGGATTTTGTTTGTTATTGTTCTAAGTTGCAAGCTTTTTCTGCGCTGCTTGTGTCTTCGTTTTCATTCGCTTATTATTCGAAATCAATCAGAGAAAACGTATTTCGTGCATTACTATTTAATATTGTATTATTATAGTATTTCGAGTGTTATTTTTGATTAAACAGTGTTAAGTAAGTTATTATAAATAAAAAAATTTATAATGAGTGGACACGTCCGTGATCGTTTTTTCTTCCTTAATATGGATCAAAGTGAACAACTTTTGTTTTGCGACAGCAGTGACAATGGGGAAGAAGCTGCTATACTTATGGATGAAGAGGATATTATTTTTCTAGAAAATGACGCTATGGAAATCCAAGAGGATAAACCGATAGAAATTGTTATCGAAGGCAATAATCCCGTAAAGTCTCCTGTAATTAAAAAGATCCGCAGTAGTCGAAACCTATTAACAGTTGCTGTAGAGGCTGAGCCAATTGCAACGACTTCTAATGCTTTAGTTATACTAGAAATGCCAACACTTTTTATACCACCAGAGAAGACTTTCCGGTTCAGAGGGACGAGTGCCTGTAAAAGTCCCGTTTTTACTGGATTTCAGGATTGCACTTATGACTATTCCCAAGTTCTAAATCCTACTGTAAATATACATGAGGAAATGCCATCAGCATATGATGTGTTTAATACTGTTTGTAATCTTGATGGTTAGTTTTTACAAATGCAATATACTAGTTCTTATTTTATGTATAATTTTTGGTTTCAGAAATGTGCATAGTAATAGTGGAGTAGTCCAAACTGTATACTATGCAAAAAGGTCGTGTTTTCACTCTGACCGTGAAAGAGTTCAAGACTTTTATGGGCCTAATCATACGAATGAGCCTAGTAAAACTACCCAGTATGCGAATGTATTGGTCCACAAATCCGACATTTCAGCAATCTCAAATTGCAGATATCATGACGCGGCCTCCTCCACCTATGGCAAATATAGTCGCACAAATGTATTTTGTACTACATGTAATGCATTCCTTTGCTTCACATTATCACGTGACTACTTTGGCGAGTGCCATTTATAGCACTTGTTATTTTTGTTCAAATTCTTCATAAATTTTTTCCTTAATAGCTTAAATAAATAAAAAAATATAAAACAACATACGTTTCAATAAAAATTTTTTATAAAAGAATTTTCTTTCAGCCCATAGGCAAATATATTTGTCAGGAGTAATTTTTTTTCTTGGATAAAAAATTCCCTTTCAACCCAGAGGCAACTATATTTGCCAATTAAAATGAGGGACAAAGCGAGGGCCTAGGGGGCCAAATTTTTTTTACGTATCTATTATTGGTGCATATATTATGAAAATCTAAAAAAAGAAAAAATCGCTTCAGTAGAAAAAGTCCGGTCCTCAAAGGGTTAAAAAGACCTCAAATTTATTCATTACGAAGGAGGTTAATGATCAAAATATATTGAAATTAAATCGTACAGTATCTTTCTTGATATATTTCAAATTTAGAACGTTTAATAATCTGATAAAGTTAGATGTACGATTTTGAAGTTTTTCAAACATGGATTTTTGTAACAATCGAGAACTAAGGTGACACGCCTACCTTTAAGCTTACCTCTATATAACGGTTTATATTAAATTTATATAATTTTTGTATGGTCAAAGATATTGGAAGAATAAAAGACTCTTTATTGAAATATCTAAGTTAAATTCATTATCATAAATAACTTTGCCACGCCTACTTTAACACTCATTCCTCTCATTACAAAAGCGACTGAATTAAACGTTGATGATGAAAATTCGCTAATATATAGATTTCTGGTAAATATTATTTCGAAATAAGAAAATAAATGTGATTAACGCGCTTTAACGCCCACCTCAAATTTAAGACTTTATCTAAAATTTATATTATTTCTATATATGGATTATCTAAGTTGAATTTAGATATTAATTGTATCAATTGTAAAGTAGGAGGTGCCATGCTCACTCAAAGCTAGTAAGTTTTTTACAGAAAATTGCCACCAAATTATACTCAGTAGTTTCCGTGATAATACAAAAAAAAAAAAATTAGTAAAAAAGCACTACCAATTGTAATGTAGAAATATTTAAGGTTTCATTGTAAGACTTAATTTAAGAAAATATTAATATCAGATCGAAGTCACACATAGCGATTACTGTTAATGAAGAATTAAAAATTTTGTGCAGTAAAAGTACACAAAATTGGTCGTGGCTGTATATAATAACTTATTCTCATTCGCAAAGCTATATTCACACATGATAATATTGGTATAAAAATACGAAATTTTCAAATTAAAGCATCTGTGTTTAATGTTTTAAAGAGATATCAAAACAAATGTGCCAGAAGTATTCATAGAAAAATCTTTGGCTAAATAAAAATCGTATTTAGAAATAAATATTTTTCTTGCTAATTTGAAACATGTGTAATAGAAAAACAAGTAAGAGCACTATATTCGGCTGTGCCGAATCTTTTATACCCACCACCAATTTTGTGTACATTTAAAGCACAATATTTATTATTTTGTTAATCGCTATTGAATAATCTCTTTATAATAAAATATGTATCACTTTCTTTGTAGAGGGTGGTTAAATTTTAAGGGCCCATGTTGAAGGTGAACTACACCTAGTCTTTAAACTTATTTTTTGCACTTCACTTGACATTTCTCAATCTCAAACTTACTCAATTTGATCCGTAGAAAGATACGCACATTTTTTATAAAAATGGTCGTTCAAATCAAAATGCATTTTGTGCACTTCGTAATTCTTTTGATCAACATAATCATTCAAAGTCGTCCACAATCGGGAGAATTGTAAAAAATATTTAAATTTCTGCAAAACAGGTCTGTATAAAATGTTAGAAAATCTGTGAATGCCTTCTTAGTTTGTTGAATGGGAACCATTGCTGTTCTTTTGCGGTAGTGGGGCAAGAGAGCAGTCAACCTCGACTCATCATCATGCCCAACAATTGAGCATCAACATTGTCATTGAAAATTTGGACCATCGGATAGAAGAGTGGCAACAAGGACGGGGGGGTGGCTATTTGGCCGATATTTTGTTAAATACATAATTCAACCATACAAATATTATCATTATAAAAAGAAATGATAATAATTTATTTTATAAATATTTATCAACATTGGCCTTTAAAATTTAACCACCCTTAATAACATCGATATGATAGTAAAATGTTTACGTAAATTTAGTCTTTTAGTGAAAGTGGGCTTTAAAGTATGCATGTCAATAAAGTTTTTGCTAATAAATACAACTTAGATATCTCAATATAGTCCTTTATTTTCCCAAAAACTTTGTCAATAGAGAAATTACATGAATTTAAGATAAACCGTTATATGGGAGTTAGGCGTTAAAGTGGGCGTGCCACCTTAACTTTTTTACATTGATTAGAAGGATATACGTAGCAAATTTTATCATCGTACCTCTAATTTTAGCGGTTTTATGAGCTTTTTAATTTCATTAACGGTAAATAACGTGAAAAGTGGGCGTTATAGTAGGCGTGTCACAGTTGTTTTTGCGAATGAGTACAACTTAGGTGTTTCAATATTGCCCTTTATTATTCCAAAATCTTTATTAATAGAGAAATTATATGAATTTTAGGTAAAACGTTATATGGGAGGTGGGCGTAAAAATGGGCGTGGCACCTTTATTTTCTAGCACAGTAATGACATTGCCTAGGCGGATATAGGTAGCAAAGTTTATCATCATACCTCTAATTTTGGCGGTTTTATGAGCTTTTAAATTTCATTAACGGTAGATAACGTGAAAAGTGGGCGTTATAGTAGGCATGTCAAAGTTATTTTTGCGAATGAGTACGACTTAGGTGCTTCAATATAGCCCTTTATTATTCGAAAATTTTTATTAATAGAGAAATTATATGAATTTTATTTAGTTAAAACGTTATAGGGGAGGTGGGCGTAAAAAAGGGCGTGGCACATTGATTTGCCGTTACAAGAAAGCGTGTCACCAAAAAGCAAAGTGTGCAAAATTTCAGAGTCGTACATCCAATTTTGTTGCTTTTATGACGTTTTTGTTTTTAAATATACCAAAAAATACACTGTGCGGTATAAATTTTCGTACATTTTGATCGATAACTCCTCTCCTAATGCATAGATTGAGAAAATTTTCGGGGGAAAATATTGTCTTTACCCAGGAAATATATATTCGAAGTTTCATGAGTCTACGTTAAGGCGTTTGGACACAATTCTATTTTATTCGATGTTCGAAGGACACGGTTTTTTCGACCTACTGTTGCTTTTCGAGCTATAACTCTCTTCCTAATATTTCGATTTTGCCCATTTTCAATACCAAACAAATTTTGTCTATAAGAAAGATTTTGGCAAAATTTGAGCCCCCTAGCTTTTTCGGTGCGACCTCTATCGTACTTTCAACAGACGGACGGACATAGCTAGATCGTCATCAAATCAAACCCTGATTCAGAATATATATACTTTATGGGGTCTAAAATGGATATTTCGATGTGTTACAAACGGAATGACAAAATGAATATACGCCCACCATTTTTTTGGTGGCGGGTATAATAATTCCTGTTTTTTCTTAAATTTGCTAAAAATCTTTGCTATATCTGTTACCATAATTTTTATAATTTTTTGATTAAATATGTGTGCTGTTGGCAAAAAGTTATGTCATAACCTATTTTATAAAGAAGTTAGAATTCTATAATAAATGAAAAAATAAATAAATTCTTTTTATAACACTATTAAGGTTTAAGTTTTTTTTTCAAAATTGTTTTTAATTTTATTATAGCTCAGATATTGTTAACGTTCCATAAAACTAGGTAGTCATATCCTCTAGCAATTTCTGAAATTATTTATTTATTTATTTATTTCAAAAAGATTGCCGCAAGCCCAAAGGGCCAAATCGGTTAGTCTACAATACAATATGTATTAAAATTAATTGGTATAACACTATAAATATAAACAATTTAGTTTACAATATATGTAAATATCAAATAAATGGTATGAGAGAATAAAAACTAAAACCTACCTGAATTTTGCACACACAAAAGAAATAATTTTCAATTAAACTGATACCTATATGAGGCGAAAAAAATATAGCCAGTGAAACTGAGCTTCAGACAAAAATTTCAATAATTATAAACGTGTATAAGTATAACGTGTATAACGTGTATGTTCCCCACAAGAATAAGCCATTTTACGAAATTTTATTTGTAGAAATATATGAAAGGTAAAATAAAGAAAAATATTTGATAAAGATAAAGAATTAAATCTTAACTTGACGTATGCAAATTAGACAAAAAAATTTCAATAAATGCACTTAAGGAATGATTAAATGTACGCTCATTATAAGGTATTATAGTATTCCACAATCTACAAAACTTTATATGATAAGATCGTGCCATAAGCAAAGAGAAATATCTCGGACAAAGTAGCAAACAAGTTCTGTTGGACGCTCCAAATCTAAATCTATTTAACAGATAACTAGGATTTCCATTTTTAATGGTTTTATAGAAAAAAATAATTTGTCTTAACTGAAGATATTGTTCAAAACTACAACAAAGTAAATCCACACAGTACTCTGAAACATGATCCCATAACCGAAGACCAAAAATATAACGGATTACCCTGTTAAAACAAACTTTCAGTCTATGTAAATTCATATTAGAAGTACAGGAATAAACTTCAATACCATAAATAATTAACGGCATACACAACGATAATGCCACACGACGTCTAATAACTAAGGGTAGGTAATAGTCCAAATTTTATAATCTTCGCAACGTCCAAGATATCCTTGCAATCACAAAATTAACATGACCATTATATGTCAATTTATTATCCAAAATTATACCAAGCGTCTTATATTGTGTAACAACTTCTAAAACATTATTACCCAGCACTAGATCCAAAATCACATCACACTTAGAAAAAATCATTACTTTGCATTTAGAAGGGTTTAAATTTAAATAATTGACCTTACTCCAATTAACAATACTAGCAAGTTCCGCATTAATCCTGTCACGAGAGCTGGCAAGTGATAATGATTCAAATGAAGCCAATAGTTGTATATCATCAGCATATGTATAACCAGTTAAAAAGGATAACTCAGAATATATATCATTCAAGTACATCATAAACAACAAGGGCCCCAAGATAGAACCCTGTGGTACACCCCTATGAACACGAATCACGTCAGACACATTAAGTCCAGCTTGAACAAACTGATAGCGATCCATCAAATAGGAATAAATAAGTTTACATCCACTATAGCTGAATCCAAATAGATTATGTAACTTTTCAATTAAAGGCCCATGACAAATCGAATCAAAAGCTTTGGAAAAATCTAGGAATATAAGTACACTAATTCTTCCACTATCAAAATTGCACCTAATTGATTCAGTAATATTTAACAAAACTCCTGTAGTACTATAACCCACTCTAAAACCAGACTGATAATCATGAATCATACCACCACTACCAATATGAGTCATAATCTGCTGTCTAATAATAATCTCCAAAATTTTAGAGCAAACTGATAAAACACTAATTGGGCGGTAGTCAGAAGGAGAAATTGGGTTCTTAACTTTAGGTATTGGAACCACTCTCGCAATCTTCCAAATCCTAGGAACCATACTCATTGTCAATACCCTATTAATGATAAATGTAAGATGTTCAGAAATTTTTGGGTAAATGAGCCTTAACAAGTAAGAGCACTATATTCGGCTGTGCCGAATCTTTTATACCCACCACCAATTTTGTGTACATTTAAAGCACAATATTTATTATTTTGTTAATCATTATGGAATAATCTCTTTATAATAAAATATGTATCACTTTCTTTGTAGAGGGTGGTTAAATTTTAAGGGCCCATGTTGAAGGTGAACTACACCTAGTCTTTAAATTTGTTTTCTGCATTTCACTTGACATTTCTCAATCTCAAACTTACTCATTTTGATCCGTGGAAAGATACGCAAATGAGCAACGCTTTAAAGTTATTCAGGTTTTTTATAAAAATGGGCGTTCAAATCAAAATGCATTTTGTGCACTTCGTAATTCTTTTGATCAACATAATCGTTCAAATTCGTCCACAATCGGGAGAATTGTAAAAAATATTTAAATTTCTGCAAAACAGGTCTGTATAAAATGTTAGAAAATCTGTAAATGCCTTCTTAGTTCGTTGAATGGGAACTATTGCTGTTTTTTGCGATAGTGTGGCAAAAGAGCAGTCAACCTCGACTCATCATCATGCCCAACAATTGAGCATCAACATTGTCATTGAAAATTTGGACCATCAGATAGAGGAGTGGCGCCAAGGATGGGGGGGCCATTTGGCCGATATTTTGTTAAATACATAATTGAACCATACAAATATTATCATTATAAAAAGAAATAATAATATCCTAAATAATTTGTGTTTTATTTAAATACAACATCGGTCCTTAAAATTTAACCACCCTTTATAACTTCGATATGCTACTAAAATGCTTTTGTAAATGTAGTCTTTCATTGAAAGTGTGTTAAAGTAGCTGTGTCAATAAAGTTTCTACTAATAAATACAACTTAAATATTTCAATATAGCCCTTTATTTTCCCAAAAACTTTGTCAATAGAGAAATTACATGAATTTAAGGTAAGCCGTTGTATGGGAGGTAGGCGTTAAAGTGGCCGTGTCACCTAAACTTTTTGGCACAACAATAACATTGATTAGAAGGATATACGTAGCAAATTTGATCATCATACCTCTAATTTTGGCGGTTTTATGAGCTTTTTAATTTCATTAACGGTAGATTACGTGAAAAGTGGGCGTTATAGTAGGCGTGTCAAAGTTATTTTTGCGAATGAGTACAACTTAGGTGTTTCAATATAGCCCTTTATTATTCCAAAATCATTATTAATAGAGAAATTAGAGGAATTTTGAGTAAAACGTTATATGGGAGGTGGGCGTAAAAGTGGGCGTGGCAACTTAATTTTCTAGCACAGTAATGACATTGCCTAGGGGGATATACGTAGCAAATTTTATCATCATACCTCTTATTTTGACGGTTTTATGAGCTTTTAAATTACATTAACGGTATATAACGTGAAAAGTGGGCGTTATAGTAGGCGTGTCAAAGTTATTTTTTCGAATGAGTACAACTTAGGTGTTTCAATATAGCCCTTTATAATTCCAAAATCTTTATTAATAGAGGAATTATATGAATTTTAAGTAAAACGTTATATGGGAGGTGGGCGTACAAGTGGGCGTGGCGCCTTAATTTTCAAGCGCAGTAATGACATTGCCTAAAAGGATATACGTAGCGAATTTGATCATCATACCTCTAATTTTGGCGGTTTTATGAGCTTTTAAATTTCATTAACGGTATATAACGTGAAAAGTGGGCGTTATAGTGGGCGTGTCAAAGTTGTATTTTCAAATGAGTACAACTGAGATGTTTCAATATAGCCCTTTATTATTCCAAAATCTACATAAATTGAGAAATTATATGAATTTCGGGTAAAACGTTATATGGGAGGTGGGCGTAAAAGTGGGCGTGGCACATCAATTTTCCGTTACAAAAAAGCGTCTCACCAATAAGCAAAGTGTGCAAAATTTCAGAGTCGTACATCCAATTTTGTTGCTTTTATGACGTTTTTGTTTTTAAATATACCGAAAAATACACTGTGCGGTATAAATTTTCGTACATTTTGATCGATAACTCCTCTCCTAATGCATAGATTTAGATAATTTTCGGTGAAAGATATTGTTTTTACTCAGGAAATATATATTCGAAGTTTCATGAGTCTACGGTAATGCGTTTGGACACAATTCTATTTTATTCGATGTTCGATGGACGCGGTTTTTTCGACCTACTCTTGCTTTACGAGCTATAACTCTCTTCCTAATATTCCAATTTAGCCCATTTTCAATACCAAACAAACCTTGTCTATAAGAAAAATTTTGGCAAAATTTGAGCCCCCTAGCTTTTTCGGTGCGACCTCTATCGTGCTTTCAACAGACGGACAGACGGACGGACATAGCTAGATCGTCATCAAATCAAACCCTGATTCAGAATATATATACTTTATGGGGTCTAAAATGGATATTTCGATGTGTTACAAACGGAATGACAAAATGAATATACCCCCACCATTTTTTTGGTGGCGGGTATAAAAATCGTATGCTTAGGTTATCAGCTCCAACTGCATGTGCTTTTATTTGAGACATAGCCAAAAAAACATCATCATCTGAAACATTCCTAAAGGAAAATTCCTCCACAAAAGAATCTATTGTAAAATTGTCTTGGCCGCAACCAGGCAACCGCGAAAATTCATTAAATTCGTTAACATCAAGAGTAGAACATTGTTGCCGAGAAGAATCGAGAATTCCTACAGATTTAATTTTCCGCCATAGTTGTCTCTGGTCACATTCAGAAAAGTAATCCATACAATATTTCCTACGAGTCTTTCGAATAATCGCTTTCAACCTATTCCTAAAAGTACAAAAAATCCTAAAATTCTCTGCAGTTCTATTTTCCCTGTATGCACGATAAGCAGGGTTTCTAAAGCGTTTCGCAACCTGAATAGATTCATCATCCATCCACCAATTTTCCCGCCTACTCACAAATCTTCGCATAGGAACATTGTCATTAAATACACGATACACAATAGAATTGAAATATTCTAAACTATCATCCACATTCAAGACATTATAAATATTAGAAAAATCAATAGATTCCAACTGCAAAAAACAGTTATCCAAGTTAAAGTGGCTATAATCCCTATACCAAAATGTTCGGCTTTCAGACTTTTTGATTACCCGATATGACAAAAAAATTGCCGAATGATAAGAATTCAATGCAGGAATTTGAAATTGGCATTTAGACCTAACCAATTCTATATTTGAAACAAAAAAGTAATCTATTAGTGAAGTGGACAAATGCTGCGGCGAATAATGGGTTGGCAAAGAATTATGTACAACAGATAAAGACAGTCTACTACAAACCTCCCTTACATAACTACCTCGTACAAATAGATTAGTATTAAAATCACCCATTATGTTAAAAAACCTTCGTAAGAAATAGTTAATAGAATTGGAAAGTATTTTATAAAGTATGTAACGAAGTTCTTTAACTTTGACATCTTAGTTTTGAATCTCACTGTCATCAATTGTATGCGCAAAATGTTTTATTCGACCACCTATTGTGAATTTCTTGCTAGCAATTTTTATCAGATCTAGATAAGAAAGCAGTAAGGTATAATACAGTTTTCAGTGACGTCATAATCTTTAAATAAATTATTTAATTTTCAAACATTCTTGATTGTGCTTGTGACCACTATGTTGCATTTTCATGTATACTTTTAAAATAGCTAGATTCTTTAGACAAAATGCTATTTAACTGCTTCAATATATTCTTATGAAATTCATAGAAATATCAAATATAAATAAAACTAAACTTAGTATTATTATTTAAAAAAAATTCAATTAAGTTATTTATTTAATACCTATACAAAAATTTAATTGTTCATCAATGCATAAATATATGAAATCAAGACCAATTCAACAAAGATTTATATAATGCCTTCTGATCAACTATTGCGACGAGGTCATCCTTAATTGGAACTTTGTTGAACTTTAGTTTGAATTTTAAATATTTCACTCTGTTTAACACTTTCAGTATCAAAAATGATTTTAGTTTAGCTAATTCTGTGATGACTTTTTCAAAAGCAAATGCTTGCAAATGCAAATGTTTAGAAGCTCCTATGCTATTTATGCTGTCATAAAACAAAAAAATAAGAACTAACTGTAGATTATTAACAGTAAAAATTTAAAAAGAACAATGGTATTCCTAATGTGGAATATATTCGACAAAAACCAAGGCATATTTATTCATTAGGTAATCGCAGTTGGGAGAGAGAGTTTTTTGTATATGTTTTTTATATATATGCAATTTATATAGTTATGCAATTTCAAACAGACATGGGATATATAGTTTTCGTTTATATTTTAGGTGGGCGTGGTACTCCCATAACATATTTTTAGAACTATTGCAACTAATCCTTTCAAACTTTGTACGAGCTTATTTGTTTTTCGAAAATATTATGGTTAGAATCGGAGAAGGGGGTATGTTATCCCCAATTCATAAAAAAATATTTAATTTCACATATAGGAAACTATAAACTATATCTTATTGAAACTTTTTACAATTAATTTGACGACAATTTCATTATTACAGCCCAAAATGGTTACGATCGGAGCTGAGGTAGTGTTATCCCATACTAATAAAAAAATCATCAATCAACCAAAAAGCTGCATTAAAAAATCGCTTTAAATTATAAAAACTAAATTTTCACATACACATACATATAAAACAATTACTTATAAATAAAAAAAAAACAATAAAAATTTCTTTGTGGGTGTAGCGAAGCGCAACGGGCTAGCAAGTATATTATAAAAATGAAACAATTGTATTTAACAGGCAAAATGAGATAAAAATAACTTTTTAACCATAAATTTTTAAAAATTATCACTGATTTTCTGTTTAAGTTGGTTGTAACCGTTTGACCTAAATTTGGTGCTTTTTGTCCTAAATATAAAAAAAGAAAAAAAAAATCTTTTAAAACTTCAAACACAAAAATGTGTACAAACATCACTTAAGATTTCATTTAAACATAAGATTTTTACATTACATAATTTTCAGTAAAAAGATTAGTTTAAATGTCTATTACCTGCTAACTATCAATAGCCTACAACTATGTGATGTAATTTTACGAGAAGTAAGTATATCGAACAGAAACTTTAAACAAATCGCTAATAAATCAAAACATGTTTTGTCGTTGCTCAAATCTCACGTAAACTTGTACAAAATTTCGAACGTGAAAAATCTAAATCAAGAATAACAGAGAACTTTTTTAAAATTCTCTTGTGCATTTCGTTGTCTTTTATTTTCTCAGTTATTTGGTCTTCTTACATACCAAAACTTAGCAAAACAAAAGCACAAACTTAGAATAAAGTAAGTAAGAGTAAACAGTTGTTTTTAAATAATTCAATGTTTGTCTGTTGGCTGGGTGGTAGTTTATTGGAGTGATTGGCTGGGTGGTGGTTTATTGGACTGGTTGTATGCCTGGTTATTTGATATTGAAATATTGGTTATTTTTTACCAGTTGTTCACTTGCCTGATTGGTAAGAGCGCAGAGTTAGTTTACTTAGTTTAACTTAGAAGTGTTTAAAAAAAAATTATATAAAACTCTACCTTTAGGAATAATTTAAACCTTATGCGTTTAAACAAGTTTCCCTTTCGTGTGTGTCTTTTTATACCCGCCACCAAAAAAATGGTGGGGGTAACACATCGAAATATCCATTTTAGACCCCATTAAGTATATATATTCTGAATCAGGGTTTGATTTGATGACGATCTAGCTATGTCCGTCCGTCTGTTGAAAGCACGATAGAGGTCGCACCGAAAAAGCTAGGGATATTAGGAAGAGAGTTATAGCTCGAAAAGCAAGAGTAGGTCGAAAAAACCGTGTCCTTCGAACATCGAATAAAATGGAATTGTGTCCAAACGCATTAACGTAGACTCATGAAACTTCGAACATATATTTCCTGCAAAAAAGAATGTACGACTCTGAAATTTTGCACACTCTACTTTTTGGTGGGTGACTTTCTTGTAACGGAAAGTTAATGTGCCGCGCCCACTTTTACGCCCACCTCCTATATAACGTTTTAACTAAAATTCATATAATTTCTATATTAATAAAGATTTTGGAATACTAAATTGCTATATTGAAATACCAAAGTTGTACTCATTCGCAAAAATAACTTTGATACTCCTACTATAACGCCCGCTTTTCACGTTATATACCGTTAGTGAAATTTAAAAGCTCATAAAACCGCCAAAATTAAAGGTATGATTATAAAATTTGCTACGTATATCCCCCTAGGCAATGTCATTGCTGTGCCAGAAAATTAAGGTGCCACGCCCACTTTTACGCCCACCTCCCATATAACGTTTTACCTAAAATTCATATAATTTCTCTATTAATAAAGATTTTGGAATAATAAAGGGCTAAATTGAAACACCTAAGTTGAAGTCATTCGCAAAAACATCTTTTACAACCTGACATCACCCACTTTTCACGTTATCTACCGTTAATGAAATTTAAAAGCTCATAAAACCGCCAAAATTAGAGGTATGATAATCAAATTTGCTACATATATCCTTCTAATCAATGTAATTGTTGTGCCAAAAACCTTAGGTGATACGCCCACTTTAACGCCTACCTCACATATAACGGTTTATCTTAAATTCATGTAATTTCTCTATTGACAAAGTTTTTGGGAAAATAAAGGACTATATTGAAATATCTAAGTTGTATTTATTAGCAGACTCTTTATTGACACGCCTACTTTAACGCCCACTTTCATTGAAAGACTACATTTACAAAAGCATTTTAGTAGCATATCGAAGTTATGAAGGGTGGTTTAATTTTAAGGACCGATGTTGAATTTAAATAAAACACAAATTCTTTGGATATTATTATTATTTCATTTTATAATGATAATATTTGTACACAGAAAAAAATAAATATGGATTTTAATTACGAAATTAATATCATTAATTAAAAAATTTGCTCCAATCATCAAAATGATACTATTAATTAAATGAAAATTAATAGTTTTAATTGAAAAAATATGGAGAAAAATATCAATTAAAACAGTATTAAAAAATTAATTAAAATTTTCAATAATTTTCAAAAATGATTTTTATATATTTAATCATGTCTTTGTTTGAGATTTGGGTTTTATAATATTAAAGCATTTATTATTTCAGTAATATAATTTATTAAACCTGTATAAAAAAATACCAAAAAAAATATTCTTTATACTACATTTATATTATAAAGGAATCTATATTTTTAATTATATTTCGTTACTTATATGTATAATAAAATTAATGATAAGAAATAGTGTGCCACACACATACTATACCATATCAAAATCCGGATTTCCAAAAATAATTTTTAGCATCAACGACCTAGATATAAAGGAACATTAACCGGTAAAAAGGCTTGATCAGGCAGAGTGAAGAATAGTTGAATTTCTTCACTCTGCCTATTAAAATGAGAATTCTGAGGAATATAAGGGAATACAATAATTATGTAACGAATTTTGGCATACCTACAACGAAACCGAAACCATTTATTATATTTAAAACAGAACATATTGTTATATATGTACGTATGTATGTGCACTTACCAGAACTTTCTCTTGCAGATTGGCGACAATTTTTCATTATTTCGCTCCTTGAGTAACAATTATATTAAATTTATTCTTAAAATTAAATTTTCAAGTAAATGTCATTTAAAATAATATATTTTATTTTTTAAAATTTTTTTCAACTGACAGAAATCTCTTTGATTTTTGAAAATATTTAATATCAGTTAAAAAATTTAATTAAATTAATGAAAATTATAATTAGAATTCAAAAACAAATTAAAAATTCAATTAATTAAACAAATTTTAGCAATATTTTTTTCTGTGTATGGTTCAATTATGTATTTAACAAAATATTGGCCAAATGAACCCCCCCCCATCCTTGGCGTCACTCCTTTCTCTAATGATACAAATTTTCAATGACAATGTTGATGCTCAATTGTTGGGCATGATGATGAGGCGAGGTTGACTGCTCTTTTGCCACACTATCGCGAAAACCAGCAGTGGTTCCCATTCAACGAACTAAGAAGGCATTCACAGATTTACACAGACCTGTTTTGCAGAAATTTAAATATTTTTTACAATTCTCCCGACTGTGGACGAATTTGAACGATTATATTGATCAAAAGAATTACGAAGTGCACAAAATACATTTTGATCTTGACTCCCATTTTTATAAAAAACCTGCTCATTTGCGTATCTTTTCAGGAATCAAATTGAGTAAGTTTGAGATTGAGAAATGTCAAATGAAATGCAGAAAGCAAATTTAAAGACTAGGTGTAGTTCACTTTCAACATGGGCCCTTAAAATTTAACCTCTACAAAGACAGTGATACATATTTTATTATAAAGAGATTATTCCATAACGATTAACAATATAATAAATATTGTGCTTTAAGTGTGCACAAATTGGTGGTGGGTAAAAAAGATTCGGCACAGCCGAATATAGTGCTCTTACTTGTTTTTTCTTAATTGAAGGTAAGATTCTAATTTGTGAAGATCGAATAATATCCAGAAATTTGCAGATTAATTGGCTATTGTATTCACCAGATTTATTAGAACCCGACCATTTTTTTTTGAGCAATTTGAAAACAAAAATTGTATTCAAAATTTTTAAATTCAATGGCGACTTTTTCCCCACTCTGTACTTATATACGTATTTGAAATAAATATAAATAAATATATAAAATACTAACGGGGTTGTACTTTTGCATTCCTTTAATATTATGAGGCTTTAAACAAGTAATATAATTTAAGTACATTGTCGAATTAGTATTCCGCATTGCAGCATAATTAATTTTATTTATTCAATTTATGTTTATGCTTTAATACTTAACTCTGAAATAATGATAAAATATCAAACTTATTCCACTCAACTTATTATTTGGAACATCACGAAACATATATTGTCCAATTCACAGCTGTTTTTTAAAAAAAATTGTTTTATTTTTATTTTGTATTAATGAAAAACTTTTTAAAAAGTCTTTTGTTGTCCTATTAACTGCTTGGCTTTATCATTTACATAACTTTTCAATTTATTATTGCTACAAGGATATTTTGTTATTTTACCAATACATTTTTAAATATTTTTTGCGCAGTTTGCTTTAAATACTTTAAGTACATGTAAAAGCTTTCAATGATAAAGAAATGTAAGATTATTATTTTAATATAGACACAGGGGCAGGTGTCTGTATAATATATCGGAAGGTATTGCTAACAAATGTAGTGTGTGCTAAGCGGAGATACTGGCTATATAAAGAGCAACGGATCTCATATTGGAACGTCTTCCGAGGTGTAGGAAGGTAAGTTTTTTGGTGGATAGTTAGACGACTTTCAAGAACTTGATAACGTCAAATCTAAGCTGG
This sequence comes from Phyto melanocephala, assembly GCA_941918925.1. Lineage (NCBI taxonomy): Eukaryota > Metazoa > Arthropoda > Insecta > Diptera > Rhinophoridae > Phyto > Phyto melanocephala. Next base: position 104,303,592 of record OW799236.1, read on the forward strand.
TTAGGAAATATAGGATATTATAATGGGCCTCTTCAGTGTCAGACTGTGTTGGTTGCCAGAGCACTATGGAATTGTCGGAAAAAAAATTGAGAGCGGAGTGTCAGCTCTAATTTCAATGTGCGAAGAGAACATGGTAAAAGCACCTATCGCCCACTGTTTTGGGTGAATCAGGGCGTTGATCTCGAACAGTACTGACATGAAATGTAGGAACGGAAGGAACTGCAGAGTGTCAAGGGCTTAATGGCTCTACGCTACTTCTGGGCCTAAACAGGGTATGTCTGAGGGCCTATATTGTGGTTTTGACTTTGTCCAGAAGAACCTAGAATTGGTAGATGGGATCGCAGCACTTTGGATTATTGTAGGATGAGGAGGAGTTGAAAACTGTGAAACACATTGTCTATCACTGTCTGAGACTACAGACACGCAAACAAAAAATATGGTTGTGGTAACCATAATCGAAGAGCAACATACTATGATTGAATTGTATGATTATGGTTAAAACATATAATGGTTACCAGTTATCATTATTATGTTTAATTTAAGCATCAATCAATAATCATATGTATGAGTACAATTGAAATCGGCAATCTTTGCTTTTTTACGGCAAATTATTGTCTTTTGCTGTAACATACACATATTGATTGCACTTACCAATTTAATTTCAATTTTTATACCAATATTTTTTTACACTTTATTGCATATTTTTAAATTTTCTTTAATTTTTTAAACTTTTTGTTTATTTGTTTTTTGTTAACATCTCAAACTTTTAAAATAATAAAAATTTATTCAGCAAGAAAAAGAAGTTAAAATCAAAATATTATGAAAAAAATCATAGCATGATTAATTTGTAATCATACTGTTGTCTCACCTATTATTTAATGTTTATTTGTAATTTTTAATGCTTTTGAATATAATATTATTTTTGTCGAATTAATTTTTTTTAATCATACTATTTTTAAATGATAACCATTTTGAAATTTTTACGAAAAGTAAACATTAAATGATACAATTCAAACAAATGCTTGATTATCGTGACAAAATATATGATGAAACGAAACAAAAATAACTATTACTTGCTTTCGACAACCAAATATTGTTAAAGAAACTATAATATGACCGTCGTGATCATGTCGCAACCATGGATTTTCTTTGCGTAAAACCAAAGGAATAAGTGGTTAGATAACAATGTCTAGGAGATATCTCGGAATGAAAATTGGAGAACATCATTGAGTACAATAACAGGTGATCGGTATTTAGGGTATCTTTTGTTCTTTTTTTTTTTGTGCACAATTTCCTTCCTCTTTTCAAATTTTTATCCTCTTTTTATCTCTGTGTTTCTTCTATAAAAGGGAACATAAGGGACCTTGTTGGTTTTGGAGAGTGCTTGTTGGAAGTGTTTCTTGCTTCCAGCACCCACTTTTCTACATACCTTTTTTAATATTAGTGATAAATGAAGTATTCTTGCTTAAATAACTTTCCCTTATAACAAAAAAAAAAAAAAAAAAATATTAAATAAAAGCTGTTCTTCCCATTAACTAACTTTATTAAATTGTGATTAAGAGTGCTGATGGTGAAAACATATGTGGTTTCGAAAATTTATTACACTCGGCTTATATCGATTTGAACTTTCAGTCTTCTTAAAGTATTTGCAATTTAATTAAAAAGTGTTTAAGGAAACTATAAATATTTATGAAAATTAAACTAAGTCCGAGTAATTGAAGTACTACTGTTTATACTAAACCTGCCTTTACAAAAAAATTTTTTTTTCATAAAAAAATTTAATTAAATATACCTATATATTAATCTAGATTGAATAAAGCGTTTAAGAATAGAAATAAATTAAAAACAGAGGGTAAATTATAATTTAACAATGGCTTACTGTCTGGCTTGTTTTGACATGCTGGTCAATATAATTTATGCTGAAATTATTGAAGAAGTAGTAAAAATTTTAAATTTGTAATATCTTTTTATAGCGCGAGTATAAAATGTAAAAAACAATTTTAGTATGCAAATTTTAAATAAAAGAAATGTTATTGCAGAAACCTATAAAATTTTTTTATTAATATTATTTACTTAGTTTACATTTGTATATTTATTTAATACTGGATCTTTTAAGTTTATCTTCGATATTGATTTAAGGGAAATACATTTTGTTTTATTACATTCCACAAAAAAAGTTTATGTAATAAAACTTTTCTAATACAAATATTATTGCGAAGCGTATTTGATAAGTTGTAAACTTCTGCTCTTACTTAGCTAGACAGTAAAATAGAAAATATCTACGGAAAATAATACATTTAAAAATTAAACATAGTTTTGTTTTATTTATTTTATATAAGTGAGAAACACACCTATACACACACACACATACAATGTAAATAAGAGTAAGTTCGTGGTAAAATATTCTGTTAAGTTTTGAACAACAGAAATTTCGCTACAGTTTAAGAAAAATAAAAGGTTTCTGTATTAACACTTAAATAATAATTTAATTTAGAATAAGTATGTAAGATCTAAATTTTTTTTTTTGATAAACTATTTAAGTAGCTTTTAAAATGGTTAACGTTTTGTAAACAAACTAAAATATTATTTTTTATACGTTTCCATAAAAACAATTATTTGGTGCAACAACAAAAATTTTAACTAGAAATGTATCTTGCTTTATTCGATGTCTGTTAGAATAGGCATTTCTTTAGCAAACTAACACCAAATTGTATGACTAAATAATTTAATTAAATATTATTAATCATGTCAGCCAGCATTATTACAGCATTAAAAGTGTGGATATTTGTTGAACTCGGTTTTTCTTTTTAAAAGCCTACATGACAGAAAAAACTAAGTTTTTTTTTAGACAAAGCAGGAAGTTTAACTTTACTTATTTGTTTTTAAAGCAAAATGAACCTCTACAACTTAACCGATTGCTCACCGAAACTAATGGTGAATGTGTTCTATCTGCTTTGATGTGCTAGAGACGGTTTGTGTGATCATGAAGTGAAAATTTTGATACTGAAAACTAGCATCACCCAGGTCAGCCAACTGTTAAAGATTTTTCTCAAACTTAACAAGAGCTTGTAAAGTTATTGGTACCTACTCAGGCAGCAAAAAAACATTTACCAATAAAAGGATTTATTCAAAGTAAGAAAATTATGTAACAGGCAAATAATTCTAGCAATAATTTCATCTTTTCAATGCTCGGCCACATGTTGCAATACCACTTAAAAAAGTATTTAGAAAGAAACTAGGAACTATCACTTAAAAAAGTATTTAGAAATAAACTGTAGGTAAGTCTTGTGTCTCCATCCGACTAATATTTGTTTTGAACTATATATGGTATCCATTACTGCGTTGGCTCGTTTTTGAGCAGTAATTTTGGAGTAGAATTAATATATCCATAGAATCATGGGATAAGGTCATGGCTAGCAATGGCCAACACACTTTAAATAAAATTTAATTGTAAAAATTTTTAAAAATAAAAGCTTAAGTTTTGAAAAAAAAGTTATACATGTAATTTGTTTATTAAATTTTTTTTAAATTATTCTCTAAAATTTACTAAACCTTATCCTTTGCTTTTCTGTTTTGTTTTTTTACAAACTGAAATTGAAGAATATAGTTTAAATATTATTAAATGCGGCCCATACATTTGTAAATAAACATAGCATCCGCTTAGAAATTATTATTTACTAGCAAATACCCGGTGTGCTTCGCTACCCCAAATTTTAGTATTTAATACATATGGCAGGTGCCACGCCCACTATTGCTAATGCACCCATTTTTTCCATAAATGTTTATTTGAATATCAAAGTTGCTTTTGCAAAATTTTAGTACTCTAATCGATATCGTTTTCCAGATATTTGAATTTTAGTATTTAGTTCATATAGTATGTGCCACGCCCACTATTGATAATGCACCCATTTCTTGCCTAAATGTTCATTTGGGTGTCAAAGTTGCTCTTGCAAAATTTTACTACTCTAATCGATATCGTTTTCAAAATATACGAATTTTAGTATTTAATTCATGTGGCCACGCCTACTATTGCAAGTACGCCCATTTTTTACCCAAATGTTCGTGTGAATGTCAAAGTTTACCGTACTTAATTTGAAGACTCTAGCTGCATTTACTTTCCTGATATATAATATTTAATACTAATTCTTTAAAAGGGCGTGGCACCCCGCCCACTTACAATTTCAAACCAAGGTATAGCCTATAGTTCCTTCCAGACATACAGAAAGATTCTGTGAAAATTTCAAGGAAATCGGTCCAGCCGTTTAACTGTCTATAAAGCACAAACAAACATACAAACATATAAACATACAAACACACATTTTTATATATGTATATAGATAGATATATTTTTATTTTACTTTCAATTCATTTATATATCACAAACACTGTTGTTACAATATTAAACAGACATTAATTTAACAATAGTTTCGTTGGATTTTCTGCACATGATGTTTCTTTTTTTTTTTTAACAGACTGGTGTTCATAAATCATATTTTGAATTAAATACGCACCATTTCACATTCAAGGATATTTATCAAACAAATAGTGCAAAAAATTTTCAACCTCAGCATAAATTTACATAGATATTCATATATGTAGGTAGCATATAGTATGTCTGTGTGTACAAGTGTATATTTATAATGTCACGTTGGTGGTGATGGCTGCTACTACAGATACTAAGCATTTTCACAAGCAATGGGCAATCCATTCAGCCGACATACATATCGACTAACCAACTGAGTTAACAAAAAGTTTAAAAAGTAACAAACATAACGCAGCAAGTGATCTACCAACGAATATAAAACTTAAACATTGGGGTTTTTTAAATGCATCTATTTTTTTTATACCCGCCACCAAAAAAATGGTGGGGGTATATTCATTTTGTCATTCCGTTTGTAACACATCGAAATATCCATTTTAGACCCCATAAAGTATATATAATTTGAATCAGGGTTTGATTTGATGACGATCTAGCTATGTCCGTCCGTCTGTCCGTCTGTCCGTCTGTTGAAAACACGATAGAGGTCGCACCGAAAAAGCTAGGGGGCTCAAATTTTGCCAGAATCTTTCTTATAGACAAGGTTTGTTTGGTATTGAAAATGGGCTAAATCGGAATATTAGGAAGAGAGTTATAGCTCGAAAAGCAAGAGTAGGTCGAAAAAACCGTGTCCTTCGAACATCGAATAAAATGGAATTGTGTCCAAACGCCTTAACGTAGCCTCATGAAACTTCGAATATATATTTCCTGGATAAAGGCAATATTTTTCCCCGAAAATTGTCTAAATCTATGGATTACGAGAGGAGTTATCGATCAAAATGTACGAAAATTTATACCGCACAGTGTATTTTTCGGTATATTTAAAAACTAAAACGTCATAAAAGCAACAAAATTGGATGTACGACTCTGAAATTTTGCACACTTTTCTTTTTGAAGACACGCTTTCTTGTAACGGCAAATCAATGTGCCACGCCCATTTTTACGCCCACCTCCCATATAAAGTTTTAACTAAAATTCATATAATTTCTCTATTAATAAAGATTTTGGAATAATAAAGTCCTATATTGAAACACCTCAGTTGTACTCATTCGCAAAAATAACTTTGACACGCCTACTATAACGCCCACTTTTCACGTTATCTACCGTTAATGAAATTTAAAAGCTCATAAAACCGCTAAAATTTTAGGTATGATGATCAAATTTTCTACGTCTATCCCCCTAGGCAATTTTATTACTATGCCAAAAAATAAAGGTGCCACGCCCACTTTTACGACCACCTCCCATATAACGTTTTACATAAAATTCATATAATTTCTCTATTAATAAAGATTTTGGAATAATAAAGGACTATATTGAAACACCTCAGTTGTACTCATTCGCAAAAACAACTTTGACACGCCTACTATAACGCCCACTTTCACTTTTGAATTGTGTCCAGACGCATAAACGTAGTCATGAAACTTCGAATATATATTTATCGAGTCAAAAGAATATTTTTCCCTGAAAATCGCTTAAATTTATGAATTAGAAAAAGAGTTATAGATAAAAATGTACGAAAATTTATACCGCACAGTGTATATTTCAAATTTAAAACGTAATAAAACTGACAAAACCATAAGTATGTACGATTCTGAAATTTTGCAAACATGGTTTTTTGGTCAAAGTCTTCGTTATAACGGAAAATAGATGTGCCACGCACACTTTTTTCCTTAAATTTTTATAAAAATATATTAGTCATATATATTAGCATTTATCCATCTTACACTGTGCCATTTATTGTACTGTAACTAAATATAAGATAAAGATGATAAGATAGATGACTCTACTAGCAACTACTAGATGGCATGCTGACAACTTATGCTTATGTTCACCTGAAGTTATGCTCTATTAAAAATGGGAATTTAGGAAAATTTTGACCTAAGTCAAAAAAAATTATCTCTAAACATTATGAACAATTTATTTTCATGTACTAATGGCTAACAAATTTAAAAATTATACAAAACTTATTTCGTTTGAAAATCTTTTAAAAGCAAAATGTTATAGAAGTTTAAAAATCAAAATCTTACTAATAGATTTCCCGTTTTAGAAAAATGCAGAGAATGTATATTAATTACCCTATGGCCCTTGAAATTTAACCTTAAATTCACTTTCTTCCTCTTAAATTCTATATGAATAAAGATTGTGGAACACTAAAGGACTATATTGAAATATCTAAGTTATGTTTATTAGCAGAAACTTTATTGACACGCGTATTTTAACGGCCACTTTCATTGAAAGACTAAATTTACGAAAACATTTTACTAGCATACCGAAGTTATAATGGGTGGTTTAATTTTAAGGGACTATGTTGATTTTGAATAAAATTATTATGAAATTATTATCATTTATTTTTATAATAATAATATTTGTATGCTTCAATTATGTATGGAACAAAATATCGGCCAAATGGCCCCCCAACCTAAGCGGCACATCACGATCCGATAGTCCAAATTTTCAATGACAATGTTGATGCTCGATTGTTGGGCACGATGATGAGTCGAGGTTGCTTGCTCTTTTGCCACGTTATCGTGAAAAACAGCAATGTTTCCCATTCAACGAACTAAGATGGCATTCACAGATGTTTTCACATTTCATACAGACCTGCTTTGCAGACATTTAAATATTTTTTACAATTCTCACGATTGTGGACGAATTCGAACGATTATGTTGACCAAAAGAATCACGAAGTGCACAAAATGCATTTTGAATTGAACGCCCATTTTTATAAAAATCTTTAATATTTAAAAGCGTTGCTCGATTGCGTATCTTTCCACGGTTTAAATTGAGTTAGTCTGAGATTAAGAAATGTCAAATGAAATACAAGAAAAAAGTTGAAGTTTAGATGTGGTTCACCTTAAACATGGGCCCTTAAAATTTAACCACCCTCTACAAAGAAAGTGATACATATTTTATTATAAAGATATTATTCGATAGCGATTAACAAAATAATAAATATTGTGCTTTAAATGTACACAAAATTGGTGGTGGGTATAAAAGATTCGGCACAGCCGAATATAGTGCTCTTACTTGATATTTTCTATTTCGCAAAGGACTAGAAAATAAACGTGAATAAATTTATAACAACAATATAGCTTTTGTTAATATTTCTACGACGTTAGTTCAATAAGAATTTTAAGTAAATATAATAGAAGTCCTTTGATTAATCATAGAGTTTTCTTCTTCAATTCACGAATGATTTTCTCTCTTGCTGACTTAGAATGTTTACTTCAATGGAATCAAATATTCGAAATGAGATATTACAAGACTAACAAGTAAGAGCACTATATTCGGCTGTGCCGAATCTTTTATACCCACCACCAATTTTGTGTACATTTAAAGCACAATATTTATTATTATACCCGCCACCAAAAAAATGGTGGGGGTATATTCATTTTGTCATTCCGTTTGTAACACATCGAAATATCCATTTTAGACCCCATAAAGTATATATATTCTGAATCAGGGTTTGATTTGATGACGATCTAGCTATGTCCGTCCGTCTGTCCGTCTGTTGAAAGCACGATAGAGGTCGCACCGAAAAAGCTAGGGGCCTCGGAATATTAGGAAGAAAGTTATAGCTCGAAAAGCAAGAGTAGGTCGAAACAATCGTGTCCTTCGAGCATCCAATAAAATGGAATTGTGTCCAAACGCATTAACGCAGACTCATGAAACTTCGAATATATATTTCCTGAGTAAAAACAATATTTTTTCCGAAAATTATTTAAATCTATGCATTAGGAAAGGAGTTATCGATCAAAATGTACGAAAATTTATACCGTACAGTGTATTTTTCGGTATATTTAAAAACAAAAACGTCATAAAAGCAACAAAATTGGATGTACGACCCCGAAATTTTGCACGCTTTGCTTTTTGGTGAGAGGCTTTTTTGTAGCGGAAAATCAATGTGCCACGCCCACTTTTACGCCCACCTCCCACGGTTTAACTGAAATTCATATAATTTCTCTATTAGTAAAGACTTTGGATTAATAAAGGGCTATATTGAAACACCTAAGTTGTACTCATTAGCAATAACAACTTTGACACGCCTACTATAACGCCCACTTTTCACGTTATCTACCGTCAATGAAATTTAGAAGCTCATAAAACCGCCAAAATTAGAGGTGTGATGATAAAATTTGCTACATATATCCTTCTAATCAATGTAATTTTTGTGCCAAAAAGTTTAGGTGACACGCTCACTTTAACGCCTACCTCCTATATAACGGTTTATCTTAAATTCATATAATTTCTCTATTGACAAAGTTTTTGGGAAAATAAAGGACTATATTGAAATATCTAAGTTGTATTTATTAACATAGACTTTATTGACACGCCTACTTTAGCGCCCAATTTCATGGAAAGACTACATTTACAAAAGCATTTTAGTATCATATCGAAGTTATAAAGGGTGGTTAAATTTTAAGGGCCTATGTTGAATTTAAAAAAAAAACAAATTATTTAGGAAATTATTATCATTTCTTTTTGTAATGATAATATTTGTACGGTTCAATTATGTATTTAAAAAAATATCGGCCAAATGGCCTCTCCATCCTTGGCGCCACTCCTCTATCTGATGGTCCAAATTTTCAATGACAATGTTGATGCTCAATTGTTGGACATGATGATGAGTCGATGTTGACTGCTCTTTTGCCACACTATCGCAAAAAAAAAGCAATGATTCCCATTTAACGAACTAAGAAGGCATTCACAGATTTTCTAACATTTTATACAGACCTGTTTTGCAGAAATTTAAATATTTTTTACAATTCTCCCGATTGTGGACGAATTTGAACGATTATGTTGATCAAAACAATTACGAAGTGCACAAAATGCATTTTGATTTGAACGCCCATTTTTATAAAAAACCTGAATAACTTTAAAGCGTTGCTCATTTGCGTATCTTTCTACGGATCAAATTGAGTAAGTTTGAGATTGAGAAATATCAAGTGAAGTGCAGAAAACAAATTTAAAGACTAGGTGTAGTTCACCTTCAACATGGGCCCTTAAAATTTAACCACCCTCTACAAAGAAAGTGATACATATTTTATTATAAAGAGATTATTCCATAATGATTAACAAAATAATAAATATTGTGCTTTAAATGTACACAAAATTGGTGGTGGGTATAAAAGATTCGGCACAGCCGAATGTAGTGCTCTTACTTGTATTTTTTGTAATATTTTTTTTGGTTATTTTTCATCTGATTGACGTTTAATATTATTTGCCATTTGGCAATACAATTGATTATGGTATGAGATTGATACTTTAAGTTTCCATCCCTGACATACGGTATAGAAAAAATATAAATATGTGATGACAGTTTGGCGCTTTTTACAAAAACAAATTGCCTGTTGTTTTTGTACTTTTTTTTATTGTAGGGACGAATTTACCTGGCTTTTTTGTACCATGCAATTCATGAAATAAATATTGTGTTTACAAGCAAATAATTCAGGACTGTATTATAATAGACGACACAAATATACTGGAGGGTTCCGAATTGAAAAACTGAGATAATGGATGTAACAGGGTATGAAATATTTTAATTCAACTATACAAGGAAAACCATTGGCGAAGCTATAAAATTTTCTGTATGAGAAAATAGCTTAAACTAGTTTCTCTATGGTTGCGGTGGGGTGGTTTGTTGGTTATTGTGTGTGGTTTAAAATCTTATATATAAAATAAAAACAAATTTAATTTTATATAAATAATTAATATAATTAATTAATTAATGTTTTTAAATTGTTATATTGCACCCCCAGAATAGTCTAGTTACGTTAGCTAGACAAACATGGGATTGATTTAAGAGTTTTCTTTAAGTAACAAAAAATCTTAATAGTTTGCTAATTTCGTTTATGAATTTTAACTGCCTTGAAATTATAAAAGGTTTAAGAACAGATTTACTTTAAAAATTTTATTTATAAAGCTTTTAAAGATTGTTTTTATTTATAAAAATTGGACCGGTAATATTGTAATATACAAAAATTTTAAACTGAAAATAATAGTAATAAAAAAAATTTTTTTAATCCATTTAAAGTTTGTAGCCAAAAGGTTAAAAATAGTTCCAAGTACTACTTGCGTTCACTTTAACTTCGGCATTTAAACAAACCAACTACACATATTTCTGGTGGTATAAAATGAACAAAATCTATCACTACGTACACAACCAGCTAAAAAAAGTTTCATTAAAAAATTCTTGGCACAAAGTTTCACCTACAACACTGGCATTATATGTAACATTTGTGTTTTTCTTTTTTCAACCATTGTTTGCTTTTTGCGTATATTGTGTGTGTTACGCTGCCATTTTAACATTATTGTCATATATTAATATGGTTGTGGTCTCGTAACTGCATCTAGTAGATATCGAATGTTACTATTACATTTACTGTTACAAAAGTGCAGCCGCTGTTGCAATATTATATGGATCATTCAGTCAAGTGTTAGTTGATTGTTTGCCTTTATACAAATGTTGTGTTTATTTTGTGTCTGCGGTTTGTTTGGAGGGTATTAAATTTAAATAAATATTTTTCTGTTTCGTTTTTTTTTACGGTTTTTAATGAAATGTGTAATATAAGGGAAAAAAGAGCAAAGCAAAATTATACAAACTTAAAAATTCCAATAATATACACTTGTGGATTTATTTGGGGTTAAGGACAGCAGAAAGCTCTTCTGTTTGAAAGTATAATATGTCGTGGATATTTTCAACTATAAGTTCTACATAAACGGCAGTTGATCGTTTTTTCACCAATACTAATATGGATTATATATTAGTTTTTTTATAGGTTGAGAATATATAGGACTGTTAATATTTATGTTAAAAAAAGATAAAAATAAATTTTACTGTTTAAAATTTAGTTTTATCTAATATTACAGTAGTAACTAAAGAAACACCACTGCTACGTTATAGCTATAGTTTAGCATGACAAAAAAAGTGTCTTTCGACACACGGCTTACTACGGATAGTGCTCTCTTTTGACATTTATGACCAGTATATTTAATTTGCCATATGATTATTGCTATAATGTTGAACAACGCCACCAAATCATTTACATTTACTTTGAAAATAAGTCATGGATTCGTGGCGATATTTTGTTGCAATATTATGTTCACCGATGAGGGTAATTTTTTTTTCTACTCAAAATTGCTGCATATAAAGTTGTTTATCTGACCCTTGATTCTGAAAAATGTATCCTTTGTTTCGCATTTATAAAAACTTACTCCTTGTTCCTTGTTGCATAATGGGCCATATCTCTTCAAAAATCAAGAAGCCAGAGCTGAAGGCCAATCACTGAAAATCATTGTCACACCAAGAGCAATAGTTTTCTGTTAAAATAAACAAGTGATATTGATTAACGATTTCACCTGGCGGCTTATATTTTTTAATCAAAATTTGGTGGTAGTTTTACTGCGAAAAACAAAACTCTCAATTGATCTTCAAAGTCATGTGATTTGACACCACTCGACTATTTCCTTTTGGGCCGCGTGAAGTTATTGGCTTATGCTAATAAATCAGTAACAATTGACACCCTAGAGGGCAAAATGGTTGGTGTTGTTTGTTATATGCGGTCGGAAATGCTTAGAAAAGTTTTAGAAATTGCTTATTTAAGAAGCGCTTCGTCAACAACAGCGATAACCTAATGAATTAAATCATGTTTATGTGTTAATTCCATGAATATATCTTTGAAATAAAAATATATGTTTGATTAAAACGTTATCTTTTGTATTATTTGTACAATTTCCAAAAAGTTTGGGCTTAAGAACGCGCTTTATTGGGAAATTTTAGTTTTGGATTGTATCCATCGATATAAAAAATTGCTAAAAAGATCAAAGCTCTGTTATATGGTTGTCAGTTCTGATAAGTTTTTATAAATATTTGAGTTCAGTCTGGTTTGTCATTTAATCATATAAAGTTCGACTCCAGATTTGCTCTTTCCAATACAGAAAATGTATTTAAAAAGTCGTAACGCGTTCACAACTTCGAATAATATGTTTAGTAACGTTCCCCATTTTGGTTTAGTAGAAAGGTTGTCGAAGAAAGAAAGACAGGTAAAGAAAAAATAATAACGATATTTTATAAGATAAATTTTAATGTTTGGTATCGTTTATATTAATTCAAAATGTTTGAGTTTGAGAATGAGTTTTCCCGATAAGTATACAAATAAAGGAATATAATTATCTATTTCTAAAGTTAAATAATTTTTTTTTTTGGTATTCTTTCTGAAGAAACTAATAAAGTTTATAACAACCATTAAGATTTGCTGCAGATGTTGCTGACTTTAAACAGAGTGACATAAACTTGTCAGCCATTTATGATATCCTTTTTGCCATATTTTTACTCCTTATCTTTAATTTGTTTGCTTTGTGCGTCAGGAAAACATTATTACATTAAGGTTTGTTATGTTGTAAATAAACAAGACAATTGTTTGTTGTTGTTGTTGTTTCCGATGGTCAAACAATAAATGATACTTTTAGTCCCTTATGCGTTTTCCATTTTTTTTTTGTTTCCAATGTAACTGAAAAAAGAAAAGTTTCGAAAGAAAACTAATTTACACCAGAAAGTTACTTGATGAAAGTGAAAACAAAAGAAAAAAGATTTTATTTTATTTAAATTTAACTTGCAATCAAACTTGAAGTTTTATCCTTTTTATACCCGCCACCAAAAAAATGGTGGGGGTATATTCATTTTGTCATTCCGTTTGTAACACATCGAAATATCCATTTTAGACCCCATAAAGTATATATATTCTGAATCGGGGTTTGATTTGATGACGATCTAGCTATGTCCGTCCGTCTGTCCGTCTGTCCGTCTGTTGAAAGCACGATAGAGGTCGCACCGAAAAAGCTAGGGGGCTCAAATTTTGCCAGAATCTTTCTTATAGACAAGGTTTGTTTGGTATTGAAAATGGGCTAAATCGGAATATTAGGAAGAGAGTTATAGCTCGAAAAGCAAGAGAAGGTCGAAAAAACCGTGTCCTTCTAACATCGAATAAAATGGAATTGTGTCCAAACGGATAAACGTAAAGTCATGAAACTTCGGATATATATTTCTCGAGTCAAAAGAATATTTCTCCCCAAAAATTGCTTAAATCTATGCATTAGAAAAGGAGTTATAGGTCAAAATGTACGAAAATTTATACCGCTCAGTGTATATTTGAAGTTTAAAACGTAATAAAACTGACAAAACTATATGTACGGTTCTGAAATTTTGCAAACATGGATTTTTGGTCAAAGTCTTCGTTATAACGGAAAATAAATGTGCCACGTCCACTTTTTTTTTTAATTTTTATAAAAATATATTAGTCATATTCATTTGCATTTATTCATTGCAGATGGCGACATCTGTTGAAGGCGCCACTACATTTTGCAAACACTGAGGATGATGTCTTTGCTAAACATCACGTAGAACACTAGATGACTCTAGTAACATTTTTTTGCCCAAACTACAAAGGAATTTTATAGGGGTTTGTGAAAACGAAAATGACCGAAGTTTGTTGACAAAAATTAACTAGAGTAATGATTTGTGCCCAACTTTACATATAGTTGTACACACAGTCTTATGAGGTTTAAGATTTAAAAATATTAAAAAAACGGTGCATCAGTAGATTTAAAATAAGTATTTGAATATTTAAAATACATATTTTAACTAAATTTTTTTTATTTATCTATTTTTTTGTAAAGGGTGGTTAAATTTTAAGGGCCACAGGGTGATTCAAAATAGACATGCTCAGCATTTTGCTAAAACGGGAAACTTATTAGTAAGATTTTGATTTTTAAAGTTCTATAACATTTTACTTTTAAAAGATTTTCAAACGAAATAAGTTTTGTATAATTTTAAAATTTGTTAGCCATTAGTACATGAAAATAAATAGTTTATAATGCTTAGAAATAATTGTTTTTTTATCTTTAGGTCTAAATTTTCCTAAATTCCTTTTTTTAATACACCATAACTTCTAGAAAACATAAGATAACAAAAAGAAATTAGCATCATTTAGTAGATAAAACTCTCCTCTATACCCCTATACCCCACTGTATACCCGGGACGATCCGAGCGTGATCACCAGACCAATTTTTGTGACACAAGGTCAAATATTTTTTGCAAAATTTTAGTAAAAGAGCTAAACAAATTTTTTTGTAAAGTGTTTTTTTAAAGTATTTTAGTTTTTATACCCGCAACCAAAAAAATGGTATATATATATTCTTAATCGGGGTTTTATTTTATGACGATCTAGCTATGTCCGTCCGTCTGTCCGTCTGTTAAAAGCACGATAGAGGTCCCATCGAAAAAGCTAGTGGGCTCAAATTTTGCCAGAATATGTCTTATACACAAGGTTTGTTTGGAATAGAAAATTGGCTAAATCGGAATATAAGGAAGAAAGTTATAGCTCGTAATGCAAGAGTAGGTCGAAAGAACCATGTCCTTCCAAAATCGAATAAAATGGAGTTGTGTCCACCAGCATCTACGTATGAGTCATGAAACTCCAAATATAAACTACCTGAGCAAAAACAATATATCTACCTAAAAATTGCCTAAATGCATGCATTAGGAAGGGAGTTAGAGATCAAAATGTACGAAAATTTATACCGCGCGGTGTATTTTTCAGTATGTTCAAAATTTTAAACCTAATAAGAGTAACAAATTTAGATCTACGATTCTGAAATTTTGCAGGAATTGCTTTTTGGTCAAAGGCTTTCTTTTGACGGAAAATAAATATGACACGCCAACCTCCTATACAACGTTTGCTCTCAAATTCTTATAATTTCTCTACAAATCGAATAATAAAGGACTTTATTGAAATTTATAAGTTGTATTTATTAGCATAAATAACTTCGACACACCTACTATAACGCCCACTTTTCACGTTATCTACTGTTAATGAAATTTAAATTTATAAAACCGACAAAATTAGAGGTATGATGATAAAATTTGCTACGGAAATCCTTCTAATCAATGTTATTGTTATGCCAGAAAATTTAGGTGACACGCCGACTCTTACGCCCACATCCTATACAATGCCTTATCTCAAACTCATATAATTTCTCAATGAATAAATATTTTGGAAGAATTACGGACTATATTGAAATATCTAAGTTGTATTTATTAGCAGAAATTTTATAAACACGCTTACTTTAACGCCCATTTTCACTGAAACACTTAATTTACGAAAACATTTTACCAGCATATCGAAGTTATAAAGGGTGGGTTAATTTTAAGGGCCGATTGATGATTTTGAATAAAACACAAATTATTTAGGAAATTATTATCATTTCTTTTTTAATGATAATGTTTGTATGGTTCAATTATGTGTGGAACAAAATATCGGCCAAATGGCCCCCGCGACCTCAACGGCACACCTCGATCCGATAGTCCAAATTTTCAATAACATTGCTGATGCTCAATTGTTTGATGATGAGTCGAAGTTGACTGTTTTTTTGCCACACTATCGCGATAAACAGCAATGCTTCTCATTTCACGAATTAAGAAGGCATTCATAGATATTCTAACATTTTATACAGACCTGTTTTAAATTTAAAATTTAACCACCTTCTACAAAGAAAGTGATGTTTATTTTAGAGATTATTCCAAGCGATTAACAAAATAATAAATATTGTGCTTTCAATGTACACAGAATTGGTGGTGGGTATAAAAGATTCGGCACAGCCGAATATAGTGCTCTTACTTGTTTTATTTCTTTTTCCTAAAATGTTTGTTAATTTATTTATAATGTTTACAGCTGTGCTACTTCTTTCTTCTTACAATTTGACTTTTCTTTGTATCCTTTTTTTTAACTTGTATAATTTGATCTGTGGTAATTTGGTTAATGTTATGGGGGTTACTTATGCTTGTTTTATTCCTTATGCAATTAAATGTGGAGTGTGTATGTTTTATGTGACGTGACTTTTATTTTAGGCCTACAAAATGACCTTAACAGAATGACAGAATATTTTAATGACTTTTTAATAACATTTGTTAAAAAAGGGTTTACAATTTAAATAAAATTTATATTTACTTTAACACCTAATTGATTTTTAACCAGATTTGGGTAGTATTATTATACCCTTCACACAGTGAAAAAGGGTATATATAGGTTTGTCATTCCGTGTGAAATTTCTACAATTTTGATTTCCGACCCCATAAAGTATATATTTTCTGAAAGCTTATGAATAGAGGAGTCAATTAAGCTCTGTCAGTCTGTCCGTCTGACCGTCTGTCCGTGTGTATGTTGAAATCAACTTTTTGAAGCCCCCCGACATCGCTTGGACTCGGGTGAGTTATTAAAATATCAGAAATATTCGGGAGTAGATCGGTATTGAAAATCGGTACATAAACAACTGAGATATGAGCAAAAAACCCACGACCACCTCGAATGTTTTTTCACAAAAATAACATTACAACAACAACATACATACATACAAACGTGTATACTGGTTAGAGAAAACGTGGCATTGATCCCAGCTGAGGCAAAAAAATTTTTTTTTTATTTTTTTTATATTTTTTTTTAAATTTTTTTTTTATTTTTTTTTTTATTTTATTTTTTTAAATTTTTTTTTTAAATATTTTTTTTTGTTTTATATTTATTATATATATTTTAATTATTTAAAAAATTTTTTTTTTTTAATTTTTTTAAATTTTTTTTTAAATTAATTTTTTTTAATTTTTTTTTAAATTTTTTTTTAACATACATACGTAAATTTATAATTGTTCAATGGGATGTTTTTATATATGTATGTTTTTTATATATATGTACGTATATCATATGGAATGGTGATACAAACTACTGTTATTGCATGATTACACGTTGCGAAGGGTGTATAAGATTCGGCACGGCCGAATATAGCGCTTTTACTTGTTTTTAAACCAATTTTTGAAGCATCAAGTTTTTTGCTATTGTAGTAAATTGTAATAAATTAATGTAAACGTATTAATTATGCCGTAATTACAAATATGAATTGTGGTAGAAAAAGATGTTATAAAGGTTTACACAACTAAATCTGCAAACTTTTATTTAAATAAGCACCTTCATATACCTGGGGTATGAAAATTAATTTTTGATTACAATGTTGTTCGAAAGTTTTTTTAATTCTTTTTATACCCGCCACCAAAAAAATGGTGGGGGTATATTCATTTTGTCATTCCGTTTGTAACACATCGAAATATCCATTTTAGACCCCATAAAGTATATATATTCTGAATCAGTGTTTGATTTGATGACGATCTAGCTATGTCCGTCCGTCTGTCCGTCTGTCCGTCTGTCCGTCTGTCCGTCTGTCCGTCTGTCCGTCTGTCCGTCTGTTGAAAGCACGATAGAGGTCGCACCGAAAAAGCTAGGGGGCTCAAATTTTGCCAGAATCTTTCTTATAGACAAGGTTTGTTTGGTATTGAAAATGGGCTATATCGGAATATTAGGAAGAGAGTTATAGCTCGGAAAGCAAGAGTAGGTCGAAAAAATGGTGTCCTTCGCACATCGAATAAAATGGAATTGTGTCCAGACGCATAAACGTAGAGTCATGAAACTTCGAATATGTATTTATCGAGTCAAAAGAATGTTTTTCCCTGAAAATCGCTTAAATCTATGAATTAGGAAAAGAGTTATCCATCAAAATGTACGAAAATTTATACCGCACAGTGTATTTTTCGGTATATTTAAAAACAAAAACGTCATAAAAGCAACAAAATTGAATGCACGACTCTGAAATTTTGCACGCTTTGCTTTTTGGCGAGACGCTTTTTTGTGACGGAAAATCAATGTGCCACGCCTACTTTTACGCCCACCTCCCATATAACGTTTTACCTAAAATTCATATAATTTCTCTATAAATAAAGATTTTGGAATAATAAAGGGCTATATTGAAACACCTAAGTTGTACTCATTCGCAAAAACAACTTCGACACGCCTACTATAACGCCCACTTTTCACGTTATCTACCGTTAATGAAATTTAAAAGCTCATAAAACCGACAAAATTAGAGGTATGATGATAAAATTTGCTACGTACATCCCCCTAGGCAATATCATTACTGTACCAGAAAATTAAGGTGCCACGCCCACTTTTACGCCCACCTCCCATATAACGTTTTACCTAAAATTCATATAATTTCTCTATTAATAAAAATTTTGGAATAATAAAGGGCTATCTTGAAACACCTAAGTTGTACTCATTCGCAAAAACAACTTTGACACGCCTACTATAACGCCCACTTTTCACGTTATCTACCGTTAATGAAATTTAAAAGCTCATAAAACCGCCAAAATTAGAGGTATGATGATAAAATTTGCTACGTACATCCCCCTAGGCAATATCATTACTGTACCCGAAAATTAAGGTGCCACGCCCACTTTTACGCCCACCTCCCATATAACGTTTTACCTAAAATTCATATAATTTCTCTATTAATAAAAATTTTGGAATAATAAAGGGCTATCTTGAAACACCTAAGTTGTACTCATTCGCAAAAACAACTTTGACACGCCTACTATATCGCCCACTTTTCACGTTATCTACCGTTAATGAAATTTAAAAGCTCATAAACACGCCTACTATAACGCCCACTTTTCACGTTATCTACCGTTAATGAAATTTAAAAGCTCATAAAACCGCCAAAATTAGAGGTATATTTGCTACGTATATCCTTCTACTCAATGTAATTGTTGTGCTAAAAAGTTTAGGTGTCACGCCCACTTTAACGCCTACCTCCTATATAACGGTTTATCTTAAATTCATGTTATTTCTCTATTGACAAAGTTTTTGGGAAAATAAAGGACTATATTGAAATGTCTAAGTTGTATTTATTAGCAGAAACTTTATTGACATGCCTACTTCAACGCCCACTTTTACTAAAAGACAACATTAACAAAAGCATTTTAGTAGCATATCGAAGTTATAAAGGGTGGTTAAATTTCAAGGGCCGATGTTGAATTTAAATAAAACACAAATTATTTAGGATATTATTATTATTATTTCTTTTTGTAATTATAATATTTGTACGGTTCAATTATGTATTTAACAAAATATCGGCCAAATGGCCCCCCCCCCATCCTTGGCGCCACTCCACTATCAAATGGTCCAAATTTTCAATGACAATGCTCAATTGTTGGGCATGATGATGAGTCGAGGTTGACTGCTCTTTTGCCACGCTATCGCAAAAACCACCAGTAGTTCCCATTCAACGCACTAAGAAGGCATTCACAGATTTTCTAACATTTTATACAGACCTGTTTTGCAGAAATTTAAATATTTTTTACAATTCTCCAGATTGTGGACGAATTTGAACGATTATGTTGTTGAAAAGAATTACGAAGTGCACAAAATGCATTTTGATTTGAACGCCCATTTTTATAAAAAAAACCTGAATAACTTTAAAGCGTTGCTCATTTGCGTATCTTTCCACGGATCAAATTGAGTAAGTTTGAGATTGAGAAATGTCAAGTGAAATGCAGAAAACAAATTTAAAGTCTAGGTGTAGTTCACCTTCAACATGGGCCCTTAAAATTTAACCACCCTCTACAAAGAAAGTGATACATATTTTATTATAAAGAGATTATTCCGTAGCGATTAACAAAATAATAAATATTTTGCTTTAAATGTACACAAAATTGGTGGTGGGTATAAAAGATTCGGCACAGCCGAATATAGTGCTCTTACTTGTTATTTATAATGAAGCAGATTCTTTATAAGCTATTAAAAATACCTATGGGTAAGGGTAAATATAGCTGTGATCTTCCTAATAATCATTTCTGGCGCCATAAAAGCTTATGAATAAGGGAGACAATTTAAAAATGTCCTTTTATCAGTGAGGTGATTGAAATGTACTTTTAGAAGCCACAATGTACTACGCAGATTAGTTTGTAATTCAAGTATTTTTAAAATATGCGGAAATCAATCGTTCCTAAAACCCAAAACAATTTATTTATTTATTTATTTATATTCATCGACATATTATAATTACTACAGTTGATCATGTAGTATAAAACAATAATTGAAAAAAATAAAGTCAGAAACTGCTTTAGACATAAGTAATTAAGTTGAGAAATTTTGTCAGCTTTCTTCTAGTTACTGCAACATTATCAAAGCAGCCGATGTGTACATAGAACACACCTAAGCCTTCATTCAGCTTAATATGTATGTTAAAGTTTATATAGTTTAATCTACAAATTTTTATAAGATTTAAGCTGCTTGTTGGAAACATTGATACATATTTTAAGTTGAAGATATGAAGAAGCAATTTTACCTTGAATTAGATTCAGTATAAGTGCAATATTGAAACCTTGTATAACGTTGAGAGTACAATGAGTTATAAACTACTTCGACATAACGGTAAGCATAAATAGTTTTTGGACTGACTTAAGTACTGTATACGCATTATATTGGGGATCCCAAATTACTGATCCATATTCAAGTAAAGGTCTTACTAATGACGTAAATAAATGTTTTGTTATACAAAAATCATGAAATTTCTTAGTCCAACAATTAAAGAAAACTTATACTACACCTACTTGCAGTCATTGTTACATGTAAGTTAAAATTTTTTTTTGCATCAAAGAAAATTCTAAGATCTGAAAGCGAGTTAAAAAATATTTAACTTATACCATAGACAGACGACAGCATTAACTTGCATTAAAAGTCTTAATTCAAATTAACTTTTGAATTATCTCCATTCCAATGTGTATTAGATTTCACGTAAATGCCTTAATAAAATTGAATTTATACTGCATTTAGCAATTTCAATATGGCAACACGGTCGGCAATCAATCAAAAAATTAAAAAATCACAAATGTAAAATAAAAATAGATTCGATATGTTGACGTTTTTTACATATTTTTTGGAATGCCTTTCTGTTTAGGCGAAAGTTTTCCTTAATACTGGTATCGTCAATCGTAAGCACGTCACTCTCCAAAAAAATGCTATTACGGTCCTTTAAAAAAATACCACATATGTACCTGCATACATACATACATATGTATGTGTGAATTATAACTTCCATGAAAAGATACCATTTAACCTACAAATTTCCACAATTCCCTTTCTCTTATTTCAGAGTGTCCTTCTGCCATCCCAACTTGTTTGAACGTGTTCAGATTTGTGATTGCTAGTGCATTTACAATTTTTACAATTTTTACTAAATGCAGAAACAGTCGTCTACCAAAGCAAAATTTTAATTTGCATTAGTGAGATTTTAATGCAAATTAACGCTGTTGTCTGTCTATAGTATTAGAGCCCTTTAGAAAATAAACATTTAGAACGGGTTAATCTCTGCACAAATTCAAATATTTGCATTTTGGTTACTTTAATTCCATAAGATTTACCGTAAGCAAATTAAATAAATTATTCCTATAATAAGATAAGATAACTGTCCTCAGCATTTAAAATCCTTGAATAAGTTTATCATCATTAACACACATTAAAATATTGCTGTTTTAAATAGCCTTTGTAAGTTCGTTTCTGAGCATTAAAAACAAAATAAGGCCGAGTTGACTTCCTTGTTGAAAAACAGAAATTACTTAAAAATATTTTGGTAAACATTCATTACATAACATGAGCAAATAAATACGACTGATAAATATAGTTTTTTCCCCTATTTTAGGTAACAGAAATCTATAATTATATATATATATATATATTATTTTTAGCCCTAGGATATTCTAAAGATTGCTATAATATGCCTCTAGTAAAAATTTTCGAAAAAATCTGTCATGAATTACAAATATTAGTATCAAATGAATGGCATAAACCAGTTTTTTACAGTGAACTGTAAAAAAGTAAAAAACCAATATGGCGTCCTTAACAAAATGGAAGATTGTTTTTTATCTTATTAATATGGTCTCAAATGAAATTGCTCGATTTGCAGAATACATCCAACTATGTAAAAATTAAAAATTAAGGATATCTTCGAAATAAATAAATAAATAAATTGTACAACATTAAAGCTTAAATCTGGGATAGGCTACGATGTCTATACTATACCTTTGCATAGAATAGTGAAGCGTATAATCACATTTGGCATAGTCGAATATAGTATTCTTTCTTATTCTTTAAGGGTTAAAATAGGAATAAATTATTTTGATTCGTATGCTCGGCAGTGTTACCAGTTCTTGGTGACTAAAGGAGGCGAACTTTCGTACAAAATAGAATTAAAAACGGGATAAAAGGAGGCTTAAAATTTCAGAGGGAATTTTTTAAAAACAATAAGTTTTTAGTTAAAATTCCGTATATGTAGTAATATAATAACTATTAAATTATGACAGCAAATGACTGAGGAAAAATTAAAGTATTCCTTAAAATTATTTAAAAGTTTAAAAATCCCTTAACATTCAAAGGGAAGTTGTTAAGAAGTTAACATCAAATGAATACTGGCATTCAGTCAAAGCTAAAAGTTTCAGTTAATTTTAGTTAATATATCGCCAAAGTTCAAAATGCCGTTTGTAAAGAAAAGCGATTTAACCAGTAAATAAGAAGACAAGAACTTAAAATATGATTACGAATTTTATTTTCTAAGTTATATTTATAGCATTTGTTCTACGCAATTTAATAAGGGATAATCATATCGACTTTTGCAGTATGCTTTGTAGAAATTTAATTATCTACTGCTAAAAACAGACTTCTGTTAGTACGTTTCCATATTAATCGGTTTGAAAGTCCTTCGAGTCAGCAATGTTTCAAGGTTAAGTTTTTTTTTGTTTTTGTTCCAGTTCTATGTATGAAAAATTATGCGTTTCTTTCGCATTTACAATACTTTCAGAATGCGTTTTCTGGATTTTTACAATCGCTGAAAAATTTTTTAAATTTTGGATCACTAGTCCACTCTTTGAAACATTTTTGGTGATTTATTATTTATTTATATTGCAAGTTTCGCTGCTTACGATTTCTTTTGAGTATACAACCATAATCCGTTAAATCTAAATAACCGATACACGGTAAACATAAACAGCTAGTCTTTCAACACGTAACGGAAACATAATCAAAATCCAAAGTTACGCACTAACTACTTTTAAACCTTTATAAATGTAATTTAGAAGCAAAAAAAAAAGACTGATGCTTCGTTTACCATGTTTTCAGCAATTTTTTGCAAACATATGTATATACGCGCATCTTATTTTAAGTATTTTTAAGGAGAAATTTCATAACATCTATAAAATTGCAAAAAAAAAAAAGCTAAAAAAATGCTAAGAGCTAGATTAATTTTTCTCCGGCTAAAAAAGAATAAAAAAGTCTAAATTAAGCCTGAAAGAGGCTAAATTGGCAAAGCTAATGCTCGAGCACAACATAATTCCTGCTAATACTGAATTCTCCAACAATATAAATATTAATGTATTTGTCGGGGAAACTGCTTAAGTCGTCAGAACCTAAAATTAAAATAATTGCATATCACTACGGTTTCGGAATTTAAAACTACATCCAAAAAATTCGTTGCCAATGGAAAGATTCAGTTTTTGCAATCGATCGATGTTTCAGTGGTTACAAAATTTCTATTGCAATAATCATAATTCCTTAATACTGACTACATATTAATATAGCGAAACGAAATATTGTAAATACAACCTCAAAATTTTATTATCACAACTAAACTATGCGATTGGCAACAAATGTGGTGCTCAAAACCGATACTGTGCACTTTCAGGCCATTTTTTTTACTATTTTGACAACTTTTCAGGATGTGATAGCGTAAAAAACAATATCATCTGGCCTAAAAACTTATTTTAAGTTATAATTTAGCTTTGGTAAACATACGAAAATTAATATGCTCTTTAATCTGTATAGCGCAATATTCATATGACAGTCTTTATTTTAAAGAGAATACATTTTTTTAAATCAACTCAAACATTTAAAAGTGATTTCCTGAAAAACTAAAAAAGTAAGAAAATAAATAATTTACGTATTTTGCATTATACTACATTTGGATTTTTGACTAATGTGCTTTGTTACGCATACTGTTATTTGTTTGTCATTTTGCCAACACTAATTCATAGCATGCACTTTAAAGTGTCATTGAGAATGTAACTTCATAACTCCTTAAATTTTATTTTGATGGATTATATGCGACAAAAGAAAAACACGTCAGTTATTTGTTTACAAAGTTTAAAAAAAAATATTTGAAAAAATAGCTCTATTTACATACAACGTAAACGTTTTGTTTTCATTGAAAGACATAAATATATGTTATGACAAAACATCTATCTATATATATAAAAGTGAAACTCTGTGTGTGTGTGTGTTAGCTATAGACACCGAAACTGTAAAACCGATCGGACTCAAACTTTGGAAAGTTGTTGTACACATTCCAGGGAGTGTTTATGGGTGGAAAAAAGTGGGCGGGGCCACGCCCATAAAAATTAGTTATCAGTTTTAGCTACTTGCACTTGACCGATTTTTCTGAAACTTTGCACACATATCGAGCTGTCATGACTTAATAATTTCGTGATAAGAAAAGTGGGCGGGGCCACGCCCCTAAAAAAGTTTTAATTTTGAGGTACTTGCACTGGACCGATTTTTCTGAAACTTTGCACACATATTGAGCTGTCATGGCTTTATAATATCGTGATTGAAAAAGTGGGCGGGGCCACGCCCATAAAAAATTAGTTATCAGTTTTAGCTACTTGCACTTGACCGATTTTTCTGAAACTTTGCACACATATCGAGCTGTCATGACTAAATAATTTCGTGATAAGAAAAGTGAAATTTTGCACATATTGAGCGGTCCTGACTATATTTTCGTTATTAAAAAAGTGGGCAGGGCCACGACCATAAAAGAAAGTTATGATTTTGAGGTTTTTGCACTAGACCGATTTTTCTGAAACCTTGCATACATATCGAGCTGTCGTGCTTAAATAAATTCGTGATTAGAAAAGTGGGCAGTGCCACGCCCATAAAAAAAAGTTATCATTTTCAGCTACTTGAACTTCACCGATTTTCCTGAAACTTTACACACACATATTGAGCTGTCATGACTATATAATTTTGTGATTAGAAAAGTGGGCGGGACCACGCCCATAAAAAAAGTTATAATGTTGAGGTACTTGCTCTGGACCGATTTTTGTGAAACTTTGCACACATATTGAGTGGTCATGACTTAACAATTTCGTGATTAAAAAATTGGGCAGTGCCACGTTCATAAGATATAAATTATCATTTTCAGCTACTTGAACTTCACCGATTTTTCTGATACTTTGCACACATATTGAGCTGTCATGACTATACAGTTTCGTGATTAAAAAAGTGGGCAGGGCAACGCCCATTAAAAAAAGTTATAATTTTTAGTTTTTGGCACTTGATATTCAATTGAAATTCAGAATGCATTTTTAGTCATTAAGGGGCGTAGCAACGCGCACCGGGCTTTTCTAGTATGTTATAAATTCTAAAGGTTATTCTGATGCTATACAAACACATGTCATAGGTATATACATACTATACATACAATTCTTTACTACACTGCAAATACTATACTATAGAAATGTGTATTTAAAGTACATGTAAACATGTGTATACAGATAAATTACTAAACAACTTTACAACTTTTGAATAATGTTGACTCTTTTAAAATGTAACAATTTTGCACATCCCCATTACCAAGCATATGAAAAAAAATAAAAATAAAATACACAGTAGTGTATTTGAAAATAATAAAAATATTTATGTTTAAAAAAAATTAATAAAAGTAAATTTTAATCGATTGTCATACAATGTGAAAAAAATAAACATCTTTTAACTCAGTGTTTGAATAAGCTTTTATTGTGATAACAGTTTTCCATCATCTTTGACGACATACTTGTATGTTTTTGTTATTGTACAATATTTGAACAACAAAATATAAAAAATTCTTTATCAAAGGTATATAAAGAATATGAAGTTTTGGAAAATGTGAAATTTTTTTAATGAAAAAGCACAAGGCAAAGCATAAAATCTTTTTGTTTTTTTTTTCATTTTTTTAAATTTGTGAACCCCAAAGTAAACAAACTATATTTTATGTACGAATGTGTAAAATAAAACACAAACTTTATGTAAGTAAGCTCTAAAAAATTTTATTATTGATTTAGACAGAAGTCATTTAAAATTGTAGGTTAAGAAATATTCATTCATCAGTTAACAAGAGTTCAGAGAGAATTTTTTTTGTTTATATTTTTTCTTATACTTATTAAGCTTAACATTTGAAATGAAAACTTCACTTTCGCAGCTAAGATCTTAAATAAGTAAATACAAAATCAACTGACGATTCAAAACGACCTGATGAATAAATGTACTGTTATTGTAGGTGTACCTTCCCAAATAACGCAAAATAACACTAGTTGCCAAAAAAAAAAGTCGGGAGCTCAAACCTTGTAATGTGATTTTAATTGACTTAAGCATGCTGAATCCAAATATGATTACAGTCTGATTCAGTCTAGTTTTGAGATTGTCTTGTTTTAATAAAATACTAAAATTTAAATATTAAATACGTATTTTTTATAACAAGAGTAAATCTATTATATAAATGACTTCTATTGTATATACTTAAATCATAAACGAGGTCTACTATTAATATAACATTAAAATTTCATTATTATTTGGTAGATATCTTTCTTTTATAAGTGTTATATGCTGTTTCACTATTGATTTTCAAACAGAGATCAGATAAAATTTCTAAGAACTATTTGCCGTTATAATTTTTTTCCATGTACGCAATATCTTGTTGGAATCATTCACCATGCTCATCAGACATCGCACAAAGATTTTCTGTTAAAAATTAATGCATATGTTCAGGGATCAATTTTTTTGCAGACCAGTGTAATTAGAATTTGCTGAAAATAATTTTTTCGACAATAATTTTATGCTTTTGCAATAATTTCTTTCAAATAATACCATAACAGAGCCACATTACTGCACCAATAAT
This sequence comes from Phyto melanocephala, assembly GCA_941918925.1. Classification (NCBI taxonomy): domain Eukaryota; kingdom Metazoa; phylum Arthropoda; class Insecta; order Diptera; family Rhinophoridae; genus Phyto; species Phyto melanocephala. The sequence goes on from OW799236.1 coordinate 104,330,986, forward strand.
TTCGAAGATTAAGAACGGTAATATTTCTGAAATAAAAACTTTCATTTAACTATTTATCATACACATATTGGAAGATTTAACTCGAAAAAACTATCAAACCGACTGTCATAGCATAAACAAGGTTTTGGTGCGCTACTAAAAACTACCTATTAGATATCGTGAATTTTTGTGTAGCCACTAAATTCAGTTAATAATATAAAGTCCTATTATTTCAAGGTAACGTTATCGCTTATCTTTTTTTTTGTTTTTTCTTAAATGCAAAAAATCCATTTTTTTTACAGAATTGTAATAAATAATTGAAATTAATTAAAATGGAAGTTAAATTTCAGCACTCAGGACTCATTCATTTTTGTTTTATCAGGCCATAAATGGTTGAAATAAAATATAATTAAATACATGTCAATAGTAACACTTTCAGGCATTACAGAGTAAAAAGATTTATTACAGTTTCCTATTAAACAAGCAAAAGTACTATGTTCGGTTGAGCAGAATCTTATTAACCCTTCACAAAAGTGTATATATGAAACTATAAACATCTATAAATTATTTGTGAAACCAATATTCTAAAATCTATATCTTATTTATGATGGCTGAAGCACTTCTGTCGGTTGTTGATTCATAGCGTGTCATCATGTACATACAATGTATGTATGTGTATTATTATGTAGGTGTGGTGTACAATTAAAAAATTAAAAATTTTATAAACCCAGCAAAACTGCAGACTAGATATGTATTACAAATATTCGTATGCATGTAATTTAAACTCGTTTGAGTTTTTCTGTTTAAAAAAAATCTTTTGTGAGTGAAAACTCCCTTATTAATTAAATGCCAAATTAACACTAAACTAAAACTAAACAGTTTACTTATTGTATTATCTGCTGCTACCTAATATAACCTGATGTTGTACCTGGAACTTATTGGATTGTCAGTTTGTATTTAGCGGATGTTCCCACAAGTTGTAGCAAAAATTATTTATTTACTTTTTCTGTAGAATTAATATTTGTAACGTTAACTTTTTAAAATCATAAAAAATATGACAACTGCGACAAAACTTCACACAGTTTGAACCATCATCCGCTTACATATAAACATACATATGTATTAGCGAACACTTGCTTTTGGTTGCAGTCTCAATAAAAAGTTTTTATATTTGCAATATGTCTGCCGGTAGGTGACCGATTAAACTAATATTTCCCATTAATTGTCGAGAAGTTATGTAATTTAGTTAAAGTAGATTAGTAAGGCAAACGCGGTGGTTTACTCAAATTTCAATAATGAAATTCCCGAAAACATTTTTAAAAAAGTGATACCGCACACCAGCCATAGGATATGTCAGGGTTTTAAAAAGTTGATTTCAACGCTTACGCGGACGTGTGGACCATCAGATAGGCTAAATGAATTTCTTTATCTATAAGGGTTCAGAATATATACTTTATGAAGTCGCAAATTAATATTGTATTAAAAATCCAACTGAATGACAAACCGTTATTTACCATTTAACACTCTCCAGTGAAGGCCATAAAAATATGTGTTTCATAGTATGTGGATATGTAGCATTGCATATGTGCTTGAGTTGGTAAAAATTTTTAATAAAACTATTTAAAGTGAACTTTTGTTGCATTTGTGTTGACATTATGAGCCATTATTTAATGCAGAATTTGCCCTTAAATGATTTAAAAAAAAGCTGGTATATGTTCGTACGGCCATTTTAAAATCTTGAAATATTTAATTGACTAAATTTATAAATAAAAAAAAAAATAATATAAATGAAGACAACAATATATAAAAATAATAAAACATTTATGATACATTAAATACGTGATTTCTATTTAATAAAAATATGTATTGCATATACGTAAGCATAAAAAATTCTAACAGAAAGCCTTATTTCTATACAGATAATGCCAAATTTGCCAATACTAACCCATTTTATCAGCTAGTTATGTAGTAAGCGTGGCATCGAACCCCAGCTGAGCCCAAATAAATTTTTTTTAGTTATTTTTTATTTAATATTATATATATATATTTTATATATTTTTTTTTAATTTTTTTTAATTTTTTTTTAAATTTTTTTTTAAATTTTTTTTATTTTTTATTTTATATTTATTAGTTATATTTTTTAATTTTTTTTTAATTTTTTTTATATCTTTTTTGTATTTTTTTTAAATTTTTTTTTATTTATATAAAAATTTTTTTTTATATTTTTTTTAATTTTTTTTTAATTTTTTTAAATTTTTTTTATTTTTTATTTTATATTTATATTTTTTTATTTATTTTTTTTATATCTTTTTTGTATATTTTTTTAAATTTTTTTTTTATTTATTTTAAAATTTTTTTATATTTTTTTTCACACATACGTAAATTTTTAATTTTACAATATGATGTTTTTATATATGTATGTTTTTTATATGTATGTACGTATTTCATTTGAGATACGTACATATTTCAATGGTGATACAAACTATTGTTATTGCTTGACTACACGTTGTGAAGGGTATATAAGATTCGGCATGGCCGAATATAGCACTCTTACTTGTTTATAGTGTATTATATTTAGCTGGTAAAGCCCTTTATTTAGATACTGAAAATAATAGATTTTCGTTTGTAAACTTTAGGAAACAGCCTAAAGCATTAATTTTGTAGTGGTTATATCTCTGTTAGTTTCAAAGTGATTTAAATTTTTTTCTCAGCAATAATTATCGAGACCACAGGTTGTGTTGTAGTGTTTTTAGCCTATCCAGAAGTTAACAAAAAGCTTGAGTAACTTAATTTAAAAAAAAGATATATATATATATAAATATTATTTTCACCTATAACCGAGTCAAATAATGGCCGATTTTTCCTGATTTGCTTACGAAATTCCCTAGATAGTCATATCACAGCGGCAAAGCAAAAGTGTCTAATTTTTTTTTTTTAAAATATTACATATATCGGTGGTCGCAAGTTGAAAGGCCCTAACTCTTACTTTTTTTTTTAAATAAGGGTTTCAGTGATTTCAATACATTTCACACAAATATTCCTCAACACTAAAATTTAAAGCAATAGTACCAACAAGAAGATTTTGGCACGCAATTTACAAAAAATATATTTTTATAATATATTTAGGTTTTACTATGTTTTTATCTTTTCCTGTAAAGTTATATTTGTTTGAGTTAGGGCCTTTCTACTAGAGTCCATCGATATGGAATCAAAACAAATATAAATATGTCAAGGCTAAAAAATTTTGATTTCTACGGTAAAAATATGAGAAAAAACCGAGGCTTATATCCCAGAAAGCAATTGATTCCCAAAAAAATGTATACCTCATACAGATCTGTAATACATTTTAGGGCTTCTTTAAATTTTATTTAATGCAAAACATGGACAGATGCTCATTCGACTCCACTAGTCATAGGTTTTTTTGCAATATTGTTTTGTAACAAACTATCAAATGGGTGTACAAAGTGTTTACAAAATAGATTTTCCATGAAAATTTGATATAACTCTTATAAAGCTGTTTAAATTTTTATGAATAAGACCATTTGAAAACAAGACAGGAACTTACAGAAGCTTTTAGGTAATTTTAACAAATGGACATTCCTATTTTCTCGAATTATATTTGTAGAAGGAAATTAGGCTTCTCCATTTAAATTACGAAAATGTTTCTTTTACATACTTTTCTTAATACATGCACGTAATTTATAAAATATTCTTTTAGCACCTTAAACAAATTGTAGTGAATAAAATTTTATATATTTTAACATCATTTATTATATAAGTTATATAATATAATCGAGTCTTTTGAAAAAGGATTTACCATAAAATTTTAAGATTTTTATTTTATTTATTTTTTTATTTCCTCTGTCAATTTTAATTCATGTGTTTGTACCTTTGAATATTCCTTTACGTAAACTGACAGTTCTGGTCTGGCTAAAAGAAGATAAAGCAGAAACAAAATCTGGATATTTACAATATTAAATTTACCTTTGATATGCAACTCGGTATTTTGTTTCGCATTTGCTTATGTGCGATAAGACTTTTTATTTTTCTTTTAAACTGTTGGCATGTTGTGCGTAAAAACAATCAATTTTTTTTTCCTTAATCTCTTCCATAACACTTGACCCACATTGTCAATTTTTGAGTGAGTGTGTTATGTGAGATCTGACTATACATTCTGGTACGTCAGGATAATGCCCAAAACATAAGTCAATTTACTTAAATTAAGTGTTTTAGTGTAGCCATTTTAAATAATTATTTAAATATCCCTTGTGAAAAGGATTAAATTAAAAATGAGAGAAACTAGTTTCTACCTGTGTATATGAATATATTTGGTGATATGATAAATGTAGTAATATAAATGTTGAAGATATTGGGCCGTATTCATAAAAAATATTTAAGGTTTATTAAAGGCTTATTTGACAGATGTTGTAGAGAAACTTGTCAAATAAGCCTTCAATAAACCTTAAATATTTTTTATAAATACGGCCCATTATGTTTAAGACCTGTGCTTCTTTGCAACATAGAAAGGCCAAAAACCAAATAATCCTTTACAAAAACGCAACCAAGGCATATTCATACAGTTATATGCAACGGCGAATTGATGCAAAAAAACAATTTTTTAGAGGATATTTTTTGTCATAGCCAATTTGTATAACAGGGATGGAAAACTTAAAAGTAATATGTTTAATTTTATAATTTTTTTCCAAAAAAATTATATATATATTTGTGAAACACAATATAAATAGTGAAAAATATATTGAATACATAAATTTTATATATTTATTATCGAAAAAGCACATCTAAGTTAATTTTTTAATAATGAAACCAAAATCTTATTTTCCATCTCTGCTTATAACGAGAGTAGAACGCAATTTTTAAATTTTAAATAAAACACAGATATTAAAAAAAAAATAGTAAACTTTATTATATCGTAAAGTAGACAGAATGACGTTATTTATGGAACAATATATCGTGCAGATGGCCGCCGCGGCTTTGCTGGCACACACGCGATCTTTAAATGAAATTTTCAATGACCTTTTTGCATAAATGCTGCGATATTTCATTAATGCAGCGTCCAATTTCCTCTTTTAAGGCTTGAGTCGTCGTCGGCTTATTCGCGTAAACCATCGACTTCAAAAAAACCCAAAGAAAAAAATCTAAAGGTGTTAAATCACACGATCTAGGCGGCCAATTCTGGTCTCCAAAACGTGAAATAACACGACCGGGAAATGACTGATGCAGCAGTTGAATTGTTTCTCTGGCTGTATGACATGTGGCGCCATCTTGTTGAAACCATATCCCTCCACATTCATTTCTTCAATTCTAGGCAAGAAAAAACTGGCTATCACTTCACAATACCGAACACCATTGACTGTTTGCGCTTGACCTGCAATGACGGTGTCGAATTGAGGTGGATGGAGTTTGAGCGACATCATCACGTACAGCTACGACATTTTTGGTCGATCGACCTGGTCGAAGGCGCGTTGTTATCTTTACATCACTAACAGACCCAGTTTCGGCAAATCTATCCATTAATCTCTTTACAGTTAACTCTTTTGGAGCATTATTGTGACCCCAAATTGATCGCAATTTGCGAACTGTAGCCGCAAAACTTTCACCATTTTGGTAAAACAATTTCACAATGAGAATGCACTGTTCATTCGTGTAGCGCTCCATTTTTACTAACCTCGTACCTTCTACTAGCAAACAATAACAATTGTTCAAACGTCAAACAATGACACTTCCAATGGCGCCAAATTTAAAAATTGCGTTCTAGTTGGGACACCCGATATAAACGAAATCGAGGCAACCTTAACAAAGTTTGAGAAAATGCCTCTCCATTAGCTGGGCTGATAATTTTCCTTGTATGGATTCTCCTTGAACGCAACAGATGGAGAAACATGAAATGAATCCAAATTTTAAATTTTTTCTATCAATTTATTTTAAGAATGTTGTCATTGGAATTAATTCGATTTATCTTTTACTTATACCCTTTTTTTTTATTTCAATTGCAAACTATATTTAAGAGGTAAAATATATATTTTTTTAAATTAATAAATAAAAGATCTCTAGATAAATATAAATGATTAGTTCAAAAAAAGATAAAAAAAAAATATTAAAATAATAACGACATTTTTTAATCTTAATTTAATCAATCAATCAAAATTAATCAATAAGATATTTTAAATCTATATGAAGAAATAAATATTTAAATAAGCTTTTATTTTGCTGGAATAATATCAAAACAAATAAACTTTAAATTCTTAACCGAGTTATTTGCCTACTGGGTTATACAAACAATGCTTAACTAATAAAAACATTGTTTTGAATTAACAGTTACATTATTTTATCTTTATTTAATTGTTTACTTTTTATTTTTGTGTACGTAGTAATAAAATTTTTTATATGCATATGTAGCAATAAAGGTTACTAACACAAATAGTTAAGGCGTTCACAATGTGTCATAAATTAAAATCTTAAAAATTTAAATATAAACGACAGTTCGAAATAAAGTATGCAATTTCGATTCAAACTTAGCTGATAAAAATTCAGCTGTCGAAACAAAAATCTAATGAGAGTAATTATTTGCTTTCATGTTATTAAAATTAAGTGAAAAATTAAAATGATATTTTCATGGTGTAATTACATAAGGTGATAGCGTAAAGGAGAGCAATTTTTGTCTCTCTTTTTTATGTATGGAGTTTGACAATTTCTGGAGTTGGTGGGCTGGTACCGCCACCTTATATAATTACACCATGGATATTTTTGATTTTGATAGTTTAAGAGCACACTGTTAAAAAAAATATTTTTTTCCATTCTCTCTTCCTGGTAAATTAAATTATTTTATGACAACCCCGAACAATTTAACTTACTCGAAATACACAACGGGAATATTTTTGCTTGTTTAAACAACAAACCAACCAGTGGTATTAAATTATTTCAAATTATCGTAGCACTGTTTATATAGAAGTAAAGCTACAATAAAAATTCCAAGTAACTTACATTCAATCGGAATATAGAAAAGAAATGAAAAAACTCATTTACAGAGAAGTAACTTTTCTCAGCTGCAGCGACTCTTGAAAAAACAATGCCACGGCTTCCAAAATTATATAAACCTCATTATATCCGGCTATTAGCAGGCCGCTTATTATTAAAATAGTTAATACATCACAATGTGAAGTACTACGTCATTTTGGCAATATGACTTGATATTATCTTGTAAATCACTTGCTGTACTCACAAGGTGTTCTAACATGTCATAATGTGCTAGGATGTAACAATAGTTTAAAAAAAAATTTCTTTCTTTTCAAATAAAAACTGTCATAAAATAATACTTATGTGCATATTATATTTATCTTGTTTTCATAACTATTCAGGTGTCTAAGGCGATTGACTAAGACTCTGCTAAGCAGAGCTGTCTGTAGAATTTGTAAGATGCCGCGTCTGATATCCATTAAAAAAACTGAAATAAAAATTAAGCAAAATTGGAGATTTAAATTAAATATATCATACTTAGATATGAAGGGATATATTTTTTACGTTATTATTTTAAAACATTTGAATTTGAGACACTTTGTGAATACAGTTAATATGTATACAAATGAGGAGAATGAATAATATTTATATTTATTCAATATAAACTTTTTTGCGAAAGTATGTGTTAGTTTCATTTTCAACCCCATAAGGTATACACTTTGTCCGTCTGTCAGTTCATGTAATCATTAAAATCAATTTTATAAAGCCCACATAAATCGTATGGTTTTGCATATATTATTACTTTATCAGAAATATGAAAATTCTGGTGTAGAAAAGAGCAAAAATTCAAATATGAATCTCAATCCACTCAGCTAGTATCGGATAACTAACTTTTCCTAGATATTCTGTCATTATCACATAGAACTTATAGCCTAATATAAAATATAATACAAATTAAAAGGAAAAGTTCAAATGTAATACTTTAAAAATACAACAAACAAACACAGGGCATGGTGTAAAAATAAAACATTGTTCAACTAATACCATCTTGTTTAGAACACATGTAACATATAATGCAACTGCATAACTGCAAAAATTGCTTTAGCGACATCTGTGGATCTGTAGCTAAAGGCAAGCAGTAATTACTTGTGGTAATGACGTGCAAAAAGAATACAGCAAAAACAGATGTTGGTGAATTTCGTACTAACTCAGTGTTATATGAAAGACATGAATAAATTAGAACAAATAATTCTATATTTCAATTTTCAATAAAATACTGAGTTAAATAGTTGATATTTACACACAACATTTGTAGTTCTGATCAAAAGAGTGCTGATGATGAAACCGTAGCTGGTTTCGAAAATGCATTCCACTCAGCTAGTATCGGATAACTAACTTTTCCTAGATATTCTGTCATTATAACATAGAACTTATAGCCTAATATAAAATATAATACGAATTTGTTTTTATTGAAATTGTAACAAAATTCTATTTATATAACAACGCTTTATTTGGCCATACCGAATCAAAAATACCCCTCACAATCATTATATCTTTGATTTTGTATTTTACTAGTAATACCACTTTATGGATATCAACCATATTGATGAAGTTAAAAAAATGTCGCCATTTTGTTTCAGATAGTTTAGCGTATTCATTTGACACCCATATCAAGTGGGTTAAAGTAGATAATGCCTTTATCTATTAAATTTGACTCAAATATCCGCCATTTAAAATAGCACACCATTTTGGAATCTTACTTTTACAGAGTATTGTACTCTTTAAGCCATTTGTGAAACTGATATTTTAAAAATAATATTTAGATTTTAATAGGCAGAATATTGAACGAAGTTTTAAATATATTATTAACAAATTTTTGCTCTCATTACTACTTAGTACATTTCTTATTATTACTTCAGGATGCCAAAAAGAATTTGATATCCCATATATACTTATCTCATCCAGCTGCCTTTAAGTTATTATTCAAATTTCTTTCTCTATGCCTTTTGCTTTTATACCTTATTTTGCGTTTAAGTTTATATTTTTCCCTCTCTTCTCATTTCATTTATGCAAATCTCCATTGGGAATATATTCCAAAAAAATATTTTTTTGTTTTTGAATTTCAGAAAATTATAATTTTTTTTTCTCCACTTTTCGCCGTCAGATGATAACAATATTTGTTTTTTTAGCATCATTAAAAAAATATGCCAATTGTCACTTTCAATATTCTGTGTCAAATAAATTTGTCGCATTTTTTTAGGTCTGTTAAACAGTGAGTTTGTTGTCATTGTTCCAATTGTTAAGTATTTTGTGTGTTTAATTTTCAAGCTAATTTATTGTTGACGTTGTTCTCGATATTCGTAGACACTAGAAATATTTGCATTTAATTCTGTCCCCTTTTATCAACAATCTCTTGTTGAGGTTAACAAAAAAAAAAAAAAAAGATTGTTTAGGCTCGTCAGCATTTTGATATTGAATAAAATTGATTAAAAATTCTCTAGATTGAAGATAAGAATTATTTAAGGCAATAAATCTTTTATGGTTTATATCAATACAAATGAAAACAAGTGTACTTATATAAGTGACAGGGACAATGTATATTATGTGGATTTTAAAACAGATTAGTACAATTTTCGCATATGGTTTAATGCAATCAAGTATTTTTTATACAGAGTGATCCAACCAAAAATGATGTTAATTGTAAATAAAACAAAAAGTTATCAATAACTTATCTTAATAATTTTTGTTTTGATAAAAAGATCTGTGACTACTTTGTGGGAAACAACATATCGGCCAAATTGCCGGCGAAGCAGCGCCGCGACCGGTTACAGTAATTTCTCTTATTGAACATATATACTTTGTCTAAAAATACTATTAATATTTTATTATTATAAATTCAAATACGCAATTTTGTAACATTTCATTTTAAAAATAGTGAAATATTTCTTGAGTTATGTCACTATTGAAGTAAATGAGCGATATTGGCTTATTTGCCAATCAACTGTCGTGAACGTTGTTGTTCTGATGCTTTAGTAGTTATAATTAGAAACACATTGCAGCTAAAAAAAATTAAGTTTAAATAATTTCAAGTAAACACAAAAAGTTACCAAAACTTAAATATACATTTTTAACTAAACATTGAAACAACAGCAGGGCGTCAAAATAATATAATAACAAGTAAGAGCACTATATTCGGCTGTGCCGAATCTTTTATACCCACCACCAATTTTGTGTACATTTAAAGCACAATATTTATTATTTTGTTAATCGCTATTGAATAATATCTTTATAATAAAATATGTATCACTTTCTTTGTAGAGGGTGGTTAAATTTTTTAGGGCCCATGTTGAAGGTGAACTACACCTAGTCTTTAAATTTGTTTTCTGCATTTCACTTGACATTTCTCAATCTCAAACTTACTCAATTTGATCTGTAGAAAGATACGCAAATGAGCAACTCTTTAAAGTTATTCAGGTTTTTTTTATGAAAATGGGTGTTTAAATCAAAATGCATTTTGTGCACTTCGTAATTCTTTTGATCAACATAATCATTCAAATTCATCCACAATCAGGAAAATTGTAAAAAATATTTAAATTTCTGCAAAACAGGTCTGTATAAAATGTTAGAAAATCTGTGAATGCCTTCTTATTTCGTTGAATGGGAAGCATGGTTGTTTTTTTCGATAGTGTGGCAAAAGAGCAGTCAACCTCGACTCATCATCGTGCCCAACAATTGAGCATCAACATTGTCATTGAAAATTTGGACCATCAGATAGAGGAGTGGCGCCGAGGATGGGGGGGGGGCATTTGGCCGATATTTTGTTAAATACATAATTGAACCGTACAAATATTATCATTACAAAAAGAAATAATAATAATTTCCTAAATAATTTGAATAATTCAACATCAGCCCTTAAAATTTAACCACCCTTTATAACTTCGATATGCTACTAAAAGGCTTTTGTAAATGTAGTCTTTTAATGAACGTGGGCGTTAAAGTAGGCGTGTTAATAAAGTTTCTGCTAATAAATACAACTTAGATATTTCAATATAGTTCTTTATTTTCCCAAAAACTTTGTCAATAGAGAAATTACATGAATTTAAGAAAACCCGTTATATGGGAGGTAGGCGTTATAGTAGGCGTGTCACCTAAACTTTTTGGCACAACAACTACATTGATTAGAAGGATATATGTAGCAAATTTCCTCATCATACCTCTAATTTTGTCTGTTTTAGTGGGCGTTATAGTAGGCGTGTTAAAGTTATTTTTACGAATGAGTACATTTTAGATGTTTCAATATAGCCTTTTATTATTCCAAAATCTTTATTAATAGAGAAATTATATGAATTTTAGGTAAAACGTTATATGGGAGGTGGGCGTAAAAGTTGGCGTGGCACCTTAATTTTTTTGTACAATAATGACACTGCCTAGGGGGATATACGTAGCAAATTTGATCATCATACATCAAATTTTGGCGGTTTTATGAGCTTTGAAATTTCATTAACGGTAGATAACGTGAAAAGTGGGCGTTATAGTAGGCGTGTCAAAGTTATTTTTGCGAATGAGTACATTTAAAATGTTTCAATATAGCCTTTTATTATTCCAAAATTTTTTTTAATAGAGAAATTATATGAATTTTAGGTAAAACGTTATATGGGAGGTGGGCGTAAAAGTGGGCGTGGCACCTTAATTTTTTTGTACAATAATGACACTGCCTAGGGGGATATACGTAGCAAATTTTATCATCATACCTCTAATTTTGTCGGTTTTATGAGCTTTTAAATTTCATTAACGGTAGATAACGTGAAAAGTGGGCGTTATAGTAGGCGTGTCAAAGTTATTTTTGCGAATGAGTACATTTTAGATGTTTCAATATAGCCCTTTATAATTCCAAAATCTTTATTAATAGAGAAATTATATCAATTTTAGGTAAAACGTTATATGGGAGGTGGGCGTAAAAGTGGGCGTGGCACATTGATTTTCCCTTAAAAAAAAGCCAAAAATCACCAAAAATCAAAGTGTGCAAAATTTCAGAGTCGTACATCCAATTTTGTTGGTTTTATGACGTTTTTGTTTTTAAATATACCGAAAAATACACTGTGCGGTATAAATTTTCGTACATTTTGATCGATAACTCCTTTCCTAATGATTAGATTTAAGTAATTTTTGGTGAAAGATATTGCTTTGACTCGAGAAATATATATTCGAAGTTTCATGACTGTACGTTAATCCATTTGGACACAATACCATTTTATTCGATGTTCGTAGGACACGGTTTTTTCGACCTACTCTTGCATTCCGAGCTATAACTCACTTCCTAATATTCCGATATAGCCCATTTTCAATACCAAACAAACCTTGTTTAAAAGAAAGATTCTGGCAAAATTTGAGCCTCCTAGCTTTTTCGGTGCGACCTCTATCGTGCTTTCCACAGACGGACAGACGGACATAGCTAGATCGTCATCAAATCAAACCCTGATTCAGAATATATATACTTTATGGGGTCTAAAATGGATATTTCGATGTGTTACAAACGGAATGACAAAATGAATATACCCCCACCATTTTTTTGGTGGCGGGTATAAAAAAGAGATCCTTAAATTCTAGTTTTTTGAATATATTTAAGAAATACTCATGTCACAAGGGGGAGACAAATATTTTTTATATGGTTAATTTAAAAAGTCATGTAAAAACATACATGTACATATGTATGTACATTAGAGCGTACCAAGTTAAAAGAGGAAAAATTTTGCTAATCATCTTCGAATATAAAGATACGAGTTTTCAATTTTGAGGTTTTATTCTAATTGAATAAAAAAAGGTTTTTTAGATATTAAAAAATATCTAATAAAATTTATTACAGGAAGGTTCCTGTTAAAAAGTAAATATTTTATGGATCGAGTGACCCCTAAACTGGCTAGGAATAATCTATTACCGAAATTCTCAATAACGTTGTTCAATATGCTGTTATCAATGGTTGATATCTGCTCAAAAATATTGTTTTTATACCTTTTTATACCCGCCATCGAAAAAAATGGTGGGTAACGAAAAATCAATGTGCCACGCCCACTTTTACGCCCACCTCCCATATAACGTTTTACCTAAAACTCACATAATTATTCTATTAATAAAGATTTTGGAATAATAAAGGGCTATATTGAAACACCTAAGATGTACTGATTCGCAAAAACAACTTTGACACGCCTACTATAACGCCCACTATTCACGTTATCTACCGTTAATGAAATTTAAAAGCTCATAAAACCGCCAAATCAATGCAAATGTTGTGCCAAAAAATTAAGGTGCCACGCCCACTTTAACGCCTATCTCCCATATAACGGTTTATCTTAAATTCATGTAATTTCTTTATTGACAAAGTTTTTGGGAAAATAAAGGACTATATTGAAATATCTAAGTTGTATATATTGGCAGAAATTTTATTGACACGCCTTCCTTAATGCCCACTTTCATTGAAAGACTACATTAACAAAAGCATTTTAGTAGCATATCGAAGTTATAAAGGGTGGTTAAATTTTAAGGACCGATGTTGAATTTAAATAAAACACAACTTATTTAGGAAATTATTATTATTTCTTTTTAAAATTATAATATTTGTATGGTTCAATTATGTCTTTAACAAAATATCGGCCAAATGGCCCCACCCCCTTTCTTGGCGCCACTCCTCTATCTGATGCTCCAAATTTTGAATCACAATGTTGATGTTGGGCATTGTGATGAGTCGAGGTTGACTGCTCTTTTGCCACACTATCGCAAAAACCAACAATGGTTCCCATTCAACGAACTAAGCAGGCATTCACAGATTTTCCAACATTTTATACAGGCCTGGTTTGCAGAAATTTAAATATTTTTTACAATTCTCCCGATTGTGGACGAATTTGAACAATTCTGTTGATCAAAAGAATTACGAAGTGCACAAAATGCATGTTGATTTGAACACCAATTTAAAAAAAAACCTGAATAACTTTAACGCGTTGCTCATTTGCGTATCTTTCCACGGATCAAATTGAGTAAGTTTGAGATTGAGAAATGTCAAGTGAAATGCAGAAAACAAATTTAAAGACTAGGTGTGGTTCACCTTAAACATGGGGCCTTAAAATTTAACCACCCTCTACAAAGAAAGTGATACATATTTTATTATAAAGAGATTATTTTATAGCGATTAACAAAATAACAAATATTGTGCTTTATATGTACACAAAATTGGTGGTGGGTATAAAAGATTCGGCACAGCCGAATATAGTGCTCTTACTTGTTTTATATTAGAAGGCGTACTTCTGATTTTTTTTTGATACTACCTCATTTACATGTGTAACAGTTACATGTTTGACTTCGAAATCAACTTAGATAGGTAAAATTAATTATATTTATGCTATTTATTAAATGAAATTCTATGCTTAAAATAAAAAAATAAAAAATAGGAAAAAATTAAATTTTCCATAAATTTTAATTTTTTTTTTTTAAATTTTATTTCACAGCGTTCACACTTAGGTATAAGAGAAATTTATCCCTGTATTTCAGATAAATATTTTTTTAAAAGAATTTTTTTATACGAAAAATTAGACCCAGAACTGATTTTGTTTAAATTATTTTCAGCTGAGCTTGGTTTGACTTAAATTTTTTCTTGCAAATTTGATCTGAGATGCCACATTATATTGTGTTTGCATGGGAGAAAGTAAAGAAACAAATAACGTCTTTGACTTTGCTGATATTTTTTTTCAATATTAAACTCATAACCGAAAAGAAAATTTATTTATAGTTTACATTATTCTTTTGAGAGGAAACCCCTATTTCTTAATTAGGTTAAATTATACTTTAATTATAGATAAAACTGAATTAAGCTGCCATATTATATAACTTTTGCAAAAAAAAAAAAAACAGTGGCTTATTTTAACGTTGTGTTATTCATATGGAAGTTATAATTTTGGTATAAAATTTTTAAAAATAAAATAATTGTTTTACAGTTAACGCTCGGTAAAAAAAATTTCTTTAACGAAAAAACTTTTCTCTAATGAAAAAATTTCTTTAACGAAAATATTTCTCTAACGAAAAATTTTTTAAAATCAAATGCGTGAAAATATTTGAGAACATACAATCACCTCACAATTTCAGAAAATTTTTGTAAAACTTTATACATTATGTAAACAAAACCTTGAGTATTTTGCAGGGAAAATTTAAAGCAAAAACAGAAGGGGAAAAAAGAGAGAACTCAATCTGATAAAACCCTTACTATGTTGTACATGGTACAATTATCAGATAGCCTCAGTAAATCAGCTGATTTTTTTTTCTCTACCTTAAAGTTGAAATAAAATCTCAAATTTTGTTTATGTATGTGTACATATTGTGTACGTATATATTCTTCCGCCAAAAAAACACGCACACACATTTGCTTTTTGACATTTAAGTTGTCGTTTTCCAACAACAAAATACATGTAGAATTTTGTTGTTGCAGAACTGAGGCTACCTGATGATTGTACCATGTATGTTGTATATAAGTAGTTTTAGTGACCACATCGTAAATTAACAGAAATTTCAGATTTGATGTTATACTTCATTTAGCTTAATTACTTTCGATTAAATTTTTCGTATTTATTTCGCCATTATTATTATTGACACCATCTTGGATTTTACATTTTATATTTTCTTATATTCCACTGGTCAATCACTTTCATTTGATGCCAACATTGCTTGTGGGGGGGAAAGCCATAATTTCTATATTATACCCATATATTCGACATATTTTTTGGAATGTCATCTTGGATTTTAACGTCTTCATAGTTCAAATCATTTGATAGCAATATTAAAGAAGGTTGAAGTTGGTACATTTCCAAATACTATTTATATTCAAAGTTGTAACTTCTTGTAGCGACCATCATAGTTCTAGAAGCATATTATATTAGTAAATTGTTTCTTGATATCTACAAATAGTAATAAAACTCGGGTTAATGATACCAAGATATTATATGGCTGAGTAAACTTATATTTTTTTTATCTATCAATACAAATTGTTTAAATTTCTAAACATTCGTAGCAGATTGGCGGGTGTAATGGTTACAAAATATATTCTGCTTTCCATTTCTTTGTTTTATAGCTGAACAATTGTGTAAGTTTAAAGAGGCGCAGTTATATGTAGGTGCTCTAATATGCCTATACCTACCAATAACCGTGACTACCACGATTTAAAAGTGCAGCTGTTGTTGGTGCTTCTTTGCTTTAAAATTTTTTTTTTAAATTTGTAAAATTGTTATAAACCTAATAGGTTATACTATATTATGTCTGGAATATAAAAAAATGATTTGACTACTTGAGAAATCAAAAGTGCTGTTTGAAACACATTTGAAAGTATCAGCAAAACAACACTTCCATCAAGTCTAACAAGCAAGCCTAAACAAGAGCAGCCAGCGGTGTACAAAGCTCTAACGCTAAGGTGATAAACCTGAACAAGAGAATATACGGTAATGTCTACCGGAACTCAAACTGGAGATCCATAAGGAACTACATTGAGGGGACTGAGTTCTTGAACTAGTCCAATATTTATGTATGGGAAATTATGATTATGGTTTTAAATTGGGAATTCCGGTTCCCACATGGAGCGCACAATATGCCAACTGGGCATAAGTGTATACCTGTCATGGGTTTGGGCTTTTAGTGCCCCTCCTTTTCAACCTAACCTAACCTATGTTTTTAAAAAAAAAAATACGTAAAAATAGAGATAAAATCACTAGATTAACTTAAAAAAAAGCTAAAATGGCATTACTTTTCAATAGTAACAAAAACAAAAAGGAAAAAAAACAAGTAAGAGCGCTATATTCGGCCGTGCCGAATCTTATATACCCTTCACAACGTGTAGTCATGCAATAACAGTAGTTTGTATCACCATTCATCCCATATAAAATACGTACATATACAAAGCATACATATATAAAAACATCCCATTGTAAAATTATAAATTTACGTATGTATGTTAAAAAAATTAAAAAAAAAAATTTTAAAAAAAAATTTAAAAAAAAAAAAATTTTTTAAACATAATTAAAATATATAAAATAAATAAAAAACAAAAAAAAATATTTAAAAAAAAAAGTAAAAAAAAAAATAATAAAAATATATAAAAAAAATTTTTTTTGCCTCAGTTGGGATTCGATGCCACGTTTTCTCTAACCAGTATACACGTTTGTATGTATGTATGTTGTTGTTGTAATGTTGTTTTTGTGAAAAAAAAATCGAGGTGGTCGTGGGTTTTTGCTCATATCTCAGTTGTTTATGTACCGATGTTTCTGATTTTCAATACTGATCTACTCCCGAATATTTCTGATATTTTACTACCTCACCCGAGTCCAAGCGATGTCGGGGGGCTTCAAAAAGTTGATTTCAACATACACACGGACAGACGGTCAGACGGACTGACGTACAGACTGACAGCGCTTAATCGACTCCCCTATTCATAAGCTTTCAGAAAATATATACTTTATGGGGTCGGAAATCAAAATTGTAGAAATTTCACACGGAATGACAAACCTATATATACCCTTTTTCACTGTGTGAAGGGTATAAAAACAAATGCACTGCAGCCAACCTCCATACCTAACGCCTTGTTAAAAAGCCTTTCCCATTTGCAAAGTGCTGCCGTAGCGATATTTATGTTTAATATTTTAACAAATTGTATGGACTGGAGAACATTTGACTGTCAAAAAATGGTTGCCCGATCATGTTTAGGATTGGCTGTATGAAATAATTCAAAAAGAGAATAGTAAACAAACTTCTGGTTTGAACTCGAAACCCAGCAACAAAGTATTAAAGTTTGAGCAGCAATATATCGGAATTTTTAATTTTATAATTTGTTATTCTTTCGTTATAACAACAACTATTAATATTTTACTATCATTTTGGTGATCGATTTTATATCGATAATTGTTGCAAAAATGCTCTTCCAAATAAGCTTCGACACATTCATGTGAAATTTTTTCAATCACTAATTTTTGTTGTAATCTAATCTTTCATAATCTCACACTCTTTGCACACAAAATATTATTATTTTTTTAAGCTCACAAGGATATTGATCCAAGTTTATAAAATTATTTAACACAATGTGTGAACTTTCATTTGTACTCCTTTTTGTAAGTTGCGCACTATTTTTTGGAAACCTCATGACCTTACTTTACTCATATTAGTTCTGTATTCCACATTTGTATTAACAAAAGCATCATCAACAGTATTTCTGTTGTACGTGATCATATCATGAAACATTTCATTGTTTTTTTGGCGCCTTTGTTGAAACAAACAGCAGGATACGAGTAACTATGAATAATTCAAGTAAATATTTGAGCACATAAGTCCTTTGTTTAAACGTCCCACACAACTACAAATAAACATATTCTGCAATGAGTTTAAAGAAAACTGTTTGCTTTCAATATAAAAAATTGTTGCCGAATAGAACTTGGATATTGAAAACCATATTTTTATACCCGCCACCAAAAAAATGGTGGGGGTATATTCATTTTGTCATTCCGTTTGTAACACATCGAAATATCCATTTTAGACCCCATAAAGTATATATATTCTGAATCAGTGTTTGATTTGATGACGATCTAGCTATGTCCGTCCGTCTGTCCGTCTGTCCGTCTGTCCGTCTGTCCGTCTGTCCGTCTGTCCGTCTGTTGAAAGCACGATAGAGGTCGCACCGAAAAAGCTAGGGGGCTCAAATTTTGCCAGAATCTTTCTTATAGACAAGGTTTGTTTGGTATTGAAAATGGGCTATATCGGAATATTAGGAAGAGAGTTATAGCTCGGAAAGCAAGAGTAGGTCGAAAAAATGGTGTCCTTCGCACATCGAATAAAATGGAATTGTGTCCAGACGCATAAACGTAGAGTCATGAAACTTCGAATATGTATTTATCGAGTCAAAAGAATGTTTTTCCCTGAAAATCGCTTAAATCTATGAATTAGGAAAAGAGTTATCCATCAAAATGTACGAAAATTTATACCGCACAGTGTATTTTTCGGTATATTTAAAAACAAAAACGTCATAAAAGCAACAAAATTGAATGCACGACTCTGAAATTTTGCACACTTTGCTTTTTGGCAAGACGCTTTTTTGTGACGGAAAATCAATGTGCCACGCCTACTTTTACGCCCACCTCCCATATAACGTTTTACCTAAAATTCATATAATTTCTCTATAAATAAAGATTTTGGAATAATAAAGGGCTATATTGAAACACCTAAGTTGTACTCATTCGCAAAAACAACTTCGACACGCCTACTATAACGCCCACTTTTCACGTTATCTACCGTTAATGAAATTTAAAAGCTCATAAAACCGACAAAATTAGAGGTATGATGATAAAATTTGCTACGTACATCCCCCTAGGCAATATCATTACTGTACCAGAAAATTAAGGTGCCACGCCCACTTTTACGCCCACCTCCCATATAACGTTTTACCTAAAATTCATATAATTTCTCTATTAATAAAAATTTTGGAATAATAAAGGGCTATCTTGAAACACCTAAGTTGTACTCATTCGCAAAAACAACTTTGACACGCCTACTATAACGCCCACTTTTCACGTTATCTACCGTTAATGAAATTTAAAAGCTCATAAAACCGCCAAAATTAGAGGTATGATGATAAAATTTGCTACGTACATCCCCCTAGGCAATATCATTACTGTACCCGAAAATTAAGGTGCCACGCCCACTTTTACGCCCACCTCCCATATAACGTTTTACCTAAAATTCATATAATTTCTCTATTAATAAAAATTTTGGAATAATAAAGGGCTATCTTGAAACACCTAAGTTGTACTCATTCGCAAAAACAACTTTGACACGCCTACTATATCGCCCACTTTTCACGTTATCTACCGTTAATGAAATTTAAAAGCTCATAAACACGCCTACTATAACGCCCACTTTTCACGTTATCTACCGTTAATGAAATTTAAAAGCTCATAAAACCGCCAAAATTAGAGGTATATTTGCTACGTATATCCTTCTACTCAATGTAATTGTTGTGCTAAAAAGTTTAGGTGTCACGCCCACTTTAACGCCTACCTCCTATATAACGGTTTATCTTAAATTCATGTAATTTCTCTATTGACAAAGTTTTTGGGAAAATAAAGGACTATATTGAAATGTCTAAGTTGTATTTATTAGCAGAAACTTTATTGACATGCCTACTTCAACGCCCACTTTTACTAAAAGACTACATTAACAAAAGCATTTTAGTAGCATATCGAAGTTATAAAGGGTGGTTAAATTTCAAGGGCCGATGTTGAATTTAAATAAAACACAAATTATTTAGGATATTATTATTATTATTTCTTTTTGTAATTATAATATTTGTACGGTTCAATTATGTATTTAACAAAATATCGGCCAAATGGCCCCCCCCCATCCTTGGCGCCACTCCACTATCAAATGGTCCAAATTTTCAATGACAATGCTCAATTGTTGGGCATGATGATGAGTCGAGGTTGACTGCTCTTTTGCCACGCTATCGCAAAAACCACCAGTAGTTCCCATTCAACGCACTAAGAAGGCATTCACAGATTTTCTAACATTTTATACAGACCTGTTTTGCAGAAATTTAAATATTTTTTACAATTCTCCAGATTGTGGACGAATTTGAACGATTATGTTGTTGAAAAGAATTACGAAGTGCACAAAATGCATTTTGATTTGAACGCCCATTTTTATAAAAAAAACCTGAATAACTTTAAAGCGTTGCTCATTTGCGTATCTTTCCACGGATCAAATTGAGTAAGTTTGAGATTGAGAAATGTCAAGTGAAATGCAGAAAACAAATTTAAAGTCTAGGTGTAGTTCACCTTCAACATGGGCCCTTAAAATTTAACCACCCTCTACAAAGAAAGTGATACATATTTTATTATAAAGAGATTATTCCGTAGCGATTAACAAAATAATAAATATTTTGCTTTAAATGTACACAAAATTGGTGGTGGGTATAAAAGATTCGGCACAGCCGAATATAGTGCTCTTACTTGTTTTTCTTTAAATCCTAAAAGATGTTTATTTTACATTTGCATTTTTTACTTATGGTTATTATCAGCTTAGTTAATACTTCAAGATCTATTTGGTTTTTGTTACGCTTAAGAAGAGTGATATATATTTATAGAATTTTTTGTTTATAAAATAAATTTCAAAATAACTAATGTATGTAAATCTTAGACAATATACTTTTATATGTAAAATATTCGTGTGGATAAAAACATAATGATTCACATGAAAATTCTTAATGAAAAACGTTGATTTCTCTTTATTCTTACATATCTACCAGATGTTAAAATTTTTAAATTTTGCATTATGAACCATCTTAATATTTTCATAATGTATGACACAAATAGGAAGTATAAATTCATTTATTATATAAAAACTTTATCCTGGTACATACATATGAGACATTGAAAATGATATTAAGCATTTTTACTTTGTTATTAGAATTAAAATTAAATTTAATTAAAAATTTTTTAACCTTAAATCTCATACTGATTCAAAAATCTTGTTTGAACATTTTTAATAGAGAGAAACAAATAAATAAATTGTTCACAGAATTCCAGAAAGATGCTTAGAACATTTTAAATATTTTCGCATAAAATATTTATAATAAAAAACAAACAGGAATTCAATAAAAACACCAAACATTTAAAAACAGTAA
Organism: Phyto melanocephala; assembly: GCA_941918925.1. Taxonomy (NCBI): domain Eukaryota; kingdom Metazoa; phylum Arthropoda; class Insecta; order Diptera; family Rhinophoridae; genus Phyto; species Phyto melanocephala. Next base: position 104,352,635 of record OW799236.1, read on the forward strand.
TATAAATCGATTTTGTTTAACATAGTGGCCCATAAATTTAATAAACAAATATGAATGCTTTCTTCGGCAGTGCCGAATCTGATAATACCTTTCACCACGATTTGTTATTTCCAATGCCATTTTTTTGTTTTTGAATTTTTACATAGTTAGTTGTATTCTATTAGTCAAGACCTTTTATTTAATACACATCTATATAGGGTTAAGAAAAAAATTATCTCCCATTTTGTTTAGGGCACCATCTTGAATTAAAACTTTTCATAATTTACTATACTTTTTTGGTCAAGCCCTTTCATTCGAAACCAATATCGTTGGTGTGAAAGGGGCAAAGCCATAATTACTATATTAGACCAATATATGCACTATTTTTTTTCGAACTCCATCTTCAGGCCCTTTCTTTTAATAGTCTACTACTCCTCTTTACACTTTCAACTATCCACAAGCTTAAAAAAAATTTTTCGGTTTTAAACTTCAGGAAAAACATCAAAGTAGTTTTATTTTTAAGCTTATACCTCAGTTGGTTTTCGGCTAATTTGTCAGTTTTTCTTCAACAATAATTTTCGAGACTTTAGCCTATATTTTTAGTGTGACCTTAAATTAACTATAAGCTTTTGTAATTTGATATATTAAAAAAATATAGATATTTTGAAATTATTTTTGCCTATAACGTGTTTCTAAATTATCCTAGGGCTAAAAATGTTTGATTTTAGTGGTTAAAATATGTAAAAAACCGAGAAAGTCGTTTCTATTTCCTCATATCTCAGAAAGTTACAAGACAATTTAACAGTATAGCGATTCATTTCGAATATTTTCAAAATGATGGTAATCACACCCAAAACAGTGGTATATGTGGGGACTTCTATGAGTTGATTTCAACTAACATACGGACAGATGGACATCGCTCAAATGACATAAGTTTTCAGAAAATAAATACTTTGAGAGATCGGAAAATAATATTTTTGATATTTTAAATAGAATTACAAAGCTTTATATTCCCTTGGCATAACAAATGAAGAGTATAAAAACCTGTTATAAATTTTATTAATGTAGGCACAAACTAAAGTCAACTTGAAGACGAAACAACTTTAATTATGAATTCCCACGTAATGTAATTTTTAATGAAAATCTAAAACACGTCTCAGAACGCAATAGCGAAATATAATCTAAAGACCTGAATTAGTGACACAAAATCACAAAATTATACATTCAATCCCAAAACTAATCGTAATTGCTACATCGCAATTACTTTTAAATGTGAGTACCTAGCAAAAGAATATTTCTCCCCGAAAATTGTTTAAATCTATGCATTACAAAAGGAGTTATAGATCAAAATGTACGAAAATTTTTACCGCATAGTGTATATTTGAAATTTAAAACTTAATAAAACTGACAAAACTATATGTACGATTCTGAAATTTTGCAAACATGGCTTTTTAGTCAAAGTCTTCGTTATAACGGAAGATAAATGTGCCCCGCCCACTTTTTTTCTTAAAATTTTTATAAAAATATATTAGTCATATTCATTAGCATTTATTCATTGCAGACGGCAACATCTGTTGAAGGCGCCACTACATTTTGCAATCAATGATGATGATGTCTTTGCTAAATATCACGTAGAACACTAGATGACTCTAGTAACATTTTTGATAACATCCTAAAAATGTGCATCAGTAGATTTTAAATATTTATTTGAATATTTAAAATACATTTTTTAACTAAATTATATTTTTATCTATCTACTCTTTTGTAAAAGGTGGCTCAATTTTAGGGGCGATTTTGGTGATTTTGAATAAAACACAAATTATTTAGGAAATTATTATCATTGCTTTTTGTAATGATAATATTTGTATGGTACAATTATGTATGGAACAAAATATCGGCCAAATGGCCCCCGTGACCTCAAAGGCACACCTCGATCATAGTCCAAATTTTTAATAACACTGTTGATGCTCAATTGTTGGGCACGATGATGAGTCGAAGTTGACTATTTTTTTGCCACACTATCGTGAAAAACAGGAATGCTTCTCATTTAACGAATTAAGAAGGCATTCATAGTTGCTCTAACATTTTATACAGACCTGTTTTAAATTTAAAATTTAACCTACTTCCGCAAAGAAAGCGATGTTTCTTTAAGAGATTATTCCATAGCGATTAACAAATTAATAAATATTGTGCTTTAAATGTACACAAAATTGGTGGTGGGTATAAAAGATTCGGCACAGCCGAATATCGTGCTCTTACTTGTTTATATTCAGATTTCCATACTCGTTGCTCTGATATCTAGTATGGTTTATGAACCATAACACAATTACTTTTTGTTTAATTATATTGAAGAGAGAAAATGTGTTAAATGTATCCTGCTACATTCCAAGAACCGACTGTGTTGTACCAGTTCTTTTAGTCTTTTAAAAAAGAGATTAAACCTGTTATCAGTTTAAATGTTTGTATTTTATCGTGATTACAGTTAGAAATTGAAGATCCAGGGCATTTTTCAGAATATATTGATGTTATTTATTTTTAATATTGTATATAAGAAACTAGTTTTGCAATTTTTTAGGTTCTCTTAACGGTTGCCTACCTGCGTATTTAAATTCTATGAGCCATGAAAATGAATACAAAAAGATTGACACTAATTTCTACACTCATAATAATCACAATCAAACCAGCGAGGCCACACAATACTTAGTGTACAAATGAAAAATGTTGTATATTTCATCAAAGTGGCATCCCTGAACATATTTTACTATTTGCAATCTACTCTTAATTTATAAAACCTTATTTGCTCTCTGCATGATGTAATTATGTATGTATATAAGGTGATATTGCGGACAGACATAACTGTTTGTCTCTGATTTTTACATACATTTATATTGAATTCGACAACTTACACGGCTTTCAGACTAGGCAAGTCACTTGCGCAAGTGACTTGCGCAAGTGTTGTGTTTATCGGCAAAAGGGGTAAGGTCGGGTTAAGAGGGAGAAACTTTCTCATTTTTGAGTACACACTTGCCTGTACTCGGCAAGTACGAGCAAGTTTTTGTTGAGAAACCAAAAACAAAAGAGTAATAAAAACAAACAAGAGTGCTATATTCGGCTATGCCGAATCTTATATACCCTTCACAACGTGTTGTCATGCAACAACAATTGTTTATGTCACCATTTATCTCATATGAAATACGTACATACAAAACATACATATATAAAAACATCCCATTGTAATATTATACATTAAGTTTACTTATGTGCTTAAAAAAAATAAATTAAAAGAAAAATTAAAAATAAAACAATAAAAATTTTAATAAAATATAAAATAAAAAAAATTTTTTGGCTCACTCTAACCAGTATACCACGTTTGTATGTATGTGTAGATAATTGATAATTGTAGAAATTTCAAACGGTATGACAAACCTATATATACCCTTTTTCACTGTGTGAAGAGTATAATAAGTAAAAGAGAACGAAACTTGGGCAAGTCAGTTGCTGAGTCTGAACATGAAAGCAAGTTCAAAGAAAAATAAAAGAAAATAAAAAACTAACTTGAGCAAGTGACTTGCCCAATGCGAAAGGGGTATTATTTAACTAAAATCTCTTTATGAAATGGAATTTAACATATGTTTGTTGGTTTTTTGTTGAAAATGCCAAGAAACAAAAAATGCACACTACATTTTTAATAAAAAAGCAGTCATATTTAAGTGAATGTAGGATTATTGAGTTAAATTTTCTTCTCTCTCTCTCTCTCTCTCTAATTTACTTTCTTCAATTGATATGTGTAATTAGCAGAGATCAATTATTTAGTTTAAAAAGTGAAGTGAATATTTAAAGAAGTGATTGAATCCTTTACTGCAGGTTTCCAATCGAATCTACCTTTTTTTCATACGCTTATCTTAAGATTAATTTTTTTAGCAATGTTTTCCTTTATTTTATAAAATTTTATACATTTGTTTTTATTTTTTTTCCGTAGAAGATAATTTTTAATCCTACTGATATCTGCATAATTATAAGCAGTATTTTTTTCAAGGAATAGTGATAAATTCTAGGAGACTGGCAATATTGATATTGAATATAAAAGCAAAAAACAAGAGAAAATAAATGTCACATATTTTGAAAACCTCCAAGAAAATGGTCATAAAACAAGAAGTAAATGTTTAGATTTAAAAATATGCATATCTGTCGTACTAAAAAATTTGTTTGCCCTGATGGTCATTGACCTGAAAAAAAATTAATAAGGCGGTGCCTAAAAAATGTGTGAAACAGCTTTAAAAACTAAAATATTGCACAAGACCGGAACAAGTTTTTTAATAAGAAAAATAAAATTTTTGTATACTATTTGTAAAATACAAATATAAAACTTTATAGACAATATTTTTATTTATTTATTTCTAGCTTGAGTACATTTTTATTTTTATACCCGCCACCAAAAAAATGGTGGGGGTATATTCATTTTGTCATTCCGTTTGTAACACATCGCAATATCCATTTTAGACCCCATAAAGTATATATATTCTGAATCGGGGTTTGATTTTATGACGATCTAGCTATGTCCGTCCGTCTGTCCGTCTGTTGAAAGCACGATAGAGGTCGCACCGAAAAAGCTAGGGGGCTCATATTTTGCCAGCATCTTTCTTACAGACAAGGTTTGTTTGGTATTCAAAATGGGCTAAATCGGAATATTAGGAAGAGAGTTATAGCTCGAAAAGCAAGAGTAGGTCGAAAAAACCGTGTCCTTCGTACATCGAATAAAATGGAATTGTGTCCAAACGCCTTAACGTAGACTCATGAAACTTCGAATATATATTTCCTGGGTAAAGACAATATTTTCCCCCGAAAATTTTCTCAATCTATGCATTAGGAGAGGAGTTATCGATCAAAATGTACGAAAATTTATACCGCACAGTGTATTTTTTGGTATATTTAAAAACAAAAACGTCATAAAAGCAACAAAATTGGATGTACGACTCTGAAATTTTGCACACTTTGCTTTTTGGTGACACGCTTTCTTGTAACGGCAAATCAATGTGCCACGCCCTTTTTTACGCCCACCTCCCCTATAACGTTTTAACTAAAATTCATATAATTTCTCTATTAATAAAGATTTTGGAATAATAAGGGGGTATATTGAAACACCTCAGTTGTACTCATTCGCAAAAATAACTTTGACACGCCTACTATAACGCCTACTTTTCACGTTATCTACCGTTAATGAAATTTAAAAGCTCATAAAACCGCTAAAATTAGAGGTATGATGATAAGTTTTGCTACGTCAATCCATCTATGCAATTTCATTACTATGCCAAAAAATGAAGGTGCCACGCCCACTTTTACGCCCACCTCCCATATAACGTTTTACCTAAAATTCATATAATTTCTCTATTAATAAAGATTTTGGAATAATAAAAGACTAAATTGAAACACCTAAGTTGTACTCAATAGCAAAAACAACTTTGACACGCCTACTTTAACGCCCACTTTCACTTTTGAATTGTGTCCAGACGCATAAACGTAGTCATGAAACTTCGAATATATATTTATCGAGTCAAAAGAATATTTCTCCCTGAAAATCGCTTAAATCTATGAATTAGGAAAAGAGTTATAGATAAAAATGTACGAAAATTTATACCGCACAGTGTATATTTCAAATTTAAAACGTAATAAAACTGACAAAACTATATGTACGATTCTGAAATTTTGCAAACATGGTTTTTTGGTCAAAGTCTTCGTTATAACGGAAAATAGATGTGCCACGCACACTTTTTTCTTTAAATTTTTATAAAAATATATTAGTCATATATATTAGCATTTATATATCTTACACTGCGCCATTTATTGTACTGTAGCTAAATATAAGATAAAAATGATAAGATAGATGACTCTACTAGCAACTACTAGATGGCATGCTAACAACTTATGCTTATGTTCTCCTTAAATTATGCTCTATTAAAAATGGGAATTTAGGAAAATTTTGACCTAAGTCAAAAAAAATTATCTCTAAACATTATAAACAATTTATTTTCATGTACTAATGGCTAACAAATTTTAAAATTATACAAAACTTATTTCGTTTGAAAATCTTTTAAAAGCAAAATGTTATAGAAGTTTAAAAATCAAAATCTTACTAATAAATTTCCCGTTTTAGAAAAATGCAGAGAATGTATATTTTAAATCACCCTGTGGCCCTTAAAATTTAACCTTAAATTCACTTTCTTCCTCTTAAATTCATGTAAATTCTCTGTGAATAAAGATTTTGGAATACTAAAGGACTATATTGAAATATCTAGGTTATGTTTATTAGCAGAATCTTTACTGACACGCGTATTTTAACGGCCACTTTCATTGAAAGACTAAATTTACGAAAACATTTTACTAGCATACCAAAGTTATAATGGGTGGTTTAATTTTAAGGGACTATGTTGATTTTGAATAAAATTATTATGAAATTATTATCATTTATTTTTATAATGATAATATTTGTATGCTTCAATTATGTATGGAACAAAATATCGGCCAAATGGCCCCCCAACCTAGGCGGCACACCACGATCCGATACTCCAAATTTTCAATGACACTGTTGATGCTCGATTGTTGGTCACGATGATGAGTCGAGGTTGCTTGCTCTTTTGCCACGTTATCGTGAAAAACAGCAATGTTTCCCATTCAACGAACTAAGATGGCATTCACAGATGTTTTCACATTTCATACAGACCTGCTTTGCAGACATTTAAATATTTTTTACAATTCTCACGATTGTGGACGAATTCGAACGATTACGTTGACCAAAAGAATCACGAAGTGCACAAAATGCATTTTGATTTGAACGCCCATTTTTATAAAAATCTTTCATATTTAAAATGAAATACGAGAAAAAAGTTGAAGTTTAGATGTGGTTCACCTTAAACATGGGTCCTTAAAATTTAACCCCCTCTACAAAGAAAGTGATACATATTTTATTATAAATAGATTATTCTATGGCGATTAACAAAATAATAAATATTGTGCTTTAAATGTGCACAAAATTGGTGGTGGGTATAAAAGATTCGGCACAGCCGAATATAGTGCTCTTACTTGTTTTAATTCTTCTAAACGAAGAGATTATTTGATCTCTTTATGATAATGGAAGAAAAAGCTGAAAAAGTAGATTTTTATCCCGACACCAGCTGAGTGGAATGCAGTTTCGAAACCAGCTACGGTTTTATCATCAACACTCTTTGATCGGGAAAAAATGTTTAAGTGTTGGATGTAAATATCGGCTATCAGGGTTGCAAAAGTTGGTACAATTGTACTATTTGTGGTACAATTTAAACCTCAAAAATACAATGGTACACCAATTACAATTTACTGACTTTCGCAGTTGATGTTTTTTTTTTAGAATTTCTCTAGTTTATCGCAAGGCGAATTCATACAGGTGAAGTTATCAGCCCAGCTGATGGAGAATGCTACAGTCAAACTCCATGTATAAAAAATTATTGTGTATTTTTTATATGTGGCGTCTGACAGCGAACATCACAGCGAATTCGCCGTTGCATATACCTGTATGAATATGCCTTGGTTTATCGTCTTGATTGATTTACGATGGTAACTCATTGTTGCTATCATTTCTTTGTGATTAATTGTTTGCATTCACCTGTTTATTTTCAAACAACTTTTTGACTTTTTATGTAATTTATTTTATGTTTAAATATGTACATATATATGTATACATATAGCTTAGTGCAGTTTCTTTTTTTTTTAAAGAAATACTTTTAAAGTATAAATGAATTTTTAAGTACAAATGTTAATTTTAATATTACAAAAATGAATTTTTATGCACAATTTTATGTTATGTTTATGTTTTATTTATTTATCTATTTAATAAGGCATTAGTGAATAATTATAAATTATAAACTAATGTTAAAACGGCCATGGCTACTAGACCTTAGGCTCAATGACTTTATAAATCTAACATATTTTACTTATTTTTTATTATTATTAATTAAACTAAATTATATATATTAGTTTCCTTTAGAAAAGTAATTATTTGGTTTGTTGTAATTTTGGTAGAATCGGTCAGTAGGGATATAGGATTAGGATGGTCTTAGAAAACTTTTTGACGTTGTTTGTGAAATTTCGGGCATGTAGAAAAAATGTGTTTAACAATTTCGGACGATGTTATAATGCAGTTGCAAATTTGTGGTACATGAAGGCCTACTAAATGTCCATGGGACAGTTTGGAGTGTCCCAAGCGAAGCCTTTCCAGTTTAATAATATCTCTTCTGTGATTGGTTTTACTTTTAACAAATGTGTTTATATTTAGTTTATTACTGTTAATCATTCTATACCAATTAGATGTTCGTTCAAATGTGTTGTTGTTATCAAGATAATGGATTTTTAACAGTCTGTTGATATCGGCAATGTTATAATTGTTTGTCATCATTAATGGAGCTCTGATTGCTTCCTTTGCTATTTTATCTGCGAACTCATTACCTTGAATTTGGCAATGGCCTGGTGTCCAGATAAGTTTTATATTAGGGAATTTTTTATTAGCGTGTTTCTTATGATTGAAGCATAGATATTATTATTTGATGTAGTCTCAATAGCTTTTAGGGACGATAGTGAATCGGTACAGATTACAAAGTATCCAATTCTGGAGGAAATTGTTTTTTTTTCTGGCTTTTATTTAAAATAAAAAAAATTGTTAAAATAAAATTTTTTGGTACAATTGGGGTCGTAATAGTACAATTTTATGCGCTTCTTGGTACAATTTTGATGTTCTCATCTTGCAACCCTGTCGTCTATTTAACTCCCAAGTTTTTAATTTTGTGTGTGTGTGTGTGTTTGTGTTACAGCCAATATTAGGTAAAAGTAAAAAGTAAATAGAATAAATAATACAGGAATTGAAAAGTTCATTTGAGTGTATTTTAATTAAAAATATTTAATATTTAAAAGTAACGTATTGCTCAGAATCCCGCCAATATGTATAAATTCTTAAAAATTTTTGTTAAAAAAATAATTTTTACCACATTCAATTAAATATTCATAAAAAATTGTGCTACATACATACTTTAAAGAATATAATTAATGTGATGATAAATTGGAATTTTGTGCAAAAACAAATCAACTGTTGTTTTTGTATTTTTGTTGTATGAAAGAGTTAACTTGGTTTTTCAATACCATATTATAGACGAATATAGCGCTCTTACTTGTTATTATTATTTCTTTTTTTATTAAAATATAAAATTAAACTGCATATTTACATACATATTATAAATAAATTGCCAATTTGTTCTGCTGCTTAAGGTGGTTTTTATATCACGAGAATAAAATACTTTTTAAATCAAGAAGTACCATAAATTTTTAAAAGAACTAAGTTGTGAGTGATGCCAAGATAATTAGGAAAAGACAATGCCAATAATTTCAAAGGTTTGAGTAAGAAATTTAATTAAAGGAAATTATCGGCTAATTTTGTTTACGAAGGAAAAACAAATTTAAATAAAATTTAAAAATATAAGGACTAAATTTTAAAAAGTAGTTCAATGGCAGAAACTTACCGTAAGAAAGAAGGAAAAGAATAAATATCCAGGAATTCGATGTAATAAAACAAACTATGTAGAAAATTCTGTAAATGAAGTGCACTTGCTGAAGAAGAAGGAGAACTATCCAAGGCGCGCCGTGAAAAGTTTAAAATTTTCATAAAAGTATAGCAAAACCGTGTCATATATTAAGTGAATAATATTAAATCTGGTCGTAAATATTATCACTATAATGCATTGAACCTTTTAATCACACTGTGCACGAAATTTACACTTTTTTTTCGTGACAAGCAGGGCACCTGGCGTTTTAACATAATTCGGGTGCGCTGAATCCAGTGGTGCCCACGGTTTTTTAAGATTGGCTCTGGTTTTTGAGATATACCGTTATTTCGAAAACGGAGGAGGTTGCACAACATATGTCCGCGTAACTCAAAAATGTTTAAGGTAAGTGAAAAAAAAACCGAAATTTAGCAATAAAATTTCCTTTAAGTTAAGTAAGTCTAATATCCACAGTCGTTTAAGAATATAATTTAAAAAAAAAAATTTCATCAAAATTACGAAATTTTTGTTTTTTAAAAATTCATAAAAAATTAAAAAATGCAGCTAGGCTTTTAATTTGATTTTATTAACAAAAGTTGACAAATTTTAATTAATTTAAAAATTTCATTAAACGCAATATTTATATGGACGCCCCCTAAGAAGTGGAGTTACCGATTAAAAATTTCTTAGAATTAAGAAATAAAGTCATAAATGCACAAATCGGTCTTTTATTGTGAAGTCAAAACCATACTATACAGTCTTGCAAAAAACTTAAATAACATATTCTGTTGTTATACCTGGAACAGGTAGAAATTTTAATCGTCCTGGCTTTTTTTACAAAACATGGTCATGAAGGTATCGACAGGTACTTTGATTAAAACAATTACAGTATAAATAAGAGTTCCTCAACGCCTTCCCTGTCATATGAAAAGTGCTTGCGAAAGTGATTAGTGAAGTTTAAAGCCTTTGAGAGTCTTGTATCTAATCAGTTATATATGAAATATATAAGATGGAGGCGTGTAAAAAGTTTAATTACTTTTGTTATGTCTGTGGGAAATATAAACATATGCCAAGTCGCCGTAAAACCACTATTGAATCATGTACCTTTCTTTAAGTGTTATATATGGTAAGAGTTGGACACCATCAATATTGTGTACACACTGCATTTACCATTTAAATGGTAAATGGAGACGCCATGCCATTTGGCGTTCCAATGATTTGGAGAGATCCCATAGTTCATGCTGAATATAAGTGTTATGCGTGCATAAATTATACAGAGGGTATGAACAGAAGAAAAATTACTTATATATCTTATGGTGAAACAGCATATGCTCGATTTTCGCTGCCACATTCTGATGAAATTCCTGTTACGAATAGCCAAATACCAACAGAACATATTCCCTCAATAATTCGTTATGTTGAAGCGGGTGGACCAGCTACTTTTGTTAAGATTTTATAAACCAATTACAATCTTTCAAGGCCGCCAGAATGTTAAGATTGTATAAACTAAATTATTTATTATTGTCATAACGAGTAAATACACATTTGTGAAAACGTAGTGTAAACAAACAATAGCCTAAGCAAACAATAGCCTAAACAAACAACACATGTGTTGAAACGTAGTGTAAACAAACAATAGCCTAAGCAAACAATAGCCTAAACAAACAAATAATTGTAGTGTACCCGTTGGTCTAGCCTAAGTAAACAGTCATTAACAGAGTACGGATAATCCAAAAGAACTGTTTGCTTACGATGGACAAAGGGTTACTAAGTATGTTGAGTTTAGTGATAAGGTTTCTAGTATGTAAGAAAATATATTATTATTGGTTAGTGATAAGAATTGTAGTATATAAGGAGATAATATAAGAAAATAAAATTAATCGTTATTAAGATTCAAGAAAGGAAAGAAGTAAAGTTGTTTTAGTTCCTGCGGAGATTAACAACTTCAATGTATTAACCGTCATGCATCACGGTTCCATGCATTTACAATGAAATCAAGCAAGATCGTCTAGATATAATGGTGCGACGTCTAAAATTATCTCAAAGACAGAGCATTCTCTTGACAAAAGAGTTAAAACGAGCTAATATTTTAGCACCAGTTGTACAAATATACGGGGCTATCAATCGCCATAGACGATTTACGACTTTTTTTAAATCTATTGAGAATAATGCTATCGCGTATTGTACTGACATCCGCGGCCTGGTTTAAACAATACAAAATGAATATAATTCTGGAGATTGGCACTTATTCATTGATTCTTCCTAAAGTAGCTTAAAAGCAGTTTTGCTACATGTCACTAATTTCAAAAGTCCCATTCCAATAGCACTAAGCACAAATACTAAAGAGACATACGCATCAATGAAAAAAATAATACAGTTAATTAAACATGAAGACCACAAGTGGAAAATATGCGCAGATTTAAAAATGCTAGCTAGCTCTTTCAAGAGGCATGCAATTGGGCTATACTAAAATTATGTGCTTATGGAATACGCTTTACGTGAGGATAGCAGATTGCACAGAAACAATGTTATTGAATTACTACTTGTGACGATGGAAAAGATTTTTCTTCCTCCACTCCACATCAAATTGGGTATTGTAAAAAATTTTAGAAAAGCATTGAGCCCAGATGGTGTTACTTTTACCGAATAGCGCCGAATTTTTCCACGATTAAGCGGCATGAAATTAAAAGAAGGTATGAACTCTAACTACTTTATTAAATTAGATTTATATTTCATATCATAATGTTTTTATTTTACAGAAATTTTTAATGGACCGGATATTCGTCGTCTTATGAAGGACCATCAATTTGAGGTTGCATTGAATGATATCGAGCTTTTGGCCTGGAATTGTGTGAAATCAGTAATATAAAATGTATTAGAAAATCATCGGTCTGAAAACTGGCGAATTTTAATCAAAAATATGCTAACCGCATTTAAAAACTTAAACGTTAGAATGTCAATTAAAATACATTTTTTGCATTACATTGCCGAAAAATTTAATGAAGAATCACCAGCCGAGTCTGATGAATATGGCCAGAGATTTCACCAAGTAACAGCCATGCTAGAATACCGGTATAGCGGCAAACAACTTGATTCACTATTAGAGGATATTTTTTGGAATCTGCAAGAGGAAGAAGAATAAATTTCTAATAAAAAATTTCATAATTTCTGAAAAAATCAAAAGTTGTTGAAAGGCTTTAATCACTTATAGCTTATTTTGTTTGGAACTTTGTTTTTATACACGTTGAAAGCTAGCCTTTAATTTCGCACCTGCAGCGCCTGAGATACCCCTAGACGGGCCAAATGTATGACCAGCTCAACTTTATTTTTTATTCCTATCATTTGTTTCTAAGGCCTAGGATTCACTCCTAGGGGGATAAAATGTATGACCGACCTCAAATGTTTTTTCTTCTTAACATTTTCTCAAATTATACTTTCCCTTTATCGTCATCCCTAATCCTCTCATACAAATATTGCGTTTTATAAAATTCTTAAATTAATTAAAATTTGTCGACTTTTGTGAGTAAGATCAAAAGTTGCTAACAGATTTATATCATTAATATCTTGTTTTGTTTCCAGCTTCGTTTTTTATATGTCTGCGAAAAATTAGAAGTCTAGCTGCATTTTTTAATTTTTTATGAATTTTTAAAAAACAAAAATTTCGAAATTTTGATAAAAAAAATTATTTAAAAAAAATATATATATATGTTTCTAAAACGACTGCGGATATTAGAAAGAAGTTTCAATTTTCTTAAAGGAAATTTTATTGCCGAATTTCGGTTTTCAAAGTTTTTCAATAAGCTAAAGCGTTTTTGAGTTACGCGAGCATATGTTGTGCAACCTCCTCCATTTTCGATATAACGGTATATCTCGAAAACCAGAGCCAATCTTAAAAAACCGAGGGCACCACTGGATTCACCGTACCCGAGTTATATTAAAACGCCAGGGGCCCGGCTTGTCTGTTGTTTTAACTAGCATCGTGTCATTATTCTTATGTTTGAAAACATTTTTCTGAATCTGGATTCGGGATGAAAACTATTAACTTAAAAATTAGTAAAATCAATTTACGTGTTAAATTTAATTAAAAACTCATACTTTTAATCCTAAAGTGAGTATGCTCGGTAAAGATTGCAGAAACCCGTCAGAGAATTCTCGGATATGATAAGTAAGATCACACTTACGATGACCTAAACGATAAAAAGAGACGTAGATTAGAATATGGAATATAAAATTCGTAATAAGTAGTTGGAAACAGCAATGATTTTTTTAAGTCTAATTACAAGTGCCCTGTTAACAACTAAATTTACAGACGCAAATTCTTATAGATCGTGTTTTAAAAGCCATCGATTGAAAGTTTCAATTTAGGGAAATGATTATGTCGATATCAACACACGAGGCTAAAGATTTAGTAATTATAAACGCTTCACCACTCTCTCAGTGATTTTTGCTATGTTACAGTGAATAACTTTAAAGCTTTGCTTCAGTGAAATCTAATACATATGGCATGGATGGGATGAATTCAATATGTTTAAAGGTCGTAGCTAACAAGCTACTACCATATCTTTAGCATTTCTGTAACCTTACTTTTATGAAACCAAAATCAATCTTAATTGTGGAAAAAATTAGCAAATAAATGACAATAAGGTAACATATTTTGATCTGCTCACTACAGTTAAGCATTTGGTCCATTTTTATAGATAAAAAAAACTTTTTTCTATTTTATCTCGTTCTGAAACTTTATATTCTCTTGGCTTAGAATCTCAAACAGTTCAGTTAAATGATGATATATCCAATACTATAAATGTCACCAGAGGAGTACCACAATGATCAATCCTTATTCTCTCTCTTTTCTGCTTTTATATCAAAAAAATTACCTTAACTTTCAATAACCAGCAGAATTTATATGCACGCTGATAATGTACAGACTTAGAACCTTTGCAAATCGCAGATTGTTTTGTGAACAAAATTAATGATTATTTGGAGGGAATAAGCTATTTTCTAATCCTTAATATAAAATTTATAGGTATATTACTCTTGAAAGGCAATTATGTTTGGTATTAAAAATAATTTTTCTGTTACATTGGATAGTAGTTCCATAGAATTTGTTGATAAAATTAAATGCCTTGGTGCTATTCTTGACTCAGGTTTGTATTTTGAGAGTCATGTCAATTTTGTTGTATCTAGAATTAACCTCACTTTACGTAAGTTATACAGTTTAAATTTATCGCTGCTTTTTAATATAAAGAAACCAATTGTTCGTGCTCTTATAATGCCGATATTTTTGTATGGCTTAGAAGTGTACACAGGTACCTTTGGATATGTTATAAAGAGACTAAGATTAGTATTTAATAGGATGGTTAGGTTCCTGTGCTCTGTCAGATTTGATCAGAATATATCATCGTTTGTTTTGAAGTTTTTCTTTCTCTCTTCTTTTATGGAATTTATAAATTTTAGAAATATTTTAAATTATTATTTATTAATTGAATATAATTAATATTTTACTATTTTGGCAAATTAGTGCAGTAAATTTAGAATTTATTTATGTAATTTTATTACAAATAGTACTTGTTTTTTATAGAAAATTTATTATTTGTTATTGGTAGATTATTATTGGCCTCAATTTTGGAACAATCTTTTTGTGAGAGAGTGGCAGGAACTTAGCGGACACTTTAAGGATGTTCGATGTTAAAATTGATTCCTTTAGGAAAAAACTTTTCAGCGAGCTGTCTAAAAATAGTACTTCATTCAGAATCTTTACTAACTTCCTTTATTTTTTTGCTTCAAATAAATTATTCTTTTTGCATTGATTTGACTTTCTTTGTAATGTTGAATGAACATTTTCCAGCCATGTACATATTTCAATCTTAATCTTAAGTTTGGTTAGTTTGGTTTATATTTTCTGTGCAATTTTCTAGTCAATTTTTATATTTTCAATTCCCTTGTTTTAATGTTTGAAATTATTACATTATATATTTATAGTTTAAGTAAAAAGCATTGTAAATTTTTTTAGTAGAAGTTTTTAAGCGATTATTGCCTAGAGCCTAGGTTACCAAACTTTAAATAAATAAATATAATATCAGAAAATTTCTGAAAACCTTCAATTGGAAACCAGTAGAAATAAGACTGATATCGTGACTCAAGTGTCTGGGAGTCATTTTTAACAATATACTTTCTTGGTGGGATCATATTACTTCTGTCGTACGTAAAGCTTATACCATAGTTTGTAACTGATGGGCTTCTAAAAAATTAAAACCATTTTTCTATTAGCAAAATCGTATTTTATCCAATCACTCTTATATTTTTTCTTCATTTATTTTATTTACATTATATCTTTTTTGTTGTAAAATCTTTGCGAACCACACTACATGACCTACAGATGAGACAAGAATATTTCATAATATATCTTTGTGATTTTTACTTTATGTCACGCTTATTTGCCGCTTCCATTTCCATAGTGTGTAAAAGGAAGGCATGATTTGAATTCTCCTGGTAAGGATTAAATTGACGGATTTCAGCTTAGTCTTATATTTTTTTTATAAATAAATTTTACAGATAAATTTTACAGTTGTTACAATGTTACCTGGTCGTGACGAAACTTAGTAATAAAATGAAATAATATTGTGCCAACAAGCACACACATGCTAAAACCGACTGTTTTATATTGTACCAACTTTCTTATGTTGTACCAGCAGTCCTAACGTGTATATCTTGCATTACGTAATACAAATTATATTGGGCACAAACAAAACACTGCCTTAAAGTGTTTCGGAATTTTGCATTTTTTTATCCAAAAATTTTGTTTAAAATATCGTAGTGACGGTTACAACTAATGAATATATACTGACACCAGTTCAAGTAATGAGTAAGAGTACGATTGAAATTTTAAAATATTACAATAGAAAAATTTTGCTAAAAGACTTATTAATAATCTGGGCACAAATGTAAAGTTTTTAAAAAGTTTTAAATCTTATATTGCATTGAAAAATTTTGGTAAAATACTTATTAATAATCTGGGTAAAGTTTTTTTTTAGAATCTTTTAAATCTTATATTGCAATCTTGCTTATAACAAAATTACAAAATGATTCAGAGAATTTGAATTCTTGGTGTCAACATAATCAATTTAAACTTAATTTGAATAAATGTTTACTTATAACTTTTTCACGCTCTCGTAGCTCATTAAGTACATATGTCATATAAATAAGGTAATGATAGCAGTATACTTAGAAGCAAATAAAAATAATAACTTGGATATATCGCTTTATTCTAATCTTACTTTCAAGCCTCATTCTGATTAGTTAATACTTAAAGCATATTAGACTTTATCATTTATAAAAAGAAATTGTTCTGATATTTCGGATCCATATACACCTCAATTATTGTAAACATCATTTGTGAGATTAAAACTGGAATATTGTGCTTTGACTTGGATTCCTCATTCCGGTATTCATATTTTCCATATTGAGAGAAATGAGACAAAAAAACCTTACGGTAGTTTTCCACTCAGTTTTGAAATATTTGGTGTTTTTTGTATGCTCTTATTTTAAGAGACTAACTTGCTCAACAGCGTTACCATATTTTCATTACAACTTATACATCTATATTTTCAGGGAAACCAACATGCTTTTGTTATTTTTGAGCAAACTATGCAGTAAAAAAATTTAAGAAAAAAACTAGATTACATTTTTCTATTGTTTTAATGAGCAACCACGTATGTCTTCAAATCAAATTTTTTAGGAGAGCTATAAAACCGTGTTAGTGCTGAACGATTTTTGAATATATATAGAAGTTACGTGATTATGCCATTAAAATAATCGTAATGTGTCCATCTTATTTGAGAAATTTTTAAAACGAAGTAAAGGCCGTCTTAAACCAAGCAATATGGCATTATTAACTCAAAATCGAATAAAATGAACATACGTGGTTGGTTTTCATCACAGATTTAACATTACTTCTATTGACTTAATTAAAAGCCGTTTTTTTTCGGCTGGTATTTATATATGTAATTCTGTTTAACATTCATGTTGTACTGTGTTGTTATTCGTTTATTAATATTCTATTATTGTTAGTGTAAACAAAAATTTGTATCGCTTTAAGTGCTAATTTTTTTAATCGCCTTAATATTAAGCATTCACTGCCTGTTCTATTGGTCTCATGGAAGCAGACAAAAAATAAATAGTTTTTGAAAAACTTTAGTATTAAAATATTCAGAGCTCTGTGTCCAAAAATTTTAACCGCATTAAAAATATTTTGTTTTAGAGATGACCAGTATAAAATAAACGGAGTAGTTGATTATTTTTTGTTGTAAAAAAAAAAAAAAAAAAAAAAAATCAGTGTTGATAATATTTTTTTAAAGCGCATTAGCAACATAATAAAAATTAAATAAAGAAAAGATTTATGAACTGTATGTGAAAGTTTTTATTTATGCAGGTATGTAAGTATATTTACAACACATTATCACGAGTCACTTATTACTAATTTAAAACAAAATTCTAGATTTCGGCATTAAAAATAATATCATATTGCAGTTTTAATTGGGTACTTCTTGTAAAAGGATAAAGGATTTTATATAAAGGATATCGATTTTGCTTTATAGTCTTGTTACGGATAATTTTTAAAATAAACTCGCTTTTGAACCGTCAACCAATAAAGTAAAAAGTAAAGTGTATGACTGTTTTATACATACATATATGTATATAAGTAAATCATAGTGAGTCAATTCTGTTAAAAATTATTTTGCAAATTGTGAAGGAACTTATCCGAAAGAATTAGAGAAAGTTTGATTTTATATTTGCTCCCATTTAGAATCTGGCATTGGCAGGCGTTTTTTTTATCACGTTAAATAAATATTTAATTCAATTTTGCAAATTTTCTGTGTTGCTTCAATTTACAAAACCTAAAGAGTTAAAAAATCGCCCTTTATTAAATTTTACTAAATGCAATAATACATAAAAAACACTTTCGTTTTGTGTCTGCTGAGAATGATGGTTTGAAGCCTAAAAACATTTTTGGAGTTTATGTGATGCTTGGTTTTTTTTTCTGCTTATTTGTAATATGCATTTTGTTGAAGACTTTATGAGACCTTATACATGTGAAATTTGTCACTTCAAAATTAGTGATCTGTCTTACTTGAACAAAAAGTACACAAATAATAAGGGTAAAGTTTTTGTTAGTTTATTTGTTATTTAATGTGGTTAGTAACATATGCGAGTTTAGTGCATGAGCCATATATTGTGGCTTAGACAAAAAATTAAGAGCTAAACCTACTATCCCTGCCCGACCAGTTGGTTGTTTATGGTGAAATCCATTTTACTAATTGCAAACTTTTAATTAAATTGGGTTGTGACATAGTCGCAAGTAACAGCAATAAAATAAAGAGAAATTAAAAATATATAAATGAAAAAAAAAAATGTTATATAAAATGTAACAACAATAAAACTACATGGGCTAAAATTTTAGCTCACATTTACATGTAAATAAAAAACTGCAGAGAAATAAACATATTACTGCATTTTAGTTATATTTTATGCCAGTCCAGTGCCTTTTTCGCATTTCACTAAGTTTTGATATGAGTAAGTATGTATGTATGAAGTTTAATCTAAATATTTTCAGCATGAGGGTGGTTAACAAGATTATGTACGTGCATACATGTCTAGTATTTGGCAACACTCGGTTTGACGTTTGGGTGTTGAGGTCAACGGTATACATATTGTTATTGTTTTTGTTACTATGTGTAATAAAACTTTTAAATTTGTAATAGATGTTTTGATTAAGTTTTATTTATTTGATTTATAAAATTTAAATTTTTTCTATTATTTTGATTTAAGTCGGTATTCTTACGAAAATTTGTTTAATTAATTATAATAATTATAATTTAAAAATAATATATAAACCAGAGCGGGAAGCATTTGAAACTGTCAAAAATATATATGCTCATACAAAAAATCCAAAATTGACAATGCATTAGGTATACAAGTTGGCTGCAGTACAACTGTTGTTGGTTTCTTTAATGATTTTGTAATTGATCTAAACTATTGTTATTTTGGCTGTAAATTTTATAAGAATCTAGCAATTTTATTTATTCTCGAAATTCCATTTATTGAGTTTAATTTTAAGTTATAGGTAAACATCACTGCACATTAGACATTGTTCGCGCTTTTTTTTAGGTTTTCCATTTCAGCGTTAGCGCTTTGCCGCTATTGTTAATGTTTGGCTGTAAGGTGATACCAAAACGAATTATCGTACAGGTACTAAATTTAATACTATTTAGGTATTGTTTTTAAGCATAAAATTTTTGGGCTTACTATAAACAAAAATAATTAATAATAGTAAGACCTCGCAATTCGATCTCTTCTATTACGGATTTTTTAGTAATACAGATAGTATTTTTCCTCATACTGTCACTCTAAAATCCAGACCGTGTTCAAAGATTGTATCATGTTGATTTTTATAAATTACTGCCAAAAGATCACAGATCTTAATTTTATTCTGCTTTAAAGACAAACTAATTTATTAATTTAAAGTCCAGTATTGATGTCTTTAGTTATTGTAAAACTCTTTATTACCATAATAAACTTAAGTGGTTTAGTGAATTACATCACACCATTAATAAAATGTTTTACCACAAATTTAAAAATTTTATCATCAATTACTGTAGATATATAGTCATCAAATTACTTCATTTGTTTTGTAACTTCCTTTTTGAAATGACCACTATCACAGAGTCATAAACCTGGATACAGTTTAGTAAACAACAAACTTTATTTGTTTGGTTTATGCATGAGACTTTTATATCATGCTTGCTCATATACCATGCTCCTGTGTTTATCTAAGGTCTTAAACAAAGCTTTCGACTTTTTGTTTCATTTTCATTTTATTATTTCTGCACTTTTTTCCCATGGTTTTATGACTGGAATATTTTAAACTGCCTTTACATACTTACAAACTTTATGCTCCCTACTATCATCTACATTATTATCTTTGCCATCATCCTCATCAGTTTCAGTGTTATAATCATAGTTATCATCAACATGGTGTTCATGTCGCCTGTCGTTTTATTTGCCTTTTAGTGACCCAATTCAACTATCTTCTGTGATACGAGTATCATGGTCTTGGCTTTAAGTACTAAGTTGACATTTGTATGCCGATAATAGTAGTGTGCAGCAAGTACAGTTTTCCTGTATTTATCTTGTTGTTTCCATCTAATATAGTGTAGGAATATATGTAGCCGCTTAAAAGCATAATATTTTTCTCTCATAAAATTCACAATAAAAACAATTGACTTTTCACTGATTTACTGCAGTGATAAAAGAACTATCAAATTAATCATATCATGCAGAAGGACAAACGATAAAATGCTTTAAGGATTGTTAAGCTGGCTTTGTCCGTTTTATGTTTTCAACTTTTTAACACATAAATAAATGTAAACGATTTAATAAATACAAACCATTTTTGATATTTTTCTTAGTGGGAATTTTGATAAATATTTTATATTAAAACTGTTTAACAAATATAATGAATAACAATCAGAATATTTATGACTTCGTAATGAGCTTACAAGTTTAAAGGTAAAATATAACCTACAATTAAATACGATAGCGCTATAGAGTAGGTCTTCGATACAATTTATTTCCTTTGTAATAAAAAATAGAGGACAACTTATTTATAGATATGTGGGGTCGGGTAACATTAAACATATAACACGGAGTGGCATCACTTATTACAGTACAACTCTGCTATTGCAATTTGCGGTGGTGGTGGCAAGAGACAAGCAGCAGACAGAAAACGAACAGACAGTATTTGAAGGTATTGATGTGAACAATATTCATCAAATGCAACACAGACGTATTACCGAAAAGATAATAAAAATCTTAGTAGGTATAAGCATGAAATAAAAATAATTAATTATTATTATTAAAAAATACGCAATAGTGGTTTTAATTAAAAAATCCTACATGTATTTATTAAAAGTAGAATAAGAGTTGGACTTATTCAGTGTTCACATAGATATTCAAAAGTAAATAACATATTCAAGTCTAATTTTAAAGATATTTAATCGTCACAATATTGTATGTATTTAAATGCAAACAGCCGGTATGGTTACACAATGTCTGAACACCTCCATTGAGGCGAGTTTATGTAAAATATTTTAGGTAAAGGATATTTTCGATACATCAGAATACTAATAAATTTAAGAAGTTGATCTTGATTATCCAGATGTCTTGCATGATCATTATAATGATCTACCATTTAGCCCTCAAAATAAAAGGACAGAGATGTCTGAGACTAACAAAATAATAGCAGACTTAAAACCTGAGAATAAAATATGTCATGCATTGCCAAGTTATAAAACAATGTATTGTCTTGTACTGTCTTGTCTTGTGCTAAAAAATATGTATCTACATATATAGTATTGTAATAAAGTGTTTCCACTTTATTAAGAATAAGTTGGGATTTGTGTTAAAAACAATTTTATTTAGTTATTACTGGTTCAAACAAGGCAATATCGCCAGGTTCGACCTGAGTTTTGCTGTTCAAGTATTCCACAAAGGTCTTCCTGTGTCTGAGCAATTAGAATGCGCATCTATTTTAAAATGACGCTTATTAATCAAAAGTTGCGTTAAGAGTAATCAGAAATTACTAATGTACTTTCTTATATTTAGAAAAATTTCAAAAGTCGTCTAGTACAAAACAAAGATAATAATATTTACAAAAACAAATATACATACATACATAAATAACGGGTATAGTGAGTAATTATACTTCTGATATATTATACTCTCTCTTTGTTAGTTTTTATATGAAATTTATTATTGATCATAATTATATTTTGTTACATTATTAAGACCAAATAAACCAATTCACACATTAAGGCAATAATGCAAACGAAAATATTACCATTCATAAAATAAGTATAATCATATAATAATAAATAATAATAAACAATAAATGTATTATTCAATCTGTTACAGTATTGAAATTTATACAATCTCTATGGCTTGAAGATATGATGATATAAGTGCTTTAAAAAGAGATTTTGTTTAAACTTATCAACAATGACGTTTATGGAAAAACAACGGAAAGTATTAAAAATGTAAAGACATCGCTAAAGAATGGGTAACGACAAATAAAAACCATTAAACCATAGATCAGATAACCAGATAACGACCTACATATTTGTTTCTTCTTACTTTTCTATCTTTCATCCTAATAAATATTTTAAATGTTTTTAATAATCTTATCTATTATTTCTCTCTATATGTATACATTTAATTCTCATTATATTTACAGGTTCCACAAGGGGATCAACAAAATGGATCTAAGAGAGCTGTACAATAGCTGCCTGTTCCACCTACCTAGATCACTAAATTCAAAACCAAATTTTTTTAGCCTAAGCAAGTTTACTAACAATATGTATGCCGTTGAATTGAAGAAAATTTATCAGTATTAAGATAAACAAATTTATATTGGTTTTACTGTCTTACAGCTGTCGAAATGGAAATTATATAATTTCCATGATTGCAAATTTGGTGAAAATTCTTTTCTCAATTATATGGACACCGATTCACCGAAATTTATATATTTATTCAGTAAAGACGTTGGATTTCAATGATTATATCCGCAATGACATCAATTTAAATTTTGTATCCAGTAAATAATCAATTTAATTTACCGATCCTCAATAAAATGCTTTTGGATATGTTGAAAGACGAGAACAAAGAAAATATTATAAAAGAATGTGTAGGATTACATTTGAAATGTATTCTATTTTGATCCTTAATACAGAAGATGTGAAAAACCCTAAAGGTGTTAAAAAATCTTACAGTTAGCGACTATAAAAATTATTTGTTTCGGGAAAAAATTATATCAAAAAATATATTTTTATTTCGATTCAAAGCTCATCAGTTGTATACTCAAAAACTAAGTAAAGTTGTAATAAGTTTTACTGATGACAAAAGAAATATTTTGGGGGATAGAATTAAAACATGGGCTTGGAGTTCCTACAGAGATCAAATTGATGATGATATGGAAATTCGCAATTAAATTTCATTTCGAT